>JAZHEH010001979.1:9010000-11410000 GCA_036589455.1 Ateles fusciceps
CTGGGGCTTGCATAAATAGCCTTGGATCACCAGGAGTTGACCCATTTCATTTGACTGTCAATGTCAATTAATAGCAGCTCTTCCCTGGATACCTCCACAAAGTTTAGACCTGGGAATGGTGCCAGACCAGACCCCCTCTTCACTTTTCTTGACAGTATTCCACAAAACCAAAATTCCTTTTATGTTTAGTCATAAAAGAAGGACTATCATATAAGTCAGAAGCACAGATGTGACCATGATAAATGGGAGTCAGGTCCAACACCTCCCAGGACAGCACTGAAATTTTGACAATAAAAACTTCTTTCTACTCTTAGAAAACTGTTAGCTTTGTCTTGATGGCTTCTCTGGGAGCCTCAGCTGTGATCTAGTGAGGCCATAAACTTTCAGCCAACATGGCTAAGACCATCTATTCAATATCTGAACGTTGAGTGTGTTGACAATAAAAAATATCAAGATGATTGACTACCTTTTAAATTTTAATCCAGATGTTTGATTTTGTGTATTGGTCCTTATCTCAATTGTGGTTAGCTAATTCTACAACTTAAAAGGCCTCATCCAGACATTCTGGCTTCAGGCTGAGTCTACATCATGTTGCTATAGTGGGAGTGAGCTACCTAACAATGTAAATAATTTCCCACTCACTCATATTTTGTCTGACAATGATCACAACTGTAAAACTCACTAACCTGCCCCAAGAAGAAACAAAGTATCTTATGAAATAATTGCAAATGATAATGAACATTTAAAATCCAATATGCACTGAATTTTAAGAGAAATAATAAGTCTA
This sequence comes from Ateles fusciceps, assembly GCA_036589455.1. Classification (NCBI taxonomy): domain Eukaryota; kingdom Metazoa; phylum Chordata; class Mammalia; order Primates; family Atelidae; genus Ateles; species Ateles fusciceps. The sequence goes on from JAZHEH010001979.1 coordinate 9,010,788, forward strand.
TTATTAAAAGGAGTTAGAAAGGTGACAAAGAGTGCCTGGTTACGGAAACAAGGATAACTATGACGAAATAAGAAAGTTTATCCAGAAATATCAAATTACATTTATTATTTTTCTCTAGGTTATGTTTCAATAATAATAATAAACACTCCAAATTCTAAGTAGCTTACATACAAAGGTGTAATCCTTGCTCATGTGACTTATTACTATAGACCAGATTCTGTTCCATGAGTCTGATCCAGGCTAAAGGAGTAACCTCCATTTGGCACATGCCATTTTCATGTCAGAAAGAAAAGAATGATGGTGGAACCACCACACTTGGTCTAAAGCTTTAGCTGTTAAAAGGTACACATCATTTCTGCTCACACTGGGGCCAAATCAAGTCACAGGACCAAGCCTGATGTCACTGGAGCAGGAAGCATATTCTTACTACAGAGTGCACAGAAGAGGCAAACTGTATGGATGAGCCTCATGAATGAGGGAAAAGAATAACACATACTTAGGACCAATTATACACTCTACTCCACTGCTCCACCACTGCTTCAGTTAAAGGGAAGAGTGGTACAATTTCATATCCCTTCTTTTGTTTGTGAATGTCTTCCAGAAAATGAAAAAATGAAACGATTTTTTATCCCTTGATGATGACTTTGGTAGTGCCTACATAGGAAAATAACTTGATTAAACTCAGTTTATTTTTAAGTTAAACTTATTATAACAGTGTTTAACCCTTTTCCCGCTTGCCCAGGGCTACTTGCCTGCTGTGCCTGCAGAAGCAGCGTTTACCCTGAGATAACTTAGTCACGAAATATCGTGCTCTGATTATTATTTCCGCATCACTCTAGTATGTCAACTTTGGAAACCAGGAAATAAAAGACATCATTCTATGTATAGCACTCTGTTTTTAGTAGTAAGATTTCCATTTACAAAATATATTTAATAGTAATTCTCGATCATTGAAAATGTCAAATCCTAGAAAACATGGCATTCCTACACGTGATGTTAACATTGTTCTCAAAGAGTTATTGGCCGAAGATTAGCTTGATGAATCCAATTTTTCTGAAATAGACAATTGTGATGATTTAGATGATTCTGAGGGTTGAAAATAAGTCAGATTTGATTCAGCCTCCAAGAGCATAAAATTAACCCCTTTTCCATTAAAAAAAGTACATCTCACTGCCAGCACTCATTTAATTTAACATAAACACACTCTTTGAGGCCACCATCAAGTATTCTCAAGGCAAATGAGGAAAAGGGTTAAAATGTAAGATAACTGCTCTGACTGAACTTTTCACTTTTTAGCCAGTGAACCAGCTGGCATTGGGCTTGAGTACGTAAGTCATGTTGACTCTGAGAGCCTAATGCCACGAAAAAGAATGGTTAGTGTTGTATTTAATTATGCAGCTTTCTAGGGTTCTCAACCTGGGGAAATCTTTAAAATATAACCAGTTCTCTTTGTGATCCTGTGTATTTTACTTTTGTTCATTAAAAATATTTGTCTGACAAGGGAGCCATCCACTTCATCAGACTTGCACTTCATTCCGCCGGACCAAAACGGTTAGGAACCTTGACTTTGTCTATGGCTTTACAATTTTTCTTTGGCCATTTCCTGTGTGGATTTGCTCTCTCTAATTAAAGTATAAGCTGGGCCAGATACGGTGGCTCACACCTGTAATTCCAGCATTTTGGAAGGCCAAGGTGGGCGGATCACGAGGTCAGGGGTTTGAGACCAGCCTGGCCAACATAGTGAAACCCCGTCTCTACTAAAAATACAAAAATTAGCTGGGCATGGTGGCAGGTGCCTGTAGTCCCAGCTACTTGGGAGGCTGAGGCAGGAGAATTGCTTGAACCTGGAAGGTGTAGGTTGAAGTGAGCCAAGATTGTGCCACGGCACTTCAGCTTGGGAAACAGAGTGAGACATCGTCTCAAAAAAAAAAAAAAAAAAAAAAAAGTACTACGTATTGCTACTGCTTTATATTCCTCTTTCTCTAGATGAGTTACCGTACTTTTAGTAGCAAATAACAAAAAAAAAATTTTATCTCATTTGTCTTTGACAAGGAGGGTATTCTTCATCTCTCCTAGCATTTTAATACTAAGTTAGAGTGACTTCAGGAATGCATAATTCAGGGGCTCAAAGACAATACCAAGGATCCAGGTTCTTCTCATCTCTCTTGCTCTCATTTTCAGCATGTCAGCTTTATTATTTGGTTCCAAAAACCACAACTATAAACAGGCACTACAATTTGTAGAGACAGGTAGTTTCTTCTTTTCATCATTTTTAATTTTAACTTAGGACTGAAGGAAATCTTTCCTAGGTAGCCCCCATAAGACAGTTTCTTGCATCACCTTGGCCAGAATTACATCTATGACCCATGCTGAAGTCAACGATTACTGGCATATGCAATTTGAATTTATTCTTGGAACTGGAGGTAGTCACTACTTTCATAGTCTCATGGAAGAAATGTAGATTCCCAAGCAAAATCACGGTGAGGGAGGGTTCTGTCAGCCAGAGAAAAATGGAGAAAGGTCACTGACTAAGCCACCAACAGTGTCTGCTGTGATATCAAAGACAAGGTTTTCTACCATCCAAAATAAAGAACAGAATTGAAGCGATCATGTGTATAATTCAAACTGTAACAGTTCTGAACTATCTACATCATTAAGTAAAGGCAGAGCTGGGATAGCAGTAAATACGACGACCTGACAAATCACTTGTTTTTGCTCTCACAAACCTGGCACCACACAAATATGTTTTCCAGCAAGAACAGAGAGAGTGTTCCTTCTTTCTTTATTTATATTCCAGTTAAGCCCCCAAAGGATTTGAGAAGGCTCATTTAACTTTGAACAGGGGTGGGCGTACAAACCTCCTTAATAATGAAACCAAATAAAATGGGATGATATATTTAAAATTTTTTTTGTTTTTCTTTATATAACCTTCCCACATAACAGGCTCAGACACGTATGAAACAGACCAGAGACAATAAAAAAGACCACTCCAGACTTATAAATTGTCACATCAGCATCTGTCATCTTGTGTATAAAATGAAGGAAAAGAAGTAGAATTTTACTAATACCCTTTATTTTAGTTGTATAGGTGTTTTTTTTTGTTTTTTTTTTTTGAGACAGAGTCTTGCTTTGTTACCCTGGCTGGAGTGCAATGGCATGATGGCATCTCACTACATGTTCCGCCTCCCAGTTTCAAGCAATTCTCCTGCCTCATTCTCCCAAGTAACTGGGACTACAGGCATGCTCCATCATGCCAAGCAATTGTTTTTTTTTTTGTTTGTTTGTTTGTTTTTTGTAGTTTAGTAGAGACTGGATTTCACTATATTAGCCAGGCTGGTCTCAAACTCCTGACCTTGTGATCTGCCCGCCTTGGCCTCCCAAAGTGCTGGGATTACAGGCAAGAGCCACTGTACCCAGCCAGTTGTATAAAATATTTTAAGCCTTGTATGTGAATGCTAATGAATCAAGGCAAGTATACAGTAGAAACTTGGATATTTGGATTGATTAGAACCAGACTGCATCTGGATTTATTCTACTTCATGTAATATGTCCTGGTCATATGCACCATGTAAGGCACCTTGCTAGATGCTAGGGATACAAACATGACCAAGCTGAGATATATGACAAAGATAAATGCATCCCCCATACAAAATGTGCCAGACTATAATAAGAACAAGAACTGAGGTCATTTTAAAAGTGCTTCTGGAGTGATTTGGGAAGGCGATTGCTTTGGACTGAAGTAGAATAATGCTGTGCAAACTTCTTCAAGGAAATCACCTTTGAATTTGTCCTTGAAGGGAAAGCAACTTATTGCCTAGTACAGAAAAGAGTGTTTAAGGTAGAGCTAAAGCATAAGCAATGGCCAGCTGTGACTTCGTGGCTTCATCTTGGGATGAGCCACACTCAGAGGAGCATGACAGAACCAAGAACTGCCTTTTTGACTTGCGGCAGTTCAAGAACATTAATGACGATCTAAGCACACTGTCCATATCAACTCTTGGAAAAGAAAAACACCCTGGGATGTCCAGTTTTCTAGCTCCCCACAACTGGAAGAAACTCTGATTCTTTGACCTGAGAAGAATTATCTTCCCACCCCTCCATTTATTTCACCCTGCTCTCCCTGGTCTGCTTTCTCCATGCCCTCTCACTCCAAGCCCTGTGAATACTGACCCTCCTCAGCTCTGGTTTCTTTTCTCCTGGGCCATGATTCAGGTGACTCAGACTTTCCCTTCATCCCCCTTTCTTCCACACATGCACTTGCTTCTCTCCCTATATCTCAATTCTGCATTCCCAAAACTCAGAAACAGAATAATCCTCCAAAATTGGAGGGAGGAAGGTAGAGATCTTGAGTCTCCTCTCTGCAGAAGGCCGGGGGCTCACAGATTAAGCCTTTTGATCCATAAGGAAGCATGAAAGTGCTAAGTGCATCAAGCACCAGCAAACAACAGTGGGAGACAGAAGGCCGGGGATAAGATTTAGCTGTTGGTTTGGGGCCAGATTGCGAAAAGTCTTCAGTCTAAAGCTGGCATCGTGTTGAGAACACCAAGAGCCTCTCAGATATGTGCTTTTGAGAAGGAATGTCATGGCTATATGGAGTTCAGGAAAGCAATAATTTCCAACACCCTGGCCGTCTTTCTGGGCTCTTTATAATCGCCCCAAGAAGTTAAGCTTCTGCACTAATAAAGGAAGCCCTCACTAGCTTTTTATACTCACACTTAAGATAGACAGAGAGCCAATAAAGGAGTTTGTGCTGAGACAGTAACCCTTCTATCTCCTGGTCTCTCAGGCTTCTAGCAAAAAGAAGTATAAAGTAATTTCTCTTCATACAACCTTCACTTCTATATGCATGAGTAGATGACTTGGTTGATTCTTGGTCCTATCTGTTTCTGGCCATATTATCCTAGTTATATTACTTAATTTCTCTGGACCTTAACTGCCTACAAGCAAAACACCTAGAATCATTATTGGCAGGCAGATATTAATCACCAAATATGGCTTCCTATCTCCTACCTTCCTTCTGGTACAAAACTGTGGGTACGCATTGCTTGGAGTCACCACTCAAAGGCACAAAAAGAGGCAGAATGTGTGGACCTCAATTGTTTGCTCCTGCGTCAGGTTCTTGTCCCCACCAAGCCCTTGTTTTTGGGGTCCCTTAGGAATGAACAGACTTCCTCAGATAGCACAGAGAGAATCACATCAAAGGAAGCACTGCCCTCCTGGAAGCGTCAGGGATATAAATTTCTTTTGCTCTTTCTGTAGGCAAAACAGAGTCATTGACTAATCAACAACGTTCTGTCAGTAATTCTTGGTGTCTTTGGATGGATATTACTAAACTTGTACTATCTCAGCAATAATAATTGTTAAGCCAAGTTAGCCTAAAGCTGCCTCCTTACATATCGTAAGTTCGGCCAAAAGATTTCTCTGTACATATTTACCTATAACATAACGAGATGTGTAAACAGACTGCAACATACTCTTGTGCCAATCACCGAGTTTTGAATTTGGGCCAATCAAAGGTAGCCAACTGCTCAAACTAGGTCCAAATAAGACAAATGCCAACCTGTAACCAATCCAGCAGTTTCCCTCACTTCCATTGTCTGTACATCACTTTCCTTTGTCTGACCATAAGTTTTTGACCATGCAGCAGCACTACGGTCTCTCTGAATCAGCTGTGATTCTGGGGCTGCCCGATTTGCAAATTGTTTTTTGCTCACAAAACTATGTTAAATTTAATTTGTCTAAGGTTTTTCTTTTAACATAATAATAATTTCAACATAGTACACCGTCCTAGGGTCTTCCTACCCTACTGTCTGAAACCATCGGCCTTCCCATCAAGTACCCTCTAGCCTGTCCCTGTTCCTTGAACACCCCTTCCCCTGTTCTGTTCTATGGGGGATCCAGCTCCATGTGAATAAATTACCAGGAAAGAATGGCTTAGTGCTACTCCTTCTCCCCCTTCTCACATAGCAAATTTTGTTTTCAATAAAATCTGAAAACACAGTAACTGTCTTATTCCAAAGGATTACCCTCCTGGCAAAAATTCAGGCAGGCAACCCAGCATGCAAGGTGATAGAGCACAAACATTCTGTGACAGGAAATCTTTGCAATCATATTTATTAAACAAACAAAACACTTCTCTTCCTATGCAAAGGGTCAGCCGTGATTTGAGGATTTTAGAACTTCTAAAATGTCAGAATCCAAGAAGAACTTAAAAATCTGTTCAATTTTCTCATTTTCCAAGTGAGGAGGCCAAGACCCATAGGTGAAGTAATCGAGATCGCAGCAGAAAACTCTCAATTCAGAAGGTCCCCTCTTTCGACCTTCACTAGGACTTTTCACTTTTGGGTACTAATGTGAACTCTCAATTCTGAGATAACAAAAACAGTTTCACACACAGTGCCAATGTATCATAAATGTCTTTTGGTGGTGTCTGAAAATATAAAGTGATAAATATTGGCCCAGGCATGCTGGCTCACACCTGTAATCCCAGCCCTTTGAGAGGCCAAGGCAGGTGGACTGCCAGCTACTTGGGAAGCTGAGGTGGGAGGATCACCAGAGCCTGGGAGGTAGAGGCCAAAATGAGCCATGATCACGCTGTGCACTTCAGCCTGGGCTACAGAGTGAGACCCTGTCTTAAAAAAAAAATACTGTTTTACTTTTTTTTTTTCTTCAGGAAAGCAATTGGCTCAAACATTTAGAGATTAATCACTAAGAATTTGTAAGTAGTATCCCAACATTGTCCTAACGGCAAAAATAACTGAGCTGTTTGTGCCATGCAAACAGTAGACTGGTCTATTGTTTAACGATCAGGCATTCTGGTGGCTGAAGAAAGGAGTCATTTATTCCAACATAACAGTTGACTGTTAGTGCACATTGGTGTGTGTATGTGTAGCTGTAACTGAACTTACGTATAACAGCAGGGGGATGTGCAGCGTTTTCTATAATAAATGGTATAAAACAAGGCTTTGGGAGCTCACCTGTACAACATGCACATGTAAGACACAATAGGAAACCTCTGCCATCACTTCCTTGCGAAGCCAAGACAGTTGTGGTAGCTAACAGAGTACATTGAGTTGTCGGGGCTCAGTTTCGCATCATAATGGGATTTCCTTTCAAATTACATGGAGGAGAAATCTGGCTCCTGTTTGCTGAGTTATTACCCCAGTCTCAAAAGGGGTCTCTTGGTCTCTTTTGCTGTTAATTACGCACACTCTGTAGCAGCTTAATCTAATTATGACTCTCTCCAGTGATTACATGATAAGACATTCCCAGGCCCATTTTTTTAGTTCTGTTTTTCCTAGGCTTCTCTGCCTCAACTCTCCTTGTGAAGTTACACTCAAAAAGCTTAGTAACAATTGGAATCTAACTACATTTTAACATAACACTTACATTCATGCTTCTGTTCACACTGTAAAAGGTAATCTTTGAATGGTTTAAGCATCTGGATTCTATTATAGCGAAGTATAGCACTCAAAATGGAAGAGACTTTTTACATTTGTGTGGAATTCAGGCAGCTGTCTGAGCCACCCTTGGGCCTAGTTGTTTCAAAGAGATTTGCAACAGGCTTAAGTCAGAAATGATAAAATTGTCAAAAAAAACTTTGGAATTCCTTTTGGAAGACAGCTAAAAAAATTAAACCAAACCAAACCTCCAAAAGGAAAAAGGAAGAGATTTCTGCCTGCAAATTTTTAATAATACAGTTTATTGGGTCAAATACTGAAACTCCAAATAGTGGCTGCTGTGCATATCCAAGAAATGTTTCCACTTTTTTCTACTCAAATATAACATTGGTTTTACAGTTCTGCAGATTACAAATCACATGGTTTTGTGTGGGGTTTGTTTTTGGTGGGGGCAGTATGGATATTGGATTTTCTTCCATTTGTCTTATTTTATTTAAATAGTCTAAACTTTTGTGGTTTGGTCATTAAAATCCAATTGGCAGAGAAAGGCTGAATCTTTATGTTCTCCAGCTGTGTTCTTACCAGCTACACACAAACATTATTAACCATATGACCATATATATATCAGCCATCAGCAAGCATTTTTGACGACCCATCCTGATAGCCCACAGAGATGTCCAGTGCCTGGGACCTATGGTGTCCTTGAACAGAAAGAAGGCAAAAACTTCCAAAGAGTGATATTGACCCTACCATGAAATAGCCCAAACCATCCTCATATGATTAACAAGAATTCTGGACAGAAATATTGTGATAGGTAAGCATTAATCAGACTGCACCTTGACCCACTTCCTTGTAACCGAAAGTCACTAGATACTGACTATTTACATCCCCGTTGTTCCTATAAATAGGATTTCTGACATTAGGATCATGAGACTGTTTAATAATTGATTTGCATCTAATTGTTCCTATAGACATACTCTCTGACATTAGAAGCATATGGATTTTGTTTAAGGATTACTTAGGATGTTTTTCACATCCCAAATTCCAGCAAAACAGCTGACACCCACCAGCTTTAAAACCCCACAGATGAGCAGAATCAGCGTGAGAATAGAGTTTCTTCAGCTCCCTGTTCCATGACGTCACCCTGCGCTCTTCAACCAGTCAACAATCTCTATGCTTCAGCCCACTCCAAAACCCTTTAAAACCCAGGCCCAAATGACTTCAGGGGATGGATTTGAGGTTCCCTTCCATCTCCTTATTCAGCAGCCCTACAATTAAACCTCTTTCTTTGCTGCAACCCAGTATCTCCGCATATTTACTTGCTATGTGCATCAGGCAACAGACCTATTATCATTACATAGCTGCTCAAGGAAAGTGATGCCAGCCTAATAGCTGTTGTCAACTAATCTAATTTAGAAGCGGCAAAGCACAGGGAATACAGTGGGCAGATTTAAAAGTCATTGCTCTGGTAGGGCAAAAGAGTGAACAAGTAAAATAAAAGGCTCAAGTAACAACAGTGGGAAAGAGAAACAGGAAAGGTTTTGGTTTACGTAGCAAATGTCTCAATAAAGTATATTTGATAAAATGACTTTTTTGCAAATACATAAAAATTTATTCTAAAATTCATGTGGAATCTAAAACACCCCAAATAACCATAGCAGTCTTGAAAAAGAAAAATCAAATTGGAGTTTTTAGGCTTCCTGACTTTCTAACTTACTACAAACCTACATTAATCAAAATAGTGTGGTACTGGTATAATATGTAAAATCAAAAATTATAAAAGTCTTGGAAGAAAATATTGGGAGGAAACTTTCTAATGTTACTTTAGCAGTGTTTTCTTGAATATGACACCAAAAACAAAGGAAACAAAAATAGGTAATTGAATTATTTTTGAAAACTTTCATGCATCGAAAGATAATATCAAACGAGTGAAAATCCAAGTCATGGAATAGTAGAAAATTCTATGTTTGAGCATAGAGGTTAGCATCTATAATATGTAAAGAACCCCTAAAACCCATCAAAAAAACAACTAACAACTTGATTTGAAAATGGGCAAAGGGTAAGAATATACATTTCTTTAGAAAAGATATGCAAATTGCCAATAAGCACATGAAAAAGGTGCTCAACGTTGCTAATAATTATGGAAATGCAAATCAAAACCACAATGAGATATCACTTCACAATCATTTGAATGGCAATTAGCAACACACACACAACTACAACAACGAAACACATAATACATGTTAGCATGGATGTGGAGAAATCAGAATTTCTGTACACGGCTAGTACAAATATCAAATGGTACAGCTGCTATGGAAAACAGTATGGTGGTTCCTCAAAAAATTAAACAGAAAATTACCATATGGCCCAGAAATTCCACTTCTGGGTATACATCCCAAAGAATTGAAAGCAAGGTCTCAAAGAAATATTTGTACACTCATGTTCATAGAAGCATTATTCATAACAGCTATTAGGCAAAAGAAACCCAAAGTGTCCACAGACAGATGAGTGGGCAAACACAATGTGGTATATAAATACAATATGATATTATTCAGCCTTTATAAAAAAGAAATTCTGACACATAATACAATACGGGTAAATGCTGAAGATATTATTATGCTAAGTAAAATAAGCCAGTCACAGAAGAACAAATACTGTATGATTTCACTTATACCAAGTATCTAGAGTACTCAAATTCTTGAAGCCAGTGACAAGAATGGCTGTTTCTAGGGACTGAAGAGAGTGAGGAATGGGGAGTTAGTGTTTGATGGGTATAGAGTTTCAGTTTGAGAAGATAAAAATTTTCTGGAGATGGATGGTGGTGATGCTTGCACAACAATGTGAATGTATTTAATGTCACTGAACTAGATACTTAAAAATGGTTAAAATGGTAAATTTTATGTTATTTATATTTTATTACAGTAAAAAAGTATACTTGAACAATTTTTAAATGTCCCCAGATACCTTTTATTTATTTATTTTTTAAAAAAGGAGTCACCTGTAGAAATAAAAGCTGGAGACTGCCTCTTGTTTAATTAGTACATAGCTGATTCTACATAGTGGATACTTATCTAAAATATTTATTGCAAATCAAATTATTATACATTATATTATGTAAGTAATAATTTTCCTTAAAGAAACTGCAAAGTAAAAATTTTAATGACTCAACTCTTACATCTTGGTCTCTATCACAAATTATTTTTCGTATGAAGTTCCAAACTCAAAGACACCCAGGTTCCAAAAGGTGTGGGCCACAGACAGCCAAACATTTTCTATAAAGGGCCAGAGAGTAAATATTTTGGCTTTGCTAACTATGTGGTCTCTGCCTCAACTACTCAAGTTTGCAGCATTAGCAAGAAAGCAGAAATAGGCAATACATAAACTAATGGGGATGTCTAGGTTCCAATAAAACTTCCCTTTAAAAAACAGGTAGTGAGCAGGATTTGGCCATAGGTTGCTGACTTCTGGTGTAGACCAAATAAGGTCTCTACTTCATGCAAAAAGCATTCAAAAAACTTCTCAAGAAAAGTGGTAGCTGAATGGAGTCAGGAAGGACAAGTGTATTAGTCTGCTCTCATGCTGCTAATAAAGACATACCCAAGACTGGGAAATTTATAAAGGAAAAAGGTTTGACTCACAGTTCAGCATGGCTGGGAAAGCCTCAGGAAACTTACAATCACAGTGGAAGGGGAAGCAAACACATCTTTCTTCACATGGCAGCAACAATGAGAAGAATTGAGCAAAAGGGGGAAAAGCCCCTTCTAAAACCATCAGATCTCATTAGAACTCACTCATCATCATCAGAACAGCACAAGGGTAACCACCACCATGATTAAATTACCTCCCACCAGGTCCCTCCCATGACACATAGGGATTATGGGAACTGAAATTCAAGATGAGATTTGGGTGAGGACACACCCAAACCATATCAACAAGGAAATGTTATTCAAGCAAAAGTAGGAGAGGTCAGTGGGGGATGAGAGTGAAAAAAGAATGGGGTGGGGTGAGAGAAGGTTCTCCATTAGAGGAAGCTACACACTTACAGACCCAGAATCTAAATGGTGAAGCCCACCGCTGCTCTTAGAAATCACTGAGGGCATGATGAGAGGTGGAGTGTTGGAGCCTGAATATTTAAGAATATACACAAGGGCCTTTTGGTCAGCAGAGACCCGAAGGGTTATAAAGGCTGAGGGGAGCTGGAGGAAAGTAAAGCTAGACAATAGACAATATATTTTTAATTAGAACTTTAATAGATCTTTTAAGTTCTGACAGATGCAATAAGTAATTTTGACAAGGCAATGCCCTGTAATTACCTTACCAAGAAGGACAGCTTGTTCACCATTAAATGCTGATCTGTTAAAGGGAAATACAAATTTGTAATTCAAACTATTTCAGTTTTTGCTTGGAGGCCAACTAGCAACATAGACTATATTTCATTTAAGATCTCTTTCTATATATAGTATGTATCTCTGTCCTATACTTTAAGTTTGATCATAATATTTGCCAGTAAATCGTAAATACTTCTGCAACAGAAGTCCTAAAGGGCATTTTGGTGACTTCTTTTAACCTCTAATCCACTATGTTTCAAACTTTTGACCAACTGTCAGCAATGTTATTGCCCCAACTTGGTTGCAACATGTAGCATAGTAAGGCATAACCCAAGAATAATCTTACATCCTTGGGGCGGAGGAGGGGAAAGGGGGAAGTAGAACTCCTGGAACAGCACTGCTTCTGCCACCTCAGACTAGATGTACATTGTCCCACTGTGGAAGAAGCAATCTCTCTTCACTTGCTTAAGGTATTCAATCACTTTTTGGCAGGACTTCAAGTGGTTTTTGCTGCAGTTAAGCTCTAAAGGGGGCACAGAGTTTTACTGCTTTGAAATGACAAGCTTAAGGACATCCATGATTCACTCAGGAGAGTCTCTGTTGGGTCTCAGGACATATATCATCAAAGTTACTCTCAGAAGTTCCAGGACAGGACTGCAGTTTTGGTCCTAAATTACTTTGCCCTCTATGCAGTGATTTCTATGTCTTAGAAAGAAAAAATAATAATATTAATAATGCTGAGTGGGAGGAGAAGTCCCTTTAAATTCCGTTTTATTATTCGTTTAGACGGATAATTATCTGAGACTACATTAATGAAATTGCATGCTATGTAAGTAAGAAACTATTTCATACATGTCAGTTCTTTCAGGATGCTGTTGCTATAATCACTCACTGAAAAGACCTATTGTTAATTTTTCAACTAGCTTAAAGGAGAAAAAAAAAACATGGCCATGACCACAAGGTTCAGAAAGCAGTCATAACATGGTGAAGAAGAGGCAGGGAGGAGGCCCAACAGGCAGGAACTGGATAGGGGCCATCCCAAAGGCCATGGCAGTTAAGGGTTACTTGGATGGACACCAAGAACTGTACCAAAACAATGCCAAAAATGTTGTCTACCATAATTACTTAATCCTTACAGAAACTCTATGATATAGCTATCATCTTTAGCATCCTCTTACAAGTGAGGAAATTAAAGCTCAAAGGAGTTAAAGAATGTGTCAGTTTGGGTCCTGTGAGGAGAAGAGGCTGAGACAGGTTTAGAAGTGCAAGAGATTTACTGAATAAATGCCTGTGAAAACTAGAAAGAAGGGAGAATGAGTGGACAGGAAGAATCAATCTTAGACTAGTGTGGATGGGACACTATAAAGGGGAGAGGGAAGGAAGGATGAATAGAAAGAGCCCCAGATCACAGCACAGTTGGCATAGCTTTACCCAAGCCAATGAGAGTCCCCAAACATGCTCATTGGAAGAGTCCTAGGGAGGGAGGGTTGTGGTGGCATCATTAGTCTTGTCATGTACAGTCACTGCTGGGAGCATCCCAAGGGAAGTGTGATCTTGACACCAGCCTGGTGCTGGATTGGAAGCTGTCAGCCAACTATGCACCTGCGGCAGATTCTCTTAGAGAAGGTCTGAGCAGATATTTCCACAGATGCCACTGTAACTTGCCTCAGAGGTGAAACTAGGATTTGATTGTGGCCTGTCTGAGTATTGCACAATGGTCTGAAACCTTCCTTGATCGTGTTAAAGAAGTCAAAAGGCAATATAAATATGTTGACACTGTATTTGCTATATTTCAGAAGTTGGCAAATTTTTTCTATAAAAGGTCATAAAGTAAATATCTTAAGGTTTGCAGGTGTATAGGGTGTCTGCCACAAATACTCAGCCCTGTTGGTCCTAGCGCAAAACCAAGAGGCTGTGTTCTAATAAAATTTTATTTATGCAAAAGCAGGTACCAGGCTGAATTTGACCCAGAGGCCATAGTTGGCCAACCCTTGCTCTATGTGACAAGAAACAAATGTCAAATCAAAGAGGAAACAAAAGTAGTAAGCTGTAGAAGGTGAAGACATGAGAACCCATCATCAGTTCTGATACAGTTTGGCTGTGTCCACACCCAAATCTCATCTTGAATTGTAGCTCCCATAATTCCCACGTGTCATGGGAGGGACCTGGTGGGAGGTAATCGAATCATGGAGTGGGTTTTTTCCATGCTGTTCTCATGATAGTGTGTAAGTCTCACGATATCTGATGGTTTTATAAAGAGGAGTTCCCCTGCACATGCTCTCTTGCCCACTGCCATGTAAGAAGTCCCTTTGCTCTTCCTCCATCTTTTGCCATGATTGTGAGGCCTCCTCAGCCATGTGAAACTGTGAGTCCATTAACCTCCTTCCTTTATAAATTACCCAGTGTCAGGTATGTCTTTATTAGCAGCGTGAGAATAGACTAATACAAGCTCAATCAGCCCATTTTCTTCACAACAAGTTTTAAGCTGTCATGTAGACTCACATACGGTCTCTATTTTCTATTCAACAGAAAACTCAGATCTACGTTCTTAGTGAGGACAAACTAGAAAATAATTTCTTCACATTCCTGACACATTCTTTCCCTGGGCCAGGAAAACAGAGTGGGCCATGGGTGACTTAGTGATATGGATTCTGCTGAGCCCTCACACTGGAATAACAGGGAGGGTTGCATGCCGAACACAAAATAGGAGAGTGCCTTTTTGAAGGCATTTGAGGACTAAGAAATTTTCTATCTGAAATTAACATTATGCATCGTTCATTCATTCATTCGAATATTAATGAAGTCCCACTTTAATCTTGATCATGTGCTGATACTAAAAATAGAAGAAAGACTAAATCATGGACTCCACACAAGAAGAGGCCACATTTCATCAGAGAAAAGACAACACAGTACAGCAGGAGCTGTGGTACAGGAGAGCACGTGGTCTATATGGATCTGTATGGATTGCCCTTTTCTGGGCAGCCCTCTAACCCTTTCTTCTCCCCTGGGAAAAGGTAAACAGATTAGCCTCCACTGGCCTCGCTAGGAATGGATATTTACAGGATCTTTCCTTTCTGACAAGAACACTGTATTGGCACATGAGGCACCTGTTATCCACGATGTGTTGGTGCACAAAAGAGTCACAGTCAGGGAGGAGGGTAATCTGAATATATGAAGTCCACTTCACAATTTTGTATGAAGTTGGCCTCTCTGGATGAAGAATCTGACTCTACATGCCATGTGTTCCCTTCAAAAGGAATACAAAGCTCTATAGGGTCAGGAAAGAACTGGAAAGCCTCAGTCTGTGGTCACTCTTCATGGCAGGAAAACCTAGACTCATGGTGAAGAAAAGCTTTTCCTTATCACATACTGTATTTCAAGTTGTCACATATTTAAAAACACCACCTCATTCTACATAATGCTTAAATAAACCGGGCAGGCAGAAAACTATGTAAAACTTAAATTTCATTTTTAAAACATGATTTTATAACTTGTATTTACACCCAGCTACAAATCAGAGAAATATAAAACATATACATTAAGAAAACAGATTTTTTTTTCAGAAAATACAACCAACTCTAAACAAAGATGGCACAAAAATGCCCACCTACTCAGTGCAATATTTTTGCTGTCTGGATGAAGTAGTAGTTGCATCTATCTGATAGTATTATAAGAGCATGAAATTAATGAATTATATATAGATTTCTTAAATTATGTATCTAGAAAAACTATGTGGACTGTTCATGAAGTCAAAAAGCAACAGCAAAACAAAATAGCTGCTCATTCTTTGGCTCCATGTAAACATAATGTCCATTTCCAGACTTTCATACTATTGCTTTCTAGCTTAGGAAAGTCTTGAATTACAGATCATTCCCACTAAAGCATATTCACTTGTCCTAAGAATATTTATATTCTTTATATTCTACTCAAAACTCAAGCAGTCCCTTGGGATATGAAAAGCATCAAATTCACAGATAGTTTGAGTTGGGATTTCAAAGCTCTGAAAGTGAAATATAAGAAATTGTATTGGACTTGTGATAAATGAGAAATGTAGTGGCATATTTATGACACTTTAACTAACTGGGCTGGTCATTTTGCTTCCTAGTTCAGATGTATCACTGTACTACCATAGGTCAATATATTTCAGGTGGTGTTCTCAACTCAGAAAAATGCACAGGCCACATCTCTGATGGAGCTCTTGGCAAATCACTTGAATTACATTCCCTGATATTCAACAGATGCCTCTAACCCACATGGCAAACAGATACATTCAGTCAGTAGTTCACTATAACATTATATTGAAATGAACACAGGAAACCATGCATAATATTTAATAAAAACACAAAGAATTATAAGTGGCATAACTCCAGAGTTTATTACTGCTCAAACTGTCTCAACTTTTGTAGTAGCATATACTCCACTGACCAAATCAGTGTGTATTTATCATCAGATTCTCTCTTACCCTTTGGCAGAGAAAGCAAGTGGAATATTCAATGTGAGCTTGATTTAGAATAGATAGAGGCAGACAGACCCTGTGTCTTTGGACGTTAGTAAAAAGAGAAATGATTTATGATGTCATTTCTGTTTACATATAATTCGTTTTCTGTTAGGGCTGTAGCATTTTCTTCAAGTAGAAAGGCTTCTTGGGATGGTGTCTCACTACTCCCCTTCTCTTCCCGGCCAACTTTCCCCTCTCCTTCCCTACTGTTTTCCTCCCCTTAACAGCCCACATGTCTTACAGGATAAGTTTCACTTGAAAATGAACAAAAACTCTGTGAAGAAGTTAGACCAGAGTTAGAAATGGAAACATTTATCTTCATCTTTACCAGTGATTCCAAAATTCTTGTGATTCATTTATGGGAAAGGAAAGAACAGTAAAGCAGATAGGGCAAAGCAGAGAAATCTTTCTTAGACATCCATTATCCTAATGGCAAAGCTTTTAATGGGTAAAGGAAACTGCTGAGAGGTGATGCTCTTGCCAGTTTTTAAAATTCTGTATTGGTACTGAAATTAACAAAGGATAGTCACCTGCAGTTTCAAGTATAGAAAATGCTCTTCTCCATCATGCCCTTCAAATTACATTTGAATAATACTTATGTTGGCAATCAAGAAGCAGTTGGGAGGCAACCCAGCAGTGGTTTTTAGGAGAAAATATTTGATTCCTCTGTTTATATATTCTAGTTTACTTTAGAATCTTCTCAGATCAAAGGTAATGTCAATTGATTAAATTAAAATGTACAGAATAAAATCCACAAATTAGGTCAGATGTCTGATCATGATCTTTGGTCAAAAAAGTATATGAAACACATTTTCTGAATATTTTAAAGTGTTGTCAAGTATAGTATAATACCGCATGTTGTAAGGAGATTAATCAACACAAGTCAGTGGAATTTATTTGTATTGTTTGATCTGTTTTAGTTAGTGTCATAAAATATGTATGGAAATGACATATACAGAAGTAGCATTCCTAAATGACCTGGCATTGATAAAATAAGGAGAAATTCACCAAACAGAAATATATATAGCTCGTCCAGATACTAGATAGCATTCTGATATAATTACTGTGATTCTGTTTCATTGCCAACAAATAAGGAAAGATACTGCGGAGTAATTCTCTACTCGCACATATTTTTGGTTATAAAACAGGTCCAAATAAGACTCTACTGATCTTGGATTGTCCAGGCTATATAACTTGACTATTGGTGGGCTTTTTTACTCTCCCAGTAATGTTCTGCAGGTGGTGGTGGGGGAGGTCAGTAAAGCTGAGTTGGCTGTAAATATGCCTTCCAGAGATCTGTTGGGGATTTTAAACATTCTAGATCCAAGGCAGAATCAACTCATTTTAAAAAGAAAGCACTCTATGTCTGGAGAATATACCTGTCTCAGGGCAAAGAAAAAAACGGTCAGAATCAAACTTCTATACCCAAGAATACCATGGTGTGATTCCGATAGGTTCAGTTCTGAGATCGCGTGGAAGGCTAACCTCCAGGGCTCCTTCTTGCAGTTCCTCCAGTCCCATACTTGAGTTTGAATCCTAAAGCCACTCACAAAATTGTTCAAAAGCTTGCAATAGATGGGTTCCAAATATAACGCATTTAGAAATAGTTGGCCTATCCTTGAGGTATTTGGGCACGATATATGATGATAATATATCTCACTTTTAAAGCAGTGTTCCACTGTGAGTCCTGATTTTGGACACTAAAAATAATTTTATATTATGTCTGTATTTGTTAAGAAGCTTGTAGGAAAAAGTGTTTGTGGTAGACCAGTAGGGCAAGGGCAGGAAAGAGGAAAGCTTCCCATATTCTGCATTAGTTTAATTTCTTCTTCGCAAGCTTCAAAAAGAAGGGGGAAAGGATGAACTTATTCAAAGGAACAAGAGGGTAAAGAAATAAAGATAAACAGAGTTAAGATGTCATTGCACACTATAATTTGCTAATAAAGAATTTTGTAGGTTGCCAACCTGTGCAAATTACATACAGTTGGGAAAAGACTTCCAAGCAAAGAGAAATATAATCACTTCATCTATTTTTTTTTCCCAGTGTTTCTAACACTAACTCTATTGTATGACTGAACTGTACAAAATTACGTGAGTTTCACAGATACCCTCTGAAACACACTGTAGGCCCTGGGACCTCCAAACTGTCACTTGTGTGGTGAGAGCCCTCTAGTGGATGGGGGACTCCAACCATACAATTTCCTGAACTTTGCCGGGAAAGGTGAATTCAGTCATCTCACATTACCACTGGGCAACAGAGGGGGAGACTACAGAGCTTCCTGGGTGTATTTCTCTAGCTCAAATATAAAATGGGAAGCCTACCTCCTCTGCTAGTTGCATTTAACATTTCTATTTCTCCAAAGTGTTTCCTTGACTTTCTGACAAACCTTTGGGTAGAATCAGTAAACAATGACCTTTGGATTACTGTAGAGAAGAGAGTTCTGCATTAAGAGAAAGTGAATCATTATTCTAGCACGATTCTGTCACAAAGCTAGCTGTGTGACTGACTGCTGGCTGATTTGTCATAACCAATATATTTCCGTGAAATTTGAAGGGAAATTGGAGATTCCTCAAAAGTTGCCAGGAATTATTTAGAAATGTGTCGCCGTACAGCCAGAGTTCTCCCAGTGGCTCTCTTCTCGTTCTCTGGATTTTGTTGCTTTTTAGTTTCCTTTGTTAATTTCCCCTTATACTAGACCTTTAAACCTGGGATCAACTCTCCTCTTCTGACTTTGTACAATCTTAAGACATCTCAAGGATGTATACTCATAAATGTTAAAAATTGTACCCCAGATCTGCTTTCTCCTTTTAGAGAGATCTGATCTCTCCTTTTGGATATCTCATAAGAGCTGCAAATTCATTAGAAACACAAGTGAACTTAACCCAAACCTGCCCCTCTCCTGTGCTTCTAATCAAAGCAAATGAAAACCTACAAATATGACCACCCTTTTGAATTTTCCTCCTTTTTGGGATATATAGTCACGTCAATTAATTCCACCTCTGATGTTGCTTTCAAATCTATTTCTTTTTATATATTTTAACCATCGTCACTAGCCTAACCCAAGCCATACAAATTAGTGCTATCACTTTCTAACAAATATTCCTATATCTACCCCCCTACTCCATGTTTTAACAATACAGACCTGATCGTACCATTTCTTTGCTTTAAATCTTTTATGACTTTTAAGATAAATGTCCATATTCTTCTTATGGTGTCAAAATACTGCATAATCCTGCCCCTGCTTATCTCTCCAGTCTCTCTTCCCTTTCTCCCTCTCATGCTCCTCTGTCCAAATATAACAACATTTTACATTCTTTCCTGACTTGGTGCTTCATTCATCTATTCCTGCCCGGCACGCTCTCTGACTACACTTACCTAGCTAATTATTAACATTCATAGAGCATTTTAAAGCTGTAAGTCTCATTTTTTGTTAAAATGTAGGTAGAAAAAATTTATATGTATATGTCCTTTAGCTGAGCCATAATTAAAAGGAAAAGAAATGAAGCAAAGACTCTTGCCCAGGGAGGAAGCTGTCTCCCCACACCTGTAACTGCTGTGTTTACACAGATGGTGTGCTCTGAAAGGTCTTGCTTTCAGTTGATAAGGAAACTAAAATTTAACCAAGACCTTTGATTAGTTGATTAATCAAGTTGAAGCCAGTTCCCCTAAAGACGAAATCTATCTAATTCTTGCTTTATATCCCATGTGGCAAGCTTCAGTTTCTTTGTAATTTTCATTCATCCAATATAGAGATAATAACTCTCCTGAGGTCAAATTATTTTTACGAAGGTTGTCTTAAACACCCGAAATGTTACTTTAAACTCCAAGTTTGGAAGAAATTCGCAGATGCTTAGAATCATGAATCACTGGGATGTGATGGTGGGGAATATGTCTATTGCTCGTCACTTTATTTTAAATGACATTCCTTCTCTTGGTTTTCTTTCTTTGTTCTTCTAACCATCTAAATTACCTGTGAAAATTTATGAGTGGAAACAAAATGGTTTAATATGCTTCCTTCCCAGCAGTATTTGGTATTTATGGTTGAAAAATGACCTAGGCTCGTTTGTAATTCACACACAAGTAAAGCTTGCTATTTCTATAGCCTCAGCCTAAACACTACTTCCTCATGAAAAGCTTTCCCAATACCTCTAGGCTGGATCAGGTGGTGTTATTATTAAGCCCACAGTAAATGTTTTATCTCCTCTACTAATTACCATCATTAATTTCAGTCTTTCAGTTTATGAGCTCCATGTCATGTCTACCTTGTTCATCACACCCTGAACATAGCACAGTGTATTACTATGGTAAGCATTCAGGAAATACATGTCAAGTGAAAAGATTCAATGCTTCCTCATATGAAGAGTGGTTTCCTGACAAGACCATGCAATCAGAGAAGAAAATTACTGCTAAGAATACAGACTTTCTCAAAGTTCCCAATGGCAGGATCTCTCTCTCTCTCTCCCTGTCTCTCATTTTACACCTCTCCATGTTTTGGTTTCATACATCTCCCTGTACACTTATTCCTCTGCATCTATGTGTATAAGGTACAGGATGCTATCTTATAGCTCTGCAGTTTATATGTTTTCAGTTCACAGGACGAGTAGAGTCTAATGTTCCTCATCTCAATGCCAAACTCTAAAGAAGAGAGAAATAACTGTCTAGCACTGGCAGAACTAGTGGGGCTCCTATTTCAATCAGCTGTGACTGGAAACATAGTCTTAAGGAATAAGCATGATTTCAAGGGTTCAAAATTCTGTCAGCAAGATATTTGTGTGGGTTGTGGGTGAGGCACTGAATACTGCAAATACCTCAAAAGTTGTCCTCTACACCATTTGTCTCTTTGAATGCTCTGGACAATATCAGTAAAAACAAAAAAAAGTGCACAATGCCCTTGGCTTCCATGCAGGTGTTGATAACATTAAGGGAAAATCAAGGTTTTATAGAGATATATTGAAAAACATTTCTCTTTTTTCAAATAAGGAGTATGTTCATTATTACCTGATGAGACTATTTCTTTCTTCAAAATATCGTAATATTTAATGGTTTTCTCTTAACTCATTATGTGGTTTGCAACTTCTTAATAGCATCATGGACTAGCATATACAGCTACTCCATGCCTCACATTTTTTTCCTCACATATCTATCTAAGAGGAAGAATTTCTTTACACTTTTTAAATATTATTTTCACAATTTAAGTATGCCATAAATCTG
This sequence comes from Ateles fusciceps, assembly GCA_036589455.1. Lineage (NCBI taxonomy): Eukaryota > Metazoa > Chordata > Mammalia > Primates > Atelidae > Ateles > Ateles fusciceps. The sequence goes on from JAZHEH010001979.1 coordinate 9,032,226, forward strand.
ATTTTAAATGCATGTAGTATAAAATGTATTCTCAAATGAAAGAATATGGCTGAAAATGTTGAATTTTATTCATTCTTTTTCATTCTAGCTCTATCTTTGTTAATAATGCAGACATGCAGAAAACATGTAAACATGAGATTTCAAGTCATTACTAACATGCATTTTTCAGACTTTTCTTTGAATAAATATGAAGTGCCTTATTTGATACATCTCTTTTCTAGTTTCGAAGATTCTATTACACTTCCTGAAGTCCTGCAAGAATGAAATAATTCTGGCACAAATTTAACAAGAAATTGTTTATTTTCAATCCATAATAAAGCTTAGGATAAACAACCTGAATAAATTTGGGAACAGAATTACTCAATGTCTTTGGAACGTGACTAGAATATAATTTATTAATGTCATAATATCTTAATAATTAATACTAATAAAACTAACAGCATATATTAACTTAGAAAGTTCGAGATTTTAAAAGAGCCTCTAAAATTAAAATTTAGAAGACTCAAATGCTAAAGATATTTTAAATTTTGGAGTTTAGTTCTCTACCATAGGTAAAACTAATAGAAATTTTAGTGAAAATTTCATTATGATTCTTTTTGAAATTAATTCAATGTAGTCTAGGCTGAAATATATTTTTGTAAGTTTACATCTTTCAAATGATATATTACCTTAACCATGACATCAATAAACCATCTATAATTGTTTATTCTTTGATATAGAAGTAGGATTCTCTTCTAGCTTTAACATTTATCAACTGTATGCCTCAGGCCAAGTTGCTTGGCCTTTGTGAACTTTAGTTGATTCTTCTATAAAACATAAATGATTATTATTACAGTCAGGTTGCTCTTTAGAACTACTACAAACAATGAAGGTCCATAATCCCTAGAACGTCTAGGCTTTGGTAAGGGGATGGCCCATGGACCATGTAGAGTAACAGGAAAAATTCTATGTAGATGGATGTGAATCTTTTTCCAGGGAATATCTGAATCTCAAATGAATCTGTAAACCAAGAGATTCGAAACATGTACAATAGACTGTAAGCTCTGAGAGGACAGACTGTGTTATTCATCTTTGTGTCCCTAGACTTAACACACATTAAACTGTTAAAGAACACTTTGAAAGCATGCTTCTGAAAGTGAATGAAATGAATCTTATCTGTGAAAATATAAACTATAGATACTATGCAAATGTTATTAGCACCATTTTGTATTTCCTGAGCTGTTCAGTATACAGAATTTCCCAAAGTTGTTAATTTAATTTGCTAAATTAAAGCTGTAGTTCTGAAAGGTGTTACTAAATCCTGCTGTTTGAACTTCATGGGCTAGTGCTCATGAGGATCTAGAAGAAGAAACTAAAAGCTATGTCAAAGAAATCTGTATATCTACTAGGTAATACTAGTCAACATCAAGTCTTAATCTAAACTCAAAGTCCAATACATGAGTGGAGGCCTGAGGTATTTTCTCTCTGCCCTATGTAGTTCTCAGTTGGGATGGACTACTATAACAAGACAGATTAACAGGAGAAAAAAACAACCAGAAGTTTATTAACATGTACATTTCATACGGCTCTTAGTATTGGATTAGACATGGGAGATACTCAAGGAATGAGTAATTCTCAAGAGTAGATCTGGAAAAAAGTTGAGACAGGAATAATACAGGGTGGTCACAGAAGAATAAATATTCCAGATAGCAGTTTTACATGACTACAGGATGGGAACTGATAAAACCCTGAAAAGTAAGATGTGAACCAAACTGGCTAAGACTGAATGGACCCAACATGGCACTGGATTTGACCTAGGTTTCTCCTAGGACCTCATTACATGCTCAAGAACATACTCAACCACATACCCACCAGCACCATGACAATTCTGAGAATACTCATATTTAGTGTAAAAATGGGTGGTACCACAGTTCTGAGAAATCTCTACCTTTTTCCAGGAATTTTTATGAATATTCTACCCTTTGGTTAAAGAAACCCATAAAGATAGGAATGCCAAACCCCCTTGCATGTGACACTTCTTGCATATGCCCACACTCCCCTTCCTTGAATGTGTACTTTTTTCTTTGCAATAAATCTGTTTACTTTCACAGTTTTCTAACTCATCCTTGAATTCCTTCTTGCAATGGTGTCAAGAACTGGGACACCAGCTGGGGTCAGGGTCCCAGTGGAATTTGGGGATCTTCCCCAGCCCACCAGTATCAAGGTGATTCACATACTACCATCCACTGAAGCAAACACAAGAGTACGGGGAAGGCCTGAGTATGAGATGGCCAGGAAAAGCATCTTAAACAAGGGTCAAGTTTGTTACGCAGATTGAAGTTTGTGCCTCCTCCATTGATAAGAGTTGTAGATGGATATTTAAAGATATATTTCTCTTCCTGATGCAGAGAAGGAGACACCCTTACAAATGAAGATTTCCTTTATAAATGTTAATTTTCCCTTAAAAGGTACAAATTTTACTCTTGTCTTCAGAGATATTCCTGTGTTGGCTATTTGCCAAAGTAATCAGCTCAAACTAATCTTTACACTAAAGCAGGATGTTTTGGGTTGTCATGTCCTGAACTTCATCATTAGCTAGATTAATATCAAATGAAAAACTGTAATCTACCATGTATAACTGATGTTTGCTATCCATAGTCTCTCTGAGTCAGATATATTAGGTTGGCACAAAAGTAATTGTGGTTTTTGCCATTAAAAATATTGCAAAAACCGCAATTACTTTGTGCCAACCTATTATATCAAGAATGGATAAAGGCCATAAAATTAATAGCGATATTTTCTACTGTAGAAATCCAAATTTGTATAGATTGAAAATTACTGAACTAGAAATTGGGAGACCTCAATATCCTTATACTTTATCATTTGATTTTAGTTCATTCACTTAACTCTCCTGATTCGCCTTTTTCTCATCAGTAAATTAGTATTGGACTGGACAATTTCTACAGCTGGTTCTTGTTCTGTGTGTCACAAAACACTTTGTAGTCTCTAGGCTTCATTTTGACTCCCATGAGCCCAGAAGCTAAACAGAAAAATACTAATTACATTGTGTAAATGATAGAAGTGAGGTTGAGGCTCAGAAAATGAAGCCTCCAAATATAGTGCTTTGACATGATAAACTAAACAAGCAGCCTCAAGGTCTCTCCCTGCCTTCCTATCTCTCTGATCCTTTTTCTTTTCCAGAGCACCAGGAGGGGCTTTCACTGGAAGTTCCTTTATCACATTGGGAAAACCTCTCCTGAAAGAAATGCAATTGTCTTAAAATCCCCTCTCTAAAAATCTCATTAAATAACCAAGAAAGATTAACTACCAGAGAAGAGAAGAGACTGGGAGTTATCATCACAACCAGACAGATAGTTAATCTGTTCTTCTCAGGGCAGTTCCAAAAGATTAGCTAGGGAATGGTATCTGCAGATGACAGATACCATTTACCATTGGAGGCAAAGGTGTGACAACATTTGCCTCCAATGCAGTTCTATTCTCGCCCTTTCCATAATTTGTCCACAAGCTGTTGTTTGTCCTTTGGTTCCATTCAGCATCCAAAGAGAATCATTTACAAACCTGTTAGATCTTCTTGCCCATTTATTTACATCCTCACTTATTTTCCTCTTCCCAATGAAGAGGGTATTTAAACATTAACCATCTGGTCCTTTTCTGGAGTTTTTCGTATTTATTTATATGACTTTCATGCACTATGCACCTTAATAAATTTGTTGTACTTTTACCTTTTAAGTGTCTTTTGTTACAGGGGTGTCAACTTCATTGGCATTTTGGGAAGTTTAAGATCTCCCCCGAAACTGCCTAAGACTTGCTCTTGTATTAACTTCTGCACCTCTTTTATAATGGGGAGAAAAGGTATCATGCCCTTTAAATTTCTATAGTTTTGGTGAAAAGAATGGGATGGCTGAAATACTTGATGCATTCCAGAGCCCACAGATGAAGTCCTGGGACAACTGACAAAAAGCCAGTAACAAAAGATTAAATTTTTTACCAAAATCAGTTTTCCCAGCCCTCTAGGTGCAGTGCCCGGTAAAGAATGAAAGGTAAAAAATGTTTCTTTCTTTCTTTCCAAATTCAGTTCGGCAAAAGCACATTATCTGCTTGGATTGTGATTCTGGTGTAAATTTGTGGGTACCCATTTGTTATTGATCGTTTTTCCTCCGTGGACTGCTATTGTTTTCCTGTTTGTTTCATTTTATGACCTGAGAACTTGGCTCAGTTTGCCACCAGTCAGAGGCATGCAGATTGTCAAGCCTGCATGTGCAGACAGCCAAGCAAAAGGTTGTGGGGGGACCATCATAAAAAGCTAAAATACTGACTGTTGCCAGCTTTCAAGGCATTGTCTAAATCTTTCTTGCTTAGTTGTCTTTGGAGGCAGCTAAATTCTGGAGGGCTGTGTCTCTGCACCTCTTTGGAGACATCTCATGCATTTTTGGTTAACCAAAAAAGGCTTTTTGGTTTTGGTTCGTAACCAATTGGTAGATACATTTAGCTTGAAAAAAAAAAAATTAAACCAGGACTATTTTCTCTTTGTCTCACCGAAATCTGATAATGATAGATTAGAGGAGACATTTTTAAAAAGAGCTCTATGATAAACAGTCAGCACAATAGGAAACTGATATTCAAGCTATATATTTTTAAAGTCATTCTATTTCTTTCTGTTGTATTTTGTTTCTACCTATGGGAATTCCTCAGTCTATTGAACCCCTTTTTCTCAAACCCCTGCCAACTAGAACTTCACTGGCATTTGGGGAAGTTTAAGATCTCCCTAAACTGGCTTCTCTAAAACTTGCACTTACATTAACTTTTGCACCTTTTTCTTTTTGACACCTTTGATTGCCCATCCAGTTCTCTTTAATCATTGACATGTATCCCATTCAAGCCTCTGCCTCCCTCATTTGATGGTCAGTGTACATAAAATTACTAAGACAAAGCATCAGTGTTCTGGCTATCACATAAAGGTACCTAGGCAGGCCCTTGCGAAACACCAAAAAGCATCTCAGACTCCCCCTCTTTGGGGTCATCTGTCTTACTCAGGGAGCCCCAGGAGTTATGGGTGGGTTCCTCTCAGGTCAAAGGCTCTGCCAGCTTTTGCCTTGAGCTCCCTAATCCCTTTATCTTTTGGGGATACCAAGAGTTACTTTATACTGTTAGTGAACACTTGTTCCTTGATGTGCAGTAACTGAGACACTGCCAAGAGCTGTAATTTTAAAAATAAATGACAGTGGTTGCAATGAAAGGTTATTACTACAGTAGGCAAACTCGAGCTCTCTATTTGTATATATATTTAAAATTTGTTTATATATTTATAACAAATTTTGTTTATATATTTAAAATTTTATTCATTTTTTATATATTTAAATATATAAACAAATTTGTTTATATATTTAAAATTTTAAGTCTCAGATTTCTGCTTGAGTCTTACAGAAACTGACAGTAAATGGCAATTTGGTGTAAGAAAAGTCATTAGCTTGGATAGTCAAGGGAATCTTGGACCTGTAACCATGACCTGAGCCTTGACAGGTGCAGTATGGGCACTTGGGGGCTGTGTGAGCCCCACCCTGAGCACAGTAATATAGTTAAGAAACAGAAATTAAATTAAAAGCCACCTAAATAAAATTAATTTCCAAAATATGGCTTTAAAATATTCAGCTACTTATTTTAAACAGACTTCTGAAATTTCTTCTATCCTCATCTATGTATTTCCTTATAAAATCCAGTTTTAACAGAAATAGATATGTTATTCACCCTGATGAACTCTGAAAACATTCGGAGCTAAAATTTAGTTGACAGCCTCCATAAAATTGATCTCTGATAATAAACAATATCCCCAAGATCTTTCTTGGAGATAAAATATGTGTATAAATAAAATAAAACTAACTCAGATGCCTTTTATATAATCTGAAATAATCTTTAGAAAGTAAAGCTAGTTTTTAAATTGTTGGAAAAATAAAATAATGTCCTCAGAATTTAATTTAGATATTTTTGCCTGGATCTGCTGGTCAGACAGATTTACCTTCTCTGCTAGATATTTTAAGGTCATATAACTGTTGCTTCTGTGATATTTTTGATACTTGCTTAATTTTTCTGAGGTAAAGCGGTAAGGGTTGGTTACTGGGCTCCCCTAAAGCCTTGCACACATCTTATAGTGGGCTTATGTCTTTGGTTTTGAGCCTCTGGACTCTGGAGTCTGAACAGATGGCCATGGTGAGGCCTGGAAACATATCAGTGTCCATAGTACCTGGGCCATCAGCTGCACAGCAGAGCCAAGCCCAAAATGGCCTTGTCCTTGGCACAGCTCTGTCTGCTGGTCAACTGGAAGAGGCCAGATCCTCCAGGCATTATCTTCACAGTTCTGTCCTTTGTCCTGGGCTCTGTACCTCATATGTGAACACAGGACCCAGATATACACTGGCCTTCATAGCCACCCTGGGTGCCACATATGCACAAGACACCTGGGGTGACTTCAGGGATAGGAAAACACTGGGGAGGATACCTGTGTCCAGTATTCCAAATGCCTTGGTTAAGACAAGCCTGGCTGATGTAGGTTTAGCCTGGCTTTGCTTTCTGAAAAATAAATAAATAAATAAGTGGCTAACTTTGTTTTCCATGAGCAATTCAAATAAAATTGTTAATAATGAGTAAATTGGGTAAATGTAAATGAAATAGTTGCTTATAAATAAATTTGTCATTTCAAATTTTTTTTCAGTAATTTAAAATCTTAAAGTTGTATTATGTTAAACTAGGCAACAGATAATCATGACATGTCCAAGTTGTTTCTAAGTAAGATAAAATACGGAAACATTAATCACTGAACATAGGTTCAAGTGTGTCACTTTTGGCTTTTTAAAACTTATAAAAAGACTAAAGATATTTGGATTTGCTAGTAAATATGTCCTGTTCCACATGAAAAATACGTTCTATTAGAAAAAACTTCTGTTTCTAAAAATTATAAAATGTGTTTTTATAATATGTTCTGGTATATGTAAATTAAAATTGCTTACTTCCTAGATTTATCTTGGAAATTTATGGTTATAAAGAGTTAAAATTACAATTGATTTATTTAATTAAAACTACTAGATATAGGATAAGCAATTCTGAATACAAGTGTAAAAGGAACATGAGGTATCAGAATATGTTTTTATTAAAAGAAGGAATAATTTTGTCTAGATGAAAGTTATTTAAAGGTTATTTCAGAATAAATAAATTTTAAAAGAATGATATAGATAAAATTAGATGGATTTTCGGCCGGGCGTGGTGGCTCACGCCTGTAATCCAAGCACTTTGGAGGCCAAGGCGGGTGGATCACCTGAGGTCAGGAGTTCAAGACCAGCCTGATCAACATGGTGAAACCCCATCTTGAAAAAAAAAAAAAAATTAGATGGATTTTCAAAGTTTAAAAAATTTTAAAAGTTTATAAAAGATTTATAAAAATCTTACCTTGTGTGGTTGCAGCTGATTCAAAATAAATGGATGTTTATAAGATTTTGTTAAAATTAGCTTTAGTATTAATTATACCTTGGTACACAGGTAAAGTTTGATTTTCTTCCTGAAACAAGATTTTCAGGTACTATTGATAAAAATTAGTTTTAAGAAGATTTCAGTTCACTATTTGAGTAAACTAAAAAGAAGATGAAAAAGTAACATTCTATGTTTCTCATGCTGTCTTTATTAGATCCTTGGATTACTTCAAAAACTCAGTTAAACATTTAAAGGTGTTTTCTTCTCAAATATATAACTCTATGTTTTTAAAATTTTTAAACTATTACTTCAACTAAATGAATGAATATTATTTTATAGTGACCTGTGATCCTATTTTGATCAAGTGTTATAAATGTTTGATACATTTAACAGACTTCCCAAAATCAAATTGTAAAATCAAAAGTAAATCTTTTTGACCTCAAAGCAACAGTGGCATTGAGGGTTATTTTTTTTCATATGCCTGTTAGCTTCATTTATGTCTTCTTTTGAAAAGTGTCTCTTCATGTCCTTTGCCCACTTTTTAATGGGGTTGCTATTTTCTAGTAAATTTAAGTTTCTTGTAAATGCTAAATATTAGACCTTTGTCAGATACATAGTTGGCAAAAATTTCCTCCCATTCTATAGGTTGTCTGTTTACTATGTTGATGTTTCTTTTGCTGCGTAGAAGCTCTTAAGTTTAACTGGGTCCTATTTGTCAATTTTTGCTTTTGGTGCAATTGCTTTTGGTGTCTTTGTCATGAAATCTTTGCCTGTTCCTACTTCCAAGATTGTATTGCCTAGGTGGTCTTCCAGGGTTTTTATAAATTTTGGGTTTTATATTTAGCTCTTTGATTCATCCTGAGTTGATTTTTACATATGGTCTAAGGAAGGGGTCCAGTTTCCATCTTCGGCATATTTGAGCCAGTTATCCCAGCATCATTTATTGCATAGGGAGTCTTTTCCCCCCATTGACTTTTTTTTTTTTTTTTTTTTTTTGGTCATCTTTGTCAAAGATAAGATGGTTGTAGATGTATGGCCTTATTTCTGGGCTCTCTATTCTGTCCCATTGGTCTATGTGCCTCTTTGTACCAGTACCATGCTGTTTTGATTACTGTAGACTTGTAGTATAGTTTCAAGTTGTATAATGTGATGCCTCCTGTTTTGTTCTTTTTGATGAGGATTGCCTTCACTATTCAGGCTCTTTTTTGGTTCCACAGGAATTTTATATAGGTTTTTCTAGTTCTATGAAGAATGTCATTGGTATTGAATCTATAAATTGCTCTAGGCAGTATGGCCATTTTAACAATACTAATTCTTCCTACCTATGGCCATGGAATGTTTTTTCATTTGTTTGTGTCATCTCTGAATTTTTTTTTTTTTTTTTTTTTGAGCAGTATTTTGCAGTTCTCCTTATAGAGATCTTTTATCATGCTGGTTAGCTGTATTCCTGGATATTTTAATTTTGTGTGTGTGGCAATTTTGAATGGGATTGCATTCCTGATTTGGCTCTTCCCTTGACTGTTGTTGGTGTTTAGGAATGCTAGTAATTTTTGTGCATTGATTTTGTATCCTGAGACAGGATAAAGTTGTTTATCATCTGGAAGAGCTTTTGGGCCACGACTGTGGGGTTTTCTAGGTCTGGAATCATGTCATCTGCAGACAGGGATAGTTTGACTTCCTCTTTTCTTAGTTGAATACCCTTTATTTCTTTCTCTCGCCTGATTGCTTTGGCTAGGACTTCCAATACTATGTTGAGTAGGAGTGGTGAGAGAGGGCATCCTTGTCTGGTGCCTGTTTTCAAAGGTAGTGCTTCCAGGTTTTGCCCATTTAGTATGATGTTGGCTATGGGTGTGTCATAGATAGCTCTTATTTTGAGCTGTGTTTCTTCAATACCTAGTTTATTGAGAGTTTTTAACATGAAGAAGTGTTGAATTTTATTGAAGGCCTTTTCTACATGTATTGAGATAATCATGTGGTTTTTGTCTTTAGTTCTGTTTATGTGATGAATCACATTTATTGATTTTCATAGGTTGAACCAACCTTGCATTTCAGGGATAAACCCTACTTCATCATAGTGGATAAACTTTTTTATGTGCTGCTAGATTCAGTTTGCCAATTTTTTGTAGAGGATTTTTGCATCAATGTTCATAAAGGATATTGGCCTGAAGGTTTTTGTTGTTGTTGTTGTTGTTGTTGTTGTGTCATTGCTAGGTTTTGGTATCAGGATGATGCTGACTTCATAGAATGAGTTAGGGAGGAATTCCTTCTCCTCTGTGTCTTTAGAATAGTTTCAGTAGAAATGGTACCAGCTCTTCTTTGTATACCTGGTAGAATTCAGCTGTGAATCTAGCTGGTCCCAGGCTTTATTTAGTTGGTAGGCTATTTATTACTGATTCAATTTCAGAGCTTGTTATTGGTCTCTTCAGGGATTCAATTTCTTCCTGGTGCAGTCTTGAGAGGGTGTATATGTCCAGGAATTTATTCATTTCTTCCAGATTTTCTAGTTTATGTGCATAGAGGTGGTCACAATATTCTATGATGGTTATTTGTATTTCTGTGGGGTCAGTGGTAGTATTTTCATTCATCATTTCTAAATGCATTTATTTGGATAGTCTCTCTTTCTTCTTTATTAGTCTAGCTAGTGGTCTACCTGTTTTACTATTTTTTTGAAAAAACAGCTCCTGGATTTGTTGATCTTTTGAATGGCATTTCATGTCTCAATCTCCTTCAGTTCAGCTATGGTTTTGGTTATTTCTTGTCTTCTGCAAGCTTTTGGGTTGTCCTTCTCTATTCTCTACATCTTTTGGTTTTGATGTTAGGTTGTTAAATTGAGATCTTTTTGATGTGAGAATTTCGTGCTATAAATTTCCCCATTATCACTGCCTTATCTGTATCTCAGTAATTCTGGTATGTTGTATCTTTGTTCTTGCTAGTTTTAAAGAACTTCTTGATATCTGCCTGAACTTTATTATTTACCCAAAAGTCATTCAGAAATGGGTTATTCAATTTCCATGTAATTGTATGGTTTTTTGGAGTTCTCACATTTCCTGATAAGCCAGACTGCCTGGTAGAGTTCAGGTCCAACACTTCTGCTAGGGTTAAAGTCTCCTATGGGAGCAAGTTGAGCCCAGGAGGATGGCCATTCCTGGTCGTGCTCCACTACTGATTCTCCCACACCAAACCCTCTGATCTCTACATCAGCTGGTTTGCTAACCCTACCACTTCTCTAAGCAGCATTCCCTGCCAAGTGCAGCGCCTATTGTGGTCAAGGGGTCTCTTCTTGCAGTGATTCCAGAGGCCCAAGGTAAGAATATGTTGTTCCTTGCCAGTTCCACTCAGCCATTTCCCCAGTTACTGGGAGCCAGAAACGAGTCCTGATTCACAGTAGCCTCGTGCAGGTTCCCAGCTTCCTTCCCCTAAAGCCCAGCTTCTACATCTTCCCCTCCGACCACTCTTAGTGCCTTCCTGCTGAAGATCTGTTAGGAATACACCAGTTGTCTCAGCCCCTCGGTGGCAGCTGTTCCACATGGCAGAGCCTAGTTGTCCATCTTGCCCTTTCTCAATGTAAACTTTTGTTTAAATGTCTCCTTTTTCATACTACAACTATTGTTAAAGAATGCATCACCCAGAGGAATAAATCTATGGAAGCAAAGCAAATACTATCAATAAGAAATTCTGGATCCTCCAATGCCTGATTTCAACCAGGCAGTAAACTCATGGCAAGGCTCCATGCCTTATCTATCTATCTGTCTGTCTATCTATTATCTATCTATCTGTCTATCTATCTACTTTTTTTTTCTGAGACAGAGTCTTGCTGTGTTGCCCAGGCTGGAATGCAGTGAAATGATCTCAGCTCACTGCAACCTCTGCCTCTTGGGTTCAAGCAATTCTTATATCTCAGCGTCTCCAGTAGCTGGGATTACAGGTGCTCGCCACCACACCTGGCTAATTTTTGTATTATTAGTAGAGATGGGGTAGGGTTTCACCATGTTGGCCAGGCTGGTCTTGAACTCCTGACCTCAAGTAATCCACCCACCTCAGCCTTCTAAAGTACTAAGATTACAGTCATGAGCCACTGCACCTGGCCTGTTGATCGATCAATTGAGCTATCTAACTATCTGATGATTAGAATATTCAAAGTTTATTAAAAAGCATGCTGGAAAATTTCACTCTATTGCAAAACACATCATATTTTTATTTCTCCCATATTCAATAAAAAGAGCTAGATGAATATTCTCAATTACCTTATATCTCAGTCTATATCTCAGTTGTATATTTTATGTGATTTTAAGGAGGAAGAGATTGAAAGTTATACTATTATTTTTTATAAATCAATATTACTTTTTAGATAAAAGAAATATATATTGGGATTAGTGAACATTTTATTTTTTTCTAATTATTTATTTGGATTTCCGAAAACATTTTCAGTAATTTTTCCCCAAATTGCTCTCGCTTATTAATTTTTGATCTGCTAATTTGTCACTACTGTATGTTTATTAATGCTGTTTATTTATTTGGTATAACTTACAAATAAATGATGAATTCTCCTGTAAATAATGCTCTTAGCAAAAATTATTAATAATGTTTATAAGCCCCATGCTATGTGGTAGCCTAATGCCTTTTCTTCTTTTAAATTTCCACTTAACCCTGCCTCCTTCTTACAATAAAAAATATTCATTCATGCATTAGTGAATAATTGGTGAAATGAAATCCCATACATCTATCAAGAGATACATTTTCAATAGTTTTTCTTTTTTATTTGATATCTATTTATAAAAATGTTTGTTTTGTGATAAATTTTATAAAAGTATTATAAAATAGTAATAGTTATAATGAAAAGTATATCTTTGACTACTATTTTAAATTACAATGAAACACATTATATGTCACATGCAAATACAGAAGGGGGATTCATAGTTTTTCAAAACCCTTTTAGAAGATATGCCAGCAAAATATTATAAAGTTTACAGTTGTAGCCATGTGTATAATGATTCAGAGTAATTAAATCCATAAGTAGCAAAATGTATAATATGTAGCTCTGGTATACCAAGATAATTTTGCTAGTCCTATTGCTAGTAAGATACATGCTTTAAGTTGGTATTGTTTTTCTAGAAATAGGGATGGAGTTGAATAGAGTGGTTTGTGTTTTCAGTCCTCTGGTGATCAGTGACCTCCATGTGTTTACACATTTGACAAATGCCCAGGTTGGTCAATTGTTAGCAATAAGGAAAATCTTACATGATTATGTAAGTATGTTGCCCTGGATCTTGGCCTCCTATTGCACAGGGAGGCTTATTTCTAAGAGAAATGTACCCACTGGGTCTTTCTTGGACAATTCATCATGTATTATTATGCAAAGTAAAAGTTGGCAATAAAAAACTTGGTTTTTTAAAAAAGAAAAGAAAAACAGAGAATTGGATTAGTTTCAATTTGTTTCATTTAACTTGTGTTCTGTTATTTCCAAGTTTCTGTTTGGAAAATATGAAATGCCAACATTTTATATAATGATGTCATTGCTATAAAATCATTTTTAAAATTTTTCCTTTGAGCTTTAGTTAGTTCTGCAATAAGCTGAATTGAGGCACTTGAATCAGATCCCAAAGAAGAAGAAAGTAAATTGCCTACCATTTTAAATAAAAACTGAGTGTTTATTTTGTTTTGTTTTTTAGTACCATATTTGATACTAGAAGCAGTCTGTTTAAACATGACCATTTTTATTTGAAAAGTGCATTTCCCCTAAGATAAGCCTTCACATCAAAAGGAACATTACAAAGTTTCATAAACAATAAAGTCAATCAGTTAATTATTCTTGGACCAGTATATTGACTTCTGGTGAGTTTCTACTAATATGCTTTTAAAAATAACTGGATTGTCTTACCCGCCAAAATACCACTAAAGGAAAACTCTACCAGAAACCAAAGGAAAAAGTTAATAGAAAAAAAAAACGCTATTTTTCATTGTATAGTATGCATCATTTGGTAAGATTAAGGAGTACTGAAAGAGATCTTTTATGTCACCTAAATACATATTAATGCAGTCTGAATTCAAACTAATCTAGGCAGTTAATTCACGTAATTGTGAGAAGGAGGAAGAAGTAAAAAGGGAGAGAGAATAAAACCTAAGAGAAGGGTAAATGTGTTTTGGGAGTGAGGAATAGGGCCAGAGGGAATACAGACATTCCCAAGAATCTATTTCTTTCCTGCCTGAAACTTCTGTGTTGAGAATGAAGAGCTTCTCACACTGTGCTTATATCTGAAACCCAGAGAATTACTGGAACCCAAGGATCAGGAGAGAATAAAGAGAGATTGAAATCTAGGGGTCATTCAAACTAGAGAGATACAATCCTCGGGTACAGAAACCAATTTCAGGCTGTGAATACAAGTCATCACTGTCATAGTAGTCAGAAAGACCCGGAAAGCAAGTGACTCATGCAATTATTTTCTCAGTGAAAACTTGGGTACATGCCATGTCAGTTATTGGTTTAAGTTCTAGGTATACAATGAAGAGAAGTAGTCCTTGCCTTCTAAGAGTGTATAATATAGTGCCACAGACAGACAAGAAAACAGTTACTCACAACACAGGGACCTAAAGGGGATGTCTAGAGTGGGCAGGGATTACAGAAGACGGTATCTTTCCAGCTTTCAGAAAACCATGAGGGTTGACCAAAGAAGATAGGATATCCTGACTGAATTCTGAAAGCTGAGTAGAATTTAATTATTGAAAAGTGTGGAGGAGAGGGAGGAGGAGGGAACTGGGATCACAAGAAGAGTAAACAACCTATGCAAAAGGCCTAGGGGGAAGAGAGCTTATTGCAGGTGAACTGACTGCAATGGCAGTTTATGCTTTAGGACAACAGATAGGGTGCCAGTAGGAAGATTTTGAGTAGAAAAATAATACACATCATTTGAATTTTTGTGTCAAAATATCACCTCTGGATGCAGTGTCCACAGAATAGTCAAAAGGAGAAAAAACTGAAGACAGAAAGATTAGGAGACTGTTGAATTAATTCCTTTATTTCTATGTTTTAAAATTTAAGAAACTCAATCTGGGATTTCTCATTCATGCAGTGAGAACTTTCAAAGAGCCATATATATATATATAACCTTTCTGCCAATCAGGAACTGCTTTTAATGAGCTCAGTTTAGATATATATCTTATTCAGCTTGACTGCCATCAAAAATACCACAGACTGGGTGGCTTCAAGAATAGAAATTTATTGGCCAGACGCGGTGGCTTATGCCTGTAATCCCAGCACTTCTGGAGGCTGAGGTGGGCAGATCACAAGGTCAGGAGTTCAAGACCAGCCTAACCAACATGGTGAAACCTCGTCTCTGCTAAAATTACAAAAATTAGCCAGGCATGGTGGCAGGTGCCTGTACTCTCAGCTACTCGGGAGGCTGAGGCAGGAGAATCACTTGAACCCGGGAGCCAGAGGTTGCAGTGAGCCAAGATTGTGCCACTGCACTCCAGCCTGGGCTACAGAGCCAGACTCCATCTCAAAAAAAAAAAAAAAAAAGAATAAAAAAATGTACATAATAGTAAACTCCCCTGCAGTTTTGCAATGTGTTGAGCCCAAATAAGGATAAGTAGAGGGCACTATGAAAACACAAAAAAAGGGACACCGAAGCCCAACCTAGAAATTGAGGAGAGGTTGGTTCATGGGTTCAAAAATACAGTTAGATAGAAGGAATGAGTAAGTCCTAGTGTACAGGAGCACACTAGGGTGGCTATACTTAACGATAATTTGCTGTATACTTCAAAATAGCTGGAAGAGAAGATCTGAAATGTCCTCAACACAAAGACATGATAAGGGTTTGAGGTGATGGATATCCCAGTTACCATGATTTGCTCATTATACATTTTTCACCTCAACTTCACTGAGTCCTCCTTGACACCACATCCTTTTCATAACTTCATCCAGGACAGTGCTTTATATATTGTTTATGAAAAGCAACTCTCCATCCATTGGTAAGTCTTTGAACATCAAACAGGAAAAAGATGCATAGATAGAAACTTTCACCTTTTATTAATCTGTTCATCATCATCTATTTAATCAGTAAACATTTTCTGAGCACCTTGCTATATAAGGTACTTTCCAGATACCTGTGGGGGAAGAAAAGAGGATTTGCACAGACATAGTTAAGTGTCATTGTGCACATTTCCATCGTAACAGTTAAAGGTGAATTCTCTTTCCCTCTTCTGCATTAACAACGTAAGTCTGCATGGAGCTCATATTGACTATTTTCTTATGCACTAGATAAGCTTCAGCTTGGTTGAGTAGATAACACCACCAATAAATTCCCTTGGGGATTAAAATGTATGTCGTGTCAGTGACCTAGCATAAACACAGGCAAATAATATCTGCAAGCCAATGGTAAATCTGTATATTTGTTCTCTGAGGTATACTCTTTGAAAATTCCAAGGATGATCTATCTTAGTAATAGATGTTTCTCTTGAAAGAAAAATGGTACATCTCTAGCAAGTAATCAGAGGATACGTGAGCATATTATATACACACACATACATATCTACTACTTTTCATTTCTAAAACAGAAGAATTCTCAAAGGACCATTTTCTGAAACACTAAAATTCTCAAAAAGCTTCCCAGAACAGCACATTACTATAACTTGACACCATGTTTTAGATATTACCCAATAAATGTTTGCAAGGTAGCAATAAACCTTTTTTCTAATAGCAGGCTTCATGCTGTGCTACCAAAGTGCAGAGGAAATGACTGAGCGGGAAGCTCATATACAGTATGCAAAGGCAGCATCAAAGCCCTTCCAAGGCCAGTTCGTTACAGTACCTCTGAGGAGGTTCAGAGCCTGCCCTGAGTCCTTCCTTGTTATAGGTCACTTGCTTCAATCCTTTCTAATAACCCCTAAATACGGAAGCACTCAGCAAGGCCACACTTGAGGTAGTCAGAGGTGTTTGGTCCACTGGGTTGAGTAGCTGAAAGTTGGAATGCCTTGCAAGCCTACTTATAATTAAAGTGTCTCTTCCGCCTATTTTTCTTGACAGTCCTACAGCTGCTGACATTAGCCAGCTCTGCATGTCCCCAGCTTCAAGTGCCAACTGCAACCCAATATGCTTGAGATTTGAGAATGTCATTTTCTTAAAAGGTTATAGACGCATTCAGGCAGAAGTCCACCTTTTAAAAGAGGAAATAAGTTATTATTATGCAAACAATTTTCTCTGCATTGGGGCCAAGAGCTTTTCAAGTTAACTGATTTTAATTTGCTAAAAACGAATGTGACAGTTTGCCTCTTATTCAGGAAAGGGAAGCTTTGAAACTGAGATTGAAGTTTGAGCTATCATGCTGGCACAAATGCTTAGAAAAACATATCATACAGGTTTGAAGTGAGTTTATCTCTGCGGTGCAGATATATATCTACTGAAGTCAAAGAACTTCACTGCTTTCATTAACTTTGGGCAGACTGTATGTCACTAATCTGGTTAATAAGATTAGGAGCTAAACACACTTGCATGGCTTTATTTTCTACTAGGCTCTAGTTACATTTATAAACACTTACAGTTTCTTTTTACTTAGAGATTGTACTCTTCTAAAACAGAGCTGAAATGACCATTCTGATATTTTTCTTAGATTCACAAGATGTGAAGAAGAAGGAAATAAAATAAAAAACAATTTGTGTTTGTTTGCTTGTGTATCATGAAACCCTATTGTGAACCCAGATTTTGTAACCCATGCTTTTAGGGATTATGTCTTATTTGTACGTAGCAATTGGTACGATGTCAAGAACATAGAAGTTGTATAAGTCTATATCCTTAATCGGGAAAAAAAAAAAAAAAAAACACTGCATTTACTATTATGTGTCATTCCCTGACTTATGTGTCCTTCCCTTAAGTGACATTCACCTTACAAGGTGAATCAGTGGGGAGTGTGTTCAGCTGCAAGTGATATAAAATGAGAATGTTCTTAATTCAAATAGTACCTCAAATATATCTGAATCTGGAGGTAGACACCTGTGAGCATGAATTCAAGGGCATGATGGCTGACATCTCTGCAATTGTTTTGATCTTTCCTTACTGATGTTGTTTCACATTGCAAAATGATGACTAGGCAGCTCAAAGGGAAAAGGAAGGCAACCAGTATGTCAGCTCCCGTTCATCAGCAAATAAAAACTTTTTCCAGAAATGTTTAGCAGATTTCTTCTCTTGTCTTCTCAGCCAGAACTGTGTTACTCAGCATCTCTGGCTAGAAGGGAGGCTATAAAAGCAAGAAAATGACTAGATCTTTGTGATGGCTCAAAGAAACGGTGATGCGTTGTTTGATTTGGACACATTTTCTCTCTAAACAAATTTGAAGTTCTGTTTGCAACGAAAAATTGGATTAGAAAATGACTATTAAGTATCTAACATTGTTTACTACAGGAAGTTAAAACAAAGTTAGAGACCATATATAAGAGATGCTGTAATATTAGCTAGAACACTGTAAGTGCTTGACAAACAGGAGGTATGGTAAATGTAATGTTATCAACGAATAGTAAACATGAAGCATAATGAGCTTGTGAGTATGTATGTACATTAGTGTAAGTATTTGCTCTGTGGATGTGACATGTATGTTTTATTTTTATTTGTGAATAAATGTTCATTAAAAAGCATAATAGCATCCACCTCTACAAAAAGAGATGAAAATTCACCTTTGGAGCTGACTTCATTAATTTTAGGAAAACAACTGAGTGGATGACATACATATGTATCTTAGTTTCAGGTATTACAGCAAACTACCATAGACTGAGTAGCTTAAACAACAAACATTTACACTCATAATTCTGGAGGCTGGGAAGCCCAGTTTAAGACCCCAGCAGATTTTGTTTCTGGAG
Source organism: Ateles fusciceps (assembly GCA_036589455.1). Taxonomy (NCBI): domain Eukaryota; kingdom Metazoa; phylum Chordata; class Mammalia; order Primates; family Atelidae; genus Ateles; species Ateles fusciceps. Next base: position 9,050,529 of record JAZHEH010001979.1, read on the forward strand.
AGGAGCCTCTTCAGGTTACAGATGACCAACTTCTTGCTGTGTCCTCACATGGCAGAAACAGGACAAGAGAGCTCTCTGGGGTCTCTTTTATAAGGGTAGTAGTCCCATTCACAAAGATTTCACCTTCATGACCTATTTACCTCCCAAAGGTGCCACCTCCCAATACCAATACATTGGGGCTTGGAATTTCAACAAATGGATTGGAGGGGAACACAAATATTTTCTCTACAATAATATGTCAAGTGTTTACATCTACTATTCTGGGACAGGGGAACTCCTTAAGCAGATGGAGTCTTATCATCACTCCCAATAACCACTCTTAGAGGTTTCTGAAGAGGAATGGGCAAACTGGCTTTGAAAGAAAGAATGAGGTCTGCAATCAGGCTCTTTCTCTGTGATGTTAAGCGCAATGAAATATGTTAAATTGACTACTGTATCTTAGACCGGTGGCTTAGACTCAACTTCTAGATCTAGTTTACTTGAGAGAGAAGAAACTTTGGGTTGATGACAGAACCCCTTTTAAAATGTGGATGCTGGCTGTGGGTATGCCTGGAGGAGTGGCTCTGCATGGGAGTTGAAAGCACAGGTCTCTAAGAGCTTATGCTGAAGTGTATGAGACATACTGTTAGAGAAAAATGGTCCTACCTTGGAGACAGAATCCTGTTTTCACAATCAATGAAAAGGTAATTAATATCTCAGTAGAGTGTTTTATAAAAATACAATAAGCAGGCTAAATAATCAGTCCTATAGGAGGTTAGGGGATAGGGGATAGGGGAAACAACTCACCAGGAGGGTGTGCTTAAAGGTTTCATGGAGAAGATTGAACTTGAGATGAGCCGTGAATGATAGTTGTGACTTTCAGAATTGAGAAAGGGAAAATAATATTCTAGCTGGAAAGAAAATGTGTGGACAAATAGGTGGTTAAGAGTTTAGTGTATGTGAAAAACAGTGAATATGTCAGGAGGATTCTCTTAGGGAATACTGGGAAATGTTTGCAAAGGTGAGTTGGCTCCAGGAGGTTAATTCTCTACTGAGGATTTTGGATTTTTGTCCATTCGGCAACAGGAAAGCTTTGGAGAGTTTCAATTTCGAAATGATAAAACAATGTTTAATGTGCTAGTAGAAGGCAGAATGGAGTGAATTAAATAAATTTAAGCCACAGAAATGACTTAGAAGTATACTTTAATACTTTTAATACAAGAGGTAAAAGCCTGAACTTGGGAGCGACAATGAGAACAAAAAGGAAGGAAACAACGTGAGCAATATTGCAAAGAAAACTGAAAAAAAACAAAGTTGGGTGTAGTGGCTCACACCTGTAATCCTAGCACTTTGGGAGGTGGAGGCGGGCAGATTGCTTGAGCCCATGAGTTCAAGACCAGCCTGGGCAACATGATGAAACCCTGTCTCTACATAAAAATACAAAAATTAGCTAGGTGTGGGTGGCCGTACCTGTAGTCCCAGCTACTCAGGAGGCTGAGGTGGAAGGATCACTTGAGCTTAGAGGTCGAGGTTGTAGTGAGCTGGGAGCATGCCATTGCACTCCAGCCTGAGCAACAGCTCTCTCTCTCTCACACACACACACACACACACACACACACACACACAATTAAAGTGAATTAAATAATTAAATAATTTGAAAAAAGAGAAGTAAAAAATAACATGAGCTTTTGAAACTGGATGTCCAGAAAAGGATAAATTTTTGCTTTATCAGTTAAGGTAGACTGCTATGACAATTAAATAGATACAATGAAGTTTACTTCTTGCTTGTGTGATTTTCTTTAGTGGGGGATGGGTCTCTTCAAATGGTTCTTCAAGGATTTGAACGCCTCAACAGTGTGGCTCCTCCAAGTCATGAGGCTTCACTGTCATTTGCTTCCAGCCAGTAAAAGGGGAAGGAGTGTGGAGGCTGAGCACGACAGGTTTCTATGAGCCAACCCTGAAGGAGCACCATTACTTCTGTTCTCAGAACTAACAACAGGGGAGTCTGGGACAGACCATCTAACTCTATTTTGAAGAACACCCAACAAGCAGTCTCTTCCAAATTCACTTTATGAGAGGAATATTTATATTATCAAAATGATTTGTTTTGAAATCAAAAAATGCTACATTTGTACCATTTTTTTTACTCTTTCCAATGTGAAAATTCTTCCTCACCAAAGTTCTTAATTGGTCAATGTCCTATGTCTTGCTTATTTTTCAGAAACATATCTATTGCATTAAGTGAGGTGAGCTTGCCTAATTTCTCAGTAACTCTTTAGAAGGCTAAGAGTAACAAATAAAGAAAATGATCATGTCGAAAAAAGAATTTTAAATAAGAAAGGTATCTTTGCTCTCTAACCATGAATTGGATTAGATCCATTATTTGTATTTTCTGCTAACTGCCTTTCTAGCCAGCAAAGGTTAAGTGTAACCATGTAGCTTGACATTCGAGGTTCTACACACTGTGATCCCAATTTGTTTTTCTGGCCTTTTCCTTCCTCCACTCCCCATCACATACATCTTCACTGGAAAATCAAGCAATTTTATTATTGTGTTACTAGCAACTTGTAGAGGAGGAAAAAACAAATTAGATAAGAAAGAAATCATTTAACCTTTTATTTCTTATTGCTAGTCATTAAACAAAATCTACTTTAATTTTTAAAAATAGATGGGAATATTTTATTGTGATTCTGCATGCAGTACATGTGTTTTGGGGGCCTTCAGAGTGTGGTGGCACCTTTTAAAAAATGACACCTAATTCATGGCTTTTGTTTCGTTTGATGTTGAAGAATCTTTTGCTTTCTACAATTAGGATTCATTCAAGGATGAGAGAAAGTGTGGATGGTGAAGGGTGTGGATCCAAAAAGAAAAAACTGAAGGGGCTGAGAAAAGAGATTTAGGGGAGGAGATTTAGAAGAATGTTGCAAATGGAATGTGCTTAAAAGCAGTATTGTGTATAGTGCTAGGGACTCCCTATTCCATTTGTTTGTTTGTTTATTTGTTGTTTGTTTGTTGTCATTGTTGTTTTAAGAGACAAGTTCTCACTCTGTCACCCAGTCTCGAATGAGATGGCACCTTCTTATATCACTGCATCCTCAAACTCCTGGGCTCAAGTGATCCTCCTGCCTCAGTCTCCCAGCAGGTACATACCACTATACCCAGCTAATTTTTTGTAGAGACTCAATGTCACTATGTTATCCAGGCTGGTTTCAAACTCCTGGACTCAATGATCCTCCTGCCTCAGCCTCCCAAAGTGCTGGGATTACAGGCATGAGCCACTGTACCCAGACTTATTTGGTGGCTTCTCTTCTTGATTTAAGGTTGTCACTTCCTCCCTTAACTTCATGACCTTGGGCAACAATGCCTCCATAATGCTATTTCTATATTTTTAAAATAATAAAAACAATAGTATGGACCTTACAGGGTTATAATCAAGAGTAAATGGTACGCTATGAGTTAGATGCATAGCATGATACCTGTCACCCAGGAAAAGCTCCATAAATAGGTAAATGTCTGCTATTATTGCTCAGAGAGAATAAAAGGAGGGTGCCTCAAAATGTCTTTAAAATCACCACAAAGACTCCATATCATTTCTAACATTCATACAGAATCTCCTCTAATTGAAAAGTTCATCCCTAAGGACACTGTTACTTATCACTTGCATGGTGATATGAAATGAGAAGTGTCCTTTGGGAGCCTCCATGAGAGTCCAATGTTACCAACACAGGCAAGATGCGCAACAAAGACAAATCAAAATGAAGTCTCCATGCTAAGAATTTACATTAAGTACAACAAAAGAGATAAATGCATTTTTTTGGTTTACTTCTTGAGACCTCTGGTATGATGATTTGGCCCAATACATTTGCTTTTTCTTAAAGCACCCTATGAGACATTATCCAGAGACTTTTCAATCCAATCTATTTGTGATTGCATCTTTGTTTTCAAAGAAACTATTTTTGGAATTGTTGGCTTAGAGTTCCAGCGCTTAGTGTTGTCAAAATTAACTACTTAGAGACACTGGGCAGGATGTTACTGAGTCAGCTAATGGAACTCATGTGTTGAAGAAAAATTTCTTTACAAAAAAGAATGGAAGGTTAAGGGTAGGGGAAGCACCCATGGAATAATAATGTCATGCAGAATATGCCTTACTACATTGGGAGCTGAAAAGGTTTCGTATCATCTTCTTTCTTGAAAGGAAATTAAATTGCCATAAGAAGCTATGCTATCCTAAAATAGTAGCCATTCTTTTGTTTATTTTTAAAATTCCATCCAGATAAGGGATCATCATCTTCTTTCCTACGGGCTTTTTGGACTGCCACCAATCCATGTACCAGATAAACAAAACACCTTCCAAATTCAATCCATTTGGAATAGCTACTTTTCAAAGCAGTGTTTTAAGAATTAGATAACTCCTAATATCTTTTGGTAGGGAAAGAGAAATTCCTATTTATTTCAGTGGCTGAAATTACCTCTGAGGCCTGAGAGAAAAGATATCCCTGCCCCCCTCAAAAAAGAGTATTTAATCTAATTCTGAGTACTTGCACTAGGAAAAGTAAGCAGCTGTCTGCTGTCATTTGAAGGGCTCTGTGACAGCTCCCTACTGTTTAAAACAAGCAAACAAGGAAACAAAAAAACCACTTACATCCATTAGCCCTGCCAAGGTGCTCACAATTCTCACATGAATGCATTCATACATTCACTTGTTACTGAGCATTCATCACGCCACATGCTAGGCACTAGTAGCACAAGCCCTGTTCTCACAAGCTCACAATCTAACCATATTAGGCAATCTTTGGTAGAAGAATACTTTCCAGACTGTGTTCTGCAAAACAAGTTTACAGCATAATATAAATTGTGATCTATAAAAACGGTAAAGACTTCTGTGAGCAAATACACTTGAGAAATAAGTTAAAAACCATATATACAATTTTCATTTCTTGAGTACTTCTCAGCACCTTTAATATGCCCCCAGACACCACTGAGTACATGTTGAATGCAGAGGGAAGGATGGATGGATGAGAGGGAAGGATGAATGCAGCAGGGTTTGGAATAAGACCCTAACTAGAATGGTCAGACTTCTTTATCAGCCCTTTCAATCTTTCCCATTATCACTGCGTTTCAGTTTGATTATTGCTCCTAAGATTTGCAAGAAATGCCAACATTAAGTTTTAGTTTTGTCTCTTTATACGGACCCAGTCCTATATTATTGCATGTAACTAAGCTATGTCAATTCCCAGCACTTGCACTGCTTGGTGACAACAGGGATAGTGAAAAGGGCATGAGTTTGAGAGTTAAGATAGCCTTAGCACACTGACTAGCATTCAATGGAGCCTCAATAAATATTTGTTAAATAAATGAGCAAATATCTGGACTTAAATTTCAGCTCTGCCATTTCCTAGCTATTATTTCAACATTCTGAGCCCTAGTTTAGTCAACTGTAACATGGGACAATGGTATTCATTTTAAAAGAAAGTGATCAGTAAGTCAGCTCTTTTGACGTCTAGTGGAAGTAAATTTTGCTTTTCTCTTTTGGAACTATCTTACCTAACTTTGTATGACTCCTCCTATTATTTCTTTCATGGTTTTAATACATATACTGACTAGGTCACTTTTTCCAAGTCTGGGCTTCACTATTTGTTCTTGTCAGCATTAAAACTCAGAAATCTGAAGGACCAATTCAAAGGTCACTGCAGTTCTTTCTTTCTGGATTCCATCTTTATTCTATAATTATTTAATGAATGCTGAGTATTCTGAAGGTTCTGTGCTAGGCACTGAGGATATGGCAGGCAAGTGTCCCACCCTCATAAATATTAGCACGAGAAACCAGTGGGACCCAGAATTAAAGAACACTCATCTCTAAGCTGAAAGATCCTTGTGTATCCAGCATATGAATAGAAAAAATAACCACAGTAAAGCATATCATTTACAGTACTTAAGTACACCAAGAATAATGGGAAGATGTCAAAAGCAAAAGAATAACACAGGACATATACAAAGAAGCAGAATGCCAACAGCCTTGTCACCAGCAATATCAGTGCAAGATGCCTAGGGAGAAATGCCTTCAAAAGTCTTTTATCTGTCATCACTCTGATTAAGAAATTATTGGAAGACTTGTACCAGCAAAATGAGAAAAACAATAATAGAAGAAGACATATAACCCAGGAAACAGTAGTTTTAACCCCCCAAAAATCAGTGAAACTAAGTCCTGGGGTGACAACTATAGAGCAGTACTGTCCAGATTGAAGCAAGAGGAAGAAATCCCTGGAAGAGAGGTTTTCATGAAAAGTGTGAGGACTTAAAGGAATAGATAATGCGGTGATATATTCTGAAAAGCAAGTGTATAAAATTATGCAGGAGAAAATACTGTCCATAGTCATAAGCAGAATCACTACTTAGTTCTGCAGTGAACAAAGATTAACATTGTATGATAAACCAAGCATTTGCACTAGTTTCTTAAGGTACCAAAGAAAAATACTACTGAGCAAATACACCTGAGAAATATGAATTCTTGCACTTCAATGCAAATTGGGGAATGGGTTATTTAGAACTTTCTAGGAAATGGTCAGTAACTTCCGGGTCATTGCCATGGCATAAACTGTGTGGCTTCAAACAATAGCAATCTGTTTTCTCCCAGTTCTAGGGTCTTAAAATTCAAAACAAAGACGTCGGCAGGGCCATGTTCCCTCTGGAACTTGAAGGAGATTCTTTCCTTGCCTCTTCCTAGATTTTGGTGGTGGCCAGTAATCTCGAGTGTCCCCGCTGAATCACTCCAGTCTCTTCCTCTGTCACCACATGGTTTCTCCCTGTGTCTGTTTTTCTCACTGTGTCTGTCTTCACACAGTGTTTCTCTCTCCTTTTAAAGACAACAGTCATTTTTAATCCATTTTGACAGGTAAACTTTGCTCTGATTAATTCTGCTATTTTTTTAAATAAAATTTTAAGATAGTTTTAGATTTATAGAAAAGCTGTGAAGATAATAGAGTTCCCCTGTACTCCACACTCAGTTTCTCCTATTATTAACATGTTATTAACACACATTTGACACAACCAATGAACTAATATTAATAATTAACTAACTAAAATTTATTTTTTATTCAGATTTGCTTAGTGTTTACCTAATGTTCTTTTTCTGTTCAGGGGTACCACATATATTTAGTTATTGTCTCCTTAAGCTCCTCTAGGTCGTGACAGTTTCTCAGACCTTCCTTGTTTTTGAGGACCATGACAGTTTTGAGGAGTACTGGTCAGGGATTTTTGTTGAATGTCCCTCAGCTGGGATGTGCCCCATGTTTTTCTCATGATTATGGTGCAGGACAGGCAGGTCTTAGCCCAGGAGAGTTCTTGGCTTTGCCCAGTAAAGAATTCAAGAGTGAGCTGGTGCTGTTAGACAGCAATCTTCTGTTGAAGGGTACTGCTCCTTGCAGAGTCGGGCCAACTTAAAGGCAGTGCACCCAGAGTCAGCAACATATGGGCTTTTGGCAACTCTATTTATACTCACATAAAGCCATTTTCAATTATATGCAAACTAAGGGGTTGGTCAATGCAAAATGAGGGGTGGGTCATCTAGAACTTTCTAGCGAAGGGGCAGGGGCAGTAACTTTTGGATTGTGTCCATGGAAAAAGATGGTAACTTCTAGGTCATTGACATGGCATTTATAAACTGTCATGGCACTGGTGGGAGTGCCTCATGCTAATGAACAATGAGGGCAGTTACGGATCCCTCTTGTTGCCATCTGCTGGTTGCCACTGGTTTCTTTTCTTCATCCTGTCTGGACCAGATCCTGTTTTGGTCTGCAAGGTTGTGACCAGAAAACAAGTCCTGCCGGCCTCTTACCTCAATTAGCCTGGGCATATGGATTTTAAGAGGAAGGCTACAGAGGCAAAGTGCCATTTTCAGCTCATTATACTAAAGGTATGCACTGCCAACATGATTTGTCACTTATTACTAATAGCCCTGCAGACACGGCTAAGATAGTGTCTATCAGATTTCTGGACAAAATGTTACTCCTTTTCCCCCTTTCCAAACTATATCCATTGCAAGAAGTTACTATGCACAGCCCACACTTAAGGAGTGGAGTTATTCTCTATTCTTTGAGTGCAGTGAGTCTACATACATTATTTGGAGTTCATTTGTATAGGAAATTTTTCGATTGTCTTCTATTGTTTTTGTTTTGTGAAGCCGCCTTATTAGCATAACCACCATGACTATTAATATCGTTATTATTGGACTGAACTAATACTCTAAATTTTAAAACTTTGATAAGAAAAAGTAGAAACTTGAAAAACAGTCTATGTTAAAGCTGCAAATAGTGTTTTTTTCATGGCAATGGACTTACTTGTCATGCACAGGTAGCAAAGATCATCTTTTAAAATTGAGATCTTTGAGGGCAATTTTTCTAAGGAATTACCCTGTATAACATTCTGTAAAAGGTTGTTCATGGTACGGGCAGATGTTATCGATGAGAATTTGTAACCAGAACCACTGATATGCTATAAATAGTATATTTATTTTTTTCTAAATAAATGTGAATCTAATCCTGAGTCAGTTCAATCTTAGTTATTACTGGGTCTGACAAAAGTCTTAGAGTTTTAAAAACTCCTTTCTGGACACCAGGAATGGGTGTCCTTTGTTCCATAATGCAGGGGCTCTTCATGACCAGTAGCTTTGCCACCTCAATCCCATACTTGAAACACGGGAATCTCTGCCAAGGAATCATATGGCAAAGTGCGGCCTTCCAAGGCACGTCAGGCAGTCATCCCTCTGGGCCTTGCCCTGCACCCAGGGTACTGCCATGAGGCAGTGTTTAATGGCCTCAGGTGCTGACACTGAGTAGACGCCAGGACCTTCCTCCTTTACTGTATCAAGAAGTCCGTTTTTCACCTGGCTTTTGGATATTCTTCCTTAACTTCCCCCTGCCCAGGATACTTAATGGGTTTAATTAAGTAATTGCAGCTGACGAAACAAACAGGCCCCTGACTTCATCGGCTTCTGCATTCTCCCCCTGCAGGAATTTTTAGGGCATGGAAATCTAAAATGCCTGGTTACCTATTTCGAATCAGAAAAAAAACCAGTGGGATCAAACCACAAGTTAAAACCTCAAAAAAAACTTATCCTGCCATTTTCTTTGCTTATAAATTTGTTTCAGTCAAGAGAATGTACTACCTTTTTTTTTTTTTTTTTTTTTGAGAAGGAGTTTTGCTCTTGTTGCCCAGGCTGGAGTACAATGGTGCAATCTTGGCTCACTGCAACCTCCACCTACCGGGTTCAAGCAATTCTCCTGCCTCAGCCTCCCAAGTAGCTGTGATTACAGCCGTGTGACACTACACCCAGCTAATTTTTGTATTTTTAGTAGAGATGGGGTTTCACCATGTTGACCAGGCTGATCTTGAACTCGTGACCTCAGGTGATCCACCCACTCTGGCTTCCCAAAGTGCTAGGATTACAGGCATGAGTCACCACGCCCGGCCTGTACTTCCCATTTTAATGTTCCCCACTGAGAGGCTGGATCCTAGGTCTCTGTCCTGAGTGGGACAACTCCCATTCACAAATAGAAGATAAAGGTAGCAATTCCCACACATAAAACTACCCTATCTGTGTGGATATATCCCATAGGCTCTCTGGGACAGTGAGAACTTGAACCTCCCCAGTCCTTCCAGCACTGATTCTAGCCCATCCTAGTGGTTCTGCCTCAGTCTGTGTTTAAAGACTAAAGATTATTAAACATAGACAATTTTTTAGAGCAATGTTGGGTTAACAAAACTGAGCAGACAGTACAGAGAGTTCCCTTCCACTTCCTGCCCCTACACATGCTCAGCCTCCCCAGCTATCCACCTCCTCCACCAGAGTGGTACATTTGTTATGACTGATGAGCCTGCATCAATATCACCCAAAACCCATAGTTCCTATTAGCGTTCACTCTTGGTGTTGTACTTTCTATGGGTTTGGACAAATGTTTAGTGGCATGCATCTACCATTATAGTAACATATAAAGTAGTTTCACTGCTCTAAAAATCCTCTGTGCCCTGCCTATTCATTCCTTTCTCTACCTCCTCTCACCTCTGGCAACCCATGATCCTTTTAATTATTTCTAGAAAAGTTTGCCTTTTCTAGAATGTCATATCGTTGGAATCATACAGCACGAAGCCTTTTCAAATTGGCTTCTTTATTTAGTAATATGCATTTATGTTTCCCCCCATTTTTTTTTTCTTGACTTAATAGCTCATTTCCCTTTAGCACTGAATAATATTCCATTGTCCGGATGTATTTCAGTTTACATATCCATTCACCTACTGAAGGACACCTTGGTTGCTTCCAAGTTCTGGCAATTATAACTAAAACTGCTATAAACATCCATGTGCAGGTTTCTGTGTGGACATAAGTTCTCAACCCCTTAGGGTAAATATCAAGAAGAGTGATTGTGATTGCCGGATTGGGTAAGAGCATGTTTAGTTTTGTTAAGAAACTGCCAAACCGTCTTCCAACTGTTTAGGGATTTTAAAACTGGCAGAAAGTCCAGTTGGTCCTCAACCAATTGTATAGCCATGTCTCTGCGTCTTCAGAATCCCTGAGCCAGTGATCAGGAGTGAGTTCTCAGGACTATGGTGGGTGAGTAGTCAGACCCACCAGAGCCAGGCAGTCATCGCCCAGTGAAAAGTCTGGCCTTGATATCGCCTATTCCTGATTATTAAGAAAAAGGAATGCTGATGACCGGGCTTGTGCTCTTCAGAGATCAGAGTTGGTACATGCTCTGGTTCCTCTTTGGGTTTCTGAGCCCCACCTTAACACACACACACACACACACACACACACACACGGAGAGAGAGAGAGAGAGAGAGAGAGAGAGAGAGAGAGGGAGAGAAGAGAGAGAAATGTGCTTTAGCTTCCACTTCATTAGCTTACACATTATTAGCTGGACCAAGAGGGTGTTTATGGTTGTTTCCCCCTCTGAGGCTGGGCAGTGGTTTTCTCCCATTGTGTCCTGACTGTGGGGGGTAAGGGGTCTAGCCTCTGCACAGGTGTCCCAGGACATTACCAAAAATAGCAGATTAAGGGACATGCAGGTCAACAACTGGGAGTGTCTTGCCTTCATTGTATAATTAAGGAGTCTCTGGAAGGAAATATGTTTACAGCTAGCTTCCCAAAGCTTAAAAGTGGTAGTCAGAGTTCTTAATTTCTATACTGAATCCTTATGAGCACTACCTGGTAGGCCTGAAGCTGATGCCAAAACCACAGGGACCAGGTCTCCTTGCTGGGGAAAGGGATCAACTATCTTCACTTCTTCCACATTCTTTATTATCTACAGAATGTGGGCAAAGTTCACAGGGGGGTTATTTTCTGTAGGGGAGAGGACCATAGATGTTGGCAGGAAGACTTGGAGCAAAGCCCCTGAGGAAAGAAACTGACTTGTGAACTCCAAGAACAGCCATGCCAAGTAACAGATGAAAGTCACTCACAGCGTTAAATATTCATTTGTTACTCCAACAAGAAAAGTCTTGTTGAAATTCAGAAAATTCAGAATTACAGTATTCAAGATTTAATTTCACCAAATAAAAGGTTTGTGGGGGATACTGCTGTATGAGCCAAGATTATAATTTAAATATTTACCCTAATAATTTGCACTCTATTTTGATTGCATCCTCTACCTTTTCAGAATCCTGAGAAAAGATCATCATTGTATTGCAAAATCAAGAATATTCTCAGTTTCCATGTGCTTCTAAACTAGTGTTGGAAGCTCTCTTGGAAGTAGAAATCACCCACTCATTCCCCTTAATCTTGTAGTCTAACGTTTAGTTCAGAGCGGCTCATACACTGATGGTTTTGCAAATCCCATGAGCAGTGTACCCATAGCCTAATTCTTTTTTCTCCAGTGACTTGTTTTATAATTTGGTAATGTTTCCTTTGTAAGAGTGGGTTTGTGATTTCTTAATAAAATTGCTGACCACCTGCAAAAGAAATATTGAAGTATCACGGAAAAACACATCTCAGGAGAAAAAAAGGCATAATAAATAGAATCATGTATTTTTTCTTACTGTGGTATCTTTTAAAATTTTTTTCTAACTACAAAATTCCATTACTGTAAATTCTGGCTTTCTGAGCTTCAGGAATTACTTTTAAAGGTGAATTTCATATAAGTAGACATAGCATGCTCTTTCAAAACACAGTAATTTAAGTCTATTCTTAAATTTTTATTTATATATCTTAGTTCTTTTAATTTGGAAATATATCAGTTATTTTTAAATGGAGTCTACGTTAAGCAAATACTCCTGGGAAATCTGAACCAGTTGTGAAATTTGGATTTTTAAATAAAAATTCAAGTGAGAAGTAAACAATTTGCTTGAGATTTGACATGGCCAATAAACCAGAAATACCTCTCAGTATGATCTGAAATATTTCACAACTTTTGTGAACAGAGTGTAATCTTTCAATAATGATTTTGACATAAAGGGTTAGGCCCAATTTATTAACTAGTTAGGACATCTAATCAATCCAGCTACAGAACTGTCAGAGTTAAATAGCATAAATACAAAATGAATTTTTAACTATTCAATCCAGTGGCCCATCATGTTTTTCAGGGTAAAAGTCCATGACTTCACTATAGGAAAATCAGATTATAAGGGAACAACATGAAGACCCTACCAGAGAACCCTGGAGAAAAGCATGGTGTCAGCCAAAGCTGTGTTCACAGCCAATTCTACTTTTTACAAGCGCCTGAGCTGGCCACTCAACTTCCTGAAATCTCAGACAGATTCTTCACAAAGTTGTTGAGTTTAAGATATTTTTACTATTGAAAGCGAATAATCCTTATGCCATGTTCATCATATTAATTAAATAATATTCTGCTGATAAAACTCAAACGTGAGCACTGACTCCAAAGACATTTGTTCATCCTCAAAGCCACTGGAAAACATCTAGGGATTCTATTAGCCTAAAAGATATATGAGTAGTGCCATGAGATCGATGTGTGACAAACAGAAGACGAGGAGGAATGAAAGGAGAAGGAGGATGGCAGGAGGGTGAAGGGAGTTTCAGGATGAGTTAGTTTCTCGGAAAAAAAGGGTAGATTTAGAGAGTGACTCAAAATGATGTAAATAAAGAAACATGGAAAGAATGGGAAAACCTTACAAAGTTAAAGGATTACTTTAACTTTTTTTAGGTGGGTACTCTTTGTTATTATTCATCAAGCAATCATTTGCATTTTGTGTATTTCTCTTTCACTAACAAAAATTTGATTGTGCCCTTTCAGGATGACAGAGGAGTTTATAACACTGTCCTTTCAAAAGTGGTCAGTCAGTCTAAGCTTTGAAAACATCAACAAGTAAGTTAACACAACCTATGCTGGTTGGTCTCTTAAGAAACACCACATATCATTTTTTCCCCAAGGTTAACCATCACATTTCCGTTTAGAAAATAGTTATTAGTACTATGGTGAACAAGAGTTCGAAGATGTTTTCTGTAAAAGAGCAACTAGTAAATTGTTAAGATTTCTGAAACTTTGTTGCAATTACTTAATTCTGTCATTTTAGTGCAATAGCAGCCACAGATCATATATAAATGAGTGGAAATAGCTCTGTTCCAGTGAAACTTCATCTACAAAAACAGGTTGCAGGCCTGGTTTGGCGTTTGGGTCATAATTAACCAGCCCCTGATCTACAGAACCAAGGAACTTTGTATTTTTCCTTCACATCAGCTTCCTTCCTGAAATATAAGGCTTCCCAAGGGTGGCAGAGGAGAGTGTTAAAACAAATGTCATGCACAGGGCAGGAGAGACAGATTATGGCAGGACAAAGGGTACATAGCGTCATTTAGATCACCTATTCCCTTTGCCCAGAAGAAAATAGCTTGGTGACAACATATACAGAAAAATATAGTAGCTATGAAAATAGCGTGAGCCCAACAATTACACAAGAATAAAAAGTATTTTTTTAAAGTACATCTTAAAGTAACTAATAATAGGACAGCAAAAACTGAAAGCCAAGATGAACTTAAAGTAATACCCAGGATGCACAAATAACTATTTTGCTACTGGATAAAATAGGCATTTGGATGTTGGGTGGGGGCAGGCTTTTAACTATCTGTGTGTGTACAAAGGCAGCAGAAACTTGATCTTGCTACTTAGACTTCTTAGTAGGATATGGAGTTATAGACCTATGGAAATTTTGGTAGCTTACAAATTTTGGTGTACATGTACCAAGTATTAGTCATCTTTAGTCATTCACTCACTCAGTAATGATTTGTTCTTAGTCATTATAAAAATGAAAATCCATGAGCTTGCACATCCCTCCTTCCCACAAGAACCCGTGACAGAGCATGTGATTGTTCATCACTCACGAGTCAGGAAACCCCCTGACCAAACTCTGAGAAACAGCAGTCTAAACTTTTCCCACCTTGATGATGTCTTTGCTCACAGAGTTCATTTTGCCTAGAACATCCCTCTCTACTCTCTTCACGCCTTACTTCCAGCAGCCACACATACAACACATCATTACTCAGGGCTGAGGAAAACCTTTGTTCTTCATACAGCGTTCTTGAACTTTCTGGCTTTCTGCTCTTACCAACTGGAGGTAATCTTCTGGCCCACATCCCCCTGCAAAATGTCCACAGAACTAGGCTTGAGCTCATCACACCCCAGCGTTAGTGCCATTCAACTCTGTGTTACTGTTATGTGTCCCTGCTTTCCTAATAAGCTCCTTGAAGAGGCTGAATATGTCACTGTGCTTTGAGCAGTAGACTGAACATAGGCAAACATCAAGTACATAAATGAATTTCTGAATGAGATATATAAACCTGTAATAACCTACTACATCCAGGCTCTGTCATTTTCTAAACACTAAAACTGAATTTTAGTTGTACAATGAGACAACTTCATTGCATTGTATATTTACTTGTTTACTAGGTATACACTAATGATAACCACTTTGATAGAATTATATGGAGTTTATGGAGAAATTGTTTGAACATTCTTTAATTAGAACCTCACAATAACCCTGAAAGGATATTAAAGCATGTTACAAATGAAGAGCTGAAGCTCAGAGAGTTTTCGTGGCATCCCCAGACACTATACTTAGTAAGTGGTGGAAAATAAATGTGAGGTGTTATGGAAAATAGAAATATTTTCACTCTCTTACTCTCTCTCTCTTTCACTTCCCTGATCCTTCGAGGGTTTATTAAGTTTTAAGTAGAAGACAAATAAATCTTATCATAAGCCAATCTCTTATAAAGTATATATCATTCTTTATTATATACATTATAAATACAGTATATATTATATATCACTATACACTATAGTATATAACTTACTATATATGTTATATATTATACTATATTATAAACTGCTATTAGGCATATTTACACAGAAAATAATTAAGATCACTGTATATGGCACTAGATTTATTAGAAAAATGGCATGGAGAAAAAAAATTGTTTCTGAAAATTTGCAAGGGAAGGCAGATTTATGTAGGAGAATTTCAATCCAGTTAATTTTGGCTTAATGACTTATCTAATTAAATAAAACTATAAACTTAGTATTGACACTCTAGGTTAACCATGACATCATTCTAGGAGAAAGTCAAATATACTAGGCTCTGATATGAAACTTTCTAAAATAAAATTCCAAATGACTTAAGGTAATCTAACTGTGGTCAAGAAAGTACAGTCATTCAATATCTGAGACTCTTTGTGAGCTCAAGTTGGAGGACTGAAAACCACATCACATTAGCTATATAACTGCCAGATCAATTGTTCACAATCATAACTGGATATACTTTTTTGCCCTGGGCCATTTCAGATGAATGGAACCCGGCATGGGACAACAATGAGATTGTCAGAGGATAGTGAAGAATCAGAGGAGGACATCTTTCCTCATTTCTCCATCCAGAAATAACACAGGTCCTGATGACATCCTCATACCAACATCATCATCCTTCCATTCACTGCAGCAGAGGCCACACCACTGCTTTGTCGTCTCATTATGGCCCTTCCTTCCTGCTTAGTCCAGCAGGACCATCTCTCTCTTTAGCTGAGACTGACATTTAAGGAGAAAGATAATTAAAGGCAGCAGGTCTTAGGATCTGACTTGGACACATTTGAGATTTGCCTTTTACCCCTATGGCAAAGTTACTTTGACTCCTCTGTATTGTTTTTTCTTATATATAAGAGAAGAATAAAAATATAGCTAACATGTATCAAGGACTTGTTATGGGTATTCTTATAAGCACTCAAAATATATTAACTAACTTAATCCATGCAATAACTGTTACTATTTGTCTTAATCCATTCAAACTACAATAACAAAATGTCATAGACTGGATAGTTTATAAACAACAGAAATTTATTTCTGGTGCTTCTGAAGGCTGGGAAGTCCAAGACAAAGGCACTGATAGACTC
This sequence comes from Ateles fusciceps, assembly GCA_036589455.1. NCBI lineage: Eukaryota > Metazoa > Chordata > Mammalia > Primates > Atelidae > Ateles > Ateles fusciceps. Next base: position 9,066,892 of record JAZHEH010001979.1, read on the forward strand.
TGGTGAGGGCTTGGTTCATAAAGGGCATTTTCTTACTGTGTTCACATGGTGCAAGGGGCAAGGGGCTCCTTTCAGGTCTCCCGTTTATAAGGACTCCACCTTCTCTGAAGGCCCTACCTCTAATACCATCACCTTGGGAAAGAAGATTTCAATATATGAATTTGGGGGAGAGATAAACACTCAGAACATAGCACCATTAGTATCCCACGTTATAGATGAGGCACAGGCTAGGCGATTTGCCCAAGTTCACAGCTAACTAGTGGCAGAGCTTTGATTCAAAATATAAGCAGTAAGGTGCCAGATCCTGATTCTTCACCTCTATCCTCTACTGGGTCTAACTATAAAGTGAATATAGTTTATAATCATATAAATACCTGCGTGATTGTTAGTGTAACATCCGGCTCCCTTGCTAGATTTAAGCCACCCAAACTTACTAATCCTCAATTGCCTCACTTGTAGAGTAGGGACAATAATAGTAGCACCAACCTCATTGAGTTGTTTTTAAGCTTCTGGGAGAAAGTACATATAAAGAATTTATTATAAGACCTGGCCATAGGGAATGCTGAATTCTAGGTGGCTCATGAAATTTTAGTGATCAAATGCATTTGTTATCCTACAGTTAATTCTGCTACCATTTTGGTCATACCGTACAAAGTTAACATATTCTATCTAAGTATGTCATTACACTTGAGCTATATGATTTATTACCTAAATTCAGGTAGCCTACAAAGAGAAAAAAAAAAAGTTTTTAACTCAGACAATTAACATGTTTGCCATTTCAGGAAAGTTCTGTAGTTCTTGAGATCTGCTTCCATTGTTGAAGAGTTTTTCTCCTCACTGTTGTTCTAAAGAACTAGCTAAAAATTGCTTTTCTAGTTCTGTGCAGGTATAAGATCCACACAGTAGAAACTTCACAAGAAGTTTTTAGGGCTCAGCATGGGAAAATTAACATAACCGACAACTGAGTCTTATAAATGAGTGTGCTTAAGTTTTGTCTGGGCCACAGGTAATTTGGGTTTGTTTGCAGAGAAGCTGAGAAAAAAGGTGAAATGTAAGATGACCATGCATATACATCTAAGCTTATGACCAAACTATCTGGTGAATTTGTCCTAAGAGGAAGTTAGAAAGAATTCTGCCATCTAGCAGTTTATGTCATTAGCAGTTTTTTGAATGTTCCTCTTACTTTGTTTTCTCAGTGCTATCAGCTTTTAATTCTGTTCCTCAGAAATGTACTATTTACATTAGAGAAGTTTCAAAGGAAAAAAACTGTATGACTTAGATTTTCCTTTTGTGGTAGGTGTTTTTAAAGAACTAGTTGTTGCCATTGCCACAGTGGTGGCAGCGGCAGGATTATTGATATTAGTGGCAGGAAGGGCCAAAATTTATTAGCTGAGGCATGTTTCTAAGACTCTTATTTTATATCTTACATAATTACCACAGCAACTTCATCAGGTAGGTGCTTTTTTTTTGAGACAGAGTCTTACTCTGTCACTCTGGAATACAGTGGCACGATCTCAGCTCACTGCAACCTCTGCTTCCCAGGTTCAAGCAGTTCAAGTGCCTCAGCCTCCTGAGTAGCTGGGACTATATGTACAAGCCACCATGCCCAGCTAATCTTTATATTTTTAGTAGAGATGGGGTTTGGCTATGTCGGCCAGGCCGGTCTCGAACTCCTGACCTCAGGTGATCTGCCCGCCGCGGCTTCCCAAAGTGCTGGGATTACAGGCATGAGCCACCACACCAGCCCAGGTAGGTACTTTTATATCCTTATTTCACAAATGAAGAAAGATAGAAGATGCTGATTATCTTGCCCAAGGCAATATGGCTAGGAAGGAACAAAACTGAGAATCAGATTACTTCACTCTACTATCTCCTAGTCCTATATTATAAAATATGCATCACATTTTAAAACAATTGTCACCTTTATTCAAATAAGTGTTAAGCATCCTCAAGTTTTAAGATTTCCAAGGTAGTCCTATGGACTTTCTAGACATTCTTTGCCCTATTAATAAAAAATCTTCATCAATATGGTCAAAACTGCCTTCCACATGGTATATAGCAGTTTTTACATCCATTTATTAAAGTATAAAAATGTGGAACTCAAATGAAAAAGATTTTCCTACTTTACAGATGTCAGGTTCAGTCATATTTGAAACATGGAAAAAATGAATAGGTCTAGAGAAAACATAAATATGACTTTATGGGTTAGCTGTTTTGAAAATACCAGGTTGCTTTGTGTGTAAGCTTTTGAATTTCATATGCACACACTTTATAGAAATGTATATTGTATATGCAGCCATCCTGTGTGCAAATTAAACACTGCTTTCTTAAATGTTAAAGGTATTATATTCACTGAAGCTGCTCTGTGATTTAAAAATATGAAAGTTAGAAACTGCCTGGCCTTTGCTCCACCCCACAACCTCTCTACAAAAGTATGGCAGTGACTCTGATTGTCATTGTTAATCTGCCAGTGTTAGAGAAGTATGCTAGGAAGAGGAGCTCATCAACTTCCAAGCTCTGCTTCATTCTTTTCAATGATTGTTTCTCTTCTGAGATGAAAAACAGCATTACAATTGTCTCTTGTGTTCATGAGATCAGAAATTTCTGAGAGTTTTGTTTTCCATTTAAATTGTAATTTCCATTTAATTTGTAGGAAAACCAGAAATGGCCAAGTTTTCCGTTTAAGAGATCCCAGCAAAGTTTGTGACCCAGGGCAATCTCTAAACATAAACTCCCAAATTAGTTTTTCTTGCAACTTTGGCCCTTAGGCACGTACCAACTATAAAAGGCAATGACCATGATGGGTCTGCCTGGGAATATGCTTTCAAAGATTTCCAGGCCTTCATCTTGCCATGACTGTTGGGAGACTTTTGGCTTCTCTCTGAAAGCCATAACACCATAAAGCAGATCTGAGAAAAACCCATAGCTGCATACATCTGATGACAGTCAAACTGATTTTTCCAAAGATAGGGAGCTCAGCAAAACCCAAACTCCATGATGTCAACAATGCTGGACCTTCACTCCCACAAGCAGTGGGTATTCAGTGGAAGATTTAATCCATGTGTTCCTGATCTACTTACAGTTATCTCATCAAAATGCCATTTACATAAGTGTTTCCAAAGTTTCATGAGTTTTTATTTCTCAATCTCTCACATGGATTGTAGGGAAACATGACTCCCAAAGTCTAATTTATTTTCAGAACCAAAAGTTTGTAAATGTTCAGTAGCTACTTTAAGTAACACTTACAACAGTGTTTATTTTCAGCGACATCATATCTCATCATTAAAAGTGTTGTAGAAAGTGGCCTTTCATCAACCATCAGAATTAATGAGACTGGTTCTTTGCCAGTCCTCCTACTTCCTGTATTTTTTTCAGTGCAATATACAAAACCCAGCCCCTGACCTTAAGGAGCTTACAATTTAATAAATACATTGGACATGGGCACAAATAACTACACTGTGTGGCACACGGGATCTGACAGTAGTTTATGATCCTGTAGTGGCTCCATCTTATACTGAATTTGAATTTAACAGCTTAATATTCAACAATCATCATCCCCCTTCCACAATTTTCTTCAAATGCATCTTTCAAACAGCATGTGCCTTTTTCTTTCTCTCCATCTGGCCTGTTCATCCTTTTCTCTTGACAGTACATTTTCATTTATCTTCCAAAACTCTGCCCATACTTTTATCATAGCCTTCCTTCTTATGCATGGATTCTTAGCTAGGTACAGACTAGTGTGGCAGAGTGACTGTCTAAAAATTGTCTGTGCATCTGTGTGTGTGTGCATGTGTGCCCATATGTATACACACATGTGTGTTTCCATACTCAGAAATCTGGCCTTATCTAGACCAGATTTGCTGAGAATTTTGCCTACCTTACCTTTGTGAGAATATAAGTATTTCTTGTGTTGCTAAGTGGGACACTTTCAGATTGTCCATCAAACTTTTCATTTTGTGTCACCAAAATATTTGGTAAGAGAATGAAGCAAAACAGGCTTTTCAGAGCTGGAAAGACCTAAAGAAGGAGAGAGTAGCAAACTCGATGAGGAATAGCAGACAGTATGTAGCCAGCTTATACTTCGGATCTCCCCCCACTAATTACGGCATGTGTGAGAATATGAGTCATCTCTGTACTTGAGCATCACGATTGCATATACCTATCCTTGGACCATCACATCATGGTATCACCCAAAGATAGTTGGGGTGAGAATTCCAGCAGGGCACAGTGGCTCATGCCTGTCGTCCCAGCCCTTTAGGAGGCTGAGGGAGGAGGATTCCTGGAGGCTAGGAGTTCAAGACCAGCTTGGGCAATTAAGTAAGACCCTGTCTCTACAAAAAATTTAAAAATTAACCAGGCGTGGTGGCAGACACCTGTGATTCCAGCTACTTGGGAGGCTGAGGCGGGAGGATTGTTTGAATCCAGGAGGTCGAGGATGTGATAAGCTATGATGGCACTACTACAGTCCAGCCTAGGTGGCAGAGTGAGACCCTGTCTCAAAAAAAAAAAAAAAAAAAAAATTCCCATCCCTATTTTCCGGTTGTTGTGGGGTACCATTTTGTATCCCAAGCTGAAGCCAATTTAATCTGAATTCATTAGACCATTCAATAAACACATAAGGAGTGATGATGTGAGTTAAAACTGTAACCTAATTTAATGGAATATTCAGTCGTACATGAAGTGTGATCCCTGCCCTCAAGAAGCACACAGGTATCTTGCACTTCGAAGCATAGATCCTTAGAAATAGGAAGAACCTCCAAAGTCCAAGTGTCTCATTATTTAAATGAGATAACTGAGATCTAGAGAGTTCATGTGACTATCTTTAGTCAATGCTCTTGTCTAGCTCAGGCACAGTGGCTCATGCCTGTATTCCGAGCACTTTGGGAGCCAAGGTAGGCAGATGGCTTGAGCCCGGGAGTATGAGACTAGCCTGGGCAACATGGTGAAACCCATCTTTACCAAAGATTAGCAGAATATGATGGTGCGTGCCTGTAGTCTTAGCTACTCCAGAGGCTAAGGTGGGAGGATCACCTTAGCCCAGGATGTCAAGGCTACAGAGAGCAGTGAAGATGCACTCCAACCTGGGTGATAGGGTGATAGACCAGATCCTAGCCAAAAAAAAAAAAAAAAAGCTTTTGTTTTCTTGTCTAGAACCCAGGTGTTCCCAATTCAATTCTATGTTTTTTTCCATTATGTGATACTTTGAGGGCTTACTTTATTTTGTAGTTATTTTTCTTTTTCCCTCCCTAGCTAAACTACAAGTCTCTTAAAGGCAGGCAGTAATGTCTGATATTTCTTTCACATTCAGCCCACCCAAGTATGTTACACATAATTAGACAGACTTAAGTATTCAGGAAATGTTTGTGGGATGAACAAGTAACTAAAGTAATGAATGAATAGGTAGCACTCACACAAATCACTAAATGGGAGAGAAAGCCTTGAAAACCCACGTTCTTTGCTATTTCATGTCTTTGTGGTGATTGCCCTTTGGTTTGTGGCTTAGCAGCTGTCAGTGTGAAAAACACTTAGAGGCTTAGTTGACTCAATACAACTCAAAATGCTAATATAAACTTAGATCTCCTTAAAGGAGGTGTACTTGTCCGAACTAGGGACATCATAGCTCCACTCTGAATACTTTTAATGGTCTATATCTAGGTGTAGTTTTTAAATTTAATTTAATTTTTATTAATTTTTTGGTGGAGATGGGGTCTCATTATGTTGCCCAGGCTGGTCTCAAACTGTTGGCCTCAAATGATCCTCCTGCCTTGGCCTCCCAAAGTGCAGGGATTACAGGCATGAGTCACCGTACCCAGAACCTAGGTAGAGTTTTTAGGGGGCTTCTGACCATAGTCAATCTTATACAACTGTCTTTAAGAGATACCTATAGACACTAAACATGTCTTATTTACATTTTGTATACTTTGCCTAACAAAATGCTTGTCGCAAAAAGGAACTGGCACTATAATGTGCCTGAAGGAGAAAGAATACAATGGGGAATGGTTCAAATCCACACAATAGGAATGACGGTTAAGAAACCAGCTGGTGGTGTGGGAAAAGGCTTTGAATATCCAAAGAACTATCATGTGGGAAAGGGGTTGGATGCTGTCAGAAGACAAGACTAACAACGAATGCTTGTGAATGCTACCCAGACACTGATTTGGCTGAACACAAAGTACATTTTTTGCAATTAGAATTATTTGAAAACAAAACCGGCTGTCTGCTGAGGGGGGAGCATGTCCTGCTGCTGACAAGGTTGAAGCAGGGTCTGGATGAGCCCTTGCTGAGGGGGTCTACTGTGCCAGATCTTCTTTACAGGGTCTTCAGACCTTGGGCTCTGACGAAGGTGACGGTGTGGCTCTGTCAACGGACACACGGCACGGGGCCTGTCCTGTGTAGCTTATTTCTGCTTCTGTCGTGGCCCTTACCTTTATTAATTTCTTAGCAATCCATAACTGTCCATGGAAACTAAACTTCAGAAGATTATGGAAGTATTTCTCCTTTCTTGCTTGTTCCGGAAAATTACTCTCACTAAACAGTGTGTGTTATACACACCCTCTGCTACCCTAACCCAACCTAGTGTTGCTTAAAGGCAATGAAGCAACATCATATAGTGCCCAATATGGTCAAATCCTTGTTCTGGCACTTGCCAAGTAGGGGGATTTTTCTAACCTCTCTACTCTCCTATTCCCAAACTATACAATAGGGCCAATGATAGTATCGATCTCAGCAATATGATTGAGGATTAAATGGCGTAACGCACGTAGAATGTTTAACTGCAGTGCCTGAAATACAGTAGATGCTCATTGATAGCAACTATATTTCACTGTTAATAAAAGAGACAAATTTCTTTCGCTGCTTTGATTTAAGAAGACCATACGATTTCCAGACATCTCTTTCCTGGGGCTAACTATATTAGTATTCTGCCCCATGGGAAGGAAGAAACTTCATGGGCAATAAATAGTCAATTTAGAAGCAGGAGGAGTATGAGGTAAGCTAAAATGTTACCCCCCGCTGACTTTTTGAAATGCAGATTCATCAGTCTCTTTGATGTCCCTAGCCACTTCCAATGAACGTCTTTCAGCATGTTATTTGCTTTCTTAACCACAGCACTTTTCACTGAGTTCAACATTCCTGGAGGATTCAAAGGATCTTGGTACATTCCTCCAAAATGAATTCAGAAGGTAAGTGGAAAGAAAGGGGAAAACATCTTTGAATAGGATCCAGGTTCAGACTCGGGGGTGGAAGGAGGTCGTGGAGTGGGGGGGTGGGTGGAACTTTGTGACTCAAAGGTTAACAGTGAGTTCAGCTTCAGGATTTTCGTGTGCCAGTCTATTCTGCCAGTGCCCTGATGACTAACTGCGACCAAGCAACCCACCCAACTCCTTTGTCTAAATAAGTGGACACAATGGCATCCAGCTTCCTGAAGGGGAAATGGAGGGACCACACAGGGAATCAGAGGGTCTCCTTGGGAAAGTAGGAATTAAAGTGCTCATCACTTTCAGGCTTCTCTTAATCTCCTTTGCTGTTTTAGGGAGTCCACATTCATTGTAGAAGATTTTCCCTTTTAAAGGTAAGCACTTCGAATAATGCATTTTCAAGTTTATAACCAAATCCCAGTGAGCAGGCTCACTGTGCACTGGCCACTTCAGCCCACTGCATCTTGGGCTGCACTTTCACTACTTGCTCCAGTAAGAGAGAACACTCACACATACAAGGGGTTCCATGAAGGTGCGGCAAGGAACAGCAGACACCTAGGATTTATGGTGAGCGGGCTTCCCATGCTCAGGAAAGCTGCCCAGGGCAGGTGGAGTCTCATCTGTGTGTGCCTCACCTGCACCACAGATGAAGGACCCTGGAAAGCAACCCTCTCTGGGTTTTCTACTCCAAGGATAACATGACCTGCTGGATTAATGTGTTGAAGGACATCCTGTTTCTAGGGGGGACTGGAACAGAGCCTAGGTCTTATCACAGGATGTTGCATTCCCAGCACATTCTAGTTATTCTTAAGAACTACAAGTGAGAAAGGGGGAGTACTGGGTTGGTCCAGGGCCATCTGGAGAACTGTCCTATACCAGATGTAAAATATCACTCACCAGGGTTCCTCTTAATACCTGTCTCTAATCCTGGGCTGGCAACAGTGAAGTATACTTCTTTGTTCAAGAGTCTGTCTTCTTACTAAACTGCACACTTCTTAAGGACAGAAACTGACTTTTTTATTTTGTATCCCAAGCAAGGCAGAAATGGACATCAGATATTACATGCTGGCATCCTTAACTACATTAAATCTTTCTTCCAGAAAACCCTACTGTATGCTGGAGGCCAGAAAGCTAACAACATTAAGCATTGTTACATAGACTCCCTGAGAGTCAAGCTGCATCTTGAACCAACTTCTCCAAATAGACTCACCCACGTGAGAGCTGAAAAACACAGTATCACGAGGCAGGGCCATGCCCCTGCTGACAAACAAGCACAGTCATGAACACATTTGGCTGTTCTGCAGCAGCTGGAGTCTCAGTTTCCAGGGTCTAGCTGCATGGGCGTGAGCCGAGAGCCTGGGCTTCCAGCCCTTCTATTTTGTAAGCACCTAATTACCCCTATTAAGTAGCTTTCTGATGAAATTAGTTCAACTGGTTTTTGTTATCTGCAGTTGAACTCTAATTTGGTGCTCATCAAATGTTTGTCGAATGAATGCACTGGGTAAACATTGGTTCCACCCACAAAGTCCACCTTAAATCACTTACTCACACCTGGGCTCCTGAAATTACCTGTTGATTCTCAAAGAGGATGATTCATTAACAAGAAAAAGTTTCCCAGAAATGCCTCCACTAGAATTCTACAATGCAGTAAAAAGGAAAAAAAAAAAAAAAAAAAATCACTGTAAAATACCACTTGGAAAAAGAGGTGGCTTTTTTCTTACATTTTACCATTATCTAGAAAACTTATGAAGTGGCTTATTTTTGTCACTTAGTTCCAATTAAAATCGAGTATTTCTGTGTTTTCTAAATGACCACAAAACTACTAAGAAAAGATTGTTAAAGGTTTACATTCTGAAATAAATGGTTTGTGTGAAGTTGGGGAACTAGCAGAATTATTAGAGTGAACAATTCTTTCTTCAGATTTGGGTCAAAGACTTGACCTTTGAGAACATATATTTAAATGCTGTTTATTCCTGTGAATGCCATAAAAGGCCTAGAGCTTCACTGGATTAACTTAAGGCTTAGTGAGTAAGTATCAAGCTGAGCACTCTGGGGCAAGGCCTGACTCTTAACATTGAAATGAGCAAGGAAGCAAAGAGCTTTCCTCTGAATTTCTTACATGCAAGAACAGCAGTTGGACTCCCCAAGCTAATGCATTTCCGTGAAATTATTGTCTCTTACTGAAGCTTCCTGGCCTAAGACTTATGCCTCTCTACCTGAAAAATGCCTTCTCTTTTAGCAATGCTGTGATTTTTCAATTCTTAAGGCTGAATGATTAGCACTACTCCAGGTTAGTTAAGGATTAACTTGGCTAGCTCAGATGTTTCTATAATGGATCCATGTGTTGACTGACAAGAAGAGGTGCCATCTAAAAGAAGACTAGAAGAGTGCTGGCTTGCCTTACAGGAGAAGGAAAGATTAGTGAGCCCTTTTTGCAATCATGAAATAATCAGCTGTGTTCTTAGGAGATTTCACTCTGTTGTAACAGAATGTGATGCTGTACTGGAAAAAATTATAAAGCAGAGTCCTGGGCCTGGGATAGTGTGGTCCAGCTTGTCTGGACCCCATGTCCCCTAATCACGTGAGAAAGCATTTATTCCTTCTCTCCTTCACTCTTTGCTACAACAGATGCCAAGTAAGCATGTACATGCACCACGCTCTGCGTGGTAGGCACTGGATTTTCCTGGGTGAACAAGACGTGCATAGTCATTGATGTCATGGCCATCACAATCAAGTCGGGTGGAGCAGACAATAAACAAAATAAACGCACAGATGAAACTGCAAATCCTGCAAGGTCTTACTTGATGCCAGAAATAAATATTCCCACTAAAAACCTCTTAGTAAGGAGATTTTTAGTGGGAATATTTATCTAATACTAAGACATACAGTGGTTCCAGGTCCAGCAACTCAGTGATGTCACTAAGGACCCAGAACTTTCCATCTTTTCATGTTTCATCTTCAGCATGCTGAAACTTTCTACTTCAGTGGCTTTTTGAGATATTTTTCTAAAGACAGTTTCTTCTCTACAAGAAAATTAACAGCAGCTGATAGATAAAATTCAACATTAAATTATTTATAGAAAATTGTTATTAGCCTGCACTTAACTTGCATCTCTTTGATGGGCTTAGTGTACAATGTTATCTTCTTAATGTTAATAATAGTGAAGGATCCGTGACACTTCCCACATTCAAAGCATTTGCGATGTCTGTTCTCACACAACTTGCTCAAATAATGCTGTCTACACAGTCTGCACCAGAATGCAATCTTGTGAAGAGAACTAGCCCCAGCCCTTGTCTCCACTCCTTTACATTCTGCCCCTAATGCCATCTCCTATTACAAGATGCCTCACACATAGACACAGGAACACGCTAGGCCATATGCCCACACTCCAGTCACAGACTATACAAGATCAGCTGTAGTCACTGATGTGCTTTGGGGTGCTCATACCAGTGTGCTGTCTGCTCTTCAAAGAAGACACCTGGGGAAGAGACCCTCGTAGGCCCTGAAAGTAGGCTTGGACCTCTTGGACATAAAAGTCTAGGGTTCTAGCTGCCTAGAGGAAGAGCCACTTTATGTCTTTAATGAACTCTAGGTGCTTTTGTATTTGTGGCCCTCCTTTTCCATAAAATATATCACAAGTTACATCTTACAACTGTGTTGGTATAGAAATGAATATATTGATATGATGTCAGATATGTTTTCAACTTAAAAGTTCATTCTTTCCTTCTGATTTTAAAAGAAACTTGAATGTTTTTATGGCCCCTAACAGTAACAGGGACCCTTGGCAGTGCACCTATTGAATCTGCCTGCCTGGAGCTTAGTCTTGAAGGGGGAAGGAGAATGTGCTCTCACGTGGCCTAGAGATTCATTGCCCCATGAGAAGAGGCATAGCTGGAGCAGAGCTAGAATTCTGGACCCTTAAATCACAGGGCTCAGATTTGGGGTCCCTCATCCACAAGGCTAAGGGTGTTACCATTTCATAATAAACCCTGTGCACTCAAGTGGGCAGTGAATTTTATTATTATGAAGAATCCTGAATTAATACTTGTTCTGATTTGTATTACTAAAGATCCCATTCTGGTGGCTCTCCCTCCGTAAGAGAACAGCTGGCCCTGAAAAATGAAACAATTTCTAGGGAGTCAAAACAACAGCTTGCAACTTCTAAATAACAGCCTTTCCAGGTTCTTTGCTTCACTGTTTCAAAAAATAAATAAATAAATAAAGCTCAGGGTTTAGTTTGAGATTGAGAACTCTGTTACACTATTTTTCTTGCTATATTAGACAACACTGAACTAACCAAGAAGGCCAGGAGAAAACTTTGGGCACATGTGGAGTTTTATGAACCACCTCTCCTACCTCTAGTGTATACAGAGTGGACTAGGTGTTTAGTGTCATCCTCTGAAGTAGCTGTAGTTTGCTTCTCCTCCTCCCATTCAAATGCTTTAAGCTGCTCAGTACTTCTCTCTGGAAAACATTGGGAGTGTGACCCCATCCGTTAGTAGAAGTCAGAGTGCCACAGGCCTGGAAGAGCTCAGAGTGGGAGCAGGAATGCCACCATTAGCCTGTGGGACTCTCCCGTTTTCACACCATCTTTCTATGTTCTACCCATTGTCGCACCTAAAAAGCATTAATAACTATGACATCTTGTTTTCCTTCTCTGCTCTCACTCCACTCCATCCCTCCTAAATGGCTTTCAATCTTCCACCTCTTCTTACCTCAAAGCCAGTATCCCAGCTAAGGACCTCACCATCTCCTACCTGAACTCTTGCAATAGACCAATTCCTAGTTTCTCTGACTGATCCTTCCTCTCCCTCCCTACATTCCATATTAAATGGCAGTAGGAGGGATCTTACATAGAAACTTTTATCTGTGCTGCCAGGTACCTCTCCCAAACTGGAGTTTCGGGAAACCTTTCAGTAGATATTAAATATATGTTTTCTCTTGCCCCCATTGGTACAATCTTTCATTCTATTGTTTTTAGGGAGTGCAACAATTAAATCTCTTTCCTCCCTCTGTCCAAAGACACTCTGTCTCATTTATTATATCTTATCTTATTTCATTTCATTTCTTTTCTTTTTTTGAGAAGGAGCCTCACTCTGTCAACCAGACTGGAGTGCAGTGGCACGATTTCAGTTCACTGCAACCTCCACCTCCCAGGTTCAAGTGATTCTCCTGCCTCAGCCTCCTGAATAGCTGGGATTACAGGTACCCACCATCACACCTGGCTAATTTTTGTATTTTTAGTAGAGACGGGGTTTCACCATGTTGCCCAGGTTGGTCTCAAACTCCTGACCTCAAGTGATCCATCCATCTTGGCCTCCCAGAGTGCTGGGATTACAGGTGCAAACCACCACACCCAGCCCACTCTGTCTCTTTTAATTTCAGTGAGGAAAAAAAGACCCCCTCTTATAGCAAGAGGCACAGGCCCATCAAAGAATTTAATTACCCTTTACTTCCTATCAAATACAATCACAAAGCTATTTAGATATCATCAGCACTATGTTCAGTCCTCACCTGGAAATTTGAGACTTTGGTGGTAACACCTCTAGAGTAGACACCCAGAGGGAGCCCATACCTACGGTTAGGTGTCTGTTGGGAATTCCCAGGCTGTCACTCAAGCTAACAGAAGGGACTCTTTTCATTCTATTTCTTAAGGTAGGGTTTTGGGAAAGGGATGAGATCCATGACTTTTGTCCATTAGGAAGGTTTATAAGGTATTTTGTATTTAGTTCCTCGTGCAAAGTACCTGCACATGATTTATTCCTCTTATTGAACATGCAAGTAACTAACAAGAAGGACTAAGAGAAGTCTATTACTCTCCGTTGTTCTGTAGTAAACATAAAAACTAGTCATATAGTGTTGCCAGGTTACCATCAGCACCTATTTGGAAAGTTTCTTGGGGATTTCCACGCAACAATTATAAACACGTTTCTGACTTTGCATTTAAATGTTTTATTTGCAAAGAGATGAATTAGAGGGTGAAATTATTCATGCTACAGAAAGATGCTTCACAATAGCAAAAGATCACAAGGATCCTTACTCAAGTCTTGTTTCCAGATCACTAAATAATTCAGAGGAGAAAAATCTAAAATGGGAAGTGTCTTAAGCCACTGTTGATTACATATCCACCCATCAAAAATGAAATTGTAATGACAAAGGACATTAGTATGTCAATGGTTATAGGTTAGTTTACATTTTACAATTTTTATTTCTTTAGACAGAAAGCTAAGCGCTTGATAACCCTGTTAAATTTTTTTCATGCTCTCCCTTGCCTACCCAATATATAAGGAAGACATTTCATCCTGCATGTTCCTTAAACTTTTTTCTCTTTGCTCTCAGACCCACTCAAACGCTATTTTACCTTCAAACTCATTTCAGAACTATTTTCTGGTCTTGCCTGGCTCTACATTCCACTCCCACCTACACCTAGTCCACCCTGCACACCCCACCTGACAAACTCATACTCCTGCAAGACTCAGATTGGGCCTCAGATGCTCCATGGGTACTTTTCTGACTTCCTTTGGGCTTACTGAAGTACCTCTTGCACACTTCCTTTGTGCCTTTCATATACCTTTATTAGAGTACAGATAACATGGAACTCTTGGTAACCTCCCCAACAGATTACAAGTTTTTTGAGGACCAGAGTTGCCTTCCTCGTTTCATAACCAGTGTGCAGGTGTTCAACACCTCCTCATGAATCCCTCCAGTTCAAATCCTGCCTCCTCCATGATATGTTATCCAACCTCAGTAGCCCAGAATACTCCCTTACATTCCTACTCTCCAAAACAAATGAAACTGCCATAGCACTTGTTTATATTTTGCTTTGTGAACAGCTCTTTTCAAGGAAATGTGCAACACACAGTCCTTATCTTTTAACCACAATGTTAGATATATCAGAATAGAATAGTATGGACACTCCTAGGCTTGGACCCCACTAAATAGTGGCTATTTCTTCAAGGCTTGTTCAGCCTAATGGAATTAGTGTGAAAGAAGAAATAGCAGGATTTGGTATTGTGGATATATACTGTTTGCACAGCATCCTTGCTGTTGGGAGAAGGATTTCTATTATAACTTACAGCCTTGTGGCTTTTGTGGAATCATCAAATATTTTTCATGATTATATAGCAAAATTAAGTTTGAAAAAAGCAATTCCTAAAGGACAAAAGGAAACTAAAACAAGTAAACCCAACTAGACATTGCGCTGTGGCGTAACCATACACAGAGAAACTATTCTAGTTGTCTTAAGAAGACAAAACTGACTTATATATATATATATATATATACACACATATATACGCTCAGTGGGATTTGATTTTCCCTAAAGATACTAAAAAATTCAACTCTCTCTCTTTCTTTTCAGTAATCATATTATTGGTAGTGCTACTGATATTGTTATTCTAAGATTCATCTATTGGGAATTCTGTATTTTCAACCTACAAAAAGAAAAAAACATATGTAACATAAATGAGATTAAGCAAAAATTCTAGTCTTAAATTTGCTGACATCAGGTCTGGGAAGGAAATGTACAATATACAAATGAGCCTGGATCTTCGTGTACCACAGAGAACAGATACCATCAAAGACCACCGAAAGTGTGTAAAAAGGACTCAGGAGCCATCTGGAGAAGCCTCTTAATGGCCATAGGTGAGTCAATTTAAATATCAGTAAAGATAATGGCAACAGATTGAAAGGCATCGAATATATTTAAATTTCTTAGTTAATAATGACTATAGATATAAAAACAATTGGCCACTTTTGACCAGCGAGTTATTCAACTATTTTGAAAACTAGCAAATAAAAAAGATTAAGCATTTATTCTGACTTTTACATATGACCAACACTTCAAGTCAACCAAGTAATGTATAAGAATTTTCTCTTTGTGGAAGGATTCCAGGTTACGAATTTAACCACCATGGCATGTGTATACTTATGTAACAAACCTGCAACTCTGCATATGTACCCCAGAACTTAAAGTATAATAATAAAAAAGTAAAATAAATAAAGAGTATGATAGAATTATAATATCATCTTTTTGCTACTCCTAATGATATAGTGTATTAAATAATAATCATCAATCACTGCTGACTTTACAAAAAGGGAGACAACCAGACATTTTATATGCCCTAATCGAGGCTCACAGCACCATTTATAAAGTTGACTTGCCAAATGAATCAAAACTGAATGTGACTGAGCCTCTAGATCCAACTAATAATTTGCAGAAAACACATGGGACAGAAAAGCATGATACATGACACCACAAGGATCCAATTAGCAAATCCTGACAGTGGGAATTTCTACAGGGAAACAATGTGTTTAAAAAACAAAAGAGTGGCTGGGCGTGGTGGCCTGTAATCCCAGCACTTTGGGAGGCCGAGGCGGGTGGATGACAAGGTCAAGAGTTCGAGATCAGCCTGACCAACATGGTGAAACCCCATCTCTACTAAAAATACAAATATTGGCCAGGAGTGGTGACACACGCTTGTAATCCCAGCTACTCGGGAGGCTGAGGCAGGAGAATCACTTGAACCCAGGAGGCAGACGTTGCAGTGAGCCGAGATTGCGCCACTGCACTCCAGTCTGGCAGAGCAAGACTCCGTCTCAAAAAAAAAAAAAAAAAAAGAGTGAGAGGAAAATTGAATCTAAATCTACACATTAAAAGAAACAAACAACATATGGACCAATTGCAATGTATGGAACTTATTTTGATCCTGATTTGAAGATATTTTATAAACTTATCAAAATTATAAAGACATCTGAATACAGAGATTTAATATTAAGAAATTATCACTAGGTAGGATAATGATATTGTGCTCATTGGTAAGAGAATATTTATATTTTAGAGATAAAGAATGAACATTTTACAGATGAAATAATATGAGGCCTGAGATTTGTTTGAAATAGTACAGATAGGGGTGGAAACTGATAGAGATGCTGATAATGCAAGATTGTCTATATGTTGATAATTGTTTAAGAAGGAAATTGGTATATGGAGGCTTATTATGCTACTCTCTATATTTTTGCATGTGCTAAATAGTCTACAACAAAGCATTTTTGAAAAAGATACTGAACAGCTAATAGAGTATTAGAAGCGCTAGAAAACAAAAGCATAAGATCCAACTTCTAGGAATAATACAAAATTAAGTCTCCGAAACACTTCCATAAGGAAAACCCTGCAGCCACCACTAGCATCATTGGACTTAATCTGCTTATACAGCAGAGACAGATAGACAGACAGACAAAGAGCCACTGCCAGCGAGCACAAGCATATTCTCCACTCATTCCCTCTCAGACACTTTTGAGGAAAAATCTCGGGCAGATGCCTGTCGTTATCAGAGCCTTTGCCATAGCTTCAAGGGAGTCTGGGAAAGAGGGGGAAAGTGAGCATCTAGTATTTTCTGTTCCAATTACAAGAGGTTTCCTGTCCCATCCCCACTGCAAAGAATCAAAATGAGAGCAATTCCAAAATTACAGAAAAGAATTCAGACATCAAAAAGCCAAATTGAATGAACAATATTTACCTCCCTGGGCAAGTAGCAATCTCCCTGAGTTTCAGTTTCCTCATCTGGCAAATGATTAAACACCACCATTCTCCCAAGACTGCTTTGAGGATTGAAAGCAGTAAGGTGTCTATTAAACAGCATAGAAGATTACCCAGCAATCTTTCCTTCCACCCTCTCTCCGTTTTTTTTTTCCCCCTCTTCCCTTCCTTTCTTTCGTTTAACTTCCTAACTCACTTCAGTTCCTATCTCCTTTGTGTTTTCAGAATAATATTCTATTTACTTAAGGGATACAAAGTAAATAAATGTTTTTGAAACTGAATGGGATGAATTGGATCCAGATTTTCATAGGAAAAAAAAGTTTCCTTTCTCCTTAGTTCTCCTTACACACCTGGTTTTGCAGGAAAAGAAATTAGCATTTGGAAACACACAGCCACAGGTGAGATATTAATGCATTCCCACATGTCTCAAATCCTCAGTCTTTGGTCAGTATGACGGGAACTTTCATTGTCCAATAAAGCAAGGGATGGACGCTTTGTTTCATTTAAGTCAGTATTTCTTCTAACAGAAAACTCACCCCAGGATGAAACAGCCCTGCATTTCCAGCAGCCTCTGGAGAGTCAGGTGGCCCTTCAGCCTTTGAATGAATGGCATGGGCTGAATTGACTCAACCATGGTTAGCTGACTTTTATTTCTTTTTCTTCCTTCCTGCTCATTCAATATCATTAACCAGAGAGAAGGAGCTCTGTGTCATAAAAGCGACCACAGCTGAGCAGATCTCGCCCTATGCCAGTCCACATGGTAATTTTGGAAGGGCTCTGGGATATATGACCTTAGGACTATAGGACAGTTTTGTGATTAATGGTGGTTTTTATCTTCAGACTTCAAACATTGACTCATGCAGAGAATGAGCAATCTATAGGTCAGATATCCTACATCCCAGTCATTTTCTTTCTTCAGTCAAGAATTTAGAGAACTAAACACCGACCAGCTGTAAAAGACATCTATCCTGTCTGCAGAAAAGCCTATTTAATGGGCCCCTGAGGGGGAATTGTTTAAAATAATGCTATGCAATTTCTCCAAGAGTTTCTGCTGGAAAAAAAAAAATAGAACAAATGGAAAATTTAATGCCTAAGTGATCGATACTTCATTCATGAAGCAAGGTTATTCTCTTGACTTTTTCTCTTGTTGATGAGGTATTTTGCAGGCACTTTAAGTGCAAAATACCTACCTTTCTTTCAGCAATTTATCAAATATTTATTGTGGGTTTTCTTATAAGATACACTACAGGCCTATGGGGTTTTAAGGATAGAAATAAATGGTGCCCAGCACTGAAAGATTTTAATAATGTTAGCAATGCCAGTCACAACCCCTAATGCATCTACTAAGCTTTACTTTTTACAGTGCTTTAATATGTTCTAAGTCATTTTAATAATCTTATATATTATAATGAGATAACTTTTTCAAGATCATTTTACCAATATATTTTATTTCATCTCATCTTCTAGTTGATAATGTAAGGTGCTTAGCCCATTGTGTGCCCAGAAGTACACTAAGTCCTCTGACGACAGGTTCTTGGAAACTGGGACTTCAAATGAAAGGACATATAACAAAAACAGCTTTACCATAGGCTAATTGATCTAAAGAAGAATTAAGTTGCTATGGCATATTTCTGGTTACAAAAAGAAAAAAAAAAATCACCAAACTTCTCAATAAAGACCCAAACACTTCTAATATTGAAATAAGTATCAAAATAACTTTGAAATGAATATGAGTTACATGTACGTGTATAAATGTAAGAAAGGTTAACAAAAACAAGTAAGATAATCATTTATCCACTTATTCAAGTTCAGGAGCTCAAGTGGCCAGAGCCAATTCTGGTAGCTCAGGATAACAGGATGGAACCAGCCCCAGACAGGCCACCTTTCCCATTGCAGGGCACACTCATACACACCGAAACTCACTCACACTGGGACCAGTGAGACACACTGATTCATCTAACGGACACAGCTTTGGGTTTTGGGAGCAAACCAGACATGGGGAGGACTTGCAAAGTCCATAAACACAATGACTTCAGCTAGGAATTCATTTTGTTTCTCATCAACATTATAAGGAAATGACATTGAACTTAAATGACATTATTCAAGAACCTGCTGTGTAAGTTCAAGAAATAGTAGAACCTCCCCCCCTCACCCAGATACCTTGTTCCATTAGGTATAATGAATTTAAAACTGCATTTGCATGTTCACATCAAGCACTTGTCACACAGCTGCTTTCTATTTTGTGTAGCCATGAGGATTTCATAACTTAATGAATAATCTAAACAACAACTGCCTGTTTTATGTTGACCTAGCTTCCTCTTTCCTTTGTGTACACAGGTAGAAAAGGCTTGGACTACATATTTGGTTTGAAAGTTTGAAAATCTCAATCTTTCCCCAACCATCAAAAATATTTACCTCCCTCCCTTGTCCCACAATCATCTAAGCAGCCTTCTTGAAATGACTCCCACACCTGTTCATCATAGAAGGAAAAAAAAGCAAATGCCGTATAAAATCCCTCTTCTTCAACAGGGTCTTCTGTTCTGAAATACTGAAAGAGTTCCTGTTCTATTATCTCACCAGCTGTGGCCTTTTATCTCCTAAAGGGAATAATTGATGTCTTACCAGTCAAAGTCATTGTGCTTACGGAGGCCATAAATATCTCCTCTAAATCCTACATGATAAATTTCCCTCTGATTGGTAAAGCAGATACTGTAATGTGCAAGGGGGAAGCGGGAGAGGCTTTGATGATGCTAAACTAAGCCCCTGGAGATATCCCAGCCCTTCCTCCAGAATTTTACTTTCCAACAACTGGAGTCACAAACACGGTAGAAAATGTTCTCTGGATTATTCACTCCTATTAATTTTTTAAAAACTGGTTTTCAATGATGGGCAACCTAAAATTTACTTACACAGAGCACGAAACAGTTGAATTTGTTAAAGGTTCAAATGGGAACGTGCTTCTTGTACAAATCACAATATGCTTTCCAGACCACAACCTGAAAAGGAAAGAAAAAAAATCCTGTGAATAAAAAAATAAAACAAGATATTTTTCAGTTTTGTACATGCATTTGAAATGCTTTTATCTCTGACTCATGTTCTACTTTATTTTTGATTCTTGGGAATACTTATCCCTATACTGCAATTTTTTGTTTTAATAACAAATTTCCATTTGTAACTATTAGTTGGTCTTTCCACAAAATTGGTTTGCTGGAAAGGACTGAGAAGAGAAGGAACATTCCTGGATCAGATGGAACTGGTGAGTGTGGAAGTCCCTGAACTTGACCAAGCATTGTCAGTTTTCATAGTCTGACCAAAAAAAAAAAAAAAACTAGATTATTCTGTGTGTTTTTCTTGGTGCTCCTAATGTAAGTTTTTTCAAATGGGAAAAAATAAATAAGTGGACTGTAATTGTAAAAGAAAAAAGGTAAAACTAAATTATTTTGGTGTTTTGTATTACTCGGAACTTTATTTATTGTAGGATATAGATTTAAGATAGTTTTTTGTTTTGTTTTGTTTTGTTTTTATAAGCAACAGATAGTCTTTATAATCGGTGGAATTGGGGTATAATATAAATAACAACATACCCAAAAAGTGGGCAAAGAGACGTCCACCCTGACACTCAATCCTTTTCATGCCAACCCCACAGGCAGCCAAGAAGCACTTTGACAGTGGGGAGAAAGGAACTAAAGCTAGAAGATAAATGAAAGATAATTGATAGCTTTGGGGCTGCTACAGCAAAGAAGTTAAAAGTGTCTGCCTATTTACCTTGGGATCTGAATGATCCATTTCTGTAAGTGGCCTAAACCCCATCACCAATTTAACTCATGCCCCCAAAACACTTATTTCCCTGGTGATCTCACCTTAAACAGAATAAGACAGACAGGTTACTACTGTATCTTTCACTAAGCATTCGAATTTATTGAAGTCTGCACTTTGCTCAGATGAAGGGATTGTGGTCTTGTTCACTGCTCCTAGCTGGGAGATGGAGTGTGTTGCTCAGTTAATATAGTATGTCCTCTGTATGTTCTCCTGTAACAACTGGACACTGTTTTCCTTGGCCAGAGGGGCTGTGTTGTATTCATTGGCTCAAGGGCTCTAAGGTACCGAGTGGAATATTTCATGTTTATTGCCTCTTAATGGACTACTACTGAGGACTGAGGGACACAAACTATAAGCCATTCATGCTCAGTCAAGCCTCCTTGGAGGATGCGGAATTCCCCCTGTGATCGCTGCCACCCTGCTGATTCAACCACCACTCAGACTGCCATCAGAGGTTACTGGCTTTAGGCTGTAAGTTACAGGAAACCTTTCAGCCTCTACTTGGTTATTTATAGAGGAGTTTATAGGATTCTTCCACAACTCGAGGGAGGAAAATCAAACAAATGTCACCTCCTATTCTCGTGGCAACTAAGTTCCACTCTGAAAATAGAAGCTGGAACTTTAACCTGTTAACTAGTAAACCAATCCACTGGTGTATTTACGTTTTAGCAACACTTTTTACATTAAAAAAAATATTTCAAATCTTTACCCCTCCCGGGAATTTTCCCCCATTAGGCTCACTCTTATTTGCACTATTTGACACCTCCGCATTGGGCTAATGCTTTAATAATGGACTTCAAGTGCATGAAATTTGATTATTTATTATTATTTCTTTCTTTCCTTTCTTTATTCCTTCTTACTTTTACTTCTTTCCTCTCTCTCTCTGCTCTCTCTCTCTCTCTTTCAGCTTTCACAAATACAAATATAAAACTTATTACATACCAGGCATTATTCTAAGAATTTCAACCTTATAACGACCCTAGGAGACTAAGTAGTGTTATTAATTCCATTTTAAAAGTAAGAAGACTTGATTTTTGATATACTATCATCACTGGTCTAATCATGACTCTATTTTATTTCTTCATTTCCCCATTATATTCCCTTGCTTATTACTTTGTTAGTGATAAAAGCCAACTACCCCAACCCAAGAATTTGAACATGAGCAATGCTTGCACCTATCTATCCAATCTTCCCCATCCCATTACCCTCCTGCATAAACCTGACATGCTGAATTTTGTGTTTATATTATTTTCTTTCATTTTTTTAAAAGATAATTTTAGCAAATATATGTTGGCTCAAAAATGTTATTGCTTATAAAATTATGCTGTGATCATCTGAGAAATTGCTATTACTAAGCATCATATTATCACATATACCTATACTTCATTTATTTTCATTGCAGTAAGTTATTCCAGATATACTACAATTTGTTTCCCTCTTGATAGGCATTTGCTATCTGCTCTTGTTATAAACAGTATTTTTATGAACACTTTTATGTGTTACTCTGGGTACACAAATGTAATAATTTCCTTTAGTATACACACCTAGAAAATTGTTGGGTCAGAGGGTGTGTGAATATTAAACCTTAAAAGATAATGTCAAGTGGTTAACCAATTTATACCAGCACTTTATAAGAAATATGGTTGATCCATATACTTTTCACTTTGTGTGTAGTTTAAATTCTTAATTATTGCCAATAAATTGAAGATAAAGAGATATCCATTATAGTCTTGATTTGCTATTCTACATATTGATTTGCTCATCAATATTGCTATAGACTCAAGACCCTTCCATATATTTTTAACTGTATGTGTTTCTTGTTCTCTTTCTCCTCTGTAAAATGTTTACTGTTAATTTTTCTTTGGTCTGTAGCGCTGTTTGACCTTTCCTTATTATTTTATGTGTCTTTATACATACTTGATACTAAACCTTTCTCAATTATGTGTTCCAAATAAATTTTTCTCAGGTTGTAGCTTGCTTTTTCATCTTCTTTAAGATTCATCTGATGAACAGAATTTCTTAATTTTAATAGTCAATAATCAAAAATATTTCATGGATTGTATTTTTTGTGCCTGTTTTAAGAAATCCTTCCCTACCCCAAGATTGGAAAGATATCCACCTATATTTTTCTATTAAGTGTTTAAAATTTGCTTTTGACATTTAACTCCCTAATCCATCTGGAGTTGATTTATGGGTATGGTGTAAGGGTGGGATCCAAATTCATTTTTTTTCCAAATGGACAACCAATTTTTCCACCTCCTTTTATTGAATAATCCCTCTTTTCTCCACTGAAATGCCAGGCCATCTTTGTCCTCATTAAAGTTCCACATATGCATGAATTTATTTCTGGGCTCTCTATTCTATTCCATTGGTTCATTTGTCTACACCTGCAGGGTGGTAATTTGGTAAGAGCACAGTACTTAGTCAAAAGTACTGGTCATTTATAACTAAGGGGACTTGAGTAGGTCAGCTGACCATTCTGTTCAGTTTTCTCTTTCATAACACTTGGATAACAATTTCCTTCCTCATGAGAATGCTGTGAAGACTAAAGGGAAATCTGTGATACTGTTTTTTAACCTATAAAATTCTTTGAAATATTTTAGGTTGTTTCATAAACATTTTCAAAGTGGTTTTTTTTTTTTTTTTTTGTCTTTCAGAAATCTTTTGGTTATTTAACAAAAAAAAAAAAAAAAAAACCTGATGAACTGGCTTTAAAAATAAAATTTAATGGCCCAAGTAACTTAAATATTCAGGTGGTAGGGCCTGCCTTAAATGAGGCTTTAAACATTTTTTTTTCCTTCCCTTCCCTGATTCCTGCAGTGTCACCTTTATTTTGAGACCTTATGGTCACACTGCGTCTGTGAGCAGCTTCTGGGGCTGCATGAGTCGATGTTCACATCCAGCTTTAATGTAGCTCCCAGAGAAGAAAGAGGGAAACTTTTTCCCCAGACACCCTGGCCAGAGTTCTCTGACTCATGCTGTACAGGCTTCATTTGGGGCATGTGCTCCGTCCTTCTCTAAGCACTAGGCAGACAGGATGGGATCTGCGGCTGAACTTCCTTCTTCTAAAGCTTAGGAACTGTGCACAGGGGTTGAAAATCTGATTAATATTACTGAAAAGAAGCAGCGAATGAATTCTGGGGGATAAGGGGTAGCACCCATAGCAAATGGACATTACATTTTAATTTTAATTTTTGAACAAAAGAACAAAGTATATGGTGACAGATGAAGTAGTGCTGAAGAGTTTATGGGGGAGAAAAGCAAACGCCACTCTCACTAACACCAATCTTAACTCCTAGAGGAAAATATTTTTAACTCAGTCTTCACTGGACTTTCCCACTGGACTGCTGTCCTAACTCTTTAACAATTTGGACCTAATTTCTTTATGAATTCAGTTTTATTCATGTCAGTGCGCTTCTACTCCTCCATCCTTACCACTCGCTCTTTTCAAAGTTTGATGGTAGTGCTGTTATTTTAAAATATTTTACTGTTTACCTTTGTGACTTTAAATAATATACTTGTATTTCTCTTCCCATCTATTTTAATTAGTATCTCAACTTTCTTCTCTGAAGAATTTTAGCTAGCTTTTCCAACTCCTCTACCTGTTCTTCGGTCACTTCCTCTGTCATGTGCATCTGTCTTTTGCAGTGTCAAGACTGTGAACATTCATATTGTGTCCCTCAACAATAAATAAGATCTTCCTGCTCTTTACATATTATAAGTTGAATTTGCAAAACGAGTTCACCATTGGCTCAAGTTCTGAGCTAACATAATATTTCCTTTCCTGTGGGTTACTCAGAGCAGACCCCTACACTACTCAAAGTAAAATGTCCTTTTGCAGCAAGGCTAAATAGAATCTGTTCTATTGTACTTTTTCAATTATGTTTTTAATTTCTGTGTTATTTGCATAATAACTTCTCCAACACATTTTTTTGGACACTATTTCATTTTTTTTTTCTTTTGTCCTCCTACACGAAACTGGAATGTTTTCTCTTTAAGTCTGTTTCGTAGCAGTCATTTTGCAACTCCCCTTTTCTCCTGTCCTATATTGGAGCCATGATCCTCAGAACCTCACGTCTCCCAGTTTTTGTTTCTTTCCTCCTGTTGCTTGACTATATCTTCAATTAACTTCCTTAAAGAGTATGATTAAAAGCTAAACATTACCCTCCCTTGCCTGTCAGAAAAAAAAAATTTATTTTGTTCTCACAGCTGATTGATATGTTGGCTCAGAACTTTGAGGGAACATTGCTTCATTTTCCTGTTATATCCAATTGTTTATGAGAAGTCTGACATTTATATGAACTTATTCCTTTACATATGGCTTGTTTTTCCTGTCCAGAAGATTTTATAACATGCCTTGATCCTAGATACATTATAATTTAATCAGAATATTTTATATTGCTGATTTTAGATTCATCTTGCTTAACAGTGAACCCTTTCCATCTAAATATTCTGGGAAGTCTCTTGTGACAGTAAAAACCAATCCCTTTCCCCTATTTTTACCATTCTTTTTTTAGGTGTCATAGGTGTAGGTGAGTTTGGAAACCGCTTTGGTTTAAAATGTTCCCTCCAAAATTTATATTGAAATTTGATTGCCAGTGTGGCAGCATTAATAGGTGGGACCTTTAAGAGGTGATTAAGTCATAGGGCAAGAATGGATTAAAGCTGTTATGACAGTAGCAGGTTAGTTATCTAGGAGTTCAGCCCTTTTTCCTCTCTGTCTCCTATGCTCCCTTGCCTGTCTGCTTTCCTTCATGGGGTGACACAAAAATAAGGCCCTCACCAGATGGCTGAGCAGATGTCAGTGCCATGCCCTTGGACTTCCCAGTCTCCAGAACCATAAGCACAATAAATCTCTTTTCTTTATAAATTGCCCAGTCTGTATTATTCTGTTACAGCAGCAGAAAGCAGACTAAGACAGGATCACCTGAATTGGTCTCTTGTTTTGTCTGAATTTTATTTAACCATACATACGATGAAATGTGTTAATCTTAAATGTATATACGCATTTATATACTCATATAACACTACTCAGATAAAGATATGGAATGCTTCCAGCATCTAGAAGTCAATAACCTCATATTTCAAGGTATCATCATTTAGTTTTGCCTGTTCTTGAACTTTCTATAAATGGAATTATACAGTATACACTCTTATTTATCTGGCTTCTTTCATGTAACATAATGTCTGTGAGATTCATCTATGTGATTTAAAATATCAGTAGTTGGTAAAATGCTGTATAATTTTCCATCTTCCACAACTATTAGACCTCGTGTTGGTGGACATGTTTTCAGTTTGGAGTTATTATGAAAAATGCAAATGTGATCATTCTTGTATATTAGTTTTGAAGAATATATTCCTTATACATACCTATCTTTAAGGTATGTATCTAAAAATGGAATTATTGGGTTTCTATGTTTAACTTTATAAGAAACTGTCAAACTTTTTTCCAAAGTAACTATACCAATGTACACTCTGCTAGGAGACTGTCTGAGAATTCCAGTTGTTCAACCACCTTACCAGTATGTGTCACTGTCAGTCTTTCAGTGCTTTTAATTTAGCCATTCCAGTGGGTATAAATGGCATTTCATTATGGCTTGGCTTTGCATTTTTCTAATGAGTAATGATGTTGAACATTTTTTCTATATATGTGGCCCTTTGGATATCCTCTTTTACAAAATTTTTGCTCAGGTGTTTTTTATGCATTTTAAAATTGAGTTATATGCATTTTCTCATTGATTTGTGGAAGGTTCATATATTCTGGACAGAAGTAGTTTTTAAATATACATATTACAACTATCTTCCTGCATGCTATGGCTTGCCTTTTTTCTTAATGATGTTTTCACATTAATAGAATTGTTTAAGTATAAAGAAGCCAGGTGCGGGGGCTCACACCTGTAATCCCAGCACTTTCAGAGGTGGAGGTGGGTGGATCACCTGAGGTCAGGAGTTCAAGACAAGCCTAACCAACATGAGAAAACCCTGTCTCTACTAAAAATACAAAAATTAGCCAGGCGTGGTGGTGGACATACCTGGAGTCCCAGCTACTTGGGATGCTGAGGCAGGAAAACCATTTGAACCTGGGAGGCTGAGGTTTCAGTGAGCCAAGATGGTGCCACTGCACTCCAGCCTGGGTGACGGAGCAAGATTCCATCTAAAAAATAAATAAATAAATAAATATATATATATATACATGTTCTTAATCTTTTCATTTATGATTAGTGCCTATTTAAGATATATCTTCTTACTCCCAGATTCATGAAGATATTCTCCTATATTTTCATCTAAAACCTTTTTTTAAAAAAAATTCTTTATATTTACATTGACAATCCATTGCACATTAATTTTTGTGTATGACGTGAGACAAGTCACTAGCATCATTTTGATTGAAAATGCCACTTTTTCCACTGAATTCTAGTACCAGTGTTGGTGAAAATCAACTGACTATCTATGTGTGGGCCCTTTTCTGGACTCTCTATACTGTTCCATTTACCTACTTGTCTAGTCTTGCACCAATACCACACTCCCTTAATTACTGTTATTACTGTGAATGTTAAAATCTGATTAAGTGTTGCAATTTTATCTTTTCTTTTCCAAAACTGTCTTGGAAAGTCTATGACTTTTGTATTTCCATACACACTTCAGAAACAGCTTGTTTTCTACAAAGAAAAATTTGTTGGTATTTGATAAGGATTGCATTGCATCTACATTTTAGCTAGGTAGACTTGAGATCTTAACAAAACTGAATTCCTAATCCATAAGTATGGCCTATTTTTCATTCATCTCTAATTATTTTAGACACATTCATTTTCTCTTAGCAATATTTTATATTTCTAAGTCTCACAAAATTTTTATTTTCTTTCTAGATATTTGATTATTTTACAGCTATTGTAAGTGGTAATTTAAATTTCCGTTTTTTTTTTCATTTATGTACTCCTAGTGCATAGAAATACTTGAATTTTGTATACTGACCTTGTAGTCAGTGTTCTTGCAAGCTTCACTCATTATTCCTAATGGCTTTTTTCCCAGTTTAAAAGTTTTCTAGATTTCCAATTACTTCATCCGTGAATCTTTTTCTGTCTTTTTTGCTTATTTACTGAGTGATTTCCTTCGCTTTATTTTCCATGAACTTTTAGCTTTTGTTTTTAACTTTGGAACCCTATCACTTCTCTTTAAAAACTCATTCTGATCCTTTGATTTTTTTAAAAAACACCTTGCTCTTGTTTTGTGGATGCAATGAAACCTCAAATTACTCGTTATATTATTTTTATGTTGCTTTTGTTTTCTGATTTTTTCCTCTACGATAGGTTTTCTGTTTTCATTTAAAAAATCTTTCTCTTTCATTGCCACTTTTTCTTACGTATCTAGTAATCCTTACTTGTTTATTTAAGAAATAACTGTGTAGCTAATAAGGATCTCCTCTGCTGCTATGTCTCTTTTCCCTTCAGTCTCTCTTTTAGATGAGAATATTCCTGGCTGCCAGCAGGAGACAGAGCAGAACATGTCAGCTGGTCAGCTTTCTTTTGCTTCACTGAAGAAGGCAAAGCTCTCAGACTGTTACCCTTTCTTTTGTAAGAAAGTAATGAGAAGGACTTAAACCTGTGATGCCAACATCTACACTAGGCATATTTCTAAATAGCTCATTCAACTTCCTTAGAAATGGCAGCCTTGCTGCCTGTGCTAGGTAGGGGGAGATTGGGAGCAACTATTCCTTATGAACACTCCTTTAGGGAATCCTCTTGTTTTTTCCTCATTTCTAATAGTTTAATCTCTCAAATATATGTACTGCCATTTCTCTGAAGCACCCTCGTAGCATATTCTGAGCAGTGGCTCTCATGTACTGTCTTCCCTCAACATGCTCTACCTAATGTGCTTTCATAGGTATGTTTATTACCTGGTGGTCGCTAACCTCCTTATCTACCTTACCTGCTTTGCTTTTTGTGTCTATTCTTATATAAATACTAGTATATGTGTATGTGTGTGTGTGTCTGTGTGAACACACACAATTATATATATACATATGTAATGTGCATATTTTATATGTGTAAAACTACATATGAGGAATATATAAAATATGCAGATTTTATATATGCGTGTCTATGTATATGTGTGTGTATATATGTGTGATTTTTCATTGGCTACTTGAGAAGAACAAAGGGTAATATAAATCTGCTATCTTGAACCTGAGTCTTGAATTTTTTTTTTGCATAGTATACAGTCAAACTACAACTTTAATCTTCTTAACGTTGGAATCCTGCCCCTTTAAAATAATTGTTACTGAGTTTTATCATTGTTGGTAGATAATTCTACATGGATCTCATGTTTATGCACAAGGATATTTGTCTAATGGAGAGCCCTGGAAAATAGAGATAGTCTTCTTCTGGAGCAATGGACAGATTTGTTTGCTGTCCAAGATAATAAAGAGAATGCTTATCACCAGGGCAAAAGTTAGGAAGATTTACTAGTCACCTATTATAAATGATTGGGATTTTCTAAGCTGAATCCCTCAGCTGTGATGCTAACCTTCAAGTGGACAGCATCTCCCTGGATGATTCTGCATCACTCAGGGGAACTTCAGGGGCAAGGGGAATCACACAGATATGAAGATCTGCCATCTGTTGTGTCATGTGTAATAAAGTTCTTTGTCTCTGACCCAAGAAACTTGTGTCTTCTACCAGAATTCATGATATTATGTCAGGCTAACTTGTTAGTTTGCAAACAGAGTACAACTTGCGAATATAGCAGGTGGAATTAGTGGTTTCAACTTGTATTGTACTAAATCTTGATATTTTCACCAGTCTCAAAGATACTAAGATTTAGTATAAAGCAAGTTGAAACCACTAATTCCACCTTCTAAACTTTGGTTGTTATCATTTTGTTTGATCTTGATACTTTATTGTAACCTTGACATTCACAGTCAATCTCTTTTACAGTCATTTTGAGGGTTTCTAGAGGCATTAGAACTAAAAAAATATATTCAACCTACCATTATTAACTGAAGTCCTACATAAATACTGTAGAGTTTACATCTTAAACTATAAAAATATAGAGATATAATCTGTTAAAAATTATCTCAAGTTATGGAGGCTGAAGATGTATGCAGAGAAAGACTTTTGTTTTTATCTACACATTTTTCACTCTTCTGTGACGCTTCAGTGTTCTTGTCACTTACAGATGTCACGTTAGTCTGTGTACTTTTGCTTAAAATCATTCAAACTAGTTTAAAAATGTTAATATTTAAGGAAAAAATAATTGGAAACAGGAACAAAAACCAAAAAGCTAATTATGTTAAAAGTGGTTTTGTCTGAGTAAGGGAAATAATTTGGGGTAATATTTTCCTATAGTTTTCCAATTTTCTATATGCATAGTTTTCAATAATAAAATGCTACAAATTTAATTTTAAGAGTGGGATAGTAAAGAAGAGATAATTATAAAAAATTAATCTGAGATCAAAAACTCAGCTAAACCAATGTCTAGGGAATATAAAATGGTTAATTAAGGCAAAGACCAATTTCCTGCACCATCTTGCCCTCTAACACTTAAATGAATATTTGTGTTTGCAATATTGACATAAAGGCCCTAAAAATCCTCAGACAACAAAGAAAGATGTAGCTATGCTTGCAACATGGGAATTTGCTAAGGGCATTTTGTAAGGATTACTCAAACAGTGTTGAAATGATGATTTTCTGACTAACCTGCAATTAACCACAACATTAAGTTAACCCAAGTGTTGCAGTTCCTTCAAAGTTCTGCATAATTAGCGTCTTCCCACTGTTTCATACTTACCTCCCTAGGACTTTTTTCCTAGGGAATTATTCTACATATTAAATCATCAAACACAGCCCAGTCATTCAAAGCTGAACTTCTTTCTGTACTTAAAAAAGAACAACACTATTGAGTATGGCTACGTGGGAATCTGGCAGAGGACCTGTCCCAGTGTCTTGGGCTCATTGAGTTACTGTGGCCCCAGGAGGCACATTTTTCTATCATTTCAGAATTCTGATTTTTGAAGTTTTAAATTAATTTACTGCTTCAAAAGCACCAGTGATATTCTTTCATATCTCTGTCCCAATCAAAATCTTAATATGTGAGCAGCACTTTGCAAGACCCAAGAGAGGACATACAGAAGAAAACAAGATCCATCTTTGAGAAGCTTACCATTCAGAAGGAGAAACTAGATGTAAACATAGCAAACCATTAAAAAAAAAAGCACACTGATGAATTGCAATAGGACCCTCACACAGGAGGAGGAACTGTGTGGGATGGCAGAGTGTAAATGCCCAAGGGAATAAGAATATACAGTCAGGAATTAGAACTATACCCAGCTTTTTATGCAATGGTGATAAAGGCTCCAGCTTGAAACTAAAAGAGATTCAGATGTGTCTGGGGACATCTGGCAAAAAGCAGTGTCAGCCCCCAGAATCTTGTTTGCATAAAGACTGAGAAAGTTTCTGGAAGAGAACTGGCCCTGAGAGAGGAAAGATCCAGGAACGATTAAGTTGACTCAGTAAATGATTAGGCTGACTCTTTGTCATGGGATGAGGAAGATGATTCTGAACACAGCAAGTCTGAGACTCATCCCTACGTTAACTGCAGTTCAGCTTAGTCTGAGTATGATGGGAAGCAGAGAGTTCTAAGTAAATGCTGCAGTAGTTTTACTCTGTGACATAAGCAACTCTGCTTTGAGATTCCCTCTAGCAGAACTTAGCAGAAAGAAGAAGTCTCCCCCACTACTTTTCCATAGGATATAAGTCATCACACAGCTTTGCTGCCCTGAAGTCACAGCGTGGTGCCTGGCAGAGCTGGCACATTATCTGCCATGCCTTGCCAAATGCCTAAGGGTGGTGAGTCAGGAGAAAATGCCATGCCTTGTGGATCAGTCACAAAGGCAAGGTACCCGACAATGGAATAGAGGCAGCATCTGGTGCAGGCTTTTAAATCTAGCACAGCATTAGCAGCAGCCAGGGGGAGATGCTGAACTAGTCAGATGTTAAGCATGGAGCAGCAGAACTGTACGAGCCATGCCCAGTAGGGCAGTAACAACCCCAACTTAAAAACAGCTGTGTCCCACAACGTAAGATCCAACTTATCTGTGGACATATGAGAAAGAAGGGCAAAATCTTCTGTAGGGTAAAAACTTCCAGGGGCTGAGGGGACCTGTGTCAGCATAAGAGGACACGTGATAGTCACATTTGAGTCTTTAATGTTAGCATGCCGCACAGGTATCTGCAGGAAGGAGAGATCTTGAGAAATCTGGGCTATCCAATTAGTCATTTCTCAATGCAAATATAGGAAAGACAGACAGCTTTTATCTTTGGTGTTCAATATTAGGTTTATAACAAAGCCAAAAATAACAAGTGTCTAAACGCCCCATGTTGATTATCTATTATATAAGGAGGCTTAGAGAATCACAATAGTAAGACGTTACAATGATAGAAATCAAGTAAACCAACCCTCTGATGTTCAAATATGAGAGTGAGACCTTGAAGAAAGGGAGCCAAGCACTGACTTGTGGTGGAAAAGGAAGAACAGAAATCTTCTGACTTTTAACCCAGGGATCTTTGCAAGACACTCTAAGGACTCAGGGAGACCTAATGAGAAATAATAAGCCTGACCGTTTGATCCTAGAAAGTGTTAGCAAATAACTTATCTTTAGCCATTCTGTACAAATAAAAACAAAGTGGGGGAATATGTGTAGAAATGTTTAAAATGCTCTTTCCTTGAATGTGAATGCGTTTATATACACATGTCTGTTGGTCTGGAAATGTAAATGCCAGACTTGATTTCTGGAATAATGCCTTAAAAATTAGAAACACCATTAGAATTAGATTCAGAACAGAAAAAGTTTGCACAACTTTTTGTTTTCTCTGAGGAATGGATGAAAAAAACATGGGAGGGGGGTGGAATGAAGAAGGGAGGTGTGCAAGCAAAAACAAGAACTAGAATGAGGAATGAAAATAGAGGAGGAAGTAAGTAGAGGAAAGAGCCACGTGAGAAGCCTGGAGTGTCTACATGAATAAGAGGGGGTGGGTAGAACCCCATGAAGAGGATATTGAATGTTAAGTTCATCTGTTTTAACTGGTATGATTTCCTTGACATAAGTGACAGCCCAAAACGGAAATAATAATCATCTGTCAAACAATTCGTTCCACTGTTTCTTGACGGTCTTGCCTGTTGTTTTCTTTTTTTAATCTAACCTGCCTGTTTCCTTGACCAGTCAAGTCAAAACAGACAACCCGATGTGTACGTGTTAACACCGGCTCTCTCTTGAGTTGATGGCTCAGAAGTCTGAGTCACTGCCCTGAGAACCCCAGATTCTAACTATTCTCTTCCTCTAAATTAGAATGGGATGGCCTCTGTTTATGTTTTCATTAAATAGAACCACATGATTGCAACCTTGCCACTGGGGGTTGTTAGCAGAGAATTTATTAGCATGAGCCAGTATCCCTGACTACAGGGCTGGTTGGGTTGCTGGAGCACATCCTTGGTTTGCCATTTTTCCTCAAGAGTTCCACTTTAGTGGGTGTCTTTTAGGGGCCTGTGTCTCTTCTCTTGAAGGAGAAAAGAAAAATATGAGTATGTCCTTTATATGATCCAGCTGTCTCTGCTACTCCAACCCTCTCTTATCAGAGCTTTCTATGTGAAGCTGAAGTCTCCACAAAGGAAAAGGAAAAGATTTGCTTTCACTTATCCTGGGAAAATATAATGGACATATTCCTGGGAAGTGGTAGTGGCTTACTAAGTCGCCAATCCTTTTTCAGATGTAATAACTAAGTTGGAAATTTTCCTAAGGGTATCTTCCTTCTACTGAAAAGGTTCTCTCCTCGTTGAACTCTCATATACCCTTTGAGGCCCAGCTTAGATGCCACCACCTCCATGGTGTTCTCCTTGATTCTTCCCACCCCATCTGAAAATCCACATTTTTTGGAATTTCTGTTTCCCTCCTCTGTGTCCTCAGACTCCACTTCTGCATTCGCTGCTTTGTATCATGCTGATGGCATCTGTAAATGTGTCAGCTCCCTGATGCTAGGAATTACGTTTTAACCATCCTCACATTTCTAATAGAGTAATGAATGTCAAATCAAATTGAGCTGGCAGAAGGCTAATGGGAAAAGCCTGAGAATGAAGTGAGGAGAAAGGAGGGAGAGGTTATTGGTAGTTGAAAAGAATGTAGAGGGAGAAAGAGGAAAAGACAAAGACTATTTGGTGTTATCATGAAAGAGGGTACAGTGTGGTGGGGAAGCGCTTGCAGGATAAGACAAGGGGAAGCTCAGAAAGGGGATCACTAAGATGAAGACAGAACAGAAAGTGGTCAGAAGTCAGTGACGTGCTGCAGTTGGAGTAAATGCTGCCATAACGGTGTGGACAGTAGTCCCTTCCTTGTGGGAAGGGGAGGAAGGTGATGAGGGCAGGGAAGGGCAATCATCTCATCCCAGACTACCTCTTCTTTTCTTTCTTCCAGAAGTCTGCCTTGTTGCCCAGGCTTATCGGCCCCTGCTGTTCTGTCACCAGTCCTCATGGAGAGGTTTAAGCCTATTCTTCTCTCCATATCTCCAGCACCAGAGGGATTCTGAGATTAAATTCCCTGAGTCTGCTCTGTCTTTCAGGTGTAAATTAAATAAGATTGTCCTTAGATTATAAAAGTGTACAGTTAACATGTATGTATGGTCTTATTTTTCATCTATGTCATGTATAGATACATGTACATACAGAGGTGAGATTTTTGACTTTCTATATCCCTTCTCTTATAATCAGGTAATCAAATTCATTATGAAACCTCAGAAAGGATGTTGAGTCTTCAATAACACTGGGAAGGAAGATGTGCTGTTCAGAAGCAGCGAGTGTTGACAATGTAAACAACAGGCCAGTCCCTGGGGTTCTAGGAACAAAATAAAAATATATCGAAGAGTAGCCTGGGCCAAGAAATCACCTTTGAGGCCTTATATGAAATAAAAGGTCTTCCTATCCTAAAGGAGCCATCCCTTGGTCCCAACCCCTCAGTCGTCACTGTTCTTACTATTTCATTGCCTCCTAACCACTTTCTTAAAATGGGAACCACAATGTGGAATTTGAATTGCAAGTAGTTCCCGGTCCTCTTGCTGACAAGGTTTAGGAAGGAAACAGAGGGAGAATCTGTGACTCCATTATTTCACTGGAAGGTGAAAGTCGTTTTTAAGATATTTCATATGTATTGCCTTATTTGAGCCTTGCAACAATAACCCAGTGAAGACAAACGGCAACTTTTACAATCTGCCCCTCTCCATTCAGTTACAGAAACTCAGAGCTAAAAAGAGTTCTGAGAATTGTCTAAAATCACACAACTGGTGAGAAGCCAGCCTGGCCCTCTGCTACCAAAGGTAGTGATGCTTTCACCACCTCTTCCTACTTCTTGGTTCACTGATGATGGCTCTGTGCTATTAAGATGGAAACAATTTATTGGGTACATTATGGGTCTAACAGGCTTTTCTGAACTGGGCTGACCTGGGGAACCAACAATCAAACATGACTTTGTCTCATTGGAAAAATTTGTTCTGGGTTCTAAACAGCTGATTTACATATAATATTTTAGTACACAGCTCATTTTAAATTGAGGACTGCCTGTACTCAGCTTCTAACTTCTAAGGATAGAAAGATAGTCCCTTTTATTTTTCCTGTTCTGCTTTTGGAAACTACCAACAAGGGTGCCAATTAGCACCAGATGGGACAGCGACTGTGATGTGGAACTCCGACCACTGGGAACTGGAACAAGTCCACTAATGTATTAAGCAATTGAAGAGCCAGAAGTTGGGCAGGCTTCAAATTTGGCACAATGTAAAGTTCGGATTTGTAAAGGCCGAGCTTTATACACAGAATCTGTCCTTTCTCAACTCATTGCCTGTGAAGACTAGCAAGGGAAATTGGAATTTAGAACTCAAATACCCTCAAGCCTGTAGACTTTTATTTGCATATTGCCTTTCATTCTGTATCTTTTATCCATTTTGAACTTGAGTAAATCGTTATGGAATAATTAAGAGGAGGTGTAAATGCCTATTTATCCTGGAAACTTGGATTTTAAGTGTACAATTCTTACTTAGCTGTCTTTACACTTCCGGATATCTTGATTTTTGAAATTATAACTTTGCATATGTCCAAAGTCAAGAGTAGAAATGAAACATCAGGGTAACTCAAACTCAAAGGTGATCCAGATATAAATGGTATGTGTTTACTGAAAACACAGGTAAGAGAAGCAACATGAGAATTTCTATTGATATTATTCAGATAAATGTCTATTTTTTTTTCTCCTCATTTATCCAGCCATGTGCCTTTGATGCAAATTTAGCTTGCTGAGTTTTGCCACTTACAACTCACGCCATAATTCCTCAGCTTTCCCAGGCAGTGATTTAAGTCACCTTGAAGACAGTTGAGCACAAGACAAATTGCATGCAGTTTTGCCTTAGCTTCATACAGCCTGTATTTAATAGAAATGAAGTTAGGTTTCTCCCATAAAATTAGTGGGTTGGATCTGAGCACTACTTTCCAACCTTTTTTTCTTATTATGGCACGTATGGAAAATGATATTATTTAGTTGCACTCACTGGTCTAAAGAGATAGATAAGATAGCTCATGGCTAGGGGAAAGTGACTGAGGACTGGAGGCATCCCAGACTCTGCCCAGCCAAAACAGGGCTGGGGTATTAATACCTCAACACACCTGGATTAGTAGCACAATGTGTTCACATCTACCACTGGGCACACCAGATTAGAAGCTTTGGAATAAAAGATATTTAAGGACTGTTTGGAGATTCTAAGACTTCTTTATAGTATAATTTTACTGGGACTTGACCACTGATGTGTGATTTGGGTATTACAGTTCAAAACCTTCTAAATCGTAAACTGATCCCAGAATGTTTGACTTTTGGTTAACAGCATGGATAAGGCCCCTAATGCTGGGATGACCACCTGTCTCAATTGGACCAAGAATGAGGGGTTTCCCATGATAGGAGATTCTCAGTGCTAAAACCAGGGCAGTCCTGTATAAACCAGGGCAGTTGATCTCCTACCTACAATAAAGGAAACAAAGGAAACAGAAGCCAGAGCTTCTGCTTCCATGGGCTTGATGTTTGTTGTAGTCTTCTTCCCTGTCCTTTGGAACCAGAGGCAGTACCCCTATGAATTGGTCATAGAGTCCAGGTCATCTGTGGTTTAAAAAGCAGAAGGCTATGATTTTTCGAATAAAATGTTTTCCTTTATAGAGTTGTTTTTGCCAGTTCCAAGAGGAAACAGTGGGCTGAAGTCAAGAGGCACGACTGGATGACTAGTACTAAGCAAATGATTCGTGCAAAGATTTCACTGGAAACATTCAGACTCATAACAATAGTGGTTCTGACATGACTACCTCTTGCCTGAGAAACTCATAAACATGGCCTCTAGGCTATACTTTTTTCAGCAGCTGCTAGTTCTTTAATTTAATTATAAGCTACGAGTAAGCTTCTTAAAGAGGCAATGTGTGTACCAAACAGTGTTCAGAGGACACTCTGTTCACAAATTTTATGACAGTCAGCAGTGCTGGAATTACATGTTCTAATACGAGATGGGTGGACTGGTGTGAGAGAAATAAGAGCCACCATTCTCCTCCTCCCCCACCCAGACTTAAACCAAAATTGTTTTTGAGGTTCAAAAATATTCACATGACAGCTTTCTATGTTTGGCTGGAGCAGACTAAACTGCAGTGCCAAGAAAATGGCTTCTTCTATCTTTAATGCTAATACAGATGTCACAGGACCTGAGAGGTGCTTTGGTGCTGGGTCCTCCCTCTCGTGCAGAGCTCCTGTTTCATTATGAACGTTTATTACGCACCTACTGATGTGTACAGAACTAGGCTTTGCACTGAGAGAATGAGAAATGAGTAAGATAACAATTTGCCCTCAATATACATACCATGTCTTGAGGGAAAACCATCAAAGCAAGTAAATAATTTTTACACAAATCACAATAAAAGAAAGAGAATAGAAATGTAAAAACATAAAAAAGGATGAAATGGCCTGTGAGCTGGTAGCATTTGGCAGAGTTCACCATGTCAGTGAAAGGGGTGAAATTTGAAGTTCTAGAAACACACAACAGGAAGTTTTTTCTCTTCCCATTGCCCACTAAGACGAATATACTCTTGCTTTTCTGAGATTCAGGTCACACAGAAGCTCTCTTTTCTGAATAACATTGACCTTGAAATCAGATTTGAGTTTGAATTCCATCTCTGTCAGGTATGAGCTGTGTGACTCTGGGAAAATCAGTGTCTCTAAATTGATTGTCTTCCCTATAAAAGAGAAAAACCAAAACCAGTTTTATAAATGTAGAAAAGGCAAGATATGTAAAATTCCCTCACACAGATCTTACACAAATTGGGGAATTTAGAAGAGCGAGGGGAGAGCTACATGTAGTGGAAAGACTTGCACCATACTCTCTAATGGTGTGTAATAGCCCCTAATTCTTTCATTATTAGAGAAACCAACAATACATTTAAAGCTTATGGTAAATTAGTGTCATTAGAATCTCAGATTCTAAGAATGGAATCATTAGAATTGAACTAGACTCACTGTTTTAGTATTAATGTGTTTTTCTGCAGGAGACAGTGGAGTTGAAGTTGAGTACAGGGCATGCTGGAAGGAAGGAAAGAGATGTGTAAGTATGTGGACAGGCAAAACCTAAGACAAAAAAGAATGACTATAGTTCAGAAGAAAATGCATGTTTCATGGCATATCTTCCTGTAAAAACTAGTACATATTTCTCTTTTATGTGTATTTTATTATATCTTTGGTTACTGATATTTGGTCAAATGTAAACAAAATATCCATTGGACATACCAAGCATCACTTGTAATGATGCAGCTTTATTCTCATGGAGAAATTGTTGGAGGGATATTGCAATGTGGTTTTGCAATATGTGTAACATTTTGGCACATACTAGTAATAATATTGCAATGATTTTTTCCCTTCATGAACATATTCCAGATATTAATTTGAGACTCTAATATGAGGAGAGCAACTTAGGTGACCCAGTGCTTCAGGGTTAGCAGGTTGAATATGATTACCCCTAAAGTCAAGTCACCACTCCCGTCTCCTTTAGCCATCTTTTCCACTGCTGATTTCTCTTACAATTATTAATATTTTTTTCCTAATACCTATTTCAGCTTTTACTTCCTCAATAAATAGCTGTCTTCAGTAAAGGAAAAAAAAACACACACACTCTCTCTCTTTTAAACTACAAAGATAGTATTATTTTTTCCTTTTAAACCCAAATAAGAAGAGGAGCTGTACAAGGAGTAGAGCTTGGTAGAGGGCGGCAGAGGTACAGAGGATGAAAGAGAAGGGCAAGCATGGTCCCTATTTCTCTCCTTTTCTTGGCCCACATAGTATTTTCCCTCCAAGTCTCTGACTAATTACAAATTCAATGTAGGAAGCTGTTGTGCTTTCCACCTGGTTTCCATTGCATGGGAAAGAGATCAGTGCCCAAAATACATTTTAGTGCCTGACATGGAAATGCCGAGAGCTGAGACACCATACTGAGCAATATTGACAGATAAGTAACAAGTCACATCTCTATCAAGTCATTTTTTAAAAATATCTACATCAATTTCCTTCTGCTAGATGAGTCAAATGCTTACAACTCTAGTTCTGTCACACTTGGCACGGTAACACTACAGGTTTTTTTCTGGTTAAGAATTCTATGATCTTCAGCAAATTTGCTTGTTCTATCACTGGTTCCATTTCTTTGGAATTTTTCTCAAAATTATCACAACGTTCACTGCCTTCAGTTTCAATGTTGGGTACGGTAGGTCTATTATTTTTTGTGTAATGCTAAAATTTCCTTTTAAACTCTCTAGGAAATTAACTATTGAATACATCAAATGTGTAGAGAAGGTAACCTACATCCATTCATTCGTTTATTCATTTATACACCAATATTTAGTTAGCTCCTACTATGTAACCAGCACTGTACAGGTATTTGGAATACAGCAATGAAGAAAAAGAAACAAAAATAAAAGATAAAATCCTCTCCATCATGAATTTTACAATAAATATTCTGTGATGGAAGAGACAAAATACATAACATAACAAACAATTGGATGACATAATATTTCAGAGAACAATACTTAGGATAACAGAGATGAGAGGTGCAGGATGACAAGAGGATGATTTAGTATAGAATGATCATGGGTATCTAAGAATGTAATATTGAGGAAAGAATTAAAAGAGGTTAAAGAGCAAACCGAATGGATAGAAAGGAATACTACTCCAGGCAAAGACCCTGAAGTGGAACATGGTTGTGAGATAATACCAGGCGCACTGGCTGACCATGCTATCTTGGGCTGTATGGAAAGTCAGGAACATGATTTTACCATAGTACTTGAAAATCAAGCTAATAAAACATGTTCAAATAAAATATTACTCTATTTCCTTCGTGTTAGGCTCAGAAAAATTTTACACTAAGTGAAATCAGTGTTCCTTTCCTTCAGACTTATCCATTGATATATACAAAACGCTACAGAGCAAGTGTTATCATTGTTCAAAACCATAAATGTTGTTTTCCATTGTAATATCCTGAATACACACTGAGATGTTTGCTTTTGGAAAAAAAGTGTATGTTAGAATACATTCTATAAACATTGTTTAAGTTATGTTATAAAGTTAACATTTTATAGGCAGTTTTACTGGTCTTATAGCCATTAGCCAAAAGTCTCAGGTGCTTAGGTTGGTGGAAAAATAAGCTACTGTCTATAGGGTTTTCAATAAAACAGTCAAAAATGAGGTTGATGTTAGAGAAAAACTAACATAGAAACTAATATTATTTTAGAGATCCATTTTTTTTTCTGTTTTACTTTATATTATGCACATTGAGATACTTTATAGGTTTATTTCTCTCAAAGGATTTAGATTTTTTCCAAAACGTCAACTTGGTCTTCAAAGTTTAGTTTAAATTAAGACTGAGGAAAATATTTTTTAAACTCTTGTAATTTCTAATTATTTTTTATCATGTCTTTGACATTTCGCTTATCTATATTTAAAAAAACTCAATTCATCCACATAACAAAAAACTACTTTTACCCTAAAAGCTATTGAAATAAAATTTTCTAAAGAAAAATCTCAAAAAAGACATTAATGATGGCAGAAAGGGACTCTTGAATCACCAACAGAAGGAAAACTTACATTTTCAAAGGAGGTGATAAGTAAAAACTGATATAGTCATCTTTTTCCAAAACATAGTAGGAGAATAAATTGCAAATAATTAAATTGAGTTTCTAGGCTGAATGACAACTTTTGAAAGCTGACATCTGATCACTGAGCTCACCTATTCAAATAAACGTAGTATTAGTTGGTCTGTTTTTCTTTCATTATATTTAAAGCTAGGAAAATCTAGATGAAATAACCAGTCTGTCTCACTGACAACGTTTTTTTTTTCTGCTGCAAATGAGCTAAACTTTCTTTACTCATTTTTTCTACGTTTAAACAAACTCTAAATAAGCTTTGTATTTTTAAACACTTACATTTACACACCTAACCCAAGAGAAGATAAAGTTAAATTTTAGTAACCTTCTTCATTGAAGCCAACATGGAGGGCCTCCTTCTCCCACAGCCATGTCACTATGAGACTCAGAGCCTCCACACAATCTGTCTCGAAAGTCTTCTCCTCCCCTCCACTTCATGAACCTTATCCCTCTGAGTACCATGTTCTTAAAGTTTCACAAGGGAGCTGGCCCATTTGCTGAAGGAAATCCACACAAGCATGGCATTAGCATGTCACTTTTAACATGATAATCCTCACTAGGGCTTCTCTGGGACAATTACCAAAATGTTCTCAGAGAATAAAGTGAAGCAGGAAGATCATGAGAGCAGATTGGAGAATCAGTACCAGTAAAATCATGCTAGAGAAAGAGACCAAAGAGAAAAGAGGACCTTAGCACTATTGCCATTTGCCACGGAATAATTCTTTGTTATGGGAGGTTGTTGATACAGTTTGGCTGTGTTCCCACTCAAATATCACCTTGAATTGTAATAATCCCCATGTGTCAAAGGTGGGGCCAGATGGAGATAACTGAATCATGGGGGGCAGAACCATGAACCAGTAAAATCATGCTAGAGAAAGAGGACCAAAGAGAAAAGTGCACATCAACAGCAAACACCCTCATTCACTTAGAACCAACATAATGGAGGCTGAAAGACTTTCTGGGTTTGGTCTCAAAGAAGCCTGGAGAAATTAAGGCTGGTAGGCACCTGTTTTAGCTAACTAGATACAAACTTGTAAAAATATTAGACCAAAAAAAAAAAAATTAATCTTCCTTCACCACAACCCCAGGTCACAATTCACAGAAACAATTACTGTTCACTATAATAGTAGCTACATCTATAGAATATTGGTATTCTATGCTTATACAAAGAGGATACGTGTATGTGTGAGTATAACATACAAGATATACAAGACACATAAATAAATACATGTAATTCATATATATGGGTTTATATATATATTCATCTGCTATCTCTCTATCTACCTATAGATGTGAAGTATACCCATACCATCCATTGCTGTCGTTATTCTAAAATGACTATCTCAGAGTTTGTACACATTCTTCTGTGATTTCTCTGTGTTGCACCAGGAGGATTGATGAAGAGAAAAAAGGTATCTAAGATCAGAGCAAATACAGAATTGGGCTTTTCTCCCTTGGAAAGAGGCTACAGAAATTAACATTGAGGAAATTTCAGAGGATATGATTTTTAAGAGAAAGTAAAAGCATACATTGAGGGAGAGGAGCAAAGCTAACATATGTGTCTTGGACATGAAATTGTGGCCTCTGCCGATCTCTCTACTGCTCAGGATGCAGGCATATCATCAAAGGCAAGAGATCCAGACTTCCGGGAGTGAAACAACAGCAAACAACCAGTGGCTCACAATGACACTGGAA
Organism: Ateles fusciceps; assembly: GCA_036589455.1. Taxonomy (NCBI): domain Eukaryota; kingdom Metazoa; phylum Chordata; class Mammalia; order Primates; family Atelidae; genus Ateles; species Ateles fusciceps. The sequence continues at coordinate 9,109,378 of JAZHEH010001979.1, forward strand.
ATGGCTGTGAAGAACTTAGAATACTGAGAGTCAGCTGTCAAATGGATGAACACGGGAAAGAACTAAGACAACCTCTCAATTTCCTAAATATGCCAGATACAAACTTGTAAAAATATTAGGCGAAAAACATTATCATGAGATAACAAAGCAAAGCCTCCTTTGGGGAATGGCTGATGCTTGAAATATAGATGGCATGTATAATTATTTAGTTTACAAATTAGGGTCAGTTTGACATTACATCGTAAGCTGGAGGGAGAAGAAATCTCACCTCTCTACATTCCTAATTTGGCTATAAATATGGTGTGCCGAAGGCAAGTCACATTGGCACAGGAGAGCAGACTATTAAATTCTCAGAAATTTTATAAACCAGTTGTTAAACAGAGGCGTCATTAAAGTATATAAACTTTCAAATAAATATATTTTATCAAAAACAAAAATATATTTTTCAAAACTCAACATTTCCTAATTATTATCATTTTACTCTCATCTATGCTCTTGAAGTTATTTTTATCTATTTGATGGGCATAATGGAAACAATCTGTCCAGCTCCCTTTCCAACTTTGCCTTCAGTTGCATCACATTGATAGCTTGAGATTGGCTAAGGTGGAAGTATTAATATCACAAAATTGGCAAACACTACAAATCAGGACTTTATTTGTTTTGTTGACCGTCTAGATCACTGGTCTCAACCAAGGTCAAGTTTGCTCTTCAAATGCCTAACGTTTGGCAATGTCTGGATAAATTTTCGGTTCTTCCAACTGGGGATTACTACTAGTATCTAGTGGGTAGAGACCATGGATGCTGCTAAATATCCTGTAATTCACAAGACAACTGTATTAGTCTTTTCTCACACTGCTAATAAAGACATACCCAAGACTGGGTAATTTGGAAAGGAAAGAGGCTTAACTGATTCACAGTTTCACGTTGCTGGGAGACCTCACAATCATGGCAGAAGGTGAGTGAAGAGCAAAGTCACATCTTACATGGTGGCAGGCAAGGCAGCGTGTGAAAGGGAACTCCCATTTATAAAACCATCAGATCTCATGAGACTTATTCCCTACCATGAGCATAGTATAGGAAAAACTGCCCCCATAATGCAATTATCTCCATCTGGCCCCACCCGTGACACGTGGGGATTGTTACAATTCAAGGTGATATTTGAGTGGGAACACAGCCAAACTGCATCAACGACCTCCCATAACAAAGAATTATTTTGTGCCAAATGGCAGTAGTGCTAAGGCTGAGAAACCCTGGTCTAGACCTAACAAAGTGATACAGAAAATGTTAATAGTGTAGATTAAAGTATCGTGTCTGTCCTGGTTACATTGGCCTATGTCTGCCCTTCTTTCCTATCATCACAGGCAACTTTAGCAAGCCTTCTGTCTTCAGAATTTTCCAGGCAAAGGCAGATATAACTTCCTCAATTCTTCAATATCCCCAAACCTGACAGAACCCACTTCAGGTGCTCTGGAGTGATCTCTCACCATGCTTCACTCCTGTACCACAAAAGTATCTGACCCATGACTCTACCTGTTGGCTCCTGCGGCCCTTTCTAACTTACTTGATGGAGGGAGTGACAGTAACATTCTTTTCTTCTATGAATTACCTCCAAACATAGCCTCCTCTAATAAATCTCTTAACTTCTACTTTCTATTGTATTTTCTGGAATTAGCAAATAGGACATGGATCTCAGGACTGGCTTTGTTATCTCATGATAAATCTTGAAAGTTTATGTTAAGAGTGTGCATACTTAGAACTCACTGCTCTCAGCTTTGAGGCTTCAATTGAAACTTTAAATAACAGAAAAATTCCCAGGCAACAACCTATTACATATACTTGAAGAGTCTCATTGCAAGAGCTGGACAAAAGCAGGCTCTGTTTATACAAAACCACTGAACAAAACTGACGCAAGTCTGATGTTCAGTGTGAAACTATATAGTGGACCACAAACAAGGCCTCTAAGGTTGTGCAACCCCACCTGGGAGTGGCTGATGGAGTTCAAACTCTTTAAAGTTCCAAAGGGATTCTCTGGCCTTTAGTATTTGGACAGAAAGACACTGTGCAGATAGAAGACCCACAGATAGAAACTAACTAGCCATGGTGGGTTGGGTTCACTTACCGGACAATTTAGGCAAACAGATTCAGTAAGTCTAATAGTCATCCACCTGAGTAAGAACTTCACACTGTGGCAGAGGCTAAGTCTGGATGACCTGCTCCATGTTGTCACCTCTCCTTGCCTTCTCCCATGGATTGTCATGGAGCGCCAATCATAGCTTCCTGCTCTATCCACCTCAGTCCACACAGAGGTGTCTAACAGCCCAATGTTAGTTTTCTTTGAGGAACCTTAAAAAAATGGCTATTTGCACATGGTTCTTAAAGTCTGCCAAAATCAAATAATTGAAATAGTAGGGAATAAAGTGAGTGGATTTGAAAAATCCACCCCCGCCCCCAAAAAAAGAAATTCCATGAGCCAACAATCTGAGAAAATGAAAGCCAGAACGAAACAAATAAAGATGTTCTTCTTCCTTGTATCCAAAATTTAAGTAGTTTGTCACTTTCTTCCAGAGGGCACTTCACATAGTAGCTTTTGGTAACCGCTGATTTTACAGAGAGATTTATTGGAGGTAGAAAAGCTGTAGTCACTGCCTTGCCAAAGCAGTAAACATAAGGGATTTGCTTTCCATAACAATTTACTTATATATTTTTAAAAATACTTCAGGAAGAATGTATATTCTAAGAAAACTTAATGGAAATGGGTATAAGATCCTAATTATAAGTTGGTGAACTTAAAAGATACCGCATATTAAAAACAAAATTATTGTCAAAAATTGTCCTACGTAGGGGAATTGTATAACCATAAGTCACTGTATGTTAAAAACTACTTTATTCCTTGCTATGATAACCAACAGGGACTCAACAGACATATAAATTTCTTCTTATATGCTGACTACCTGATTGTCACTCCTTTGCCTTCCTCTGAAGGTGTAAAAAAACTAGGCCGATGAGTGGAAGGTACAGGATGTCATATATAAATCTATATAAAAATAGGTTTTTATCAGAGTTATTCCAAAGTGGAATGAGGATGGAACATTATTCAGCAATAAAAAGGAATGAAGCACTAATACACGCTACAACACAGATAAACTACTAAGTAAAAGAAGCCAAGTACAAAAGGCCATATGCTATACGATTCTATTTATGAAAAGATTCAGAATGGGTAAATCCATAGAGACAGAATGCAGACTGGTTTTTGCCAGGAGCTGGGGAGAGGGGAAAGAGGAGAACCTGCTTAAAGAGTAAAGGGTTTAGGAATGATGGAAATGTTTTGGAATGGGATAGCAGTGGTGGTGGCACAGTGCTGTGAATGGACTAAACACCACTGAATTGTTCACTTTCAAATGGTTAATTTAGAAATAAGAGAGAAAAAATAACAACAAAAAAAAGTTGAATGACTAGTCACGGACTTCCAAGTTCCCTAGCAATCAGGTTGTTATCTTCAGCATAGGCCAGAAGTTCACTCAGGAGAGACAGAGTGACAGAAATAAAGTCAAGGTTTAGACTAGAGAAACTCAAGATTCCTTCTAGTTTGAAACTATGATAGTCTGTGGTGACTTGACATGATCTCCAGAACTCTTCAAATAAAAACAGAACTATCTCCTATGACCCACAAGTTCTGCATGGCCTCACTGAACAAACTGTGGCCTACCCCACACACCCCAACTCATCTTGCCCCATGTTGTCCCCTTGTTCTAACTGTCCTGCTTTCTTTCAGTCCCTCATACATACCATGATCCCCCCCAACCTTTCTCTAGACCTTGCACATTCCCTAAAATGTCTTCCCCTTTCTACCTGGTTAATTCATCCTCCAAACATCATTCCTTCTGAGAAGACGTCTGTCACTCATTGCACCAAAACAGCAAGGATCAAAGATAGTGGAACCAAAAACGGAAAAGAGAATGAAGGAAGAAGTGACTGTGGAGGCAGAATGGGCAAGACTTAATGACCTTAGGGGTTAAGAGTCATTGACTGGATCACAGAGGCTTTGCCAAATGCAAACTTATTTTCATTTATTTGGCTATTTACCATAATTTCCATCGTTTACCTAGTACATCTTATTCATACTTATATACTATGTATATAAGTATATATATAATATACTAGGTATTAAAGTTTGTCTTCAACATTCTAATGTCCTTTCTTCATCTAACCATATGCTACTTAGAAACAAATCATATTCATCTTTCTATGCTACATTTCACCTAGCCCAAAGCCTTGTCAGTGGTCAGCATTCTTTCTAAATAAATATATATTCAATGAATGCATGAATGAATTTGCGTTGGTTTGCTGTTTAAGTTTCCAGGTCTGTTAGCAAATCCCAGACTTGTAAAACACTTAAAGGGCTCCTTCTTTGTATCTTTCTTTGTGCACTTGTAAATCCTGAGCATACGATAGAGCTCAGGACATTTTTGAGGAAGAAACGAATGATGAGTGAATGATTTCAGGATATCTCTCCAGGAGAATGAGGAGTTTATTCCGGCCACGATCAGTTTCTGTGAGTATAATGAATGCATTCAAATGTAAATCTACACAAAACCTATTTAGGTAAGGCAAGCAGCCCCCCAACCTGGAAGCATATTGGATAGAGAGGATTATTGCTTTATCATGGCTGTCACGCTCATTGTGAACTTGTGTGCAGCATAGTTCCATAACCTCAGGGGGACTGTCAGCTGTGGATGCTGAAAACACAGTTCTGCCACCAACGGCCCCTTTCTATTACAATGAATGACCCTCCTGTAGTTGGTGGTTGCAGTTTTAGCCATGGCGGTGGTGAGGGTTTGTAACACGTCCTTGCCTTTCACTCATGCCATCTCCCCAACACATTCTCCAGTGAAAGGCAGCAGTTAGCTATTAGATCAGGTAGTTTCCCTATAAATCTCAGCAAGAAGCAGCATGGTGAAATGGGAAGAACATAAGATTGAGAGCCAAGACTCCTGGGTTCTGCTCCCAAATATTTAACAACTCCATGTTGTTGTATGTAACAACTCCATGGAAACTTTAGGAAACAGGAAGGCAACTAGTGGTTTGCTGAGCACCTATTCTGTGCCAGACACTTTGTATGTCGTTTATTTAATCAGCATCATAGCTTTACCTCATAGTTAACATTGCCTCTTTTTCACAGCTGGGGCAACAGAGAAGCTGAACAGCTTGCCCAAGGGCAAACATATAGAATGTAATAGAGAATCTGTACCCAGGTTTTTCTGGTAAACTATTTTTCTTTTTTCCAAGCCTCAATTTTATCTATCAAAGAAAGAGATTAGGTGTACATGATTTAACACCTGCATACTTTTTCTAGAAATGTTTAAGCTATTCCCTAATTTGATGCCATTACCACAGGAAGTAACCATTGCAGCAAGAAGTAAAACAGAAACTGTCAAAAATAGATAAAATGATGAGATATACAAAATGAGTTTATCTCTTGCATTACTGGATTATGGACAAGGCAGGTATTCTTCATACATCCCCCTTGTGTATTGCATTAAATATATTTTTAATAAATTCAGGTATAACATTTTAGTGATTCAACAACTTTTTTTTTTCAGATTTTAAGCATTATGATATCCTATTGTTTAGTTTGTCCAAAAGACATATGTTTTATTGAAGCTATTAGTGCACAATAATCTTACTTTTGTGCCTAGACTGAGACCTTTAGAAAAAAAGTTTGAGGACTGGTGAATGGACACTTTTCAATATATGTCTATTAACTCCAAGGGGGGAAAAAACTACGTTGTACTTATTCACTCCTATATAAGTCAGTCTAAATAGAAGGAGATTAATGTCTTTCTCAGATGAAGGAGCTAGACAGTCCGGTAAGCTTGTTTCACTGGCACATAATAAAAAACTTTGAAGCCAAGGACCAGGTTGCTTTGCCTCTTTAGGTAACAGAGGTGTCCTCCTCTTCCTGAGCTCTTCCCCCATGCAGAGGAAGGATGGGGATCTTCTACTTCATAAGTACCTCTTATGGGGATTGCCAGCCAATGTCAGTTCTCAGAGACGCCAATCTGGCACTCACAGAAGAATTAAGGTCACTTAAGGAATACGCGCAATAAAAAGAAGAGGAAAAAAAAACGATTTTGGAAGGCCATCAAAGACTTAAGAGAGGGCATTCCGTGGCCAGGCAGAAAATGATAAAGGATCCAGGATTTATGTGCTTAGAATTGAACCTCACTGTTATTACAAAGCCATAACAAAACCCTGGCTCAAGCACCATTCTGCCTGTAAGTGCAATTTCTAAAAGGGAGACTAGATTCACAAGGAAGATTATGATTTGTTTGGGATTTTGCCCCCGAAGTGTAAGAATAGCTTAGGCATTAGGTATTCCTAATTTGTTATAACTTGTGAGCAACTGGCTAAGTTGGCAACTGTAAAGAGGCTAAGACTGCAGTGGAGTCTAATAAAAACCCTAATAAAAGTTTTAAACTAGTTCACACATCTGCAGTCTAACGGGGGGTATTACCTAATATGTGCCATCCCTGCAGCAGCCCCACCCCACACCGCTGGCTACTTGCTAGGGAATGAGGGTGGGGGAGGGGTTTTGGTGCAACATTTCCCCCAGGCAGAATTTACTGCTTCTTAGAGAACCACAGCCATGTCCACAACCATCTTCAGATGGACCTTGAGGGGATTTATTTAAAGAAATATAGCTAATTCTCTCGGGTTCCCATAATTTGCACTTGCAAAAATTCTTTGAACAGGGCTGAAGCATGCCTCTTCAATGTATAGATATCTTCACCAGGAGACAAGAAATTGATGTCTGGCATTTTAATGCCCCCATGCAAAAATAATCAACTGCACCCCCAGGGCCTCAGCAGCAGCAGTTCAAAGAGCAATCCCCTCCAAGTGCTGGATTGCATGATTTCACCAGAGTGGAGGAAGAAGTGGGAAGCCTGTGGTAGGAGGTGGGAAGCCCAAGATTTCTTTCCATGCTTTGAAAATTAATCAAGAACCTTGAGAAAATGCAAAACGTAGAATTTTAATACAAAATCTAAAGCTTAGTAAATTGTTGATATTAAATGTAAAAAAAAAAAAATTCGTTTCCCATTCCAGAATAAGTATTATATTTTTCTAAGAGAAAGTGTTTGCACCGTGAGCTGACATTATAATATGTTTAATTAGGTGATGCCAAAGGTTATTCTAGCACACACATAAACCTGTCCAGCATAAGGCCACATCATTGGCTCGGTCTAAGAGAGGGTGCGCATGACACTTAGCTGCTAACAGTAGCAGCCTTCAAGGCCTGTGCCCACCAAGAGCACATAGATCAAGTTGGCTCTTAGAGTCTAGTCACACATTTATATTAAAAGGGAGAAAAGCCACCTTCTGGGACTTTTCCAGAGCTTCAAATAGTCTCCCTTCTCTCAGCTCATCAAGCTCAAAATGGTTTTCTTTGTTAGCTTTCAGTCACCCTTGCCTTCCAGACTAAGGAGATTTGAAACCCCTCTCCCCAGGTTATGGAAGATACAAAGGACTTTTCAGTTCACCATATTTTCCTGAAAGAAAATCTATCTGTCTCATAAAAGCAGCCCAAAACCACACAAAAGCGTGGGGGCCAGGAGAAGGAGAGCCCAAGCCAATTCTCCTTTCAATCACTTTAACTCGCTGCTGAGAACTGCGAGGTGTCCTGTGTCCAATGATTAGCATCAGGTGATGCCAGGGTGCCAGACAATTAGCAAAATAACCTACCTTATTCTACGAGGAGACTCACGGCAATGAAATTATTGTCCTAAAAATGAATGTGTTGATTAGGGCTTTGTATTTGTGCATGCACTCTCAGACAAAGAAACAGAGGCATGCTTCTCAAAGGGGCATTTTGAAAGAGAATACCATCCTCCTCCTCATGCCCAGCCTGGCCCATCCAAAAAATAAAGCATTATTACATTTAAATCCACTAGGGAACAACAACCAAAAGTGTGTTAATCCTACTTATAATCTCTGTTCTCTAGCTGTGCTTGTCATCATCTTTTCCTGATCTCTAGAGGAAAACTAGAATTGCCTGAATTTGAGCTATAAGTTACTTTCTGACAATTTAATAAAATCACAGAACATTTCTTCTTCTGCAGTGTTTTTATTTGTTCTGCTTGCACATCAAGTAGCCTGTTTCCTCTAAATAACACAGTATTTACTCCAGCACAAGTAGCCTGGAGAGAAGGTCTATTCTAATTTGCCTTAGGGATATCTGAGGTACTGGCTTCAGGTTGTCTGGAGGAGCCCCGTGAAGACCCAGGAGGTCAACAACTGAACAACATTCTGGGGCCTTTGGATTAGTATCTACATATTTGAGTTAAGACATCTTCAAAAAGGGGTGCATGGGAGTCACTCATATGGTAGCTAGTATTATCCCCATTGAGTGAAGTAGTTGGAGTTAAAGAAGGGTCATTCATTAACACAGGTGGTAGAGAGCAAAGATTCAAATTCAGATCTGCTTGGTTCTAGAACCTGCACACTCAAGTCCTTCATGATACGTCTTCCCTATCAGCAACATGTAACAGACACAAAAGTTCTGACTCAATGCTCCAGAAAGCAAGGAAACCCTAGGATAAAGAGCATTCCCTTGCCTTCTCTAACTGCAACTTGTAACAACACCCATTTCCCCCCACCCCGGCCCTAGTGCATTTCCCGGCCAAGAGACATACATGTGTGACTCAGAGACATGGTGTCCAAAGAGGTCTGGAGCAGAAGCAGTGAGCAGGTTCTTTGAGGCGGTACCTACCAGTCCACAGGTAGGAGTCAGGGAAGAGGAAGGCCTGGGGCAGAGGAACTAAGCCAGGTACCAAGTGGAGCACAGTATAGGCTGCAACAACTACATGTGGTAACTGGCCCCATACATCATGGAGAGAAATTAATATGTATTCAAGAACACTGCCTTTCCATAATAGAAGATATTTCATTGCCAAGTTACCAAGAATGTCTGGAAGTGTCAGAACTGGGCTTGGATGAGGACTCCAACCAAATAAAACTTTTCTTTTTTGGCTTGTTACCATTATTTTTCAGTGGCAATAATGACTCAGAAAACAATCTTTAGAAGTATTTTTATCACCTAGATCTGCCCAGTCAAGTTTCCTTCTGTTGCGATGCCTCTCCTCCTGATTTGGACTCACATTCTTTCCAGTTTTCTGAGGTCACTATACTATTTAGAGGAAAACAACAGATACATACCATTCTCTATTCTAGGCTACAGCTTCAGTTCCACCACTCCAGCTAGGAGGCTCTCAACCCTGGTTGCAAATTGGGATTACATCAAGGAGATCAGCATGAATGTCATGGTAAAACAAAATAAACATGTCTAGTGTTCTCAGTAAAGAATGATTATGAAATATGATCTATTCATATATTTAGATAGGATTTCTCTCTATGCATGCCCCCAACCTGTAACAAAACTATTAACAATTAGTCAATGGATGCACTGAGTTTTCACTAGAAAGCCAGCTATGATATATGGTACAAATGAGCAAAAGTTGAAGTCTGAGTTCATGTAAAAGATGATTACATGTAATTTCATCTGCTCTCTGCCCTCCATTCTCTCAAATGATGAGTGGGAAGCTATAATACATATTTATCCACAATTACAATGATGTTGAAATAAAGAAAATATTGTAGACAAATAGTTTTTCCATTTTAAAAGTTGTAAGGTTTTTTGTCTACTTCTTATCCATATATATTTAATTCGATGTCAAAGCCTCCTGCTTCACCATTTTGTACATAATTTGATTTTATAGTGCCTTCATACAAGTAAGAAAACAGGGGTCACTCTGGATGACTTCTTGACAAGAGGAAGATACTTTTTTACAAAAGAAAAAGGTGGTGCCTACCCCCTTCTTCCAGGTAGGACTGAGCACAGTCTGGATCACATCTTCCACTCACTCCCTTCACCTGGCGTTTATAGGCAGGGCTTGGAATGTGCAACCCTAAGCATGTAGCCCCACAGGATCGCACACATTCAATTCACAATTATTCTTTTACCCACTGTCATTTGATGGAAAATCTCCAGGAAACATTTCAGAAGTCTGTCCTAATTTCTCAGTTGAGATAAAGTTTGGAAAGGTTCTAGCATTTAGTGAGAAGAGACCACGGATGCTGCATGCCTTATGATGTTCAGGAAAAAACAAACCAAAAAATATTGTTCCACACCTTCAGATTTTAAAAATATATTTAAAAAACTTTTAACTGGTACAATTACCTGAAGCTTAACCCCAATTCCTTCATAAATAAATTAAGTACTCTATTTAATAGTTTATATATATATTAATTTTCCAAAAATGCAGCTACTGTATAAATGAAGAGAAGACTGTACATTGTTACCTTACAAAGATTTGCTCAATATTTTGGAAAATTATGCCACCAAGAGTAACTCAGGTCATAGGATTTTTGTTTCGAATACAAGATACTTATAATAATCTATACTAGTAGTTGTTCCATTCATGAGGATTGAACATATGTATACATACATATCTTTAGATCTTGTTTCAAAATATCAAATATAAAAGATAATGGCAACAAGATTCAGCTGACAATTTGAAATTGGCTTATATAGCTTTGCCCATAAAAGAAAAGTTATGGGCCTGGCACAATGGCTCATGCCTGTAATCCCAGCACTTTGGGAGGGTGAGGCAGGCAGATCACATGGTCAGGAGTTTGAGACCAGCCTGGCCAATATGGTGAAACCCTGTCTCTACTAAAAATTACAAAAAATTAGCTGGGCATTGTGGTGCATGCCTGTAGTCCCAGCTAATCAGGAGACTGAGGCAGGAAAATCGCTTGAACCTGGGAGGCAGAGGTTGCAGTGAGCCGAGATCACGCCACTGCACTCCAGACTAGGTGACAGAGTGAGACTTGGTCTCAAAAAAAGAAAAGAAAAGAAAAGTTATGGAAATGTCTTCTCTCCCAATGTGTGTTTTTTTTTTTAATGAAGTAACAGTCACAAAGATTAAAGAAACATTTTACGAAGAAACATCATAATAAAGTTGTCAAAAGTATGTCACATTTCCAAGGGATCTTGTCCCTGGAATACTTACAAATAGACTTTTAATCAAAAAGGACAAATCTTAACAATACAAATGATTGCTAAATTGTGGTAAGCTACACAATATTGGGGGAAAAGCTAACTTTACTAGCTATGCAAGAATTTAGTAAAATGATCATGGAAAAATGTAAATATTTTTTTTTACTTTTCCTTTGAGCAGTATTACTGTGTGAAGAACACTGATGGCAGTGTTGAAAAATGAGCCATGTAATGAACTGCAACAAACAAACTTTTATGTCAAATACATGAAAGCGTCTTGTGTAATAATGAAGATTTACTGCTCATATACAAGGGATTTGCACAAAAGAAGAGTTGTAGATAAACTAATATTTTCAAAATGAACGATCAAGTACAAAAAAAAGTATGTCAGGAGTTAGAATTCTAAAAAATATTAAACAGAAAAAAAAAATGCTGTTTCCAGTCATTGATTGTACAAAGAAAATGAGACCAGCTATGATTTGCCAACAAGGCTTTGTAAACAATTTAAAGTATCACCTTGTTTTAGCAGTTTCTTCTATTTTTCATCAATGTCTAGTAGGTAAGAATCTTGGTGAAACATTTCAGAAATCAATAAATTATTTAGTCTAAAATTAATAAAACTAAAACATCTATGAATTATTATCTAGAAACCTATGAATTGACAAAAATATTAAAAATTTTATCCAACATAGTAAGTAATCTTTTTTCTTAAAATTATACTTTAACTTCTGGGGTACATGTGCAGATCTTGCAAGATTGTTACATAGGCATACCATGCCATGGTGGTTTGCTGCCTCCATTTCCTTGTCACCTACGTCAAGTATTTCTCCTAATGTTATCCCTCCCCCAATCTCTCTAGCCCCTGCTATCTCTCCCCTAGCCCCCCACCCCCTAACAGACCCCAGTGTATAATGTTCCCCTCCCTGTGTCCATGTGTTCTCACTGTTCAACACCCACTTATGAGTGAGAACAGGCGGTGTTTGGTTTTCTGTTCTTGTGTCAGTTTGCTGAGAATGATGGTTTCCAGATTCATCCATATCCCTGCAAAGGACATGAACTCATCCTTTTTTATGGCTGCATAGCATTCCATGGTGTGTATGTGCCACATTTTCTTTATCCAGTCTATCATTGATGGGCATTTGGGTTGGTTCCAAGTCTTTGCTATTGTAAATAGTGCTGTGATGAACATATGTGTGCATGTGTCTTTATAACAGAATGATTTATGATCCTTTGGGTATATACCCAGTAATGGGATTGCCGGGTCAAATGGTATTTCTATTTCTAGATCCTTGAGGAATCGCCACACTGTCTTCCACAATGATTGCATTAATTTACACTCCCACCAACAGTGTAAAAGCATTCCTATTTCTCCACGTCCTCTCCAGCATCTGTTGTCTCCAGATTTTTTAATGGCGTGAGATTGTATCTCAATGTGGTTTTGATTTGCATTTCTCTAATGACCAGTAGATGAGATGTAAATATCTGGATGAATTAGTGATTAATACATGTTCCATTCATTTGAAATGGAAAAAAGGCATGTCAGCCAACATTTACAGAGAGTTCCCGGAGGGAGGAAGAAAGACAAGGGCCCAAAAATTTAATCATTCTAATCACAAAGTTAACCCACTCCTTTTTTTTTTGTTTGATTTTTTTTTCCAATTCTAATATAATGTTTAATGAACAATATGTTTAATGAAATAGTTTTAACATCACTTAACTTTTATTCAATCTTTCTCTTAATCTGCTTAAAGGATTGATCTCTACATTGCCAGGGCATATAGCTATTACATATTATATTCCCTCCTTTCTGACCCTTATTTGGTTTTAATTCTATAAGTAACTATATATTTAATGCTCACCACCAGTACTTATGATAATTATCACTAGTATTTTTGGTTATGTGATGCTCATTCTTTAATACATTCCTTCAAGGGTTCGTGGGATAGAGATATCCGAAGTTCTTGCCTGTTGATAACAGTTGGCTTCTCCTCTTTGCAGTTAAAAGTCAGTTTTGTGGGGGATTAAAATTACCATCTCACATCTTGATTATGCCTAAAATTTCTCTAGACTACATCTGAGGGTTGGTTGTCTGGCTTAATATTCTCAGGTATGTGATCTATTCTTTCAATACGCAGTTTCTATTATTGGTGTTGCTATTTTGGAAAAGTTCCTCGAATTATACTGTTAGTATTTGCTCTGTTTCTTGGCTTTGATTTGGTTCTTCAGGGACTCCTTCATTTGCATTTTTAAAAATTTGGCCTCTTTTCAATCTTTGTCACTTTCCCTTGAATCTTTTTTAAGTGTCTCATTGTTAGTGTTAAAATTTTAGACTATTCCATAATCTTCATCTATTTTTTCATCTATTTCTCCATAAGGCATTATCTGTTGTATGTATTCACTCATATGTTTCTCCTGAAAGCCCACTTCTTTAAAGATAGAAGTTGAATTACTTATTAGAGCATTTTGAACTTCATTATTTAGGGAGAAAAAGTTTCAGTTCTACATCACAGTTACTAAAAGTACAATTATTATAAGTATATTGCAATGGTCACTGTAAAGAAACCTAGAAATGTATAACAAATATAAACAGTGTAAACAAATTCCCAAACAAATATTGTCAAATTAGTGGAGTCACATGAAACAAATATATTTTATTTTAAGGATTGTTTTTAAAGTCTTTTGCATTATTGCTATTCTATATATGTAGAATATATGTATTATAGCTTAATGATGGGAAATTTTTGCTGCAAAACAATGAGTATTTAATTTGTTTGGGTTGCTCATTCTCTTCTAAATGTAGTATTTATTGAGCCAGTTGTTATCTTAGAAAGTTAGAATCATCGACAGTTTTTGTTTTCATTTAAAACATTATATTTCATTTAAATGTGCATCTTCAACTTATCACAGTCTGCCTTCAAATAATGTTATACTCCCTTTACAAGTAACAAAAGAAGTTTACAGCAGGATTTTTCATTTTCCCCTTGCTCTTTGTGATATTATTGCCATTTATTTTTCACTTCTACCTATGTTACAAATGCCACACTACATTGTTGTTTGCTTTACATGGTCGCAAACATTTGGAGAAATTGAAAAATGAGAGTCTGTAACACTTGCCTCACATTTCCCAATTCCAATATTCTACCATGTTGATCAGGTGTCTCAGTGGTATTGTTCACCTCCAGACAAAAGAATATTCATTAACATTTCTTGTAATGCTTGGAACAATTCTCTCAGCTTTTGATTGTGCGAAAATATCTTTTATTGTCTCCATTTTTTAAGGATGATTTTGTTGATTGAGGAGTCTTAATTAACAGAAGTTTGTTTTTCTTTTGGTATTTAAAATATGTTCTTCATTGTCTTCTGGCCTGCATTGTTTCTAATAAAGTCAGTGCTAACTGTTATCTCTGTTCCTAGCACATAAAGTGTCTTTTTTTCCTCTGGCTGCTTTTGAGATTTTTTTTTCTCTTTCTCACTTATTCTCAGGAATTTTATTATAATGTGCCTCTTTTTAAAAAAATTCTAGGTTCAGGGGTACATGTGCCTGTTTGTCATATAGTTAAACTCATGTCATGGGGGTTAGATTTTCTGTGTTTGTCCTAGTTGGGGTATGTTAGGTTTCTTGGGCCTGTGTGTTTATAGTTTTCGTCATCAGGAAATTTTTTGAGGATTATTGTTTCACATTTTTTGTATTCTTCTCCTTTCCTAGAACCCCAATTTATACATTTGTTAGACCTCTTACATTATCATAAGGCTAAGTGAGAATCTGCTTTTTCTTTCCATCTTTTTCTTTCCATGCTTCAGTGTGGAAAGCTTCTATTGTTACGTATTCATGTCCATAAATCTTTTTTTCCTCCAGTATATTTTCTGCTGTTAAGCCCATCCAGTGAATTTCTGTCTTTCAGATATTGTGTTTTTCATCTCTCCTTTTTTTAAATCTCTATTTTACATGTATATTTTTATTTAAAGGCTTATTAATTCCAACATTTCTACAATCTCTGAGTCTATTTCTATTAATTTTTCTCCAGATAATGGGTCATATTTTTCTGTTTCTTTGCATGTCAAGCACATTTTGATTGATTTGATTATATTGCTGATTTTTTATTTTGTTGTCTTTCTTTAGATATTGAATTTTTGTTCCAGCATCAATTAAATTATTTGAGGATTAGCTTGATTCTTTGGAGTCTTGTTATTAAGCTTTCTTAGGTCAAGCCTTGAGTAACTATGTTGGGGACCCACTCCTAAGACATTGCTTTGCTAGGGTCTCTGCTGAATGTTCCAGGAGTTTAATGAGATCTTTCTACTGTGACTAGACTAAATTCAAGCCCTTCTCACATTCAAGCCCTGTGCATGCAGTAGTACAAGTTTGTCCAACTGTGGCCCAAGGGCCGCATGCAGCCCAGAATGGCTTTGCATGGGGCCCAACACAAATCCGTAAATTTTCTTAAAACATTTATGTGATTGTTTTGAGATTTTTTGTTAGCTCATTGACTATCATTACTGTAAGTGTATTTTATGTGTGGCCCAAGACAATTCTTCTTCTTCCAATGTGGCCCACAGAAGCCAAAAGATTGGACACTGCGGCTTAAAAGATTGGACACCCTTGGTCAGTTTCTAGTTCTTGGGTGTTTGTTCTTTTCCCCCATAGTTGTTTTTCTCTAGTCTCACAGGGTTCCATCTTAGATTCAAAGAGACATTTGATGTAGATTTCTGGAACTTTCTCTTCATTTCTCATTTCTCTCTGGTTCTCTGATCTCTGTCTCCTCAGCTCAGCAAGATGGCTGCACTTCATTTGGCTTCCTGCTTTCTGTGCCATGGTTCCAGGACATGCCTCCAAATTGAAAGCCAGAGTAATCATATGACACATCTTACTGGTCTTGCTTCTCTCAGGAATCAGTCTTGTGCTGGCTCTTGAACAACACCTGAAAACATTTGTCTCATATATTTTGCACAGATATACACTGTTTACCATAGGAACTATTTCCTCAGTTGTGACCAGCAGCAGAAGTGAGCTGCCTATGAATTTTAATTTTTTGCTTATACTGCCCCCAGAAGCATATCATAAAAACAGTTTTCTACAGCCTCCTGTATGTATTACTTTTCTTTTCCTAATCCACTCTCTGCTCCCTACCACCTGCCAAAATATTTGGTCTTCAAAGTCTTAATAAATACCAGAAACTGAAAGTATTCCCCAACACGTGGCAGGATTTTAAATAGAAGATATGTTTTCTGTGCTTCTCTGTCATTACTTTGCCCTAGGTCATTCCATATGAATTATTTTGACCCTCCACTTACAAGTAAGATACAGCTCATTTGTTGGACTGTCTACCTCCTCATTTTCTCCACTTTGTTGGCCAGCAATTTTTCTTGGCATGTTATCCCAACTTCAATTAAAGTTACTTCTCTCCTTCCTTTATTATACACAAATGAATCTAGGTTGGTATAACCTATTCAAACACTACTTTTTATTTAGTGTCACTCATAGCTCTACTATTTCATTTTCCTGCTTTTCGTGTAGGGAATGATTTCTTACTTTCTTACTTATTGAAAACCTCAAACTTATTCATTGTGAAATTGGGGCAAGAATCTGACTACTTTACTATATTATCTAAGTAGTCATGTCTAAGCATTTACATAATAAAATGAATGTTATTTTGTGATAAAATGTTTTTCTTTTATTTGTCCTTTTCAAGGGCAATATATTTATGTGTAGATATTTTATTAATATTTTTGAAATTGTATATGTAGAAAGAGTACACTATTTGTTACTTCTGTTACAGTATAGCAAAAGGAGCATTACAAAATATTGTCTAAAAGACAGCATTGAGTCTTATATGGTTAAAAGCCATTGATTTACTTTACAACTTGTTAATAGTTTCCATGTTCAAAGCATTGTCCTATTGGAAATATAGAAGCAAAATGGATGTTGTCCATGGCCCTCATCAGTTCACAATTTAATAGGAGAGGTATCCTGGAGCTTCATGAGTATAGGTCACTTATAATATTTATTGTTCCTAGGACAGCCATTGACAGAGAGGGTGGCTAATACATACATATCGAATTAATGAAAGTCAGTTTTCAAATAGCTTAATAAAGGTCAATAAGTAAAAAGTGAACCAATAGTGGTCCAAGCGGAATACCATAGGAGTTTAGAAGAGGAAAATGGCAGATCTAATGTGACCACAGCAGGACTCTTGGAGGAAAGGGCTTTTAATTTAAACCATGATGCAGAAACCAGATCGACATAGAGGCAGATGACAGGGGATTCCAAAGTGAAGGACAATCAAAACCTCACAACTGAAAGATTACACAATATGTGGGAAGAATAATTAGTAGCCAAGTTTGTCTGAACCTTAGTAATCAAGTTCAAGTAAAGAAGTCACAAGGCTTGAAAGTTAGCGCCAGCCAGATTGTAGAAGAAACTATACCACAGACAACAGAAACCAAGGTTCGTTTCTGACACAATAACAATAATGCCTTAGGAAGATTAATCTAGCTGTGGTTGTGCAGGAAAACTATGATGTCAAAGAACAGGGCTAAACCTAGGGGATATTCTTATATCAAATGCCCAACCAAATATGTAAACCACAAAGCATCTCCGTTTTGAGACTAGTAAACCTCAGGATGACATTATTGTTTTTAATATCCTGTACCTGCAATGAGGAGATGAAGAAAAATGAGATAATATTTATGTCATATATGTGTTTAGGAAAAAAGATAGATACAGTGTTTGAAATAAAGAATAATGTAATGGGATAATAAAGGGTCATTCTAGTAAATTGAACACTTTCTTCCTCTTCATTCTCCATTATAGACACTTCTAATAACACCCTGGGCATAAGATGCAGAGAGCTAGGCAAAGTCACAGTAGAGTAAGTTTCAAGAAGTCTGTCCTCAAAGAGTTTCTCATATAAGAGAGAACAGACTCAGATATGTGTTGACTTTTGTTATTAATTTTAACAATGCCTAAAAGTATGTATATTGTTGGCACAAGAAGAATGTAACTGGATGGAATTTACTATTTTTTATATTCTCCTGGATACTTTAAATTTCTTCTAAGTAACAGAGACTTGAGAGTTATCATTCTGTTTTGGATGATTAATCTCATATACTTTGCAGTTACCTGCAGACAAACTTTAAACTATAGAAGCATCTTATGCATACCTTCCTGAAAGCCTTGGATTCAGTCAATCTCTTAAGATTTGCCTCTATGACAAAAGCTAATACCATTTTACTTATTCCAAAGCCCAGGCAGTAAGATAAAGTCCCCCTCTGAAGACCCAAGCCGAGAGGACACACTGAGGCTGGAGTGTGGATTAAAATTTTCGCTGGTCAGAAGAGATGGCGAGCTTGGTAATCTTGTGGTATAACATTAGATTCTCAGCTCACACCACAGAAGTCCATTATGGGCCTCAGAAATCCCCTGGTTACTTCTGCCCCCCACTTCCTGTGAAAATAATTACTAGTTCATGCCTGAAGATTAAAACAGCCACAGCATGAAACAACTTCAGTGTTCCTCTTAGCCTACTTATTTGCTTAAGCCTCCTTCCAGAATACCCCATCAGTCAGAATTCCAGGCAGTGCTTAAAATGTGTGAAGTTGCTAAGCTTTCATCTCTGACTATTTTGACTAGGTCCCAGTCTCTTCCTCTAAGTGGCGTGTGATTTTTATTTTCATTCTTTCTCATATAAATCATACTTCTCTTCCATTTAGTGTCTCCTCTTTAGCTACGGTAACTAGGCATAAGACCTCTTCCAGACTGAGTAGAAAAAAAAGAGAAGAAGAGAGAAAGAAGGAAAGAAAGAAATAAAGAAAAGAAACCTATTAAGGGTTTTTCTAATCTGAAGCTGAACAAATAAAAACTGAAACATTGGGTGGGCAAGGAAGTAACCAGCATTCTTGTCAATGGATGGGCAATTCAAATTCACTTTAGCAACTGACATTAATAATAATGGCATTTAATTCTAACAAACTTCACTGTAATGAATCTTTGGTTTTGAACTAATTAAAGTATGATGAATTGGAATTATGGTAGAAGTAGAATAATAATAGTAATAATAATAGCATAATAAACATAAACTAATATCATTTCATGTCACTTTTGAAAGAAATAGTACATAAAATTGAGTTGATTTATGGATGCCAAATTGAGGCAGGACAGTATAGCATCTAAAAGTTTGAATTCTGAATTTGTAAAGTAGAACCTCAATAAAACATAACAGATTTTATAAATTAAAACCTTTAGCATGACTTCATACCATAAAATTATAAATATTAAAAATATAATATTTATTGAGTTCTTACTATGGGCCAAATGACTGTTTCCCATGCATTTTTCTCTTTTAATTCTTATAGTTTTTACTATATAATCCTGTCCATTTTACAAATATAGAAACTGAGGTTTAGGAAGAAAAAGTAGCTTGCCTAAGTGAACTAGAGGGTGGTGGGCTGGTGATCAAAATTAAACCCTTGTTCTTAAACATTGTGCTATCTGTTTTGTTTATTCTTTATACACAATGGTTAGATGAGAGTATGAGTTCCAATTGCATCTCCTAATGTAAGTGTTTTAATAGAATCCTGCTGAATTTGTTATCATCTATTTATAGTTAAGACTACATCTGGGTTCACTGCATGGTATCACTTGAAGTTTGGGGTACCTGTTTACTGAAGTGGGTTAAGGAGCTCCACAATGTTTTCAAGGACCCATGCTCCTCTGTCCGTTCACCACTCTTTTTTTATGGTTAAAATGGTAAAATTTATTTTGTGTGTATCTTATCACAATAAAAAAATAAAAATTTAAAAATCCTAATATATAGACTTTTTGTCCTCAGAAAATTAGATGCTAAATTTTTTATTCTAACAGAAGTATGTCAAAAGTGAAGGTCCCAAACAAATTCTCCAAGTCTCATATAAGTTCACATAAATCTCAGGGTAATTTTCAGAGTGCCACCATTCTTACCTGCCAGTCTTTATTTCTCTTGAGGCTGAGGTAACCTGTATCTATTAAGACCCACTAAGATAGATGACTTAATGGAAATTACATTCCAAGATTGGAACATGTCAAGAAAGAAGCAGATGGAAAAAAGTTTGTAAGTATGTAAAAAGTTTGTACATTCTTAACAGAGAAGAGTACCGTCGCAGTACAAGATGGAACAGAGCGCCAGGCGTCAGGTCCATGTTCAAGTCAGAAATGAAGGCGGAAGCCTGGAGCCAGAGACATCTATCCCTTTTGTTAGGAAATTGAAGGCTTTCTCAAAAGTCCCAGCAGATTTCTCTCATATTCTATTGCCTAGATCTGTGTCACATGGCTATACATAGCTTCAAAGGATGCTGCAAAGACAAGCAATTATTTTGGCAAGTCTATAAGTGGAAATGGGCAAAGGAGAAGAGGGCCAGGCATGGGCACAGGGCCAGCCAGCTAACAGTATCTATGGAAAGTAAATATTCAGAAGATGGTGTCTTTGTCTGTTCAGGCTGCTGTAACGAAAACATCATAAACTGAACAGCTTAAACAAATAAAAAAATATTTCTCACAGTTCTAGAGACTGGGAAGTCCAAGATCAAAGTGACTGCCATTTGGTTCCAGGTGAGGCTTTGCTTTTTGGTTTGCAGAGAGATGCCTCCTTGCTGTGTCCTCCCATGACAGAGAAAGCAAGATCTCATATCTCTTCCTTTTTTATGAAAGTATTATTCCCATCATGAGGGCCCCACCCTCATGACTTTATCCGACCTTAATTACCTCCCAAAGGCCCCACCTCCAAATACCATCCCATTGAGGGATAGGGTTTCAACATACGAATTTAAGGGGGATATCACATTCAATCCATGGCAGAAGGGATTATTGATCAATATAGTATACATTTTATTAATTGGTATTAGAAGTCTTCTAAAGCATTTTTTTTTTTCAGTGATGAGGTCTTGTGGAAAGGAAAGAAACAGTTTTAATCTTGGTAATAGTTGCTGAAAAATGCCAATATGCAGGTACTGTCTGGACCATACTGACAGTTAAGGATGTGTAGTTCATACCCAGGTCTCTCGAGCAGTACGGAGAATGGATGGGGAAATGATTCAGATTAATAAGCACATGACTATAAGGCAGTATATGATACATGCTATGAAAAAGCAGCAAGTAAGATGCAGCAGCTTTAGTGGAAGAAAAAATTATTTTTTACTGGGGAAAAAAGTTTTGCTACACAAAAAGCACTTGCCTATTTTGTAGAGAGAAAAGACTATCCTTAGAGAAATGCCTCTCTAATGATAGAGTTTCAGATACTACAATAACTATGTAAAAGAGATAAAAATGCCAGCATAGTATAAACACCAAAAACTGCTGGATGAATAAGAATCTTCCCTGACAGTGTTTCGGCTACACAGCATTGTCAGAATGTGGCTCGGGGCATTTGAATTCCCGTGTGTCCACATGAGTGTGAGCCTTCTTGATCATTTCTTATGTTTAGATACCACCACGGGGCACCTCTGGGATTTCCTCTCCCTTAATCATTTCATCAGTTTGAGATTCTAGTGTGGTTGGGGACTGAGAATTGTTTGGTGTGTTAGAGAAGCACATAGCATTTTAATCGTGCTTGGAGACAGCGAGACTGAATGAGGGAGAGTAATTAAGAAACATAAATAAACTAGGAGCTCTGCTTTGCCTCCCATCATATCATTATGGCTCCGAATGAACTGCCGAGCTTTATTATGAGTCAAAGAAGCAGACAAGGCCACTGATTTAGGAATAAGACTAAGGGCTATATGGAATATATAAGGTGAAGAATAGAGGCAACTACAATGTTATTGTAATTATTTTTTACTGTACATGTACTTCATTTATTATAGAAAAACACACTAATTATGTATGGGGCATATAGCATGTGCTCTGGCCATAATCCATGAACATCATTGTATCATTATATCATTATTTATTTATTTATTTATTTTTGAGAAAATGTCTCACTCTATCACCCAGGCTGGAATACAGTGGTGTGATCTTGGTTCACAGCAACCTCCGCCCCCTGGGTTCAAGCAATTCTCCTGCCTCAGCCTCCCAAGTAGCTGGAATTACAGGTGCCCACCACCACACCTGGCTAATTTCGGGTTTTTCAATAGAGATAGTGTTTCATCATGTTGGCTGGGCTGGACTCGAACTCCTGACCTCAAGTGATCCACCCGTCTTAGACTCCCAAAGTGCTGGGATTTCAGGCCTGAGCCACCGTGCCTTGCCAATATACATTTTTTAAATTAATTATCACATTAAACCTGTGAGATGGATACTCTCATTACCTCCATTTTATAAATGAAGAAAATAAGGCTTGGAGAGTTCAAGTGACATACCACAGCCTATGTATTCCTTTCTAGGTGCTTTGCAGGTACTAACAGCCATTCAGTGGCAGATCTTGCTTTTAATCACGACCTATCAGACACCCAAATCCATAATTTTAACTATCATGTAAAATGATATTTCTGTAACCCAAAGAAAAGGCAACGGAACTCAAATTTTGAAAAAATTTTGGCACATTCCAGGTCTAGAAAGGGTAATTGTCTTGGACACAAGCAATTAAATGTAAACATGTATAATGTGAAATATTCAAATGTACATTGAAACTATCCCTGAATTGGATGCATTTATTAGTAGATAAATTTATTGCTATAATTAATTAACAGAGATGAAATTGATATACTTATTACTAAATAGATGAATTTATTAAGATAGCTAACAATATATTAAACAATTATATGAAGGCTTGTTTTCACAGGAACATCATTAATGCTGCTAAATGTCCATCTCTGTGCAGATATTGGCAAATCTTTTCTCTAAAGACCAGACAGTAACTATTTTCAGCTTTGCAGGCCATAGAGTCTCTGTCACAATTATTTAACTCTGCCGTTGTCACGTGAAAGCAGCCATAGACAATACACACACGAATGGGTGCACTTGTGTTCCAATAAAATCTGATGTATAAAACAGGCAGCAGCGAACTTGAGACATGGTCCAAAGTTTGCCAGCCCCAGCGTTAGAGAACTAAAACAATCCCATTTTAGGGAGAAAGCTCTAAAAGAGTGCTAATACAGCAAGCAAGAAAAAAATAGATACATTTAAATTTTAAGCAACACTTGAATCTCATTTTTATAAAGGGAAGGAGTCAACATGGTTTTCATTTTCACTTTCAGTTGTATTAAATAATGATTATAAGGAAAGAAACTTATGTTAAATTATAAAACTAACTTACAAGGCAAATTGTCTAAACTGTCAGATTAACTAAACATCAGAAGGCACGTCAGAGGCAATGTTAGTACACAAAATAATGTTTAGAAGAACCAGAATAAAGCTCACCACCAGTGAGTCAATCTATACATATTTAATGACCATGCAGTATGTAAGTTCTATTGGAGAAATGCAAAGATAAAAAAAGAAAGCAAAAGAAAAAAACAAATATTAGAAAATTAAATTTATTTAGTTTATGAGAAACTATCATGTGGTTATTAAAATTGTTTATTTCTATGTAATAGCCTTCTCTAGATATAGTAAAGAAGAAAATAGATCAATCTTTATAAATTAAGATTTTTAACCATCTGAAATAATAAAATTGATGCATATAAACTCCTGAAATTAGTTTTACCTCTATTGCTCTAGCTTTGTGATGCAGACATAAAATAAATACATATGTGTGGTTGCGTATGTGTGCATACATGGACATAACCATTTATATGTACATTACTTATTTGCTCTCTGTATAGTATAGTGTGTATATTATATGTGTGTGCATATATACTGTGTCCATATACTATATATATACAAGTATAGTGTTTATATAATACATATAGTGTTTACAAAGACATATATACCATGTATACAGTATGTTTAATATATATATATACACACACATGTAGAGTTATCCCTCAAAATCTACCTGGGATTGGTTTCAGGATCCTCATGGATACCAAAATCCACACATGTTCAAGTCCCTTATATAAAATGCCATACTACTTGCATGTAACATACACACATCCTGCCATATACTTTAAATCATGTCTAGATTTCTTATATCTAATGTAATGTAAATTCTATGTAAATAGTTGTTAAACTATATTTTTGCTTGTATTACTTTTTATTGTTGTATTGTTATCTTTTCCAAATATTTTTTATCTACAGTTGGTTGAATTTATGGATGTGGAGAGCCAATTGTATTGTATGTCCATATATATATATGTATATACTATATAGAGAATGAAGGATAAGTAATGTACAGATTACAAATATTTCCACATTATTCATCTCATTAAATCTTCACATCAAAAGGTAATACAGAAAAGGTAATACAAAAAAAAAAAAAAAAAAAAACACTCTTGAGTGAAGATAACAACCAATAGATTTGTAATGGAGAGACCAAGTCAACTTTACTTGTACTTATCAATCAGTTTGAGTCCTCTTTTCCCCAACAGATAGTTTGGAAGGAGAAAAATCGGAGTACATCACGCTGTGCTAAAAATCATTTATCATCTTAAAAATATGGGAAAGCTAGAATTGGTAAACAAGACTTTCGTAAGCATGCATAAAACTTATTAAATATTTGGTGGCAAGGGATTTCCATAAGGCTTTCACGGGAGTTAATAAATCAACAGAAACCACTTACCGAAACATTTTCATGGGTCCAGTGGAATTCTAAGCAAATATCAGGTTTAAGAATGAAAAGTGAGTTATATTTTCAACGTAATCTCACGTTCAAAGAAGTGTAAAAGATGCTTAAGTGTTAATATTTTATGTTTCCCCCACTCTCAGCAGTAAATGCAGCCCATTAAAAAGAATGCTAAGCCATAGCTGTTAGCACTGGCACGGGACCAAGGAAACACTGAACCTTCACAGAAGGGGGTTAATTGCTACATGAAGAGGTAATTTATTAAGGAACACTGAAGCCCTGTATATTCCCCAATGCGAGGCTGAACAGCAAAATCTTATGTGAATATTACATTTGATAATCAAGGCTTTTTCTATGGTAGACTTCAGAACTAGCTAAGCTAAACAAAAAGGGGCAGTGGATGGGGGAGAAAGAAAGAAAAAATTCCAACACCATTTTTCTCTATGGCTCCCATAAACCTTTACATGGTGCCCTCCAGTCTGCCGCCCCCACCACCAGGAAAAGTTTGCTGCTCCATAAACTTCTTTGTGGCTGATGAAAGTCTCACATAACTATCAGGTGGAAGGGGTGGGGGCAGCTTCGACTGTTTTTATTTGTCCAGAACTAATGCTTCAGTACTCTTCCCTAGTGTCAAACTTAATTTTCACCATTTGTCAGAGCGATGTTTTCAGAACCTGATCATGTTGAACTAGGCCTTCTATTCCATTGCAGTTCAGACCCATATCACGTGGCCTATTAAACATCAAGTGTGAAGAAAATAATGGCCCCATGTGTCCCATGCTTAATGTCTCCCTTTTGGCAGAGTTTCGTTCTTAGTCCAATGGGCTCCTTGTTCTGTCCTGGGCTTATGATTTTGTCAATGGCAAAGGTTCAAGAGACAAGTAGAGTCCAAAAGCAAGTGGGAGGGCCAGTGTGGCTCTGAGAAATCGTTTTACCTAAGAAACTGATGATTTTCTTGGCTGTGCTGACAACAAATTCTGGAGTCTCAAAGAACTAGGGAAGGAGATTAGTTTTACCTCTTTGTCTTTCCTTTTTTTTTTTTTTTAAACATCTCCCACAGCAAGCTGTCATTGAAGAAAAATTCCCTTAAAAAAAAAACAGAGCAAAGAAGAAACTGGTTGCTCCATCTTTTTTATTTTGAGCTTAGTCTTCTAGCCGTCTCTAACCAAGCCCTCAAAAAATAAGTATTTATGGGTTACTGATCTTCCTCCTGGCACTAGGCTGAGAGAGGTGATAGAATACAGAAGGCATATTGCATGTAGCCTGGCCCAGTCCTTAAATTGGTCAGTATCATAGGAATTTTTTTTTATTATACTTTAAGTTCTGGGGTACATGTACAGATCGTGGTTACATATGTATACATGTGCCATGGTGGTGGTTTTCTGCATCCATCACCCTGTCATGTATATTAGGTATTTCTCCTAATGCTATTCCTCTCCAATCCCCACACCCCCTGCTATTCCTCCCCTAGCCCCCACTCTCCAGGCCCCAAGTGTGTGATGTTCCCCCTCTCTGTGTCCGTGTGTTCTCACTGTTCAACACCCACTTATGAGTGAGAACATGTGGTGTTTGGTTTTCTGTTCTTGGGTCAGTTTGCTGAGAATGATGGTCTTCAGCTTCATCCATGTCCCTGCAAAAGACATGAACTCATCCTTTTTTATGGCTGCATAGTATTCCCTGGTGTATTGTAGATACTAAAAGTTGTTATTTGTTTCACATAGATTATTTTTTAAAATTTTCTTTATGATAGACTGGATAAAGAAAATATCTTTTAAAATAATCTATGTGAAACAAATAACAACTTTATAGTTTCTACAATAGGGGGTGATAACAGAGATCAAACACTTTGAGAAGATTTTAATGGGTCCTCATTCTTCTCCCTTATTGAGCTTCTCTCCTACTTTACTTTGTATTTTTATTTCTCACCCTCCTCCATCTTTTCTATCACTTTTTGGCCTTTTCTTGTACCTGAGCTGCAGATGGCCAAAGCCCTATCTGGACCTTTCACCACCCACTTAACATCATGCAATCTTGAAGGGCTCTGTGATCAAAATTATATCTCACACTTGCAACTAATCTCCCTATGACACCCAATTTCTTCAGTATCAATGGTGTTAGGGGAAAAATACCAATTCAGCTAGTCTACACGAAGCGGTAGGTGGCCTAAGCATCCCCCTTTTCACCCCCTTCTTCTTCTTCATATATTTTTCAGATTGTTAACTTTATATGGGAATATCCAATCTCATTCTAAGACTAGACCTTGAGCATGTATCACGTGATAGGGTGGCCAGGTCTAAACCAGGGGAGGGGACAGAGAGGTTACTTTCACAGCTTCTGAGGACTGTTCATCCACCTTCCTCTTTTAAACTATCATCAAGTTTCATAACCATTCTTGCCCGTTTTTTATTTGGAGTTTGACAGCATGTTGCCATAGTTCATATATGATCTTATGGCAAGAGAGAAGATGAACTACTCTTTTTATAGAGCAAGGGAACAGTGTGCCCTAAGCCAAGAAACGCAAAACATGTTCTGTTTTCCAGTTCCTGGGTAGGGGGTGGCGGGGGGGATGTACCTGTCTCTTGGAGACCCTTAGAAGACGAAAGATGGGAATTGTTCCTGTTAGAGAAGAGAGAAAAACTTGGATCCTCCAGGATGCAGATTGGTGTGGCTTCCTAGGATCCTCAAGATACTTTCTGTTCTCCTTTCTTTCCTGTTTCCATTTAGAATTTCAGATACATATCTTAGCTACATGTAACTAATACGTGTGCTTACATGGTGATTTACATATGAAAAACATTTTAAGTAATTCTTATATTTTTGAATTTTTTCAGCTAGTTATGTTTATTTCTTTTACTGCATAAGTGCCTTCTTAATTGGATTAGTATATCATCCAGTTAAAGCAGCCTCTCTTCAGGATAATTTTTCACTTAGTTCCTCATCCTGGGTGGATTTGAAATCACATTAATAATCACTATTAAGCTCATAAAATGAAACCAAACCTACAGATACATACACATTTCCAAACGTTAGAGTCTTTTGGGTTTTTTTTCTGATTTTTAAAGAAAGCCTGTGTTGGTTCTTATTTTCTGCAAGTACTCCATTGAGGAGTGTCTTATCTTTTCAATCTTGAAGTTTATTTTGGAATTCATCTAAAAGGAATTATTTTGGTCACCAAGGTCAACACCCCTTTTCTTTTTAATTTTTGTTTTTATTTTCTTTCTAAGGAATCGGAAGAAAACACAGGCAGATGAGTAGTTAAGCAATTCCAGAACTTTGCATGTCACTTGGCCAAGAGCCAGGCACATGTAAAGGTCTTCACTTGCCAAAAACACACCAGGGACCTCTTAAGCAATCAAGAATTGCTACATGTGTGCAAGAGCTAACATCTTGAAGACAATAGAAATCGGTAATTCAGTTACCCTCTGTTTCTCATACATTCATTCTCTGAGCATCTCAACATGCTGGAGAGCATGGAGATCCAAACTGGAAACTGTTGAATGCTCCCTCTGCTTGTGGAAAGGTGACAAGGGCACTCCCTCTTGTTCACAAATGGGTATAATGAAGAGGAATGGAGGTCTTGTCTCTACTCTAAAGAATCCCTGGGGAAATGAGAAAAAAGGGAAACAATGACAGAAGAAAAAGCAGCAAAACAGAGGACACACTAAAATCAAGAAGAGTGAAGTAACAAAAGGAAGCCAAACAGAAACTCAACCAAGGGTCAATTTCTACTTCCTGTATAGTTCTTTTGGGACCACTGATAACATGAGTAGAAACTGATCCTCAAAAAATGGGGCCTTTATTTGCATGAAACAAGAAGGACTTATTTTTGCTCTTGGCATTTGTTCTATTTAAAGGGAAGTGAACTACCTCCAGTCTTTCCCCCATATGAGTATTCTACTTCTAAAAATGGGATCTCAAATATATAAGACATTATTCACTACCTGCATTTGATGTGAGAAGAATTAGAGTATTCCCCAGCAGTTTTATTCACATTTATTATAGTGGGCCAGGAGATTTTCCATAAAGATGAGTAGCTCCCAGAGGGAACAAAATGTATAGAATTTGCTGATCTTGAACACAGTGTATTTATAGAATACGTTTTATCACCCACAGACCTAACAGAGCTAGGTTTTCTCCTGGGAAGCACTGTTAATATTTCAACCTCTATATATGCCAAATGGAAACAAAGATTGTTTGAAAAGGTAAATACAGGGCTTTCGTTCTTCCTGGCACAATACCGATGCGGCATATTTAATCTGAGTTACTAAGAAAACTGAGGATCTTTTACAAGATGTGGCAACATTATGCAAATGACTAATTCCAGTTAAATTCTTTTAAGTGAAATGTGTTACTAGGGGTCTTTTGATTGCAAGTGACAGAAAACTAAATCAAATTAACTTAGAGGAAATTTACTCATAGATAATCAAGCATCTCAAGTTATCAAATGAAGGGTTAAATAACCAATTCACTGGAAGGACAAGAATGCTACTAGCCCTCAAAAACAAATGCAACCTGAGTTTCAAACAGTGAGGACTTTCTGTGTCTCTTATAGTTGCTTTTCTCTGTATGTTGACTTCTTTCTCTCTTTCTTTAAATTTCCTTCACAAGGCAAGAAACATGCCTTCTGGCCAGTCCTAAGCATCAAAGTATCATAGCTACAGCTTTTAATAACAGAAAAGGTTTTATCCTATTCTTTATTCAAAAATCCAGGCAAAGGGTTCTGATTGGTTTGGCTATATTAGGTGCTCATCCTGTAAGCCATAGAGTGGTCCTTGCATCAGACCATCAGAATATGTTCTTTCCTCGTGTTCCGTATGCCTCCATCATATGAGTAACGTTTGGCAAAGCAAGAGTTCTCTTCCTTTCAGTTCAGCACCAAGAGCAGCATCATGGTAAGTAATCTAGGAAGCATAAAATCAATGTGGGAGTCCTAGTCTACTTGTGAGCTGAGACCTTCAGACAAATCGCCCACCTCTTTGAGTTTCCATCTCAGTAAAATTGGAGAAAGCAGCTCTTTCTCAAAAGAAGGGCTGACTGATGCAACAGCATGGATGAATCTTATATTTATTACACTGGATGAAAGAAACTGGGAGCAAAGGAGTACATAGGATATCATTCTGTCATCAAATTCGAAATAAAGCCAGGCACAGTGGCTCACACTTGTGAGAAAAAAAAAAAAAGAAAAGAAAAGAAAGAAAAGAAAATCTAAAAGAGGCAAGACTGTCTTACAATGACAGAAACTTAATCAATGGTTACCTGAGTTGCGTAGTGGAGAGTATTGAATGAAAAAAGCATGAGGTATCTTTCTGGAAGAATTTAAATGTTCTACATCTCAATTCAAGTGGAGTTACGTGAGTGTATATATTTGTCAAAAGTCTTTAACCCATACACTTAAAGTGTGAGAATTTCATTTTATGTAAATTACAACTCAATAAAAGTTGAATTTCTTTTAAAAGTATATCAGAGGTTTGGGCTGGGCACAGTGGCTCACACCTGTAAACCCAGCACTTTGGGAGGCCGAGGTGGGCAGATCATGAGGTCAGGAGTTCGAGTCCAGCCTGGCCAACGTGGTGAAACCCTGTCTCTACTAAAAATACAAACATTAGCTGGGCGTGGTGGCGCGTGCCTGTAATCCCAGCTACTTGGAGGCTGAGACAGGAGAATCCCTTGAATCAGGGAGTTGGAGGTTGCAGTGAGCCGAGATTGTGCCACTGCACTCCAGCCTGGCAACAGAGTGAGACTCCATCTAAAAAAACATTATATCAGAGGTTTGAGATGAGCATGAAATGATGCAGGTCATATCAAAGCACTTTTTCATCATAAAATGATATACATATATCCTTGTTTTTTACTCTGTCTCTGTGGCTAGTTTGTTAAAGTCAGGAAGCTGATACAGCTAATTATTAGTCAGACTCTACTTCTATAATTTACTCCTGCCCCTTTGGGCGTATTTTCTCTTTGCTCTTCCCACTGCAGGAGTCCACTCAACTAAATCCCAGGTGATAAGACCTACACAGTCATCCTAATCCCTGGTGACACTTGCAGCCATTTGATCTGCAGGAGAGACACAAATCGAAACAGGAACAAAATATACACAGCACAAGGGGCATCACTAAAGACTCCTGCCCCATAGGGAAGTAAGTGCTTCTGGGCTTGGTGAGTCTGGCTTACTATGGGTTTCAGTTATTTATCACTACTTAATAAACTACCTCTAAACATAGGGTTTAAGACAGCGATAGTTTTCTATTTCTTATGACCCTGTGGGTTGGCTGGACTCAGTTGGGCCCTTTTCCATGAGGTGTCAACTGGGGTCAACCATGTGGCTGCATTCAGCTAGGAGCTTAGCTAGTCCTGGAACACCCAGGATAGTACACTCACATATTTGGCACCTCAGCTGAAGTGGCTGGAATGGCTGGGAGTTGGCTAGGCTTCTCTCTTTTTACATGTAGAAATCTAACCCAATTTTTTTTCAGTAACATCTAGATACCAAAAGGAAGAAAACAAAAGTTGCAAGTCTTCCGAAGGTCTGAGCTCAGAGGCACCAAAAAATCACTTTCACTGCATTCAGTTGGTCAGTACAAGTCATAAGCCCATCAGACTCTACGCTTGATGGGAGATTTGTCATTCATGCCGGGAGATGTGAAGAATTGTGGGTGGACACCTTTGCCAACAATGTACAGCAATGTGCCATTCATTTCTTCCACCTGTTATAAATAATTAAGTTCAAGGTCAGTCAGCCCCACCGATGTAGGCCTCAAAATAAGGGACTTATTTGTCCATGAATGGATTCCCATTTAAGTCACAAGTATTAAAAATTCACAATGCGTCAGGTATGTTGTATGCTAGACACAGGAGACAAAAACTCCTCTGTCACAATTGGTCAGGAAACCTCCTGGTGTGTGGAACTGTTGGGTCGGCAAGGTCAACAGTGCCATGAATCACATGACGAAGAGTTCCCATTTGTCTAGATTTTGTAAATAGCAGAACACTTTGGAAATCAATGGACCTTTCTTCTGGTTCTAAGAGCTACTTCTTCTAGTCCCTTATGGATGATAATCTTTTCTCTTTTCAAGGAAGACTAAAGAACATAGCAAATAAATATAGACAAATAGATGTTCATGAGAATTAAGAGAGGGGCTTTTGAAGATGGATAGAGTTCATTTTTTGCAACTTCATAAGCACTTCTCTTTCCTAGTGTAAGGGAACACTCCCTTTACCTATCTTTTCTTTAAATTAACAAAGTTTCAGGGCCACCTTTCCATTTTCATATGCTGGAGGTCATAACTCAAATAGACTCAGCCGTGAGGATGGCTGGGACTGAGACAGGGAAGGAAGCCTACCAGGAGAGGTCTAAAGCAGGGTATTAAGATTCCTTCAGGTGTGAAGTGTCCACTCCAGGGGTGCTGACTGTCCCGGGACTCCACTTGCCAACTTCTCCCAGGTCTCATCCACCAGTCTGGTTCCTTTGAGCCAAATGTGCCTTCTCCTTCTCGCCTTCTCTCTCTAGATCAAACTTTACTGATTCTATGACCCAATTCCTGGAAGGATTAACTGAATCACAAAAGGATGTTAGAGACTGACAGAAGCCCCTGTGTTTGCATTTTGATTTTCAGAGCAGAAGCAAATGATTTCTAAGGCATGAAGCTCTAAGGGCGGCAGCAGAGGCGTGAGGGAGAGGCACTGGGACCAAGGTCTCAGCTCAGCATTCCTCAAGTCATAGAATGTATGCCACTTTTATCTGCGTGTGAAATAAATCAGCAATTCAAAAAACTCCACTCATTTTCTCCTGAAAACTTTTATTTTTAATTCTTGGTAAATGGATGTCAAGAGACATTGCAGAAGACAGCAGCTGATTCCTTGTGAAAGCAGGCTGCTGAAACACCCTCATTTGTTTTAGTCAGAAGCCTCTACTACAGAACTTTGGTTTCTGCAAATTGATCAAGTCCAAGTGCTCAAGGGGACGATGAGGTCAAGGTCACTGCAACACTGCCTGGCTAGGGTTCAGCTCACTGTTGGTGTGTGGGTTTCCTTTAATGATGTGGAGCAGACTAATAAACAGAACATGCTATATTTTGGAAAATGAATGAAGCCCAGTACTGAGAGACTCTTGGGTGGAGTGTGTGTTAACCCTCTGCTGAGCCAGAAATGGGACCTCTGAGGTTTCTCGTGGAAATTATAATATTTGTGGATTTGAAAATAGAGAAGCGGCCAAATCTTAGAAACTGAATGAGAATGAGTCATTTTGGTGAGGTACTTCGCAGGCCATATAAACAACTTCTCAGTCATTGTCAGGTGGGTTCTGAAGAAAGCTCTTTGGTTTCAAATCTTGGTGATGGCAGCAAAATTAACTTGTTTGAATCTTTGTTTCCAGTGTTGTTAATGGGAATGATAATAAGAGCATCTACCTTAGACATTATGGCAAGAAGTCAGAGAAGGCATTGGAACACTTTGAACAGCATATGTGATATTCTAAATGCCCCATAAATGTTCCTCATTACTATTTAAGTATTGTCAACTCTTTATCATGCCTTCTATGCAGTAAGAGTAGTTGGACAGGTATCCTTAACAGTGATGATGGCACAGACATCTATCTGCTGTTGGAATGAGTTTCTAAGCTTGCATTTTCTTGTAGCAGTAGATTTACTTCCCTAATTATGTTGCCTGGGCTTGGCACTTTCCAAGCTATCAGTGAGGGGGAGAAGGCCAAAACTTTGCTGAATGTTAAGAAAAAGGTGGTCTGGCCTCTCAGACCTCTTCCAAACATAAGATGCTGTTATCTAGAAAACAAGTTTTAGGTGAATAATCTGCCATGTGCCTAAATCCCTAATAGCTAATGAGGCATTGGCTCATTATGCAGAAGTTTTTCTTTAGGGTTTCCAAAGCTAAGTGGCAACACTTTTCCTCCTAATCTAACTAACCATCGTTCTCTCTTGAGCATCAGTTATCCATTCCAGGAGGGGGCAACTGTGTGTTTCATTGCCAGGTGAGCAAATATTCTTTTATCTTAGTCAAAGTTCTCTGTGTGTTCTGAATGGGTGTTTAGCCAGAAGTGTATGTACTTTTACGGTGGGATATAAAGTAAGCAATGTTATATAAAATACAAACTGGCAGGTTGAAGCAGCAGGAGCACTTTAGGGGACCCTAGGCAGAAGTGGTAAAATGAGTACCTAACCCTTGAGAGGACTCAGCAGAAGCTGACAGTGCAGGCATGATTCATTCATTCACTTTGAAAATTATGTAGGTATATTCAGAAAGAACTCGAAGGCAGGACTCAGCCCCATTGATTGTTTCTGTGAGCAGTTTTTGCAAATTGTGAAAAGTCCTATCCAACCTTCTGCATTCAGGAAAAAAAGAGAAGCCCTTGTCAATGAGAAATTCAAAAGAAATAAGCTTTGGCTGTTGTAAACAAAATAATTAGATCAGATTTCAAAATGTCAGTCAACTGACAAAAACGGTGACATATTCATTCAACAATAAGAGCATTTTTGAGCCCCTCCTCTGTGCTCAACCCTTTTCTACAAGTCAGGGATACAGAGAGAAGCCCCCTGGTTCTTGTAGTTTACAACCTGGTGAAAATGGCAAATAATAAACAAGTAATCAAATGAATACATAGTCTAATTCCAGATAGTACAATGAATAAAAATGGGGAAGAGTAAGGGGTACAGTTGATGGAGTGGAGATGTAAGGGAAGACCAAATGATATGGATCTCTTGTTTCTGGAATATCATAATGAAGTCAAGTGAGGTCTCTCTGTATGATGTTGATAGTCAGACTCAACTTCTCCTTTTCAGATTCGTAACTATTTCCTATTGTTGGTCAAAGATAAAAAACTAAGGAATGGTTAACATGGTGACTTTCCTGAAAACCAGCACTAAAGAACTTTGAAGTTTCTTTCAGCCCTGTAACAAATTGTTCTTTTCCCATTTATCTCCTGAAGCTGAGACTCACTTGTCCCCAAGTAGCTTGAAAGCTGCTCAGAAGAAAACAGTGACAACACTCTAAAGGATTGGCTATTCCTCGATTTGCAGTCAGTATAAATAAAGAAGTTTTGTAAAAGGTGAGCCCAAAAAAACCCCAAAAAGGTGGAAAAATAGGGAAGCTAAAAATAAATGACTAAAAGAGAAAAGTTCCTGTAATTTTAGGTTTAAAATACGAGGCTGAGTAATCAAGGAAAGTATTTTTACTGCCTTGTCAATATTTTTCCTGGAAGCTCGGGTAAATAGCCCTTCTTCAGATCTGTAGTGTGCGTGTCTAATGGTCTTAGGTGTCTCTGACCACAGAATAACTTTATGCCTAAGAAACAGAGCAAACAGGAACTCTGCGGTTTCAGCATTCCCCACAAATAAGTAAATATATGGATGTACATTAAAAAAAAAAAAAGGTTCAGGGCCATAGGACAGACAATTTGGGTCTAGTTGAGAAGGGTTCCCCCTCCTAGTGGAATCTTACATACAAGCCTTTCGATGCGTTTAAAGGAATCCCTGCTTAGCTAAGGTGATCTTGATCATATTTTCTGCATCGCTTATACTCTTTCAATTTAATGCTGAATGCCCAGCAGCTGTGCCAGAAAACCTAAGAAAGGCTGTCCTTTTTCTAAGTTGAGTCCTCATTTATTTACCCTGCTGGTGAAAAACCCACTGGCTTTCATCTCTTCTGAATCCATGGCAAGAAAAAGCAGGGGGTCAACATGCTGAACAGAGTTTAAAAGGGGGGAAAAATGATCGTGAGGGCCTTCAAGCACACATACGTCCCCAGTTCTAGCTGTCTTTGGGTTTTACGAGGCATTTGCTCAAAGCCCTGCTGTTCAGGCAAGGGGAACAGTGCGTGGTTTTCTTGGTAGCCAGCAGTTCTGCCTCTAATTGGAGCATACCTCCAGTGGCAGATTCATTAGGTCCCACTGATCCTAGGTTTAACACAAATCCAACACTTGAAAAGCAGCCCCTCCTCCTGCACTCGTAGATCCTTGGTTATGTGATGCTGGCTGGAAAGTAGGTGCTGAGAATTGTCAGAGGAAGTAAATACCCCATCAAATGCCCATATATCTCCCTGAAGGCCAAGGATACAGTGTATGCTTTCCTGTCAGACATAACTAATAGATCCTCAATCTGGACTTGGCCAATGTGAAACCAGCAGACGTAACTATGAGGAAGGTTCATTCTCTCTTCAGAAGTCCAGAGTAAACCAGTTTCTCCACTTAATCTGATGGCTCCTGTCTAAAACTATTTGAAAGATCACTTGGAGACAAGAAGCTTATAATTTGACTCCATAAGAAAACATGGTATTGTTCTTCTAGACTTTTTGGCCCCTTCTGACTTCATCAGCATGCCAAAACTTGCACTTAATTCAGTCAAAAAAACCAGTCAGACCAGTCACTTTCAGGCAAACAGAAGTAAATACCTGTTCAATTAGCGAGTAGCAAATTACTTCCAAGATATTGTACGGGTTAAAAATATCAAATGCTTCTAAGAAAGCGTCAGATAAATCTATTGTTAATCAGCCTCATATAGTTTATCATGAGAAAGCTAGAAAATCCTAAAAATATCTATAACCAGATGAACATTGAAAAGGACAATTAACCCATTTTTAAACAAAATGGCTCAAACAGCCAGAATGCAGAGCTAAATGTGACTTTCTCGATGTTTCTGAATTTGATATAATGTGGGCAAATATGAATAAATAAAAAATCAGCTGAGTATTCTTTCTGTCATGTTGATGCAATCTTGTTTTATCGCTCACAGGAAATATCTGAGATGACTGCACTGTATACCAGTTTGTCCTCACCATTTGACACATCTGTGACATTTCTTCCTCCAGAAAGGCAGTAAACAGTAAGCAGACTAAGGCAAGAACTTTTTTCCCACAGTGTCTTGAGTCTGGTCCTGTTTATCTTTCTATAACAACGGAAACAGATGTATTTTTGTGCTTGCAACTTTCCAGATGTATCACTCTAAAATGCTGTCTGCTGTTCAGAGATGTTGCTAGTATTTAGTGCAGAGAAGACTTTGCCAAGTTAATCATTTGACTCAAGACATTGCAGTTTCTGCAGAGTCCACTCTCTGTGGTAGACATTTCATTAGGAGTTACTTGGGGTTCTGCTGAAGTCTGTTGTGATCACAGATTCTCAGCAAAGTGGACCTCTACCAGAATTTAGGGCTCCTAGCAGCAATGACTGATGGCAGTGAAGAAGACCAGAGGCTCAGAATTAGTGATGGATAAAATTGCTTAAATCCCATTATCGCCTTTGGTCGGAATTGATCCCAAGGCCATGTACAAGCCTCAGTGTCAGGTTAAGGTTACAGAACCCTGGTCGTGGAAAAAACCCGAGCCCAGAATAGCAGGCAAAACCTGAAAGAGTCACACCAAAGCAGAGAACCTGTTTTGAGAAGAGCATCTTTCCTTTTCCCTGAATTATAGTATTCCTTCACTTACTGGGCTTGCTCCGTCCACAAACTGAAACCTTAGCCAAAAGGTATATATTTTGTCTTTATAGCTCACAGTACCAAAATACTGAGCAGTATTAAACATTAGACAGACTTCCAATTGGAAGCTATGTAAAATGCAACACTTACGACAACAGTATAAGATACATTTTTTTTCATTTGCACACAAAACATTCAACAAGATAGACTATATTTTGGGCCATAAAACAAAGATTAGCAAATTCAAAAGAGTAGAATTTATACAAAACATGTTTTTGAATCATAAAGAAATTAAAATAGGCACCAATTACAGAAAGATATTTGAAAAAAAATTCTGAAGCTTTGGAAATTAAAGAACACATTTATAAACAATCTATGATTCACAGAGGAGGTCTTGAGAAAATTTTAAGATACTTTAAACTGACACATAATTAAAATACTATGTAATAAAATTTGGAAATGTGTTGTATATGGCTAACACAATGATTATAACTTATCAACAAGAACGAAAGAACAGATTATCACCCCTGACCTATCAGACATTAAGAGAATAGTAAATGAATACTACAAATAATTCCATGCCTATAAATTCAACAATTTAGAAGAGATTAACTGATTCCTTGACAGATACAAACTACCAAAATTCACTCAAGAAAAAAAAAATAACCTGAATAATCCTACCTGTATTATAGAAATTAAATTTGCAGCTAAAAACGCTTACATAAAGAAAATTCCAAGCTTGAGTGATTTCACCAGTTAATTCATCAAACATTTATAGAAGAAATAATACCAGTTATAAACAATCTCTTGTTGAAAATAGAAAGGGAAGAAACACTCCTCAACACATTTTAGGAGGCCGTCATTACCCTAAAATCAAAACCAAAAACATCACATGAAAAAAGAAAAATACAGGCTAATATTCCTCACCCTCATGAGCATACACACAAAAATTTTCAATAAAACTTTAGCAAAATAAAGTCCAGCAATATATAAAACAGTTACTATGCCATGACCAAATAGTCTTTCTTGCAAAAATACAAGACTGGTTCAAGTTTTAGGATGCCCTCTCTCAACACTCCTATTCAACATAGTATTAGAAGCTCTGGCTAGGTCCATCAGGCAAGAGAAACAAATAAAAGGTATTCAAAAAGGAAGAAAGGACGTCAAATTGTCCCTGTTTGCAGATGACATGATTATATATTTAGAAAACCCCATTGTGTCAGCCCAAAATCTCCTTAAGATGAGAAGCAACTTCAGCAAAGTCTCAGGATACAAAATCAATGTGCAAAAATCACAAGCATTCCTATACACCAATAGTAGACAAATAGCCAAATCATGAGCAAACTCCCATTCATAATTGCTACAAAGAGAATAAAATACCTTGGAATACAACTAACAAGGGATGTGAAGAACCTCTTCAAGGAGGACTACAAACCACTGCTCAAGGAAATGAGAGGACACAAACAGATGGTAAAACATTCCATGCTCATGGTTAGGAAGAATCAATATCCTGAAAATGGCCATACTGCCCAAAGTAATTTATAGATTCAATGTTATCCCCATTCAAGCTACCAGTGACTTTCTTCACAGAATTGGAAAAAAACACCTTAATCTTTATATAGAACCAAAAGAGAGCCTGCATAGCCAAGATAATCCTAAGCAAAAAAAAAAAAAAAAAAAAAGCTGGAGGCATCACACTACCTGACTTCAAACTATACTGCAAGGCTACAGTAATCAAAACAGCATGGTACTGGCACAAAAACAGAGATATAGACCAATGGAACAGAACAGAGGCCTCAGAAAGAATGCCACACAACTACAACCATCTGATCTTTGACAAACCTTACAAAAACAAGCAATGGGGAAAGGATTCTCTATTTAATAAATGGTGTTGGGAAAGCTGGCTAGCCATATGCGGAAAGCTGAAACTGGATCCCTTCCTTATGCCTTATACAAAAATTGACTCTAGATGGATTAAAGATTTAAACATGAGGCCTAACACCATAAAAACTCTAGAATAAAACCTAGGCAATATCATTCAGGACATAAGCATGGGCAAGGACTTCATAACTAAAACACCAAAAGCAAGGACAACAAAAGCCAAAATAGACAAATGGGATCTAATTAAGAGTTTCTGCACAGCAAAAGAAACTATCAATACAGTGAACTGGCAACCAACAGAATGGGAAAAAGATTTTTGCAATCTACCCATCTATCAAAAGGCTAATATCCAGAATTTACAAATAACTGAAACAAATTTACAAGAAAAACAAACAAACAACGCCATCAAAAAGTGGGCAAAGGATATGAACAGGCACTTTTCAAAAGAAGACATTTATGCAGCCAACAAGCATATGAAAAAAAGCTCATCATCACTGGTCATTAGAGAAATGCAAATCAAAACCACATTGAGATACCACCTCACACCAGTTAGAATGGCGATCCTTAAAAAAATCTGGAGACAAAAGATGCTGGAGAGGATGTGGAGAAATAGGAACACTTTTACACTGTTGGTGGGAGTGTAAATTAATTCAACCATTGTGGAAGACATTGTGGCAATTCCTAAAGGATCTAGAAACAGAAATACCATTTGACACAGCAATCCTATTGCTGGGTATATACCCAAAGGATTATAAATTATTCTATTACAAAGACACATGTACATGTATGTTCACTGCAGCACTGTTCACAATAGCAAACACTTGGAACCAACCCAAATGCCCATCAACGATAGACTGGAAAATGTGGCATATATACACCATGGAATACTATGCAGCCATAAAAAAGGATGAGTTCACGTCCTTTGCAGGGACATGGATGAAACTGGAAACTATCATTCTCAGCAAACTGACACAAGAAAAAAACCAAACATCACATGTTCTCACTCATAAGTGAGTGTTGAACAATGAGAACACATGGACACAGGGAGGGGAACATCACACCTCAGGGCCTGGGAGGTGGGGGACAGGGGAGGAATAGCAGGGGGTCAGGAGATTGGGGAGGGCTAACTTTAGGAGAAATACCTAATATAGATGATGGGGCAATGGATGCAGCAAGCCACCACTATGGCACGTGTATACCTATATAACAAACTGCATGATCTGCACATGTACTCCACAACTTAAAATATAATAAATAAATAAAAATCAATCAATGTAACTCACTATATTAACAGACTAAATAAGAAAAAGTATATAATCATGTCTATATATATATAAGAGAGAGAGAGAGAAAAGGTATTTGGGAAAAAAATCAACACATTAATGATTTTTAAAGATCAGCAAACTAGGAATAAAAAAGAATGACTTTAACCTGATAAAAGGCACACACACACAAACCTTGCAGCTAACATCAAACTTTCTGGTGAGAGTCTGGATGTCTTATTTCACTGAAACTATTTCGCAGCATGCAGTATGTCCTAATCAGTGTAATAACGCAATAGAAAATACAATGGATACATATTTGAAAAAAAAAGTCTCTATCCACAGACAACATAATTGTAGACATAGAGAATTTCAAAGAATCCACAAAAAAGGTAATAAAGTAACAAATGAGTTTATCCAGGTTGCAGAAAAACAGGTCACTACACAAAAAATCAGCTGTATTTCTAGACACTAACAACAGTGAGAATTTGAAAAAAATAAAAGTACTATTTACAACAGCACTCAAAAAATTATTAGGTATAAATTTATAAAAAATGTACAAGACCTAAATGCTAAAAAGTACAAAGCACTTATTGAAATAGCAAATCATGTCTAAATAAATGGAGAGCTATAACTTGTTAATAAATTGGAAGGCTCAATATTAATACGCTTTCACTTCTCTCCCAATTAAATCTATACACTCAATGAAATCTCAGCAGACTTTTTTGTAAATATCGTCAAGTTAGTTCTAAAAGAAAGGTATACAGAAAGGCAAAGAAACTAGAATAGCAAAAACACATTTGAAAAAGAACAACATTAAAAGAATCTATTCCATTTCAAGACTTGATGTAAGACTTACTATAGGTCGATATCCCTCATGCACACAGACATAAAATCTTCAGGCAAATAATTACCAAATCAAGTCCAGCAATATAAAAAGGTTAATATATCATAACCAAGCAGTGTTTATCTCAGAAATGCAAAATGAATATCCAATAATTATTAGTGAAAGGATATACGTATTCACAGGAACTTATCAGGTTAAAATCAAGATGTCAGGTTGGCTGGACTTGTATTTGAAGAGTCTGAGAAAAATATCCACTTTTAAGTTCACATGGTTGTTTGTACAATACAGATCCTGACTATTAACCTCCCTGTTGGTAAACCTGAAAATCAACACATTAGTAACCTTAATGACATCCACATAATCTTCTATACCTCGTATAGCAGCATAATCAGGGTGTATTATTTCATCATATTCATAGTCCCAGGAATTAGGGTAGAAAATCTTGAGGGGGACTATGTTAGAATTCTGCTTACCATATCATCTATATGTGAAAGAAAGAACCTCATGGGTACTTTAAATCTTATATAAAAATTAACTCAAAAGGGATGATAGAACTAAATATAATACATAAAATTATAAAATTTCTAGAAGCAAGTATAAGAGAACAACTTTTTGACCTTGGGTTAGGCAATGCATTTTCACATTTGACACAAAAAGTATAATTCAATTTAAAAAAACAATAATTTGGGCTTTTTCAAAGTTGAAAACTTTTATGCTGTGAAAACACAGTTAAGAATAAAAAGATAAGCCACAGAATGAGAGAAATACTTTCAAGTCATCTTTCTGACAAAGAGTTTGTTTGCAGAATGCATAAAGAACTCTTGAAACTTAACAAGAAAACAACCCAATTAATAATGAACAAAATATATAGACAGACTTCACCAGAGAAGATATATGGATGGAAAATGAGCATCACTAATCTTTAGAGAAATGCAAATTAAAACCACAATTAGATCTAACTACACACCTATTTGAATGGCTAATATAAAAAAATTCATACCATGGAATACTGCTCACCAATAAAGGGAACAAACTGTTGATCCTCACAACCATGTAAACGAATCTTAAAATGCGTTCTGCTAAGTGAAAGAAGCCAGACCTAAGATGTGATATAGAAAACTCTTTATGATTCTGTTAATAAAACATTCTGGGCAAGGTGAAACTCTACAGATAGATAATGAGGGTGGTTTTCAGAGATGGGGATGTGGAGAGGGGTTAATTAGAAAAATATCAGTAAAGATAACTTTTGGGTTGACGCAACTATTTTATATCATGATTATAAAAGTGGATATGTAACTATGTATTTGTCAGGACCTGTAGAGCTACATACTACAAAGAGCAAATTTTACTGAATGTAAAAAATTTTAAAAAAAAACACCAGGATGTTGTGGAAGGACCCAAAATGGACTACAAACTTAACAAAAGAACCTAACTATATTACAAATGAATAGCATGACCCTGCTAAAGAGTGTAGGAAAGAAAAGGACTTGCCTGAATTACTTTGAAAATTAGTATTTTGATCAGATGCTGTAAAACTAAATACTAAAAAAACTGTACAATACTATATTCTAGTAAGTACATTTTCTTCTCTCAGGGGAATGAGTTAGCAATCCTGAAACTACTTTATGTTTGTACTATAAATAAGTAAGTGAATATTTGGTACATAATGAGAACTAGGATTCCCACTGTCAGAGAAAGAAGTTACAAATAAGAAAAGGCAGAAAGCTAGAATAAACACTGTGGTGTTGGACTAAAATCAGATGTATCAGTAACAATTAATGTTTTTTTAAATATAAACACAGATACAGAAATGTAGATGTACATGCCTCAATTAGTGTATATACATATATATGTATGTATACATATGTACATGCCTCAATTAGTGTATGTATATATACACACACATATATACATACATATATATACACATATGTGTGTGTGTATATATATATATACACTATTGTATATACACCTATGTATATATGTGTGTATATATATATATATATACACACACACACACACACTAATTGAGGCATGTACATATATATACATATATTCAATCTTTGTGCACTGAGAGGGTCTAGAAGTAATGATACCCTTGTAGAAATGAGCATATCAATTCCTCTTGGTTTTAAACATAATTCTCCCCAACAAAAGGAACTAGAAGTCCTTGGAGAAGAGGTAGATTCCAGGGCTTGGCAGGGAAAACACAGTGGTGAACCTTGAGCATTGTATGGTGTCAGAAAGAAAGGAAATGGTACTCAAGGAAAGAGGTATGTCAAAGGGATCCAGAAGCCAATCTAAGAGTGTCACATGACCAAGCTGGAACAGTTTGAGCAACAAAATAAACAATGTTAGTATTATATTATACCCATAAAATATAATAAATATCAATTTGTCTACTTGATATGAATAAATAATTGAATAAATAAATAATGTGAGAGACAACTCTTCCTTATAGGAAACTTCCATTAATAAATATAGAAGAAATGAAAATCACCATTAGTCCTATAACTGATGCTAAAATAATTAGAAAAAAGCTCGATGAGAAACAAGATATTTGCATAGTCACAAAGTATTTCTCAACATCTCAAAGACGTTTATTAATCACAAAGGAAAAGTTAGCAACTTACAGTGGAGAAACCCATCAGAAACTGCTTTGACCATGTGATCAAAGTTAACATAATCACTAATGAGACATATTTATTTGATATCCCCTCAATATGATACACAGAGAAAGCCATAGTCACTTCTGTGGCATTCCTGCCAAAAATGAATAACTTCAATCTAATCATAAGAAAACATGAGACAAACCCAAAGAGAAAAAACTTTATCAAAAGACCTTGAAAATGTCTTTTATGTCTTTGGCCCTTTTGAAAAGTACTGGTCAGTAATTCTGAGAAAAGAAAATTTTTCTCCAAAATTACTGACCAATACCGTTTTCTAGAAAAGCCAAAGGTTAAGGAATTGTCACAGGTTGTCAAGAAACTAGAGATGTGACAACTGAATACAATATAGAATTCCAGATTATATCTTGAAA
The DNA here is from genome assembly GCA_036589455.1 of Ateles fusciceps. Classification (NCBI taxonomy): domain Eukaryota; kingdom Metazoa; phylum Chordata; class Mammalia; order Primates; family Atelidae; genus Ateles; species Ateles fusciceps. Next base: position 9,153,514 of record JAZHEH010001979.1, read on the forward strand.
CAGAAAAAAAAATACATTAATGGGAAACTAGTGAAATCTAAAACAAAGTTTCTGATTTAGTTAATACTGTTTTGCCAATATTAACTTCTTAGTTTTGATCATTATATTATGGTTATGCAAAATATTAACTTTAGTGGAAGCTAGGTGAGAGGTATAAGAAAACTTTATATTCATGAAATTTTGGTGAGTCTAAAATTTTTTTAAAATAAAAAATTTAATAAATAATTAAAAGAGAATAATGGAAAATACATCAGTCACTTGTCCGTAGGAATTACGGAGTTCTGATTGGATAGGACTTTAAAAGATTTCCTGCTTTGGCACCCGAGGAAGTTCCTTAGTTGACCCTAGTTCTGCTCCCTAGAACTCTTGATCATTGTCCTTCATCCCCAGTGACATTGCTAACGTTTTTGTTACTTCATTATCCTTCAAGGCCATATCTAAAGTAGGTGGTGGGAACCGTGTTCTCTTAGCAACTGTACAACTTTTATATCATACTTTCTGCTTATACAATTTTGATGTCCTGTATATTGGTTAAGGCTTAAGCAATTATCTCTTTGAAAATACAATTCCCTCAACAACTTCATAGAATTAAGATACTTTGGCTCATAATTAGTCCCATGTGTTAGCAACCTAACTAAAGTTCTTTTGTGGGCATAGCTCTAATTCTTGCTTCATTTCATTATTTAACACACACCTCTTTCTTACTTTAATGGCAGCTACTTTTAGGTCTTCTGAACCAAGAGGCCTGGTTTGGAAGGCCACACCCTTGGTCCACTCTTTGCCTACCTAGCCTGTTTCTCCCTGGGGAGCTTAATGTTTTTGTTTTGTTTTTTATTCTTGTTCAAGGTTACATGTAACAACTATCTTTTTTGTTTAAGGTATAGGAGTTAGCTTTTCCTCCTATGTTTATAAGCGGGTCTAAATTTCTGGACACTATTTTTCTGAGTTTGTATCTTTTTAAAAACATTTTTCTAAAGCAGCAAGAAGCTAGAAACACACAGTAATCTAGCAATATCCAGTTGTTTCTCTTTACCCTATAGTCTTGGTGAGTGCAGGCCATATAGTTTGTTGCAGGCCACAGCTTACCAAATGTTTTGTTATAGCATTATAAAGGTCATAAGCATTCTAGTATGTCTAGGCCACCTGCCGCCTGACCACTATGCAGATGCCATATATATTGGCTTAGTTAGGAAAAGCCCCACTTCTAGTATCAACTGTTAAAAAGAAACACTTTAGACAAATTAAATTTAGCAAGAGTTTATCTGAGCAAAGAACAACTTACGAATCAGGCTGCACCTTGAAACAGGAAAGGTTCACAGACATCCACCCAGCAATGTGGGCAGACAGTATTTACTAACAGAAAGAGAAAGTGGCATACAGAACCAGCTTGATTGGCTACAGCTGGGCATTTGCCTCATGTGGACATGGTCTGATCATTTGGCAGTCTGTGATTGACTGAATCTCAGCTATTCCTAGTGGCTAGGACTCAGCTATTTATTACAATATACTTTTACATTAGTTTGCAGCATATTTATTTACATACTAAGTTAGGTTGCAGTTTGTTACACAGGAACTCAAAGACAAGACACATCTTCGAGCCAAATTTAGTTATTTAACACAATGTCTGAATTAACTAAAATATAGCTAGTCAAACAATATAGTGGCTTAAAAACAAAAGAGCCTTAACAATACCTTGCCTTAAAGAATAGTTATGTTCATTTCTCTCCCACAAAATAGAGAATATATGAGGTTTGCTGTGCTCTCCATTTCTCCTTATTTCTCTACCATTCCATAGAGTGATGAAAGCCGGGGGGAGGAGTGTGGGAGGGTACACGTGCAACATGGTAAGGCTATGGCCTGGAAATGGCATATGTCATTTGTGAAGATTTAGTCCCATGGTCACATATTGGTACAATGGAGGTTGGAAATAGTTTTTCAATGGGTGGCCACATGCCCAGCTGCTAGTCTAATTCTGTGGAAGGAGAGAATGGATTTTGGTGGACATTTAATCTCCATGCACTCTCTCTGGGATTATCTGTCACCACACTTTCCTGGTTTTCCTTTTACCTTCTTGACCATTTTTTTCCCCAGTCTCCTTTGCTGACTCCCAACTCTACTTAACCTCTAAGTATTTTTTTAGGGATCAGTATCAAAGGTACCAGTCTCTGGGTCTCTCCTCTTCTCTAGCAATACGCTTCTTTGATTATTCCAACTCATTCTATGGTTTTTAAGTAACATAAAAATGCTAAATCCTAAATTCCTTTCTGTAGCTTTGTTCCTTCTACTATATTCAAGATTTGTATGTACAATGGCTATCTTATAACCAACTACTGGAGAACTCAGCTTGGCAACCCAAACTTACCATGGACAAAACTGGACTCTATTTTACCCCAACAAAACTGATTCTCCCCCAGTGTTTTGTCCATCTGGATATGCGGTAGCATCATCCAGCCAGTTGTCTGAGCCAAAAAAATCCAGAAGGCATCCTTGGTTCATAAATCCTTCTCTCAATCCCCACATCCAATGGATCAGCAAAATTATAGTACCTGTAAAACACATCTTGAACCTGCCTGTGCATGGTAGACTGAACAATGACCCCTCTCCCATGCCCCAGAAAAAACATTTCCATGTTCTAATCTCCAGAACCTGTGAATATTGCATGGCAAAGGGACCTTGCAGTTCTGGTTAAGAATCTTGAGATAAGGAGATTATCCTGGATTCCCTGGGTAGGAACAATGTAATCCATAAGGTTTTTCATAAGAGGGAGGCAGGAAATTCAGAGTTAGATCAGGGAGAGAGAGAATAAAAAGAGAGACAGTAAGATAAAGGTGATAAAGGTGGCAATGGAGGGAGAGAGGAAAAAAGGCTATGTGATGCAGGGCCATGGAATGATGCAGGTGAAGGAATGGAGCTGACCTCTAGAAGCTGGAAAACGCAAAGAAATGAATTCTCCCTTAGAGCCTCCAGAAGGAACATAAGATTGCTTAGGTTTTGATTTTATCCCAGTAAAACTTCTGACCCACAGAATTCTAAGATAATAAAGACATAAGCTATAGCCCACTAAGCTTGTGGTAATTTGTCACAGCAGCAATACAGCACTAATACACTATCCATGTTTCTCTATCTCCACTGCTTCTACTATAATTGAGGGCCAGCTGAGAGCACAAACTGACTTCAAATTGCATTTCTGCTACTTCACAGCTATGGGCAAGCCATTCAAGCTTTTTGTGCCTCAGGTTATCTCCTCTGTAACATGAAATCATGGTAAAGTTGTTATGAAGACGCAGTGCATTGCCATATTTAAAGTCCTTGGAATAGTACTTGACGTATTGTAAGCATGTTTAAGTGTTTGCTATTATTACTGTTGTAATTTATATTCCCTATCATTTCAATACTCAGCTGGTCTCCCTGCTTCCTCTCTTGCCCACATAATCTCTTATTCACAGCATATTACTCACAGTAAGAATGATATATTTAAAACATAAAATCAAGTAATCTCTTGGATTATAATCCTCCAAGGGCTTCCCACTGTAATTAAATCACATCAGAAATTCTAACCAGCACCTGCAAGGCCTGACGTGATCTAGTCCATGACTTACCACCCAACCTCATGTCAGTCTACTGTCTCTGTTGCTTACTCACTTTTACCAACTACCTTTGCTTCCCCCAAACTCACCAACTTCTTTCTGCCTCAGGGCCTTTAAGTGGGCTGTTCCCCTGCCTGGAATGCCATGTCCCATGTCTTCGCTTGACTGACTCCTTTTAGAAATTCATTCAAAGCCTCTTGTTCAGAAAGCCTTTCCCTCACAGTTCAAATGAAAATAGCTGCCTCTACTATTTACTTACTTACTTCATGTATCTTCCATGAAAAGAGCCTGCTGCTGTATCCTAGTGCTCAAACTATAACTTGCAAATTATAGATCATCAATAAATAGTTGGGAAATGAGTGTTATTGACATGTGTGAAGAGGCCATTTGTTGAGGTGTCATACTGGTGAATCCCACGTATGTTCTGAATCAGATGAGCACAGTTGTAAATCCTCCCTCTCAGCAGAAAGGTTCTACCTAAAGACAAAGTAATTCATCCAGTGATGATTAATATAAGCCTGTTTTCTCATATTTTTCTGATTATTTTTCTTAACAAGTGTCTCTAGAAATACTTTCCAGAAAACCACCGAAAAGGGACTTTAGCAGTGTATGAGACCTATATTTAATCTCCAAGACCCCTTCTTTCTAAATCTTTTTTTGTTTTGGGGGGGTGGGAGTTACGTGTTTATGAGATCAGGTTGTGCTGTGTCACCCTGGCTGGAGTGCAGTGGCCCCATCACAGCTCACTGCAGCCTCAACCTTCCAGGCTCAAGCAACCCTGCCATTTCAGCCTCCCGAGTGAGTGGCAGACACGTGCCACCACACTCGGCTAATTTTGTAATTTTTTGTAGAGACAGGGTCTCCCTGTGCTATGCCCAGGCTGATCTTGAACTCTATGCTCAAGAGATCCTACCATCTCAACCTCTCAATGTGCTGGGATTCTAGGCATGAGCAAATAATTTTAAGTTGTTTGGGTTAAGAATGAAAACCTGTATATATAATACCTACATGAAGTGAGTCCTGCCTTTAGAGTACAGCATTCCAGAGAACGATTGTTGAAAGACCTGGGAACTTACTTTCTCAGAGGATGTAAAAAAACTGAGATACAATAGCAGAAGGAAGGCAAGCCTCATACAGTCCATAGAATAGCTACTAGGAAGTCCCCCACATAGTGTTAAGCTCATATGTGTGGCCATCAGTTTGTACAACTCTGCAACCTATTCTTCTATGTTTATTTTTTATCTTTTCTTTACAAATAGTAAAGAAGGTTTTTTTCAGTCTCCATCTACCTAAAGTGTTTCCAGCATTTCTTTAAAATACGAGTTACTGCATGGGCCTAAGTTGTATTTTCATATGGATGGGGTTTTCTGGGTCTTTCAACATATATCTCATTGGTTAATTTAGAGTGTAAGTTAATTAAAAAAAAGAGCTGATAACCACTCTGTGGTCATTTTAAAAACGTAACAAGATGTAACACTGGGGTTTAGGGTTAACAGGAGAAAACAGACAGCTGGATGGTGATTCACTCTTTTTCCCTAAAGACACCAACATGTAACCCTGGGGTGGCCTTGTCGACATTGCGAGCGCATACCTGGCGTATCATCTGACAGCCCGAGAGTGCCTGCTATTACTCAGAAGAAAAGATGGTGTATCTGATAGTCTGAAAAGAACAAAGACTCCAGTTACTTCATCACTCTTGCCTGAGGGTCTGGAATTAATTGTGTTTCTTTATACCCCATCTAATTTTACAAAATCATACTTCTCCATGGCAGTTTACTAATTTACCACCTCATCTAAGATAAGACTTTGCCAACAGTAGTAACATTTAGAAAATGCTGTCAAGCCTGCTGAATATAGTCTCCCATTCCTCCAACCTCACTGCCAGCCCTTAGACACACATCTACACAGCTCACTCAGAACATAAAGCAGGTTGACCCAGCCTCAAAGGACAAAAAAAAAATCAGCATTATCTGGTGCCTCAGAAGTTTATCTTCACAACAAGAATAGCTAATTCTATTCAGGCACCTCTTTGAGTACCTGCTCCAGTGTCTGTCCAATGGGTAAAGAGAAGAGAAAGAAATAATTGGTCTGCACTTCAGAAAGGCATTTTAGTATATTTCCCTTGTACACATTTTTTGTGTGCTTATGGTATAAAGGGCACTATATGGATTACCTCCCCTCAAATTTGATAGGCAGGGAGAAGAGCAGGGAAATTGTAAATTTTGAAATGAGCATGGAAATACCAAGCCTGAAGATTCTAAATGGAACATTTGGTGTTATGGTATTTGAGGAATAGAAAATGACTGGGGTTTTTGGATATTCAATTCAGTTGCATAGTCAATTTCACCAAATTCTACTCTCTGGCCCCAGAATGAGTAAGCAGGCTCAGTACACAAAGTACACAAACATCTCTAAATTTCATCATGGGAGAATGGCATATACATGGGGACTTAGAGAAGGGATGACAGGGCAAAGGTAACCAAATCTTAATAAGTGTTTCCCACTAGCCTAGTTTCTCTAGGCCATCAAGCAGTACATCCCTGATCTTTAAGCATGATATAGTATGTATGTGTGAATTGTGTGTGAGTGTGTGTGCTTGTGTGAGTGTGGGTGGAGTACAAACTACAGCAAAAAAGGGTATGTTTCCCTTCTGGCTCAGATTCCATTTGTAGATATAATTATTTGTTTAACATAGTCACACCATATTATGTTACATTCTGTGATTTATTAGCAAAAGCATGCTCTTTTAAACTTCATTTTCCCAAGCAATGATAATTTCTTGACATGCTTCATTACTGGGAAATGACATAGACATTTGTTATATTCCCAGACAATAAAATATCACCCTGCTCACATACCTTCATGGAATATTAAACAAAGTGAATGCCATTCCGTTTCTGTGTTTATCATATCATATTGAAAGTGAAGACGTAGCCCTTATGTTTTCTTTCCTGATAGACGAGACATTGGAAAGAATGAGTTTAGTTTACCCTTCTTTCCAACTGGCTTTACTTAGCTATTTGCAAAGCCTCCAATAGCGCTGCTAGAGTATCATTTCAATCATCCAGCTCTTCAAAAGCCATTTCCAATGTACCTTTCTTTCAAATCATCATGAAGAATAAAAATTCAAAATTTCCCCTATGAATGTGTTTCTTGTCTCAACCCCAGATTCAGTTAGTTTCAGGCAGTGATGGAAATAGCAAAGATTGGGGAGTGATCCAATATAAGGATTACACAATTCTTCATAGAAACTGGTTGTAGACCAACTTTATGAATATGTTGTAAATATTTATCAGCCCACATACTGGATTTTTCCATATGCATATAAAGACCATATGAAATATACATTCTTTACCACTAACATATCAAAAAGTGTTATCTAGTGTGAGTGAGAGATTACATACTCACAGGGTGGTATAGCCACACCCATAACCACACAGTTATGCACATTTATTATAGAAAGACTTTTAAAATACTATGGACTTTCTATATAAAGCAGTTCATCATGGAGCATAATAAATTTTCTTGAGTTTCATCAAATGTATTGTATATTAAGCAGGATTTTTCAAGGGTATGCTTACAGTTGAATTGAAGTCCTAGCTCTCCTGGATAGAATCAGCAGTAAACCGAGGGAAACATTGGTAAACACCAAAAATTTTAGATAGGGAAAATCTGTGCACTTTTTGACATGACTATAAAAAAATTGCCTAAACATCTAAAACAACCTCAAGCTTAAAATCAGATGGATGGTCTAGGTTCTGTACTTAAACTTTATTACTATCTTGTTTGAGTTGAGGCCAATAAATTAATTATTCCATACATCAATTTTTCCAGTATTTCTCAGGGGAGAATAAATTTGCAGTATCTACTTTTAAAGTGGTTGGGAGAACAAAATAAAACTGTATCATCAGTGCAGCTCTCTGCTGATGGTGAGACTGTTTGCAGTTCACAGGGTTTGCTCAACTGAAGGACCACGGTTTAATGCTTAGTTGTCACTGACTTGAAATTCATAGTAATTTTACCTTTGAACTTGTGTTTGGTAGGTGAAGTCTGATAAGACAATGAAGCATGATCAGAGCAGACATGATAGATGTGAACACGCTGTGTGCAGGATCTTCTGGAATCCTGAGCAATGGGCAGAAACATCAACAGTGGCAGCAGCTGCCATGGCTCAGGGAGAGACTATGTGCTCTGCATGGGGGCAGCACCAAGATCACGGCTCGCCCTTCTACCCTAAAAGACTGTCCTTACAGCATCTGTACCAAAATTAACTCTCTGGTCTGAGTACTAGGACAGGAACTGCCTGTACTCAGGCCATAAACTTTGTCAATAAATTATTACAAAATAAACTGTGCTCATGGACATTGCACTAAAGCATATCAGAGAGTTATTAAAACTATCTGGTTTTAAAAACTTCTGCAACATTGCAGAGCAAATATCCAGACTCAGAAACAGAAATAGTTTAAAGTCATCACATTCAAAAGAAAAAAACAGCATTCTCATATGAAGTTTTGGATGAAACAATTATTAACAAGGAAGACAATTTTAAGACTAATTTTTCTGCCAAGGGATATATAGTGATAGAATACATAAACAGTTGTTCTGAATTGAATACAAATTCTAAAGCCATCTTTGGTTTCTTGTATGACTGCCATAAATTATAGGAAATATTAGATAAAATAATATTTTTAGAGAAATGTTAGAGAAAACAATAAAATAAAACGCTGTTGTATATATTTACCTGTAAAATTAAATTCAGACTTACAATAAACCAATTTGAAAAGAGTTAAATCTTTTTAGAAAAGTTTTTCTGCAAGAATCATTAGCTCTTGGCCAGGCACTGTGGCTCACGCCTATAATCCCAGCACTTTGGGAGGCCAAGGCAGGCAGATTACCTGAGGTCAGGAGTTCGAAATCAGCCTGACCAACATTGTGAAATCCCGTCTCTACTAAAAATACAAAATTAGCCTAGTGTGATGCCAGATCCCTGTAATCCCAGCTACTCTGCAGGCTGAGACAGAAGAATCACTTGAACCCAAGAGGTAGAGGCTGTGGTAAGCCGAGATCATGCCACTGTACTCGATCCTGGGCAACAAAGTGAGACTCCATTCCAAAAAAAAAAAGAAGAATCATTAGCTCTTGAAGTGCTAAAATGTGTATTTCAAAATAATGTATCAGGAATTTATCTCAATGTTCTCACAGCCTATAAAATACTACTAGCAGGTTTAGTTAACAGTTGCATCAACAGAAAGGTCCTTTTCAAAATTGAATACTATCAAGAAGTATTTGCAACTTTGCATTTGCCAAGAGGACTGACATTGCTTTCAATTATATTAATTGAAAATTAAATTGGTAAAAGTATAAATTTTGATGACCTAATAAATGAATTTGCAGAAAATTGAGTCAGAAAAATTACATAATTAGTTGTTATATTACTAATTATTATTTATTTTAAAATATGATACCAAAATATTATTGCAATTTGTAAGTTTGTGTTGTTACTCATACATTACTATTATTCTTGTTATGGTTTACAAGTAATACAATGTTTTTAAAGAAAAAGCTTTCTCTTTTAGCACATTTTATAACATTTTTTCCCTGATTTTTTCACAAGGAGCCCTGCATTCTCATTTTGCACAGGACCCTGTAAATTATGTACCTGGCCCTGGATGGAATACAGTTTAGATTTTTGCCACAGATTTGCTGAGTTCTATCTAACCAAAGTGAGGCTCATTTTTCTTTAAACATTTGAAGTATATTAATTTTATGTCCTTTATCCAATAATTCTGCCTTGTGCACATTTGTTTCCCCTGTGCGTTAGATAAAATTTGATTAGTGTGTTAGTATTCATTCAGCCCATGTATCTCTGTGACAAGCCTGTGCATCAGGGTTGAAATCTTCCCCTGCAGTGGAAATTTACATTGCCTCAGCCAGGCACCCCCAGGATGTTAACAGGCCACCTGAGGTTGGGGTTTTTAAAACCAGGGAGGTCACATAAAATTGGCTCTAAACCCCTGCAAGGGAATATCTATATTATAAATTCTCAGAGATGTTGATTTTCTACCAGAGTCCAGGCAGAAAAAGACAGTTTCCTTATCATCTCTTTTGTGCGAGAATTTTTTTTCCTAGTTCTCACTTTCACAAAAGCAAAACACCCATCAAACAGTCCAACTCCCCTCCTTGCCCTGACCCAAGGCCTTGCACTGAATTCCGTGCCCACCTGAGCTAACTGTCCGAAACCATTATTAGCTTAAGAAATCTTCAGCAAACCCGGGCAGCAGCAGCAGCAGCAGCAGCGGCCTCCATGTCCCTTTGCCACATGGTTTTCATTTTCCATTTTTACTGAGTACCTGGTAACTGCAAACTACTCTGTGCATGGGAGATAATGTTGATGATGTTTTATATGCCATTTTTAAGTGTTTTATAGAATATTCTCCAATCTGGCACACTGCCAAGAAGAAGGGTGGGCCTTCATTTTCTATTTCACAAAATGAAGATGATTGAATTCGATGAGCCCTAAATTACAGTTCACTCACCCCTTCAATCTTCCACTCAGTGTTGGAAGACTGTGTGCTGGACAAACAGTGCAAGGTGCTAAGGATACAACGACGGTAAGACATAGCTTCTGAACCCAAAGGATTCACAGCTTCCGAATACCAAGTTGGAAAGATAATTTAAGTCAAATGCAAGAATGCAATCATAGGGTCATGTACAGGATAGCGCGCAGGATAGCACACAGGTGTGGGATAGTGAAGGTTTTTAGCAAAATTCAATGTAAGCTGTTTGAGAGGATAAGTTATCCTGGTGTTTAGGGACAGGAGACAGGAGAGTGCTGATGGTGGAGTGGAAAAGGTGATTCTAGACAAAAGGGAGAGCGTGGCAAATAACAGAGGTGAAAAACCACATGGTGGAAATAAGAGCCTGACTGATCCAATGAAACTCCCTTGTTCTAACCATCTTTCACAAAAGAACCTTAATAGATCTATGAAGATAGAAACTAAAAGACTATTAGGTTCTCCTCATTCAAATACTTCTTAACAAAACCTAAAAGGTTTTAAGTTACATTTTATTTCTTTAACTTTGTTACTTTTTTGAAATTTTATATACACTAAAATATCCTGAAATAGCATGAGCTTGTAACATCCCAAGCATAAAAGTGTACAGCAAATTACATATTGCTTGCAGATTTAAGAACAACGTAGTTCTGATGGAAATTAATTGAATCCCTTATCTAGAGTGTTAATGAGCCCCTTAGCCAAATTGTCAAGAGAAGTATTTTCCCCCCATTTCCTTTTTCTGTTGTCTCAATACTTTCTCTAATCCAGATTGCTTATAGCTACAATGCTCATGGAACCAAGCTGCTCTGATTGTATCCCTCATAAAGTGGTCAGTCCTCAATTTCTCTGCAACTGTTGAAGGTTTCCATCTTATATGGGACTTTGGCTTCAACTGCCCCAAGATTTGCAACAGAACATTTACTGTGTCTCTAACTGGTAAGCCTGTTCCTGATTTTTACTGCACAATTCCATACAGTGTCAAACCTATAAGCGAGGTTCCTCTCAGATTCAGATGAACTCCATCCTATGGCTTTAAGTAGGAAACTCTCCTTATATTCATGTGGGTTTCTCTGTAGCATTAGATGAGAAGAAAACATTTTCTGAGCTAAGTTCCCGCCGTAACACAAATAATCTTTCTTTAAATATGTCTTCCTCACCTCCCTTCACACTGAAGAAAAAATTGCTTCTCCTTAGGATTAATCTTAGCCCAATGGGCTTGAAATGCTGTTGGCTTTTTGGGGCTCACTGCTATTGGGTCACAAGTTCACTTTGAAATGGTTATCAGTGGCATATAAATGCAAAGCACTATTATTATATGTAAATTACTATCTACTTTCTGTAAATCTTTCCTCTCCCTTTTCCAAAAACACATTATATTGAGGTTGAATATTCAAATTCTTTCTGCAGATTTCTGTGAATAGCTTTATAATACTCAAGTTAGAACTCATTTCAACTCAATTGAGATTTTATCAACTTTTCATTTTCTAGCAAAACACAAATTACTTTGTGTTTAAAAATTACATGAACTAATGTACTGTAAGAATGCGAGATTTTCAACTATGAAGATTTGTCTTAATTTATTTAAAAGGCAATATTATGATGTTTGTAATTTATGTTAAAATACACCAACATAGTTCTTATAGTACTATAAATATGCTATTTAATTTAAGTTTGAGATAGGGTGCAGTGGCTTATGCCTGTAATCCCAGTTCTTTGGGAGGCGAAGGTGGGTGGATCAACTGAGTCTAGGAGTTCGAGACCAGCCTGACCAACATGGTGAAACCCCGTCTCTACTAAAAATATAGAAATTAGCCAGGCATTGTGGTGCTTGCCTGTAATCCCAGCTATTCCAGAGGCTTAGGCAGGAGAATTGCTTGAACCTGGAAGGCAGAGGTTTGCAGTGAGCCGAGATCACGCCACTAGCCTAGGAGACAGAGCCTAGGTGACAGAGTGAGACTCCATCTTAAAAAAAAAATTAAGCTTTAGGTTTAAAGAGAGTCAGTCACTTCCTCTGACTGAACATCTGCACTCCAGGGAAAGCAACTATAATTTTATTAGAAAGACCACATTAGAAATACAAGCACTATTAGTCATATCTAGATCAACCCCTGAAGCTTTGATATTGAATATAATAAGCTAGATTCTCCAATCAGTATTTAGAATGATAAATGTCAAAATTGGGAGTTTATTAGTGAAATGTAAATATATTCAAGATATATAGATTGAATAAAATATTTTATAAAATTAAAGATATTTAAGATATGTAGATTGGAAACTGGATGAAATATTTTGGATTCACTCCTCACTCTTTGGTGAACAGCCTATAAAAATCTAGCCAGGTCCAAATTAGCCCTTAGGTTTGGTGGTGGGAATAAATTTTTTAAAATCAGTAAAATTATGACTCTTTATAATATAAAAAGAACATGTATGTATGAAAGACTTGATTTGCCTCATTAACTAATGAGGAAACCAGAGAAGAAGTAACAGCTTATTCAGAGAAGACCTCCAAGACCAGACAAACATAAGCCCATGAGTAATGTTGAAATGAATTTCTTAAATAGGTACAAAACTGGTTTCTTCCACTGTAGGGAGGGGGAAGTCAATTGAACCTCCACTAGACAGAATTTATTTGCATGTGTATAGATAAGAATTATCTGCCCTACTGCCAGTTTTCTACAAGTTAACTTATATCTACAGAATTGTAAAATAGCTCAGACAATGAAAAGCAGACACTACCTAGAATCCAATAATCAGAAAGGTGTTCTTTAAACCAGTGGTTCCCAGTACTTTTGGGACCAGGGGCCAGTTTTGTGGAAGACAATTATTCCACAGGATGAGGGCATGGGGGATAGTTTCAGGATAAAACTGTTCACCTCAGATCATCAGGCATTAGATTCTCATAAGGAGCATGCAACCTAGATCCCTCACATGCACAGTTCACAATACAGTCCGGGCTCCTATGAGAATCTAATGACAGGAGGCTGAGCTCAATTGGTCATGCTTGCTCACCTGCTGCTCGCCTCCTGCTGTGCAGCCCGATTCCTAACAGTCCGCAGACACTACCAACTGGGGGTTGGTGACCCCTGCTCTAAACAATGCATATTTTTCTACTGAAAACACCTACTAATCTTTTGGTCCATTTATAAGTGTTTCACAATTTTTCCTTGCTGTAGTTCTATATTCAACCACTGGTTTAGAAGGATTTCTCAATTATCACTAAATTTCTGTTACTTGTTGCTGCTAAACAGATAATAGAACTCTGCCTCTAGAATGCTGTCTCCTTTTTCTTAGGCTAACCTTTCTTGAAGAATGTTGCTTAGAGCAACTAAAAAAATAGAGAACTGGGACCACATTGGGCTTACAGAACAGACTGTAATGTGCTTGCCTGCTCATAAAGGTTTGTTTAAAAATGTCTACACCAACAATGAAATTTACCAAAAGCTTGCTTTCATTATAACTTTGTAACAAGGTTGTGGCAGAATAGTAGCCCTTATCAACTTCAAACATTTTGGGCTATTACCTTTATCTATCAAAAAGAACCCAAGTTGTACATAAACAAATTGACAGGTAAATTTACAACAGGCATAAATTACTACCACGGTTAGTTCCCCCCTTTTTCCCTTTTGGAAGAAGGTTATCAATTCGCTTATTAAAAATCAGAAGTAGCATTTGTAAAAGATTTTGAGTGGGGGGCCCATAATGGATTTTGACATCTGTGAGCACACATCTGGCTGTTAACATTTTGCTCCCAGTTCACATTTTGTCTAGTCCTAGTGTGGCATAGACACAACCTACTCAACCTGCAGTCAAAGGAACCAGAAAACACAATTTTTATTCTTTACCTATTCCTCCCCAGCTCCTCCAGCCCCAAATCTCTTTATGTTGATGACAACCTCCCTTTATTTGGTCTTTGAGGAAGGTGGCAGTGGAAAGAGGAGGGAGGCAGGTGTGGAGTCCCAAGCTCAGCATCTCTGAGTCGATATTTTGTGCTCTTTTTAAGTAAGAGTATATCACTGGACTATAAGATACTTTGGCAGTAACTACATCAAGATGTAAACACATATGACTGGTGAGTAAGTATACTCAGCTTACCTAGCTTGGTTATAGAATTAGAATTTCCATACACCTCCAAATGAACTCTTGAAAGCAGGCCTCAGTGAAAAGGAGGTAAAACAAAGACTACAACATATGGTTTATCTTTTCAGTAATTACATTTTCAAATGTAATCCTATACACTTTTTCCCCCTTAAATAAAGTCTTGTTTAAAACCAAATGTTTCTCTGTTAACACAGAGTAGGCAAATGAGAGTCCACACGCGGATATTGAGATATTCAGTGGTTTTATGGTTTTGAAAAGTTTGAATTAACATGCTGTACTTGTGGCCTCCTGGAGAATAAGGCTGTGCAAAGGGAAAAGTGGTTAAGAACTGGGCTTGTGTCTTCCACATGGACAAGCTTTTTCAGGCCACACTCAGTTGCAGAATCAGCATTTTTTTCAGAGGACAGGGCAACTGTGTACTATAACATATCCCACATGTCCATATCAGAACAGCAAATTTCTTGTTGTGAGAAAAAAAAATCTACCTTCAGCTCCTCCTAAGTAGAAGGCTTCTACAGAATTCTTTGTCTCTGCAGTCACTCTAAGCCAAAAATGTAGCTGTTTTTAGCTTTTAATAAAGCTAACATGATCAACTGTATTTACGAATGATTACATTTTGAGTCTGTTTTCTACTATTCTGGTGATAATCTGAGATTACCACACCTTTCCAAATGCCTGAATTTTCTGTTCATGTGTCAGGAAACATGTTATTCCTTCATGGGGAAGAAAAAATAGCCTTTGCTAATGTAACTTTGTAAGAAATCAGACAGCAACAGGGCAAGAGTCTGATGGCAGAACAGGACCTTAGAGATGGACTAGTGCAGATTAAGTAAGAGAAAGGCAGATGACATTTAGAAGTCAAAGAAGTATGGCGGGTACAAAGAAGTAAAGTATGTTTGTTCAACCCCTATTTCACCCTCCTTCCTCCTTGTTCTGCAGAGTGAGACAAGCTGAAGTCTACATTTCCCACACTTCTTAGCTACTGGGGTTGTGAATACAAATTAGATTCTACCAGTCAGATGTATTTGTCTGACTGAGATTTAGAGATAAGCAGAGGAGGCTATTTTCATGCAGATGTCCCTTCTGGCAAATCATGCCATAAAGATGTAACTATTGAGAGGCCATTTTGCTGGTGTCTTAGTCTGTTTTGTATTGCTATAGCAGAATATCTGAGTCCGTGTCATTTAAAAATTAAAGAACTTTATTTGGCTTATGATTCTGGTGGCTGAAGAGTCCAAGATTGGGCAGCTGACTCTGGTTAGAACCTCATGCTGCTTTTCTACTCACGGTGGAAAATGGAAGGGAAGCCAGCTTGTGCAAAGAGCTCATATGGCGAAGAGGAAGCAAAAGAAAGAAACCAAGGAAGCCAGTCTCTTTGAACAACACTCTGTCCTAAGAACTAATTTACTGACTCACCCCTGACCCTGCAGGAGGGCATTAATCTATTCATGAGGGATCCGCCTCTATGACCCAAATACCTCCCACTAGGCCCCACCTCCAACATTACCACATTGAGAATCAAATTTGAACATGCATTTTGGTGGGGATGAACCATATCCAAACCACAGCAGCTGGTCACTTGCAGGGTTGCAGTGTCAGATAACCAGTCTCGTGAATGTCAGGAGGCAGCAGCAGGGACCACAGCAGAACAGCAGCAGCCTGCTGATGCCTTGGCCACAACCATGAATAGTCCTGTGCTGGGACCTGATCCTAACTCCTTCAGTCCTTCCACTAACTCTATAGGCACATAATTCTCTGTATTAAATCACCTTCTGTCTAAAACACCCACAGTGATTTTGTTTCTTGTGATTCACTCTAATTTGGAGGATCAACACGAACAGATCCAGAGTAGATGAAGGAATTTATTTAGAAACATAAAATCAAATAAAAAGTAAAACGGTAAAATAAATAAACAAACCAACACTTACAAATAAGGCAAGCTAGTGCTCTTAGGGAAAATAAAACACACCTCAATCTAGGCTGGTTCAATCTAATGGTGCAAATAAAAGCAGGTATGGAATTATTTAATAGTTCAAGTCTCTTAGCAATCAAAAGGAAATGAAACTCACCAATTAGGCTACCTAGAATTATTTTCATCAGTGCAATAAAGTAAAGTGGTCATTACAGTTGACTCTTGAACAACATGAGTTTGAGTTGTCTGTGTCCACTTCTGTGTGGATTTTCTTCCACCTCTGCCACTCCTGAAACAGCAAAACCAACCCCTCTTCTTCTTCCTTTTCCTCAGTCTATTCAATGCAAAGATGATGAAGATGAAGATCTTTAGGATGATCCACTTCCATTTAACAAATGGGAAATATATTTTCTGTTCTTCATTATTTTGTTAATATTTTCTTTTCTCTAGCTTGCTTTATTGTAAGAATATAGTGTATAATACACGTAACATACAAAATATGTGTTAATTGACTGTTTATGTTATTTTAAGGCTTCCAGTCAATAGTAGGCTATTAGAAGTTAAGTTTTGGGGGAGTCAAAAGTTTATACATAGATGTTTGACTGCTCAGGGGGTTTGATGCCCTTAACCTTGGCATTGCACAAGAGCCGACTCACTGAAAATAGCTCTGATATGTTTCTCCTTCAGTCTCTCCTCATATCATTTTCCTTCTCTGATTCATTTCTTTAACAAATATTGAATACCTAAGGTGTTCCAGGCACTGTTCTAGACACTGTAAGTACAGCAGCAAGTAAAACAGACAGGGACCCTCACTTATGGAGCCTGCCTTCTGATGGAAGAGATAAACAATAAACACATAAACAGATACATGAATAAATAAGGTCACAGAATGATCAGTATTATTAACAAAGTAAGGCAGGGTAATGGGATAGAGAATGACTGGAACTGGTTGGTTCAAGTTGATATAAGATGGTCGGGGAAGCTTCTTTAAAGAGGACCCTCTTGGACAATGACCTTCCCAGTTAGCAAGTAAAAGACATGGAGGAGAGTTTCACAACCCTAAGGTGGAAAGAGCAGAGGGACAGCACAGAGGTCAGTGGAAATCAGAAACAGGGAATAAGGGAGGTGACAAGAGATTAGATCAAAGACATAAGCTGGGTCCAGATCACCAAAAGTCTTGTACGCCATGAAGAGAAATTTACATTTTATTACCATCACCCCTACTGTGTATGCAACCATTTGTTAAACACTATTTTGACAGAATTAGACCTATAAGGTTATTTTTTAAATTAGCTGCAATATGAAGCTTAAAGAATAATATGTGACATTATAATTAAGTAGAAGTTTAGAGTAATAAAAGCCTAAAGCACACACACTCCTTCACATCACACATTCAGGAAATCTGACCTGCGATCTAGGAGTTTTTACATATAGAAGTGGACAGTATGCCATCAAGCACTCTTCATTGCCCATTGCCACTGCTCTTGCAAAATCTATCTCCACAAACAATAAAATGAGTCCTTCCTTAGTCATGAATTCCTTGCCTACGCCTATGTCCTGAATGGTATTGCCTAGGTTTTCTTCTAAGGTTTTCATGGTGTTAGGTCTTATGTTTAAATCTTTAATCCATCTGGAGTTAATTTTTGTATAAAGTGTAAAGAAGGAGTCCAGTTTTGGCTTTCTGCACATGGCTAGCCAGTTTTCCCAACACCATTTATTAAACAGGGAATCCTTTCCCCCATTGCTTGCTTTTGTCAGGTTTGTCAAAGATCAGATGGTTGTAGTTGTGTGGCGTTCTTTCTGGGGCCTCTGTTCTGTTCCATTGGTCTGTATCTCTGTTTTGGTACTAGTACCATGCTGTTTTGATTACTGTAGCCTTGTAGTATCGTTTGAAGTCAGGTAGCGTGATGCCTCCAGCTTTGTTCTTTTGCGTAGGATTGTCTTGGCTATGCAGGCTCTTTTTGGTTCCATAGGAAGTTTAAGGTGGTTTTTTATAGTTCCATGAAGAAGGTCAATGGTAGCTTGATGGGGGATAGCATTGAATCAATAAATTACTTTAGGCAGTATGGCTATTTTCACAATATTGATTCTTCCTAACCATGAGCATGGAATGTTTTTTCATCTGTTTGTGTCCTCTCTTATTTCCTTGAGCAGTGGTTTGTAGTTCTCCTTGAAGAGATCCTTCACGTCCTTTGGTAGTGTATTCCTAGGTATTTTATTCTCTTTGTGGCAACTGTGAATGGGAGTTTGCTCATGATTTGGCTCTCTGTCTGTTATTGGTATATAGGAATGCTTGTGATTTTTGCACATTGATTTTGTATCCTGAGACTTTGCTGAAGTTGCTTATCAGTTTAAGGAGATTTTGGGCTGAGACAATGGGGTCTTCTAAATACACAATCATGTTGTCTGCAAATAGAGACAATCTGACTTCCTCCTTTCCTAACTGAATACCCTTTATTTCTTTTTCTTGCCTGATTGCTCTGGCTAGAACTTCCAATACTATATTGAATAGGAGTGGTGAGAGAGGGCATCTTTGTCTAGTGCCAGATTTCAAAGGGAATGCTTCCAGTTTTTGCTCATTCAGTATGACACTGGCTATGGATTTGTCGTAAATAGCTTTTACTATTTTGAGATACGTTCCATCAATACCTAGTTTATTGAGAGTTTTTAGCATAATGGGCTGTTGAATTTTGATTAAAGGCCTTTTCTGCATCTATTGAGATAATCATGTATTTTTTTTCTTTGGTTCTGTTTACGTGATGGATTACGTTTATAGATTTGCATGTTGAACCAGCCTTGCATCCTTGGGATAAAGCCCACTTGATCGTGATAGATAAGCTTCCTGATGTGCATTTGGTTTCACAGTATTTTACTGAAGATTTTTGCATCAATGTTCATCATGGATATTGACCTGAAATTTTCTTTTTTAATTGTGTCTCTGCCAGGTTTTGGTATCAGGATGATGTTGGTCTCATAAAATGAGTTAGGGAGGATTCTCTTTTTTTGTATTGTTTGGAATAGTTTCAGAAGGATTGGTACCAGGTCCTCTTTGTACATCTGGTAGAATTCAGCTATGAACTCATCTGGACCTGGACTTTTTTTGGTTGGTAGGCTATTAATTGCTGCCTCAACTTTAGACCTTGTTATGGGTCTTTTCAGGGATTCAACTTCTTCCTGGTTTAGTCTTGGAAGGGTGTAAGTGCCCAGGAATTTATCCATTTCTTCTAGATTTATTGGTTTATGTGTATAGAACTGTTTGTAGTAATCTCTGATGGTAGTCTGTATTTCTGTGGAATTGGTGGTGATATCCCCTTTATCATTTTTTATTGCATCTATTTGATTCTTCTCTCTTTCTTTTTTATTAGTCTGGCTAGCGGTCTACCTATATCGTTGATCTCTTCAACACTCATAGATGGATGTTGAACAATGAGAACACATGGACACAGGGAGGGGAACATCACCCACTGGGGTCTATTGAGGGGGTGGGCAGCTAGGGGGAGGCATAGCAGGAGTTGGGGAGACTGGGGAGGGATAACATTGGTAGAAATACCTAAAGTAGGTGATTAGGGGATGGAGGCAGCAAACTACCATGGCATGTGTATAGCTATGTAACAATCCTGCAAGATCTGCACATGTACTCCAGAACTTAAAGTATAATTTAAAAAAAAAAAGAAAAAGTAACAATCTCAAAAACAAAAAAAAGTCCTTCCTTAAAATACTATGTCCCAGGTTCCTAATTTCAGACCACAGCTGAAGATAAGTTAAGCACTGTGAAATTCTCTGGGTTTCATCATCTTTTAAAGCCAACAAGAGAGTCCTTCAGATTCTTCTTTTTCACTAGGTTCTTGGGATGACTCTAAATAGAGAGTCCATGTGATTTTTGGAAATTTTAATACTTTCTAACCCCTAGAGATGGGGGAGGAAGTACCAATTGAGTGCCAGAAAAGTGAGCTGAAACGAATTATGTAGTGGGCTTAATAGAACCACCATGTGACGAAATATTCTCTGTTTTAATTTATGAAAAGTAACTTCCTTGCATGTTCCACACCCACCTCCCTTGGGGCTTCCTCGTCAATCCATTCAACTGCATCACTTAGGAATTAATTTTTTTCTCCACAGCCAAGGCTATTAGGGCTACAAGACAAAGATCACCATCTCCATTCCACTGGTTCAAAGGTATTTCCCTCAGGAATTCCCTTCCTCCTCTACTCCAATATGATTCTAAATAATACTTACCCACCCCAGTTTTGAAACATAGTTTAACTTATTTATTTACTCACTTGTCAGAGTTTGAGAACAAGGCTACCAGCTCACAGATCAATTTTTCAAGGAGCCTTTCCCAGGCTCCACTCCTATACTGAACAACGTCTTATCCCACAGTCAGGATACAGTTTTAAATAATGCGGAGACTCCCACCTATGGTGGGATCCTAGACAATCGCTTACTCTCTCTGGATCTCAGGTTGTCCACATATAAGGAAATAATTAAATAGGAGGAGGAAAAAGCAAAATGAACTAAGATGCTCACTGGAGTACTAAATATAATGGTAAAAAATTAGAAACAACTTAGGTTCCAAAAGTTAAAACCATAACAGTATTTTACTAGCTTTGTACAATAATAAAATCAACTAGAATTCGGGTAGCATATTACTTTGTAAAATATTTACAAGTACATCACTTAATTTGTAAGCAGCCTAACAAAAAGCAGACCAATTTATGATTTTTATTTATTTTCATTTTGCAGATGAGAAAATGAAGGCTCAAATAAGCTAAGTGGGTTGTATGAGGTTATATAGAGCAGTTACTCAGACACAGCAGGCAAGGTTGGTCTCTCATATTAGCTCTACTACCCTGTAGCATTATATTTTTTTCAAAGGTTGTTATATAAGCTTCAGTTTTCTTATCAGCAAAACAGGATGGGTAGGTGTGCAATTAAACAGAAGAACATATGTGGAATGTAGCATCTAGCATGTAGCTGTGATAATAACTTCTAGTTTCCTTTCCCTTCTTTTAATTGTGAATCCCATATCCTAGTAACTATGCCATGCTACCTCCGCCGTGACTAGAACTAGCTACCAGGTAATTCTACTTTCTCTTATCTTCCCAATCTGAGGCAGTGTTTCCCACCACCAACTTTATTGATACCCCCTGACCTAGGGCTACCCACAACCAACAGACAGAAAGAGAAAATAGCCTTTCCCACCATCCTCAGAGTCCAACAATCTCATTCCTCCTGACTGACTTCTGAATTTCTGCTTGCCTCTTTAAATCTGTGGCACTTGACTCCTTAGTTGAGCCGCCTAGTGTCAGAAAACAATGGGAATATTTTCACAGCTCTGCATGCTCTGGGGTTTCTGAGCAATCTGGGTTAGAAAGTGAGTGAATGGCAAACAAGGGTATAAAGTTAAGGATAGTAAGTTACCTAGGAGAGATTTACAAGTTTCTCTTCCCTGGAGCCATATGTTCACATTTCAAAGGATTCTAACACCCTAGGGCCCTTCCCTTCTCTCCTTAGAGAGATTTGCTCCCATTAGAAAGCAAACGTTTTATTCCTTCTCTCAGGAGGCAAGAAAAGACAGCTGTGCAGCTGCTCCTATATGAGCTCCAAGATTTGTAATTTCATCATGATGCCCTGAAGAAGAAATGGACATGTAGAACTGGCACTGAGACATAGATCATCAGTCGGCTGCTGACCTAGAAACCTTGTGTTTACTGTAAGGATAAAATAAATGAATGTAAATGTAAAATATTGTCTCCTAGACTTGACTTATTATCCACAGAAGTCTGAAATATCTTTCAGCTCCCCCTCCTGCTTGGTTGAACCTGGGTCATTATCATGCAGAGTCATCTCAAATGAATGCATAGCAAACTTCTGTTTGATAGTAGTTCCAACCCTTACCAGGTAGAATCGAATGGAAAAGAGAAATCTGCTTGTCTTGAGAACCAGAGTTAAGACACTAAACTGAACATTAAATTTTTATTTAGAGAGGATGGAAAAAGTATATGTTGGAGGAAAGCAAAGGGTGAGAGACCCCACACAATTCACCAGCAACTATTAAACATAAGATTACCACATAACACTTCACTGTTTCAACTATTTGGGAATGCAAAAGGGTCTCTCAGGCCATCTATTCATTCTTTTGTCAGAGCAAAGAAACTTCCAACAAGATGATGGCCCCAGTAACAGAAGAGTTGGGAAGAACATGAGAATGATGCTTCTTGCCCTCCTGTACCTGGTTCTGCCAAGATGTTGAAAGCAAACCTCCTAATCCCAATTGCAATCAAAATCTTCAGGTTTTGGCAGCTAACTTTTCTTGCACGTCTGTTTTATAATGACCTTTTTGAGTCAAAACTATCTTCATTCAGAAGCACACAGGAAGTCAATCTCAGCAGGGTTAGATCAGAGACTTTCGTGTTACTATCAAAGTGCCCTGGATCCAGGTCACAAGATTAGTTGAGTCAATACAAATGAGCCACCTCCACAAGAACATTACTGAGTGAAACAAGCCAACCTCTGGCTGATTCACTTCTCTTGATTCCAATGAGTTCAGGCTCCCAACACAGCCTTGCCCTCAGATTTTAGATTTCTGGTGTGCTTCTGAGCCATTCTTTATTGTCCTTTTGTATGAAGCCTAAAGGGACCTGCTACTCAGCTGAATTGCTTCTCTCCAGATCCAAAGCACAGTCTGCAGCCCGGCTGGCATCTCTTGGCAATCCACTCTGTCTGACCCCTCTTCTTACCGCTAAATCCAATCTGTTCAGCATCTGACAAAAGTGAGAATTTAGAAAACCTGTTTTTGTTTTTCCTTTTACCATCTCAAAGGCAGATTTATTCTATGGCTTTGGACAAGTCATTCAACCATTCTGATCTTTGTTCTTTTAAAACATAAGTAGCCAGTGTGGATTGTCAGCACAGAGCTATCCGTGTTTCCAGGAGTGGTGTTCAGTAAATTATGAAAACCCTCTGGAAGGGTTAGTTTATACAAAGCAGCCAAATTCCAACCTTGGAGAGGTTAATCCCCCTCATAAAATAGCATAAAAACACAGAGACACTAAGTTTCAAGAGGATGGAATATGACTCTAGCTACATGTCCTGCCCTAAACCTCAGCCAATGTCTTAAGCCAAAAAAACCTCAATAATTGAATGCATTTGGATAAGACAAAGACAAAACCAATTTCCTGAATGATGGAAATTATATCTGCCCCCCAGTGGCTTTTCTCTGTTGCATGATGGCATAGAAACTAGCAGGGAAAAACTGTTTTATTGGGTAATGGACCAGTATGCCAATATATCATCCTCACTATTTTTCAATTTCTGAGGAACAATGGATAAGATCAGTGCCCTGCCACTGTGAGGTATCAACCCAACTGAAAATATTAATACATCTAATTTACTAAAAAAAGGCTTTAGGATGACAGGAATGATCATTGTTGCCCATGGAGTTAAGCAGTTTGGCTGTACTGAGGAGGATGGCTGATTGTGCTTATCTTATCTGATTCTGTCATCATTGTAGAGTCAGCTTCTGCTGGGGGCCTGGAATCCTGGGAAACTGACCTCTTTGCTCTGGAGCTGCTAAATCATAGAAGCCTGTGGGCCCCACTCAGCTCACTTAGAACATCGAGGCAGTTTTTACTCTTTACTGGGTGAGAAACCGGAGAGAACAGCTTACATCTCAAATTAGTAATGATCATGGTCTCTGTTCTGTAAGGCACGCATCTACGAATTCCTGCACCCAGGCTTCAGTGATTAGGTCAGCTTTACTTTTGAAGTAGACAGCAAATGGGTAATCCCATTTGCTTATGTAAATATTAGAAGAGTGTGCTCTGTTTAAGCACAGTGCAAGACTCTTTTATCAGCTGCTTTATAAGCCTAACATTCCCTTCCCACCCAGAATGGCCAGTTAATATACCAGGGCTAAATTTTTGGAGAATTACTCTACCATATGGAAGTAGCAAATGAAGAACATAAAAAGCAGAAAGAGCTAAGCCCTGGTGTATAGTGGTTTCAAATTCACTCATTATTCATATGAGTGTAAGAAACACAGGGAACAGGAGAAGGTCAGTAAGGTCCATGGAGGCCATTCCTTTCCAATAAGCTCTTTTTTTCCTAGGGCAGCATCTAATTGCTTCTGTGCTGCTTACAGTTGGGCCTGGGATTCTGTTCCAAATATTCGTTACTCTCAGAAAGGAAAAAAAAGTGGCTGGTGACTGTTCTGTATTTCAGTTTTTGAGTTTCAAATACGATTCAATTATAGTATTACTGCTTTGTACTATAGCATAGTGTTGCTTGCATACAAGTTCTTAAGCAGAGGGGGGGTTATAGATGAGCCTCAATCCTACTTCCCAGGACTCTTTTCTCCTTTCTGAGTGATAGAACTAGCCACTTTTAACCTCAAGGTTTGTTTATCATTTTCCATGGGGGATGTGCTACTGGAAAATAGTGGGGAATGGGGTCAGTCAAGTGGGATAGGTTTTTTTTTAAAAAAAAAGAAAACATGCCCCCTGGTTCTCAGGGAAATAGAGGGGGTAGAAATGGCCTGAGTATTATCTACTTTCCAATGATTATAACTTTTTTTCTTCCTTCCTTCCCTTCCTTCCTTCCCTCCCTCCTCTCTTCCCTCCCTCTCTCTTTCCTTCCTTCCTTCCTTTTCTCCTTCCTTCTATGTGTCTGTCCTTTCTTTTCTCATTTTTTTCTTTTTAATATCCAGAGCCCACTAGAATAAAGGTATCTTACCTGCGAGGTCTTTCTTCGCCCTGGTCATTCTGGTTCTGAGGAGTTTTCCAGTCTCCTTAGATTAGCTATTGGCCCCCCCGCTTGCAGATACCTTTAGAGATCTGAGAACTAAACCACAGTTAGCACCCCCAACTTCTTGACACCAAACCTTTTAATGCCCAGAGACAGCCAAAATCAGCAGCTGCTAAAACTAGGGAAATTAGAAAAATAAAACACTTACTCACCCTCAAGCAACTTGCAGTTTGCTGAGAAGGCAATATTCATGTATATCAAGCAGCTAATCAAAAATACACGACAGTATATTGACACATTGTGAATAAGCTCTGAATTCACTAGTGCCAGGCCAATCTAAGCTCTAGGTTTTAAAGTTCTACAACCAGCAACTAGAAAGTTTTATAAGCTCTCCTACTTTCTACACTCAAGGACTTTTATGCTAATACATTAGTCCTTAAAAGATGGTTAAGAGCCACACATTCTTTGTCAAGTGAATATAATTACTAATACTCTAGTTTCACAATTGTATTTCTTTAACTCTTAAGAGTCCTTAGGGGGCTTCACATTCTGGTATATGCAAGGAAACTCTGTTATCAAACAAAAAAATTTTTCGTGTGTGTGTGTGTGTGTGTGTGTGTGTGTGTATTTCAATGCATCAAGTAATGAAATCATGCATTTGGGCTGTAATTCTCTCCTTCCTGGGACTGAACATTAATCATCCAATTAGCTGGTCTGTTCTTCCTCAAAGCAAAGTTTGGTCTATTGAAAGCATTATTCTCACACATGGGAGCTAGACAACTTTTGACCACTATGGGCTGACTGCAAAACAGAATGGAGTTTTCAAAGGGTGCTATTCATTACCTCACAAATCCTACAGTATGTCTGCCTTGGGTTTATTAGTTCAGTGAAATTTTGATGGATTTTAAAATATATGTAAATAACTGTAGTAAAAAGCCTGTGCAGCTTTCACCCATACATGAACTGAAGAAACTAATAGGCACAAGTGCTATGAATACAAACACACCCAACCGGCTTTGTTTGGTGGGATGGTGATTTCACTCTTGGAAGCCCTGCTACTCTTGGATATGCTTTTATTTTTATTTTTTCTAATGTAACAATTTTATATTCAAAAAGGTAGAGCAGAGTGGCTTCTCACTGACTTCTACCTCTATAAATACCTATATAAAGGGAAGCAGCTTAGGTTAGAAATAAAACATATAAGCCTCAGTTAAAGCAGAGAGATTTATGAGTTTTCTGATGAATTTTGTCCCAGTAACCTTGATCAGGCAAAGAATGCCAAGTAATATTTACTGACCCCATGTCTCAGTTGAGATATTGGAAAAAGGAAGACAGACAAAAGAAACTTAAAGGTAAGTAACAAGAAGAAATGAGGAGGAAGAGTAAATAGCAGAAAAATTAAGGGAAATGAGAAATAAGAAAGTTCTACGTATGTCAAGGATCTGTTAAGAGCTAATAGTTTCCTAGATTTGGGCTTCATTAAATACCCTGTATTTGAGGGGGAGGGATGAGTTTGTACAAGTTTCCAAGCCTTGGGGCCAATTCAGGAAAAAAACACACACAAAAAACTTATCTCTTACTTGTTATCACTGGAAGTAACCTCAGAGAACTTCCAGTTCAAATTTCACAATTTATAAAATGAAGAAATTATGTCTCAGATAAGTAAAGTGGTATGTCAAAGATCTCTCAGCTGATCAGTAGAATAGCTGAGCCTAAAATTCAGATCTATTTCCTAACCCATTCTTATTTCCACTAAATGTCATTCTGTATGTTTGCTAGACTTGCATAATGTCCCATCATTTTGTGTATACCCCTTGCCCTTCATCCTCTACTCCAGGGGCGCACACACACACATACACACACACACTTGTGCTATGTTCTTGTGAATACAGCACAAATGTGAGTTCATCATCAGTTAGAATAGGCTGGTAAGAAACAGCAAGGCATGCACCTTGACAGCCAGCCATTTGCTTGCAAACTGAATGCAAATACTGTGTATGACCTGTAGCACTTCCAGCTATTACATACACCTGAATGTGACCTTTGGGAAACTTCTGTTGAAATTCACAGGGTTTCCTATCCCTAAATCCACCAAATCATTGAACAACACAAATCCAGTTGCATGATTCCACCCCATAGAAAAGCAAGAAATTCTGGGGCTGTTGCCACTTCCCAGTGGATTCATTTTTTGGAAGCAATTCTGTTGCTGTCACCTGACTGGAAAATAGCCATTTGTTTTGTTAGAATTTTCTGATTCAGTGGGCTTCTTCCACGTCACATAACATATATCTAAACTCTTCCACTTCAAGCACTTTACTTCTTGGGTACTAATACCCCCTTACCTATGCCCACCCTCCCAACATTTTACTCCATACACACACTCCACCTTTTGTTTATACCCTCAGCTTAAAGGCAAACCTTTTTAACTTACTATAAAAGGCCAAAGTTAAATAGGGAAAACATGTTCACTCTAAATTTTCTTAAAGGGGGCTTGTGTGATGCAATGTCCTCTCCTTCCAATAAGCATTGCTGTCACTGAGAAGCCATAAGAAGAACTTAAGCTTTGGCTGTTTTCTTAATAGAAAGGATGGCTCTATAGAACTCAAACTAGATGTGTAGTATAGTGGATCAGGTGAAATGCTGTCTATCCTTAGGAACTATTTAATGATAGAGAGCAAATGTTCAGGTCAAGAACTACAAAGACATGTATGACTGCTATACAAAAGAAGAAACTTCAGTTTAAGACAAAGAAGGATTTTCTAATGAAAAAGAGTTCTATGCTCCACCTCTCTCTGGTATGTCAATGGAAGTTGGATGACCATCTTTTTATATCCCCAACAGGAATTCATCAAAGAAAGCCTGGACCAGAGTTGCCTGAATCCTTTCTAATTCTCCACACAGAGCACTATGGAAACTCTTCTGAAGGTTGGTTGAGAACAGGGAAACATAACATGGGTTTAGAAAAGATAAAATATAACTGATCAACACAGGGATCAAGAATGGGTCCATCTCCAGGTTGCTCCAATTAAACGTGGAAATGATTCTGTAGCTCATGGTGTACATTGTCACTAATAAAACCTTCAAAGACCTTCTGTAATGAAAACAAAAGAATGTTTTATAAATATCACACCAAAAATGTAGTTGGCTTCTTAACTGTATGAGCATACTTGAAGTTTTTTCTCTTAACTAGTATAAATAGCAACTTTTAACACAAAATTAGGGAAACAATAGTCCCTACTTCATAGAGGATGTGATGTTTAAATAAAATAATGTGTGAAATCTGCTGGACAGATCACCTAGCACAGTGGGTAATGAGTAAGTGCTAGCTATCTTATTTACAGCCACTATTAATTTTCTCAATAATGTATTTCTTGATAGATATTGCCTTGGTAAATAAGCCACACTAAGTCAGAAGTATCCTGATCTCAAATTTCCAGAGCCGCACAATGTGGTCTGCATTATACTCCAGAGTCTACAACACTGAAAACAGTTATTATGCAGATGTTGAATGCTCATGTACCTAACATGTTGGTATCAGTGTGACTGGCATGACCTAGCGGGCGTAAATTTAGAGGGAAGTTGCAATAAAAGCAAGTACTCAAAAGGCTCCATTTTTTTTCTATGAAAGTAAATAAAACCTGATTGGTGGAATGAACAAAGCAAGTAGAAAGAACTGGGTCAAGAGAGACTTTATACATCAATTTTTGTGTGTGACTAATTTAGTGGGTTAGTGTTTCCTTGCAACTAGTGGTGTTTTCCAGCTGGCTTGAAGAAATAGAGAATTTAGGGCCAAAACATTTGGTGAGTTTTCTAACGAAAAAAAAAAATTAAACAATAGCTGCTCTGGCTTTTTGTAAGCAAAGATGTCTGAGTTGAACTCCAGGAAGAAAAGCAGCTATCACCCCATTCTATATTTATGAATCTCTATGCCAAGATTAAGGTGAACATCCCCAAAGTCCCATGTTACCACTCTTCTATCACCATACCTGATCAAAAAGCAACATATATTGAGAGAAATTCTTAAAAAGCTACTCAGAAAAACAAGCAATAGACACTTTTTACCCACAAAATCACAGAAGGCACAAACGGCCCAAAGGCAAATGGGTAAATGCCTTACTGCCTCCCATCCCAAACACAAGACCAAAAAACTGGGAAACTTAGATCCTTAGTGGACTCTGGACTACTCAAACTCCTTGGATGACATAATCTAATTTGAGATAAACCACTCAACTGACCATCTAGCAGAGGTCTTTATTCCAAGGGCCAGCCTTGCAGTGACCATCTGTAGTTCTTCAGCTGAAGTCTGCATGAAGAAAACTGAAAAGTTGAGATTCTAAAGCCCAACTCTTCCTGGACATTAATTTCTAGTGACTATCTGGGATGTTTAGTTGAGGTATTCCTAAGCATAGAGAAATTAAAATAGTCTCCAGCTATCATCACTTCTCAGGTCACAAATTCCAGTGAGTAATAATTACCCAGAACAAAAACTACCCACAGGACACACAGTAATGATTCCTCTTTCAGCATGAAACTATCCAAACTGAAACCACAGAGCAGATGGCAACTTTTCAGTGGCACATTCTATGACTGGGATATTGGCAGGTCCTTGGAGTCTTAGCCTAATGCAATGATAACATCAGGACCATGGAAGGTGGAATTCTAGTATGGTTCCCAGGGTCTCTGTCCCTGGGTACACACGTCCTGTACAATCTCCTTCCCTTGAGAATGAGCAGGACCTATGAATATGATGGAATAGTCATTCCTTTGATTAGGTAATATTCTATAAGATTCCATTTTAACAGACCAGAGAGAGATTCTCCTATCTGCTTTGAGGGAGTATGTTGCCATATTATGATGAGCCTATATGTTTTAAATGTGAGTCCCAATTTAGACTCTGACAACAACCCCTGGATGACTGCATGCAAGAAAACAGGACCTCATTTTCTATAACCACAAGAAGCTAGATTCTGCCAACAGCATGAATAAGCTTGGAAGAGAACCCTGAGGTCCAGATAAGAACCAAACCAGGTGACACCTTGATTTCATCCCTTTGAGATCTCAAGCAGAGGATCTAAGAAAACGATGAGATAATAAACATCTGTTGTTTGAAACCACTAAGTTTGTGGTAATTTGTTACATAGCAGTAGGATACTAACACATAGCCTGAGCGGAGTGGCTGTAGGTCCTCATTTACCCACTGTGTGACCTCAAGTAGGTTAAATAACTCCTTTGAGCTTCAGTTTTTCTCATTCTTCAAGTGTAGATTACGAATATAACTGCTCACTTGCTCCCATATATTTGAAGTGAGGGTGAAAATAGATATTACTGTGAAAGTATTTTGAAACTTCATATTATTAATGAAGTAAGTGGCAAAGTTACACAAAACATTTGAGGTCTGTGGAAATCCAAGGGTCATCATGGAATAAACGAAGGACTCTAAACTAATTTCAGCTTTTCAAACCAGGGTGGGGTTATGAGAGCTTCTGCTCCCATGACCTATCTCCAAAGCAAATGCCAGAAAAGGCTTGGGTTTGTCCAACAAAAGATACAAACATGGAGAAAATTTTCTATTTCATAGAAATTGGCAGTGCCTCGCCTGCAAATGTTTTACTTATTCACTCTATATACATTTCCTGTGACAAGTGCTAGGTACTATGGATAGGATGCAAATGAAATTCGACTTCTCTTTTTAAGCCAGTCAAAGTCCCTAAGAAGACACAGATAAGAGATGAACAGTTACCAAACTGTGTGAAAATGGTGTACTAGTTGGTAGGCAGACTGCTGAGTAAGCACAGGCAGCAGAGAGTCAGAGCACCTGCTTGTCATGGGGATAGGCAGAAGGGTGTCCTAGAGGAAGATGGACTTGTATTGATTACCAAAGGACAAGTAGGGGACATTAAGCAGACAAGATGGGCAAAGGGCTAAGGAAGAGGTATTTCATGGGAAACAGCTGAATATAAAACCCAGAGGCTTGAAACCATGACCCTCATATGGGACAAGCACATTAGTGCCATCTGGCTTTATAAAGAGAACAGGAAGGGACATGAAAAAATTAGAATTGAGAGTTAGGGAAAGAGCAGACCATAAAGGACTTTGTATGCTTTAATGAAGAATTTGACATTTATTCCGAAGGTGATAAGGAGCGCTTGATGGCTTTTAAAAAGATCTGCACTGAAGAAAGTTAACTTGGGCAGCAGTGTGGATAATGGACTAGAAAGAGTAAAGAATCCAACTTGAAAGTAATTTGAGTAATCTACCTAGAGAAAAGATAAAGACATTTGTGCAGATGAAAAGAGGGATGAATTTAAGAGCATCAAGAAAGTGGGACAAGCACGATTTAATTGGGCAAATTTAATCTGGGTGAGAAGAGGTCATGTTGAATCCAAGGTTTTCAGCGTGAGCAAGTGTGTAACTGTGAGATCTGTGAGTACTCCGGTTCTTATCCTGATAGGGGAGGAAGAATTTAGGTAAGAACATCAGGAGCATCACAAAGCTGGTTGGGAAATAGGAGGAGGAAATTATTAATACATGCAGGCAATTTATGTCCTAGATCCACTGAGGCAAACATTGCCCAGGGATTTTTCCTCACTAATAAAAGAATAGTTTGGGCAACAAAACTCCTGTTTGAGACTACAAGAAGACAGTAGTTCTGGGTCTGGTGGCTTAAATAGCTAGGCCTATAGGTAGTCATTAAGTGCATCATAGACAATTTCTCGATGGGTGGGTTCTCAACTTGCTAAAACTTAACTGTAAGCAGACTTAGGCATTTGTTAATTGACTGGCTTACTGGCCTAGGAGTTGAAGGTAACCATGGCTTAATTCAGCACATATGCACACTTTTAAAAGGAATTATAAAGTGTCTCTGATAACAAAAGAAATCTTAGTGTTCAGAAGTTGCTCTTGCAGTCAAGAAGGCGAGAGTGGAGAGAGCTCAGAGGCTTGTCAACATTTTTTTAATTCCATTTTTAGAACCACATCATTCAAAACGATGTTTTCAATTATTCCTGCTTTTAAATTGAATTTTCCTGAAAATAAATACACCACACCACTTTTAGTGCGAACACCCTGTAAAAGGCACTGAGAATGTGGAATCGATTTTAGACTGTGCATGAGGCCTCATATTCGCCAAATCACACCACTCCTTTTAAAACGTATCTCAAGTTGGTCATCTGCTGGGGAGCATTGCTTCATTCTTATTGATCTTCCTCCAACCCACCAGCACTAACCCGAGTCCACCTTTCTCAGTGTGCAGTGTTGTGGTTTTTGTATTTATCTGTCCTCATGCCTATGCTTTTTGTCTGAATGTTTTGTCTCTTTTCCATCCCTATTTGATTGGGCCCAACCTCCTTCTTTACTAAGTGCCCCAAGAAACATGATATGACCCTATCATCATGGCTAATCAACTAGTTCTTATTTACTATTATTCAAGCAATAAGCAAACACACAGAATAACTGCAACTGAAAAGATATTTTCTATTATAACTTTCTTCTTTGCCTGTCACCTAGAAATTGACAGTTGCCTTCTTTTCCCCTTTCTTCTCCATTGTAGTGGGTGAGGGACACAGGATGTATATTAGTCTGTTCTCATGCTGCCAATAAAGACATACCCAAGACCAGGTAATTTATAAAGGAAAGAGGTTTGAAGGACTCACAGTTCCACATGGCAGGAGAGGCCTCACATCATGGTGGAAGGCAAATGGTGAGCGAAGTCGCGTCTTACATGGTGGCAAGCAAGAGAGCATGTGCAGAGGAACTCTTGTTGATAAAACTGTCAGATCTCATGAGACTTATTCACTACAATGAGCACAGTATGGGGGAAACCACCTGCATGATTCAATTATCCCCACCTGGCCCTGCCCTTGACGTGTGGGATTATTACAATTCAAGCTGAGATTTGGTTGGGGACATGGCCAACCATGTCACAGTGACAGAAATCTTCTTGGATTTGGAATAGGAAACTTTCAGTTCCCCCAAGTGAAAGAGCAACATGCTGGGTCAGTGGCAGAGATTGCAGGGCAGCCTAAGGGGGTGCTATGGAAATGGGGACTGAGAGGAAGCCCTGCAGCACCTACCAGCAGGTAAACCTAAAGGGTGAGGATTAATACAGGGGAACAAACAAGCAGCTTGATTGGTATCTGGGAGAATCAGACCTAAGACAGAATCAGATCTGAGGATATTGTTAATGCAATAAAGAGCAATATCTGCTGCAGCTCACCCTTTACATGGTTCCCAGATTATTCTGATTGATAGAATTAACTCAGGGAACAACACTAGGGGCTCAGCTCCACGTTGTGTCACTCTGAAAACTGTGCAACCAAGAGTAAACTAGGATTTTGTTTTTGCATAGCAGGTGAGGAAATACAGGCTACGGTCTCTTGCAAAAGCCTGTCTGTGACTTTTCTCACTCTACTCTAATCCTATTTTCCTTAAACTCAACACAAGCCAGCCAGCAAGTAATTGCTCCCCAGATCACTACCTGATCTTACTTTCAGTTTGGGATTCTATACCATGTATTTCATTTGCTAATTTACCACTGAAGTTTGCCTAGAAGATTTATTTATTCAATAAACAGTGGAATGACTTTGTGGGGAGGGAAAGGAAGTGGTTAAAATGAAGAATGCAGTTAATCAACTGATGCTCCATCTGTAAGATACAGAAATGATCCGACTCTTACCTACCTGGACTCACTAGCAATTTATGATCAATCACTTTCCTTCCTCCTGATAGTTCAAAAGCATACAAACTTGCTGCATGTCCTAGTTTGTTTTCTAGGATTCAATAGTTTCTCTTTCCAAAGATTTCCTTTCAGAGTGGTCTGAGTGGGTTTTCACAACTTTGGAAACTAGCACAACCTGGCTTCACCTGGCTTAGCCTTTTCTCTAGGAAAGTTTCTCTAGAGGTTTCTCTAGGAACCTCTTCTCCAATGCTAGACAAGGGGAGGCCATGCTGGAAAGCTCTAGCTTATATAACCTCATTTGACAAATATAATACATGCCAAAAATCTGACATTTCACAATACAAACGTTTTATGAAGCAGCTTTATGTTTCAAACACAATACGGCATTCAAAGAGCATGTGATCATCCAACCACCTCCCCAAGTCCCAAGGGTTCAGTTAAAAATATATGGGGAAGAAACAAAGCTCTTTCACATAATGATATCAAATCCACTGTTTTCTCTTTGATTCCCCTCCTTCTCCCTTCTGTGTTCTCCAGGGTGGCCAGGCTAGTACCCTTAGAGATTCACTTCACCACCACTCCCAGGGGCTGGGAGGAAAACCTCCCCTTTGATCTGAAAACAAGTACATTGAAAGTCCTCTCTGGGGCAGGAGTATTGTGATACACAGCCATTACCTCAGATGAGATAATGAATGAGAAAATGCTTTGCAAACCATAAAGTTTTAAATGTTAGTGATTGTTTTATTATTGTTAGTAATTTATTTATTAGAATTGTTACTACTACTAATAAAATGAATCACCAAGCTTCCTGCTCCAGAGTTCCAATTTAGGCTACAGTGCCTCAGGAAGATATGGAAGCTGCAAGAGACACGGGGAAGAGAGATGTTATCCATCACCCCGTTAGTCTACTGGAAGAGTTGCTGTGTTTACAAGAGCCCATCAGGACCTCAGCTGACTCTAAAAGTAACTTTCCACTGTTAAAGTTATTTTTCATTATCATTGATAACGCGCCCACGTATCCACACTGTGAAAGGAGGCTTTTGCTGCTGAAGTCTCCAGTAATCCCACTGAGAAGATCATCTCTCCCACCCGAAAGGCTTAAGGACCTGGCCACCTGCCCCCGGGCTCCTCTATCCCTCTCCCCGGTGGCCTTTTCTCAGACCCCCTACCCCTAATGTTGCCTAGCCATCTCCTCATAACTTGGAATCACCCACAAAGAAAAAAAGAAAAAAAAAGATTATGATTCAAGTGAAAATCTGAGTAAGCAAACGTATTTGGCATTGAGAGCTATGGAAAGTTAAGTCTGGAGCCAGAGGTGGTTACCCGACTCTGCCCATAATTTTACACAGACAGCTCCATGCAGCGATCTTGGTGGGTTCAGAGGAGTGTAAAGGGAAGCACTCTAGAATTTTTACTTTTGAGTATTTTTCAACAAATAAGTCCATTTAAGCTGCAGTGGAAAGGACTGCCAACTACTTTCTCAACCAGGACTTTAAAAAGAAAGAAACAAAAAAAGAATAATTTATAATGATCAAAGATAAACTGAAATATTAGTCTGGAAGAAATACAATTTCAGGTCTAGAAGTTGGGTTTTATGAGGGAGATAATCCTCTCCTATTTTTTCCAGGCCTATAAATGCAATTTTTATTTTATTTTTTCCCCAGCCCTAGGGTTGCTACAAAGGTTGAACATGAGAAAGATTATTGCATTTATTTTCAAGGGGTACTTGGCAGTAACATTCTGCAGACCCACCTTGTGCTATTTAGGAGCATAAGTTGGAAACGCCCTGCCAGCTGCCCCTTGTCAATGGATCTAATCTTGTACTTTTACAGTCTAATGAAGACCCAGCCCTTCTCTATCTGGGGACAATCTGTGAGTTTGGTCATTGTCTGCCATTGTATGTCTGATGCTCATTATCAACAATTAACACAAAGAACAGACAGGATCTTGGCTGTTTCTGCCTTAGGGAAAGACCAGTTTTTTTTAACGCCAATTAGAATATAAAACTTAATACCAAACCATTCATATTAAACTCACAGGCTATTCTAAAATATGTCTAATATAAACAATAAATCTGTTATTAGTAGTCTACTCAAGGCTCTCCTTTGTGCTTCAGAGGGTCCAATACAATATTATTCCAGGACAGGAGAGCGGAGGTGCTCAGGCGTTCAGCTTCACACGGCCATCCCTTGCATTGTGATAACCAATGCATGGGAATTTTTCTCTCTCTTTTTTTTAATGTTGGATCACATTTTTCTTAATTCCACCCGAAAACAGCTTTATAACATTCATGGTAAACACGTATTGTTATACAACTTAGATGAGGCTACCCTATTGAGTAGAAGAATGTAAATGAGAAAAAATGGCACGGCTCGTCAACCTCTAAAATGTTCAAATATGGGCATAACTAAGAAATAGAGAGAGACAGGACAGTAATGTTTTATCTAAATTAAGTTTGCCAGTTATACTGAGAAGCTGGTCAGGCTCTTCTTGATCTACCTACTTAACAGTGCCCCAAATTTTTGTACAAACATACCAAGGAACTTGTCCCATTATGGGAAACTCAACCACAAACGAAAAAATCGCCCTTCTCATTCAATTTGGTAGCCATATATTCTCCAGGGGATTTTGGGACCACAAAGATTTAATAGTATAACAAGGCAAATGTACAATACAATATTTCCAAGTAATGCCCTTGGTAACAGAAGTGAGTTTGATTTCTACATAACGCATATTTTTACATAACGTAATGTGAGTACTTTGTACTTAACCAGCTCTGGGTTTGGGACCCAGTTCTGGCACTAACATATAACACTGGCAAGGTGACACTGAACAAATTACCCAATCTCTCTGAGACGGCTTCCTTATCTGTAAAATGAGGATAATTATAGTTCCTGTCCCATAGACTTTTTGTTGGGATTAAATGTGTTAAAGATACAAAGCAATTAAAGCAGCGCCTGGCACATAGTAATCACTCAATAAATGCTAGCTTTCATTAACAGTCCCAGACCTTCTTCCTATTGTATCTTCATTTCCTATAGTCATATTAGCTCTGGCGTCACTTAAAGGAGACAATGAATGTCTTTCTGAGAAGGAGGTCATCTCAGAACAGTGAGGCAAATGGAGAAACGCTGACCAAGGACCAGAGAATCCACTTGCTTACATTGGAGATGAAGAAAGTCTTATTATTCTGGGGATCTAAAGGGAGTTGGAGAAAGTAGGTGTACAACTATAATATTTCTAATAAGAAATATACTTGATCTTTGTCTCCAGTTTCTGGTGCAAAGCTCTTAAAACCCTTGGAATTTCCTGAGCGATAGGAGTGTCTTTGTTATTCACAAGAAGCCAATTTCTATTCCAACATGACTGGGACAGTAGCTCCTATACTCAGGATTCTTCTGGACCTCAGCCTATGTACCTTTGCATTTGGTTCATCCATACCCTTTATAATACTCTTTAAAATAAGCTGGTAAATGTAAGTAAATGTTTTCCTGAGTTTTGTGTACCATTCTAGCAAACCGAGGAAAGGGTGATAAGAATCTCTGATTAACTCAAGATCAGTCAGAATTGCAAGTGATCCAGATTGCAATTGGCATCTAAAGTAAAGAGCAGTCTTGTGGGGCTAAGCCCTTAACTTGTGGGGTATGTGCTAACTCCACGTAATGAGTGTTAGTATTGAATTGAGTTGTAGGACACCTGGTTGGTGTCCAGAGACTTGAATTGCTTGGTATGAAAAAAAATACACACACATTTGGTGTCAGAAGTGTTGTGAATAGAGGAACAGTTCTCCCAGAATAGGGTATGATGTTTTTTGTTTCCTATATTGATTTCTGGCCCTCTTATATGTCTGTAAACAGATTCCAACAATATGTTTTCCAACAGAGAAAGTAATGGGGTGGACCAGAACATTGAGAGAAAATTGCCTGCAATCTCCACCACACTCCCACCTCCCACCAAATAAACATCGCTAAAAAATGACAGGTGTGTAGTCAATC
The DNA here is from genome assembly GCA_036589455.1 of Ateles fusciceps. NCBI lineage: Eukaryota > Metazoa > Chordata > Mammalia > Primates > Atelidae > Ateles > Ateles fusciceps. The sequence continues at coordinate 9,191,085 of JAZHEH010001979.1, forward strand.
TCTGTGTATGTTCTGTTTCCTTGGAAGGGTATTTCTAAGAACAGAGGTAGACTGAGTTGGTTTCTTTGCTTTGCTGTTGTTGTTGTTTGTTTCTTGCTTAACGAAAAGCCATGCTGCCAACAGATTTTAGACCAACATTTTCAAGTTAGAATCGTTAACCAAATCATCAAGGGAGAAATCTAGAAAAAATACTGGAAGTTCCTTCCAAGCATGAGCTTTTGACACAAACAGATACAGCTTTAAATCTTAAATCATGCTGTCATTTATGAGCTTTAGGATCTTGGGCAAGTTAGTTAATTTATTCTAGCCTGTTCCCCCATCTAGGGTGGCCATTGATTTTAGTTTTTTTGGTACAGTACAAGCTAAACCAGTTGCCCTTTGGTAATTCACAGAAGTTGCCTTATCATTCTGAAAGGGCCCCAGTTTGGATAATAAATTTTATGGCTACATCCATTCTTCTGTAAAATGAATATAATAGGCACCTCACAGGGTGGTTATGAAAGCTAACCATAGTCCATATTAGTAACTACTATCATGCCTTGCACGTAGAAAGTTCTCAGTGAAAACTAGTTCCTTCTTTACCTGTTCCCTTCAGCTCTACACTGTCCAATACAGCAGCCATTAGCCTCACATCACTACTGAGCAATGTGCTATAAATGCAAAAATTGTACAAGATTCTGAAGATTTAGTAAAACAAGGAAGATAAAATATCTCATTAATAATTTCATATTAATTACATGTGTCCAAATGATATTATTTTGGATATACTATATAAAGTTAAATAAAATATATTATTAAAATTAATCACACCTGTTCAATTTTACTTTTTTTTAGCATGACTTCTTAAAAAAACCCTGGATCACAGCTCCAGACGTTCTGTTTATGTATCTGCTAACCCCCCCCAACCTCATCTGCCATCACCATCTTACTCTTAGCCTCCCCCTGCCCAGGAATTCTTCCTTCCAAAACTCAATGCAAGAATCAAGTACTCTTTCGTCATATTTACCAACATGTTCTTACTTTCTCTTCTGGATTTTTTGAAGGTAAAAGGGCAGTCAACTAGGAGGCAAAAATAAAATCAACCTTCATCATGGCTCTCAGGAATGGTTTTTCCTTAGGGATAGAAACATTGACCTTGAATACATTAGGAAAACTGAAGAATCTGGGTCAACATTGGAAAATGTCCACATTAGCAAAGAAAAAGGAGCTTGGTTTGCCAGAAAAGATATTGCAATTTCTCCCTTGATCAGATTTGCTAATGCTTATGAATGCTTGTGAAACACCTCAGGTCTCAAATCCAAATCATATGAAGAACTGGGCACTTGAGCACATCATTAGTGCTGTCTCTCTTTGACAAAAAGCATTTTTAATTGATGGAAAATCACCAACTTTCACCCCCCAAAAACATCTTTGAAGAGCAGGAAACGGCCTGACTCTTGTAGATGTCCCTGACAAGTGAGTTGAAACGATATAGAAGAACAAAGTATAGAGCAAATTTACTCCAAAACAATAATTTAATTCTATCATGTCCATGTTACATTGATACAGCTGGTTAAAAACACAAATGTTCAATTAAAAATATATATATAGCATGTTGGATTTTTGAAACATTTTTAATCAAATAGTATACCTAATGAAGTATTTTCAGATATGCAATGTTTTTAAAATGTTTTTGTTGGGGAAGAACCCATTGGCTGGGGTGGTTGTCCTGGCATCACATGTAGACACCTGACAATTCTGTCATAGAGGCAAAAGAGAAGTTGGTTTCTTAGCACAACCAAAAATGATCTTTATTAAATGTACTAGAATTTTTCACATTTCAATCAGTTGTTTCAGCACTGTGCAGACATAAACGTATATATCACTCCCCAGAAGAGCACTGTGTCCCCTGACAGTCTTATAGCTTAGAAGGAGAAAAACAGACAATATGAGGAGTATGTGTTGGACAAATCTAATATTTAATGTGTTTCATGAGATGGTTTGTGTCTGAGCTCCACCACCTCTCATCAGTTAACTCCCACATCCACTCACCCCAATTAAATAATTCCCTTCTGTTTTAATTATCTTCTTTAATAATAAGCCAACCCTGGGATAAACAGTGGTCTGGAACAACAGCATCTGAGGTGGAAGAAACACAGTGGGCCTCTCACTTTCGCTGTCTAACCACAACAATTGGAAGAGACTTTGGCCTGAAAAATCTATCTGCTACTAAATGGTACCCAGATGGAAATCACAGCTGCTGTCTTGTACCAGCTGTACCTACCCCCATCCATCTTCAGAACATGCCTGGGGCAGAGGAGAGAAATTGAGTTGACAGAGCAGTTAAAGAGCCTCTCTTTTCTCCTGCATACTTTTCCTTTTATCTTTTTCTCTTCAGTTTCAGAGCTTCTTGTTCTCACCTTCATGCTGTGGTAGTGCTGACAAAAGAAAACTGCAGCCTTTGAGAACCAGTGGTGAGTAATAGCCCCAGGCTCTGAATACCTCTGAATATATACGTTTATGTCTGCCTATTGTATGTGTGTGTGGGAGGGGAGAGCCAGAGGGAGGAGAGGAATTTGGTCAAATTGCCTGTGTAAGAAACAGGACCTTTCAGTGACAACCCTAAATGCATCCAGAGAGTATCTGAGTTTTGATACCTCTCCTCTAATTAAATCCAAGGATCTAATATGCATGGCCTTTAGGAATGCGTTGTTCAAACAGATTTGATTCCTGCCCCAGAGGCTTTTCAAGCCACTGACCACTTTGAACCTAATTAGAAAAAGCAGAGGACACTGGAGACGTTTAATAAAAGGAATTGAATTGCTGCTTCATCTTCATGACCAGGGATTTATAAGGGAATTTCACTGGCTTTGTAGCAACGTAAAATAAATAGACATTAGATGATGACAGGGAAAACAAAATTGCTGCCAAAGCTAAAAAGAGCTTGGCAAAGAAGAAAGAACTACTACATAGTTGGTCATTATTTACTGTACAAACCTTTTCATAAAGCAGAGAAGAGAGATACATAGGAATAATGGGCCCTTGCTAAAAGATGAAAAGGGCTTTCTATAGCTTACATTATCCCCTGACGAAGGCACTGACATGTCCCAGTTGTTATACAATCTTATTGTTCTATTCAGCCATTCAGAAAGCTGAATGAACAGCCCTGCTCTGAAACTTTTAAAGGCTGAAATAAACAGGCCACTCAATTCCAAGGAAAAGAATAAAAATGTAACGGATGGAAATAACTAATTAATTTGTTAATCTTTGCACACTGCCACGGTCTGCCGCATATGCTCTAGCCAGTTAATTAGTCTTTATCCTGTAATGCTAAAATGTAAGTAAGTGCAGTTACCTAACCCACCAGCTCCTAACAAAAATATCCAACTGTTTATTATTGAATTTAAAAGGAAGAAGGCTTTGCTTTTCGTTGTTGGTGGTGTTCCTGAGATGTTAACGAAACACCATGACCTGAAAGAGTTTCATTTCATCACACTTTATTGAAATGGTTTTATTCTCTGGTATATGACCCTCTCCCCACTCCAGAAAGCTAAAATCATGAGGCTTCTTTAACTCAAGTCGGGTCTATCCAATCCAACAACAGGAGATTATTTTTTAGATGTTAATGAAGGAAAATGTTTCTGTAAAGTGCTCATAGCTATCAAACACTATAACTACAAACTTGCACCAAAGTACATTATTTATTGATGTTAAATAATAGTCTGTTATTCGATTAGACTGCATTTCAGTCACTAAAATCGTTAGTAGACTCATTCAGCCTTTCAAGTGTGTATGTGACGTAGGGAAGGAGATCAGTGGGATAGGGCAGAGAGTGAAAGCAAATGTGTTCCTGTGGCATTCAGAAACATGGAAGAAAGCCCTAAAATGTATCCAAGAGAATCACAGCAAAGGACTCTTCTAACAAAGAAAGGACATTGATCCCCTGAGCTGTGCTGGTATCTTTTACAGTACCCAAAGCAGAGCAAATCCCCATTTAACTAGGGTGCTCAGAAAAACGGTGGGTCTCTTATTACTTCCCCTCTAAAGCACTGTGGGCCCTGTAAAGACAGTACCCACCGGGCCCTACATCTTTGTGATCACAGGGCCTTGGGCAGGACACTCTTCCTCTCAAGATGTCTTTGTTCTGTTTTTGAATGTTTATAACAGAATATCTGAAACTGGGTACTTTATAAGAAACAAGATGTATATCTTACAGTTCTGGAGACGGAGACATCCAAGGTTGAGAGGGCACATCTGGTGAGAGAGAGCCTCCTTGCTGGTAGGGACTCTGAAGTGGCCAATGGGTGTCCCATGGAGAGGGAGCTGAGGGGTGCTCCCATGTGCCTGCTCAGGACTCCCTTCCTCTTCTTATAAGCCACCAGTTCCCTTCCCATGATAACCTATTAATCCATTAACCCATTAACTCAAGAATGGATTAATCCCTTTATGAGGGCAAAGCTGTCATAACCAATCACCTCTTAAAGGCCCACCTCTCAGTACTGCCACAGTGGGGGATGAAGTTTCAACATGAGTTTTGGAGGGGACATTCAAACCACAGCACTAAGCCAATGCTTCTTCCTCTACAAGGAAACTGACACTTCCTGCCTCATATTGTTGCAGTTGCTAAGATCAAAAACCAACGTTATGGGAAGATGTTCTGAAAGTTTTGAAGCCCCATATAAATAAGTAATTTAATTTATTCCAATAAAGACTCATTGCACAGGCTGGGCACAATGGCTCACACCTGTAATCTCAGCACTTTGGGAGGCCAAGGTTGGCCGATTGCTTGAGCCCAGAAGTTAGTGAACAGCTTGGGCAATATGATGAAACCCCATCTCTATAAAGCAATACAAAAATTAGCCAGGTGTGGCAGTGCATGCTTGTAGTCCCAACTATCTGAGAGACTGGGGTGGGACAACTGCTTGAGCCAGAGAAACAGAGGTTGCTGTGAGCAGAGATCATGCCACTGCACTCCAGCCTGGGTGACAGAGTGAGACCCTGTCTCAAAAACAAAGACTCACTGCACATATAAGCAAAGGATCAACCATTTTCAAAGAGCATAACAAGAAAAATCCAACACTACACAAATCTTGAATATAATTTAATCTTTCTTTGAGGGTTTAGAAAGTATTTGAAGATAAGGCAACGCTTTTCTCTACCATTAATACAAGCATCAATTATGGAAATGTTCCACTGAATTACATGGCAAAAGTTAAAATTCTGATGATTTCATATACATGATTGCTTGAAATATGAGCTATCAGTAGCTATTATATCCCATTAGGCCTTTCAAGTTTCACGTCCTAAGTTGTATGAGAGACAGGACACATCCATTAAAAACATCAGTTGACTTAAACAATTTCAGTCAAATATTATTGATTCAGCAATATAAGAAGGGGACAAAGTGACATGAGTTTGGGGAATAACCAGAGACACTGCCAATTAAAGATACCTCTTACTCAAGACACTTTATGTCTATCTGTTGGAATACTGTCATAATATACTGTCATCTACTAAAAAAATTACTGTAATAAATATAAAAATCTTCCCTGTCTGCCATGACAGGAACCCCATGGGCTGCTTGTGCAATGCAGAAGTTTCCCAATCATGTATGGTGGCCCTGAGATGTGTAGTTTTGCCCTTTACACCTTCATTTTCTATTGTTACATTTACTTTTCAAAAAAGTATGAACTACCATTTGCAATTTGAAAAACATCAAATACAGAACATTGAAGAAATATATTACTAGAATCCAAAATGAATCTTAATGGCAATCACAGACTGCAACCTCTTCAAGCAGAGTTCTGAGCATCTTGAACATAGACGTAGGCTCAGAGAGAAACTGTAATTTCTAGCTTGTTTTTCCTAAATAGTCACTATGTAATTGGGACACTATCACTTAGCCCCTTTGTTCCTTATATCATTTTTAAGTTTTATAACTATATTTTAATAAAGGTACCTAATATCTAGATAATAGTTTTTCCATAATCCCTAATTTATATACAATAAGTCTACCAACTTTTATAGAAGAACTTCATAAGTTTTAAACTGGTATAATATTTAATTTTTAGTATATAAACATCTGATACGGTTTGGCTGTGTCCCCACCCAAATATCTCCATGAAGTGTAATAATCCCTAGGTGTCAAGGGCAGGGCCAGGTGGAGATAACTGAATCACTGGGGTGGTTTCCCCCATACTGTTCTCATGGTCCTGAGTCAGTCTCTTGAAATCTGATGGTTTTATAAATGGGAGGTCCCCTGCACAAGTGCTCTTGCTGGCTGCCATGTAAGACGTGACTTTGCTCCCCATTCACCTTCCACCATGATAGTAGTAAGGCCTCCCCAGCCATGTGGAACTATGAGTCAATTAAATCTCTTTGCTTTATAAATTAGCCTTTATTAGCAGCATGAGAACAGACTAATACAACATCCCATCAAATTATAAATAAATCTGAGCCTCTGATTCAGCCAAAATAATTTTTTCTATTCCTGCTTATGTTGGCCAGCCTTATCCTCAATATTTTAAACAAGTATTAAAAGTATATTAATATTGGAAACCATTCAGATCGGTTGTTTGGGGATTGGTTAATTATGGGGGATTAGTTAATTGTAAGTCATAATTATAATTAAGTTAATTACGATGTAGGAATATACTGGAATACTAGAGTCATTAAAATGATGAGGCAAATGTATATAATGCTCAGGGAAAAAAGTTAAGCTAAAAAACCTGTGCATAGTATGCTAGTTAGAATAAATAGTAAAGGGTGGATGGACTGGTAGTCACATTTATCTATAGAAAAGAAACTAGAATGACATACAGTACGATGTTTCAGTGATCCATGAATGGTTGGAATATGGCAATTTTCATTTGCATATTTGTACATTTCTGTATTTGCTGAACTTTGCATGATGATCATGAATTGTTTCTGTTGAGAATGTCGTTGAACAGTTGTGCTGGGAGAATCTCTACCTCCCATAAGATATTTTGGAGAAAAGAACTGTAAACAGCCTGGAGGAAGACTTGATATTTAACTCAATCAAGTGGCATCCACTATATTCACACTGGCAGAGGTTTTCAGAATTAGGGTCTTGCTTTCTTTTTGTAAGCATCAAGGTTGATTTCTATATGTGTTCTAATCTTAGTTTAGTCCTTTAACCATTTTTCCCAGGATAAGAGAAATGAAAGAACGTTGTATTTTGGCTTGCCAAGTTAGAATGAGTGGGAAAAAACCAAAGGAAGCAGCAGAAGGAACACTGGGAATGACATACATTTTCTCTAGATCACTGAAGCCCAGTTGAAATATGCTTCTCTAGGTCATCTCCTTATTTACACCTATATCTATGCATCAACATGATAGGCCATTATGTTTTCAAATCTGTTTTCAATATGAAAGTACAGAGATGAGAAACAGCCAATGCTGCTCTCAGGATCTTGCAATTCATTCTGCATCTACGTGGTCCTGGAGTTCCACACGCAGATTGCCGTAACAAGAGAATTAGCCACAGCACTAACTGTTTTCAGAATAATCACTCATTTCACTAAAATCAGTAAATGGCTCTTTTCAAAGCATAATTATACTTTCTAGGGGGAGATAATTAGGTCTACTAAAAATAAGTCACCTAATTTACAGATACCAATGATGAAAATCTTCTCAAGGCCCTGGGGGGATAAAAGACATTAATTCTCAGTTTGTAAATGAAAATGAGATGTGATGTGCCCACAGCCATGTGGGTGTTTCTCTGCAGATCTGCCAGTATGCAGGGATAACGTGCCAGTAAGAAGGCAACCTGGAAAACATAGCCAGGAACTGGGATAGCTTGGGAAGCTGATAGAAAGAGTTGTTTAATGTGTAAGCTGTCGTCTGCACACACAGAAGCATTCCCATGGCTATGAACAAAGGGTAACTGCAGGGTGGTTTATTAATTGAAAATAAATGTTCTTTTCTTTGTGAAATGGCTAGATATTTAAAAACCAAACACATGATAAGAGGACATGCACAGTCAGCAGAGAAACCTCAGCTTTGAAAAATCTGCCAACAAGGAAAAAGTTTAGAATGGATTTGTTTCCTGGCTCTGCACAACAAATAAGCCACTGAGGGATTCCCAAGGATCTAAATAATAATCTCTCTCTCTCCTTTTCCCTTTCCATCTCCCCTCTCCCCTCACTCCCTTCTCTTAAGTACACTGGAGAATGGTGAGCAAATACCTAGGGAACTACAGTATTTTGGGTCCTCTTTCTCATGAGGCAACTAACATCTGAGTGGGGGGGGGAAAAGAAAGAATCCCACACATCTCATACCAAAGAACTAGGAGCTGACTGTAAGATGAAAGAAAAATTAGATCTTGAGTTTGCAAGGCACTTTTTCCCCATCGTTAAATAAATATGGTCAGCGTTCAACAACTGTGTTCATGAAGTGAGTATGTGGATATACTACAGAATCAATTTTCTTATCTATTTTATTCCTAGGCTCAGAATCAGGTTGTTAATTTGCACATTTAACAATGCAGCTGCATTAGAAGGCTCTAATTGGCTCTATGGACCAAATCCTATGTGGATGAATTTAAATTTGCAACTGGGCACTACTGTACATTCACCAATGAAGATGGATTTTTGGGGCCTCCCAGATCTGAGCCCGAAGAATTCTTTCATGATGCAATAATTAAGACCACAAAAACATCATATTACTGTATTTGTCCTCAAACCGATACAGTGCTGGGCTCAGGAAAAGCTATACATACACACAGCACATTTTATGAGATTCAGTACTTCCAGCTGTTCTTTCTTTTCCTAGATAGATGTAACTTGTGCCTTGGTGTGAATTCAAGTCAACGAAGTACATTCTCAAGATAATATTTGTTCATCAGTGATGTCTACATGTACAAGGAAAAACTTCCATTACCTTTCCTTCTTATAACTGTTTCATGCATCACAGAAGGAACTGGGAAGATAGCATGGTTAAAAGTCTGTATCAGAGTTTCTTCTACTGAGCAAATTAGTCCCCTTTGCAAGAGACAGAATTGCAACCTAAAGGGAAGTAAAAATGTGTTCTGGGAATTAAGCCCTGTCACGAAAGACATTTTTCTTTTCTTGATGTCTGAAAAACTTTAATAAAGACGTTTTCCAATTAAGTCTCTGGGAAATTTGCTCTGAGCTATACACAGAACAACTTAAAAAGCCATGATTTTGGTTCCTACACTGTCAGTCCAGTGTTAGTTCTGATTTTTTAACCTTTGGAAATCCATATTCGCATCCCTGGACTTCCAGCACGAGAGTCTGCTGGCTTTAGTGAGCAAGAAGGTAGATTTTACTTGTTTATTTGACACTGCTCTTTGGGTTACTTCCATTTTCTTCCCAGTACTAACAGAGAGGAAAATAAATTCTTTCAGGGGAGTTGTGGATCCGGCTTGGTGGTTTTAAAAAGAGACAAGGGACTTGTGAGAAGCAAAGGGAAAGGGAGATGGAGCTGGGGGAGAAGATGGGCTGGAGAGGAGGGCTGCAGCAAGACTGAGGCTGCTGGGACGTCTCCAGCCACAAACCAGCCCAAGTCACTCGTCACAGCTGAGCCCAAATTTCCTTCTGTGTCTGTTATTATGAAGGCACATATGATATGTGCCATTTTCAATACTGAAATGAAAATGATTAAAAAGATTATTTTATAAACCTCAAAAGCAAATTATCCTCCCTTCATTTTTTAAACCATAAATGGCATTCACTTTTTCTTAATAACATTTAAAAATTTTAAAACAAAAGAGGAAAGTCTTTCCAAACATGCACAAAATCCAAACTCTAAATCTTCCGATGCTGGAAACAAGGTTGAACAACGTAAGAAATCATTCCAACAGCTGTTTCTATACATGAGCTATTAAGGAGGGAATCTCATGGTGTCATTTAACCAGCTGTCATATTGAGGAAAAGTGAATATACCCATTGATGTAATGCTCCTAGGAGGTGGGAGGAGTCATGGTTTCTTTGAGAAGAGAGGAAGAGGGTCAGGGAGGTATGGCTCTAACCTGCGAACAGTGGTTGAATTGTTTAGAATGTTGATTCAGGATCCTACAAAGACCCCATTATCCGTATTCTCAGGTCGATTGTACACCTGACAAATGGTAGCAGCAACATTACCAGACCTGAGAGAGTTCTGTAGCTCTCTAATGTGTGCCAGTATTAAGTCTGATAGCCTCTCTTCTCTCTCTCTCTCTCTCTTTCACTCTCCTATTTTGATAGCTGCCTGCTGTTTAAGCAAAGCCCTGAGTTTCCTGACAGCTGATGCCCAGGTGGTCTCAGTATCAATCTAAACAACTTGACGTGAAATTGATCTTCCAGGGTTGGTGCTAGGGGAGCTGGTGTCAACACAGCATTCCAACTTCAGTAAAGATAATTCTTTCATCATCAAGGGCAAGGGGAGGGAGGACTAAGAAGAGCTGACACAGGTGTCCAAGTTGCCCACTTGTATTTGCTTTTGAAACTCTCATTGTGATGACATCACCCTATCAAAGGACTGTGTTTGTTGATGTTTGTTTATGTGAGTTGTCAGTATATAAGCATGCACAATTACAGCTGGGCTCAACCCACTATATTAAAAAGATGGAAAAATTGAACCACAAAAGGAACTATTTGAGCAGAGAAATGTTGATGGAAGCAAACAGGGAGAGTGCATCCTGGATGGAAATTTCCATAGTTTTAAAAACAATCTGGACCATGTGGGCAGACGTGTGGCTCACAAAAATACACATAGTTGACTCTTAATTGTACCTACTGATAAAATCTGACTTATAGAATAGGTTATCCAGAAATAATTTTCTCTTTAGGTTTTCAAATCAATACGTGAATTTTCTTGGAAGTGGACTTGCTTTGTTAACTATGTTTGGCTTAGGATTCACTTGGCTTGGCTTTGGCACTTCATTATTCTTTTGGGGCAGTATATAAGTTCAAAATAGAAGTCAGAGTGACCTTTGTGTTTGCCTGAATCTAGGATTGTCAAAGGCAAAGAAAAAAAATCTTTGTAGAGAGAAAATGAGTCGTACCCAAGAGTTGAGTTTGGTGGCCTGAACAGCGGCATTTCTTTCTTGAATCTCACTGAGTTGGAACGGCTGGAAATGAGGAGTGAACCAGAGCTGCTATGCAGGAATAAACACTAATCTCTTGCCTATCCGAATTGTCCCAAGATTAGGCTAGATCTTACAATCACTACACAAACTTATTGGAAAGTGAAAAACTTAGATGAGCAACTGCTTCGTCTGTTTCTGTAATACTAGAATGAGTCGATGTTGGAGAGACCCAGACTTTTCCACTTAAAGAGTGTTCTGAAAACTTATCAGCCTATAAAGATGAAAACAGTTTACATTTAAAATACTAATCCAATGCATTATAGAGCATCTTCTAGTTTAGAGCAATGTGAAATTACAGTTAGCAAAGGTGTAGGCTCTGCAGAGTGGTGGAAGAGTTGGGCATTAGCAGTGGAAGTCCTAAAGATACACAGGCCTGCTCTGTGATGTTGTGTGGGCTGAAGTTGAATATGCAAACTCTTTAAGTGACTTTATCCCTGAAATACAAAGGAAATAATAAGGAACACTATAAGAGTAGTAAGAATCTCATCAAGATGACTGGGAATTTATGGTTGAGCATACTGAAGAATTAAATAGGAACAATGGTTGAGGTCTCATTTCTCCACAAGAGATAAACAAACTCTTCAAAGTGTTTAGAGAGGTAAAACAAACTACTAAACTTGAGTTCAAACCTACACCCGAATCTTCCAGAGACATTTCCCAAAGCATGATGAAAAAACATTTTGAGTAAGGGGGACTAAATTCATCTCACTTCTCTACTCCAAACAGTGACCCTTTATCCTCCTCACATCAAACATGAGATTTTCCACCCAGACCTAGAGAGTACTAGAAGCCAGAATATTGGGTGGGCCCATGAGCCACCTGACAAATAATTTTTATAATGCAATATTTTATAAGGCAATAATTTTTACAATGCAATTCTGTTCTGTTAAGAGATGAAAGCTGTAGCTTCTTAGCACTTTACCTGATTTCTTCATCTCATCTATCACTAAGAAAGTTGTATCACAGTTTGTCAATATAGGAAAATCCATTTGATAAATCAGTCTTGATGTAGTACTGAATGTCTTCCACTGATCACTATTTTACAGAGGACTTGAACTAGAGCTGTAAGTATTTTAGGTCTGTTGTGTTCAAGTGCCTTTGTTCTTCATATGTATATAATACAATGTACTAATGTCTTACTTATTTGGTATCATAAAGATATAAAATATGCAATCGAAGGCAACACTTCAGATAACTTGTTTACCATTCTATGCTAGAATCTAGTTCAGTTCTTGGCAAGCAGTAGATGTTCAAAGAAAGCAATTCAAGCTTGTCCTTTTAATAGCATGAGTTGTTTTTAATCTTAAACATTTTATTACATACATTTCAAGGACAGGGCACTCTAAATATATTTTCATGTTTTAGCAGTGTATCAAGTTTACATGGAAAGCCACAATCATTTAACTGTGCTGTAGTGATGATGATGCCTTCAGAGACCGCGTTGAGGAATGTAAAGCAATCTTTCCCTATACTAGATGGTTCCTTCCTAACATCAGGCTCAGTAAGCTTGCTTCCCTCAGCTTCTGCTCCTCTCTACTCATCATCCAGTCATTCCACAAGTATTTATTGAGCACCTAGCTTGTATCATATCAGGCATTAAAGTCACAAAACTCCTAGAAGCTTTATTCCTGTAGAGAAAGGTGCTTGCACTTTATAACAATTTTCAATGCTGCTCAGAAACTCTTTTAACTTATATATGATTTTATGGTTCTTTCCTAAATGACTGAAGTTTCTAGATTTCCAAATTGTAGGTTAGTGGGGGCATCAGTGAAGTTAATCTTCTTGCTTTTATATCTTTACTCAGTGCTGGCATTTTCTCTCCATCATGTTTTACGTCTTTGTTTCTAAGGACCAATAGCCAGGAGACAGTAAAGACTTTCCTTTACTTGATAGTGCTGATCCCGAAAGTATATCTCAAAAATATTATGGGTTGGTGGGAAATCATAACTGAGTAGGATTTGATTTTTTAAAAGCCTTAGGGAACACATTCATATAGCTCAAAAACTATAAGCCTCGCTCTTTCCAAATGTTGCTATGATTTCATTCTCAGTGATGTGTGTCTGCTCAAATCAATGCCATTTTGCTGTCACGCTTGCACCCAATTCATGCTATGCCCTGACACGAGGTGCATGCAACAGTATTGAGGGACTAGGCGAATTTGAAACAGCCCATTGCCCATTAACTAGTTTTACAAACAACAATGAAACAGGAAATAACAAAGCATGATCCTTGAATTAGTACCTCAGCAAAAATACTCAAGAGTTTTTCCACAGTCTGTAAATTGCTCCAGCTGTGTTTTCACAGTTTATGAAATTGAGAGAGGCAAACTCTAGAGACAAATTAAAACCTTGGATCTGGTCAGAGATGATTTTACAGTAAAGGTGTTCGGTTATATGGCATAGTCTATAGATGCACACAGAGCTATAAGCCAAACTCTGCTGAAAATACAGTTTATCTTATACATTGTCCACCGGAGGGGATAGAACTGGTATATATCAAAACACGTATCAATCCAGAGAATAAGGTCTGTTTTATTGCTATGTTTTACCAGGAGAGGATGAGGGTATAATATTTTATTATGAAACGACTAATAGAAGGAACAGAAGAACACGTGGAGATGGCCTTACTTTGGAACAAAATGAATAGTGGATAAGGAGTGCCACCTTTTGGCTATTGGATGCTTTGACATTCCCAAGTAAAAATGGATTTTGTCTTGGTCAATATTGAGCTTTGCAATTCAGTTCAGAATGTTTCTAAAAGTTATTTTCCAGGTATCTCTGGGTCTCATCCTGCTTGAAATGAGCTTTCACAGAATTCCCCAGGTTCTCCCCAGTTACTTACTTCCCAGAAGGTTAATGTTAACCGTTACTGCTCCCTATTGCTCCCCAGAGCACCAAAGATGTAGCCAAGAAGCTGGGAGAATATTGAAAAACAGGATGCATTTTAAAATCACAATGCACTTCTGGTTGGGTTGGTACAGAAGGAATGAACAGAAAGTCTAATTGATCTAGCACAGTCCTTAGAGTCTAATAGACCTGAACTTAACCCAAACTATGACATTTTGGAATAGATTTATGGGACCTAATTGGGTCAGTGTAGAGTTTTCCAGAGAAATAAATTAAACATACATGTAACACAAATAGCACACAGGTTACAGATGCATGTCACTGAGAATCCCCACCTCCAGAAAATCTAAAAAGAGCCACATGGGTGCCCTCTAACTGTGGCAAAATGGAAAGATTTTGGAAACTAAAAAGACATGGGTCACCACACCATGGAGGGATAGGAAATAAAACTCCTGGTTTCTCATTCTCTAGAAGAATAGGAGCTTCAAAAGAACACAATGAAAAAGGTTCTCATTTCTATCCCAAACAGGGCAAAGTTAGTTAAAGAAGCCAAGATTTTAAAAGTCTTCCCTGTAGAAGCTTTCCTGAATGCTCCAGAGATTTCTACCATTGACAGTTTCATAAAAGCAAGCAACAATTCTTTGAGGTCCTCCGGCATGGGACATAACATAAACATGCCCTATATGTTCCAAGCCTTGAACTTTGCCTAAGCAATAGTCATGTGTCCTTCACCTACTCTCAGGGTTTGCTGAGTTCCTACTGCGGGGTCCATGTGCCTTGTCTCTACAGACTCCTACAAGGGAAACAAAAGAGTTGCTGCTTAAAAAAAACCTGTCCCTGTCTTCCTGTAGGTGGGTGGTCAAACACCCCATGAGATAAATCAAAGAACCAAACAAGACAAGGTAGAATTGAGTGCTGAGATGCTGAATATAACCCAAACAAAAAACAGGCTGGAAGGACCTAGTTCAGTGTTTGGCACACATCACACACTCAGAAAATGTTAATTTGCCTTTCCTTCTTTCCTTCCTTATGGAAACAGTGAATTCCTGATCTGCCTTTATCTCTGAAGCTTGGCTGCCACACATAGGTCTCACTTTGATGGACAGTTATTCACAGGTCTTCTTCTGAGAGCTACTGTTCTGTGAATTCTTATCAGGTGACACTGACAGGAGGTTTCACAGCAAAGTTCCCGGAGGTCAGCCCTCTTCCTAATGATGCTGAGAAGACTGATAAGCCATGTTGTCTCCACAAGGGCAGAGCCCAGATGCCTGAGTCACCCCTGCCTGATCAACCTTACAGGCTGTACACACAGTGATACAACCAGGGAGAAGTAGGAAAATGAACAGTTCCCTTTATCCTAATTCCATCATGTTTTTACAGTATATTCTTGCTAACCAAGCCAATTCAAGCCCGACAAAAAAGGAGAGGATCTGATCAAGAGTTTGTCTAGATGATACATTTCGTTCACTCACAGTCATCCAAATGGCCTCCTTGGGCTAGCACTGCCTCCACATTCACAGGCCCAGGACATGGCCCCTGTGAGGTGGTGGAAAACTGGACTCCCAGTTTTCATGAGCCCCACAATCAGCCCAGAGGGCATGATGTACCTGAAAATCCATTGAAGAAAATCCACTTACTGACTCCACAATAACTAATGAGGAAGCTTAGCTGCAAAAAGGTAACATCAGTGTCTAAACCCAGAAGCAAATTTTCTTACCTGTCAACAGCATGGAAGGAACTGATAGGAGAAAATAGTGAAAATAAAGATAAAGATATCTTCTGAGAGGCTGGAGGTCTGAGAAGGGCCACAAATGAAAGAAAAGATAAAATAAAAGCCTGGACACAACAGATGCAAGTATTCTAAACCAGTTAAAAATAGTAATTCTAAAAATTCTCCAAAAGCTATCATTTTAAAAACTGCAAGATAAGGTAATGTGTTAATAACTGAAAATATTTCTAATTATAATTATTTACCATTATTTTCTGCCTTATGGTTATATAAATTTGAGAGGCCAAAATGGGTGGCCACCTGTGGCTTGAGTCCAGGAGTTTGATACCAGCCTGGGCAACATAGTAAAACCCCAACTCTATGAAAATACAAGAAGTTAGCTCTGTGTGGTGGTGCACACCTGTAGTAGCTACTTAGGAGGCTGAGGTAGAGGACTCCTTGAGCCTGGAAGGCGGAGGCTGCAATGAGCCAAGATCATGCCACTGTACTCAGCCTGGGTGGCAGAGCAAGAACCTGTCTCAAAAAAAAAAAAAAAGAAAAGACAAAAGGAACAGAACGGAAAGGAAAGGAAAGGAACGAAACCAAGGTTTCAAGAAGTCAAGTGTCCTGACTAGAGTTGCACACTTCATGAGTGTGCAGGTGTGGAACATAAGCAGGGTTCTGTACTTGGATTCCATCACTTTTATTTTTCAATATTTATATATCCTGGAAAAGTCAAATAAGCTCAAGGTTGCCTTTCTCAGGTGCAGTTAAAATAGATGGTAAACAGAGACTCAGCCAGACTGAAGCCAATGTTGTTAATATTCTCCCCTCCACCCACTCCAAAACAAAGTAGAGTCCTAAGGGTAGGAGATCAAAGGAGAACAATTGAGTCACAGCCACATGCTAAGGAACCAAAGCCAAATAATTTTTTTTGGGATGGGACTTTGCTCAGCATCTAAAACATAACAAAGTAATCATTAATTTTTATTTAATTCTATTTTTTAACTGATGAATTTTGTTCCAAATGAAAATGTTAACTTTTTAGCAAAAATATGAAATTCCGTATCACTGTATTATTATTCTCTAAAGGAACAAACTTCACCTTTGGAGAGATTATGTACTATTTATTTCAAATGTGCAACAATAAAATTATAGATAAGTATAGATTATGGGTCACATTAGAAGCAACCTGCTCTTTTAGAACATTGAGACATGACAAGTCTCTAATTTTATGACCAAGAGAAAAAGAACTGTTTTAGAATCAATTAATGATAAAAGTGAGTGAAAAAATGGAAGTTGGTAGCAGGTTTAAGAAATAAGATGCAGAATTATTATCACATTCTTTGGAAAATAAATGTGCATTAAAGAGTGCCTTAAGGCTGTAATATCAAGAGCAAAGAAAAAAGTAGTGGAGGGGAAAATGACCATTTACTTCATTTCTAAATTTAAAAGGAGTTCTGCTATTGCTGGTATCAGGAGATTAATATAGCTGTCAGTGTGATAATTCTCAGAAAGCTGGCTCATTTCCAATTGAAACTGACATATTCAAGATACAATCATGGTTTCTGGCTTCCTAATTTGGACTTGGCTCTATTTTTTAAATAGACTTTTTTTTAAAGAATTGTTTTAGATTTATAGAAAAATCATAAAGATAGTAAAGAGAGTTCTCATATATTCCACATCCAGTTTCCTCTATTATTAATATCTTACATTAGTATAGTACATTTCTTATAATTAATAAGCCAATATTGATACAGTATTATAGTCTAAAGTCCATATCAGATTTCCTTAGTTGTTCTTTCCCTAATGTCTGTTTTTTTTTCCAGGATTTATCCAATATACCACATTGCATTTAGTTGTCATGTCTCCGTAGGCTTCGCTTGGTTGTGACAATTTCTCAGACTTTCCTTATTTTTGATGACTTTGACAGTTTTGAGGAGTACCGGTTAGTATTTAATAGAACATCCCTAAATTGGGATTTGTCTGATGTTTTTCTGATAATTAAACCTGAGTTATGAATTGTAGAAAAGAAGACCACAGAGGTAAAGTGCCATTTTCATCACATCCTACTACGGGTACATACTATTGCCATGATTTATGACTGCTGATGCTGACTTTGAACACCAGGCTGAGGTCGTATTTATCAGGTTCCTCTACTGTAAAGTTATTCTCCACTCCCCGACCCTTTCCATACTGTACTCTTTGGATGGAAAGGCACTAAGCATGGCCCACACTTAAGCAGTAAAGACGTGTGCCCTCCCGTAAAGGCAGAATATCTACGTAATTTATTTGAAATTCTTCTGCATGGACATTTGTCTCTTCTCTCTTATTTATGTATTTATTCACACATTTACTTATATCAATATGGACTCATGAATATTTATTTCATACTATGCATTATAATTCAACATTCATATTTATTTATTTTTGCTCATAATGTTCCAGCTTTGGCTACTGGGAACTCTTTGAGTTGGCCTTTCTGTCCTTTTCACATACTCCCCCATCAATGTAGGGATTTGGGTGTTTTTGTTTGTTTGATTGGTTGGTTGGCTGGTTAGCTGGTTGGGTTTGGGAGTTTTTTAGTACTTCCTTACTTTCTGACACTACAAGATAGTTTAGGCTCATCTTGTATATAGTTCAGGCTCATCTAGTATATTTCCTACCCAGTTCTAGAATCAGCCATTTCTCTGAGTAGCCCTGCTTCTTTTTCTTAGAAAATGGTATTATAATACCAAGATCTAGTATAACCCCCAATGCATAGACATTTAAACTAAAAATTAAAAAATGGGATTACATTAAACTGAAAAGCATCTCCAGACTAGGTACGGTGGTTCACGCCCATAATCCTAGCATTTTGGGAGGTCAAGGCTGCAGTGTGCTGTGATCATATCATTGTATTCCAGCCTGGGTAACAGAGGGAGGGAAGGAGGGAAGGAGGGAGGGAGGGAGGAAGGAAGGAAGGAAGGAAGGAAGGAAAGAAGGAAGGAAGGAAGGAAGGAAGGAAGGAAGGAATGAAGGAAGGAAGGAGGGAAAAAAGCTTCTGCACAGCAAATTAAACTATCAACAAGATGAAAAGACAACCTATGGAATGGGAAAAAATATTTGCAAACCCACACATCTGGATAAGGGGTTAATATCCAAAATATATTAGGAACTTAATATGACTCAATAGTAACAAAATAAATAATCCCATTAAAAATGGGCAAAGGATCTGAATAGACGTATTTCAAAAGGTTATATACAAATGGCCATACAAGTATATTTTAAAATACTCAACATCACTAATCATCAGGGAAATGCAAATTAAAACCACAGTGAGCTATCACCTCATACCTGTTAGAACGACTATTATCAAAAAGAGGAAAGATAGTAAGTGTTAGAGAGGATGTGGGGAAAAGAGAACTCTTGCACACAGTTGGGAATGTAATACAGCCATTACAGGAAACCGTATAAAGCTTCCTCAAAAATTAAAAAGAGAAATATCATATGATTTAGTAATCCCACTCCTAGGTATATATCCAGAGGAAAATCAGTATATTGAAAAAGTATCTGCACTCGTGTGTTCACTGCAACATCATTCACAATAGCCAAGATATGGAATCAATCTAAATGCCCATCAATGGATGAATGGATTTTTAAATGTGGTATACATTGGTATATATATACACAATAGAATACTATTCAGCCTTAAAAAAAAAAGGAAGTCCTGTCATTTGTGACAACATGGATGAACCTGGAGGACATTATGTTAAATGAAACAAGCCAGACACAGAAAGATGCAAACTACATGATCTCACTTACAAGGGGAATCTAAAAAAGTTAAACTCATAGAAGCAGCAAGTAGAACAGTGGTTGCGAGAGGCTGAGTGTGTGAGGGGGAGGCGACTGGAGAGATGTCAAAGGTCACAAAGTTTCAGTTAAACAGGAGGAATAAGTTCAAGAAATCTATTGTACAACATGGTAAATATATTACAGTTAATAGCAATGCATTGTATTGTATACTTGAGAATTGCTAAGAGAGTAGACGTTAAGTGTTCTCATCACAAATAGATGATGAGGTGATGCGTATGTGAATTAGCTTAATTTAGCCATTCCACAATGTATACGTATTTCAAAACATCATGTTGTATGCCATAAGCATACGTACTTTTTGTCAACTAAATAAGTAAGTAAATAAGGAGAAATGGCCAAAGAGCAGAAGTAGACAATTCACAGGAGAAATAAAGAATGAATGTGGGAAAAAGAAAAAATAATAAATAAAAGAAACCAAGACCTGAAAAGTAGGTATACTTCTTGCTATTGGGGTGATCTGGCTCTATTTTAAATGTTAATTACAGATGTTTTTTTAATTTAACACTCCCTATTTGTCTGGAACTATATTGGACACCCAGCCATGAGTACTATGCTCATGGCTTTTCTTTCATGGGGCTTACCTTTTACTGGGATTTAAGTTTTTTAAAAAGTAAGTATATTAGTTTATTAGAAAGTGATAAATACTCTTGAAAACTAAAGTCTGGAAAAAGAACGGGGAAAGAAGGAGGCTGCCATTTTAAATAGAGTGATTAGAGAAGGCCTCCCTTAAGGATGGTAAAGGAAACTGAAAGAGTCATGTGGGTTTTTGGGGGAGAAACATTTCAGGAGAGGAAACAGCTAGTGCAAAGGCCCTGAGTATGCACAGAACAGTAATGAAACAGGATGTGCCCGGATGAAAGAGAAGAAAGTTATAAAAGATGAAGTCAGTAGAAATCATAGCATGATGCTGCAAGGGGTGGGAAGAGGTACAATGTCTGTTGAATAAGTAGGCCATTGTTTGAGGGTTTTGGCTTTTACTCTAAGAAATATGGAGGGAAGGGCAACTAAAGCGTTATAGCTTGTTGGCTCATTATAAATGGAAACTGCCATTGAAAATGAATGAATGAAGAAAAAAATGTATTTTTAACCTGCATCAAGGATCATGAAAACACATTTGTATTCCAAACCAAAACACACACACACACACACACACACACACACACACACACACACACACGACACCCAAAGAAGAGATTCTACATTTTTCAACATGGCCATAATAGAAAGTAGTGAGTTCATCTTGAGAAATCCCAAGTGCTTCTTTGCCCCTGGGATATTTCTGTGAGCTCCTGAAGGCACGAATTCCAAGGTGCTGTCTTCAAAGATCTAAAAAGGAGCAAGCATCCAAAACATTCTCCAAGCTCTTCAGGGTACTCAGGAAAGGGGTTTCATTATCAGCCTTATCATTAGAGTGTTTAGTAAACTGATCTAAAGATTAAGAGCTGGTTTTAGTGAGCAAGGGGGAAAAACCCACTTGTGAAGCTAAGTAACTTCTCAGATAGGAGAGTAGCTAAGTGCACAAGGGGCAGTTGCTGCCAGCCAGACTTTAACATGCTATAACTCACATCTCTTATTCTCCCTTTCCCACCTTTGATCTTTTCCTCTCACCTTGGGAAGACCCCACATGTTTTGTATTAGGCACTTCCAGGGATACCCAATCAACAATTACTGAGAGTTAAAAAGAGTTTGGGGTCCCTGATCTAGAAAAGGCCTTCCATAATTCCTGAAACTAGGATAAACATCTCCCTCTTCAGGCCCTACCTTTCTGCCTCTCTTTGGATGCTCCCCGGAGAAGTGCTGGACTGCTAAGAGAAGAGAGGAAGTCAGACCCATTTTCACTGCTTGTGAACTGTGTACCCTTAGTTACCTTAATCTCTTAGCCAACTGGAAGAAAGGGGTGCATGAAAAATATTTACTTCAAATGGCTACTGTGTGATTTAAATGAACTAAAAAATGTAAACTGCCCAGAACATTGCATGGCAGGTACTACACTTTCATTAAACTTCCCTTTCCTCCCTTTTCCCTTGTTTTGCTACAGTGTAAGGTCTGTAGCTACGTCTGTCTTATTTCGGTAACTCCTTCAAAATCTAGCAGTAAAGGGCTTAGTAGGAGCTCAACAGCTGTTAGTTGAATTAGAGAGTGCATGAAGTTTACAGGATCTCCTCATACATGTTTAAGGGAGAACACACACCCACACACCCACTCACATTAGCTTGAAGGAATCATGGTGCACCTTAATGCACGTGTTGTTGACATCCTCTGAAACTTTCCACAGCTCAGTAATAAGTGTGGGCTCATTAAATGTTGTTGACTGACTGATAGCTCAAACTGCAGGAGAGTTGGAGAACTATTAGGTTCAACAGTTACCACCTGTGATTCCTGAAACTATTGCTTTACTCTACGCACAGGAACACTAGGAAAAACTAAACACTCAGATTGCTGTTGTTGTCAAGGACACATAGATTTTACCCAGAACTCACACTGGGCTGTATTTCTGCCTGATCATGTGCTTTTCAAGTTCTTAATTAAAGGGAAAATTGAATGTGCTTATTGTAAATGGAATGAAGTCAAAATGATGGATGAGCTGCCTTTCAGGGAATTGCCACTCTGCAACCATTTGATTTCTCACTCCTCTAGGAGACTTTCCAAAGGCTGGCTTGGCAGCCTCTAAGAAGTGGTGGAACAGAGACTGCCCAGGACTACCTGAAGCTAGGCTCTCATTGCTTAGCCACAGGATATAAATCTCTTGCTGGATGTGCTGTTTTCATATTGATAAGGAACAAAGTAAAGGCATCCCTAAAAGTTAGTCTCAATGCACAGCAAGTGAGGCCTCAGAGGAGGGACTGAAAGACTGCAGAGAAAAGGCTCTGACAGGCCACATGAAGGCATATTAGTTCTACAGGGTCAGCCTGCAGAGACTTCATACTGCCTGCCAAAGAGCACCCTCTCCTAAAGGTTTCTCCAGGCTCAAATGCTGGCCGCTGCATTTGGACTATGGAAACATTGCCTGGTCTACCATCATGGGAGTCCCTTTGAACTTAATGTGCTTCTTGGGAAAATTCTTAGGAAGTGCTAATTGGAGAGTGGTTAAGCAAAGGAAAGTAGAGGTTTGGCTGGGGCAAGAGGGAATATACCAGCTAGATAGTCTCTTCCCTGGGCTAAACCTACAGTTAGAAGCAGATCTAGGCGGACAAAGAAGGTCTGAAGACTGATCTCTTCTGCCTTGGTCTTACTGACAACCAGAGGGAGCCAAAGAGGGGGAAAAATGGACCTAGACAGAGAGCCAGGAGGTGTGTGAAGGGAGTTCATTTAGGCCAGCAGATCTCATATTTTGCTGCCATTAGAATCACCTGGGGAATTTTTAAATATCCCAGTGCCCATGGTCACCTCCATGAGCAATTAAATCAGATCTCTTGTGGGCCCAAGCATCAGCATTTTTTAAACTCTCTAGGTTACTCCCAAATGCAGCCAAGTTTGGGAACCAATGCTTCCGACCATCAGCATCCACTGCTGCAGAGAAAAGTCAGGCTCTGCACTAGCCTCAATCAGCCCCAGGCCCACAACCTCTGTCTATGGGCAACCTTCATCCAAAGCTGATACATATATCTTCACACATCGCCCTCCTGTTTCTATTTTGCCTGGAGGGCAGAAAGCTGCAGTGAGGTTTTTTTCTAAGATATCAATTCAGTATGCGTAACCAAAAGGTTAGAGACACATCAGCAGAGGTGATTCTGTTTCAAGAAAAAGAATAGAATTAGTCTCTGCTCAGTTTACAAGGTCAAAAAGCAATTGCTGCACCACCACCAATGTGAGCCTCAGATGCCAAAGGTTTGGTAAAGGCTAGGTTTAATTGTTTCTAAGGAGAACAGGAAATATTTATTTAGGATTAGTGGCAGCTGCTCCAGGGGTACAGCTGGGGATGGTGGAAGATATAATTAAGAAAATTGTGTGAGGGAGGTCTGGAAAGCCACCAGAAGGGACAGGAGCCTTGGTAGAAGCTGTTTGCATAGGCTTTTTGTGTGTGGGCAGCTGAGTGCTAATAGGCACTTAGGAGGAGAAAAAGATAAATATGCAGTCTAATTAGCAGCTGACTTAGGGTTGCAAGATCAAATGCAGGTAGAATCCTATTATAGCCTACACCACAGGTCCTCAAAATTGTTTTGTTGAGTGATTGCATCATAATGAGTACCTGGTAGAAATCATCACTCATATCTCCCTGTATTTTCTCACAATGTTCCCTCACCTAGAATGCCCTTCTAAAATAGATATATTTGGGAAGAGAGTGGAAGTTAAGTTTATAATCATCATCAGAAATGGGCTAAAATTATCGAAAGGAAAGGAAGTGAGCCATGCAAATAATGAACAAAAGTTATGATTCTGTTCATTCTCTAGCAATATCAAATTTGAATTGTTTCAGCAACATAAAAAATAAAAGTGACTATACCATGCACAAATACTCTGTGTCCTTAAACACAAACAATTTAGTCAAACCTGATTCCTCGTCTTCTCTCCCTGCTGAAGGCATCAGTCTCTCTTTCAAGGCCTGAGTGGTCAAATGCCACCCACTCTGTGAATATTACTACGAAAAAGACCTTCCCTCTGTGGCCTCGCCCAAATTGTATGCACATTTATTTCATTCTGTCTTGGATCCTATTCAGTTGTCTCACCTGCCTCCTCAACCAGGTTATAAACAATAAAAGAGCAGAGAATTTATTTTATCCATCTTGTATGGAACTGTGTTTATAGTAGATAAAGACTGAGTATCTATGAATCTGAATTATGTTAACCCAGATTCCCTCCAGAGAAAAGTTGTTGGTTTTTTTTCTCACAATAAGTTTCTCTCTTTGCCTACTAGTTTAACAATAGTAGAATCAGAATGATTTTTAGATATGCCTACCAGGGGAAAAAATTTAGTTACAATGTGCAAGTACTCCCCTTTCAAAAGACATTGGGATTTTAAAAGATCTTAAAGAAAAATGGCCCAGTGCGGGGAAGTGGTTTATACAGGGATACTCAGCAGGTTAGGGTGGGCCAGAACTACAAGTGAAACTCAAGATTCCACAACTTCCAGCCTCTCCTTGAGGTCCTTTACCCAAACTCCTGGGTGACATGACAGCCATTCTGAAAAGTTGTTCACTAACTGTCCTTCTGTTCAATAAATCCTTGTCTACTGAATTACATAATTTCAGAAATAGTTCAATCCTCTGTTCTTTTTTTTTTTCTTTTTATTGCATTTTAGGTTTTGGGGTACATGTGAAGAACATGCAAGGTTGTTTCATAGGTACACACATGGCAGTGTGATTTGCTGCCTTCCTCCCCCATCACCTATATCTGGCATTTCTCCCCCATGCTATCTCTCCCTAACTCCCCACCCCCTGCTGTCCCTCCCTAATTCCCCCCGACAGTCCCCAGTGTGTGATGCTCCCCTCCCTGTGTCCATGTGTTCCCACTGTTCAACACCCACCTATGAGTGAGAACATGCGGTGTTTGATTTTCTGTTCTTGTGTCAGTTTGCTGAGAATGATGGTTTCCAGGTTCATCCATGTCCCTACAAAGGACATGAATTCATTGTTTTTGATGGCTGCATAGTATTCCATGGTGTATATGTGCTGCATTTTCCCTGTCCAGTCTATCATTGATGGGCATTTGGGTTGGTTCCAGGTCTTTGCTATTGTAAACATTGCTGCAATGAACATCTGTGTGCATGTGTCCTTATAGTGGAACGATTTATAATCCTTTGGATATATACCCAGTAATGGGATTGCTGGGTCAAATGGAATTTCTATTTCTAGGTCCTTGAGGAATCGCCACACTGTCTTCCACAATGGTTGAACTAATTTACACTTCCACCAACAGTGTACAAGTGTTCCTATTTCTCCACATCCTCTCCAGTATCTGTTGTCTCCGGATTTTTTAATGATCGCCATTCTAACTGGCATGAGATGGTATCTCAAGGTAGTTTTGATTTGCATTTCTCTAATGACCAGTGATGATGAGCATTTTTTCATATGTTTCTTGGCCTCATATATGTCTTCTTTTGTAAAGTGTCTATTCATATCCTTTGCCCACTTTTGAATGGGCTTATTTGTTTTTTTCTTGTAAATCTGTTTTAGTTCTTTGTAGATTCTGGATATCAGCCCTTTGTCAGATGGGTAGACTGCAAAAATTTTTTCCCATTCTGTTGGTTGCCGATTCACTCTAATGACTGTTTCTTTTGCCGTGCAGAAGCTGTGGAGTTTGATTAGGTCCCATTTGTCTATTTTGGCTTTTGTTGCCAATGCTTTTGGTGTTTTGGTCATGAAGTCCTTGCCTATGCCTATGTCCTGAATGGTTTTGCCTAGATTTTCTTCTAGGGTTTTTATGGTGTTAGGTCTTATGTTTAAGTCTTTAATCCATCTGAGTTAATTTTAGTGTAAGGTGTCAGGAAGGGGTCCAGTTTCTGCTTTCTGCACATGACTAGCCAGTTTTCCCAATACCATTCAATCCTCTGTTCTAATTAAAATAACATTATCAGTGTTTCCTCCTCCATTGTTTTAGCTTCTCTATTAATCATCAATTCTAACAACTAACAAATATACTAGAGCCCCTCTCCCTCCAATATAGTCACTAGGCCACAGGAAGACAATCTAAATTTAAATTTACTAAAATTAAATAAAATTGAAAATCTTATCCCTAGTTTCCATAGCTACATTCAAAGGCTGAAGAGCTGCCTTCGGCTAGTGGCATAATACCAGATAGCACAGATATAAACATTTCCATTGATGCAGAAAGAAGCTACTAGGAAACTTGATTGGTGAAAGAAAGGATCCTTATAATGTGAACAAGCATACTCAAGATATCTGCTTGAAGTCTGAATTCTCTTACTGAGCTTTCTTTAAGGAGGCAGATTTGTGCATAGGTTTATCAAAGAATGCCTATAAACTTAAATTTTCGTTTCATAGCAGACCTTATTCAACCACCAGAAGCCTTTAAGAATTAACCAGCAAATGTTTGGAACTCTTCTGTGGTGTAGATAACTGTCCTTCCTTACCAAGTAGCCCATCAAACCAAATAAAGTACATGCTAACGTGATCGACATGGTTTAAGGAGCCTCCAACTCCAAAATTTCATAGCCGGGAAAAGGTTATTATTTGAAGCCAGGTATGTGCTGGGTGCTTGACATTTCATTGCTTTTAATCCTCTTAACAGTTCTTCCAGGTAAGTATCATTGTCTATGTTATCTAGGTGAAGAGAATGAGCTACTGGAGAGTTGAATTACTTGCCTATTTTAGGGTGAACCAGCCATCTCAGCTTGCAAGGAATTGAGGGATTTTTCAAGATGCAGGATTTTCAGTGCTAAAACTGGGAACACCTCAGACAAACTAAGATGGTTGGTCGCCCCATCAGGCCACAAAACAATCTCAGAACAAAAATCAAACTGAAGTCTTTCTAGCTCCCATGCCCAAGTGTGGATAGACCTAGAACAAAATTCAAACGTGGTTATATAACGAAAAGTTCTCTTTTTTAACATCCCTCATAATTTCCTCTGTTTCTAGTTATCATTGGATTGCAAATCCAATGTGAAAATTTAGAGTCTGTGTGATCAGATTTTCTGTTTTTGCTCATTCCCAGTTTTCTTCCTACATAAATTAAGCTTTGTGTTGACATTCCAGTTATTAAAACAATCCCATAGGATTTCAGGAGTTTCTTTACTGGCTTGGCAAGAGTTTGTTTACTGATTTGGCACCCCTTGTAATAAAATCCAAAGTTTCTGGCTCATTCCTTTATATAATTTGACTTGTCCTTTCAAAGATTCAGGTGAACACATTTGACAGTTCAGGTCTCTACAATGTTCTTTGCCTGCTCCATATGCAGGAAAGAGAGAGAACTATGGGCCACCCCAGTGCTAATCAAAATGTGAGTACCATCAACATCACCAGAACACCGGTATGAAAAGCAAATTCAAGAGTCTTACCTCAGATCTAGAGAATCAGAATCTCTAGGAATGCAGACCAGCAATCTTCGTTTTAACCCTAAGCCCTCCAGGTGATCTATATGCACATTAAGATGTCAGAAGCACAGCTGGGTGAGGTGGCTCACACCTGTAATCCCAGCACTTTGGGAGGCCAAGGCGGGTGGATCACAAGATCAGGAGTTTGATCTCTACTAAAGTACAAAAATTGCTCTATTAAAAGTACAAAAATTAGCCCGGCGTGGTGGTGGGTGCCTGTAATCCCAGCTACCTGGGAGGCTGAGGGAGGAGAATAGCTTGAATCCAGGAGGTGGAGGTTGCAGTGACCCAAGACCATGCCATTGCATTCCAGCCTGGGCAACAGAGCATGACTCCATCTCAACAAATTAAATAAAATAAATTTTAAAAAAAGATTTAAGAAGCACTGGGCTATACTAGACCAGTGGTTTCCAAAGATTGCTAAACATTAGAATCACCTGGTGAGCTTTTAAAAATTCTAATGCCCACACCACACGCATATCAATAAAATCAAATTTCTGGGTTGGAAACCCAGACATTAGCGTTTCTTAAAAACTTCCCAGATCATTCCAAGGTGCAGACGAAGTTGAAAATTGATGCATTAAAGGAGATGAAAGTGCTAACTTTCTATAATTTTTTACAGTAATTCCACGTTTCTGCAAAACAAGGCAAAGATACTTGGAGTGATATCTAACATATTTTCCAAATATATCATCTTTTGGAATTATAATGAACAAGGACAATGACAGCAAGTTATCATATTTTTTTTGAAATGCTGAGTGGATTAAAAAGTCTCTTTCAGGAGTGGCTTGGAGTAAACGCTGAATCCAAATTGTGTGTTTTTAACAAATTTCAGTTCTTTTAACAAATAATTTAAGCCAATACACGATCATATTTTCTTCCTAAGGTCAAAGTAGATGACAAGCATAAGTTGAAAACCGAAGAGATGACTTTTAGATGTCTGATTTCTGTTGCTCTATGGAAAGTGATGATAGTCTATTTGCTATTACTATTTCTACAACTCTGTGATTTATGGCCAAATATTGAAGTTTACTTGATGGTGTGGTGACTTTCAGCATAGCCAAATGATCAGAGATAAAGGAAAAGTGTTGAAACTGGACATTTTTGAAACACTGGGAGGATAGCTCTCCTTTTTAGCAGTTGTAAGCAATGCTGTAACCTTGATAGCCCGTGACTGTGTTTATAGGCCCAACCAGTTTGACAGGATTTGACTAAATTAATAACTGGCCAATTCATTCAGCCAATTTGCTGGAAGTTAAATTTGATGAAAACAAATTAATCAAATCTTTTTGCTCAATCAACCAGTTTTTTGTTTGGTTGGTTTTTTAAATTGAAAAATAATGTGCTTCTTATCATAACTTGAGAGATGATGCCAACGTCACCAAAATTTAATTTTCTCATCGAACAGTCATGCACTATGGTGACATTGCGACAGTGTGAGGGGCTGTAGTTGAGAAATCTGTATATATCTGGCAAGCTACTGGGAGTCTCAGGATTGGTTACTTCTTTAAAGACAAGAAGCTATGGAAACCATGTAAACCTGAAGCTGTTTTAGTGAATGGTTTTTCTAATCCTAAAAGAAAAAGTTATTGGTTGTAAAACTGAAGACCTCAGCAAAAGGAATGAGATCAACCATGAAAATAGGCACAGCCTAGGTATTCATGATCAGAGAAAACAGAGAAAAGCCATGAGAAATGAGCAATGATGCTCAAAAGAGATAGAATACTATACTCTCTGTGTTTTAAGACCCTATGGTTCCAGAATAACCAGGGCAGTATCACATTCTAAGACTGAGTATTTTATAACTAGAAGAATTAACAAAAGTGTCCTAGAGGTGCTTTATGATCTGGTGTTTCTTTGTTTCTTCTTGGCAAGAAAAGCTATCATTTTTTAAAATGTTTTAAAAACAGCCTCATTGAGATATAATTCACACACTAGAAAATTCACCCATTTAAAGTGCACAGTGTTGTGGTGACTTAATATATTTATAGAATTATGCAACCATCCCCCACAATCTAATTTTAGGACATTTCAGCATACCCTCCTCCCAAAAAAGCCTGTACCCATTAGCAGTAATTCCCCCTTTCCGTCATCCCTCGCCCTCTTTCAACCTTTCCACCCCCCAACCCCAGTCAACCACTAATCTACTTCCTGTCTCTGTGAAACCTATACTTTTTTTTTCCAATCTGTATTTCTGACAGTAATTCAATTTAAAGGACCAAATCCATCAACACATTTATTATCACTTTTTTCTTTTGCTTCTAATTTTCATAAAATAATTGTACATATTTATGGGGTACAGAGTGATATTTTGATACATGTATTCAATGTATAAAGGTCAAATCAGGGTATCTAGCACTTCAAACATGTCTCATTTCTTTGTTCTAAGAGTCAAAATCCTCTCTTCAGGCTATTTGAAAATAGCAATAAATTTTTGTTAACTGTATTCACCCTACAATACTACAGAATACTAGAACTTATCCTTCTTATCTAGTTATAATTTTGTATTTGGTAACCAACCTTTCCCTATCCTTCCCTATCCTCTACCCTTTGTAGCCTCTAATAATCACAATTTTACTTTCCACTTCTATGAGCTCAATTTTCAGCTTCCTCCTAGAAATGAGAACATGTGGTATTTATCTTTCTGCACCTGACTTATTTCACATAACATAAGGCTCATTGATGCTGCCATGAATGACAGGATTTTATTCTATTTTTAAGGGGGAATAGTATTCTATTGTGTCTGCGTACCACATTTTTTGCTTTATTCATTCATCTGTTGATAGGCCTTCAGCTGATTTCACAACTAGGTTATTGTGAATAGTGCTGAAATAAACACAAAGGTGCAGCTATCTCTTCAATATGATTTTTTTTTCCTTTGGATAAATATCCAGTAGTGGGATTTTTTTTTTTCTTTTTTTTTTTTCCCACATCAAAGAATTCCTTTTATTAAAGAAGCAAGGCTATTCCTTTGGGTTCCTCTACCATATATGGCTTAGAAGACGAAAGGCGGGAAGGAAAGAGCTGTGTTCACTTTCAAAAGGCGCCCTGTTTGCAGAGGGGTTATCTTGTGTCCACACGCTTTGTTTTCCCTGGGCCTCAGAAGCATGTACATAAATCCTCCAGTATATGGCATGGTTCTTCGGTTTTGCTCAATTCTTCATGGGTGTGCCTCTTTCCTGTCAGGATTTCAATCATGGTAGGCAAAGGAGAAGCAAGACACTTTCTCCCTTAGGCAGCAGGAGAGATAAGATGGCTCTATTTTTAGTTTTTTCGAGGAAACTCCACCCTGTTTTTCATAATGGCTGTACTAATTTACATTCTTAACAAAAGTGCATAGAAGTTCCCTTTTCTC
This sequence comes from Ateles fusciceps, assembly GCA_036589455.1. Taxonomy (NCBI): domain Eukaryota; kingdom Metazoa; phylum Chordata; class Mammalia; order Primates; family Atelidae; genus Ateles; species Ateles fusciceps. Next base: position 9,221,928 of record JAZHEH010001979.1, read on the forward strand.
CACATCCTTGCCAGCATTTGTCATTTTTTGTCTTTTTAATTACAGCCATTCTAACTGGAGTGAGATAACATTTTACTGTGTTTTTTTACTTGCATTTCCCTGATGATTAGAGATATTCTAATCATCTCTATCATAAAAATGTACAAAGGATCTGAATAGCCATTTGTGTGCTTTCTTTGTGAAATGTCTATTCATGTCCTTTGCTCATTTTTTAATCAGATTATTTAGTTTACTGTTAAGTTCTCTGTGCATTCGGGGGTATTTATTCCCTATTGGATTAATAGTTCGCAAATATTTTCTCCCATTCTACAGGTTCTCTTTACTCTGTTGATTGTTTACTGTGCAGAAGCTTTGTAGTTTGCTATAATCCCACTTGTCTATTTTTTACCCTTGTTTTCTATGTTTTTGAAGTCTTACCCATAAAATCTTTGCCTATATCAATGTCCTAGAGCATTTCCCCAATGTTTTTTTCTAGTAGTTTAACGGTTTCAGATCTTATATTTAAGCATTGAAAACATTTTGAGTTTTTATATATGTTGGGAGATAGGCATCTAGTTTTATTCTTCTGCATATGGATATCCAATTTTCCCAGCACCTTTTACTGCAGAGGCTGTTCTTTCCCCCAGTATGTGTTCTTGGAGCCTTTGTCGAAACTCAGTTGTCTATCAAATACATGGATTTATTTCTGATTTCTCTATTCTGTTCCATTGGTCTATGTGTCTTTTTTTACACCAATATCTTGCTGTCTTGATTACTGTAACTTTATAGTATATTCTGAAGCTAGTAGTGTAATGCCTCTGGTTTTGTTCTTTTTGCTCAGGATTGCTTTAGCTACTCAGGGTGTTTTGAAGCTCATTACAAATTTTAGGATTGTTTTTTCTATTTCTGTGAAGAATGTAATTGGCATTTTGGTAGGGATTGCATTGAATATATAAATCTCTTTGAGTAATATGGTCATTTTAACAACTCATGAGCAGGGATATCTTTTCATTTTTTGTGTCCTCTTCAATTTCTTTCACCAATGTTTTACAGTTTTCATAGCAGATATCTCCCACCTTTTTGGTTAAATTTATTTCTAGGTATTTTTGTAGCTATTGTAATTGGAATTACTTTCCTTTTTTTCAGCTAGTTTGTTATTGGTATATAGAAACACTACTGATTTTTGTGTACTGATTTTGTGTCCTGAAATTTTGCTAAATTTATCAGTTTTAAATTTCCTGTGCCTTTTCTTATCTCTTCTCATTCTGAAATTCCCACAATGTGAGTATTCATTTGCTTAGTGGTGTTAATGGTGTTCCATATTAATGGTGTTCTATATGTACCATAGGCTTTCTTCATTCTTTTTCTTTCCCCCTCTTCCTCAACTTTTTTTTCCATCTGACTGGGTTATCTTAAAAGACATGTCTTCAAGTTCAGACACTCTTTCTTCTGTTTGATCTAGTCTTTTGTTGAAGCTTTTAGTTGTATTTTTATTTTACTCATTGAATTCTTTAGTAACAAGAGTTCCGTTTGGTTCTTTTTTTAATGATATTTCTCTCTTTGTTGAATTTCTCATTCAAATCATGAATTGTTTTTCTGATTTCATTAAATTGACTATCTCTGTTCTCTTGTATCTCACTAAGTTTCCTTAAGAACAGTATTTTAAATTTCTTTTCTGGCATTTTATAGATTTCCTTTTCTTTGTGATCCGTCACTGGAGAATTCATGTGTTCCTTTGAAGGTGTTGTGTTTCCTTGCTTTTTCATGTTTCTTCTGTCCATATGTTGATAACTGTATATCTGGTGGATCAGTAGCTTCTTCCATATTTTTGGAGAAGCTTTCATAGCAAAAGATATGAAAGCTATTTCTGTTAGCATGTCCTATAGCATTGGTTGGGTGAGATGCTTTGGCTTTCATTCTCGGTAAGTTCAGTAGCATAGTCTCTTTATGGTTTCTTAAGCTATAATCAATGTCAGTGGTGTTTGTGACTGCCTCAGTGGCCTAGGCTGTGGTCAACTGTGGAGGTTGGGGTGAGACTGCTGGGAAACAGAGCACTGTGTGGGCCAGTCCTTGGGCCTCTCAGAGGTACACGCCCATCCACGGCTGCTTCACCACTGAAGAGGAGGAGTTACAAGCAACAGCAGCAGATCCTGGGGAAACCTGTCTTCAAGCCACTTAGGCACACATGCAGGCATGCAGAAGCTTTGCTCTGTATGAAACGGGGTTACTGACAGCAGAATCAGTGGGCCTGGGAAGGCCAGTTCTTGGGCTTCTGGGAGGGTACTAACTCTGCTGCTAGAGGAAATGAGGTCACTAGTGGTGGCAGCTGTAGTCCCCAGGCCCTGGGAAGCACACATGTTGGCTCTCTCTGTCCTCGGGGCAGCATTCTTGCTGAGCTGAACTGCCTGTGCTTCGGGAAGTGGTGTGTTGTGTGCACTCCAGTATCAAGGTCATGGCTGCACAGCTGGGTTCACCTGATGTTGTGACATCACAGCCCTCTAGATGGATGTGACAGGACATCAGTGGTGCACAAGGGGTATGGAGATGCAGGAGCCTTAGGGAAGGATGCACTCTGGTGGTTACTCCATTTTCAAAATGGTGGCAGAATGGTGCTTCTCAGGGGGCAGGGAGTACCCAGCATGCATTTCCTCTTGTGACAATGCAATCATGTGGACTTCAAGCAGCTTCCTATACTGAACTCAGGTCCTGCAAGGGCTGTGGGGGCTCTCCTGTAGCTAGGATTGCAGGTGTTCATGGTGGGAATGTGGACTGCTGGAGATATCCTGCTTACATTTTACTTGCAATGGAGAGTTCCTCCTGACTCCCAGCCAATTCTAGCTGGGTGCTTTTCTTCCCTCTCCATTCTACCATCTTGAGTCTGTGCGTCAGAGGTCTTTATCTCTTCTTTGCTAAAATCCAGTGTTCTCCCCCAGGCACCCTTTTGACATATGGTTATCTATTTGTTGTTTTGGCCTTTCTTTATGGTCTACTGTATTGTAGAGTGGCGTGTACCTGTTTCTCTTGAGTCCACCCACCCTCTACTTAGTGTTTTGCAAAGCGTAGGATTCATGCCACTACTGGAACATAGCACTATGTCTCATAGAATTTTAGAGACATAGCACTTAAAAATATGAGCTTAGGATAAGCCCTGGGAAGGAGTTAAAGGCCCTTCCTAGGGTTCTAACAAAGGCCCCTAGCCCACCTTCTCTTCCTACTTTGAACTGTGCCCTGCATCACAAGGGTTCTCCCATACATGTCTATGGACTCAACAACCCACCTATCTAAGTACCAAATACATCCTGTCTACCTGTCTCCTCTTGCCTACCCCTCACACTTATGGTACATACACATCAGCAGCACAGTCCATCTTCAGCAGGACAAACATGGGGAGAATCTGATGGATAGGTATTTGGAGTGAGCAGTGAATGTCAAAAGTGAATACAGTCTGAAAAGACCTGTCCCTTTGACCTCATGGCCTACTCTTCCTGTGGGTGGGGAGGAAAGCCCAAGCAAGGTCCTTTAAAGATTGGAGTTCAAAAGGGGCCAAGCTTCTGGAGTTCAAGGATATACTATCCACTCTTTCTCCAACAAAAGTTCTTCCAGCCTGCCCAAACACTTCAAAGACTCATCACTACATAACGTGCCTCAGTATTTAGTAAAAGCCACAAACTCAAAAAGCTAGAAGAGCCAGACGGTAACATAAATGACTGAAGGAGGCTGATGCACATCCTCCAAAGAAAGTTGTAGGGAATGTGATGAGCTGGAAAGCACATGTGCTTTCCAAAGGAAACAGCCTCCAGGCTAGGGGAAGCTTGAGCTCAGTGTCACTGGATCTTCCAATTTAAAAAAAATAAGCCAGAAATTAAAAAATGTTGTACAATTTCTTGCTTTTTAAATGTTAGTAACTAATTCAAAATTTGTTTTAAGCACTCTGTGAGACCAACAAGCCACATTTGTTAGTAGGTTTTAGTTCATGAGCTACCAGTTTGCAGCCTCTGAAGAAAAGACTTCTTCATTAGATTGTATTGAAATCTGCTTCCTTGAGAATGCACACACACAGAGGAACCAAGAATTACTATCCCTCTTCCACATATCTCAGTTTGAAGGTGGATCACATTTCCCCAAGTATCTTTTGGAGACTACTTAGACAAAATACATTCAACTGCTGCTTCTACAGAATGGCTTCTATATCCCACAGTGTTGCAACCACCCACCTCTAGAAACCCCCACCATCTGTTTTCCTGGGAGAGCAACAGAATGAACAAAATATTTCAAAGATGATTGCTTCCCCCTTGCTAGTAATTATTTTTCTTAGTATTGCATGCCTGGGTCCAGAAAAGGAAATAATGATTCAATCATCAAGCTTCTTGTACAGAGCGGGCAATTTCAGGAAGTAGAAGGAAGACTAACACTGTGAACAGCATTCTTGATTAGCCGGCGAATATAAAATGAGGTGTGTATTTGATCTACTGTCAGAGTAGCAGATGGAACACAGCAACCATGACACGGTAGAGGTAGGACTTAATGGATCATCCTGAAGTGCCTGGGACTGATTAGCCGTGGTGCAGCTACATACAGTTTTTAATTGATTGATTTGAGTTTGTGGTCAGAAAATGACTGTCGGCTCCAGCTTATCTATAATTATCAGTAATCAGAACCAGACTTCTCTCTCTAATAGGCCAGGGCTCTTCTAGCATGCTTGACTTTTCTACTTTTCAAGACTTTCTGTAACCACTGCCTGAACGCTTTCACGGTCATAACATCATACCTGGTGCCCAGCGGGAGAAAGACTCACGGGAATGAACATAAAGGTAACAAGAACCCTGCTCTTTCATTAGCTTCACAGTTTGACTATTTTGAGTTCAAGACAGTTTTAAATTAATATGAGGCCTCTTACAATTTAGCCAGTCTATTATAGGCAAAACCAAGTGAAAGATTGAAATAAGAATTCCTGTAACTCTAGCCCAAAGCTCATTTTTAACCTAAAAAAAAAAATGATCTTGACACTAATTAGAGGCTGGAACTATTTCTAGGAGTCAGAGTGTCCTTACCCTGGGTACAGCACCATTAGCATTTCAACAGACCACCCAAATCAGAAAATAGGGAATTATTCTAGACCCCTTCTCCTCCTTACAGTCCCCTGTCCCCTGACACATCCAATCACTAAGATATCTGATTCTACCTTTTGAATCTGAGTGACTTTAGAACAAGTATCCTGGAGTCAAACAGACCTGGCTTCAAATCCTCCTGCCATCACTTATGAATTGTGAGACTTTAAACAAGTAATTCTTTCTCCTATGCCTCATTTCTCTCAACTCCATTGCAGAGTTACTATACCTACCTTAAGGGATATTAAATGATGATGAAATGAGACAGCATATGTATCAAATGCAGCGTTTGATGTATATGTGCTTAAAATTTTATTTAAAATATTATTATTGATTTGCTATGTCTCTATCCTCACCAGTACAACCTAAGTCCAGGACAAAAAAAAAAAGTCACGACTAGATGAAGAGGGCAGAGGAGGAGGATGAAGAGGAGAGAGGAGGAGGGGAGAAGAGGGAGAATGAAGAGGAAGAGGAAGAGAGGAGGAGCACAAGCTTATGATGGTGGTGGCAGCTACCTACCTTCATTGCCTCTAAATGTGAATTCCCCCTTGCTGCCACCTTGGTGCCACGGCCAGATGCCTGAGGGTGTACTTGTGCCAATGGCGCTGCCACTAACTGAAGTTACAGGGCTGTGACTGCCGAAAGCCCATCCACCACCTGCTACTGCAGACTGACAATCCACTGTGCTAAAATATCTTTTACTTCTGATCTCTTAAAGACCATGCTTTGTCACTTTAATCCCAAAGATGCAGTATCTAGCTCTTTCAAAAATCTCTCTGACACTTTGTGAGAAAACAGGTACTTTGGCTTTTTAGAGAACCTGACTCTTTTATGACCAAAGGAAGGTTCATTAACCCCATTTTAGAAATGAGATAAACAAGGTTTTTAAAAAGTTTTTCCAAGTCACACAGCAGAGATGGGATCATCTGATCCAAAGTCCAGGTTACTTATGTGAAATAAAATGGTCTCATCTCTTTCCTGTGAATTCACTGTTATAGGTACGATTTTCTCTGTGCTATCTCTTCTTTCTTGACAGTGGAGAAGAGCAAATGCTAGAGTGATCTGCTGAGGAAGGACTCTGGCCTTGACTCATTCCAGTCTTCCTAATCTCAGCAAGCAAGCAAAGGGTTTCAAGGAAGGTTTGCAATATCACCAGTGTTTTGCTATACGTTCCTTCCTTTAAGGGGCTCTGGTTTTGAGAATACATAGAGGAAATAGCCTGGATTTAGGATGAAGACGTGAATTGAAAATCTGGCTCCTTCCCTTCTGTCATTCATTAACGAATTTTCCTTAGTGGCACCAGGCTCTGTTTCAGGCCTGGAAATATAACAATAAATAAAACAAAATCCCCGCTCTCATCCAGTAACATTCTTGCAGGAGAAGACAGAAAATAAACAAATGAAGAAATAAACAAATAAAAGCCAGGTGGTAACAAACACCATGAAAAAACAATGAATCAGGGTAATGATAAAGAAAATTGGGAAAGGGGCTATTTTATATAGGGTAGCCAGGGATGGGTTTGAAGGAGAGGCAACATTTAATCAGAGATGGGAATAAAGTGATAGATTTCTGGCAAAGAAGACAGAGCAGGTGCAAAGGTCCTGAGGCAGGAACTTGTCAAGCTGTGTGGAAAATGGCAGCACTGAGTTCAGGAAGCAAGAGGGAGAGGTGAGATCCAGGTGACTGGGAAAGTGAGGGAGTCAGGAATAGATGATATAGAACCTTAGAAGCCCTACTAATGCTTTGGATTTTACTTTGAGGCATATGCCAGTGAAAGGTTTCAGCAGAGGAATGGCATGATCTGCTTTATGTTTTTAAAAGGCTCACTTTGGCCACTACACAGGGGCCAAGGTAGAGGTAGCAGTTAAATTGATTTTGCAATAGGTCAAGTAAGATATTGGTGGCTCAGAGATGGAGTTGACAGTGACAAAGGTGTCAATGGTAAGCGATTTTTCAAAGGCAGAATCATTTAGCAGCTGGGCTACTTCAATTGAGATATTTTGCCCCTCCTGGCTCAGGTCCCTCATCAGTAACATGAAGATAACAATACCAATCTCATAAAACCATGGTATGCATGAAATGAGATTATTTGTGTGAAAGCTATTCCTGTTGTTTTCCTGTTATTCAAGACAAAGTCTCCAACCTTACGCAAAACTTTACTGCATATACACTTGAAGACCGAGAGGTAAGAACACCTTGTCTTCAGAGTAGCAGAAACAATTTTGAGTATAACAAGATTATTTACGCTCATCTATCTCATCCTCTTAAATAAGAAAACTGATTACTATAAATATGTCTGCCAGCTTTTATGGTTCATTTCAGAATCTTAGTGCATCAAAAAGTATAAAATGGTTGGACACGTGAGGGATAAGGAAATCATGAGAGAGTCTTATTTACAGAATAAAAGCCGAGAATATCTGAAAACATCTTAATCGTGATTATGACTGGTAGATGACATTGCAGAGTTTTAAAAAATTCTTTGTGCTTTTCTACATTTTCCACATCAATACGATGAAAAATGTATTTTAAGAGGATTTATTCCTATATCCATTTAGCAAAGAGAGTTAGAATCTCTGAGAGAAAACATGAGACAAGTAAAGAAAATAAGTATGTTAAAATTATGAGGGAAAAAGGGCAAAATTTAATATTTTGTGTGTATTATCTATGCACAAGACACAGCAAGTAGATATTAAATTTTTGCAAATTAGTTTAATTATTTATATCCTGCACTAATGATAGCAACAGATTCATGGGGCTGAAAATGACAATACTTAGCAATCTATGGTCTATTATGGGAAAAGGATACAATTGAGCAACAGCATTCAATAAAGAATGTACATTACAGGAAGGGGTCTGCAAGGGCCAGGCCCACACTTCAATTATCCCCTTTTTAGAGGGCCACTGTAGCAGGATGTGCTTTTTTTTTTACCAAATCAAGAGCCACTGAGGTGTGCATGGAACACCTCAGAACCAGTGAGCCTGGCCGGGACTTTTTTTTCTTTTTTTTTTTTTTTTTTCAGACGGAGTCTGGCTCTGTCACCCAGGCTGGAGTGCAGTGGCATGATCTTGGCGATTCTCCTGCCTCAGCCTCCTGAGTAGCTGGGACTACAGACATGTGCCACCATGCCCAGTTAAACTTTGTATTTTTAGTAGAGATGGGGATTCACCATGTTGGCCAGGATGGTCTCGATCTCTTGACCTCATGAGAGGTCACCTCGGCCTCCAAAAGTGCTGGGATTACAGGTATGAGCCACCGTGCCTGGCCTGGCCTGGCCTTCTTACACCCTGCTGGTCACATGGATACATCCCTGCTATGTAACCAGCCCCAGTGACTGTGCTTTTGAGGGCTGACTGAAATTAGGTGCAAAGCAGCAGTCTCACTGTTATTAATAAGTAATGGTGACAAGCTGGTACTAACTTTCCCAAAACTCCTGAGACCCATGGTTACAAAGTGACACTGTTAATTGGTACCTTTCATGCCTCAGCTTGAAACTCCAGAGTCTTACTTCTTCCTCTTTAAGGCGACCGTGCTTTCTGCATTTCATCTGGTTCCTCTCTCTGTGGATACGTCCAGATAATTAGATCCTGCATATGCAAGGAGAGAATGAAGAAAAAGGTGACCTGCCTAGTCCAGTTGCAGGGTAAATTATCTGTTAGGTAAGCACAGAATCCCTTCTTAGCATAAGTCTAGCACATTAATTAGGCTAAGCATCTCCACCTCTTTCTCTGCCTTGCAAATATCTCATTCAGTTATCATATCTTGGTATGAGGAAGCTGTCAGGGAGTGGAGAATAGAAAAGTATTTTGCCACACAAATAAGGAAAATGAGATTCAGAAGGTCTAAGTGACTTGCCTATTCTCTGACCCTAAAGAAATCTAACTTAGTAAAGACTTTTCTCCTTCATTAACTTTCCATCTCTAATAAACCAAATTTGTGCATTTCACCAGGCATCACACTGTCTCTCTCGCTGATTTTGAGATAATGGCCAGGTCCCCTACTAGCTCACACAGCACCTTTGTGCCAGTCAGAAAAAGCATCCTTTCTTCCTGGCATATGCAGCCCCACATTGACCAGAGCTCAGCCTCCTTTTACCCTGGGCATGGTACCACAGTGCTGGTTACAGCCTACATGACTGTATTGCAGCCCCTTAATATGGCTGGACAGCTAAGGTGACTCCCAACACAAAGAAAATTCCTCGTAAATAGCTTGTTGACATTTTAAATTAGAGATGTCAAAACTTGAGGATATTATCTTCTTCACCAAGTCTTTTTCCATTTTTTCCGTTCCCATCAGTGACCCTCCCAGAAACCTCTGCCCTCAATCTTGGAATCAATATTTATTCTAGCTGGCTTGTCTTCATCCTCACATCCAGATTGACACCAAATCTTTCCAATTCCTTTTGAAAAATAGCAATTATATATTTTTTTCCTCCAACTGCAACCCTCTTTTAGCCTGTGGATTTTATTCTTAGACTCCAGAAACAAATTCCCAGTCTGTTTATATTTTAGCCTCTTACACTTCCAGGCCTTCCAATGCAACAACAAGAATCATATTTCTTGGCCACCATTTTAAATCATGTTAATCCCTTTCTCAGAATACTGCATCTGCAAAAAAAAAAAAACCACCAAGGTTTTCAAACTCTCTATTAGCTTTAACTCCACAAAAATCTCCATAGTCTTACAGAGCACTGCCATGGGTTTGGTTGCCCAACATTGTCTCAGAGCTGAGACAATGTTTAGTGTTTAGTATGTTTCTAGGACATCCCTTGCAACTAACAGCTGTGAAAAGGAAGGGAAAACAGGATTGAGCAGAGGGAGAAGTCAGGTTGTGATGCAGACCTGACTGCCTTAGCTAACTCCACAGGAAGCCCCAGAGCTGTAGGTGCCTGTTGGTGTTACCTCACTTAGGGTGAACATGTGCATCAGTCATTGCATGCCAACCTCTAGGGGGTTGGAGGTGGCCACCTGTTTAAGGCCACCTGTTAAGAACCACCTTAAGGCCACCTGTTTAAGTTGCACCTCCGCAGCTAAAACAATCCCTGAAGGAGCTGAGCCTTAGAGGCTATCTACTGGCAGCACTACAAGCAACTGGGACAACTTATCCTTCTGGGATGCACATCTGTGTTTCTACCACAATCTATCCCTAGTGCAACTTGAATCCACTTCCTCACGTACATTCAAGGAGCAGTTCCTCCACTGTACCATGAGGCATCTCTTCCCAGGGAAATCTACAAAAGGGGAAGTTAATAGGAGGAACTATACCCCCTGCACCAGTCCCAGGGCTGCAACTGATACTCATCATCTGCTTCCTCCACTATCCACCGAAATTTCTCCCATATCAGACCATGCCCTTATCAGGCTACATGTGCTTTTGTCTTCTCAGCACTCTCTATTACTTTTGGAATCTCTCATTGGCTGGGGGGATCCCTCAGAATATCTGCATATTCTCAATCTTATTTGTAGTCAGAAACAATGCAAATTAAAACCTCAATGAGATACTACTACTACTTACCAAGGAGAGTAACTAAAATAAAAAAAAGGAGAGAGAGAATCCCAAGTGTGACATGGATATGTCTGTAGCAATGGGATGTCTCTTATATTGCTGGTGGGAGTTAAACTGGGACAATGATTTAGGGAAACTGCTTACATTATCTACTAAAGTTGATCATGTACATACCTATGACCCAGATATTGCACTCCAAGTATGTACTCAACACAAAGGGGATCATGGAAACCAAAAAATATTTCCAAGAATGTCCAGAGCAGCATGATTTATAAAAATGAAAAACTAGAAACAATATATTGTGATAAATTCATACAGTGGAATACTATGCAGCAGTCATACTGAATGAACCACAGTTATTATATTCAGTAACATGGATGAATTTCACAAACATAATATGCAGCAAGAGAAACCAGATGCAAGATTCATACAGAATGATTTTATTTATATAAAGTTGGAAAGGAGACACAACTGAACTCCTGTGTTAGAATGAGGACAGGAGATAGGAGTTACATTGAGAAGGAAAGAGGGAGTAGTGATGGGGAGGAGACATCAGAAGACTTCTGGATCTGGAAATATTTTCTTAACTTGAGTAGTTTCACAGCAGTGTTCATCCAGTGATAGTTAATTGAGTGGTATGCATTATGTAGAGTATTCTCTATGTATCTTAATACTCAATAAAGTATTGAATATTAAGAACACTGAATATTATTTATATTGAATATTGAATATTAAGAATATTTTCTTTATTGAATATTAAGATACATAGAGAATTATTAAAAATTATTTTAAAAATTAAAAAACGAAAGCATAGACTTCCACCCTATCATGGTATTTGAGAGAAAAAAACAAATAAAATTAGAATGTCTATGAATTAGAAAATTCTGAACAGAAGTAGTAAAATAGTCTATTACACTGGACCTCAGATTTGACATGCAGTAAACTATCCACCAGACAACTGGTGATTTTCCATTGAGTATGAGGTACAGGTAGTAATATATCCCTATGGCTACAAGTCAGAGATGATTATGTGTGCTCTGTGAGATTCCATTCATTTGAACAGGTATTCAGTGGGTGGTCTCAGCAAATTCCACAACTATCAAGCACTGGAATGAAAAATGTTTTGGTGATATGATTTATTTTGAGTTATCAATCAGTTTAATAAAATTAGTCAAAGTTACCTCTGACCAGGTTTTGGAGAAATATAAACAATGACCCTTCTGTATGGGATTGTTAGTTGAAATAGGACTGAAGTTTTACCCTGAAAAACAGACCTTTAGAAATGTATTCCATAAACAAAAATCTATGTGAGTGAGCACAGTTCCGAAAATCTTCCCATCATCATCATTGGCTATGTCCATCCTTGGGTACTGAATGAAAGATGTTCCTGGAGTACAGTAGACAGAAGATTTGTGAAGAGCTAGCTGCAACTCTTTTAATGCTATAACTCAAAGATACTAGGTTTTAACTGGAAAACACACATACACACACACATACACACCATAAAGGGAAGTCCAAAGAAGAGAAAGAGGGTTGAGTGCTTTTGAATCCTTTATGGATTGATGAAGAGACACATTAAGCAAATGCTTAAGACTTTCTTATCCTGTTTTATGCATTCAATGGATATTTACTGAGTGCCCTCCATTTCTTGTGACAGGCACTATTCTAAGTGCTAGGAATAATACAGCAGGAATGAAAACAGGTAACAGTCCAATGTCATGGAGCTTATGTTTAATTGGAAGAGACTGAATAAAAAATGTTTAAAAACCTATGTTAGAAGTAATGAATGCTATGGAGAAAAATCAAAAGAAGAATTAACAATTGTGGAGGGGGGTTTTCAATTTTAAATGGGGTGATCATTAAAAGGTAACATTTCTTTGGGAGGCTTAGGCGGGTGGATCACGAGGTCAAGAGATCGAGACCATCCTGGTCAACATGGTGAAACCCCGTCTCCACTAAAAATACAAAAAATTAGCTGGGCATGGTGGTGCGCGCCTGTAATCCCAGCTACTCAGGAGGCTGAGGCAGGAGAATTGCTTGAACCCAGGAGACGGAGGTTGTGGTGAGCCGAGATCGCACCATTGCACTCCAGCCTGGGCAACAAGAGCAAAACTCCGTCTCAAAAAAAAAAAAAAAAAAAAAAGAACGTAACATTTGAGAAAATACCTGAATGAGGTAAGGAAGCGTGTAAGCATGTACACACACACACACATGCACACACACACATACACAGATCGACACACCTGCAGGAAGAGCAATCCAGGCAGATGAGACAGCCAATGGAAAGGCACTAAATAGGGAAATGCTTGGCTTCTGTGAAAAAACAGTAAGGTCTGCAAGGCTGGAGTGGAGGGGTGGTGGATAAAGTTTTAGAAGACAAGGACAGAGTCATTGCAGGGAGTCTGATCAGGAACGACCTTGCAGGCCATTATAGGACATGGGCTTTTATTCCTATTAATGTGGGAAGCTCTTGGAGGTTTTTGAGCAGAGGATAACTAACAAGCTCTGACTTATGTATTGAAAAGACTACTTTGACTGCTACATTGAGTACAGGTTAAAGATGGCTGACAACAGAAGCAGGGAGACCAGTTCGGAGGCAATTACGAGGCCTCATAGGAAATGAGGTGGCCTGGACCAGGTGTTTGCTCTGAAGATACTGAGAAGGGATCAAATTCTGGATATATTTTGAAGGTAGAGACACAAAGAATATTTAGTAGGTAGACTGTTATTTAGATAGTTTGAACAGCTGATGTGAGAATAACAGAGGAATCAGAAATGACTCCAAGATTTTTGGCATGAAACACTGGAAAGATGGAGTTGTCATTTATCAAGATACAGAAAACTGCAGAAAGACCATATTTGGAGGCAAGATCAGGAGCTCAGCTGTGATCACAGTATGTCTGAGATGCCTAATGGACACCCAGATAGACAGCTGAATAAGTTTTGAGTCAAGGGAGAATTCTGGGCTGATCCTTTAAGTATGTATTAATCATGCATGTATTGGATCACTTCTTTATTCTAAACCCTCCTATTATTTCCCAGATTATAAACTAGGGAACTGTCAACATTTGGATGGTTTTTAGAGCCATGACGAAAGATGGGATTGCCAAGGGAATCAAAGTACCTAAAAATAGAGAAGAGGTGCAAGAATAGGGCCCTGGGTGACTGTAGCATAATATCTCACCAGCCCTACCTATGGGGGAAAAAATATCCCCCCAGATAGCAGGCCAGGGCCACCTAGACTTGTAGGGTTCAAGATCCTCTACTTTAAGAGGTATGAGGAAAGCTGGAGTTTGCCTTCAGGGTTTGTGTCCATGTTGCTGGTGTTCTACAAAGTAGTAGGGAATCTCTACTACCTCATCTTGGGGTTGAGGACTGGAATAAAGCAAAACAAGCAGCTGTTAATTGGGGGAAGTGATAACGCAGTGATAATCTAAAGATCCCAGGTCAAGAGGATGAAAGCTCCCTCCTAAAGAGCCAGAATTTAACTTTGAGTTTGGCATAAATTACAACTGGTTACAGGAACATTGAACTAGGTACTTCCCAGTGAAAATGAAAATAAAAAGATCTGTTTAACATTGAAGCTCTGCCCCTGTGTTCCTGAGAGCATATTGTGATAACTACGACCATGGAAAAGGAAAAAAGCCAATAGCTGAAATGAATCAGGTTGTTGGGGGCCTGAGATAAGTAAGTGCAACTTGTCTACATGTGAAACATTTGTCTTGTCAATTTGGACATTTTATCTGGAAATTATCCAAAGCAGCAATTATCTAGAGCTAGCATGCTAGACTTCTTATCCCTAGACACGGGTGGGGCATGAGGGGGAGAGAATCCAGGTTTTCATGGAGGTTATATAGTTTGGGAGGTCTCTTTTTTTTTTTTTTTGAAAGAGAAAGAATACAAAATTGGGCATGGGATCTTGGAAGTGACCTATGAGAGTGAGGGCCCTAAAGCTATAGTTTTCTTAACTTCACAGAAAATCCACCTTTTACCCTAAACCTAAATGACAGAAACCTTGGGAACAATAACTGATCACTTAATTTACCATGACCAGGTTTATCTTACAAATGCTGGGAGGTATTCAGAGTTAGTCAAGCATCATAGGAAAACTCTCATTGATGTCTATTTCTCACTCAAAGTTATTCAGATAAAAGGAAACATATTAAAGGCACTTACATAAAGGAAGGCATAGTAAATATTCTTGTTCCACGAGATACCATCTTCCAACTACCTTAACAGATCCAACAGTTGAACAATCTAGCTGTGTTTGTTGATATTAGGAATACTGTGATCTGAGCCAAAGGGCCAGTGACAGCATCAGGAATGATTCACTATATCCTATATATATGTTTACCAGATAAAATACATAATATCCAGCTAAATTTAAATTTCAAATATATAACAAATAACTTTTAGCACAAGTGTTCCCCAACATACTTACGCATAGGACATACTTATGTTTTCTAGTACATACTAGAAATATACACTAGTATATTCCTAGTATGTGCTAGTGTGGGTACTAGTATATTCTAGTATGTACTAGAAAAGATAAACTTACCTATATTTCTAGTATATACTAGAAAAGATAAGTTTATACTAGAATTTTTAAAATCCAAATTTAACTTGGCATCCCATATTTTTATTTGCTAAGTTTACTAATGCTTCTGCTTTAGGATACATAACGAGTGATAATTTGGAGAGCCCTACTAAACAGAAAATCTAAAAGACAGAGTATAATACTGTATTCGTAGGTCACATGGTTGCTGCCCACCTTGGCCCTGACAGTTATAATTCCGCCTGAAATAATGCTCAACTGTCACATCAGAGTCTGCAAAAGGAGGCTGAGGGTTGTGCAGAATTTGCGCATGTTTAATTGGCACAAAATTATATATTAATTTAATTAGTAAAAACTATTCACTTTTAACTAATGAAAAGGATGGAAATGCTGCTTTTGTAAATAGGCAGTATTATTGAGAACACAATATTCTACTCTGTTCCCAATATTCCAGACGGCTGAAATACAGATGCTTCTCCATTTACAATGGGGTATGTCTTGATAAATACATCCATAAGTCAATCCATCCGTAAGTCCAGTACTCAGTGTTATATGTAATTGCTGAAAGAGCAACACTGGTCAAATATGCATAAAGCAGCTAATTGTGAAATATGAGTAATGGGTCTATTTGTTCAATGGGTAATACTCACTTTTCCTCCTTAAACATGGAAAATAGTAATATGTTTACATATTTAAATGTAAAACCTATGTCCCAGCTCATAGAGAAACTTACCAGAACCATGTCCAAGTACTTTACCATCCAACCCTTTTAGCTATATGTCTATGAATATTAATATTGTAGTACTTTATAGTTTTTAAGTATTTATAGATATGCATATGTTCTTTTACTCCTTCCTCAAAAAAATAATATTTTATCATCATCCCTATTAAAATAATTTATTAATTTAATAGACATTTAATGGATAGGCATTCTGTGCTTGGAAAACAATAGTGAACAAGACAGAAAAAGTTGGTCATTATAGAAGCTTTTAGTAAGAAATAAATAACATTTTAAAATAGTAATAATAAAATTTTAGTTGGCAATATTTCCATGAAGAATATAAAACAGGGCAAGGGGATAGAGAGACAGTGGCTGCTATTTTAGACAGGATAGTGAAAACCCATCTGAAGTGGTAACATTTGAGTTAGACATGAAGCTTATATGATAATAATAAGCCAGCAAGTGGAAATGGGAATCTTTTGAGAAATGGGGACATTCCTTGAAGAAGAAATAAGCCTAGCAAATGAGCTGCTTATAGAACAGTAGGAATTAGATGACTATTTCAGAATGAAAAGGGTATGGAAGGAGCCAAGGTTCAGATGAGGCAGAAGATGTAGACAGGGTAAGGTCACACGGAGCCTTGAAGGGCATGCTGAAGAGTTTTGGAGTTTTTTGGGGTTTTTTTGTTTTTGTTTTTAGTTTTTGACTAACAGGGGTTAGTCTGTTTGACTAACCCTTGGTATAGTGTATGTGGGAGGGACCTTCACAAGAGTGTGGGTACTCAGTGGCAGGCAGGATCACTGAGGGTCATCTTGGAGGCTGGTCACCACTGATCCCATACATACACATATATGTATTTTTTTTTTTTTTAGACAGAGCCTCACTCTATCACCCAGGTTGGAGTACAGTGGCGCAATCTCGGCTCACTGCAACCTCTGCCTCCCGGGTTCAAGCGATTCTCCTGCCTCAGCCTCCTGAGTAGCTGGGATTACAGGTGTGTGCCACCTCACCCGACTAATTTTTGTATTTTTAGTAGAGATGGGGTTTCATCATGTTGGCCAGGCTGGTCTTGAACTCCTAACCTCAAGTGATCTGCCCGCCTTTGCCTCCCAAAGTACTAGGATTACAGGCATGAGCCACCGCACCCAGCCAAGAGTTTATATAGTCCTCCAGTACAATAGAAGGACCTGAAGGGTTTAGACCAAGATAGTACTGTGATCCAATGCATACTCAAAGGATCGATCTGGCTATTTAATCAAGAAAAACTGAATAGGAATCAGAGGGAGAAAGACACAAAAAGTAGTTTGGAAGCCACTTGTCTAAGCAATAGATGTTGGTGCCCTGGATCTTGGCAGTAACTGTGAAAGGGAGAGAAGCAGTCACATCTGTTTGAAAGTAGGGTCAACTGGACTTGCTGCTAAATTGGCAGCAAGAGGCAAGGGGAAAGATAAATGAAGAACAACCATACGATTTTTACCCAGAAGCTTGGTTGCTGTTAACTGAGATGGAAACTGATGTTCATTAAAATTAAAACACATTCCTATAATCACACTTTAAGTACCAGAGCCAAGATTCAAATTCAGTTCTTCATAATGCTCCAATATTTTGGATTTGGTGAACTGATTAATGTCTAGTGTGTTTACTTATTTAAAAGTCCCCATTTTAAACTATATGCTCCTCAGTGACAGAGACTTGGTGATATCTGATATCTAGCCATAGGAATCAGAGGCACATGAATAATGCCTTTTTGAGAACATCTGTAACAAGACAGGACAAGTCTATCAGGCCCCATGTTTCCCGCTACCCTTGGTTCATTCACCATTTTTTTTTTTTTTTTTTTTGAGGCAGCTATAGATGCTTTCTATCTTGTTGGCTTTGAATTCTGCTATGAAAGTACAAATGTCATTTCAGAGGTCTGCAAACTTTCCCCTTCTAAGGAAGTGTATGGGTGCAATTATGAACATATGTTAGTGGAAATAAAACACATGCTAATTATTTCCCTACATGCAAAACTGTCTTGATGGAACCATCAACAGCCTTTATTTATTTGAGAAAATCAAATGAAAGAGTATCTCATCAGCTATCTCATAACATTCTGTATTTGATTACCAGTTGAAATACTCCAAACTCCATATTAGATTTTTACAATTTTTTTTAACCCTATCGGTTTTAATACTAATGCAATTCTCAATTTCTGCATGACTTTTTTATCCTTGTAAACAATTAGGAGCCATCTGGTTCCACGATTTCCGCAGCCTCCTGAGAACTTAAACTTAACACACCAGAAGGTTTGATTCACCCAAACACTACTATTATATTATTCAACTGGTTTTCTAGTCTTGGATCTTAAACAATATCTTCCTTAGAAAATCAGAAGAAATTTTCTCTTCATATAATCCTCTTGCTCTATGTATAATACTAACCTTTGAGGACCTCCTCAAAGATATCTTGAAATGATTTACCAAAATAATTATTTGTTTCCAACTTGCCTCTTTCTATGGCAACATACAATTCAAATTGTATCACTGTATCAATCCCAGTTTTTCTAAATATTCATTGAAAAATTCAAAGGAGTTGGAGTTAGAGAGATAGAAAAGAAAACAGATTCCTCTTGGCACCTGTTCTTACAATGTTGAGCTATGGCCAGGTACCCACTTTCATCTGAAACATTTGGCATTACTGATAAATAGGGGGAAATTTTTTTGAGAGGGCTAATGAAAACAGAGATCTTTCTTACTCAAGATACTAACCAACTTAAAACACCTTGGCTCAAATCCCTTTCTGATAAACACCAAGATCTTACTATGTGATAAAGTTTATTGATACAGTATTAAATGGCCCACTGAGACATATCCTAAGTAAAATTTTTTGGAAATTTTTACTATGGCGTATCTGGTAAGAAAGTTGTTTTTAACTTGTCAGGCAAGACATTATCTAAAAGGCTCTTTACTCAGGCTGTGGCAGTGGTTCACTCCTGTAAACCCAGCACTTTAGGAGGCCAAGGCAGGTGGATCACCTGAGGTCAGGAATTCAAGAGCAGCCTGGCCAACAAGTGAAACCTCGTCTCTGCTAAAAATACAAAAAAGTAACCAGGCCTGATGGTGTGCACTTACAGTCTGTCCGAAGGCTGAGGCAGAATTGAACCCGGGAGACGGAGGCTGTGGTGAGCCGAGATCGCACCACTGCACTCCAGCCTGGCTGACAGAGTGAGACTTCATCTCAAATAAATAACTAAAAATAAAAGGCTCTTTATTCAATAAACACACACACACACACACACACACACACACACACACACACACACACACAGAGAGAGAGAGACAGAGAGAGAGAGAGAGAGAGTGGGAGGGTTGTGGGGGAGAGAAGAAAACTTCCAAAGTTACCTAGGTTTGTGTTGGGCAAGATTAGATACTATAATGCTCCTCATTCTTATGACTTTTACCCCCCAGAATGAGGGGATAATAACTGACTTTTTCTCATACACTCTAAAGCCACAGTCTCAGAAAAACATATCCCACAATTTAGGGGAAGAATGGTGATGATGGTGTACAGAGAAGGAATTACCTTTTATACAATAAATTAAAATATTCCAAGTGATTTGTGGATGTATTTGAGAATTAATGAATTGAAGCTCTTGAAAACTGCTAAGAGAAACTGAAAATGGAAACATTAGTTGTTCAAATTAAATCTAAACATGTATATAGAAAGTTTAGGGACTATCACTTCTCCATGTGATTGAATAACTGGTACCATATCTGTCTCTCTGCTGTAAAAAGCTAGGAAACTGGACAAAGTACGAGACAGCTGTTTTCAGACATTAGAAAACAGACACATCACAGAAGTGTGAGTCTTGAGAACAGGAAAAGAAATGAGGTAAGCCCTATAACCAACATGGCTTTCTGGCTGTAGGCACTTCGCAGACTACAGCAAAAGAGGAGGAACTATGACAGGACAGATTCATCTCAGTGAATTTAATAGACAGAGATCAGAGTTAAAGGGCGTTAAAAGAGCTGAAATGTGGGGAGGGCAGAGAGAAAGAACTCCAGAAATCTACATAAGCAACTATCCTGAGTCTTTCACTGGATATTAGGCTACACATGCATGAAATGAAACTCTGTGAGGCCAGGCAAAAACAACTACTGGGATTTGTGAGCTGGGAGTTGAGTTGCAGCCAGCCAGAATGGAGGCATTGCTGACCTCCCCTGAATATTTCCTTGAGCCTCCTGAAGAGGCATGCTTCAAAAGAATTAAATTAACCCTAAAGAAACATTTACGCTATGTGAAGGACCTCTTCAAGGAGAACTACAAACCACTGCTCAAGGAAATAAGAGAGGACACAAACAGATGGAAAAACATTCCATGCTCATGGTTAGGAAGAATCAATATTGTGAAAATGGCCATACTGCCCAAAGTAATTTATAGATTCAATGCTATCCCCCATCAAGCTACCATTGACTTTCTTCACAGAATTGGGGAAAAAAAAACACCTTAAACTTCATATGGAACCGAAAGAGAGCCCACATAGCCAAGACAATCCTAGGTAAAAAGAACAAAGCTGGAGGCATCACGTTACCTGACTTCAAACTATACTACGAAGCTACAGTAATCAAAACAGCATGATACTGGTACCAAAACAGAGACATAGACCAATGGAACAGAACAGAGGCCTCAGAAGTAACGCTACACATCTCCAACCATCTGATCTTTGACAAACCTGACAAAAACAAGCAATAAGGAAAAGATTCCCTATTTAATAAATGGTGTTGGGGAAAACTGGCTAGCCATATGCAGAAAGCTGAAACTGGATCTCTTCCTTACAACTTATACAGAAATTAACTCCAGATGGATTCAAGATTTAAACATAAGACCTAACACTGTAAAAACCCTAGAAGAAAACCTAGGCAGTACCATTCAGGACACAGGCATAGGCAAGGACTTCATGACTAGAACACCAAAAGTAATGGCAACAAAAGCCAAAATAGACAAATGGGATCTAATTAAACTTAAGAGCTTCTGCACAGCAAAAGAAACAATCATTAGAGTGAACCAGCAATGAACAGAATGGGAAAAAATTTTTGCAATCTGCCCATCTGACAAAGGGTTAATAACCAGACTCTACAAAGAAAGTAAACAAATTTACAAGAAAAAAACAAACAACTCCATCAAAAAGTGGGCAAAGGATATGAACAGATACACAGCCAAAAAGCATATGGAAAAAAGCTCATCATCACTGGTCATTAGAGAAATGCAAATCAAAACCACATTGAGATAGTATCTCATGCCAGTTAGAAAGGCGATCATTAAAAAATCAGGAGACAACAGATGTTAGAGAGGACGTGGAGAAACAGGAGCACTTTCACACCATTGGTGGGAGTGTAAATTAATTCAACCATTGTGGAAGACAGTATGGCAATTCCTCAAGGATCTAGAAATAGAAATACCATTGACCCAGCAATCCCATAACTGGGTATACACTCAAAGGAGTATAAAACATTCTATTATAAAGACACATGCACATGTATGTTTATTGTGGCACTGTTTACAACAGCAAACACTTGGAACCAACCCAAATGTCCATCCATGATAGACTGGATAAAGAAAATGTGGCACATATACACCATGGAATACTATGCAGCCATAAAAAAGGATGAGTTCATATCCTTTGCAAGGACATGGATGAAGCTGGAAACCATCATCCTCAGCAAACTGATACAAGAACAGAAAACATAACACCTCATGTTCTCACTCATAAGTGGGTGTTGAACAATGAGAACACATGGACACAGGGAGGGGAACATCACACACTGGAGCCTGTCAGGGGTGGGGGACTAGGGGAGGGATAGCAGGGCAGGTGGGGGGGATTGAGGAGGGCTAACATTAGGAGAAATACCTAATGTAGATGACAGGGGGGTGGGTGTAGCAAACCACCGTGGCACGTGTATACCTATGTAACAAACTTCCATATTCTGCACATGTACCCCCAAACTTAAGCGGTACCCTAGAACTTAAACTGTAATAAAAAAAATTTTTTTTAAGAAAAACTTACTATAGACTCATGCTCCCAAACTTAAAAATAAAGTTAAAAAGAATCAAGTTGAATGGTAAGTAACTTAACTCCTTGGTGAAACAAAATTCAACTTTCCAAAGGAAGACTACAAATCTAGACTTTCGATAAAATATTTACAATGTCTAGCATCCTAATAAAAATTATTTAAAATGCAAAGAATCAGGAAAGTATAAACCATAAACGAGAAAAATCAGTCAATATAAACAGACACAGGAAGACAGAAATAATAGAATTAGCAGATGAGAACTTGAAAGTAGTTATTATAGCTGTACACAAGGATTTTAAGATAAAAACACAATGAGGGTGAAAATGGAATACACACACACAATACACACACACACAAAGCTGGCTCTTTGAAAAAAATTAATAAATTGACAAAGCTTTGTCAAGACTAAAAAAATAATGAATTGACAAAGATTTGTGAAGAAAAAAAAAGCAAAGAGGCAAGATACAAATTACCAATATCAGGAAAGAGAAAAGGGATATCACTACAGACATAATACCCTCTACACACATAAATCTAACAGATAAAATGGGCTAATTCCTTAGAAAACACAAACTATTACAACTCACCTAATGCAATACAGACAATCTGAATAGCCATATAATTCTTAAGAAAATTACATTTTTTACTTTAAAACTTTTGATTAAAAAAATCTCCAATCCCAGGGTATTTTGCTAGAGAATTCTATCAAATATCTAAAGAAGAATTAATGCCAATTTTCCACAATTTTTTCAGAAAGTAGAAGAAAAGGGAACACTTCTTAATTCATTTTACGAGTTTAACATCATCCTGATATCAAACCAGACAAGGACAGCATGAGAAAATTACAGAATGATGTCTTCCATTAATACAGATACAAAAATCCTAAAGAAAATATTAGCAAAAACTTCTGAAATATATGTAAAGAATTCTGTATCATGACTAAGTGGGATCCAGAAATGGTTTAATATTAGAAAAGTTAGTCAGTATAATCTACTATACCAACAGGCTAAAGAAAAAGAATTATGTGATCATCTTGATTAGTTCAGAAAAAGCACTGACTACTCATTCATGGTAAAGAAAAAAAAAACTCAGAAAAGTAGGAATAGAGGAAACTTCTTCAACATGATTAAAAGCATCTACACAAAACCTAGAGTTAACATCATAATTAATAATAAAAGACAATGTTTCTTCCATAAGACTGGAAACAAGGGGAATATTCAGTCTTATTCAACATAATGCTGGAAGTATTTGCCACCACAATAAGTTAAGAAAAGGAAACAAGCATACAGGTAATTTTTTAAAAGAAATAAAACTGTCTCTATTTAAAGATTACATGATTATATACATCAAAAATTCCAGGGAATCTATAAGAAACTTCTAGAATAACAAGTGAGTTTAGCAAGGGTGTAACATATATGATAAACATATAAAAATTAATTATATTTCCACATATTTTACCAATGAACATGGAAACACCAAATTTGAAAGAACAGTATTAATAATAGCTCCAAAAATTAAATATTTAAGTGTAAATCTAAAAAAGAAATGTACAGACTTATTTGTTGAAAATCTCAAATGCTAATGAAAGACCAAAGAAGATCTAAATAAATGAAGAAACTTCAGCTTCAAAGGTTGGAAAACTCAGCACAACAAAGATGTCAATTTTTACCAAATTGACGTTTAAGTTTAATGCAATTCCTATCAAAATCCCAGCAATATTTGTTACAGATGTAAACAAAACTACTCTAAAGTTTATAGGGAAAAGGAAAGGAAATAGAATAGCTAAAAGAGAAGAATAAACTGGGAAAAATAAGTCTACCCAATTTCAAAATTTACTGTGTAGCTACAGTAATCAAGACAGTGTCACATGGACAAAGAGACACATAAATCAATGGAGCAGAATAGAGAACCCAGTAATAAACCCATGCAAATATACCCAACTGATCTTTGACAAAAGTGCAAAAGCAATTTAATGAAAGAATAATAATCTTTTCAACAAATGATACTAGAGTAATTCGATATCAATAGCCAAAAACCTCCACCTAAGTGTTACGTCTCATATAAAAATTAACCTAAAATGGAGCACGGACTTAAAGTAAAATGTAAAACTATGAAGCCTTTTTTTTTTAATGGGAGAAAATCTTCAGGATCTAGGGCTAGGCAGAGTTGTTAGATTTGACACCGCAAGTGCAATCTATAAAAGAAAAGTTAATAAATTTGACTTGATCAAATTAAAAACTTCTGATCTGTCAAAGACTGTTAAAAAAGTAAAAAGGAATATCACAAG
This sequence comes from Ateles fusciceps, assembly GCA_036589455.1. Classification (NCBI taxonomy): domain Eukaryota; kingdom Metazoa; phylum Chordata; class Mammalia; order Primates; family Atelidae; genus Ateles; species Ateles fusciceps. Next base: position 9,246,134 of record JAZHEH010001979.1, read on the forward strand.
CTGGGAGAAAATATTTGTAGACCACATATCTGAGCACTATTTTGAATGTATTATGAAATTCTCAAAACTTAACAGCTAAAACATTTTTAAAATCAAATTAGAAAATGGCATTAAGACAAAAAGACAATAAAGAGGATGTACAGATGGCAAACTCCACTCCAATGTGTTTACCCAATAGAAAGCATGCCCACACAAAGACATGTCCACAAATAATCATAGCAGCTCTAATCATAACGGCCAAAATGGAAACAATCCAAGTGTCTATAAACAGATGAGTAAGTAAAGAAATTGTGATATAGCCCTCCAATGGAACATTACTCGGCAATAAAAAGTGACATCACAACAACATACTGGAAGAGACAACGTGGAAGAATCTAAAAAATAATACACCAAATTCAAGAAGCTATACATAAAAGAGTTCATACTGGATAATCCTATTTATACAAAATTCTAGAAGAGGCAAAACTATACTGACGGGGAGATCAGTCATTGCCTAGAGTTAAGGTGGGATATGGGTGGGGACTGACTTCAAAGAGACCTCAGGGAAATTCGGGGTGATAAAAACATTATGTATCTTCGTTGTGGGATGTTGATTACACAGGCTCGTACAATTGCTGAAACTCTTCCAGCTGGAAGATGTTTTGTATATAAATTTTTGCCTGAATAAAGTTGATGAAAAATAATGTCCAAAGTATTCAACAAATATAGATCCTTAGTAATACACAAAGCCAATGAAATTCTGTAAAAGTGGTTTCAGAGTAGCTAAAGATTAATTAAAAGAAGATGATAAAACTGACTCTTTCATATACCATCTTTTGTCTCTGAAAAACAAAACCATGAACTAGAAGAGTTCACATTTTTGAAATGTGACCTTATTGTTTATAAAGTCCATATTGAGGAAGGAAGGAGGGTGCTCTCCAGCCAGAGGTTGGGGATTACCAGTTTTTTAACTCATGAAAATTATGGGTTTGCTTTCACTCAAGAGTTCAAATTAAGACCCTTGAAAAAACTTTGTGTGTGTGGTCAGGAGGGAAAGAGGTTCCTCCTCTGAGTCAGGGATACAGAGGAAATTTCATGATACTCATCAGGAGCTGGGGAAGAGCTGACTCGGTAGTCTCAAGAAAGAAAACTTCAGGAAGGCTATTTGAAAAGAAGGACCAGTAACACAACCCAGATAGAGCTCAGAGTGGGTCCATAAAACAGGAAGAACCTATAAAAGGGTCACACTGAGCCTGGGCAACATAGAGAGACTCTATCTCTAAACAACTGTTAAAAGCCATGTGCAGTGGCACACATCTGCACCCAGCTACTCGGGAGGCTGTGGCTGGAGGATGGCTAGAGCCCAGGAATTTGACCCTGCAGGGAGCTATGATAGTACTACTGTACTCCAGCCCGGTCTACAGGGTGAGTTTCTATCTAAAAACAATAATAAAATAAAATAAAATAAAAGGGTTACACTGTTTGGCAAGTGCTGTAAGACATTGAGAATTTACTTACTGAGACTTTTTACCTTCCTTGGAAATTACAGGCACATAGCACTGTCTTATTATAGTGGGGTCAATGACTTCATTTTTTGGTGGGTCTGAGGCCATCAACCCACATTCTGGTCAAAAACATTTTCAGAAACCATTTTTTTTTTTTTTGCAAAGAAAAGGCAAAAAAGAAACATTACAAAACGTTAAACCTAGTTGCCTTTAAATGCCAAAAATATGGATATATTTTCACTAACTTTCTATATTTCCAAATATTGTTTTATAAGTATTACTTCTGTAATGGAAAAATATGGCAAACATGTTATTATGGTCTGCATTTATTGGTAATGAAAAAATTTCCAGGGACAACAAATTGTTCTGTTGTACTCTTCTAACTTCTATAAATTTCTGTTACTTTTACAAGAAAATTACTGCATATTCTAGTCTTTTCTATTAATAAACAAAATGTGCTTTCCTATACCACAATTTTATCCCTGTTTGTGTTTTTTTCCACTGCATGTGTTCAATACGTCAATGTTCCCTCCTACACACTGTAAGCCACACAGACCACAGCCACCTGGGGAAAAGGGATGGAGTCTTCTGATTGTGTCTACCTAGGGAAGGGATTCATTCTACTTCATCTCAGCCTAGTTCAGTTGCTAATACGTTCAGTTTGTTAATAGCCAAGGGGCTTTTACTTAGGAGGAAAGATCAAGTGTCCCAAATAGGCATAAAAAGGCAACTTAAAAATTATATACATTTATATAATATATATACTAAAGAAATGCCCTCTCCCCTCCTCAAATTAAGTTTATGTTTTAAACTGCTGACAACTGAAGATACTACTCAATTATGACACAAAGGAAGTAAATACTAAAGGCAAAATTTGCAGCTCTTTACAGGCAAAAAAGATTATTCCATGATCCCTTCACACCTTCTCAAAGATTAATAAGCTTAAACATATGCCAATATACTGCCATGTCAGAATTCAAAGATATGCTCAGGAGCAGAGCTTAAGCTTGGATTTGAAAATATTTTTGTCTTTCCCTCCTCAGTAAATCATAACTGAAAAATTATTATCAAAAGTATAACTCGTTTATAGCTTTTGGCCATCCTGTACGGTGTCATAGGCTACCTCTATATTTGTGACAATCATCTCATTTCTTTAAAATAACTCTCAAAAAATATTTTAATTTTTTTCTGGCAAGCCCTTCACTTAGTTCTTAGCTCAATGAAGATAAAGGTGTTTGAGAACCTGGAATCCAGCATCCCCTATGATCTAGGTAGCTTTTGTTATGTTTGTGTTGCTGGTGCCATATTACAGAGAGCCAGAATTATGATACTGCTACGTTCTGCCCTCCAACTGACTCAAAGAGGACCAGACAAGGAGTTTGTGTATACGTGTCCTTTAAATGTGAATTCTGTGTTACCTCTGATTACATTCCAAATAACAAGTTAGTGAATCCTAAAGTCAGATGGAGAGCAGGGCAGATGGACTATTCAGAAAGGAGATGGAAACACATATTTACTGAGTGTCTCCTGTGCACCAAGCGCTGGAAATGAATAATCCTCTTGCCATTCATGGTCAACCAGCAGCATCAGCATCACCTGGGCTCCTGTTAGAAATTCAGAATCTCAGGTGCCATTCAGACTTGCATTTTAACAAGATCCTCAGCATTGCATTTATATCATTTAATATGCATCAAAATCCTGGATAAAGGTGGTATTATCTCCATTTTACATTAAGAAATTAAGGATCAGGAAGGTTAAGACATTTATTAAAAAGTTACAAGATAATAATGAGTTAAGCTGGATTTGGGCCCATTTTAAAACTTAGTATATTTCCACTTCACTAGGATAAGTCCTAAGCCAGACTAAAGCTTTGAGACTTAGGTTTCAATCCAGGTTCCACCATGAGTATCTCCCTGGCCTTATACACTACAAGCCAGTTAACCTATCTAAGTCTCATTTTTTTGTCCTGCATACTTCATGGAACTACTACAAAACAAACGAAATCAAAACATGTGAAACACTCTGTAAAATATATAGTACTGGCCAAAATTATTTTGTTAATGCGGAATCTTATGTGTGACTCTTTCTCATTCCGTTTTTTCCAAGACATAAAGACCAAGAACAAAACACCAGATGCCAGGGACCTCCACATTATACAGAGAGAGGCTAAGCTGCCTACGTGGTTTTGAAACTGGCAGGTCAGCCTTAACCCATCACCCAACTCTAGGGTATAAAAAATTGGAAGTTAAAGGGACAGAAGAGTTTTCTCCAGAAAGTGTTTTTAATGGGGGGGTGGGGAGACATAATTTCTTCATCTCGATCTATAGCAAGAGGCTCTAAGAAGACCACACAGAGAGTTTATTTGTCCCCTAAAGAAGACAACTTCATCTGGAAGGAGAAATCTACCATAAATCTCTCCTCCCCCTGTTGCTTTCCAAACTAAAATAATATTATGTTTTAGTATTGCCATGCTTATTATTAAACAGGACAGCAAATTTTAATTATGTATCTTGGGGATAAAAGCGACTAGTGGACTTTTTAATTATCAAAAAGTGTTTGAAAAGTTAGGACCCTACCCAAAATGTCAACTAAAAAGCAAGGAAAAACTAATCCACAGATTTTGTCTAAAGGGATAGTGAGAAAAAAATAATAATAAAGTTTGCGGCTTGCACCCAATGTAGTACCACTCTTTCAATACCCTGGTTACTCTATTACTAGTACCATAAAAACCAATACTAGATAAACAAGAACAATGTTTCCAAAGTGAAAGTCTGATTTCAAAGATAAAGGTTCCAGGAGAGAGGTGAAACAGGTGAGTCAGCTTTCCTAAATTACCTGCTCTTATCCTAAATCCAAAACCCTAAAAGACATCCTAATCCTTCATCTGACAGCTGCTAATCAGCCGGATGTAGGTGAGGCTTCCCATGATGAATTGGGCCTAATTCCATTTTTCTGTAAGAAACTACAGAGGTTTAGAGCTGTAGAAAACTTCTTCCCCACAATCAAGTACTAACCCAGCATATAAGATAAGAAAATAGAAGAGTAGCCTCTTCACCCCTCACAGAAATGCCTAATGAGAATGAAGGTATTAGTCAGACTAGTTATGAAGGGGAAAGCTGAGAGCAAAAGTCTAGGCAGACCCAGCAGACAGGTACTGGGGGACGTGGACACAGGAGCAAGGTCACAGGTTGTTGGCTGTAGATACAGTCACACGTGGGTAGCTGAGAAACTGGAAGATCAATATATGGGTTGGAAAAAGAAATGGAAAAGATGCAATTTGACCAAGGTGTTCAATTACTGTGTGTCAGGATGACTTATGCATATCTGCATCCCAGACCTTTGTAGGAAGCTCAACACAGTAGACATCTTCCTTTTTTTCTCTATCTTCTGATTCCAGCCCCACTCCCAATTCCTCTCATGGCCATCCAAAAGTCTAAGACTTTTAAAAATAGTCACATTCTTAACCTGCTTAAAATGCTTCCACGGCCTTCACAGCCTTTAGATAATGCCTGGGGTCCTTGGCTGGCCTCCAGGGTCTCTCATGACCTGGCTCCTATTCACCTCATCTCTGGCTGACTCCCATTCCACACCTCACAATCTAGCCGGATGGAGCTGCTCGGGTTCCAAACACTCCTCACCTTTGAGTCTTAGCATGTTCTACACTACAGTTTTCTAAGCTGGCTGACTCACCTGAAATGCTTTTTAAAATGCAGATTCCTAGATCCTACTACAGACCTACAGCTTCAGAATCAACAGGGAAAGGATGTAAGAATCTGTGTTTTTAACGAGCTCTCCAGGTAAAATTTATCATGTGGCAACTATAGTATAATTCTATGAGGCAAGGACTCTGTCTGCTTTTTTCAGAGAGTTATATCCATAATCCATGATAAGTGCTATTCATTTTGCGTACAATGCCCGTCCTCCTCCAACATTTTACCTGGCTGAATGCTGTTTTGTTCAAACAGCACCCAGTACAGTTTGTGTAACATAATAGGCAGTCTACATACAGTCAATAACTAATCAATAAGAAAATAAGTGAGTGCAACAAATGAGTGGCACAGGAAATTTGGGGAAATGAGGTGTGAGATTACAAGTGGCAGGCAACAGTTGAATGAATCCCACACTGTGGACATCTGGGAGACCCAATTATAGGGATGGAGATTGCAATGGCCTGAATTTTTGTGTCCCCTCAAAATTCGTACGTTGAAATCCTGACCCCAAAGGTGGTGGTATTAGGATATGGAGCCTTTGGGAGATGATTAGGGCATGAGGGTGGAGCCCAGAGAGATCCCTTGTCCCTTCCACCATGAGAGAACACACCAAGAAAACTGCTATCTATGAACAAAGAAGCAGCCACTCGTCACACACTGAATCGGCCAGCACCTTGATCTTGGACTTCCCAGCCTCCAGAACTGTGGGAAGGAAACATCTGTTGTTTATAAGCCACCCAGTTTATGGTATTTTATTATAGCAGCCTGATAAGATAAGGTAAGAATTCTGGGTTCAGAAACAGTACACCCAACCTTAGGGAATGGGCTACCAGATAAATGTCTGGTCACTAGAATAACTAGGGTCACAATGCAGAAATCTTGCCATTAAGAAAATGGGCAAGAGGATAGAGAATTCATTTCTAGAGAAGTAATTAGAGGGCAGAGATTCAGCCACACCAGGACTTAGAAACAATGTAAGAACCCAGTAACTTGGAAGAGCATTGCTGAAATTTGAGCGGTACTAGTCACAAGACTAGTATTCTTAATGATTAATTACTGAGGTCCCCTTAGAAGGTAGAACTGGGGCTGGGCGGGCACATAGTTACATCTACAGGAGAGTGCTGTAATCTACCTCTAAAGATTAGGAGGAGATGCAGGGTTCAAGAGCCTGGCAATCACTTCTATCATCCACTCTCCTTCCTCAGGTACAAGAGAGATCATCAAATTTATTGAATTGTTGTATTATTAACAACTAAGAAAGTAATTTTCTACAGTCATAAGTTATAAAAGATAAATATGATTTAATAATACTTGGAAGTATGTGGAGGCATAAATTTTAAAGTCCAGGAAAATCTGAAAGCTGGACAAATAGAGAAACAAGAACGAAATCAAGAAGACTTCAGACTGTGCTCTTTAGATATCAGACCCCCTGATGAAGCTGGGCATGCTTGTTAATTTTCCATAGCTACATTTATTTATGTAATAAAAAATTCATCCATAATGCTTCAGTGATAATACGAAGAATGGAAAGAAGAAAGCCAGGGTATATTTGAGGTTTTGTGAAGCTCTTAAACTCTCCCTCATCCTTCCCAGAGAGAAGAGGAGGGGCTTGGAGAATCAGAAAGAAAGAAAACTATGAAACTTACAAGATGTAACCACTTTTCCACTCAGGTTTAAACCATGTGTATTTGAGCAGAAATGTAGCCCATGTAATACTGATCATTTTCACTGTAATCATCAAACTACTGTTTTCCAGGAGGAATTTAATGTCCACAAAGAGTTTTGAGCCTTTTCAAAAAAAATTTTTTCAATCCAATCTCCTCATAAAAACAGGAAGCTACATTTGCCAACTGTCAATTGACTCAATGATGAAAAGTTCAGATTCTCTTCAAATTTTCAAGGCCATAAATTTCAGTAGATTTTCATTGTGGCAATTAGGTTCCTTAACCCCACAAAGAAAGGACAGTGTTTCCTCAGATGGGTGAGTCAGTTTTCCGTAGAGGTTACCAGAGCTGACCTCACCCAGCAGGTAGGGTTCCTATAATCTACTAAATGACACAGATGGCTGGTTCTAATAACACAATGAATTTTAAGGAAAAATAAAAGTGCTTTTCTTAGGTATAAAATATATGTATGTAGATATATAAATGCACAGGAAAAAGTGGAATTTTTAAAGAGGCCACAATTTAAGAGGAAAGTCGGTAAACTAAAGTGTTTCCAGTGGAGGAAAATCTAGATAAGAATGAATCTAAATGTCTTAACGTTATAGGAATTGGGATCATTTAGCCTGAAGATGAGAAGACTTTTAGGGCATAAGACCACTCTTCAAATAAATTAGAAGGCTAGTGAACTACTGCAAATACATTTTATAGTCAGATTTATATCAAGACTGCTGAACTAGCTGATTCTCAAAATCTTTTCTAAATATGAGATTCTGTGTTCTTCTCCACCAAGGCCTATCCATACCTTTTCCTTCAGAGCATCTCCACCAGTTTAGAAATGTACAAATACTAACAACTGGTTTGGAAAGCCCCAATATAAAGTTTTCAATGTCAAAGATGGTTCTGGCTTTCACATCAACTTCTTGATAGTTTTGTTTTGTTTTCTCAGACTCTTCTAAAAGGTCTGCCTGACCACATGGAGGTTACTTTCTGTTAAGACTGAAATACATAATGAAATCCATGCCTAAACTTGAAGCATCTCATCAATTTGTAATCAAGATCCTTCTGCACAGACACATTGCCCAAGTCTTTTAAAAAAGGTCCACGAGCAATTTCTTCTGTCTTTTCAGGATTTTTAACTATTCAGTTGAATAGCAAGAAATGGGAAATGAATTCAATGATAGGAGAAAATAACAGTCATGGTTTCCTACGACATTTAAGAAAATGGGAAAGTAGGATAAACTCATCTAAGAAACTATTCTAAAGGTTGAGTACTTGGCTACCTTCTTTCCCAGCATAACCATTAACAGTTGTGACCTAAGGAGTTCCAGGACATAAGGCTGAGCATTTGAATGACAAGCTAGGAGGCTGCCTGGTGGGGAGCATTCGCTGTGTGCACTATCCAAAATGTTTCATACGGGAAAACTAAGACAAGAAAGTTAATTAACTTTACAAGATAGAAGAGAAAAAAAAGTCCATTTTCACTTCAGTTTACCACTGTGAGAACTGAAAAGATTCCACTTCCAAAAAAACTATTAATTTTTACAGTGTCAGCATGCTTTTTATAAACTGCATTTTTATGATACCATGCTTGGTGTTGGAAACATTTTATACTCCAGAGGAAAGTCTGAGTTTTTGCAAAGTGGAGGAACAGTATCATATTTAAACCATTTGATCTATTTTTAAAAACACTGTAGTTAAGCCTACAGAATGTCTTTTAAAGTTTTTTAAATAGAGCCTTTCACAAGACATGCTATATGGGTAATATTCTGCTCCCTCTCTCCTTTGTCTTACTTTCTGCACATTCTGTGTGTTCCAAGAATGTGCGCTGTCCACAGAGTCAGATTGCTGGGTGTCCAATCCACAACCCACATATCGATAGAGACTCCTCAAGCTCCAGCATGAATTAATCCACTGCCTCCCACATCCTCTTTTGGGAGAAGAGCAATCAATGTGATGAAAGAAATGGGAAAGAGTTCTTGCAAGAAAAAGTTAAAGGAACTGGAGGTGTTTCACCTACAGAAGAGAAGCAGTGATTTGTGCACAGCTCTTGCATCTGTTGAAGATTTCTTTTCTAAAGGCAGTAAATAATCATGGTCCATGTCCACAGAGAATCAACAAAAGAAACTGTGTTTAAGTTATATCCCCGGAGTTTACTATTGGACAAAAAGAAAAAAAAAAGTATTTTCAAGGTTTAAGTGATAAAGCAGTAAAATGATCTCTTCTAGGAGGTTATAGAGCTTGTCTTGCTACAGAGCTTCCATAAGAGAAGATTTTCCCTTTGTCTTGAATGGCATAAATAAAGAATTTCTGTGACTAAAATGCAGAAGTGGGAGATTGTGGTCCAATAACCCAAGACAGAGATGAGTACATCCTGTTACAAAAGCCTGTAAGAAAAGTGTTCTTGGAATTTTCCTTGGTGACACATTCTAGTACTTAACAACCTTTGCTATCAATTCCTTTTCCTAGGCTCAAAGTTCATATGCCACATTCAGATCTTTTTCTATGGAACAAGGATATATCACACCCTTGAGTGGTCCTTGCAGATGAGTTGCCAACTTTCACCTCAGTATGGTAGTGGTCTATCTAGGCTATTCTCTAATGTGCCCATCACAGGGCCATAAAGAGAAGAGCCCTTCATAGAGCACATTCCTGACTCTTCTCACCATGAGGAAAACAGTCACATGTACTCTTGGCTGACCTCAAAAGAGATGTTGCATTAAATTCAACTGACCTCAAGTACATTGTTAGTAACTCTTATTTGCACAGCTCTAGGCTAAGTGCTGGGAAGGGACATAAAAATTGTAAGTCACTATCAGCCTTAAGTTGCTGAAATATTGGGGGGGAAAAATATGACATATGCATGTTAAAGAGATGAGAGCGAAACAGCTTTTGTTAAGTGACACTAAGACTGAGGAAGCACTGAAGAAATCAAAGAAGACGGACATCTGCAGACTAGAGTAGCTGGGAAAGGCTTCATGCAGGAGATGGGACAAAGTTTGGAAATTTGAATACCTCTCTTGCTTAATTTTTCATCTAAGTGACTTCCCAGACTAACCTACAATCTCCTGTTCTCTGTAAAGTATATTAACCAATACCCACAAGCAGCTGATCACTTTTAGTTTGTAGTGACTTCCTTCTAAAAGTGAACATTTTTATACCAGCTGGATTTGTTTTTACAGTTTAGTAAAATATTATATAAATGGATGAAACAATAAAAAAAAGAGCATTCCTAGAAAAGCTAAGTTATATCCCTTATAAATCACTGATACAGGTGAGTTGCTTAAAAGTATCCTTCAATGTGGGTATTGGTGAAATAACTGTAAAAATAGGTAACTTTTACTAAAATTTGAAGAATCCTATATGCAGATTGCTTCATGAGTATTTTTCTGTTCTTTGTCCACTTCAAAGAAATCTAATTGGAAATCATAGCTTATTTACAGAAGACAGCATGAGCTCTATCTAATCCCTGAATTCATACTTAGAAAATATAATCTTCATCATACATTTTAAGTTATTCTGTGCTCAGTTACATGTTTTTACAATAAAATAAAATATTAAAATATATGTTAACATTTTTAATGATTCCCTGCTTTAAGAGACTTAATTAACCTGTCAACTACCTATTCCATAGCATAAGCATGGTTAATAGGGCTTTTGTTGGCAAAAGAAACCTAAGAAACACTGGACCAGAGGTACAAAGACGTGGTTTCTAGCTTTGCCTTCTCATTGGAACTTGGTCAAGACAAGTCCTTGCCTGGTTCCAGTTTTATACTCCATAAAGTAACTGTGGTAAATTAGGTATCTCTACAGAATACCTCCCCATCCGCCCTCCACACCAAGCCCTGGCATTCTGCAAATCAATGATACCAACTTTCATAAGCCCTTGGTGCACTGCAATCCCATAATACATACTTGTTAACTAACAATCATTTGCACTTTTTACTGTCCTGACATAGCACATTTTTAAATGTTCCAGCCCTCCAGTGCCCCTAGAGCTGATCTTATTTCTCCTTATGACTGCTTTTTCTCAGAGAAAGTGTAGTATTTAAATTTTGATCTCCACTGGATTTGAAACAGAATAGAGAGCAAGGTGTGTAAGAAGAAGACACTTCCCACAAATGAAAAAATATGAGAGACAGTTATTATGGGGCATTAACTTTAGGCAAAAACAAATCCTTGATGCTTTTGGCCTGTGCCTCAAGAAGATATCTGAGAAATACAGTAAGTTCTTTCTATGTAAGGCCAGGATGCGTCCTTCCCAACAAACAAGCACTGCTACATCCTTAGCTGGGGGAGAAAAAAAAAAGGACTATAAAACACATATAAATTGAGGAGGATACCAAATGAGGTATGATTTCATGGATTGGATCCTGGAAATAAGTAGGATATTAGTGGAAAAAACTGGTGAAATCTGAATAAATATTGTAGTCTAATCAATAGTAATGTACTAAGGTTAATTTTTTCAGTTTTGACAAATAAACCATGGTTATGTGGGATGTTAAAATGAGGAGAAGATGGGTATAGAATACACAGGAACTCACTGTACTAACTTTGTAAATATATGTATTAACTTTCTGTAAATCCAAAGTTATTCCAAAATAAAACATTCATACTTCAAAAGATGAGATGTGCAAAAGATGACAGAGCCTTATAGAGAATGAGAATTTCAGAGAGAGAGAGAGAGCAAAAAGGAGGTATTCAATGAAGAGGGGAAAGACACAGACAGACAGAGAAGTGGGACTATATTATAGAGAATTTTAGCTCATGGTTTCTATTTACTTCCTTTGCAGTCTTGTTAGTCTGTGCCTTTAGGGGTCTATAGTTGTAATCTACAGGAAGTAGGATACCAGTGTTCAACAGTTTTCTGCTAAAATGGTGCACTGAAATAAAAGCACCTCCTCCTCAACCCACTTACTGCTATATCAAACACTACTAGGATGGGAAGAGAAGTACTGCAATTTCTACTTTATTTGCATAAAAACAAGGTTTAGTAATCAAGAGCATCCCACGCTGTTACACTTGCCCAAGCTGTCACCAAGGAAAAATATTTTTCCAGCAAAACTGGAAATCCCCCTGAGTCACCCAATTCCCTTGCTCTGATACTGGGTTTCCTCTGAAAAGTACCCTTTGGCATGACTCTGTTACCCTTGTGTTTGGAGATTACCACCCTGCAGCCCAGTGAAAAAAATGTTCAGCCCATGACCAGAACCCTGTAAGGATAACTTTTTTGCTATCCTTTAATTGGGATGACTCCCTTCCAGGGAACCTAGATTACTTATAGGCCCAAAATACATTCCTGTAAGTTACCAAAGCCAAATTTGAGGAATAAAATATTTGCCAAAGCCTACAAAGTGGCATGGCTATCAGCCCAGAAAGGCAATGACCAAGTAGCTCACACACGGAGAAATTAAAGGCTATATATTTTCCACTGAAAAGCAGAGAGAGATATTCACAGATGGATTTTCAATGGGTCGTTTGCAGATGTGGAGTAATAAATGTTCATGGTCTTTTCAGTTGCCTTTCCCCTTTCTAAGCTTCTCCTCCATCCAGGGCCAGTGGAGCCAAAGTGGTAGAGGAGGAAAGAAAAGAGAAGATTATCTAAGAAAATACAATCTTATGTGCCTCTAGAGGAAATATGGCTACTTTGGGAACTCTTTTTCCTCTTTATCTTCCAGAATCTTATTCCTAGTCATACCATGCATTCTGTACTATTGGTTTAATTGAATCAAATAGCATCACATGAAAATAGAATTTTAGTGCCAGGGTCTGTCATCCCATCCAATTCTTTTATTATTTGGACAAATTGCCCCAAAAATAAAACGAGAAGCATAAAAAAGAGCAGTTAGTAGGGGCAGGACTGCTCCTCTCACTTATAGACATTATCTTCCACAAATAAATATTAACCATGGACTGTAGGTACATGGAGCCTGGGAAAATGAGTCAAAGACTGGACCAGCTGCTGGATGGTGAAAGCTGCCAAGCAGACAGGTCAGCATTTAGCTGGGGCAAGGCAACCAAAGGCAGGCAAGATATATGATACCATACACTTAGAAAACGTTGAGTGAGCCACAGCCAGTCTGTATTTTAAAATATTGATTTAAATTCCAACCTCAGAACATTACTTCAAAGCAACAGAGAAATCCTATGCAGTTCAAATTCCAATTTGAAATATAAATTAGAACTTTTACAACTCTTATGGTGGTACATGAACTGTAAAACAAATTATCTATAGCTGTACTCTATGTGTGTATCTTTTACATAAAAGTTTCTTCATTGTAAATTTTTTAAGTGATTAATGGTGCAGAATGATCATATGTCATCAGGCCCCAGAGAGTCACGAGAGAAGGGGACTGAAAGAGAGAAAAAGAAAAACTTCTGTCTTTCCAACGCTTTCAAAATGGTGCTCCTCCCTAGGGAAAGTTGCCTGTAACTTCAAATGAAGCTTCTGTGGCAGCAGGCATACAGAGATAAGTACACCTACTTCAAGGGGGCTCACTCAGGACAGCTTAATGAGTTACTGATCCCCTAAAAGCATCTGGAGGTCAACTAATTTGTGGGAGTGGAGGAGGGCAATAGGTAGGGTTAATCCCATCCCTAAGGACAAAATAAAATAAAAAGTGATAACTCAGCCACAGAGAGTAGAGGAAACTACTCTATTGCCTGTGTGGGTGAAGTCCAAGCATTGCAGGCTGGAAGTAGATCCGAAATACAATATATTCCTTTTTCTATTCAAAGACACTTGAAAGAAAAATAATGCAGTCCTCAAATTTTATCCCTCTGAGAAAATAGCCCTCTACATTAGGAACATTGTTGTTCAAAAAAATGCCCTTGAGATTCATGCCTCATAAGTAACACCACCTTGTAATGAGGTATTGTTGGCCCCTTTGGTTTCTAACTCCCCTCAAATGGTATCAAAGAACATCCTGCCTCAGACTGGATTCCATTCAATATTAAGACATTATACTGAGGTTTCAGCATTTATTTAAGAGCCAAAGGACAAAACAGCCAGCTGTCCGTAGCATTTTATATGTTCTATCATTTATAACCAGAGAGCAACTATTTTTACCACTTTATGATATGCAACCACTAAAAGCCATATATTCAACTAGAAAAGCTTCTTCAGTAATAATTGAAACTTGCTTAAAATCCAGAAAGAAAAGCTGCTTCATTTAAATATTGGTAAATTCTTAGAATAAGCTAGGGGTCAGCAAATTATAATGCAGGATCTGGCCCCACTGCCTGTTTTTAATGAATAAAGTATCACTGGAAAACAGGCATGCCCATTCATTGACTTCTTGTCTATAGGTACATTTACAATACAATGGCAAAATTGCTAGTTGCCACTGAAACCATACAGCCCACAAACCCAAAAATACTGACTATCTGAAGCTTTTCAGAAAACATTTGCTGACCCTTTGATAAGCCATAACTTGTTCTTTTTAATTCTGAAACAGAGAAAAATATCTCTTAAAAGACAAAATAATCTCCTCTGAATGGACTTAGGTTAAATATGTCTCTAGAGGTATGTACATTATTCTGCATAATAAAATTAGTTCTCTAATTTACTTCCTCTCTGATAGAGGCCAACTATTCTACCATATTGAAGCAAGGGCAAAGTCACAAAGGCATTCAGTCTTTGTATACCGTAAATTAAATTGGACTTTACAATAGCTTTTGTTTGAAGAATGTTTAAAGACACCTTAGCTCGTCTACATGGTCATGTGTTTTTCTTCAGAACTAAGTAGAAGCTTTATTGAATCATTTTCATCTATTTAGAAATCATCTGAAGATTGTGGAAAGGCCATAACAATTTTTAATAATTTTTTTTTTATTTCAAGCAGTCTTCATGATAAGGAGGGAATGCAAAGAGAATTACACTCTAGCTCTCTCAAAATAATTCCCTGAAGACCACACATTCTGACTCTCTTTTTGATTAAAAAAGCATTTTGTGTATCTTTCTATATTATCCATTTAGCTAAAAGAGACAGATGAAAAATGAATAAAATGAATTCTGTTCCAGTTCAACAGTTTCTTGTTAGCTGTTTTTATTTTGCTTAACCAAGTCACTTGGCCTCAATTACCACGGTCATGGGAGCTTTGTTCATGCTGGATACCCTTCACTCTAATCCCCAAAGCCTCATATCCTGTTTTTCACTCTTTCTCTTGACTTTAGCAGATGTTGTCTATTAATGTGTCTGACAGCTTAGGATGTTTCAATTATGGACCAAAGAAACAGACTATTTTCACTCCTGTGCTTCTATGAAGTTACTGTCTATTTGTCATTTGCAAGAGTGTGATTATCAGTATGAATAAATAGCAAATTGAAAGATGTGGAATGAACCGGCCATCCAGATTCAGATTCTGTGGATCAGAAAGCAAAAATGCTCCATTGTCCCATTTTATTCATCATAACTTGTAAGTACCTACTTCCAACCTACTAAACAGTAAATATTTTAGATGGAAATTAAATAAGATAATTTGCATATAGCACTCAGGACAACGCTTGACATGTAGTAAGAGATAAGGGTTAGCTTTGTCATCATAATCACTAATAGATCACAATGGGAATGTTAGATGAGCATGAAGGAGAGCGCTACAACATTATCCCACATCACTGTGGAGTGTGCACAGAGTAATTCCAGTGGAGGAATTGTAGTAGCTGATAGATGCCTTTCTTGGCTTGATGAGTAGTGCACATATGAGCTGCTCAAAGAATGTTAGTTCCTGCATGCAACAAGCATTCTTTAAATATGTGCTGTGTGCCTAATTCATACCACTCAATGTAAAATATATTCCACGGAGCAAGATAATCTATAGTTTGGATTTTACAAGCCAAAAACAAACAGTGGGGGTTGCTAAAGGAATGCATTTCAGGGCCGCCTAGTGCAGTGCAGGAGGGTCAGAGAAGGCTTCCTGGGAGGCAATAATATCTAAGGTGAGACTTGAAGTCGGAAAAGGAGTTGGCCGTGTAAAGCAGGGTGGGACAGGAAGAATATTTCATTAGAGGAAACAAGATATGGGAAGTCTCTGAGATAAGAGTGATCGTAGCAATCCATATACTGAAAGACAATTAATATGGCTAGCAAGTAGGATATGACGGGGAAATGTGGTGGAGGTAAGAAGGATTCTGATGGCAGAGGGCACAGAATGTAGGTGCATGTGCTGGGGCATTATTCTGAAGGCAACAAGAAGCAATTAAAGGGTTTCAAGCAAGGGAATGTGAAATACTTATCTTAGCATTTGACAAAAACTTAAAACAAATGAAGTCTTTTTTTTTTTCTGTGTGGAAAGTGAAGTTATCTAGCTGAAAGGTGCTGATTGTTTCTATTTTAAAACCTTAACATTCCGCCAAAAAGGGCAACAGCAGGTAGGTTTGAGGGATCTGGGAAAACTAATTGAGGAACTGAAGGTGGAATGAGGCAGACTACACACTTCTAAGAATAGATGAAGGTCTTGTTTTTATTTCTGAATTCCAGTTGTGTTCAGTGATCGAGAATCATATTGTTTCAATATAAAAGCACTGCATGTGACAGGAATAAAAGAAAAAAATTCTATATTAAGTTATGTGCTTGTCACCCTTCTCATCTCCCCCACTCTCACCTGCTTTCCAAGAAGAAGGATTCTTGCTTTTAGCTTCAGTTTTTAGATCTTCCTTTGCTGCAAGGAATGCAGGGAAAAAGCTTCAACAGAAAAATTAAAAGACATCTCAGCGACCAAGCCAGCTTACTTAATAAGTAATTGAGCCAGGAAGAGGAGGAAAGAAGCAAGAAACATAGCTGGGTTTGTAAAAGATTGGCAAAGCCTGACATGGTTATTAAGGAATACTTGGGAGTGAAGTAACGTATAGGAGACATTAAGAATAAGAATAATACAATCTGGGCACGGTGGCTCATGTCTGTAATCCCAGCACTTTGGGAGGCCGAGACAGGTGGGTCACTTAAGGTCTGGAGCTAGAGACCAGCCTGAGCAACATGGTGAAACTCCATCTCCACAAAAATACAAAAATTAGCCAGGCATGGTGGCGTGCACCTTTAATCTCAGCTACTCAGGAGGCTGAGGCAGGAGAATTGCTTGAATCTGGGAGGTGGAGGTTGCACTGAACCGAGATCATGCCCCTACACTCCAGCCTGGGTGACAGAATGAGACTCTTCATCTCCAGAAAAAAAAAAAAAAAAAAAAAGACAAATACAGAAAAACACTGTAAGAAGTGTTTCTGTATTATAAATGATATAATCACATAGAAGTACAAAAAGTAAGTTGTTTTTCAATTATTTTAAACGTGGGAGAGGCATTTCCTTGATTACAACATTGTGCCGAAATGGGACTACAACCCCTCTAAGCTATGGGAAGATTATCTACATAATAAGGAGGATTCCCTAGAACTTAAAAAAATCCATTTCCAGAAAGATCTCTTCAGAATTCTTGCCAAGAAGGAAAGAAAAGAGGGAGAAAAAAGTCATTCTTTTATGTCAAAATATATAAGATGTAAAGTAAGAATTATGGCAACTGGTCAGTCCCTTCCAATGTATGCTCAATTAATAGTATTTCATAAGAATGTTCTTGAGAAAGATAAATAAAAATGAAGCTCCAAGAAAAAAAAATGCAGACCCAGGATACCCTGAGCAGCTATATAACAAAGGGTGAGACATCACAGGATAATCATTATCTGCTCAGAACAGAGCAGAGGAAGTTTGTGTTCTGTTGCTGCTTAAAATATTTTACATAAATGAATCAACCAAAGAGTGGAAGCTACATCCAACAATTTAGTAGACTAAAAGTAGGAAAATCGAAAACCACAGAAACGAGAAAAAAATACTGCTTTAATTGACAACAATTTAAATTTGATTCATAAGAAGTCACATTTAAATTGTTATAGAAGAATACAATTACTTCAAGCAAACAATTGTCCAACCTGCTTCAGAGCAAAGAATGTTTAGGAGCGTAAGAGAGCATGTAGCCCAAGGAGTCCATGGCCACTCTTTGTGAAATTATGTCGCTGCTTTGCAAAAGTATGTCTCTGAATCGAAAGTTTAAACTGGGCCAGGCACAGTGGCTCACGCCTGTAATACCAATACTTTGGGGGGGTCAAAGTGGGATGGTGCTTGAGCCCAGGAGTTTAAGACCTGCCTGGGCAATCCAGTGAGACCTCATCTCTACAGAAAACTTTAAAAACTAGCCAGCCATGGTGGCACATGTGTGTAGTCCAAGCTACTTGGGAGGCTGAGGTGGGAGGATCACTTGAACCCAAAGGTGGAAGTTGCAGTAAGCTGTAATCACGCCACTGCACTCCCAGCTGGAGCAGCAGAGCAAGACACTGTCTCAAAAAAAATAAATAAAATGAAAAAGTTTAAATTTATAATGTTTGCATGGGAGGATTAGGATTTGGGGTGTTGTTATTTTTATCCTAAAAACAACAATGAATTTGTCTCTGAACAAATATTGTATCCAGTCTACTGTTTAGGGAATACAAAATTGGATGTAACTGCTGCATACAGCCCGGGTGCCACCCAAATGGCTAAAAAGCTGTGCTTTCATTCCAGAGCTAGATTATGTGAAAAGGGAAAATTGTATGTGAGAAAGAAATATATTTGGGTACTGGATCTTCAGTCAGCATTCACATCTATGGAAAAACTGAGATATTCTATTTTTAAACTTCAATGTTCAGCCATAAAGGAAAATCAATTTGAATATGCATCATTGGAATAGAGTTTCTTCAATTTGTTCCACATACTAAGCACCAGTTACGAGCTCTACACTATTTGGCAGCTCCCAACAGAATGCAACAGTGAGACACTTACACTATTCCACAAATACCAAAACAATAAAGTGTGTGGTCTTTGTTAATGAGTAGGATATGCCAGTACACGAACACGCTTTCCTCCCTGTGGTCCACCAAAGAAGCATGGAAAGAATGTAATCCAATCCTTGCATTGCACAACCATGGCGACCAAGTGACTTGTCAGAAAGAAGAATGCCAGAATAATTTCCAATTACTCAATCCAGGTTATCTCCAAAGGAAGATGCAGATGATCATTAATCTGTATGTCCTAAAGATGATCAATACTTTCTTCCTAATCTCCCATGAGAATCAGAATCAACAAAAATAAAGTCATCACAATTTCGCTCTACTTTTACTTCAAAATGATTACCTCAGGCTTGGCAAATAAGTCATCATTTTTATTTAAAAAGTAAGCTGAGCAAGGTAAAATGTCCTTTCACAAATTTCCTAGGCTATTAATAAGCATTCAAACCCAGAAGTCAGTCCAAATTCCCAGTCCAATATTTATCCTGAATTCCCAGACCAATGCTTATCCCACAAGACTGTAGAGTTTCCTGTAACCACCTGTCTATAAGGGCTAGAGCAGCGTTTCCAACCCTGACGCTATTGACAATTTGGACCAGATAATTCTTTGTTGGGAAGTGGTGAGGGAGCTGTCCTGTGCACTGTAGGATGTTCAGCAGCTCTCCTGGCCTCTACCCACTAAACACCAGTAGCACTCCCCAGTTGTGATGACCAAAAATGTCTTCAGACATTACCAAATGTTTCCTAGAAGGCAGAACCACTTGGTTGAGAATCTCTGGGCTACAGCAATATGAAATTATCTCTTAAATTATCAACAAAGTAGGTGAGTTGATTTTACAGGAACTTAATCACACTTTTTTAAAAATTGCACTCTTTGTTACTAGAAACATTTTCATAAATTCCCAATATAAGTTTATAATTATACTATGGTTTAGCAGTGAGTTAAATCATGTCTTTGATAACTATTAAATAATGCAGAGGATTTCTCTCACATAACTATAGGTATTACTTTTAAATCCAATAGCAACCATACACTGACAATCAATGTGCCTGTTAGATGAGGTGAAAATATGTATCTTATAATCAATCACTTAGCTACAACAGCATTACATAGATATTCTCCAAATGCTGGTATCCATCCTGTCACATCATGTTACATATGGCAGAGGTGGGACCTAAAAGTGTTTTGAGAAGTCACTAAGTTTTGGCTACCTCTAGATATATAGAGCTACCAACCAGGAAAACTCAGATTAGCAGAGAATATTTATAATTGCCCACTGAAGCCAAACATAGATTCCAAATCAGGAGGCTAACTATCTTCTGCAGTTGATGAATCCATTAGTAATTATCTTCCTGCACCCATGAAGTAGTTAAAAGGATTTTCCCTCACAGGTAAGTTATGAAATGTGAAATTCTCCACTTGGAATATTTTAAATCTGAATTTCACAGAGTCTTTGTAAACCTGGCCCAGGTATACTCATCAACAATCACCGAAATGGAAATATGACTGGTTCCTCACTTGGACCATATTTACATGAAGATATTGGGTGAAGTCTACCGTAGTATTTACCTTTTATTTACTTATTTTTTAGAGGACATTCTAATTATGGACATAAGAATGTAAAAAGTGTCACTCTTAGATGGGTCCAAGAACCTTCCAGAAATAACATCACTACAGGACATATTGTAGGAGAGTAGCATTGTTTCTTTAAGCAATATGATTGTGTGATGATTTGATGTACACAAATTAAATATTGTAAGAATTACTCAAAACCATGACATCTTGATTTCAAATGGAATCATTTATTCAGAACTTGAATTTCTTTTCTTCCTGGAATACAAGTTCCAAATAAAATAAACTTTCTTGGGTTGAGAATCAAAGTAGACAAACACTTTTTGGAGAGTGATAGGTTGCCTTTATTAATATAAGGTTTTAAGTATAAGATCCTTTTCTGAGTGATGACTCAGTGTAAATTTATCTCTATTCCTGGGAAAAGGATAATAAATGACAACTGAGGCTCATACTTAAAAGAACTATTTCCAGCAGCCATAGTGTTTAGTAACCATCAGTAAGAAAGCTTTTAGCTACCTTTCTGAAAGAGACCAGAACTTTGACCACAGTATAACTGAGAAAATGCCCAGCATTGTTTAACCATTATCACTATACCTACCTCACCCTGCCAAGGACTTAAGTTAAACACTGGAGTTAGAGGGTAACAAATGATCATTCAAAGAGCCTCTTCAGGTTGTACATGGTAGAAATTGCAATGGATAGTTACAAACCTAAAGAGAGAACTGTTTTCATACCAGTAAACTTAAAAATTATTGCCTTATATAAAAGATTACAGTTTAGGACTATTAGAATGAAAAGCCTGACCTTGAGAAAAAAGAAAATTTGTAGTGTATTTGTGCCATAGAAAATATAGTGTTTCTATGAGGTAATATAAAAGACCCAAATTAACCTCAAACAAATGCCACTCTGCTAATAAATATGTTGCAATCAGATTAGCAATGATAGCATGCAGAATTCCCTAATCTTGCCTGATTTTTTAATATTAAATCATTCACCTTCATAGAGAACAAAAGTGGGTACAAAATCATGGGAATTCAGATGGTTTTGGACATTTTTCCTAAACACATTTTGCAAAGAAAAGCCATTTATTTGTGTATGGAAAAACAATAATCTAGTCAGGAGCAAGTTCCTGTGTATTTTGCAATCAAAAGGATACTTGTGGAGCTCTAACTTGTTTGCCAATGTTACAAGGAGTCTTCAAAAAGTTAAAATAGCAGAGGTTATAAAGTTCACATGTTTGCTGACCTGTTTGTTCCTTTTTGAAAGAGCAATGAGAGTTAAGGGTAGGCAAAGGGATAGGTAGATGGGTTACAGGGTATTAGATTTGCATTTGGTTGTTTTTCATACTTCTATTCAATGAGAACTGATGGAATCCCTAGAATAATACTGGAAACATCTTTCTGGCACTGCTAAACAAGAGTCATTTGACCAAACTATCCCATGACACAATCATGGAAACAGCAATAAGATCCAGGCACATGAATGGGAAGTATAGTAAAACCTGAGTATAAAGATTAATTAGAGGTGATTATAGTTCCAGTCCTGGCAGGATTCATCACCTGTTGACTAAAGAGCCCTCAGGCCCTGAGTAATCACCAGTGGTAGCCAGGCAGTACTCACTGCAGGCACTAAGTGAAAATCAAAGTTGTGCTGTCTTCGGTTATGACCCAGCACATTCCTAGCTGTGGTGGCTACGGGGAGAAAGTCCTATGCTTGAGCAAACAAGAATGAAAAGTAAAGGAGATTTTGTCTTGCAGCTTAGGTACCAGCTGAGCCACACTGGGGTAGAGCATCAAGTGGATTCCTAGCATCCCCAGTTCCAAGCCTTGACTCCTGAATAGCATTTCTGGATCTTTCCTGGGCTAGAGAGGGAGCCCACATGCCTGAAGGGAGAGACCCAGGCCTGACAGCATTCACCACAAACTGACTGAAAAAGCCCTTGGGTGAACATTGGCAGCAGCCTGGTGGTACTCACTGACGGCCTGGGCCAGTGGTGGCCATAGGCAGAGACTTATCTGCTTGAAGAAGAGGAGGGGGAGAGTGGGAAGAATTTTGTCTTGAGACTTGAGTGCCAGCTCGGCTGTTGTAGAATAGAGCACCAGGTGGATTCTGAAGGTTCCCGACTCCAGGCCTTGGATCTGCAAAGACATCTCTTAACCTACCCTGGGATAGCAGAAACTAGCTGCCCTGAAGGGAAGGATGCAAGCCTGGCTGGATTCACCGCTTGCTGATTGTACAGCCCGTGGGCCATGAGTAAACATAGGTAGTATCCAGGCAGTGGTAACCGTGGGCCTTGGGCAAGACCCAGTGCTGTGCTGACTTTGGTCCTGACACAGCGCAATCCTAATGGTGGTGGTCACAGGGATTCTTGTGTCACTTTTTCCCCAACTTTAGGCAGCTCAGCACAGAGAAACCAACTCCATTTGTTTGGAGGAAAGTAAGGGAAGAGAACAAGAGTTTCTACTTGGTAATCTAGGGCATCCTCCCAGATCTTACCAAAGACCACCAAGGTGGTACTTCTACGAGTATGCAAAAGCCAGAGGGTTACTGGCCTTGTGGTGACCCCTAATGCACATATGGCTGCAGTGACCAAAGATTGAGATCGCAATACCCAAGTCTCTTTGAATATTTGGCAAGCCTTCCCAAGAAGGGCAGGTACATACAAAGACTATAATAAATACCTAACTTTTCAATGCCCAGACACTGATAAATACCTGCAAGCATCAAGACCATCCAGGAAAACATGACCTCACTACTAAGTGAACTAAACAAGGAACCAGAGACTAATCCCAGAGTGACAGAGATATGTTACCTTTCAGACACAGAATCCAAACTAGTTGTTTTGAGGAAGTTCAATAAAAGGAAACAGAGAAAGAATTCAGAAGACTATCAGACAAATTTAACAAAGAGATTGAAATAACTGAAAAGAATCAAGGAAAAATTCTGGAGCTGAAAAATGCAATGGACATATTAAAAAATGCATCAGGGTCTCTTAACAGCAGAATTGATCAAGTAGAAGAAAAAATTAGTGAGCTTGCAGACAGACTATTTGAAAATACACAGTCACAGAAGATCAAAAAAATAAAAATAAAAAAGAATGAGGTATTCCTACAAGTCCTAGAAAATAGTCTCAAAAGGGCAAATCTAAAAGTTATTGGCCTTAAAAAGGAGGTAGGGAGAGACATCAGGGCAGAAAGTTTATTCAAAGGGATAGAGAAGAACATCTCAAACCTAGAGAAAGATATCAATATTAAAGTACAAGAAGATTATAGAACACCAACCAGATTTGACCAAAAGAAGACTACCTCAAGGCATTCAATAATTAAACTCCTGAAGATCAAGGATAAAGAAAGGATCATAAAACCAGCAAAAGAAAAGAAACATAACATGCAATGGAACTCCAATACATCCAACAGCAGACCTTTCCGTGGAAACCTTACAGGCCAGGGAGAGAGAGCCATGATATATTTAAAGTGTTGAAGGAATAAAACTTATATTATAGGATAGTTTATCTGGTGAAAATGTCCTTCGAACATGAAGAGGGAATAAAGACTTTCCCAGACAAACAAAAGGTGAGGGATTTCATCAACACCAGACTTATTCTACAGAAAACGCTATGGGGCGGTTCTTCAATCTGAGAGAAAATGGTGTTAATGAGCAACAAGAAGTCATCTGAAGGTGCAAAACTCACTGGTAATAGTACAAACAAAGAAAAACACAGAATATTATAACAATGTGATTGTGATATGTAAACTGCTTATGTCCTGGTAGAAAAACTGAAAGATGAACCTATCAAAAATAACAACCACAACAACTTTTCAAGACATAGAAAGTATAAAAAGATATAAATAGACACAACAAAACGTTTAAAAGTGGGAGGGGCAAAGTGAAAGTGTAGAGTTTTTATTAGTTTTTTCTTGTTCTTAGTTTATTTATGCAATCAGTGTTGTCAACAGTTTGAAATAATGGATTATAAGATAGTATTTTGTAAGCCTTAACAAAAAACCTCAAATCAAAATACATACAACAAATACACAAAAAACAAAAAGAGGAAATTAAACCATACTGCCAGAGAAAATCACCTTCATTAAAAGGAAAACAGAAAGTAAGGAAAGAAGGAAGAGAAGGAAGAGAAGACCAGAAAACAACCAGAAAACAAATTAGAAAATGGCAGGAGTAAGTCCTTACTTATCAATAATAACACTGAATTTAAATGGACTAAACTCCCCAATGAAAAGACATGAAGTGACTCAACGGATTAAAGAAACAAATAAGATCCAATAATCTGTTACCTACAAAAGCACACTTTACCTATAAAGACACACATAGACTGAAAATAAAGGGATAGAAAAAGATATCCCATGCCAATGGAAACCAAAAGGGAGCAGGAGTAGCTACAGTTATATCTGACAAGATAGATCTCAAGATAAAAACTATAAAAAGAGACAAAGAAGGTCACTATATAATGATAAAGGGGTCAATTCAACAAGAGGTTATAATAATTGTAGATATATATGCACCCCAACACTGGAGCACCCAGATATATAAAGCAAACATTATTAGAGCTAAAGAGAGAGAGACAGACCTCAATACAATCATAGCTGGAGACTGCAATATCCCACTTTTAGCATTGGACAGACCTTCCGGACAGAAAATTAGTAAAGAAACATTGGATTTAATCTGCACTATTGATCAAATGGACCTAATAGATATTTACAGAACATTTCATCCAATGGCTGCAGAATATACATTCTTTTCCTCAGCACATGAATTATTCTTAAGGACAGACCATATGTTAGATCACAAAACAAGTTTCAAAACATTCCAGAAAATGAAATAGTATCAAGCATCTTCTCTGACCACAATGAAATAAAACTAGAAATCAATAACAAGAGGAATTTTGGATAACTATACAAACACATGGAAATTTTAAAATATGCTACTGAATGAACAGTGGTTCAATGAAAAAATTAAGAAGGAAATTGAAAATTTTCTTGAAACAAATGATAATGGAAATACAACATACCAAAACCAATGGGATACAGAGAAAGCAGGACCTAGAGGTAAGTTTATAGCTATAAGCACCTATACCAAAAAGAAGAAAAACTTCAAATTAACAACCTAATGATGCATCTTGAACTAGCAAAACAAAAGGAAACCAAACCCAAAATTAGTAGAAGAAAGTAAATAATAAAGATCAGAGCAGAAATAAATGAATTTGAAATAAGAAAAACAATACAAAAGATCAACAAAACGAAAAGTTGGTTTTATAAAAGATAATAAAATTGACAAATCTTTAGCCAGTCTAAGAAAAAAAGAGAGAAGACCCAAATAAATAAAACCAGAGAAGAAAGGAGACATTATAACTGATACCACAGAAATTCAAAGGATAATTGCTGGCTACCATGATCAACTATATGCCAATAAATTGGAAAATCTAAAGACATACAACCTGCCAAGATTGAACTAGGAAGAAATCCAAAACCTAAACAGACCAATATCAAGTCATGAGATCAAAACCATAATAAAAAGTCTTCCAGCAAAGAAAAGCCCAGAACCCAGTGGCTTCACTGCTGAATTCTACCAAACATTTAAAGAACTAACACCAATTCTACTCAAACTGTTCCAAAAAATAGAGAAGGGAGTACTTCCAAACTCATTCAACAAAGTCATTATTACCCTGATACCAAAACCAAAGACACATCAAAAAAAAGAAAAGGCCAATATCACTGGTAAATACTGATGCAGAAATCCTCAACAAAATACTAGCAAACTGAATTTAACAACACATTAAAAAGATCATTCATCATGATGAAGTGGGATTTGTCCCAGAGATACAAGGGTGGTTCAATATATCAAATCAACCAATGTCATACATCATATGAACAGAATGAAAAACAAAAACCATATGATCATTTCACTCGATGTGGAAAAAACATTCAACACAATTCACCATCCTTTCATCATAAAAACCTTCAAAATCTAGTTATAGAAGGAACATACGTCAACAAAATAAAAACCATATACAACATACCCATAGATAATATTATTCTGAACAAAGAAAAACTGAAAGCCTTTCCTCTAAGATCTGGAACACAACAACGATGTCCACTGTCACCACTGTTATTCAACATATCCCTGGAAGTTCTAGCTAGAGCAATCAGACAAGAGAATGAAATAAAGGGCATCTAAACTAGAAAGGAAGAAATCAAATTATCTTTATTTGCAGATAATAAGATCTTATATTCGGAAAAACCTAAAGACTCCACCAAAAACTATGAAAACTGATAAATAAATTTGGTAGAGTTGCAGGATACAAAATCAACATTCAAAAAATCAGTAGCATTTGTATATACCAACAACAAACAAGCTGAAAAAGAAATCAAGAATGTAATCCCATTTAAAATAGCTACAAATAAAATTAAGTACCCAGGAATTAACCAAAGAAGTGAAAGATCTCTACAATAAAAACTGTAAAATATAGATGCAAAAAAATTGAAGAAGATACAAAAAAGTGGAAAGATATTTTGTGTTCACAGATTAGAAGAATCATTAGGGTTAAAATGCCCATACTATCTGAAGCAATCTACAGATTCAGTGCAATTCCTATCAAAATATCAATGACATTTTCCCCACAATAGAAAAAATATTTCTAAGATTTATATGGAACCACAAAAGATTCAGAATAGTCAAAACTGGAGGGATCACATCACCTGACTTCAAATTATACTACAGAGCTTTGTAACCAAAACAGCATGGTATTGGCCTAAAAACAGACACATAGATTAGTGAAACAGAATAGAGAACCTAGAGATAAATCCACACACCTTCAGTGAACTCATTTTTGACAAACGTGCCAAGAACATACATTGGGGAAAGGACCATGTCTTTTCAGTAAATGGTACTGGGAAAACTGTCATTCAATAAATGGTACTGGGAAAACTGCATATCCACATGCAGAATGAAACTAGATCCCTACCTCTCACCACATACAAAAATCAAACAAAAGCAGATTAAAGACTTAAATATAAGACTTCAAATATGAAACTACTAAGAGAAAACATTGAGGAAGCTCTTTATGACACTGAACTGGGAAAAGATTTTTAAGTAATACCCCACAAACACCCCTGTGCTTGTGGGATATTACTTAAAAAGCAAAAACAGACAAATGGAATCACATGAGGTTAAAAAGCTTTTGCATAGAAAAGGAAACAATCAACAAAGTAAAAAGACAACCCACAGAATGGGAGAAATATTTGTAAATTACCCATCTAACAAGGATTAATAACTAGAATATACAAAAAGTTCAAACAACTCTATAGAAAAAAATCTAATAATTCAATTTAAAAATAGGCAAAATATTTGCAAAGACATTTCTCAAAAGAAGACATACAAATGGCAAGTAGGCATACGAAAAGGTGCTCAACATCATTAATCATCAGAGAATAAATCAGTATATTGAGGAGATATCTGCACTCTAGTATTTGTTGCAGCACTGTTCACAATAGCCAAGATCTGGAAGCAACTGAAATGTCCATCAACTGATGAATGGATAAAGAAAATATAGTACATATGTACAATAGAGTACTATTCAGCCTAAAAAAGAATGAGATCCTGTCATCTGCAACAACAGGGATGGAACTGGAGGATATTATCAATCAAATAAGCCAGGCCACAGAAAGACAAACTTTGTATGTTCTCATTTATTTGCAGGATCTAAAAATTAAAATAATTAAACTCATAGAGATAGAGAGTAGAAGGATGGTTACCAGAGGCTGGAAAGGGTACCGGGGGTGTGGAAAATAAAACAAACTGGGCCTTACTTAGTCTTCATAGAACTACATTCTATGAAGAAGACAATAGTAACTTCATAGAACTACATTCTGCTGAAGAAGACAATAGTAACACAATTTTTCAAATAGATAGGTAATATTTCAAGAAGTAATATGTGCTATGAAAAAAACAAGGTAAAGAAATAGAAGTTGTCAAAAATATCTTTGTAGATGGCCTGCTCAGAGATGGTCATTTTGAAATGACATATGAGGTAAGCAAAATGACTAGAGAGAGGGAGTCAAGGGGAGATTTGGGGAAGATATCCCCCTCTACTTCAGGTCTAAGTTTTTTATATAACAGCTTAGACAAGATGCTCTGTGCTGACATCTGCAACCTAGCCCCTCTATTTACTATCTCTCCCTTTCAATCAGCAACATCAAACAGCCTTCAGGTCTCACAGTCACTGCTTCTTACTTTTTCTCCTTTTCACACACTCTGTCTGTCTGAGATGTCCTCCGCATTTATCCCTTCATCCCAAACTTGACCGAACTTCTGGCAGTTTTCCCTAACTGCCTTCTGCATGCACACTCACACACGCACACACGCGTGTGACTCCAAAGCATCTTGAGCTTACCTTTGTCACTGCACACATCATATTGCTTTACATGGTAATCACATTGGATGGTACTTTGAAACATGCAAATTTGAAATGTAATCCAACATAATAAAATTTCACTTCTTCACCCAATTTGAAATAATGTATATTGCCAATTTTTTAATTCATCAAGTGTTATTTAATTTCAAATTCATCATTCTTCATACTTCTACCACTAAAAAATGGCAGTGCCACTTAGACTGGTAAATAGAAATAACTGCCATCTTTGGCCAATCTTATGGGGAAAATTGTCTTGAATTTTGTTTTTATTTTTATTTCATGTCCCTGTCAGGTATCTATAGTGTATTTTTAATTCCTCCAAGTCCAAATACAATTTCCAGTTAGGGGTCATTTTTGCCATAACCAATGCTGCCTGGCAACATAGGTATCATGCTACCCTATGCAACTGCTAGAGGAACACAGCTAGAAAGTTAACTGAAGGTCAAATATGCATGCATAATAGGAAAGGATTTTGTTACACTTTTTTAAAAAATAAACTTTTGAGATATAATTGAAATATAACTAGCAACAGGTTTTCGTAGTACAAGTTGGTTAGTTCTTGACAAATATATACATTCATGAAACCATCAACACAATCAAGAAAATGAATACATGCATCACCCCCAAATGTTTGCATAGGTCCCTTTGTGATTCTCCCTCTACCCTTTCTGAACTGCTCCCCCTCATCTCCAGGCAACCACTCATCTGCTTTCTATTAATATAGATCAGTTTCCATTTCCTAAAATTTGACATAAATAAAATAATACAATATATACTTTTTTGGAAAAGGACAGACTGGCATTTTTCATACAACATAATTGAGATTCCTCCATTTCATATGTGAATCAATAGATTGTTCCTTCTTATTGATGAATAGCATTCCCATTGTAAGGATATACCACAATTTATTGAACCGCTCGCCCATTTAGTGGCCATTTGAGTTGTTTTTAGTTGCAAGCTATTATTTTTGTTGTTGCTTATTTGCTTTTACAGTATATTCATTTGAAGCAAAATCCAAGTAAGATCAATGCATAATTCTATAATTCATGCTGCATTTCTTAGCTGAAATATATCTATCAAGAGAAATTTTTCCTCATCAACATTTTGGTTACACTAAAGTACGAATTGTACTGGAAGGATAGCATTTATGCTTGATTGAACTTCAGTTTCAGAGTATCTTCTACCCACAGGAACAACTTGGTAACTTGGATCATGGCTCTTGCCTGACCTATAGGACTCCATAGATGTGCTTATATTTAACTAGATTCCAGAGACAAGAGGAGAGGTACCAGGAATATCTTTCATTGGCTAAAGATGGTAGTTTGAATTCTGGTGTTTTGAATTATGAGAGCTTCTCAGGAATGCATCCTTTGCAATTTAAGTTTATACACCTATGTCCCCCCTGTAGATTGTGAGCTCCTTGAAGACAGAGAATGTGTCTGCAAAGCTGTGTGTCTACAACATCTAGCACAGTGCCAGAACACAGTAACCTCACAATAATTGTTTCTTAAGCACACCTAAGAATTGAATTAAAGCCTATTGTAAGACTGTAGAATCTGGTGTTGAAACAGCTGAAGCCCTGATTCTTAGTAGCACATTAACAACTGGGAGGAAGAGGATTGAAGTCACCTGGAAAAGAAGAACAGTTTTGTGTATAATCTGCCTCTGGCTTCATCCTTCATTTTACCCCTGAATCCATCTCTTGGCAGGCTGCTGTTTTGTTTTTAAGCTTATTAAGAATTTTTAAAGTTACCTATACCTTCAACTTAGGGATGGAAGTTAATTGCCATATTGCTACTTAATGGCAAAATAAATACATGATAGATAAATAGATGGATAGATAGATGATGATAGATTAATAGATAGATAATAGATGGACTAGATAGATAGATATAGATAGATAGATGATAGATAGATAGATAGATAGATAGATAGATAGATAGATAGACTGAAACACACTCTTTCCTTCCTGTCTTCCTGACAACCATATAAACAGCCTACTCTTACATGGTGATTCATGATTGGTAGGGTCTCCTAAAGTACTATGCTACAAAGTTACTTAACATAACAAATGTATTGGATCTGGAATAATTTTTTAATCTCATTGTATTCAGGATAATAATTTTTAAAACAGAAACCCACATGGACTTTGGAGAGAGATAAACCAGGGTGTGAGTCTCAGTTCTACCCACTGTATGCCTTTGAGTACAACTTAACCTGCCCACCCCTCAGCTTCTTTATCTGTAAAATAAGAATAATAAAACTTATGTTTAGGGTTTTTGTAAGCATGATAAATAATAGATATAAAATGTACAATACATTGCTTAGTAAATGATAGCAGAGATCATGACAAGCCAGGAGGAGCAAGATCTTACAGTAGACAGACTTTGGAAGGTCAAACCCTGTGCTAAAGAAAATCTAGACTTTAGAGTCAAAGAAATTGGGATTCAAATTTTGGTTTTGCTATTTTTTGTTCTGCCACCTTTACTAACTTAACCTAACTGAACCTCAGTTCCTTTCTATGTAAGACGGCAATAGTAAGATATCTCCTATGTTGGTTGACAGGAGTCAATGTAAAAAACATTTGCATAGCATTTGACATATAGCAGGCATAACAAATTTTTATTGTCTCTTCTTACAATTTTTGACACTAATATTTATTTTAATATTTTTCATCTACATTCTTTCTATATGAACAGCCTCCTAACTTTCTGAAGGTCTGTAATGAGTATTTGCTGGAAGCAAAACTTCAACAGTGACTCCAGTCTAGACTATCCTCTGGGAAGTGAACCACAGCTATCCACATACTTGATTCTTGCATCCATCTAGGGAGCACAGCTCCTATTCCTTCAGCCAAACCATACTTTCTCTAAGTAATAATCTCATCCAGAGCTTCCCTCTCACTTCTTTCCTACTTCCCTCCTACAGAGACCATCTATTTCCATTATCCTCAATGCCTTGGCTAGTACTGCATGGAGCCAGCCCAACCTAGGTCATCTTCAGACCTGGAACTTGCTCTTCCCTGAAATATTTATTTTGTTAAGGCAAACCAAAGGATTCTCAAGTTCACCCAAACAGCAGGTGTCTGTTTTTGCCAAGAATGCTCCTTTCATTTTAAGGACATTGTTTCAGGCACCAGAAATATAAACGATGGAAAAGCTGAGTGCAGGTCTGTGTGGTTCCACTGGGTTTAGGTTACCACCGGAAACTGAGCAAAGAGCAGAGAAGTGACTAATTCATTAACCCTTTCCACTCTTACAGTGGCTGAGAAGAAAACAACTTTGGCTCAAAAAGACAAGAGGTTTAGAACTGTTCTTACTCTTTATCTGCAGTGTGACTTTTGCAAGCAAAATTTACAAGTCAAGTTGCAATCCCAAATTAAAACATAAAGAGGTGAAATTGAGTTGGGGTTTTTTAAATAAAATTTAAGTAATGAATACAGAAAATTGCTGCTCATACACATTGTATATCTCTAAGGTGGGACACAAACAGAGACTACAGAGACATAGAATAAATTGTGAGTGGTGCCTAATAGCTGTGTCTATTTCTGAATTGCAATGCAAAAATTAGGTGACATTTTTAAAAGGCACAGAGAGTTTGATTTAAAGGTGGCCACTAAAATTCTCCATATATAGCTATTTTAATCAAGTAATCTTTTAGTAACTCTCTTGCTTCGAATTGTTTCATGTGTGCTGGCTTCTCTGTTAGAAAGCAATAAGATCTGAAGAATACCTCCCCATTTCTTCTTATATCCTTTGCAGTGTCCACCATGTTTCCAGTAGTTTGTTGGTGGAATAGGTAAATATAATGTGTGCTAGATAATGTCATGTTACACTTATGTCCTAAAACACAATTTATATTTGCGTTACTATAATGAAGAATGATAACTTTTCCTATTCAAACTAATATTTTGAAAGATTGACACAATTTCCCAATAAAAAGAGGGAGCTGAATTACCATTCAAAAACATATAAAAGTTACAAGAAAATGTTAGAGTAAAATAACCAGTTGTATTTCTATTCTACCTTGTTCCATAGAGGATATAAGGTAGACAAATTCCTTAAGTTTTAGAAATAGATTGCTAGGGAATAATGTCACATTGCATTTGTAAGAATTTTACACTTTGGAAAGCATTTTCCTATGTCTTATCTCATTTAAGTTCTTGAGCAACTCTATGAAGAAGGTATTTTTATGCTTTTTTTTACTGACAAGGAAAATTAGTTTCTGAAAAGCAGTGTGATTTCGTGAGGTCACAGAATAAACATATTTCAGAGCCAAGTCTCACATCCCATTTCCTCACCTCAGGTTCTCTGTTTTGCCCTGTTCTCTGAGAAAGGATAATTAGAGATTTTGAGAGGTTGAAGAGACAGATCGAAATGGCCCAGGCAGGAAGAGGAGATGTCTCCCTTGTAGCATGTGACAAACAGTAGCCTTGGCTGGGAGTGACTAAGAAAACAAAGTAAGAGCTTGAGAATCTAGATAAAACCCAAGATCTTCAAGAACCCCAAATTCAAGAATAGTATATAATTTACCTCATAAAAAATCCCTGTAGTGATGAGTAGATGACAGGCGAAACCAGTGAGAGGCATATGCTGGGCAGTGAGCTTGGCTCCCTCACAAGCTGTGTGGCTAACAGCAGAGAGATCAGCATTCCTGCTTCACCAAAACCCCATGCCACAGGTCTTCTAGAGCTCATGATTTCAGACTGTGAGGTCCAAATGCCTGCCTGTTTTATGAACTAACTCTGAGTAAGCTTTTTAGAAGGTACTTACAATTTCACGGAATTGCATCTACTTATACTCTTGGAAAACTTCAAAAGTTGAAGTGGATTTGTTTACATGTGTATGATCCCTTAAATAGTGATACAAATAGTTACTAAATATATATATGTTCTTTCAGGATATGTCAGTATCTCATCTTGTAGTGGCACACAGGGATATGTCAGTCCAGACATGAAACTTTCTCTTCACATCATCTAAGATTAGCAAGGGTGCCCTGGAACCCAACAAATTCCCTCTCCTTAATCTGGGAGTTGCAACTCTGACAACACATCTAAGGTCAGTTTTCAAAGCTGATACAGGAGACATATTCTAAAAATGGAGGACAAATGCTGAATGCAGTGAGGGGATAGGAAAGGATGGTGAAATGTATTTCACGTAATGAGAAGTCAGTAAGAAGAAGGGTGGGCCAGGGCTGAGCCTGATATCAGGTTATCATAGTAGTCCATAGTCAGATCTTAAACAGACTGAAGAAGAGCAATACAAAATCAGACACTAGCATGAACATGAGGTCAGTCCAGAGAGAAAGCCATACATAGGTAACCCACACCAACTGTAAAGGCTCAGTTCTCTAAAAGCCACATCCAACACTGAGTGACTCTCTTTGAGGGCAGAGATTGAACTTCTAGAAGTAAGGGGGAATCTACAAATATCAATTGCCCATGATGAACTGAGGAATACTCTACTGCCTGAAGGATGCCACATTTATTTCAGATAAAAACATTATTTCTTTTGTTTTGTTTATTTTTTATTTTTATGGGCATATATAGGTGTCTATATTTATGGGGTACATGAGATGTTTTGATACAGTCATGCAATGCATAATAATCACATCATGGAAAATGGGATATCCCTCCCCCTCAAGCATTTATCCTTTGTGTTACAACAATACAATTATGCTATTTCAGTTATTTTTTAAAAGTACAATTAAGTTACCATTGACTATAGTCACCCTGTAGTGCTATCAAATAGTAAGTCTCAATCATTCTTTCCATTTTTTTTGTACCAGTTAATTATCCCGACCTCCCTATCACTGCCCTTCCCAGCCTCTGGTAACCATTCTTCTACTGTCTATGTCCATGAATTCAATTGTTTTGATGTTTAGCTCTCACAAATAAAGTGAAAACATGCAATGTTTATCTTTCCGTGCCTGGCTAATTTCACTTAACATAATGACCGCCAGTTCCATCCATGTTGTTGCACATGACAGGATCTCATTCTTTTTTATCACTGAAGAGTACTCCACTGCGCCTATGTACCACGCTTTCTTTGTCTGTTCATCTGTTGATGGACCCTAAGGTTGCTTCCTATTTCTTATTTA
Source organism: Ateles fusciceps (assembly GCA_036589455.1). NCBI lineage: Eukaryota > Metazoa > Chordata > Mammalia > Primates > Atelidae > Ateles > Ateles fusciceps. The sequence goes on from JAZHEH010001979.1 coordinate 9,280,895, forward strand.
AAATTCCCCTCAGCTCTCTAAGGAGACTGCCCCCAAAGTGGGGCCTGCCTTGTGAGATGATGTTGTGAAATGTGCAAGATGAAAGAAGCTAAGAGAAGACTCAATTGCTTTACATGGAAAAGGGATCATAAAATTTCTGGCAGGCAAGAAAAGGCTACAGGTTAGGAGCACCAAAGAGTGAAAAGAAGCAGCTGATGACTGAAGAGGCATGGGAGGTGACAAGGTGTGGCTGGGAATTTTACTAAGTATTGTTATATGGTGTTATCATCCCCTCTTCACCCTATGACATATTGAGGAAAATTTACATTATTCTCTATTGTTCTGTAGTACTGTATTGACTTTGGGGATTTAATGAAGAGTAAGTCCTACTTCAAAGAAAGAGAAAAGGACAATGTTATAAGCTAATCCTGGAAGCAGAGTTACACTTGGAACATACAACAGAATTCTTTTATTCTTTAGTTACTATTCTAGGGGACTCTGATCACAAAGAATTCTGAGCAACGTGCACTCTAGATTATAAAGAATCTAGAAAAAAATTCAACTCACTACTTTTTGGGTAGCCTCAAAATTGCAGAGGACCAACATAAAAAGAATGATCTTCTCACCTTCAAATCTCCTTATTTTGAAATTAAATGAAGTAGTTCACATATAAAATAAGAACTGGAGCATTTATTTTTAATAATACTCTAAATATTATCAAGATAGCTATCTTGATTATGAAGCAGTCATTTTATCTGAAGCCAATCATATGCCAACTCTGGTCCCAATTTTGTTCATGTGAAAGATGATAGGGTCAGGCCAGTAAACACAACATCCCTTCCAGCTCTCATATTTTGTTGATGTCACAAGTTCAACCTCATCTTACTTTCACCCTACATTATCACTCTCTCAGATTTTTAAGTCAGATTTCAATCTTTAGTTTCACTCATCAGAAAGATGAATAAAATTAATAAGTCAGATTGCAGGCTCTTGTGAATGTATAACCAGTTTATCAAAAAGGCTCACCACAGTACAAGTTTCAATGAATAATAGCTTTTCTTTATTCTCCAATTACTGCCTTCAACCCTGCTGGGTTGAAACTCTTTCTGCTCCCCAAACAATGTCTTCAGAAGATTCCATCATTTTCTTGCGCCTTCATTTTCAGAATCCAGCTGAATTTTAAACTCATATTTTCTCTTCTAACACAGCTGAAGCGGAGAAGGCATTATCTGCTTTTATTTATTCCTATCCCTTCTTCCTTAGAGTGATGGAAAGTCTATTCTGGATTTGGCATCCCTCCTCCTGCTCTTCTTCTTCCCTTACTCCTGAGGGTTGGAAGGGTAAACAGGTAAGAAAGAAACACCTGCCTCTTGCTTAATTTCCCTATTCTGTCTGTTGCAATTTTTTTCTATTGAGATCTGAGATATATATACATACATATATCTCAATGCCTGTTGTTCACCAACATCAGTATCCTCTGAGTGACCAAGCACTCAATATTAGCTCTTTAACAGGACCCACGTAAATGTTCTTTGGAGCATTCTGCAAGACCATCTATGCTGCACAGTTCTCTGAAGTAGGATTTCTATCTCTGGCTTGACATCCTGTAATTCTTCATAACCCTCTGCCTTGGCAAAGCATCCCACAGCCTCTTGATACCTGGTCCCTTCTCATTGTGGCCCACACTCTTGAACAGGGAACTGCTCAGTGACTTCACTACAAATTTTTTTCAGAGTCCATTTGGCCCATGAAAAGATCTCACTTTGTTGCTGTTGTTATTTCCCATATCTTTGACATTCCAACCAGTGTGAGTGTGGAGTGTTCCAATGCCATCTCCTCTCTTTGTCTTGCTATTGGTCTTCAATAATTGTCTTTTCTCTGCTAAGATAGGCACAAGGAGTACTTCAATAAGTTTATTGCCTAAGTAGGTGACCTATCAGAGACAGTCTTCCCTTCTTTCAATTATCCTCAATCTCTAATAGTGAATCCTTGGAGCCCTCATTCACTTGGTGTTGAGAAACTGATGAAGCTATTGTGCTTTCAAATATGCCAATAAGTCTACCACAATGAATGCTGATTCTCACTAATTTCCATGTACTTCTTTAGGTTTCTCTGACTCCTTGCAGTCAGGCTAACCATGTGACTGTTTCTGGCCAATGGAAGATGAATAAAAGCAGCATGTGCCAACAGGATGACCTTGAAAAGCAGGCTGGCAGAGCCTCAAGATGGTAGTGACAGCACCTAGAAGCCCCTAAAGAGGTTTCCTGTACCAATTGTTGGTTTTTCTTTTCAGAAAGTGAAATGCTTGATGCTTCTTTGTCCTCAGCTGTGAGCCCTATTTGATGGCAATAGGAAAAGCCATCCAGCTACCAATGCTATTGCCTTTGTCTCCTCATTTGGTGATCTCAATAGAAGCCCAGTGACTCAGCAAGTTCGCAAAGCCACAGAGAAAATACCCAGAAAGGCTGTCATGAAATTGTATGTGTGCTTCCTGCGATGATACTCTTTTCAGTTCATTCTCTAATGTTTTGTCTCTCTCCACAGGTTTGGGCAATTGTAACATCTTCAGTCTGCACTGCATATCTCAAAATCATGTACTTAAATGCAACATTTAAGTTTAATGTCTAATACCTTATCTGAAATACAGAAAGTAAAAAAAAAAAAATTGACAATGACTGCAGCTTAAATTCTGAAGGCTCCTATATACATAGGGCTCCATATATGGCTCCTTGAGTGACAGCCTTCCCTCATATCTCCTCAGTTCAAGCCCTCAATATTGGCGTGGTCAGAATAAGTGGACATTTGTCACAATACTTAACAAGGAGGTACATGACCTTAAAATTTGTTTTTATCAAATTGTTAAGACAAATTGGATCCCATAGTGCTTTGAGTTCTTGTGTTCCGCCCTATTTACTGTTTCCTATTTGCATTGCTTCTTAGAAAACTTATGGTTTCAGAATGTAACATGGTGAGGACCTACAAAGAATGCTCTGAATAAAGGACATTTGCCAGAGTTCCTGTGAGTGTTTTTCTTTAACTAAAATCTTCTAATACAAAACCATATAAAGTACAAATGTCAACTTATAATAATTTTACCCAAAACTATATTTAAGCACAGCATAGTTACCAAATAAAATAAGACTACAGAAACAGCTTTACTGCCTAGGAAAAAAAGATGTATGCTTTCAGAATAGTTAACCCACAATAGCACAGCTGACAACTTCAAATAAAGGCCACAAGCCTGTGAGCCTGTAACTCAATTTTACATTGGCTTGGTGTAGTGTTTCATGTCATGGGTAGAGTTTCCTTACTGCTTTTAATGGTGGACTTTAGAAGCCTTCTTCCTGCAATTAGTATAATAGAGGATATAAGGGTAGAAATAGAAGACTCTTCCCCTGTTCACCTAGGCAGTGAAAAAGTTTAAAATTATAAATAGTCCCAAGGTTAAACAGAGGTCACATCACTTTCCCCCCTGACTCCATAATCTTGCTCATGTTTTCAGAAAATTTTCTGCTTAAAAAATAATTCTCTAGACAGATCCAGTTCATTGTCCATGGACAAATACATGGCCCCAGTGGAAATTCTTGACTGCCCAGGTTATACCTGCATGGCCTGTGCAGCCTTCTCATTCCAGAGAGGCAGTGTGCTTTCTCAAGACCATGGTGATCAGAGCTGGTTCCTCAACAACCTTCTTTAAGTCATCCCCCACTTTGCCTCCAGGTTATCAGTGCCTTGTTGTAACTCTCTCTGATTCTAGACTGGGAACTCTCTATACAAGGACCGTGCATCAAGCCAACCTTTTAACTCTTCAGCACCAACAGTTCTTGGCTTATAATAATCCATCACTTAAAAATATTGAATAAATGGCCTGGCGCAGTGGCTCACAGCTGTAATCCCAGTGCTGTGGGAGTCCAAGGTGGGCAGATCACTTGAGGTCAGGGGATCGAGACCAGCCTGGCCACCATGGTACAACCCCGTCTCTACTAAAAATACAAAAATTAGCTTGGCATGGTGGCTTGTACCTTTAGTCCCAGCTACTCAGGAGGCTGAGGCATGAGAATTGCTTGAACCCAGGAGGTAGAGGCTGCAGTAAGCTGAGATCATACCACTGCACTCTAGCCTGAGCAACAGAGCAAGACTCCATTTCAAAAAAAAATTTCTTTTGAATAAATGAGTGAATGTAAATGTTTCTTATCTAATGGTCTTTCTAGATAGGTAACTAGTGAGATAAATTATTTAATCTTTAAGTTCTGGTGATTTAATAGATGATATGTATCATGACTTAGTTACCACCAATGAATTTAATTTCAAGAACATTAAAAAGTTCCCCGGTACTCTAAAAAAACATGTTCCAATGTGTTGACCAATGCTTAAAATTCCCAGTCCATACTTTATTTCTTAGTGGATAGATTTGTTCCTACTAATAATTAAATATTCTCAGGAAGAGTAGCATATTAGATTATTATCAAATAGATGTGGTAGAAGCAGAAATTAGAAACTGTTCTGAGGAGAGAAGTAGAATGAAAATAGAGGAAGAGGAAAAGAACTAAAAGATTGAAGGCACAAAGGACTGTTTTAATGAGTAGTTAGTGCTTCTGTCCTAGTAATTCTGGAAAGTATCAGTCTTCATCAAAAGCTAAGTACATTACTTGACAGCTCTTTGGAAGTACAGTTGGGAAGAAAAGAGCTTTTTGAACTTAAATAACAAAAATTGCCTATTTTGGAATGCCTACTTTTGAATATGTTCTAGGGACTCCACATATATTTTTCTCAGCTTTCAAAACATTCAATGGCAAGAGGTCCCATTTTACAGATGAAGAATCGAAGATTAAACAATGAATGGGAAAACAGAGGTTCTAACCACGTCACATACTTGATCACCTATTCCACCACCACCATCATCACCATTTCCCATGAACAAGTCCTTCCAAATGCAACAACACCTATGTGAGCATAAATATGAATCTGTATGGCTCTGATCCAACAAAGTGCTTTGCCACAATGCTGCTGGTTTTCACTCAGTAATGTCGCAGAACTGTATATTGCACTGCCCTAGCACAGAATTCTTTTTCAGAAGTGACTCAAATAGAAAGCAGCATTAGTATTAACATTAAAAAGTCTTTCTTTGAAACTCAGAAAGCTGGATCTAAGAAATGGCCACTTTAAGCTTACAGTAAATCTGAGTGTTGGTGCTTAGCACATTCATGCTTAATGATCTGAGCAATACACGGTGCGTCTCCCAACTGGTGCAGCTCATTCCCAGCAGCCTAGATGAAGCTGGTGGTGAGTATCCAGTCATTAGAGCTGGAAATGGACTCAGCACCTAGTATGAGCCAAATTATGACTTCATGCAAGGCCTTTTATTCTTTTTCCTTTTTTTTTTTTGTTTGTTTCTGTAGCTGTTCTGTTGCATTAAAGAGGAAAAAACTAATATGAACATTCAGTTCAACAACTGCCTTTGAACACCTCTTATTGCAAAAGCCCCCATGCAAAGTAGGCACTGTGGAGATGAATAGATTTTAAAATATGCCCTCAAGGAAACTGTGAAATGGCTGGCACAAATATTTAAGGGAAAATGGGCCACACTGACATTCCAGAAACTGTGGAGCATTTCACTTCCAAGGTAAAACAGAAAACCCTTACTCATATTGAAATAATGTTTTGGTCTTCTTCTGAAACATAATATACTTTCCTGTATTTGACAAAATTGACTTACCCACTTATGCCTGCTGTTTAAGGAGCCCCTACTGAGAACTGAGAGGTTTCTGTCCTGAAGTCACCAGCTGAGAGGGCTGTTGCTAAACTCTCCCCACATTCTGTCTTCCAGTGGCCTCATAGTCTTTGAACACAATGTAAACACATGCTTAATTTTAAGACTGACTTATTATCTACATTCAATATCTCTGTTTATCAGAGCCTCTCTTAGTCTCCACGTCTGTCTACTTATTGCAAACCTTAGTACAACCCTGCCCATCGCGGAGGTTGATAAACGTGACACAGATTGCCATTTTTCTTTTTATTCTAATGAGCAATCTGGTTCTCATTAGGGCCAATTAAATTAGAACATCTCCCCAAAAAAGAATATTTAAAGTTTACTCTGAGAACAAAAGAGCAAATTCAAGTGTAATCTGTCGGTTTATCAGCAATATTTTTACTTAATAAAGAAATTGCTATGAACTCATAAATAATCCATTGGCAAAAAGAAAACTGCCTATTAAGGTATAATTTAATCTCCTCATCTCCGTTTTGATCATAAGGTAAAAGTTCAATAAACTTGTTCATCAATACACCACAGAGATAGAAGTAAAATATTCAAGATTTTAATCAGGTAGTTCACACTCCAGGAAGACAGGAAAAAAACTTTGCCTCAATTCCCTCAAATGTTGCACTAAAAATCTTGCTTTGGGGTGACTTAACCTCTCACTTCTAATTTTATGAACAGATACTACCTGAGCGCTTAGAGACCATTTAGGTCAACTCCCTCATTTTACAAATGAAGAACAGGAGTACAAAGACTAAGGGAGGTCCCTGAGGGGTAAGCGCTGGGCTGAGAACCAGGTGTCCCCAGGTCAGCTTCTCCCACCTCACCTCCCTTACAAAAAAAGGGGGTGAGGGGGATACCCCTGTTGCAAAGAAGAGGTGGGGCAGTGCTTAACCTTTGTTAGCACCATCCAGGGGGGGTGCTTAGGAAGTTTCGCTCCCGCTGAGCGTGATGACGTCATGCGAGCCAGGGGATTTCCTAAAGGCAGCCTACAGTGCTGGCAAGCAGGACCAAATCTCGAAGGGCCAAACTGAGCGGGTGTGGAGGGGAGACTGTGGCTGGAGAAGAGAAGGCGATTACTAGGCCAGGACAGCTGCAAAATGACTGACAACGAGAAGAGAATATGGGTTCCTCTCTTGAGTCCCCAGAATTTTTTTTCAAGTTCTTCAGCTACATACATTTGGTTCTTTGGCGCCCTTCGTTTTCTGGCTGATGATTTTCTTTTTCCTTTTCTACATTTAAAAAGAGAAGGAAAGAAGCGGGGAAGTTGGGTAATTGTTCCAACTACTCGCCTTTCCCCTGCGAGGCCGCTTTGCCGCCTCGCAGCCAGTCCTCGAGCTCCCCCCTGCCGTTTACATGGGAGCTCTTTGTCTTAACCTTGCAAGCGCTTACTTTTGGGTGTTGCGTTCCGCTATCAACAGAAGGTTATGGCGGTATCTTTGCTTCTGCCTGCTGCGGAGGAAAACCTTGGAAAATAGCAAAATTAGGTTGATAAAACTTGTTTCCCCTTAGAATTGCCTCCTAATTCAAGTGCAATGTCGCTCACCAGTGGGCTTAAATAAACCCTTAATCTTAAACATCCACTTTATCATGAAAATAGCACTGTTTATTCCACTGGTAATATCTTGTGTCGAAATCTAAACAGTATTTCTTCTCTAATGGGAGTGAGACAGAAAGTCCTGCCAATCAAGCAGGAAAAAGGATCCTCCGTCAGACAGCAGGCCTCTGTTTCAAGGGATAAAAACCCATATTCATTCGCCCAGGACCGCGGCAACTTTATAAAGCAATGTCAAAAGGAAAAGAAGGCATTGTTGCAAAAGAAAGCTTTCTAGTGTTTGTTTGTTTGTTCCATCTTCTTTTTTTCTCTCTTACTTTCTTCTCTTAAAGAAAAAACTAAAGTTGGTATAATTTCTGGTTTGCTTAAAGGCCAATGTATATTTACAGAAGCATCCAAGCCATGAATCGCTTTGAATTTAGTCACTCTTAGATATACAATAGGCCTACTGTGTTGCAAAGAGTCTGGTCACCCATCATGACCCCCTATTCAGTCGGCCGTCCATTAATCTAAACAGGGGATCTCTCAGAGACATCCAGAAGCCAACAATGGTTTACATTTTTTGGATGCTACCTTCTGGTTACTGTACCTAAGCGAGGAAATGTTGCTGAGAGATATTCCAATTTGACTCCCAAACGGTTTTTAAGCAAGTTTCTATCCACTTGCCGTAAGCACAAAAGAACAGGCTTTCTTTTCCTCTGCCAAGTATCAATTTTTATATAAGATAGGCGTCAGTTATTGCTAAAAGCTTATACAATAATAATGGAGCAGCACGCAGTGAAACTGGATGAGGATTTGGTCTGATTATGTAACTTTTTAGAGCAGCATAGTTTCTGCTAATGGCATGATAAATAAACAGCGTCTATAGAACGTCTGAAGAATGACAGTTTTAAAAAGGAAAAAGGAAAGGTGACTCTTGAATGTCTCTGACAACTAATCAATTTCTGACTACATTTTTAGTTCCTTCTCTTTACCTCACCAACAACTGCATGTCACCAAACAAGGTTTCCCAAAGAATCTCCTTTCTTTCCCCTGCTGGATCAAGTGACTCACAGAATCCACCAAACAATTTACAAAAAGTTTTATTCTAACATAAAGCAATATAAAGGTTAAATGTAAAGCAATGGCCAGATTTTGCATGGAATCTTCTTCTTGTTCAAATTCACTGTAAAATTCCCTTGGTTTAAAACAATGCAAGCTATATGGCCATACCACCCTGAATGCATCTGATTTCATCTAAAACAATGCAAGAAGAAAATCACATATTCTGTTGGAAATTATTTATTTATCTGTACTGTAAGACCATTGACCATTCCCCATTATTTTCATAGTTTTATTGATGCTAAAGAAAGAGAAAGCAACATTTTTTCCCCCAAGATCCCTTCTCATTTTATGGAGTAGACATTTTGAGGCGTTACCTAAGTACCCCCAGGCATCCAAGTATCCAAATCTAAAATATCCCAAATATCTAAACACCTCAGACAGGTGAAAGCCTACCCTTTTGGGGGAATATTCATATGAGGAAAAGAGCTCACATTCTTATTTTTAACTCATTGCTGTGTCTAAATATCCCCACTACCAGCATCTAAGCTGAATTCCCCCTTGAAATGCTCAGTGCTGGTTATCAGAGGAGAATATGACATACTGATTAACTAGCCCAGTAGTGACTGTTTCTATTTATCACCATCATGACTAACAGCAAGATCAAACTTCTAATCCATCCCTCAGTTTTGTCCACAAGAAATCAAAAACCAATGTGATCCATTTGTTCACTGAAATGCTTTAATTAGGTGGCCTTAGGTACTCTCCAGAAATTACTTTCACTTTCTAACTTCATCACACACAACTTCGCCAACCATCACCCCTTTAAAGAGATCTCCAAACACATGAAAAAAACTAATGTTCCAAATACACCACCATGTTCCACAACCCTGTGTCTCTGCAAGTGTTATTGTTCTCTTAACTTGTTGGACTCCTATTCATCCTTCAAAACTCAGTACGTACGTGATAAGGTCTCTCTTAACTCCACTACTAAACAAACACAGTCCCACCTTCTCAAAGTTGCTTCTGTCTCCAGCAGACCAATGCTCCCCTTCAAATGTGACCCATGAGCACCTGCATCAGAATTGACCAAGTGCTTATTAAAATTGCAGAAGCCCAAGCTCCACTTAGACCTACTAAATCAGAAACTCTAAGATGGAAATCCAGGAATCTGCATTTACTAAGCTTCCCCCACCACCAGGTAATTTTGATGCAAATACATTTATTTTCATTGCCCACATAATTCTGAGGAATCATAGTAGCAGCTAACATTTATTAGATTTCTGTTTCATGCCAGGCACTGTTTGAAGCACTTCATACATGTATTAATTCTTTTAATTATCACAATAACTTTATGAGAAGATATAGTTCTTACTCTTATTTAGTTGTTGATGATCCTTTCCGAGATAAAGTGACATTGGGACATTTACCAAAGGGCACACAGTTGGTAAACGGCAAGAGAAAAGATTCAGATCCAGAGGATGTCATTCCAGGGCCTGTCACTACATCACCAGGTTTTACAGTCTCTAAAATAATTATTTGTCCTCTGGCTTCTCTACTAGTCTCTGAATTTGTTAAGGGCAGGAATCATGTCTTTTCTTCCTGGTAACTGCAGCACTCATCAAAGTGTGTGATGCACTCAAGAAATGTTTATTGAACTGTTTATTAGGTTGGTGTAAAAGTAACTGCAGTTTTTGCCATTAAAAAAAGGTAAAAACCACAATTGCTTTTGTGCCAACCTATGAAGTGTAGAATAAACCAAGATACAATGTTTTTGTCTACGGATAGTATTAGGTTGGTGCAAAAGTAACTGCAGTTTTTGTCATTACCTTTGCACTAACCTAAGATCAGTGAGATTAAAAAAAAAAATCAAAACCTCATTGACCACAAAAGTAAATAGATAAGTAAATGTGGCAGTGCTTTGGTGAAACACCAACAAGATTATGTCTGGTTTTCATTAAAAATCATAAGTAATATAATAAATATATTAAGTTAATTCATACCAGAAACCAATGCCTACACAGAGTCCTACTGTAATACCTCAGAAAGCAGGCCTGGGGAAACCAAGAGGTTCCCAGGGGATTACTAATGATCCCCAAACCATATTGCCATGTCCCTGGGTCTAGGTGTAACTTCAAAACATAAAAAATATACAAGACTATATTGCGGCTTCATTTTGAGGAGAGGCATGTCACTCCTCTTCTTCCTTATCAAATACCTAGAAACTGCAGCCACGCAGATCAGTTAAGTAAATGTTTCCAAATCTGCAAAGAAAGATCCAGCTAGCTGTACAGCAGTGTAGTGCCTTTCAAGTTTGGATCTCCTCCCTAAAAGGCATAGGCATTCACCCCTTTCACCAAGGTAGGGTATTATCAGGTGTGTTCAAATGCATTAGAAATGTCACAGATGTTACCAGCGGCTTCCTAAGAAGAAAAAAGACCTAGACAAACAGTATCTTATTTACATAACTGATATCAGAATTCACATGCTGTGTCTACACTTAGTCTAAGTCCAAATAAAACTGAGAAAGCAAATAAACTATTCAGCCAGATAGTTAGCATTTTGTATATTTACAAGTATAATTACATATCTATATATATCCATATATATGGATAACAAGGTAGAAATTTTTCTATTTTTTAATCCAGATGTGTTGATGCTGTATTTACATACGTATATACACAAATAGTCATAGTCATCAAATTTCTAATCCGTTGCTTCACCTCCCATATCTTCCAAGTTTTTCACTCAGCTAGGATCACAGGTACCCACTTCTGGATGCACACACCTCACACACAGTGCTGACCCTGTTGGGATTTTTAGATGAGTTTCAGTGGGTCTCAGGGAACCTCATCAAAAACAACAACAACAACAACAAAACCTGTCAGGCTGGAGAAATTAACTCTCTTCTTGTTTCCAGACTTGCCGAGGAAATATTTTTCTCTTTTGAAAGAAAATGTATACACAATATCCTACAAAAGCATGTGTCATCTAAACTGTATAAGGGACTGTTTGCTCTTGGTGACTTCGAAGTTCTGAATACATACTCAGAACAAATATACTGAAAGACCAGACATAGACACAGCAGCACAAGCACTCTCTGCTGCAGAGAGTTTGCTTTATAAGCTCACGACTCCAGGACAGTCCAGCCTTCTAGTCGCGTGGGGCTAAGACCAAATTATCAGACTGGATAAGAAGCAGCCTTGCCTGTACAGAGAAGTGGAGTCACTGGCATCCTGGTTACTTTTAGTGATAGAACATACAGCTCCCTTTCTTTCTCCAAGAGTCGTTACAAAAATGGTGATGAAGGGTGTTCTGGATTCAGACCCGAGCCCTTCACATCCTCTGGATCTGAATCTTTTCTCTCTTGTCCAGGACCGACAACAAAAAGTGGAGACCTCACCACTGAAAGTAAGATTTTATATGATTTCTGTTTCCTTTTGTGATTTGCCTCCATATCCTCTTGCCAAAGAATGCAATGGCTTCATAAACAGTGACATGAGGACAGAGCTTGGCTTTCCAATCTAAGTCAGAAGTGGTTTGGTTTGGACCTGCTAAGGGGAAGCATTCTGTGTTCGGTCTGATTGGTTCACTCAACCCTCCTTCTAAAGAAGTCTTACCCCCCAACTTTCAGAACCACAAAACACGAAACCATTCATCTCTCACTTTAGAACTTCGCCTGAACCACTCAACACCCCTAACTGAGGCATGCGTCTCTCCATTCAGGGAAGTCTGTTTCTCAGAGCCAAGCACATTTCTATAAATGCTTCATGTGGGAAGGAACAAAACCAGTAAGTCAGAAAGCTGACTCAGAAATGATTGGAAGTGTTTCCTTTCTTCCCCAGCAGATTTGTTGCTCCATGGTGATTTTCCGGTGTGATCATTATGCAAGGCTTGGCTGACTGTCAGTAAAGGACAGAGTATTTGGCTATCACTATTACGACTTTTACATTTAGGGCAATTGCTTTCAATGAATACAAATGTGCCAGTGAACAGGACTAAAGTACACAGTTAGGCTCCAGAGCAAGCTGTGATGAGCAAACACCTCAGATGTTTGAGAACCTATGGCCTGGCCTCGTTTATCTTTCTCAACGGTAGAAGCCACTGCAGGGGCCATAGCATTGGAAGCCCGGGACCCAGCACTCACTGGAGTCTGGACAATAGGCATGGACCTCAGGACTCTTGGGCCCTCAGTGTTGTGCCAATCAATCAGCAAACACTTACTGATCACTTTTGCCAGGTCCAAATGGCATCAAGTTTTTCACTTGAAAGTGCTGTCATTAGTAACAAATTTTGCATTGTACAAATAGTGCTGCCTACAAACACGTGCAAATGAATAACACGTGTTATTCACTGACAACAGCTCCACTAGGTAACCGCGACTCTTGTCCTTACTGCGCAGATGAGAAAACTCTACCTCGGAGGAATTCAATGCTACGCCCCAAATCACAAAGCCGGTAAGTCCAGAGCCACATTTAGGCCTGGTCTCTTTCCTCTGCCCATCAGCTGTGAGCATTAACAAGGAACTTGGTCCTGGTGCTCTCCATGGAAGAGTCCCACGTTCCCAATGGTGGTACAAAGTTCCTTGAGAATCACACAGCCAGGGCTACAGGAGGGAGAAGTCCCTGCCCCTCCTGCATACCCAAAGGCCACCAGGCCTCCTTGCTGTGGTTGCTTCAGAATATACCACGAAGTAGATCATTCCTGAATCTTATGTATCTAGCCCATGTCATCAGGAAAAGGGAAGGTGAGACAAGACTCATGCTCATGACAGAGTGTTTAGATGCAAAAGCTCCAGAACCAAAGAGACCAGCTTGGAATGCTGGCTCTGCACTAATTTGGTATGTGAGCTTGGGCACTTTTGGTTTTCTTGTTTTGTTGTTCTTTCTTTCCCTCTTTCTTTGTTGTTTTCTTTGTCTCTCTCTTTTCTTTCTTTTCTTTTCTCTTTCTTTTCCTTCTCTCTCTCTCTTTCTCTTTCTTTTCTTTCTTCCTTTCTTTCTTTAGAGACAAGGTCTTCCTCTGTCACCCAGGCTGGAGTGCAGTGGTGTGATCTCGCTCACTGCAACCTGTGCCCTGTGCCTCCCAGGTTCAAGCAATTCTCCCACCTCAGCCTCTTGAGTAGCTGGTATTACAGGCTTGCACTACCTCATCCAGCCGTTTGTTTTTTTTTTTTTTTTTTTTGGTGGAGAGATGGTTTCACCATGTTAGCTAGGCTGCTCTCCGACCTCAAGTGATCCACCTGCCTCAATCTCCCAAAGTGCTGGGATTACAGGCGTGAGCCACAGAGCCCAACCTCTTTTGTTTTTTATTTACTTTAGCTTCAGTTTTCTCATCCATGAAACAGAAATAATAAAAGTGCCTACTTCCAAAGGGTCATTGAATTAAATAACATTGAAAGCAAAGCCACATGTTGCCTGGCATATGGTAAGCACTCAATCAATAATCACTATTCATAGTTATCATCATTTACTTTATATTTGTATAATACTTCTGGACGAATTTTCTTCTAAAATATACTCATTTCCTGTATGAAGCCAGTCTGACAAACATGAGTGGGGTGCCTCCCACTGAACAAGGCCCCAGGAACGCCAGAAGGCATCAGAGAGTCTCTTCAGTAGGGAAAGGTGATCGGCATAGGAGGAGCTTGATTTAGGAAGAAGTAGGTGGGCATTAAGTGAAGCTCAGAGATTTTTTTTTAACTGTTAAACATTTGAAAAAGGAAGTTTTATGCAGGCCCACGTAGGCACACACTGTTCACGTGCAGTACCATGGATGACGGTACTTGATTCTTCACCTCTACTCTAAAAATAATGTCTGCCTTCTGCCCCTGTTCTCTTCGGATTTTGCTAAATGACTGTCTAGTTTGTTTGAAAAGAAAAATTATGCAAGGAAGTGTTAGTAAGTTAACTTTACTAGTCTTAGAAAATAAATTGGAATTGGAATGGGAGTAAAGTTCTCCCCATTGGGAGCTTCAGGCAATTGTTCTCAGGAGTGGATACTTAGGGTTTGGCAGGTGGAAATGTATTCATTCATTTATCTAGTCAGCCAACCAGCCAGCCAGCCAGCCAATCAGTCAACAAATGTGCCAGGGTATAGATGTTGAACCACGCTATCATGGTCCTGACTTTACTGAACTTTGAAATCTAGAAGGAGTGGCAAGCATTCAACAAGCAAACTAATACAGAAATAATTACAAATATTGGTAAAAGCTAAAGAAAAATAAAAGATAAAATGACAAAAGATGGGGCAGAGGACATGCGTACACGCAGTGATATCATGGACGACTTCTCTGAGGGCAGGTATTTAAATTTAGGTGTACAGAAGAAGCCAGCCCTACAAAGACTAGGTCAAGCAGCAGATGAGATGGCAGCAAAAGAGCTTGGGTTCTAAAACTCAAAAGAGGCTGGCACCATGAGAGCTTAGGATGAGCAGCCAGAGAGAGATCATGCATTGCCCAGGAGATCCTGAAAAGGAGTATAAATTTTACTGAGGGACTAGAAGATCAGGAAAGCTTTCCAGATCTCTTACATGTGTAGGATCCTTTAATTTATATTTGTGTTTCAAGAAAGTGTAATCTCATTTTAATTTAGGACAAAAACCCTTAGCTCTCTTAACTCTTAGTCAACACCATCTCGCTCCTCTGTCATTTCAGACTCTTGGCCTTCCTAGCACACTGTGCTGAAAACAGCACAGGTTGCCTTTGTTCTTTCTGGTGCTACCACTGCCAGTAGCTCGACCTTGAGCAAATTACTTAGCATCACAAATCTTGTCTCCTTCATCTATAAAGAAGGTGGGATTAGGGTTGATCTCAAAGATCACTTTTGCTCTAAATTAATTTGACTGAAACAAGAAAAAGATAATGTCTTACCCTCCCAGGGCCTGGCAGTTACCTTCCTGCCGCAGAGAAAGTGTGATTTGGGGGGTTAAGGGCGTAAACTTTGGTATTACAAACTTAAATTTTAATCATTGTTCTGCATGTTAATTATTCTACCTTGAGAAAGTGACCTTATCTCCCTAAGCCTGTTTCCTTGTCTGTAAAATATACATAACAGCCATACTTACTTTGTTGGGTTCTTATGAAGATCCAGGGGCATAATTATTCACAGTGCCATTAACATCATCAATATGCATAGAGCCTCACATAACAGGATGGTAAGACTTGGACTGGGGAAATAATGGGCATAAGACTTGAGGCATAATCCCAAACAGGTCTTGGGACTTACTCTCATGAATCAGCATCTATTGTGCCAAAATTAAGGGTGAACCAACATGAAGACCAGATCTGTTTGGAGCCAGAGGTAAAGTCTGGTCTGGAAACTTGAGGCCGTTGAAAGGTTTTCAGCTGAAAAGGTATCAGCTCACTTGATGTGAAACACATGGTCTATTGGGAACCTCAAGAAAACACCAGCCATCCATAGTTCCCATCTCTCATGTATAAAGAATGAAAGGGGGTGGCTGACAAAGCTTTATTCTACCAGATATAGTCACTGCCAGTAAAGAAAGAAGAAGAAAACAATTAAACTTCTCACATGAGCTAAATCAAATAAGCCCACCAATCTCTTAGTAAAATATACAGGCATTAAGCCTGGCCGCCTTGACACGTGTTTAAGACTACCCAACTTTCAGAGGAATTGAATAAATAGACTTCAAGTTGTGCGGCTCTCAGGAAAATTTCAAAAATAAATGCTATTTGATGGCATTGTTTTCCCCCCCTCCTGTTCATAAAATTCACAGAATCACAGTGTTGGGGAAAAAATAAGAAATCATTTCACCCCAACCTGATTTCTAACTCATTGATTCCATAGGCCAAATGATTCTGAGCCAGAGATCCCAAAGTTCAAACTGTGACTCAACTGCTTAATCAAATAAGAAGAGAGCTGGAGTAGAAATGAAGACTAGGGAGCAAACGGGTAAGTCCGATTTTGACGACATTTTTATTACTCTGAGATCTCAACCACATACTGGTCAGCTTCATTTTGTTTAACTTTAAGAATACTCTGCTTATGCAAGTGCTTCCCAGTCAAACACATCTTTTGAAATTAGTATTAGTGTGTTTCCTGGACTTGGCTGCTTCCAGTTGTTGGCCATTTGGAAAGCCAGGAGGAAATGAGGATGGGAGATAAGGACAGAGGGCAGGCAGGATGCCAGATCCAGTTCCATTCCTGACTCCATGCAGAGGAACACAATGATAAGCAGTCATTGTTTAAAAAAAAAAAAAAAAAAAAGTGAATGGGGTGTGGGGCCCTGCTTTCTTAATAATGATTACTCAGTTTAAATAGACAAAATAACATATGATAAGCTGGTTACCATGCTGTATATAGACCACAGTTTATATATTGGAAAGTAGAAAGGACAGAAGGAAGGAAGTGAGGGTTGGGTTGGAAGAAAAGTGGGGGAAGACAAACAGGTAACCATCCAAAAATGCACTAAAATATAAATTAAATAGTCATAACCATTTATTGAGGACTAGGCTCTGTACTTTATGCTTTAAAGATATTTTCATGTCGGTCCTCAAAGAAAGATATTATTTTTTGAACAAAAAAAAACCTTCATGGTTTGTTATTATTTCAGAAGGTTTAAGTGGCTTTTTTCTCTTCTCTTCTTGTACTATGGAAGCGTGACTTTGAAAATGGAAAACAAATGTTTACTGCTTTCTTTTTTTTTTAGGCAGAGTCTCACTCTGTTGCCCAAGCTGTAATACAGTGGCACGATCTCAGCTCACAGCAGCCTCTGCCTCCCAGGTTCAAGTGATTCTTGTGCCTCAACCTCCCAAGTAGCTGAAATTATAGGCATGTGCCACAACACCCTGCTAATTTTTGTATTATTAGTAGTGATGGGGTTTCACTATGTTGGCCAGGCTTGTCTCAAACTCCTGACTCAAGTGATCTGCCAGCCTTGGCCTCCCAAAGTGCTGGGATTACAGGTGTAAGCCACTGCACCCACTGCACCCAGCCTCCTTTATGCCTTATGATTGACCCGTGTCTATAAAGCACTGAATGAGGCAGCTGACCTCCCAGCAGACTGAGAAGTCAGAGGAAGATACCAAGGAGAACACAGAGCATAGCTTACTCCTGATTAGAGTACACAAGAGACCCAAGGAGCTCAACAAAGGTTGATGCCCTGTCAGAAATCCTTTTACTGACCCTGCTTCCCTCTCTGCAAACTGTATTGCACATCTTAACTCCTCAAAAAGGGTGGTTAAGATCCACAGAAACTTTCCCTGTTATTCAAGCTAGTCCTAGATGGACTATTTTAACTGAATGAACTTGTGACTGCCAAGCACCTTCTTGAGAGTATTAGTTTGTAATATAAATAACACTTAAACATACACAGTTTTCCCTTACTGAAAAAGAAATTGTCTTGTATTTTAGAATTGTAACAGTAGAGGTATTTAAGAGAACAAGCTTATAACAACAGAACAGTCATCTCTAATTGGGAGGGGAGTTCCTCATTTTTCCATAACGGCATGGACATTACATCTCCAGATGCTCTGCCAGCTTGTTAACTCTACACCCCATAGCATCTGATTTTGGCAAGCTTAGATCAGGACACACAACTGAAGCCAAAAATGCCTAGGAGCCATGTGAATAAAGACCAAGCCTCAATTAGCAGTCAAGAAACAAGCTAATCAATTAGCAGCCTGGCTTTCTCCAACTCACCAAATTAAGATGCCTTTACGAGCATAGCTGATCTTTGTAAATGAACTTTCCCCTCCAGTCCCTCCTCTGGGAGGTTAGACATTATAAGAAAATAGTTATATGAATCATCCATATTTCTAAAAACTACTGAGTGCCTCCAGGTGTGACACAGATGGTGGACAATAAAGGGGGAGAAACCATTTTTCATGAATAAGGCACATAGATACAGGCAGTCATAAACACCAAATCCTCCTTACTTCCCAGCAGACTCCCCAGCTCTCCACCAACAACAACAGTACCAATGTCTCCACATTCCACACCCAGTAAAAATGTCTAAAGGGACAGAGAAATCTAAAAAATGCACAAACAAATCTCAAAGTCAGATTGCCTGGATTCAAATTCCAGTGCCACCACTTACAGGTTGTGTGAAATTGGGTAAGCAATTAAACCTCCGCAAGCCACAGTTTCTTCATCTATAAAATTCAGATCATGTTAGCACCTTCCTCTTGGGGTTTTGTGAAAATTAAATGAGTTAATGCCTAGAAAGTAACCTGTATGGTGCCAGACACCAAGTTTTATGGTCAGAACATGATTGCTAACCTGTAATATTCCTACAAATAAAAACAAAGAGGAAGAGGAGAGGGGAGGAGAAGAGAAGAGAAAAGGAAGGGAAAAAGGTTTACTTTAGCCTCTTCATATTTATGTGATGATGGAAGAAAATTTAGCTGAACATCTTTAGGATGTGTTGCAGCCAAGAAAAGTTAGATGCCCTTTAGAAGAGGGAAGAGGAAAGCCAGGAAGAAAACAAGTGTCTTAGTCTGTTTGTCCTGTTCTGTGCTGTAACAGAATATAACAGACTGGATTATTTTTTTTTTATTTATTTAGAGACAGGGTCTTGCTCCAACACCAAGGCTGAAGTGCAGTGGTGCAATCATGGCTCACTGTAGCCTCAGTCTCCAAGCTCAAGTGATCCTCCCACCTCAGCCTCCTGAATAGCTGGGATTACAGGCTTGCGTCACCTTACCTGGCTAATTTTTTTATTTTCTGTAGAGACAGGGTCTCATGATATTGCCCTGGCTGGCCTTGAACTCCTGGACTAAAGTGATCCTCCCGCCTAAGCCTCCCAAAGTACTGGGATTGCAGACATAAGCCACCTCATCAGCCAGGTTAGTTAGTCAGTCAGTTAGTTAGTTAGTCAGTTAGTTACTGAGAAAGGGTCTTGCTCTGTCACCCAGGCTAGAGTGCAGTGGCACAATCATAGCACACTGCAGCCTCAGCTTCCCAGGGTAAAGCAATCCTCCCCAGTTAGTCTCCTGAATATCTGAGACCACAGGCATGTGCCACCATTCCTGGCTAATTTTGTATTTTATAGAGATAAGATTTTGCCATGTTGCCCAGGCTGCTCTCAAACTCTTGGGCCCAAGTGATCTGCCTGCCTCGGCCTCACAAAGTGCTGGGATTAAAGGCATGAGCTACCATGCCTGGCCCAGCCACATAATTTATAATGAACAGAAATTCACTGACTCATAATTCTGGAGGCTTGGAAGTCCAAGATCAAGTAGCTGGCATCTAGTAGGGGCCTTCTTGCTGTGTCATCCCATGGCAGAAGGGCAAAGACGGGGAAAAGAGATCAAACTCACTTCCTCAAGCCATTTTATAATTGGCATTAATTTATTCATGAAGGCAAAGTCTTCATGGCCTAATTACCTCTCCAAGATCCCATCTATTAACCCAGTTGTACTGAGGATTAAGTTAAAAGCACATGCTTTTGGCAGGGAGCCATTCAAACCACAGCAGCAACAGAAACTGGCATATCATGAATATGGATGATGTACCAATCATTTTGCCCATATCACGTCACTTTCTGAAGAAAGGCACACTCCAGAGCTTCAGGAGTCTGCCACATGTCACAGTCAGTTGAGCAGTGGAATTGATATTTAAACCCAGCTGTGTTTATCTCTAAGATTCACCTTGTACCACCACAACTGAGATGACAAATTTGATTCAAAAATCATTCGCATGGCTTGTCTTATTTTCTCTGTCCTTTCCAACAATGCTGGTAGAGAAAAAATTAAGGGGTAATATTATTTCCAAAGAAAATTATATGATCCTTAGTTTTTAAACTCAAATTCTGATTGACATACTAAGGAGTTATAGGCTTGGGTTATTATTGTTGTTGTTAATGTCAGAGTCTTATCAAAAGGAGGAATTACACTTCTTAGGAAACATCCTGAATACAATTAAGTTTAAAATAGGAGCTGTCTTTCCAGATACCTCAAACTCCACAGGTTTCAAATTAGTCTAGACATTCAATGGCCTGGAGGCAGGAGTCTGGAACAGTTGGTCTATTCTCACAAATCCTATTAAGAAGGACATGAGAAAGACTGTCAAAGAAGTGTTTACTGCACACAAGGTTACCAGTGGATTCTTTCTCCAATTCTCCTGCCCAGATTATTGAAAAAGGCTCCATGCTGCTCTCCCAGCTTCTACTTTTACCCACCCCCAATCTATTCCCTGAGTTGTGGTAAAAGGGAACTTAATATGCACCAGATCATATCACACTCTCTCAAAATGTTTTTGTGTCTTTCAATTATCCTTAGAATCAACTTCAAAATTTTTAATATGGCCTTTGAAGTCTTGTATGATCTGGCCCCAACGTTATCTTGAGCCACACTCATTATCCAGGTCTTTGAAAACATGAACAAATTTGGTTTTCATGACCAACTCTCACCAAAGCTTTTCTGCTTCAGAACCTTTGAATATACTGCTCTTCCTACCTACAGTAATCTTCTTTGCCTCTCCTATAGTGCCAAACCCACCACACACACACACACACACACACACACACACACACACACACACAACCATTCTCAGTGCCACTTCCTTCTTATACTTTAGGTCCTCAGAGAACCCTTTCCCTACCCACTATTTTCAGTACTTCTGGGCCCACACAGGCCTCCATCCCAGCCATTGCTTCTTGTTAATCTCAGCCCCTTATTTTCTTCATAGTACTCAGGACAAGCTGAGTCTTCATTGGCTCTTCAGTGCCTTCCTGGTACATGTAGGGCCTCCATAAAATTTTGTTGGGTAAATGAGCAAATGAACAAGGGTGTCTGCAGCATGTTATCCTCACTTTGTTTTTCTTCAGATCTCTAATAACTCCCTCAAGCTGTAGTATAGCTTTCTTTGTTTACTTTTATTATTTGACTCTCCCTCTAGAATGCATACTCTACCAGAAGAGAGACTTTGTTGGGTTCATTATGTTATCCAGTGCCCAAAATGGTGCCTGGCAATAATATTCACCCAGAAAGTATTTGCTGGATGAGCAAATGAATGAATAAATGAATACTTGTATCCCTAGGGTCAAGTGCAGAGTCTAGATCAGAATAAACGCTTACTAAATGGAAATGTACACTGTTTTCTTCTTATAATTCAGTAACAATTTGATTTTGACGCACATAGAAGCTACAATTCATGTTTCATTGGTCAAAGGCAATAATAGATTCCATTTTATAAACAGTTCATGTTCAGGAGCAAGGCGGTACCTTTTGCCTCACCAAACCTTTACACTGGTCATCTGTTGCAAGTTCTGAATTGAAAAATCTTCTCCTGGTATGAGCTTTTGGATGACTTTTGACTCAGTGGTCCTCCACCACTTTCCCTTAGGGCCAATGAAAATCAACCTTGGGAGATGTTCTGTTGAGACAAAGCAGCAACGTGCCCTTCAAACAGCTGTTTCCATGACCAAATCCCACTTCAACTCTTTCAAGTATTGCCTATAACACTCACAAAAGAAAATAAATCTCTCTTGACACAACATTTCGACCAAGTTCAATATGGTTATTCAGTGTTATTCCAACTTTTTTTGGTAGAGAAGATAAACATGGTCTCTGAAAAAAAACATAATCAAAAAAGCACCACCCAGGCCCTTCCAAGGCCCAGCCCTGCTTTCCAGATGCTCTCTCTTTCAGCTTGGTTTAATTAAAGCTCCATATGTCAGCAACCCATCAGTTTCAGGTGTGATTCAGATTGCCCCAAAGCATCAGAAAACCTGCCAAGCAACCCAAGCATGAGAGTGAAGTTGAGAAATGTACTCCCCAGAACAAAGTTCATCATTACAAGGGGAAGGCTTGCTCAGAGGAGGAGCAAAGTGATTATCTCTCTCTCTGCTTCAAATTTAGCCACATAGCAAAGACAACTCGGTTCAAATGCAATCTGTGTCTTAGATCAGTGACAATGCTCTTGAGGGAGGTGTGATACTTCTAAAGTCTAACTTCTGGTCAAACTTGGAGACCTTTCAAACTGTGGCCATGGTATGCAAAAGATGCTGAGAACCCTAGTGAGTCTGTACCCACACAGTAGAAAGCTCACAGCTCGCTTGTTTATTCTTTTTCCCCCTTGATGTGTCAGATCTGAACTTTTTATAGTGCCTCTGCTTTCGTAGTTAGACAAAAATGCAATTAGCTAACAGAGTTTTCTGGCTGTGGCAGCCAGAAATTGAAAGATAGCTCCCAACATGATTCAGTCATAGATGAAAACCAAACTCCTATGGGAGAAGGGAAGAGAATTCTCTTTGAATAAACAGGACCCTTGCTCAAGACCTGAACCCCTGAATGTACAGTCCCTGCAAAAACAAAGAGAAAAAAGCATTTAAAAATCTCCAGTTCCATAATATGGAATGCTCATCTCCAGGTTACATTAATGGAATGCTTAGCCAAAACTGTTAAGAATTTTTTATCATGCAACCAAAACAAATGTAAAACAAAAATGGTACTCACACAAAGCCAGACTGTACAGACAATGAGTCTTTATGATTCTGCAAATCACCAAATATCTTTTCATCACATTTCCAAGAGATGTCACCAGAGGTTTTAGGTACTATGTGAACACAAAAGTAGTTCACTGACATTTATTTGATCTACAAGCTTCTAGAGCAACTTTTGTGTGGTGCATGCTCTGAACCGAGTGAACTGACTAGTTTTCAGATCATGAAGACAGTGGCTATGCTTCTGGCAGCTCAGCAGTGATGCATGTGGGTTAAGAGAAGTTTTCTTGCAACAGTTTTCATGGTGTAAACAGCATCTTGAAACATTTTCAGGAGTAGCTAAAAAGAAACAAAAACTAAAGCTCCTGGCATGGGCTTGATACACAGAATGCAGAGCAATGCGCAACTAGATAGGATGGTTTATCACTAGGATGTGAGATGTGGCTCCTTAGAAATTTCACAGAAGCTACCATACTCAACAGGCCATTAACATTTTTTAAAAATTCAGCCTCTGCAACAAATTAGCTCAACGGGATAGTAGCAAGATATAGTGGAAGAGGCAGTGGATGAATTAGGATGTGCTAATTCTCCTTCCAATTCTATTTTTAAATTTCTGGATGACCTTGGGCAAGTCACTTAATAGATCCCCCCTCAATTTGCATGTCTGCAAAACAGAAATAATGGCATCTGACCCAGCTACCACACAGAATTGAAAGAAGGTGATCTATACAAAAATGCTTTGGTCCTGGGTATATGCCCAAAGGAATTAAAAGCAGGAACTCAAACAGACATGTGTACACCAATATTCAGCTCAGCATTATATATAATGGCCAAAAGGTGAAAACAACCCAAATATCTATCAACAGATGAATGGAAAAATATGGTATATACATGCAATAGAATATGATTCCATGTTAAAAAGAAATACAATTCTAGCACATACGACAAAATGAATGAACCTTGAAAACATCATGCCAAATGAAGTAAACCCGACATCAAAGGACAAATACTGTATAATTCCACTTACGTGAGGTACCTAGAAATCGGCACATTCACAGAGACAGAAAGTAGAATAGGGAGTACTGAAGCTGGAGAAAAGGGGAAATGAGTGGTTTTGTTCAATGGGTACAGCGTTTCTGACATGATGACCAAGTTCTGGGAATAGTAGTGATAGTTGTACAACCTTAAACAATGTTCTTAATGCCACTAAACTGTACACTTAAAAATGGTTAAACTGGGGTGATGGAGAAGGACACAATATGCTATGGGGTCCTGGGCCAGAGTGGATGGTGAGGAGGATGTGAAAAAAAAAATTAAAATAAACTTTATATGTTATGTGTATTTTACTGCAATTTAAATGTGCTGTAATACCAAAAGTTCAATACAAGTGCTGAATATTAATGTTTACAGTACTGACTTTTCCTTGTCTCAGTTTACCAGCTTCACTTGAAAATGGAATCCCTACAACTTAGACATTTATACTAAAGGGGATAAAAGCATGCTCAAATTTCTACCACCTTGTTGAAGAAAGCTTTTGATCAGTAGGTGTCACCTGTTGGAAGTTTTGGGACTACATATAGCACAACAGCTAACTAGTAAAAAAAAAAAAAAAAAAAAAATCTCTTTACAAGATTTTAGAAAAAAATTTTTTCCTTAAATATTTTTGTTCAATGGAATCTAAAAACTGCTATCAAGAGCATTTACAATTGGTTTCAATCAAAAATAACCAGAACTGAAAAGCCAGGAGAAGACAATAGGGTTTACAATGAATAAATATATGGGAAATAGAAGGAAGGGGCTGAATCCAACTCTTGATGAACCTATATAATTTGTTGCCTCCAATACTCGGATGGTCTCCTAAATCAGCAGTTCCCAACCTTTCTGACACCATGGACCAGTTTCGCGGAAGATAATTTTTACATGGACCAGGGAAGTGGAGTGGGGGATGGTTTCAAGATGATTCAAGTGCATTATGTTTATTATGCATTTTATTTCTATTATTACATTGTAATATATAATAATTATACAACTCACCATAATGTAGAATCAGTGGGAGCCCTGAGCTTGTTATCCTGCAACTAGACAGTCCAATCAGGGGGTGATGGAAGACACTGACAGATCATCAGGCATTACATTATCATAAGGAGCATGCAACTTAGATCCTCGCATGTACAGTTCCGAATAGGGTTCGTGCTCCTCTGAGAATCTAATGCCACCACTGATCTGACAGGAGATGGAGCTCAGGCAGTAATGTGAGCAGTGGGGGAGCAGCTGTAAAAACAGACAAAGCTTCACTGGCATGCCCAAAACTCACCTCCTGCTGTGCAGCCCAGTTTTTAACAAGCCATGGACTGGTACTGGGCCCATTAGGTTCCCCAGTCCCTGGTACCAGTCTGTGGCCCAGGGTTTGAAGACCCCTGTCGTAAATGATCTGCCATGTGGTTTACTTCTCAGGTGCTTCCTCCCCACTCTAACAGTGTGGAGATTTATCAATGGCTACCATCTATTGTACACTCTTTATATGGTATACCGGGTTGAATTGTGTCCCCCCCCCCCAAAATTCATGTCGCTATTCACTGCTAAAAAGAAATGAGCTATCAAGCCATGAAAAGACATGGAGGAATCTCAATGCATGTTACAAATGAAAGAAGACAAAGTGAAAAAGGCTACATACTATACGATTCCAGCTACAGCATTCTGAAAAGGGCAAAATTATAGAGATAGTAAAAAGATCAGTTGTTACTCGGGGTTAAGAGAGAGGGAGGGATGCATAGGCAGAACTAAGAGAATTGTCAGGGTAGTGACACTCCTCTGTGTGATGCTGTAATGGTGGGCACATGTCATTATACATTTGTCCAAACCCAGAGAATGTTCACAACATCAAGAGTGAGCCCTAATGTAAACTATGGACTTCACATGATAATGGTGTAATCACTGTAGGTTTAGCAATTGTAACAAATGTACCACTCTGGTAGGGGGTGCTATAATGGAGGAAGCTCTGTATTTATTGAGGTAGGGGGTATTTGGAACTTTCTGTACCTCTCTCTCAATTTTGCTGTGAAAACTGCTCTTTAAAATGGCTTTCAACAATATGTACAAAAATGGAGGAAAAAATCATGTCCACCTAGAACCTTTTAATGTGACCTTATTTGAAAATAGTGTCTCTGCAGAAACAATCAAGTTTTAGATGAGATAACATTGAATTAGGGTGGGCTCTAAATCCAATGACTGCTGTCCTTATAACAGAGAAATCTGGGCACACAGACACACACACACAGGGAAGAAGGCCATTTGAAGACAGGGCAGCCACTGGAGTGAGGCAGCTACAACCCAGCAATCACCAGAAGGTGGGAAGAGATTAGGAAGAGTTCTTCCCCAGGGCTTTTGGAAGGAGCATAGCCCTACCAACACCTTGATTTTTTATTTCTGGCCTTGATAATGGTGAGATAATAAATTTCTAATGTTATACACTGTTCAGATTTTGACAACTTGCTATGGGAACACTAGGAAACTCATACACTTGGTGAACCAGGGCCTTCACAATCTATACCACTTTATCTCCTTAAATAACTCCTCACACTCCATGCTTCAGAAACACCAAACTACTTGTCATTACCCAAACATGACATGCCAATTCCATTCTTCCATGCCTTTTTACCTGTAGTTTCTTCTACCTTAAAAGCTTTTCTGCCTCTCATTTACCTAAAATAATCATACTCGTTCTTCTAAACTGAGATTAAGCAAATTAATATTATCTCCATGAAGTCTTCCAGGATACCCAGCTAGCAAAACTGGTTATGCTCTCCTCTCTGTACCACACAGATCTTTGGGTTAGGGACTGAATTCTATTTATCTCTACATTCTCTGTACCTAATGCAGTGCTTGATACATGATAGCACTCCAAGGAGTTTCTTTAGATCAATGAATTATCAATTAATGCCTTGATAAAAGATAATTAAGCCTCCCAAAAGAAGCCAAAGAAATGTCAATTGAAAGAAAATGAAGCAATCTTTCAAGTCTTAGTAAGGCTCATTTGTATAATTCACCAACATTTTTCATCTACATAAAATTGTTTTAAAAACAATGCCTTATCTATTCTCAAGAAAACAAACTAACATGATGACATATACCCTTATCAGAGCTTATAAGCACATTCCTTCCACACATGATTGATGAGGGATAAATCAATGCTTCAAATTATTGAAAAACTATCCAAAAACTGGAAAGCTTAGAGAAGAATATTTTATGATATCTATCATATTGAAATTTATAACAGATCAAGTCCCTTGTTACCCCATGTGGAAAACACAAAAGGAGACCGACTAGCATCAAGAGAATTATTGCCATAGAAAAGAAACAAAAAGAGTAATTTTATATGAGGATATATTGGTCTAAATTATAACATGTTTTCTTTGAAACAAAGAAAAAACTTTATGTGCTCCTTATTGTAAGGTTAAATAAACACTAGTTAGAAAGAAGAAGTGTGGGCTCTTATTTCTAATTATGGGCTTGCAGAGTTTGTAGAGAAAATATTTAGTCAAAATATCCTATCTCAGGGACTCCTACCTGATAACATCCTAGACAGGGTATACAATGACACCATTTCTCTCTGGACACACTGAAGTTGAGAACAAAGGGGCAATTATGGTTACCAAGGGCAACTCTCTAACTTGGATTGTCAAACAGTTATTAAAATAACTAAACAAGAGATTAGTGTCAGTACTTCAGAACAACAGAAAACAGCCAACACTGGAAGTAAACATCTAGTAAAACATGATCAATAAATGGGAAATCACAAAAACTGATTCCCCCTCAACCAAGAATGCCCCCTCCGCAAATCCACTGGTTTCCTTACACTATGGGAAAATTTGGCTCAAAAATATATGAACATGTTTCTGAATACAAACCTATACATGTATGTATCTACACAGTATATATACACATATATGTGTGTGTGTGTGTATGTATGTATTATATATAATAAACCTTATATAAATTCACACAGAGGTATAACACTTGATTAATCTAAACTTGGCATATTATTCAAATTGAATTTATAAGTATAAACCAACTCCCTTCCATGACAAGTCCTCTCCAAGACTCAACTCACTAGAACTTACATAACCTCATGGTACATTTTTTATTAATCTTGTTAAACCCATGTCCCTTCATTGTGAATCCACTGGACTCACTGAGATCCTTGAAAAGCTTTGGGAAGGATGAGAGACACCTTTTCTTCCCATGCACAGCTTCACAGTACCTTCTCCTTCACTGACATAACTAAATTCATCAAGACCCCACCTCCCCCCGCCCCACCACTGCCCACCACCTTTAGTAATGTCCAGATGAAATGCAGGCACCAGATTCCAAGTTCATAACTTAAGTCAGCCCAATGCTCAGTGGCACTTTCAAGACTTCCAGGATAGGTCTATGGGCTCTAATCACAGCATGCATCACCCAGGAAAGAAAAAAAAAAGCCTTCCTCTCCTAGAGTTCCAATCTCAATGAGTGCTTGTCCACTCCATGAAAAAAGAAAGAAGACAAATTCTTGTAAACACTGCATTCCCAGTTCTTCTCTCTCTTCCCCTCCTCACAGTCTTTGCATGTAGGAAGGAGGAAGAAAGCTCACATGATGGGCAGAGGAAGCAGAGCTGGCTCAGCCTTTCTTTTCACAGATTCTGTGCTCAAGTCAGCAACTGGGTCCGCCTGCAAAGAAGGCTAATCAGAATGTGAAGGATGACACAGCTCCTGTTGTTTTCAGGTGTGAGCTGTTAGCAACAAATTCAGAACAACAACAACAATAAAAAAAAAAGACACACACCTTGTACATATTTTTCTCCGTTTCTAGGAAATCAGTAGTAATATAATGTTGGCATTAGATCTATATAACTATGTTAATGTAGATTATAGATTTATTCATCTATTATAGAAAGTAGCAAATGATCATATTATCAAACTTTAGATAATTTATCACTCTGAAGAATGTATGTGTATATTAACAAACATACTTACAAATATTTTCTATTTAAAATTAAAAGTACTATGCAAAACACGTTTTATTTAACCCATTCTTTTCTAGGTAACTATACATTTAGGTTCAACACAGTCTCCACAAACCAGTTTTCAGATGCAGTCAGTGATTTTTACATATTTGGAGATATTTTAATACTACTTAACTGAAATTACTCTTTCCATCCTAAAACCAGAAAAAAAGTCTAAATAATTACTTCCATGGTTTCTATGCAGAATAAAAGGAAAAGCGCCTTGAGGGGGAAAAAAAAGACGTTTGTGCATACAGGCAGCAGACAATATGCCAGAAGAAATACTGAGGTAAAATTAATTTTCTTAAGTTTCATAAACACAAAGGCCAACTTATCAAATTAGGAACCATTAAGACTAGAGGTTTGTCAATGCTATGTGTGGAAACTTACAAAAAGAAGGAAAAGACTAGTGGTTTGGAGAGTTGTACTGGGGGAAAGCTCTTCCCAGGTCTCTTGTATCTCTGCAAATCTTTCGAGTAAAGCTAACCAGCAAGACTACCCTTTCCCCTATCTTTCAGAGAATGCTGATATCGCACATATGCTCGTAATACAGAGATACCTATTTGCTCTCCCTCTAGAGCAAAGGGAGGTACGTGTTTTCTATCAATTTGCTTTCTATATATTTTTACTGATAAATAAAAGATACAAATACGTTTGGGGTATATGTGATAATTTTATACATTCATATAATGTGTAAAGATCAAAGCAGGGTAACTGAGATATCCATCACCCTAAATATTTACCTGTTCTTTATGCTAGAAACATTTGAATAATTCTCTTCCAGCTACTTTGATATGTATTATATGGTTAACTATCGTCACCTTGCTGATCTATCAAACACTAGATCTTATTTCTTCTAACGATATATTTGTACCCTCTAATCATCTATTTAAAGACCTGACCTTTAAAGACATGACCTTTTTAAAGTCATGCATATTCATATATAATTTGTATGCAGTAAAATTTTCCATTTGTAGTTGTACAGTTGTATGAATTGGGACACATATATACAGTCATGTAACCACCATTTCAATTAAGGAACAGGATATTTTCATCACATCAAAAAGTTCCCTTATGATCTTTTGTAGCCAATTGTTTCCATCCAACCCCAAACCCTGAAAACCACTGATCTATTTTCCCTTCTTGTAATGCTGCCTTTTCCAGGCTATCATATGAATGGATTCACACAGTATGTAGACTTTTGAGTCTGGCTTCTTTCCCTTAGCATAGTTTGGAGATTCATTTATGTTGTAGTGTGTGTCCATTGAGAGGCTTCTTCCATAATGCAAGTGAGAGATGAGTGGTAATGTCAGTGGAGAATGTTGACAAGTTGTAGAGACACAAAAAAGGACAAATGAAAGGGCTCATTTGAAGAAATTTCACAGCTTTAAAAAGAAAATCCTTACAAATAAATTGATTTCATGTTTTATGCCTCGTGTGTATATACCACATTTTCTTTATCAAATTATCTGTTGATGAATACTTAGGTTGATTCCACGACTTTGCTATTGTGAATAGTGCTATGATAAACACATGCATTTGGGTGACTTTTTTACATGAAGATTTATTTTTCTTTAGATACTCAGCAATGGGATTGCGGGGTTGCGTAGTAGCTCTATTTTTAGTTTTCTGAGAACTCTCCACACTGGTTTTCATAGAGGTTGTATTAATTTACATTCCAACCAGCAGTGTATAAGCATTTGCTTTTCTCTGCATCTTTGCCAACATCTGTTGTTTTCTGACTTTTTAATAAGAGCCATTCTGACTAGTGTAACAAGGGGGTATCTCGCTGTAGTTTTAATTTGTTTTTCTCCGACAATTAGTGACGTTGAGCACTTTTTCATGTTTGTTGGCTACTTGTTTGTCTTCTTTTCAGAAAAGTCTGTTCATATCAAACTGAGTCTGATGTTCTGATTTCACAAAATGAAGAAATGGATGCCCAGGGAGGAAAAGTAACTTTACACATTACCATTAAATCTTTATTGGCTGGTTGAAATATTCACAAGTATACAAAACAAGGCTCCTTGAGGAGCAAAGAACTAGGTACAAAAGAGTAGTAGCCATGGTGACCAGAAACCCTGGGGTCATTTCACAGCTCAGCTTCCCAGTCCTCTACATAAGCCCCATTAGACCCTATTTTTCTTACAATCATTTTACCAGTGGGGAAACAGAGATGACTTTTCTCAGGGTTACATTGTGAATTGTTGTTGTCAAGAGCAAATTGGAGACTTCTAACATCTGGTCCAGCACTTTGCCACCACTTCACTTTTGTTCTGGAAAAGAGCCAAAATCGGCTCATTGTAAAGAAGTCACCAAGCTCTGATTTTTGTGCAAATAAACACTATGGTTTGCCATTTAAAAAGCGATTGCTCCAAGATCAATTTTCAGAATTCAACCAAACGAGGACCCCTCTCTCTCAAACAACACACTATCATGCCCTGCAGATGACGAAAGGACACAGTGGGCTCATGCTTTACATGAGGTAATGCCACATGGATCACACCCTGTCTGTTAGAAGGAAACACGAGAGATGAGAGCCGATCAGGTTGCAGGCTCCAGAGACTTCCCATTCTTCTCTGTCAAAAGCCACAGAAATGGCAAATTTAATCCTATTTCAAAATAATTTGAGTTCTCGCTGACCTGGGGAATTTCATTCAGCAGATAACTCCTTAATGCATATAAACGGGGCTGTATAAGCAAGACTGAGAGATTCCTACCATGAGCATTTTGATGTGAGTCTCTTAACCTTGGGAATAAATCTCACATAACTCATCAATTAAGGAAGGAAAACACTCTGAAGTTGGTTGTTTTGCATCACGGAGCTAGAACAACTGGTTGATTGTTAGATGTCTCTGCTTGTCCATTAGCCCTTCTGGTGTCTGAAGATGATGAATCAATAAAGAGCCTGAGGGGCTCTCTGGAGTCTCAATGCATCTGTTATCACAGCAGAGACTGGCAAAACCATGTAAAAGCCTGTGGAGCTATTCATGGAGTCACGTCGGCTCAGAAATGAGGAGTGAAATGACTGTACAAGTCAAAATATGAGAGCTTCACAGGGTGCTGCTATCCAAACAGAGACCACGTACATTAAAGTAATTAGTACACTGAAGTATTATTTGTTCCTAAGAAATGGGACTACATAGCAGACTTTTAATTTCTTCTTATACTTCTCAGTATTTCCAAAGTTGCCGCAAATGTACAGTGAATTGCTTTTGTAACAAGCTGGTCATAGTGATACGTGTCTGTAGTCCCAGCTACTCAGGTGGCTGAGGTGGGAGGCTCACTTGAGCCTGGGAGCTCAAGGCCAGCCTGGACAACATAGTGAGAGCCAATCTCATTTAAAAAAAATTGAAAAATTAAAACTTTTATTTAAAGAAATAGCCTTCAGAGTTTAAAAAAATACTCTGTATAAACTGAAATAGTGAGTGGAAAACAACAGTGAAATCCAATGAATGTAAAGTTCTGTGTTATGGTTCAGAGAAGTCTCTGGCAAAACAGCAAGAGAAGCAAGGTCTAGCTGAAAAGTTTGTATTCAAGAGAGAAAGAGAGAAAGTGAGGGAGAAAAGGAGTGTTTAAAAAGTAAAAGAAAAGGAAGACTGTTAAAATGAATTGACTCCAATTTCAAAATTAGCCTACAAGGTTGACCTGGCTATTAAAGGCAGTGGCCGTTAATAGAATATGAGGTTCCATTAGCATATCAAAAGAAGAAAGCCTCATATCCTCTGTACCACTCAGCCCAATCTATAGCACCACATTTTAAGAAAACTCAAAATGTATTGCATTCAGAAGAAAGCAACCTGAATTGTGAAAAAAAAAGTCTGGAAAATGTCTTTAGAAAAGGATGGTTAAAGGAATTCAGCAAATTTAACCTGAAAATTGCATATAAGCAGCAGCACTCAAATGTTGTGGACAGACTCAAAAAAAAAATAAAAGGGATCTGCCTAATTCAAGACTGGTTGTTCCTTAGACAATGAATTTGTCTCTTCTGTGAATATGAAAGCCAACACTGGGAAACACAGACCCTCAATCCTTGGAGTGTTAAGGGGCAGCTCTCTAAAAGGAATGTTCACAAACCCTCTTGCTAAGCGGAGGGGTAACAAGGTCCCTTTCCCTCTTGATTCTTATTGTTCAATATTGCCAGGCTCTTAAAATAACTTTGCAGTTGATTTTCACTTTATAACATTTTATAGTTAGCAAGAAATTGACTAACAAAGACATTGGCTCTAAGAATCAGGTTAGATGCTGATATTTAAGGGAGTGGTGTTTGAGTGGGGCCAATTTAATGTGTTTAGTTTGTGTACCAATTAGGTCATTGATAACTGCTGTAACAACAACAAGAAAAAAAAAACCTGATATTGTACTGGCTTCCAAGGTTATCTTGGCCAGTGATTCCCTGTCAGCACATAAAGAAAAAAAAGAGATTTGCACATGGGTAGTTTTTCTGAGCCACACCTGGAAATGTGCACATATCAGATCCACCCACTTACTATTTGCCAGAACTCAACCATCCGCAATCCCAAGAGACACTCCCTGGAGAGAACTCCCTTGTCCATTTTTCTTGTAGGCCTTGTCTATGATTTCAGAGAAGCACTTCTGTACATGTTATCCTCCAAAACAACACAGGAAGTTGGAGAGCCTGGTCTTCTTAGAGACAGTACAATTTTCACAGTTCACTTCCTACCCAGTTCCATTTGACAGCTCTAAGATGTAAATCATCAAAGCTTTTTTCTTCAGATTTATGATCTCTTTAACAGTAGAATTCTCTTGAAACTTAATATTGATAGGCTATTGGGTTTTTTTTTCTTAAAGACAAGGCCTTGGTCTGTCACTCAGGCTAGAGTGCAATGGTGCAATTATAGCTCACTGCATCCTCAAACTCCTAGTCTCAAGTGATTCTCCTGCCTCAGACTCTCGAGTAGCTGGGACTACAGGTGTGCACCACCACATCCGGCTAATTTTCTTTTTTTTTTGAGACACAGTTCCACTCTCGTTGCCCAGGCTGGAGTGCAGTGGCCCAATCTCAGAGGCTCACTGCAACCTCTGCCTTCTGATTTCAAGCAATTCTTCTGCCTCAGCCTCCCAAGTAGTTGCTATTACAGGCACCGACCACCACACCTGGCTAATTTTTGTATTTTTAGTAGAGAGGGTTTCACCATGTTGGCCAGGATGGCCTTGAACTCCTGACCTCCTGATCTGCCCACCTCAGCATCCCAAACTGCTGGGATTATAGGCGTGAGCCATCACACCCAGCCAATTTTTTTTATTTTTATATTTGGTAGAAAGGGGGTATTGCTTTGTTGCCCCAGCTTGTGTCTAGCTCCTTGGCTGAAGTGATCCTCCCACATCATCCTCCCAAAGCGCTGGGATAACAAGCATGAGCCACTGTGCCTGGCCCTTAGTAGATTTTGTATCTATTTGTTCCAGTCAAGTTCATGTGCCTTTGTTTTTGCTAGATATAATTCTCAAACCTGTTTTATCTTTCTGACTTGTTGCCACCCTCCCTCTCCTCACCATGCCTATTTTTCTCAATTTAATGACAGTTATCTTGAGGCCATTGTTAAACGTGAGCTCTGAATGAAGAGACCCCCAAAACAGGCTTTGTGTGAACAACATGGCTGTTTATTCACCCGGCTGTGGGCAGGCTGAGTCCAAAAAGAGAGTCAGCGGAGGGCGGTGGGATAGGAGTTGGTTTTATAGGTTTGGGGTAGGCAGTGGAAAAGTTACAGAAGTTATAGTTCAGGGCTGTTTTTTCAAGCTGAGAGGGGGGTCATAGGGTCTGGAGTCACAAGGTTGACCAAGGTCAGTTACAAAGTCTAATTGCCTTATTAGTTGAGATGGGAATAAGAAACAATAGAAGAATGTCTCATAGTTAATGAGGCACCACAGGAGTTGATCATTTCTTCTCCTTTTGTGGTTTTCCAGTTACTTCAGACTTTCTTGTTTCAGGAATTCATCTGAAGTGTACATGCAGGTCACAGTGGTTACCATGGTGTAGTCCATGGCACTGTCAGTCAGCCTAAAAAAACTTACTGCCATCAGATTTGAAAAGAAAGTCTCCCAGCTTAATTTGATCTTTGAAACACAGCTGAGTTTTAATAGGCCTTTGTCACTCTATTGAAATTGGCTATTTCAATCTTCCTGTTGTTTCATATCTAGAAGCAATTGGCTTTGACAATGTCTTAGGTCCCCCCCCATTTTGTTCCCTACATGTTTTTAAATTGCTGCTTGTTAACCAGCCAATTCTTGCCTGAGCTCATATCTTTCTTTGAAAAACTAACTAAATGAAGCCACCAATAATTAACACACTTATTCTATTTTCCAACTTATTTTCCTAGGGCTGTATACTTTGTCTGTTTTCCAAGCTCTCATAGGATAATGGCTTTGCCAAATGCTTTGCCACCAAATACCATGAGTCTCTACTCTCCAGATTCCAGTATCAATTACCCTACTGCCCATTGCCAGGAAACTAACTGCTAAGTCAGTGTCACATATTTCGACTTTGATGCTATCACACCACTTTTGATACCAAATTCTACATTAATTAAGGTGATAGTCGCTTTTTTATCCTCAAACATAGTGTATTTCATATTTTGCTGAGGAAAGTATCAATATGTCTCGAAAGAGTTGATAAGCACAGTTTGAGTTAGAGATAGTATGAATAATGAAATGATTACAAGATCTTTAGAATTTGAGCAAAGTGACCGTTCCAAATAAAATCTTAAACATAGATAAGCATTGGCTGTAGAATTTCAGGAGCCCACAGTTTTGCTATCTCAAAGAGCTAGTCTAATCCTGAAATCACACTTTATGAGCTGATTCTGCATTTTAAAATTTGAATTGCATTTTAAGATTTCAGAGAGTAGAAATCATAGTGAACTGATTTCCCTAGAAATTCTGCCCAGAAAACTAATACTAAAATTCCACTCAGTTGTCATGAAGGAGTTAGAACAGCGTAGGTAGGAAAAAATAAATAAAAGAAAGGGAAAAAAAACTTATATTTAAAACTCCATTTCTATGCTATATAGAAGTTTTGATGTGTCAATGTAAAACTTCAGCAACACAAGCAAAGATCAGCAGCTAGGGGAGAAGGCAAAGAGACCCATGAATTACATAAAATGGTGCTATTCTATCAACAAAGGAAAATACATAAAAATTTGGTCAAGTGCATCCTGGAAATACTAAGCAGTCTGAATGCAGATGACCTACAAGCATTTTTGAGCACTTACTATGTACAGACATTAAACTAGATGGTAATATGTACATTAACTCATTTCATCCTTTGCAGTACGCAGCACTGGCCTAACTTTTATGGTTAAAAGCACTGAGAAGTTACATGATTTTCTAAAGTCTCAGCTAAGTAAGGAAGGCAAGGACAGCATAATTTTAACCCAAGTTGGTTTAACTCTCGAATTTGTTCTTTCCTCTCTACCAGGCCCTTTATTGTGCATCCTTCTTACGTGCTTGGTCAGCTCAGAACCATTTCCCCCACTGTTTCCTATCCTTGGGATGTCACTTCCAGGGACATAAAGGTCAGAGGCAGTAACTTTCTCAAGGATCTTCTGCTTCTACTCAACTTGAAGTGAAACATTCAGAATCTGATTTTCCCATAGCAACAAAAAAATACAAAGCCAAACCAATGTGCAGTGAGAGAGGGTAGGAAGAGGGTTCCTGCTAAGAGATATAAAAAGAACACATTTTTAATACCTTCCTTCAGTACACTTTAATAAAGAAGTTACCTGGATGTTTTTAAACACTGGCTCTTACTTGAGGGGAGGGGGTAGAAAATAACAATAATGAAAAAATTCAGTACCTTATAGTGTATCTTATGCCTTTCCACATACAACCAAACTTGTTGCTTAGGAAAAATTATCTCCCTCTCTATTGTAGAAGGCACAGTCAGTTACAGGCAGTTTTACTTTTCCGATTTTTCTAACAGCATTACAGCCAAGATATTCCAAATGGATTAATCTCTTGAAGCTGAACCCAGTGAAATATAAATGAGAAGCCATTTACAGCACTGGAAATGTATGCCTGGTACATTTTGCTCTTTAAAAATCTAACGTAAAGTCTCAATTATGAAAGATGAAGTTCTAAAGATCTGCTGTACATCACCATGTCTATAGTTAACAATACTGTATTGTACACATAAAACTTTGTTAAGAGAATAGATATCATGTTAAATGCTCTTACCACAATAAAAAAAAAAATTCCAAAACTGGATGAAATGAAGAAGGGGATATGTCAAAAACTGGTCAGGACATTCTGGCTTGGTAATTTGAGAGGTCTTAAGAATGTACTCTTAAGGGACCAATAATGACAGCCTGCCTAACTGGAAATCTTTCTCTTTATGTAATGATGAAAGGTTATTTTTAAAGAAGGTGGAATTAGATACTAAAGAATCTTTTAACATCTTTTGTCAAAGTAGAAGAGTTTCTAAGAGGTGAATGCCAGTCAATCACTTTTCATGTCTGTAGTGATAAAACAAAGGGAAGAGGTTTGAATTACACTTGAAGAGCTTTCGTATCAACCCAGGAGAGAGCCTTCTTGAGGTTAATAAAGCACTCATTTAGAATACTGAGAAATGTGATAAAGCCTTCGTGCTTGGAGATCGTCGAAAAAACTAAATAAGGCCAGGTGCAGGTTCATGCCTGTAATCCCAGAACTTTGGGAGGCTAAGGCAAGAGGATCACATGAGACCAGAAGTTCAAGACCAGCTGGGAAATGTAGCAAGACCCTGTCTCTACTAAAAATTAAAAAATCAGCCAGTCATGATGGCATGCACCTGTAGTTCTAGATACGTGGGAGGCTGAAGTAGGAAGATCACTTGAGCCCACAAGTTTGAGGCTGCAATAAGCTACATGGTCTTGTTTGTTGTCCAGGCTGGAGTGCAGTGGCAGTGCACTCCAGCCTGGACAACAGAACAAGACCATATCTCTTTAAAAAAAAAAATTACTGGATAAGCATCCCTCCCTAAAGTCATGGGAACAAGAAAAAATGTTTTCCTAAGGTTCCACCACCCAGACCTAACTCCATAAAGTAAGTATCTCCCAAAAGTTCATGAAAGCAGATGATTTTTTAAAATATATTTTCTCTGTAAAGTCAGGACTGAAATTCAAACTTAAGACAGAATGGTTTCAATGTCGTTTTTGATTATACTGGAAAGTGACAAAATGATCCTTCTCTGAAAATAATTACTTTAAAGATCAAATTTAAAATAATCACATCTGTGGACTTCAGGGAGTAGGATTCATTCATGTTTCCCCCTCAATTATGCGGAGCTGGCTCATATCAGGTCATAAGAGCCAACTGTGTGTATCTCTTCCCAACTCCACAGCCAGTATCTTCACAATGGTAGCTTGAAATCATTCATAGTATCAACATTTATGCCATGGAAATTAGCCAACACTAAAAGCGGCGCAGCAGTGAGGGGGGGCAGCAGGGGTGGGAAGGGGGCGGCAGGGGCAGATTTTAGTGATTGTTATTTTCCAGAAAGCTAGTTTTAAATATTTTGCAATTTATCACTGTTTCCTATTGTTTCAAGAGAGAAACAATAACTCCTTCTTTAGGCAAATTACTTAATTCCTCTAAATGCCTCTGCCTCCTCATTTCTTAAATAAAAATAATCATTCCTGCTTCACTGAATTGTTAGCACCAACTGTGATAATTAGTGTGAAGTATTAAGCACAGTGCCTGCATTTAGGAAGGAGCTGGCTATAGTGATGGTGGCGGGTGGCACCAAGGTGACGTGCTAGTAACAGGCATCGTCATGTTGTCAGCAGTATTCATCTCATAGTCAATGTTTCAAAAATTACTGTAAGTATTGATTTTTAAACACTATTATTGCAGATTTTTAGACCAATTCTAAGTTTCTGATACTCAAAATAGGTAGCACCAAGTTGAATAGAAATGATTTGCCTTCAAACTGTCTGAAATCCCTGTCCTTCATAAATAATTGTATTTATCTGGGTTATTTAAGTTTGTGCTTCTAAAATTACCAAATCATAAGTATCACCTGAGGGATTTCCAGGGGAGAAGTATAAGAAACTTATTCCTTTATTCCTACCCCAGGCCTTTAAAATATATCTCAAAATATATATTGGTTTTCAAACATTCATATGTATCAAAATCATTTGAGAGCTTGTTAAAGCACAGATTGTTGGACCCTATCCTCAGAGTTTCTGATTCAGTGAGTTCAAGGTGTCAGCTAAAGGTATGTATTTCCAACATGTTGCTAGGTGATATCGATGCTACTAGTCCTGGACACAAGCTTTGAGAACCACTGCTCCATTTCATCCTCCACTCTGAAATGGCCCATTATCTTTGTACCAAACTAAGGTTTGTTAGTGACCCCTACTCAGGACACTTGCTTTCCCAGGAGATATCCTGGTCTCTGTGTCAGTATATAACACTGCATTTAGGACTTAATCATCCCAAAATGTAGTCATTTAAAAAAATATTATTATTGTTGTTAATGAGTCTATATTTCAGCAAAATGTTTCTGATTTGAGCCAATTCAGTTGATCTCCAGCTGGGCTTAATCATGTATCTGAGGTCAACTGGCCAAAGGCCGGCTGATCCCAAACTGTCTCACGTGTCTGGTGGTTGACTAGCTGTCCATTGTGGTTACAAGGGTGACCAGGCTGAGTGTTGCTTGTCCGCCAGTAGGCCAGTGCAGGCTTGTTTCTATGGTAGTGATGAGATTCCAGGAAGAAAAGCAGAAGCATTTATGGTCTCCTGAGACCCAGGCACAACACTGTAATAATTTTATTCCCCCCTGCATTCTATTGGCCAAAGCAAGTCGAAAGACTAACCCAAATTCCAGAGGTGAGGAACTAGATTCCATCCCTGATAAGAGGAGCTACAAACTTACTTTGCAAAGGATGTGGCTGAAGGAAAGAATGGAAAATAGGGGTCATTTTGTGATCAGTTTCTCACAGTCCCTTCTGCAAGTAAAACACTAGCTAACCCACTTGATATCCTAAGAAATGGCCAGACACATCTAAATTCTAAGGTGAAAAAAAGTTTGTATTCTCTAGCTGAGATTTCTACTGTATCAATTACAGCTGTTTGAGTATGCATTACCTCTTCCTATATCTGAGGATAACAAAAACATCCCCCAAAAATCTAGTTTTCCATAGCCACGTATTCCAAGGCCAATCCTCTGCTTCTCAGGTATAGCTGGATCCTGTCCACTCCTGCATGTGCTCAACAGACCACCTACCACTTGTTTAATCTTGGAAGAGGTTGCTACATAATAGTCTTGCCACATTATTATGAAATATTTTCCCTGGATTCCTGTATCTCCCTCCTCAAGTTTGCTCTTAAACATATTTTGTATTTTAATAACATTTTCAAAAGACATTGCACTAAACAAAAATTAGAGAAGGGTTTTTTAAAAAAACACTTTAATCTTACTTCCCAGATGAAATCTCCCCAAATCCATTTAACTCTAATTTCACATTAAAATGCCATGTATTGTTTCCTTAATAGAAATAATTCGAACATTACCACAGGAGAAGGTCAAAGACGTGAGAAGACTCAAGTGAGCCGCGTCATAGTTATGCTGCATCTGGATATTTTTTCTTCTTTATTCTTTTGCTATTGACATTAGCCTTTGAAAATGCATTAACAAATTTAAAATTATAGCTGCCTGTTGGGATTTATTAAAATATCTATGGAAGCCAGAACTCATTTTTAACACTTTGTGCTCTTATAGGAAAATCCTCTCTAAGATTAGGCTCCAAATGGTAATATTGTGGGAAAAAATCCATAAATAAATGAATGTTGTATGGAGCAACCCTGGAAGTTTGCTGATGAATATTGCTAGAGGATCTACTGGAGCAAACAAATCTATAGGACCTCTTCCCTTCCTTTCCTCTACTTTTCCCTTCCTAGATGCCTCCTTTTATACAAATGTATATCAAGATTCATCTTTGATGAAGAAAATTCACAAAAGAGCAGCATACCTCCTAACACAGGAATCTGTGTAAATGGAGTGGATCAGTTCTTTCCATTTCACTTTGGTGATACTTGGAATGGAATACATAAGCTCCTTGTATGTGTAGTGGATGTGAGATTTCTTGGTTGCAATGTTGCAAACTCTATTTTCTACCACTGATCTCTACTCTGGGTCCTCCATTATAGCTCAGAAACAGAAAAATCTGGTACAATATCATCAAACTCAAAACTCAATTGAAACTCAGTTTTTTAAAAGGAGTTTTCAAAGCTTATTCTGTACTCCCACTCACATCACCCTCTACTGAAAGCATGGAAAATTTGGACAGTCAGGCACAACAAGTATCTGGCAAACAAGACAAGGAGGGGGGTAGTATATTCTCATTCTCAGTGTGATTTTGCTCATCTTCTCAGGTACATGGGCATGTGGCTGTATATTAAGAATAAACACCTGATACAGACTCAGGCAGGTAGTGTTCTACAGCCACCCAACTGGGTCCCCGTGAACTTCCTGGCCTGAATGATCTGGTAGCATGGACACAGCCCCCATCTCCAACGATTAGTCTCCTGCATAGACTTCATTCGTGAAGTGTACTCACTTTGCCTAGTGGCCTCTTGGATCCTATTCACAGCTAATGTCTTTGCTTCATATTCTGAGTCCAAGGAAACTCAAGGACATACATTTCCCATCCATGTAAGGAGCTCGGGTTATTCACTGGCCTATCTCTTACCAACTTCTGCCACAGTGCTTCTCAGGCTCTCCAACTTTATGGGAATATAGGCCCAGCCTCTTTCCAATCCCTCCATGGAATAACGTGTGTGTGTATGTGTAAAATATTTAACTTTACATTAATTTTGAAACCACATTCACATGTTTATGCAGCCTAAGAGAAGTGAAATTCAGAAGGAAAACTATTCCTGTAGTTATTGACCCAAGAAAATCTGAACCTATTAATATATGGAAAATGAGAATTAAAAATGAAAATTAGGCTGGACACTGTGGCTCATGCCTGTGCTCCCAATGCTATGAGAGGCTGAGGCAGGAGGGCTGCTTGAGCCCAGCAGTTCAAAACCAGACTGGGCAATGTCACAAGACCCTCAAATTGACAGAAAATTTAAAAAATAGCGAGGTGTGGTGGCACATACTTGCAGTCTTAGCTACTCAGAAGCCTGAGATGGGAGGATTGCATGAGCCCAAAAGTGTGAGATGGCAGTGAGCTATGATTGTGCTACTGCACTTCAGCCCAGGTGACACAGAAAGAGCCTGTCTCTAAAACGAGAGAGAGAGACAGACAGAGAGAGAATTCACCTTATACATTAGCTTTGAAAAATCGACCAGGTGTGGTGGCTCACGCCTGTAATCCCAGCACTTTGGGAGGCCTAGGCAGGTGGATCACTTGAGGTCAGGAGTTCAAGATCTGCCTAGCCAACATGGTGAAACCCTGTCTCTACTAAAAGTACAAAAATTATCTGGGCATGGTGGCAGGCACCAGTAATCCCAGCTATTTGCGAGGCTGAGGCAGGAAAATCACTTGAACCTGGGAGGGAGGGGTTGCAGTGAGCCAAGAGAGAGCCACTACACTCAGCTGAGGTAACAAAGCGAGACTGCATCTCAAAAAACAGAAAGGAAAAGGAAAAATTGACCCCCAGATTGACCAAACCAATATCTATGACTGGACAAAATATCCTAATTTTTAACAGATTCCCACATAAATTTAAATTATAAAATAAGAATTCCTGTGTCCTTAAATCAGTCACAGTAGGCAAGTAATTAGGAGTACTGTAAAGAGATAATTGTCTCAATAAGCTTGAAATATGTTATTATTTTTGCTAATTAAATCAAAGGATTTTGCTCTGCAATGAATTTCAGACAATATAGTTTATAGATTGATCTCTACTCTAATTGTTCTGCGAGTAGTCATGATTTCTCTCTAACAAGACATTAAGCTTTGTTGGGACAGGTACACTGTCTTATATTTCTTCAGATGCCTCAGCAAAAACTATAAAACTGAACACACAGTAAATGAATTCATAAATACTGATGATTGCTGATTAATTGAGAGCCTTAAATTCAGAAAATTCCTAGGAAAAAGACATCTTTTGTTAGGATGATCTTAAATCTGGATCATATTATTCTTCCTCAGTCAACACTTCATCTCTGAATTTATGAAAAGATCTTTCCACATTTGTGGAACTGGATTAAGATAAGAGAACATAATTGATGAGTGCTACATTTTTAAAGAAAACATGTTAACCACACAGTCATGAAAGTTCTTATCTGTGACAGGAAGGCCGATTAGACCTTATGAGTGAGCTATTGGGCAGGTAAGAATAAAAAATAATAAATAAATAAAAGATCCTTTCAACAAAACAGAGAACTGCAAATATATAAAAATGCATACTTTATTTCCATTTATGTGTTAGACGTTTGCAAAATAATAACATATTTTTTTGTAATAGAAAGAGCTGCAAACTTAGGAAGCAAATCTCTTTATAGAAACTATTAAAATCACTATAAATTTTTAGCACACTCTGGAGCAATGTTTCCCAGTGAGTTTTGTTTTAAATATTAATAGTCATCATGTGGACAAAAGAAGCCCAGGGTCAAATAATTTGGGAAATACTGGATTAAATAAAATTAAACAGGTTTCTTAAGCGTAGGAGTTCTCAAAGCCTTACCTATGCTAAATAAGCATGATGAATCTCAGAGAGACAGTGATAATGTGTACACTGCCAAATTTATTTTAAGAAACACCTTCTCTCAGAAGGAAAAGGTTTGTTTTTGTGAAGAAAAATAAATGTATTTGTAAGACCTAGACACTTAAAATAGTGAACATGGTTCAAACGTGCATCAAATAATTTATTTTCATGCTTTTAGGTATTAAGTCCATCCAAATGGTTTGATTCCTCTGTCAAATAGCTAGATCTACACTATTCTAAACATTTACCATTTCTAAATATCTGGATATTTGGCATTCTGTATATAAAAAAGCTTGGCTGGTGGGCAGAACTTTTCACAATAGTCACAGATGCAATCTATATAATAGGTATCATTTTTTAAAAGAAAGAAAAAAGTCATAGTTTTTACCATATAA
The DNA here is from genome assembly GCA_036589455.1 of Ateles fusciceps. Taxonomy (NCBI): domain Eukaryota; kingdom Metazoa; phylum Chordata; class Mammalia; order Primates; family Atelidae; genus Ateles; species Ateles fusciceps. The sequence goes on from JAZHEH010001979.1 coordinate 9,324,725, forward strand.
GGTTTATCTATTCACCCAACAAGTATTTACTGAGCACCTACTATGTACCAGGTAGGCATCCTTCCGGGGCTGAGGCTACAGCGGTGAGCAGGGCGAGACCCAGATATAGATAATACATAAGGAAGCAAGTTAATTTCAAATGATCCATGAATTTAATAAAATGGGGCTATAACAAGAGAGAGACCAGATGGATACTTTCGTCTGCATGATCAGGGAATGTGTTGCTGTGGAGGTCATAATTTATATGCAACTGAATGATTCATATGAGCCAACCAGCAAAGGTCTGGGGAAGAAAATTCCAGCCAGATGAAACAAAGGTCAAGCCCTAAGGTAGAAACGTGCTTGGCATTTTCAAGGATCAAAGAATCTGGCTGTGTGGCAAGGGCACAGCAGGGAGAGGAAGATGATAGGTACTGATTTAATAGGCTATGTGGAAATACCTTAGGATTCTGCATGACCCATAGTAAGTGCTTAATTGGTTAAGGTGATGATGATGACAATGACAATGATGTTTTAAAAATAGGAGTAAAAACAGAATAAACTCTCTCTCTCTCTCTTTTTTTTTTTTTTTTTTTTTTTTGGATGGAGTCTTGCTCTGTCGCCCAGGCTGGAGTAGAGTGGCGTGATCTCAGCCCACTGCAACCACTGCCTCCCAGGTTCAAGCGATTCTCCTGCCTCAGCCTCCCAAGTAGCTGGGACTACAGGCATGTGCCACCATGCTCAGCTAATTTTTGTATTTTTAGTACAGATGGGGTTTCACTACATTGGCCAGAATGATTTCAAACTCCTGACCTCAGGTGATCTGCCTGCCTTGGCTTCCCAAAGTGCTGGGATTACAGGCGTAAACCAAACTCTCAAATGTTAATGTCAGGAAACACTTTTGAGTAAACTCGCAGTTAAAATAAATGCCTGTGGTTTTTCACCTTTCTGTCAGATATACATTATATAGTATTAGTCAAGAGAAGTAACACTAATAAGTAACAGTTCATTTCCCTTAATGAATGAGAGATCACAATCTGAGAATCACAATCTGCTTTGATTTCACAGCTCTCCCCTGAGTGGTGACGGAAAGAGCCAAAAGAGAGATTCAGGCTCTTTTCATCATGCTGCTGTGCCATCTTGGAACCCTCTATTTCTTGTCCCAACCAAACAGGAAGAAGAAGAGAGAGTAAGGAAAGTACACCAGATACCTCATGATCTCCCAAAAGTAATATACACATCTCCTGCTCACACTTCCTTGGCGTGGATTAATCAAATGATCCTATCTAGATCCAAGGGCTGGGAAACACAGTCTTTCTGTTCACCCAATAGGGAAATGAACCAGTTTAGTGACTACCTATGAGCACATTGCACTGCCTTTGCCACAATATGCTTAATGTTATGGGCAGAGCCAGATTTTGAAGAAAAAAAAATTCACCTTCAAATTGAAAGAGAAGTATAACAAATAGTGCGGCAAACTTTCTGAGAGATTTAAAAATCTCTCACTTCAAGGTATGAAAACACCAGACAGATTCTGGGTTATCCTACCCTTTTCTTCCCATTCAAGAAGTTTATCCCATTCTCAGTGATGGCTTTGAATTAGGCTGTAAACTATTTTTGTAATAACTCATTGGAAAACTGTTTTAACTCTTTGTGAACAAGCCTCAGGATGGTTTGCTACACAGTATTGTGTGTAAACATCATGGTTAGGAGCTGCTAAATGTATCATATCACAGTATAACACACACACCAAACATAAAAGACTGTACTCATCACTGTCCAGTCCATTCGCCCATTCTTTCAATGATCTTTTACTAAGCACCCACTATGTGCCTTTGGCAGTCACATCCGGACCTTCATGTCTCAGGAACAGTTTTATCATCCTCATTCTGAAAGTGCAATAAGACTCCCTTCCCTGAGGCTTTCCCTGAGGCGGCTCCACGTTAACTAAAGGGTAGGGTGCGAGAGGTGAAGAGACAGAAGGCTCTTGTAGACTTCCAGATCTGAGGCGACTGTGGAACTGCAAATGAAAGAGAAGATGTGGGCACCACTACATGGAGAAGAAGAAAACAGAGGGCAATGTGAAAGAACACAAAATTTTTCAAGCAGTGGGACACTGCAACAGGAAAGTTACTTCATCTCCCTTGGCCTCAGTTTGCTTATCCATGAAATAGGTGTCAGGGTTGTGATGAGGATTAAATGAAAATATGCATATAAATACTTATATAAGTAGTTAGTTTCCAAGTAGTAAATGTCTACACATAGTAGGGCAAATGGAGGATCTAGGTAGGAATCCAGGAAACATGTTCCATGGGATTAGCTGAGGTCCTGATAAACACCATCCAAGGACAAACTAAAGGAAGGATGACTAACATGATGAAGTGAGCAGAATGCGGAGAAATCACAAGGAAATAACTTGGTGAATGTTTTGCTTGGGGTGAGGGCAGACAGGGAGTAAGGGGAGAAGTGTGAACACAGCTGCCCTGCAGGGGGAGTTCCAGGTATGAACTGCTGTGCTCCATTCCCACCACACTGCTGAAAGGAGCCTTCTCTGAGCCAGGACCTCCCACTCCCTGATTTGACCCAGTCCTGCCAGAATTTCTGATATAATGCAGCAGCAACACAACCCACAGCCTGTGGCCAGAGCCCCTGTAAGGGGAGGAAGAGACAGACCCTATTAAGAAAAAAAGGAGAACATAAAAGAAAATGGGGGCCAGGTGCTGTGGTTCACACCTGTAATCCCAGCACTTTGGGAAGCCAAGGCAGGAGGAACACTTGAAGCAAGGAGTTCAAGACCAGCCTGCACTACATAGAGAGACTCTATCTCTACAAAGAAATAATAATAATAATAATTTTTTAAATAAAAAGGAAACGGAGTGCAAGGAAAAACCAAATGTGTTGATGTCAGCTATATTAGGTGCCTACAATCAGAAAAGGTAGGAAACTGAAGTCTAGGCAGTCTGCCATTAAACTAAACTTAATTAGTATAATCAAATACAAGTTAATGCATAAGTATAATTAATGTATACTAATTTAATTATAGTACCATGTGAAGCCTGCTGATTGATGGGCTAGATTAGCAACTCAAGTCAATAACATGAATAAAACTCTAGCATGCAAGACAGATTGTCCTTAAAAGTTAAGCAGGTATTATTCTAATTTTTGGAATCTCATATTGCCAAATTTATTTCAAAAGTCATTAACTAATTTTTAACATTCTGGATCTGAGAAAACATATCAAAACATATCCATTGTTCAGGAGACATCCATCAGCCACAATGAACAAGCCTAGCTTTATAGCCCATGGTTTCTCCCCATCAAGTTTCTGAAATCTTGTTTGTTTCACTTTTGGTTTTAAGCCCTGTGATTCTAGGTCTATATATCTGTATATTCTAGGTCTAGAGAAGGGTAGCACGTTAACCCATTACCAGCTGTTAAAAACCAACCACAGGTTATTGTGTCAAAAATAACTAGAGATCACCTTAGAACACAGAGTAGAGTTTTGAGGGAATGAGATGCTGGACAAACTTCCCTAGAGGAAGATCACAGTGCACCCAGACAATGGCTAAAGGGGAAGACTCTCAGCCCAGAATCCAGAGGAGGGCAATAGCACCTCGGGTAGAGAAGGAGCACAATGGCATGAGGAAGACCTCAAAGGCAAACCTCCTCCTCTGTAACTGTATGTGAGCCAAGTCTACACAAGATAGATGAACACATGCAGTCTGTGAAAACTGAGTTCAGATCCTACAGCAAGAACTGGATGATACAACACAGGAGAGATAGGACCCCACATGTAGGTCTAAGAATGCTCTATTCCACTGGGAAGGTCAATATTTTTACTCAATTACATCAGACTGCTTTGTGTCCCAGCCTATAAATATGTAGAATCCTCCTGAGGGTTGTAAAACTTTGCTGTCTTTATCAGAATGTTTCCAGGCTGGTGAACATTTTGGTGAGTCCAGATCCTTTTTAAATCTTTCTACAAGTCTGATTACATCCATCTGGCCCTGATTAATATACAATTAACCTGCCAAGCACTGTCTCAGAACCGCAGAGTCCAAGGTATCTCTGAGCCACCATCTTGCTAAAACTAGATATTACAAGAGCATATGAAGTCAACAAGAGTACAAAGGAAGGTGGTATGACTGAGGGCTGGAGGCGTCAAGAAAGTCCTTGAAGTAAAGGGAATGTGGGCCAAGCTGGAAGGAAGCCAGAATTTATATTCCTTTCTAGCCACCCCAGTGTTTAACAAATGATAGATACATAATAACTATGTGTTGATTGAAAAGGGGGATAACGAGGACTAATACACTTCCTCAATAAATTACCAATGGCAACGTCCCTACGATTTCAGTTAGTGGAAGCATTCATTAAACATTTTTCAAGGTTTTGGGATCCCACATGTCTCCAGTGAAAAACCATGCCTTCCTGAGCATCTGGAAACCCGCTGGGGAGGAATCTGGAAGCCCTGACATTCCCAATCACTCCTGATGGAGGCTTTTGTCCAAATCAGTTCATCTACATGTGGATAGTGAAAAATGTTTTATATACATGTGAAGAGGCAGAAGAAGAAGACATAAGAATTAGTTGTTTGATTAAGTTTGTTAAGTTTACTTGTGGGTTGTTCTTTCATTCTTCTGATTTCAGTCCAATATATTTGGGTGGAGCTATTCTGCCTCAATATGCTTACCCAAAATATTAGTGGGGGGAAGGGAAATAGTATATTCAGGGACAAAGACAAGCCCAGCAGGAAGTGATGATGTTTGAGCACCTACTTTCTCACTTTTTAATAAGCTATTTTGCTATTTCATAAAAATATGGCATATTTCAGCGTTTGGCTTTTAAAGAGAAATAAATGTTTTCTGAAGACTCAACAATCAATGGTTCTCTCTTTTCTTTTTGAGATTGACAAATTCGTCCCCTTTGATGTTATCAGTGGCTTTGACCAACGATGACTTTCCTTTTCCCCACCCTCCATTATGGCTCCTCTTCCTGGGTCCTTGCCCAGGCTTCTGCCTTCAATCTTTTCTCCTCTTACCCTGCATAATCTTCCCTGGCTTATCAGGTATATTACATTACCACATATTTGGTCATTGCTTATAGATTGATGACTCACAAGTCTCTATCTTTACTCAGATCATATGCCTGAACTTTAAATGAGTTACTGGACATATCATGTCCAACTTGAAGATATTCCTCCCTTCCTCATACATTTTCCTGCTTTTCCAGTTTCAGAGAATATAAAATAGCTACCCACCCATCACCCAAACCAGATACCTACAAACACATCCTTTCTCTCTCTCACTTCCCGTTCCCAGCATATCACCAAGCCCCATTAACACTGACAGTTAGCTGTCTCTCAGAGCCATCCACTTCCCTCTATCTTTAATGCCACCACCCTAGCTCCAGCTGCCTGAATCTCACCTTGACAACCACAGCAGGCTTGATGGATCTCGCACAAGGCTCCAGTCTTGTTCTCTCCAATCCATTCTCTATGCTGCAACCAATGTGATCTTTACAAAATTCATATAGTTCAAATAAGGAAATAAGGACAGATCTCTCTCTCTCTCTCTCTCTCTCTCTCTCACACACACACACACACACACAGACACACACACCCACACCCCACTTTGCTAAAATCTCATATTTTCCCTGAGGATAGGTGTCAAAATACTTTGCACAACCTGTGTGGCCCTGTGTGCCTGCCTTCTACCTTCTCTCCAGCTGTCCCTCACATCACTCCCTACTTTTTTATATTCCAGCTCCTCTGTTTTTCTTTCAGTTTCTCACTCTTATACTTCCCACAGCCACAGGCCTTTGTCAATACTGGCTCTGCCTGTAATTCTCTCCTCCACAACATCCCTTCCAGCATTGATTTTATTTCCATCTACCCTTAGGATCCCAATTTAAACCTCTCTTCCACGTAGCAATCTCCCCTTAACTGTGGACTAGGCTAGGCTCTCTGTTACACATACACAATCCGTACCATCCTGCCCCCATAATTCAGACCATTTATGATTTTATATGTATTTGTGATTATTTGGCTTATAAATTCTCTACCAAAATATAACATCCATGAGCAGAGACTACATCTGTTTTATTTACCATTACTTCTCCAGAGCCTAGCATAGTGCCTGGTACATTGTAACTAGCTAAAAAATATGTAATGAATAAATGAATGACTACTACATTCTTCTTCCAAACAATATGTAGCCAAGATTTTTTTTCCAAGTCTACCTTTTACCAAGCCTTTAAAAACCAAAGGCTGAAATATGCTATATTTTTATGAAATAGCAAAATAGCATATCTCCCAGAGGCTTCATATATCTAATCTCCTGGTACAGGTACATCTCTTTTTATTGCCCTTCCCAGATACTGAGGTTTGTTTTGTTTGGTTTCGTTTTTTTTTTTTTTTTTTTTTTTTGCTTTTGTTTTGGTTTTTAACAAATTGAAGGTTTGTGGCAACCCTATGTAAAGCAATTCTATCAGCACCAGTTTTTGAACTGCATGTGCTCACTAAGTGTCTCTGTGTCACATTTTGGTAATTCACGAAATATTTCAAACTTTTTCATTATTGTTATCTCTGTTATGGTGATCTATAGTCAGTAATTTTTGATGTTACTATTGTAATTGTTTGGGGGCCCACAAATCAACAAATGTTGTATGTGTTCTGACTGCTCCATTAACTAGCCATTCCCCCACCTCTCTCCCTCTCCACAGGCCTCCCTATTCCCTGAGACACACCAATATTAAAATTAGGCCAATTAATTATTTTGCATTGCCTCTAAAATTCAAGTAAAAGGAAGAGTCATATGTCTGTCACTTTAAGTAAAAAGCTAGGAATGATTAAACTTAGAGAGGAAAGCACATCGAAAGCTGAGAGATAGGCCACAGGCCAAAACCTAGGCCTCTTGCCAAACAGCCAACTTGTGAATGCAAAGGTAAAGTTCTGCAAGGAAATTAAAAGTGCTACTCCAGTGAACACACAAATGATAAGAAAGCAAAACAGCCTTGTTGCTGAGATGGAGAAAGTTTTAGTGGTCTGAACAGAAGATCAAATCAGCCATAAAATTCCCTTAAGCCAAAGCCTAATCTAGAGCAAGGTCTAAACTCTCTTCAATTCTATGAAGGCTGAAAGAGACTAGGAAGCTGCAGAAGAAAAGCTAGCAGAGATTGGTCCATGAAGTTTAAGGAAAGAAGCCATCTCCATAACGTAAAAGTACAAGGTAAAGCAGCAAGTGCTGATTGAGAAGCTGCAGCAAGTTATCCAGATCTAACTAAGATAATTAATGAAGATAGCTACATCAAACAATGGATTTTCAACACAGATAAAACAGCCTTCCATTGAAAGAAGATGCCATCGCGGACTTTCACAGCTAAAGAGAACCTGCCTTCAAATAATGAGCTAACTCTTTTATTAGAGACTAAACGTAGCTGGCAACATTAAGTTGAAGCCAATGCACATTGACCATTTTGAAAATCCTAGGGCCTTAAAAATATGCTAAATCTACTCTGCCTGTGCTCTATAAATGTAACAACAAGGACTGGATGACAGCACATCTGTTTACAGCATAGTTTACCAAATATTTTAACACACTATTAGGACCTATACTCAGAAAAAGAAAACAATCCTTTCAAAAGATTACTGCTCATTGACCATGTGCTTGGTCACTCAGGAGCTCTGATGGACAGGTAGAAGGAGATGAATGTTGTTTTTATGTTTAATAACAACATTCATTCTGTAGCCTATGGATAAAGAAGAAATTTTGACTTTTAAATCTTATTATTTAAGAAATATATTTCGTAAGGGTGTAGCTGCCATAGATAATTATTCTTCTGCTAGAATTGGGCCAAGTAAATTGCAAACCTTCTGGAAAGAATTCACCATTCCACATGCAATTAGGAAATGTGTGATCCATAGGAAGAAGTAAAAATATTAACAGTATCAGGAGTTTGGAAGAAGTTGATTCCAACCTTCACGGTGACTGTCAGGCCCCAACAGGCCCCAGTGTGTGATGTTCCCCTCCCTGTATCCATGTGTTCTCACTGCTCAACTCCCACTTATGAATGAGAACATGCAGTGTTTGGTTTTCTGTTCCTATGTTAGTTTGCTGAGAACGATGGTTTCCAACTTGATCCATGTACCTCCAAAGGATATGAACTCATCCTTTTTTATGGCTGCACAGTGTTCCGTGGTGTATATGTGCCACATTTTCTTTATCTAGTCAATCACCTATGGGCATTTGGGTTGGTTCTAAGTCTTTGCTATTGCGAACATTGCAGCAATAAACATAAGTGTGCAAGTGTCTTTGTAGCAGAATGATTTATAAACCTTTGGGTATCTACCCAGTAATGGGACTGCTGGGTCAAATGATATTTCTATTTCTAGATCTTTGAGGAATCGCCATACTGTCTTCCACAATGGTTGAACTAATTTACACTCCCACCAACAGTGTAAAACTGTTCCTATTTCTCTACATCCTCTCCAGCACCTGTTGTTTCCTGACTTTTTAACCATCACTATTATAACTGGTGTGAGATGGTATCTCGCTGTAGTTTTGATTTGCATTTCTCTAATGACCAGGGATGATGAGCTTTTTTCCATATATTTGTTGGCCGCATAAATGTCTTCCTTCGAGAAGTGTCTCTTCATATCCTTCACCCACTTTTTTTGTTGGGGTTGTTTTTTTCTTGCAAATTTGTTAGGGTTGACTGTCAGCATTTTTTTAAACAATAAAGTACTTTTTGAATTGAAGTGTGTAAATTTTCAGACATAATGCTATTGCACATTTTAATAGACTAAAATACAGCATAAATATAACTTTTATATGCACTTTTAAATGTATGCAAATCACTTTATTGCAATATTTGTCTGATTGTGGTCTAAAATAAAAACCCACAATATCTTTAAGGTACATTTATATTCCGATCCAACATACATACTTGAGAAGAGTGAACTTTCTAAAATACAAATCTGAGCATGTCTCTCCCCCTGTTCTAAACCCTTTATGTGCCTGTAAAAATGGCAATAACTCACACCTCAGTTTCTCTGCTCTGAGCCTTCCCTTTGCTGTTTCCCCTCCCCTTCTTTTGGCTTAGCAGTGATCACCAACTTTTTTATGTCATGGCATGCATTTTAAAATGATAATACTTATATAGCAGGCCAGAATATAAAGGGGAGCTCCAAAAACCCAAAGACTGAGGAATTCAATAATTTAACACACCTCTAATCCATGTAGCTTATCACTAAGATTGGGGAACTTTGGCTTAGGAAATACTAGTTCAACATTTGAGTCTTGCTGGAGAGTGGCTTTCTCTATGAAATTTTTTCTTTATTTTTATGATCCCAAAACTGCCTGGAAAATTTTTTAATAATACTCTGAATACTTAATCTGTTTACATTCCTGCCTTTTTCTATGAGACTGAAAACCCCTTTGGAACAGAAAACATAGATTACTGATCTATGAATTCTCAGAACACAATGATGGTGCCCAGACGAATTGATAATGAGCAGAAAAAAAAGAAGAGAAAGATCCCAGAATCTTTAGTCCAAGTATCCTGGATGGTTGTTGGATTAATTTCCCTCGGTCATCACTTTTATATTTGTAGACTGTTTTTTTTAAACTAAAGCGATTTCTTTCTATTCCCCCAAGCCCTTTTTCCTAGAGGTAAGCTTTCAAACTACTACTATGACTAAGCAAAGTGCTGGCATTTCAAATGATAAATATCTCAAAAAGCAAAAAATGGCTACTCTCTGAAATTGAGTTCTAAGTGCCCAATAGACTCCTGAGCTTTTGATGCCAGAAAATTTTCTGTCAACTGATGCTTCCAGAATCAGATGTTTCTCATCAGCAAGAAGAGAGAGATTCCAGAAGGTGAAGATTTTGTAAATGCATTGAAAACTGTCAGCATTTTTGTTTCAAGTTATGATTGAAATGAGCATAACCTCATATTTTAAAGTGCTAGGAACGCTCTTGATGTGGTAAAAAGGCAAAAAGGAAAGCTGAGGCTGCCAGAACAACTTTTTTATTTCTCAGATGAACTTGGCAACAAAATGAGCATGGCCAGAAGTCTATCCTCATTCGTAAAGCACTCATGTGCTCACTGAGAAACCAGTGAACATCACAGCTGATGGCAAGTTCCAACGAAGTTCATTCAAGCACATCTATCCAAGAAAGAGTGGCTCCAAGCAACATCGCCCAATTGCAGTAATTTCCTTCGAACTTTAGTTGTGACTGTCAACTTATTGCTGCTGACCTAAAAGCTAAATTATGCTTTTTTGTGGTAGTTATTGCCCTTGCTTCTTTCTCAAACTCAGCTTCCCAGGTGAATAAACACTCCAGTACTCTTCACTGTAAAGTGTAGATGATACAATGCTTATCTCTCAGGGCTGCTGGAATAGAGAGAAGAGCCACAAAATATCATGGGTCTATACATTCTAGCACTAAGCATCTACTGAAATAGAAAATGATGCTATTTTCTCTTTCAGTAGGGGCACAGAAGAATTCACTGGAAAATGTGGGGAGACTAAGCCAGCTCTGGGGCTTCATCTAAATACCTAGGGGAAAAAGGGCTCCTATGAAGACGTGGTTGGTGGTTTGTTCTGTGCCCTCTTTGATAAGCTGAACTAAGTCTCTCAGAATTTCCTTCCCTGCACGAGGTGAGGCTAGGATTGACAACAAGAGAAATGCTTGTAAGTTTCCAAAAGCAGAGTGAAGTAGCAGCCTTTACACACTGAAGGGAGGTTAAGGGCATGACGCATGGTTGCAGCTCCTGGATGCTGTGACTGATCTGTGGGCTCACTTTGTTTACATGGGACCCTCTAGGCTTGCAGCAACTCTCATTCCCACCAGACAGCTCCCTTCTGCTTCCTCAAGCCCAAGCCAGTTTGTCCCAGAGGGGTTTAATTTAACCTCAGGGGTTCCAAGGGGGTTTTGCTCTTTCCCACTTCACATCTGGCTTTCCTTTCTGACAGCCCATCCTACCCATCCACAGCAACTTCAAGCCTACACCAGGTACAGAAACCACAGCACCCCACAGAATTGTTTATTAGATCCCACAGTTATGGAGGATCCATATCATACTCCCCTTATTTCAGATCATTTATTACGGCTCTGCTTCACTGATCAAGCCAAACTAATAAAGTAGAATTCCTTCCCACCCTATTTTTCTCTCCAACTTTCTTAGAGAGCTAAAAGGAAGCTTCCTAAGGAAACGCACTGTGCCATCCTCTGTCACAGGCAGAAAAAGCTTCCAACATAGTCATGTGACTCAGGAATACACAATCACCAGCATTTCATCCACCTTCATCCTTAATAGCCAGAGATCAGGACTAACATTTATATCATCATAAAAGAAATACTTGTAAGGCAAATTCTTGATCTTTAGTCTGAGACATACAAAATGCTCAGATCCAACGGAGGCAATTCTCCATTCCTTTAACACAGATGGGACGAGGGAGAGGAGATCCTAGTCATCCTTTAAACTTCTGGAGTTCCTAAACTCCCTAAACCCCACATGAAAGAACTTCTCTACTTTAAAATACTCACTCTAGCATCCTGGCCCACATCCTCAATGGCCTTTCAGAGCAGAAAACAAAAGCAAATGGCCACTCACATTCTATGGAGTTGGTATGTTTGCTAAGTTGCCCAAGCAACATAACTACTGACTCAAATTCTTCTGTCAAAACTTTCCTGAGATAGTGATTTTTACTGCAGCAGAAAACACCTTTCCACTTGGAAAATACAACCTCTGTAGTTCAACCTTTCTTTAGAGTAACATAGCTGAACAGTAATTGTGCGATCTCAAGAAAGCCTGGGGTGTGTTGAAACACTTTAAACCTAAGCACCTTGCTATGGTTTGAATAATGGTGTCCCCTCCAAAATTCATGTTAAAACTGAATCCCCAGTACAATCTGCTTAAGAGGTCTGGCCTTTTGGGAGAGGAGTGGATATAAACAATGGAAAAGAGGTCCATAAAGTAGGCAGGAAGTTTTACTTGTGGTATCTTTGAAGAAGGCAGGAGAAATGGCCCCTGGAGAGGACAGCTTAGTGTGTCTCTCCCAGCCCAGGCCTAGAGGACAAGTCTGCCCTATCCTTAAGGAGGCTGCAGACAGACGCCAAAACCACTGTTTCCAGTGGAATTTATCTCTCAGGATCAATCAGGATTACTCCAGGACCCGAGAAACCAAATTCATCCAGTTGGGGAGCGGGGGACATGTTTACAAGAAAACACAGTGTTGCTGTGGGCACTGGAGAAGACCTGGGAGGACAACAGTAGGTACCTACAGACTCCCACCAGGGCAGCTCCAGGCCTGGAAGCAGCTCTCTCCCTAGAGCCCCTGTAACAGTGGCCACCACATATTTCCCTCTAGCAGCCAATGGGCAGGGGATATTGGCAGGAAGCAAAATGAAGAAAACTGCATGTGAGCACAAGGGTGATGCCAAGGGACTCCTAAAGTCTCCATAGTTGCTGGAGATACAATTTTAATATAATTCCACAAATGCCCACAGGCTAGAGGGGGTGGAGAATACCTGGGTTCTATTCCATTAGAGTGAGATGAATGAGAAAAATGCTTATCCCAAAATTTGCAGATGACATGATTATATATTTAGAAGACCCCATTGTCTCAGACCAAAATCTCCTTAAGCTGATAAGCAACTTCAGTAAAGTCTCAGGATACAAAATCAACGTGCAAAAATTACAAGCATTCCTATACACCAAAAACAGACAAACAGAGAGCCAAATCATGAGTGAACTCCCATTCACAATTGCTACAAAGAGAATAAAATACCTAGGAATACATTAACAAGGGATGTGAAGGACCTCTTCAAGGGGAAATACTAACCACTGCTCAAGGAAATAAGAGAGGACACAAACAGATGGAAAAACATTCCATGCTCATGGTTAAGAAGAATCAATATTGTGAAAATGGCCATACTGCCCAAAGTAATTTATAGCTTCAATGCTATCCCCATCAAGCTACCATTGACCTTCTTCACAGAACTGGAAAAAAACACCTTACACTTCATATGGAACCAAAAAAGAGCCCACATAGCCAAGACAATTATAAGCAAAAATAAAAATAAAATAAAGATGCTGGAGGCATCACACTATGTGACCTCAAACTATACTACAAGGCTACAGTAATCAAAGCAGCATGGTACTGGTACCAAAACAGAGGTATAGACCAATGGAACAGAACAGAGGCCTCAGAAGTAACGCCACACGTCTACAACCATCTGATCTTTGACAAACCTGACAAAAACAAGCAATAGGGAAAGGATTCCCCTATTTAATAAATGGTGTTGGGAAAACTGGCTAGCCATATGCAGAAAGCTGAAACTGGAACCTTCCTTACACCTTATACAAAAATTAACTCCAGATGGATTAAAGATTTAAACATAAGACCTAACACCATAAAAACCCTAGAAAAAAAACTACGCAATACCATTCAGGACATAGGTATAGGCAAGGACTTCATGACTAGAACACCAAAAAGCAATGGCAACAAGTGCCAAAATGGACAAATGGGATCTAATTAAACTTAGGAGCTTCTGCATAGCAAAAGAAACTATCTTTAGAGTGAACCACAACCAACAGAATGGGAAAAAAATTTTTGCAACCTACCCATCTGACAAAGCGCTAATATACAGAATCTACAAGGAACTTAAACAAATTTACAAGAAAAAAAAAACAACCCCATCAAAAATTGGGTGAAGAATATGAACAGACACCTCTCAAAAGAAGATAATTTATGCAGCCAACAAACATATGAAAAAAAGCTCATCATAACTGGTCATTAGAGAAATGCAAATCAAAACCACATTGAGATACCACCTCACGCCAGTTATAATGACCATCATTAAAAAATCTAGAGACAACAGATGCTGGAGAGGATGTGGAGAAATAGGAATGCTTTTACACTGTTGGTGGAGTATAAATTAGTTCAACCATTGTGGAAGACAGTGTGGCAATTCCTCAAGGACCTAGAAATAGAAATAATATTTGACCCAGCAATCCCATTATTGGGTATATACCCAAAGCATTATAAATTGTTGTACTATAAAGACACATGCACACATATGTTCACTGCAGCACTCTTTACAATAGCAAACACTTGGAACCAACCCAAATGCCCATCAATGATAGACTGGATAAGAAAATGTGGCACAAATACACCATGGAGTACTATGCAGCCATAAAAAAGGATGAGTTCATGTCCTTTGCAGACACATGGATGAAGCTGGAAACCATCATTCTCAGCAAACTGACAAAGAACAGAAAACCAAACACCGCATGTTCTCATTTGTAAATGGGAGTTGAACAATGAGAACACATGGACACAGGGAGGGGAACATCACACACTGGGGCCTGTTGCGGGGTTGGGGGGCTAGTGGAGGGATAGCAGGGAGTGGGGGGGATTGGGGAGGGATAACATTAGGAGAAATACCTAATGTAGATGACGGGGGGATGGATGCAGCAAATCACCATAACATGTATATACCTATGTAACAATCCTACACGATCTGCACATGTACCCCAGAATTTAAAATATAACTTAAAAAAAGAAACTACAGAATAAAAGTTCAAACTAACCCTTCCTTACTTGATACTTATACTTACCAGATAATTGTTTTTTAATATTTTCATTTTTAAAATTGTTCTCAAATAATGTATTTCTTTGCCACTTGACACTAAGTTGGCTCTCCATTTATTGTTTGCAGGATCACATCCACTAACAAAGAGGTTGGTCCCTGTTTTTCAAGCCAGAAGATTTAATTTTGTTGATGCTTCCTGCTCAGTGTTTCTTACAAAAACAATGAATTTTGTCTCATGCTGTTTATAGAACAGAAAAACACAGAAGGAAAGATTTTGTGAATGCCATCTGTGCTATTAACAAGTCATATCTCAGACTTTCACGGTGCATGGCAGTTTCCCGGGCACAACATTTGGTCTGTGTCATGTACAAATGCCTGAGGTTTCAGCTGCATTATTCCTCACCTATGCAAATCAGGGGACTGTCCAGATGTTCTTAAAGGATTCCTTTGGCTTCAATATTGCATCTCAGAATTTCCAGCATGATATAACCTCCTATGAACTCCTTCCACAGAAATAAACCTTCTAAAACCCATGTAAGACATATTTTAACTACTGAGAGGTATATTATTAAATAATCACTTTAAAGACTCACTTTTATTTTAGATTGGAATAATATTGACTGTGTTATAAAGGCCCTATTATCATTAATAATAACCATAATATATGAAGAGTTTCACCTAAGTCTCATTACATTAATTCTGTAATACAAAACAGTTTACAAAAAAAAGTTACAACGGCATATGTTATATATGATTTGGAGACCATAGAATATATATTATATAACTTTATACATGAATATATGTATGTGCAAAAGTTTTATATGTATATGTAAATGTAGACTGAAATTTAACTAAATATCATGGCAGTAAAATAGACTTCTTCATAACTTTTGCATTTTAGTTTTAAATTAATTGAAAAAAAGGCTTTAGATTTTTACTTGTAAACCCTCTCCACAAATAATGTATTGCTGGCATATCTTTGTTCCCAATAAAGTGGATAAAATCATCATCACAGTTTCTTGTAAACATTAGTTAAGAACTGAAAGCCTATAAGAATTTCCATTAAATAATTGAAAGTTAAACGAAGTTTATCATCTTGATCTTTAGTGAAGATCATCTTGAAATTAATCTACACAATTATACCCATGTTTCAGGATCAATGTTCATTATGATCTCATATTTAACCAACAATTTATGATGGGTACAAATTTTAAAATATGCGAGCAAGAATAAAAATCATTTTTAATTACACAACCACAAGGGAAAGAGGTGTTTGGCTGATAAATAAATTACTTGAGTAACAGAATCATGAGCAGCGTCTTAATAAGCTCACTCACATGTTCACTAGATCCATGCTCAGCATCTGATTTGTTTTGAAGGGGAAAAAAAAATTAATGGCCTATGTATTCACTTTAAAATGTGGCATTCTGTCTTTAATAATGTGATCCCACCAAGCATTTTGCAAGCCCCCAAACTGACAACCACAGATTACGAAATGTCATAATGTTGATAATATTGAACCATTTCCTAAAAGGTTCTGCTGTAACTGAGTTCTGTTTGTCAAGATCACCAAAACTTAGGAAAGACATAGCTTCCCCACTGTTGTCCTGGGACTGGCCATCTCACAAGGCACACAATCATTGGAACATCTAAATACATGGCCTTTCATCCAATGCAGGCCCTATGGAAGACCCTTTCTTGCTAATAAATTCTCTCTTTATGGTGATTGTTTCTGTGGCTTGGCAAATTCTTTGCCACCTTCTTCATCCATTCCTGGTTCTGAATTATCTACATACCTTAATCTGAGACTTGGTTTTCAAACCTTTCCTAGACCTTGCTAGCCCTCACTTCTAGTTTTCAATCAGCTGCTGTGCCTGACTCAGCACTCTAAATGAAAGCAATACATACTGAAAAATTATGTATTACTTTTTGGCTCTGAGACAACAGCGCTGAAACTAGACCTCAGGGCTACAGGAGAAAAGTGTTAAGTTCTAAGAGTACAGGATAACATCAATGGTAATAGGCAAGAGAAAACTCATCAAACTGCTTTTCTAGACACACTGACATCTCATTTGAATGAAAGAAAAAAATAGAGTCTGTGAATTCTCTTAATCAGGTCTATTTTTTTCTGCATCTAAATTGTTTCTAAGATCAAAAAGGATCAAAGAAGTCTCCTGAGGCTGTTTTCTTGTCATTTAAGTTTAAAAAACAGTAAAGTACTTTAATTTCACTTAATTGCCATAAATTCAACACAGCTTAAAGAAAAAAAGTTTATAGTGCTGGTTTTCTTTGTCAATAATCGTTTTTACAAATCCCCTCTATATCATTCCTAATTGTATTTTGTATTTCCCAATTCACGCTTGTTAACCTTCTTTGCCTATCACATTGGGTCAGACCAACAGATTTTGCTGACGGAATAAAAGTATTATACAGATACAAAGAAAACCTCAGGTTGAGCTCTATGAGATCATTCACAGATGTCACCCCTAGCAATAGGAGAAGAGGTTGTCTTGCAATTGTAAGAGTAGGAAGGGGAGTCTATGCCTGCTAAGAATGCAAGAGCCAAGGGATACTGGTAAGAGTGGTCTCTTCCTCTCGGGAAGTGACTTCAAACTATACATATGGCAAAGAAAGTGGTCCAGATCAGCAGTTTCTACCTACTATGCCAAGCATTTGCAAGAGGAGAGCCTCAGAAAACTCAATTAAAATCTCCCATGGAGTGGACAGCCACACAGCCTTGACATTGCCAGATAGCAGAAGAAACAATCCATCAACCGGACAAACATGACAGTTTATGTTTTACAAGACCTAACAGGCCATCCTAACCCCAATCAGGGGTTGCAAGGATAAGAAAGCTTTCATTCCCTGGGAAGGTTCTGGGACCAAGGACGATTATCTGACACCACCAATGTCTTTTGCTACTGGAGTCACCATTGCAACATTTACTTGTCTATGTATAGCTTACTACTTCAGGAAAATTATTTACAAAGAATAAAAGATGTAAAATGTAAGAAGGAAGTAGAGGGGAACAAGAAACTAAATATACCCAGTGCTATCCTCTATGAGGGTATAAAGGAAGAGGTAAATAAATCTCAACATGGAAAAACCTAAAGTCTTTTTCATTCTCGATAATTTGGCTTGAGAAAATTGAAATCCCTTATAAACCAAAATTAGTCCAATACTCTGGCTCTGACAGTGACATTAGCAGTGGTGTGATGCAGCTGGTTCACTCAGGCTGTCAAAGAGCCACTTGTTAAAGTGTCAGGAAATTTTTGAGCTCATGTTAAACACAGTCATTTTAAAACTTAAACTACATAAGCGTAAAATTAAATGCTTTCTATCAAAATAGAAAGATAATAAATACTCAAAATTCTCACTACTTATTTTACTACATTTTACAATTATGTATGCTATTGATTTATAGACACATAATTTATCTGTATGACGGAAATACTATAAAATAGTGTGCTACTGTACTCCTCTTCCCAGTTGCTCTTTCAGTAACAT
Source organism: Ateles fusciceps (assembly GCA_036589455.1). Lineage (NCBI taxonomy): Eukaryota > Metazoa > Chordata > Mammalia > Primates > Atelidae > Ateles > Ateles fusciceps. The sequence goes on from JAZHEH010001979.1 coordinate 9,342,811, forward strand.
CACGTTAGTAACTTGAAATCAGACATGGGATGAGCATTAATACTATGGAAATCCACAAAAGCTAAACGTCAGGGTTTTAGTTATTGTTTTGATTGTCAAGGCTTAAGAAAAAGATGGATAAAATGTTAATAATGAAAATAAACTTTAGAATGTATATATATGTAGCCCTGCATTCTAAACACAAAATATCTTTTAAAAAATTTTTCCTCAATTTGAAAATTATTATCTGACTCAGCAAAGAAGTCACTCATCATTAAATAAGTGACATTCTGACAAACATAGTCCTTAAGCTGAAAAAGATTTTTGCTTAATAAATGTAATTTGTATAAGGATGAGAAATAGTTTAATTATAAGACATACAACAAATGTAATGATGATAAACTGTACTGGGAAAAAAGTTAGCAGATTGGAAAAAAACTTCATTTTTCAGGTAGCGGTTGCAAACATAAGTTGGCTAAAGACACGAGTTCAGCGAAAATCAGCAGAACTGATTCTTTAAGAATCAACTAGTTATATGGAATTTATAATAAAATGTATTGTATATATTATTTGTAAATGTGTGCTACACATCCATATATCTGTAATATTTACAATAAAGGCACATATGCATGTATGTATACAACACACACACATACATATATATGTGCTATGGTTTGAATGTGTCCAGCCAAAAGCATGTATTGGAAACTTAATTTCCAACGCAACAGTAAGGGGAACCTTTAGAAAGTAAATAGTCATGAGGGTTCTGCCTTCATGAATTGCTTAACGTTGTTATCATGAAAGTGGGTTTGTTACTGTGGGAGTGGGTTCCTTATAAATGGACAAGTTTGGCCCCTTCTTTCTCTCTCTGTCTTTCTCTTGCTCTTTCTGGCCCTACTGCCTTCTGTCATGGGATGATACAGCAAGAAGGTCCTCACCAGAAGCTAGAGCCAGGATGTTGGATTTCCCAGCCTCCAGAACTATGAGCCAATAAATTTTCATTTGTTATAAATTACCTAGTCTCAGGTATTCTGTTATAGTAGCACAAAATGTACTAAGACTATAGGTATAGGTATACAGATATAGATACAAATATATAGATACATTTTTTGGTGTAATTAATATTCACCAGCACACCATTAAACATTAGACACAGGGACCTATATTCAAAATTTATTTAAATAACTATGGAAATGTACATAAAGCAAACAGATACAATAAAACCAAAATGAAGGGATAATCACGGCAGCATAGAAAAGGAAGACATGGATAAAGTTAGCATACTAACATGCCTGCCCTGAGGTCTTACATCACTGCTAAGGAGTAAATTGAGAATACACTTCTACATGTAGAAAATTTAGTATTTAAAAAAGAAGGAGGCCAGGTGTGGTGGCTCACACATGTCATACCAACACTCTAGGAGGCTGAGGTGGGCAGATCAGCTTACGTGGGGGAGTTCGAGACTAGCCTGACCAACATGGAGAAACCCCATCTCTACTAAAAATACAAAATTAGCCAGGCATGATGGCACACGCTTGTAATCCCAGCTACTCAGGAGGCTGAGGCAGGAGAATTGCTTGTACCCGGGAGGCGGAGGTTGCGGGTGAGCCGAGATCACACCATTGCACTCCAGCGTAACAAGAGCAAAACTCTGTCTCAAAAAAAAAAAAAAAAGAAGAAGAAGGAAGAAGGAGATATATAAACTAACTTTGTCAGACTGGGTCACAAAAACTTCTTGGCATTAAATATTTCTTGCTCACTACTCAACGTTATTGGAGAAAGTAAAGGCCATTCTCTGAAAAAACTGAAGCACAAGAGCTCAGGAAACTTTGGTGCTTCTACCAGTTCTCTGGGTGATGCTTCTTGCTGTATCAGGTGAACAGATTATTATTTCAGTGTTTCACTATACCACGTTGAAGTGGTCCTTATGGAAGCCAGAAGGCTTGATGGGTGAGCTATTAAGATCTCTACTGAACTTCTAGTTTGTTTAATTAGTTCTTCACAGGGCAGTCCAGAATGTTCCTGTCACTTCGGATAGTCCTGTTACCTAATTATCACTCAAAAAGTTTGTTTGCTTAAGCAACTCTCTGGAACATAAAAGTCTTCCCTTTCTTCCACCACTAATTAAATTTTACTAATTACTCAAGGCCCAACAGAAGTCCCAGCTGTTCTATTATCTGATTATATGTTAGTCGATTAGAAAGCTTATCTATTTTCCATGAACAAATCTAAACATCTTCCTGGATACTTCCCAACCAGAATTACTTGAGATTGGAGGCCTATTGGCAATAGGCACTCCTGGCTAACAGACTAAATGACGTAAATGCTTTATATGCATAAAAAGGAAGTGTGAGAACCAAGGCAAAATGTCAACTTTTAAATCACAACCAGATCAACAAAGCAGCTTTTAAAATCCTGACATACTTATGTTGCACAAATATTACAGTCAAGGCACTGGGAATATTACATGGACTGCACTTTTATTTAGGCATACTTTCTTAAAAAATACATTATGTCTACAAATAAAAGTCTACTTCTCTCTTTTAGGGAAAGAACTATATCAAGAAACATAGTTAGATGACTTCCCCTTTCAGGAACTTTGGGTAGATGTACTTTCCCTATTTCTCCCGCTGAGTACAACTAAAAGACCTGTACATTATAAGTAAAATAAGAATAAGAAAAAAGGAGAAGGCAGACCACCTAGGGACTTTATGATGTGAGGTAACACAGTGGTGAGTTACTGGGGTTTTCTTTTAACTTCCTGTATACCAGACTTGGAGCTGCAAGAAGCTGGTAACCCAGAAATGAAAACAGGTACAGACAAAAAGAGCTCCAACAAAAGCCTCCCCCACTCTAGCCAAACAATCAAGAAAGAGAAAGCCCAGCAAAACAACAACAACAACAATTTTTAGACAATAACCATATTACTCCAGCCAAACACCACAGGCAAAATGGTGGCCCCCACCATGCCTGTGCCAGAAAAGGTCAAGTGGAGAGCCCAGATTCCACCCCGTATGAGGCTATGATGAAACACCCCAAGACTCTGCTGAGGTAACATCAGAGAAAGCCAAGTATGGAGCCAGCGTTTATATCTCTTCCAGCCAGTTACAGGGTCCCTTCCAATGGTGTCAGTGGGGGATTATACGGGGAGCCGGAGCTCCCAGCCCAGCCAGCAATAACAAGGAACTTCCCTACTTTAGATGTCAACAAAGGTCAAATGGGAACCTGGACTTCTCACTTCCACCTGGAAATAATGAGGTAACACACCCCACCAATTATGGCCGTGTGTTAAATAGAAAGCCAATTACAACTGAAGGTTTGAGTAATATCTAGTCTCATAACATAACACAAAACTATCCAGACCTCAGTAAAAAAAAATTACTCACCACACCAAGAACCAGGAAAATCTCAAACTGAGTTTAATAAAAGACAATCAACAAATGCTAAAACTGAGATAGCAGAGATGCTAGACTTTTCTTACAAAGATTTTAAAGCAGCCATGATAAAAGTGCTACAATGATCAATTATGAACATGTCTGAAAAAAATGAAAAAATAAAATTAGCAAAATCTATAAAAGTATCAGCAGAGCAACAGCAGACATAAAGAAGAATCAAATGGAAATTTGAGAACTCCACAACACAATAAGCAAAATAAAAACTCAAAAGATGAATTCAATAACAGTATAGAAGAAACAGAGGAAAGAATCCATGAACTAGAAGGTAGACCAATGGAAATTATTCAATCTTAACAACAGAGAAAATAGAATTTTAAAAAACAAAGAGAGCCTTAGGAACCTGTGAGACTACAACAAAAGATCTAATCTGTCATGGAAGCCCTAAAAAGAAAGGAGAAAGAGGGTAGGTCTAAAGGAAGTACTCTAAGAAATAATGGCCAAAAACTTCCCCAATTTGGGAAAAGACATAAACCTATGGATTCATGGAATTTAATGAAGGCCAAACAGAATAATTTCAACCAAATCAATATCAAAACACATCATAATTAAATTTCTGAATATAAAAACAAAGAAGAAAATCTTGAACAAAGTCAGAGAAAAAGTACACCTGAGCAATAGGGGGAAGACAATTCTAAGACAATAGATTTTTCATTAGAAAGCATGGAGGCTAGAAAAAAATGGCACAATATTTTTTAAATGTTGAAAGAAAAGAACTGTCAATACCCAGTGAAAATATCCTTCAGGAATGAAGGAGGAGTCATGACATTCTCAGATAAAGGAAAACCAAGAGAAACTACTGCCAGCAGATATACCCTAAAAGAAAGGCTAACCAAAATTTTTGAACAGTAAACAATTGTTTTTAAACAATAAACAATAAAATAAAAAATTTTGGAATATAAGAAGGAAGAAAAAATGAGGTACATAAAACTATGAGTGAATTCATTCAGCTTTTCTTCTGCTCTTGACTTTTCTAAATTATATTTGACTGTTGAAGCAGTAATTATAACACTATCTTATGTGATTCTAAATGTATATAAAGAAAATTCTTTATATAATTAAGTTATAAAGAGAAGAGGGCAAAGGGATGTAAAGAGAGATAAACTCTCTATACTTCACTTGAAATGGTAAACTAATGGCACTATTAGACTCTGGTAAGTAATGTATACATAATGTAATAACTAGAGCAACCATTTGAGAATTTATACAAAATGAGACACTTAAAACCTCTATAAATAAATCAAAATGAGATTCTAAAAAATGTTCTAGTAATTCACAGGAGGTCAAGGAGAAAAGATTATAGAAAAGCAAAAAATAATGTGAACATAACTGTAAGACCTGAAACTATGAAAATACTAGAAGAAAACCTGGACATTGGCCTAGGCAAAGAATTTATAACTAAGATCTAAAAACATATGCAACAGAAACAAAAATAGGCAGATGAGATGGCCTATTTCTGCACAGCATAAGAAATTATCAACAGAGTGAACAAATAACCTTCAGAATGAGAGCAAATATTTGCAAACTATGCATCTGACAAAGGACTAATATTCAGAATCTACAAGGAACTCAAACATCTGAACAACAACAAAAAATACCAATAATCTCATTAAACAGTAGGCAAAGGACATGAACGGACATTTTTCAAAAGAAGACATAAAAATGGCCAATAAGCATATGAAAAATATGCTCAACATCACTAATCATCAGAGAAATGCAAATTAAAACCACAATGAAATACCATCTTACACCAATCAGAATGGCTCTTATTGAAAAGTCAAAAAACAACAAATGTTGGTTGAAGATGTGGACAGAAGGGAATGCTTATACACTGTTGGCGGGAGGTAAATTGATACAACCTCTATAAAAAACAATATTGAGATTTCTCAAAGAATTAAAAACAGAATTACTATTCAATCCAACAATTCTACTACTGGATATCTACTCAAAAGAGAAGAAATCATTATATCAAAAAGATACTGGCACTTACATGTTTATCTTGGCATTATACATGATGGAACTGGAAGCCATTATCTGAAGTGAAATAACTCAGAAACAGAAAGTTAAATGCCATATGTTCTCACTTACAGGTAGGAGCTAAGTAATATGTACCCATGGGCATGGAGAGTGGAATAATAGACTTGGAGGGGGAGGGTGGCAGAAGGCTAAAGGATGAAAAACGATGTAATGGGTACAATGTAAAATGTTTGGGTGATGGCTACACTAAAAGCCCAGATTTTATCATTATGCAATATATCCATGTAAAAAACTGCACTTGTACCCCTTAAATCTATGAAGATAATAAAGTAAACAAACAAAATAAAAAATAAAAAGGCATATTTTAGCCCTATATATCGATAATTCCATCAAATATAAATTGGTCTATATATGCCAGTTAAAAATAAAAGACAGTCATTGTCAAAGCAGATTAAAGCACTTAACCCAACTACTTTCCATCTACAAAAAATTTACCACAAATATGTGATATAGGCAGTTTGAAAGTAAAAGGGTGGAAAAAGATATAGTACTTCCCTCTTATTCATTAGGTTTACATTCCAAGACCCCCAGTGGATGCCTGAAACTACAGATATTACCAAACCCTAAAATACTATATTTTTTCCTATACATACACACCTATGATAAAGTTTAATTTATAAATTAGGTACAATAAGAAATTAACAATATTAACTAATAGTGCAATCGAACAGTTGTAATGATATACTGTAGTAAAAGTTGTTTGTATATATATAGTCTCTCTCTCTTTCTCAAAATGTCTTAACATTTTCAGGCCATGGTTGCTCATGAGTAACTGAAGTCATAGATAAAGACAGATTACTGTACATCATTTAGACATTAATCAAAGCAGGAGTGACTACATTAATATCAGATAGATTTCCAAACAAAGAAAATTACCATAGACAGAGAAGGATATTACATATTAGAAAAGGGTCAATGAACCAAATGTGCATGCAACAAACAATGAAGCTGGAAAATATGGAATGCAAAAACTGATGGAACTGAAGGGAGAAAAAGATAAATTCACATGAAGTTACAGTTTGAAACTTTCAGCACCCTCTTAACAATTGACAGAAAATCAGCAAAGCTATATAAGAATTCAACAAAACCATCGAGTATGGACTGAATTGTAATTGCGTTTCCCAAAAATTTGTATTTTGAAGGCTTAACCTCCAGCACCTTAGAATGTGACTATATTTGGATATGGTTAATTCGGATATGGTTTTCTAAAGAGGTAATTAACAAAAGTTGGCTGTTAAGGTAGGCTTTAATCCAATCTGACTGGTATCCTTATAAGGAGAGAAGATTAGGATATATAGAGTGAGACACACACCAGGGATGTGTGTGCACACAAAACAGACAATGTGACGACTGTGGTGTTATGATATATAGGAACTACATATATATGAACCTGGTATATAGATATAGATATAGATATAGATTATGATATATAGAAACTATATATATTATGAACCAGGACCCATGGATGAAAACCTATATATATATATATATATATATATATATATATGTATGTATACATATACATACATATACATATACTTACAGGTTTACATATATATACACACACATATATATAGGTTTTCATCCATGGGTCCTGGTTTATAACTCCCATATCCCTTGTTACTGTCTTTTGTTGTAATGTTGGGTGTGTTAGGCTTCAGAGGCAGGCCTCAGGAAATGAAACTTCTTGCCTGCCTTCCTTTCACCTGTCCCAATGTAGGACTGCAGTCTTCTCCCACCTTTCTTATTCTGGGTCTTAACACTTTCCCTTGTAAAGGTCCCACCTCAAACCCTGAGAGAAAGAAGGCTTCTACTAAAACTCAAGAGGCCTGGGTTCAGAGAGCTTCTGGATAGCTGAACATGCAGAGGCTCCTGGAAGGTGGCGTACCCATGGAGGACATGGAAGCTCCGTGCCCTTTCCACCATAGGTCACCCTATGCATCTCTTCATCTGTATACTTTGCAATATCCCTTGTAATACACTAGTAAACCTAAGTGTTTCCCTGAGTTATGAGCCACTTTGGCAAACTAATTGAACTCAAAGAATGGATCATGAGAACCGCAACTTGAAGCCAGTTGGCCAGAACTTCTGGAGGCCCAGACCTGCAACTGGTGTCTAGGGGTATGGGTGGCAGCCTGGGACACTGAGTCCCCAACCTGTGGAATCTGACACTATTTCTGAGTAGATAGTGTAAGGACTGAATTGGTGTCTGCTGCTTGGTATGTGGGGGGAAAAACCCACACAAATTTGGTTACAGAAGTCTTCTTTTATGTTGATGAATGCTGTGGTGTGAGAGTCGAGAAAAAACACATTTGGAGAGAGATTTTGCCGATCTAGGACACAGAAATGAGGCAGCCACCTGCAAGCCAAAAAGAGGCCTCAGGAGACACCAAACATGCCAGCACCTTGATCTTGGATTTCCAGCATCCAGAACTGTGAGAAAATAAATATCTGCTGTTTAAGCCATCCAGTCTGTGGTATTTTGTTATGGCAGCCCAAGCACACGAATGCACCATCAACCAACAGAATCTGACATTTATAAGACAATCCATCCAACAACAGAAAAATTCACATTTTTAAAGGGTACCATATTCTGGGTTATTAAAAAAACAACAAATTTAAAAGATTTAAAACTATACAGTGTGTCCTCTGGCCACAGTGGCATCAAGCTAGAAATTGACAAATAAAGAAGAAAATCTCCTAAAACTTGGAAAGTAAACAACATACTTCTAAATAATCCATGAGGCGAAAGGAGGTCTCAGTAAGAAAGAACCAAAGCAATGAATAAGCAGCTCAAGAGTGTTGAAGGAAGAGCACTGGAGTACAGCAGGGAAGTGGAGACACACCTGTGGCAACTGGAAATCCAGGCAGAAAGGGTGGAGGCACCTGACTTCTACAGCCCCAACTCCCCTGCTTGGATCAGATCTGCCTAAAGTCAGGAGGGATTTCCAGTTGCAGAGAAAAGGTAATCAGAAAATCCCCACCAGCCTCCACTACCACCAAAATTCATACCTACAGTCTTTACAATGGAAGAACTAACAGTCCTTACGCTCACTGAGCCCAGTGTGGTGAGCTACCAGGAATTCATGTGGCTGCATTGTCCCGGATTAGGAGCACAAGGTGTACATTTCCATCGCCCACCTCCCATGAGCTAAGCTGCTGTGTAGTACAGCATCACCTTGGGAAAGAGCCACCTCTGGAGTGTCCCTGCTCTGGGGAACCAGTAGTCATTGCACCTCTCCAGCTCTAAGGATTTATCTTCATTGTGCCAAGCCCACACAGGTGGCTCAATACAGCAACCTTAGCTGTGCAGAACTTGGACCAAGGATTTGGCTATGAGTCTGGTCTGAACAGCAAGAAAATCAACCCCCACCACATGCACTTCCTGGCAGAGGAACAGTTTGTCATCACTGCACAGAAAACCCATTTGTGAGCCAGCCCAACTGCTACACCCTCCCATAAGCAAGAGAGGCACTGGAGCTCCCAACCAGGTGATATGCCCCTGGGCCAGTGGAGTAGCTACATACTCATGCTGAGGACCTAAGAAACAGCCCCACAGCACCCCAATACAGACATATCCCTAGCCTTCCCAATGGTCCTTCAACCCCAATACAGGCCTGAGAAACAGTCCCCCAGGCCATCCCTAGCAGACATGCCCCCAGGCCAACCAAGCAGCCAAGACCCCCCATCTTGGACTTGAAAAACAGCCCATGGGACCCCCCCCCCCCCCCCCCCCCCCCCGCAGACACACCTCACATCAGCTGAGCAGTCCCGTGCCTGCCTCCCAGGGCCACCCATGGGCCTCCCTAGCAGAAACACCCAGACCAGAGAAGAAGCCATGTGACCTTGTCCTGGGCCTGAGAAATAGTCTTGCAAGCCACCCCCTGGAAAACATGTTTCCAGGCCAACTGAGCAGCCATGCAGCCATGTCCTGAACCTGAGAAACAGGCCAATGGCTCAAACCCAGCAGACACACCAACAGGCCAGCTGAGCAGCCATGCAACTGTATAACAGGCCTGAGGAACAGCCCTGCAGACTCCCCCTGAGCAGGCATCTTCAAGCCAGTTGCTCACAGCCAGAGTAACAAGCCTATGGCCCCAACTGCAATGAGCCAGACCCCAAGCAGGCCACCCCACCATGTGCACATATGTGGCCCCAATCTGAGAAACAGCTCAGCAAGCCTACTCCTGGCAAAGCTGAACCACCATCACCACATATACTCTTCTAGCCTAGGCCACTAAGAAACTCCCAAATGCCACTAGTGTGGACTACAGCTGAAGAAACTACACAGACACTACACTACTGTGTCCACCTAAAACCAAGGCCAACACATACCCACTAAACTAACAATCCAAGTCTCATTGATAGGAAGACTTTCCCTATGAAACCTACACCATAAGGTTGGAAGAGGCAACTTTTCCACCAAATGCATAGAAATCCACATGTGAATGCATCAACCATGAAAAAGCAAGAAAACATGTCACTTCCAAAAGAAAACAGTAATTCTCCAGCAACAGATCCCAATCATAAGGAAATATATAAAATGCCAAAAAATTTGAAAGAATAATCTGAAGGAAATTCAGTGAGATACAGGGGAATACAGATAAATAATTGAACAAAATCAGGAAAATAAATTATTATTTGAATAAGAAATTTAACAAAGAGATAGTTATCATTAAAAAGAATCAAACAGAAATTCTAGAGATGAAGAATTCAATAAATAAAATTAAAAATACAATCTAGAGCTTCAAAGGCACAGTAACCAAGCAGAAGAAAGAATTTCTGAACTTGAAAATGCGTCTTGTGAAATAACATGAGCAGAGAAAGAAAAGAAAAGAAGAAAGTAAGAAAGGAAGGAAGAAATGCAACAAGATTTATGATACACCATTAAGCAAACAACTATTTGTATTATGAGTGTTCCAGAAAGAGAAAAGAAGAGAAAGGTGAGGAAAATTTAATTATTAAAATAATAGCAGAAAATTTCCCAAGTCTTGGGAGGGAGATGGACATCTGTGTCTGGGGAGCTTAAAGACCCCCGATGGATTTAACTCAAATTGTTCCTCTCTGGGGTACATTATAGTCAAATTGTCAAAAGTCAAAGACAAAAAATTCTAAAAGCAAGAAGAGAAAAGCATCAAGTCACATACAAGGCAATCCTCATTAGACTAACAACAAATATCTCAGCATAAATATTATAGGCCAGGAAAGAACGGGATATTATATTCAAAGTCCTGAAGGAAAAAAAAAAAAGAAAAGAAACAGTCAACCAAGAATATTACACCCAGCAAAGCAATTCTTTAAAAATAAAGGTAAAATAAAATCTTTCATAGACAAGCAAGAACTAAGGGAATTAATCACCACCAGACTGACCTTTAAAAAAAAAAATGCTCAAGGAATTATTATCTGAAAGTGAAAAGGTAAAAACTACCATGGTGAAAACATGCAAAATCATAAAACTCACTGGTAGAGTCTATTCCAAAGGAGAAAGACAATGAAAGCAAACCTTATTACTACAGAAAACTACACAACTGCAAAAAGTAAATAATAAGAGAAAGTAAGGAATAAAGAACATACAAAGCAGCCAGAAAATAATAAAACTGACCTCACCTCTCAATAATGACCGTGAATATAAATGGATTAAATTCCTCATTTAAAATATATAAACTGACTGAGTGGATTAAAAACAATGCCTAACCATATTTTACCTACAACAGACTCACCTCACACATAAAGACACAAATAGGTGAAAAGTGAAGGGATAGAAAGACATATTCCATGTGAATGGAAACCACAGCGAGTAGAAAAGGTATTCTTATATCAGACAAAACATTCTTCAAATTAAAAGCTGTAAAAAGAGACCAAAAAAAGACATTACATAAAAATAAAGAAATCAATTCATCAAAAGAAATAACTATTGTGAATATATGCACCCAACACTGGAGTACCCAGATATATACAGCAAATATCATCAGATTTAAAGAAAAAGATAAACCTCAGTACAATAATAATTGGGGAGTTAAACACTCCACTCTCAGCATTTGACAAATCATCTATACAGAAAATTAATAAAGAAACATTGGATTTAAACTGCACCATAGACTAAATGAACCTAATAGACATTTAGAAAACATTTCACCAAACATCTTCAGAATACAAATTCTTTTCATCAGCATATAAAACATTCTCCATGATTGACCATATGTTAGCTGCAAAACAAGACTCAAAACATTTTTAAAAATTGAAATCATATCAAGTATCTTATCTGATCACAATACAATAAAACTAGACATCAATAGTAAGAGGAACATTTAAAACTATACAAATACATGGAAATTAAACAACATGCTCCTAAATAACCAGTGGATGAAGAAAAAAAAATAATAATAAAATTTTAAAAGCACAACACACCAAACTTATGAGACACAGCAGAAGCAGTATTAAGAGGAAACTTTATAACAAAAAATGCCTACATCAAAAAACTGAAGACTTCAAATAAACAACCTAATGAGACACCTCAAGGAACTACAAAAGTAAGAACTAAACCCAAAACTAGGAGAAGGAAAGAAATAATAAAGATCAGAGCAGAAATATAATAACCAAGGCTTTTTTGAATGCAAAAGGTTGGTTTTTTGAAAACATAAACAAAATTGCAAATCATTAGCTACACTAAGACAAAAGAAAGAAGACCCAAATAAATAAAATCAGAAACAGAAAAAGAAGACATCACATAAATACAAAAGAAACCACATAAATACAAAAGATCATTAGAGACATTTATGAATTACCATATTCCAATAAATTTGAAAACCTGAAGGAAATGAATTAGTTCCTGGGTACATATAACCCACCAAGATTGAACCAAGAAGAAATAGAAAACCTGAACAAACCAGTAACAAGATAATGACATTGAATCAGTAATAAAAACTCTTCCAACAAAGAAAAGTCCAGGACCAAATTGCTTCACCATGGAATTCTATCAAACCTTTAAGAGAGAATTGATACCAATTATTCTCAAATTTTTCCATAGCAAATTAAAGCAGAGGGACTTCTTCATAACTTATTCTATGAGACCTACACAATCCTGATACTAAAACCAGAAAAAGACCAGCCAAAAAAGAAAACTACAGGCCAATACACCTGATGTGTATAGATGCAAAAATCCTCAACAAAATACTAGCAAACCAAATTCAACAGTTCAAAAAGGTAATACATCATGATCAAGTGGGATTTTTCCCAGAAATGCAAAGATGGTTCAACATATGTAAATCAATAAACATCACAAGTCATATTCATAGAATGAAGGACAAAAATGATATGATTATCTTAATAGATGCAGGAATAGCCTTCGATAAAATTTAACATTGCTTTATGATTTAAAAAAAAAAAAAACCTCTTAGTAAATTCGTCATAGAATGAAAGTAACTCAATACAATAAAAGCCATATATGACAAACTCACAGCTAAACATCTTACTGAACATGGGAAAGTTGAAAGATTTGCCTCTAAGAACTAGAACAAGACAAGAAGGCCTACTGTCACTACTCTTATTCAATATAAAACTGGAAGTTCTAACCAAAACCATTAGGCAAAAGAAATAAAGCCCATCCAAGTTGAAAGGGAGGAAGTCAAATTGCTCCTGTTTGCAGATGACTTGATCTTAGGTATAGGAAAACCTGAAGATTTTACCAAAAAAAACTCTTAGAACTGATAAATTCAGTGAAGCTGCAGAATAAAAAATTAATATGCAAAAATAAGTAACATTTCTATACATGAACACTGAACAAGCTGAAAAAGAAATCAAGAAGGCAATCTCATTTACAATAACTATAAATATTACCTAGGAATAAATTTAACCAGAGGTGAAAGACCTCTATAAGGAAAACCATAAAACACTGATTTAAGAGGATAAAAACAAATAGGAAGACGTCACATGCTCATGAATTACAGAATTAATATTATTAAGACAACAATGCTACCCAAAGCAATCTATAGATTCAAGTTAAACCCTATCAAAATATCAATGATATTCTTCAGAAAAATAGAAAAAAAATTCTAAAATTTTTATGGAACCACAAGGAGGTATCACACTACAAGACCCCAAAATACATTACGAAGCTGTAGTAACCAAAACAGCATAATACTGGCATAGAAACAGACATACAGACCAATGAACAGAATAGAGAACTAAGAAATTAATCCACATATTGATAGCCAACTTATGCTTGACAAAGATGATAAGGACACTCAATGAGGAAAGGGTTCTGGGAAAACTGAATATCCACACACAGAAGAATGTAACCAGACTGTCACCTCTCATCCTATACAGAAATCAACTCAAAATGGATCAAAGACCTAAATGTAAAACCTGAAACAATAAAACTACTAGAAGAAAGCATAGAGAAAATGCTTCAGGACATCAGTCTGGGTAAAGACTTATGAATAAGAGCTCAAAATCACAGGCAACAAAAGCAAGAATAAACAAATGGAATTATATAAAACTAAAAGCTTCTGCACATCAACGAAAACAATCAACAGAGTAAAAAGACAACCTATAGAATGGGATTAAATATTTGCAATCTGCTTATCCAAAGGGGAATAGTATCCAGAATAGACATGGAACTGAAACATCTCAATAGCAAAAATAGTAATAATGACAATCTGATTTAAAATGGGCAAATTATTGAATAGACACTTCTAGAAGGAAGGCACAGAAATTGAAAATGCTCAACATCACTAATCATCAGGGAAATGCTAATCAAAATCACAATAAGATATCATCTCATCCCAATTAGAATAGCTAACATCAAAAAGACAAAAATTCACAAATGCTGGGGAAGATGCAGAGAAAAGGGAACTCTTATACACTGTTGGTGAGAATACAAAATAGTATAGCCACTATGGAGAATAGTAGGGAGGTCCCTCCAAAAACTACAAAAAGAAGTACCATAAGATCCAGCAAGCTCACTACTGGGAATTTATCCAAAAGAAAGGAGATCATTATATCAAAGAGACATCTGCACCCCCATGCTTACTGCAGCACTATTCATGAGAGCCAAGATATGGAATCAACCTAAGGGTCCAACGACAAATCAATGGATAAAGAAAATGTGGTATACGTACACCGTGGAATACTATTCAGCCATAAACATAAACAAAATCCTGTCATTTGCAGCTGCATGAACGAACTGATGGACATCATGTTAAGTGAGATAAGCCAGGAACAAAAAGTTAAACATTACATTCTCACTCATATGTGGAAATTAAAAAAAGAAAAAGTGGATCTCACGGAAGTAAAAATTAGAACAGAAGGTAGTAATAGCAGAGAGGGAAGGGAGGGATAGGAACACATTTGTTAAAGGATGCAAAATTATAACTAGATAGAAGGAATGTGTTCTAGCATTCTCTATTATGGTAGGATAACTACAATTAACAATAATATAATATATAGTTTCAAATAGCCAGAAGGAGGTTATGGGACATTACCAACACAAAGAAATAATAAATGTTTGAGGTGATGTATATGCTAACTACCCTGATCTGATCATTGTACATCATTTGTATCAAAGCAGCACTATGTACCCCATGAATATATACAATTATTATTTGTCAGTTAAAAAAAACTAAACCCAAACAAAAAGAAAGTCTCAAGAATTTTTTTTAATATAATTAATCAAATTAAAATTAAAATATTACATCAAAATCTATGGGACACAACTAAAACAATGCTGAAAGGAAATTTCTTTTTTTTTTCTTTTGATGACAGAGTTTCACCATGTTGGCCAGGCTGGTCTTGAACTCCTGACCTCAGGTGATCCGCCCACCACCTTGGCCTCCAAAGTGCTTGGATTACAGGCATGAGCCACCGTACCTGGCACTGAAAGGAAATTTCTAGCACTAAATGCCTACATTAAAAAAGAGGAAAGGCTAGGCATGGTGGCTCATGCCTCTAATCCCAGTACTTTGCATGGCAGAGCCAGGAGGATCACTTGAGGCCAGGAGTACTAGGATTAGAGACATGAGCCACTCTGGAGGCTGAGGCAAGATGATCACTTGAGCCTAGGAGGTCAAGGCTACAGTGAGCTATGACTGCTCTACTGCACTCCAGCCTGAGCAACAAGGCAAAATCATGTCAAAAAAAAAAAAAAAAGGAAAAGTCTCAAATCAATGATCTTAATTTCCACTCCAGGAACCTAGGAAAAAAGACCAAAATAAACCCAAAGCAAGCAGAATAAAGGAAATAATAAAAACAAGAGCAGAAATCAATGTAATTGAAAACAGAAAAATAGAGAAAACTAATGAAACAAGTATCTAGTTCTTTGAAAAGATCAACAGAAGTGACAAACATCTAGAAAGACTAAAAGAGGAAAAAGAGAGAAGATACAAATTGCCAAATTGAGGAATGAAAATGGAATTTATCCTTGTTGTTCCTGTGTCTCATCCCTAGAGTCCCTCCAAACATTAATAGAATAAGAAATACTACTAAACACGAGCAACTCTACACACTTAAATCTCACATCCTAGACAAAAAAGACTAATTCTTATAAAACATAACTGCCATAACTCAACCACATGAAGTAAGTTCCCAGGTGATGCTAACGCTACTTGTCCAGGAACCACACTTTGAGAACCACTGCTTTACTGCTTTGTAGTCCTGTGACCAGAAGTATAACACTTAATCACAAGTATACCACTTAATCTAACTTTCAGTGTCCTCGCTGGTGAAATTCACATGGCAATATCGACCCAAACTGTCAGAGGCATTGGAACCAGAGCAACTCCATCTTGAATGGGAACTGGGTAAAATAAGGCTGAGACCTACTGGGCTGTATTCCCAGGAGGTTAAGGCATTCTAAGTCACAGGATGAGATAGGAGGTCGGCACAAGATACAGATCACAAAGACCTTGCTGATAAAACAGCATGTGTCGAAGAAGCCGGCCAAAACCCATCAAAACCAAGATGGCGACAACAGTGACCTCTGGTCATCCTCACTGCTCATTATACGCTAATTAAAATGAATTGGCATGCTAAAAGACACTCCAACCTGCACCATGACGGTTTACAAGTGCCATGGTAACGTCAGGAAATTACCCTATATGGTCTAAAAAGGGGGAGGAAGCTTCAGTTCCAGGAATTGCTCATCCTTTTCCAAGAAAACTCATGAATAATCTACCCCCTTGCTTAGCATATAATCAAGAAATAACTATATGTATCCTTAGTTGAGCAGTCCATGCTACTGTTCTGCCTATGGAATAGCCATTCTTTATTCCTTGACTTTCTTAATAAACTCGCTTTCACTTTACTCCATGGACTCACCCCAATTCTTTCTTGCATGAGAGCTAAGAACCCTTTCTTGAAGTCTGAATCGGGACCTCTTTCTGATAACAAAACTATACAAAACAGTACTTCATAAAACTCAAAATAAGACAGTGTATGTGAAAACATTTTGTAAATCACAATGTATTATATAATATATTCCATTATTCAAAAACTATTTTTGTAATGCTTATTATATGCTGGCACTACGTTATGAAATAAGAATAAATCAATCATTGGAGTTTATAGTCTGGTATGGAAGACAAACATTAAATAGATCATTATTTAATTATCAATGTAAACAAATATTATTTGTCAATGATGAAAATGTTTGAGAAAACATTAATATTTTGAAACAGAAAGCAATATAGTAAAAATGCATGACTACAAAAATTAAATCAAGTAAATGACAATGAGGGCATAGAAAGTTTAAAGATAAAGCCTTATCAACCCATTATCTATACTTGAGGGTACTGGATTCCTGCTATGGAAAAATTAGTTAAGAAAATAATCTCAAACCCTCCTAAATTACTATCAAGCAAATCGAGTATGTTTCATAATATATAGAGTGTGTAAGGTCCAGAAATCAGATTCAGTATAAAAGGGCAATTGAATAGGGAAAATATATTCAATGTTCTTTCCAAGCACCTTTGGGAAGTGGTCCTAACCTTTCCCTTCTAGCTTTCAACAACACTTTATGTTTTGCAAGTTATTAATCAAAGCATACTGCCTTTTATTAACTCTGACTGGTAATAAAATAGACATTTTTCTTAATCAAGCCCACACTGTGGCTTAAATCACCTTTAGGCCAAAATTTATTCTCCTGGGTGGGAGGCAAGCTCATCAGAAAGATCTCGAGAAGGATGATTTTATCTGTGGGGGAGGATTTCAAAGCTTTCCCAAGCAGGCGGTGAATAGGGACTCTGTCTGCCTTCCCAGAAATAGCCAGCAGGCTAGAAGAGTCCAATGCTACCCATCTGCTTTTGGTGACAAATTGGTGGTTTGCTCATAAACTTGAAAATCCAGCCAAACCAGTGCAGGGTTGGATCACAGGCTCCTTTTTGGCTCTGTTCTGGGCCCTTTTAAAATGAAAACCGTGTACTCTTTTTTCTGCTCAATACTTTAAAATGGCAAAATGTATGATTTCCTCAAAGGAGTTTCCATAAGCTCTTTAAGGAAAAAGAGCTTTGTTTTTTGTAATTCACCCTTTAGAAGAGACCAAATTTCCAATATGAAAATGAAATTTACCCTTGCCATTCCTATGTCTCATTTACTACAGAGGGCAGGCCTACAAATCCGGATTAGCCAGACCTTAGCAGGTGATGGGACAGCATACACAGCTTTATTTAGTTGAACATCTTGAATCCATCTTGGGACAGTCTATCCTTCAAAAGCAATCCCCCCAAAGCTGGGCATAGTGGTACATGCCTGTAATCCCAGCTACTTGGGAGGCTAATGTGGGAAGATCACTTGAGGCCTGCTAGAGGCTATGGTGTGCTATTGTCATGCCTGTGAATAGCCACTGCATTCTAGCCTGGGCAACATAGCAAGACCTCATCTCTCAAAATCAAAGTAACATGGAATTTAAAACAAATCTTCAAATAGGCCACTTAGCCACCATCTCTTTCTACTTTTCTTTATACTTTGTTGTTCCTAGTTCCCTTTCCTCTCTCCACACTGGTTTTTTCCAGGAATTTAATTATGTATCTTGAAGTTTGAGACACCCTAAGGGATTCTCCACACCCAGTCCTCCATATATTTTCATGCCTAGACTCACACTCATTGGTCTTCCCTTATATTTGTATCCCTCCTTCATTTGTGTTGGAAACTGCCTTCAAAGTGAAGACCCTCCAGGTCTGCTCCCATAGATAGGGATGAGGACAGGTAGAGACAGCTCAGGAAGACAATTGGGGGGGTGGGGACTACAGATTGAAGACTATGATAGGCTGGACTCCCTGGGAAATTCAGACTCTGATTCAGAGATTTGCATGCAGGAAGCTCATTGGTTAGAATGCTCAGGATCAACACTTATAGGGGGAGTGAAGGAAGAAAGACTGGAAGAGGGGAAAAGCTAGACAGTCACAACAAAAAAGCTGGAGTGGCCCTGCACAGTCATCCCAAATTGGCATAAGGAGCCTTGTCTTTGATCATCACATTGCATTTGACTAGTCAACGGATACAGGATGCCCCAGGAAAGGCATTCTTGGTAGAGGCAGTTCTCTTCAGTGGAGGACAATCTCCAGAAGGGAACTCAGCCACCAACACTCTTAGCAGCTGGAGGAATGAGTATTTAAGTCTTGAAAGAGGAAGTCTGAGCAACACACCACAGTATCTTCTAAAAAGACTAAGGACCATCCTGTCATTTTTATAACTTCCCACAAAGCAGCAGGGAGACCAGGGTCCTTGTTATAAGCTGAATAGGGAGGGTCAGTCAGCATCCTACCAGGAGCCAGATGACACACCCAAGACAGGGCAAACGGTTTAATTACAATGGAGCTATTTGAAAAAACATAGGTCAGGTACAGAAAAGAGCAAGACAGTCACATAGCCATTACTACTCCTAGGCCAGACGAGCAAGAGAAAGAAGAGAAGGCTGGAACCCAGAGGACAAATACCACATAGAGAAAGCCATGTTGAAAGGAGTAGAGACCTTCAGCTGAGGTCACAGCCAACTCAAGGTCCTCAGAAAGAGGGAAAATGGGAACTGAATATATCAACCTTGCTTTCTTGCCAGGGCTCCCAGTTGGCCTAACCTCATCGAGCAAGGGAACTGATTGCTATAGTTCACAGAGGTCTCAGCTTCCTGGAACAGATGGCAAGAAGATAAGAGTAAAGAATGGATCTAGAGGCACAAATAGAAGTTATCTGACATAGACTTAAAGGGACATTTACTGCTCAAAACTTTCAGCTTCCATGCTTGCTCCCACTTCCAGCAATGTACATACAAGGGAATGAAGGTCAATCTGTCTCCACAATTGAGACCACACCCTAGAGAGCAAATTCATAATGCTAAGTGCAGTAGCCGTGGAGAGTCAATGCATGTTCTGAGATTAGGGAGGTCCCGCCTATTTGGAAAACTCTTTAAGCCTTTGAAATGCACTAGTAATGAAAGTCAGCGATTTGGCATTTGGCGTATTTAAGAAAGGGGGAATAAGAAAGAAAAAGAGCGTAGCAGTGATGAGAAGGTAATTCCCTGGGAACATATCAGTCACCTCAGAGTCTTTACCAAAAAAAATAGTAAGTTTGAGCTCTATAGATACTAAGTTAGAGCCAACATAAACCTGATATATGTATCTTTAAAAAATCTATAAGTGATCTTGATACACAATCACAGTTAAGAACCATTGTCATAGTCCCAGAATGGACAGGCTTATGGAAGAAGTACTAGGGACTCCTAGAAAATATAGAAAAGAGAGAAGAAATTCCCAAGCCAAAGTAGGACATTTCTGACACTGCTCCTTAGCCTCTGACTGGTTTAAAGTATGAGGGCATAAAGTACTTGAAGAGTGTTTTCTAAAAACTAATACCAAGTAGTTTGACCATAAAAATAAACCACTTGCTCTTTCTGATTTTTTTAATGTTCAGTATCCCTACTGGGCTATTTACGGTTATGCACTCTGTGTAAGTTAGAGCCAAAGTATATAGAGAGGAGAAGACAACTGAGAGTTTTCTCAAAATACAACCCTATTGTGTGGTAAACCAGGTATGTCAAAACTGAATACAAATTTGCCATTATAAACATCAATGGCAGGTCTTAGAAGACATTCAAAAAATGACAGCCTCAACTCACCTCACAACTACTCCACTCCTAACTCCAGTCTGTACACAGCTCTTGAGCCAAACTGCTGCTGGAGCCCATGATGACCCAGGTGTAAATAAGACCTTGGGCTCTGAAGAAAATTAAGCAGAGAAAACTGGGGCTGGTATTTCTCCCTGGAGGGTTGGCCTAAAGAAATCTAGAGAGAAGCTAAAGGAATAGAGTGAGTCCTCATCCCTGAGGCTGGAAGATTAGACCTGGGAGAAAAGACACTCCAGCAGCCTCCTCTCTACTGGTGGCATACCTACAACCAGACCTGATCCTCAGGGAGCCCACAAAGTAGAACAATCATCTGACAGTGCCCAGCATCCAGAGAAGGGAAGATATATGAGGACAAGGCATGTATATAAGTCTTTACAATCAATGGAAAAGAACTAAATTATCCCGTTTAAAAAATAGAGACTACAGGAGTTGGAGACCAGTCTGTGCAACATGGTAAAACCCCATCTCTACAAAAACTACAAAAAATTAGCCAGGCACAGGGGCGTGTGCCTGTAGTCCCAGCTACCTAGAAGGCTGATGTGGGAGGATCACCTGAGGCCAGGAAGTCAAGGCTGCAGTGAGCTGAGATCACGCCACTGTACCCCAGCTTGGGTGACAGAGGGAGATCCTGTCTCAAAAACAAACAAACAAACAAACAACAACAAATCAAGAAAAGAGGTTGACAGGTTAAGCTAAAATGCAAAAATAAAGCTATATTCTATTTATAAGAAATATACTTTTAAAAATAATAAAGAATGGTTGAAAATAAAGCAAAAGGCAAAAAATACAAGGCAAATATCAGAAAAAGAAAATAGAAGTTGCAAGAAAAATGGAACACAAGTAGAATTTAAAGAATATTAAACAGAATCAATAAGAACATATGTAAACAAAGGTACAATTTACGAAAAAGATAAAATAGTGATAAACCTATATACATCACAAAATGTAAGTTAAATGTGTAAGGCATATAAAAATAAAAAGAAGAATTCTACTAAAATACAATTATAAGGAGTGATTTTAATACATTTATTATAGAATTTGATATATATAGTAAACAAATAAGTCAAAGGCAAATTAAATAATACTTGATTTTCAGATAGAACAAAAATTTACATCCCTTGAATAGCAAATACATATTTATTTCATATACTGATGGCACATTTACAAAAGTGAGTTATATACTTGGCCACAAAAGAATGGCTAAATGTAATATAAATTTTATTAGCCATACTTTCTGATAATAATACAATACAAATAATAAAAAGTTGATGCCAAAAATATGAAATAGTTGAAAATTTATTCACAAACATCTAGAAAATGCTTAAAGGGACAATCTAATTCACAAACTATCTGAATAGCAATGAAAAGGAATTTGATTCAAATTCTTTGACACTAAGCAAAAATTAAATGCACAGTTGTAACTGTCTTATAATTTAAAAATAGACATAAAATGAAGAAACTTTGTTCCCACTTGTTTTGTTTTGTTTTGTTTTTTGGAGAGGCAATGTCTTGCCATGTTGTTGGCCTCAAACTCCTCCTAGGCTCAAGAAATCCTCCCATCTTGGCCTCCCAAAGTGCTGGGATTACAGGCATGAGCCACCGTGTAGTCAGTTCACTTATTTAATACACTTAAGATAGATGATTAAAATAAAGGAAAAAAACACACAGGAGAAAGGAATTAATAAATATATTTTATTAATGAAGAATAAAATAAAATTGGTAGATATATAAAATAAATACAAAAGGTTATTTTTGGAAAAAAGTAAAATAGACAAAATCATTGTGTACCCGGTATAGCACAAATAGACAAGAATAGGGATAAAATTACAGATTCAGGAGATAAAAAGAATTATAAGAGACTATTTCATACAACTCTGTAGCAATAAGTTTTGAAACACACAAGAAAGAAATTATTTGTTATAATATCGAAATAATTTTTGAGAGGCATGGAAAACTTGAGTAGACTAATAACTATTGAGAGAAATTGAAAAAGTGATTTAAATCTGCTATGGAAAAGAGCACAAGACAGGTAAGTCAACAGCTAAGCTTTATCTGTTCTTGAAATTATCAAAAACTTCCCAATTCACTTGACAAAAACAATATATCTCTAATGCCATAACACAAAAATCAAATAAGAATAATCTCACTTTTAAATGTAAAATGCAAAGTATCTAAATAAAATAGAAGTCTAGAAATCCATACAATGAATAATGAGTAAGGAAGATATTCCAGAAATAAAAGAGTAGTTCCCTATTGGCAATAACTTTAACCTTTCCAAATTCCATTTCATATCTCCCACCACCTCCTCTCTTTCCAGGTAATTCTCTTTGGTATCCAACTTTTCTCATTTTTCCTCAACAGGATCTCCAGTCTATTGATCATACAACTTTGTCACCAGGCCTCACTCCTCTCCCCGCTTTACTCCCTGAGTGATAATAATCATGCCCTTGCATACACCTTCAACAATTCTTGTCCTCTCTAATTTTGTTCTTTCTTTGGAAACCGCAACTCTGACTAAATCCACTTCAACTTTTATACCTTCAACCAAGTATCTGAATTTGACTAAGGAAAAACACACAGCCATACCGACTGGTCTTACTTTAAGTCTGTTTGTGGTTGAACCTCAGGTAGTCCCTTAACGCTAATCAGTAATTGCCTTTCCCTCGTGCCTTCACTTTCCCATTTCAGACCTCCTCTCTCCTTAAGCCTCACCCATCCTTATGTTCAGCTGATGATCTTATTTCCCACTTCACTAAGAAAGTTGAATGACCTAAAGAAAATTTCTATCAGCATCTATTGAAATCTGTACTCATGTAGTCCACTTTCCTGCCTTTTACTGAAGAGGAGCAATTGATGTTCCCGTCTAAAGTTAGAATCTTTACTTGTGCACTATATAAAAACGTAAATTATACACACTGTTTCCAATTCCTCTTCTTCCATTCTCAATGTTTTTCTTTGCAACTATTTAGAAAATGTCAAGCTCACCGAAGAAGCATAATAATAATAAAATGAAGATCCATATACCCTCCATCTACATATACTAATTATTATTTTGCCACAGTTTCATATCTCTCTAGTCTTTATATACAAATACATATTTTATATACGCATATATGTATGTATTTATGTGTGTAGTATATGCAAACACACATATACATTCTTTTGGAGGAACCATTTCAGAGTCAATTACAAACATTATATCATTCCTTAAGTGCTTAAGTATGTATATCCTACAAATATTTTCCTATAGGACTATAATGTAGTAATCACTATCAGAAAATTTAACATTGCTACAATATTATTTATAGTCCCTATTTAAATTTCTCTATTAGTCCCAAAAATGTCCTTTATAGATTTTTTTGATTACTGTCGGTGATAGTGATGATAATATCAGTGATGGTGATAGTGATGGTGGCATTTAAATCCAGGATTCGATTGAGGACCATGCATTACATTTAATTGTCATCCTCAAAGTCTGCATTAAATATAACCTAATCAAGCCTTCACCTCTAACACTCTGCTCCATTGGCGATTTCTTGTCAAGATCACCAATGACTTTTATGTTCCTAATTCCAACATCCACTTACTTTGCCTGTAAGCAGCATTTTGACATGCCTGATCATTCTTCCTCTTTGAAATACATACTTTATTCACTTAATTCCAAAAAAAACTATAATCATCCAGTTTTTCTCAGTAATCTAGCCATTCTTTGTCACTGCCCAGTATCTCAATATTGGTCCTTTTTTTTCCTTCATCTGCACTGGATTAGTGATCTCAAACATTATTATGGCTTTAAATAGTATGTGCCAATGACTCCCAGTTTTATAGCTCTGGCCCAGACCTCTCACTTCAATTCCAGACTCACATATCCAACTGTCTTTTGGACAGAGAATTTCATAAAGAAATTCTGAAAGAAAAGAAATACGGGGAAGAAGTCTCTTCCTTCATTTTTACAGAGAGAAGTAAGCTTCTTACTTTTATTTTGTATTTCCCCTTACATTGGTTCTTGAGTAAAAATACTTCTTGTTATTAAAAAATTAATCTCTCCCAAATGAATATATAATGTAATGCAATTCCAATTTGCATCTCAACAGATGGGGTTATTTTGGAATTTGATAACTATTGAAGTTTATATAGATTTATAAATGCCTAAGAAGAACAAAAATGAGTATGGAAGAGAAGAAAACACAAGATACAGAGCACACTATAAAACCAATATAATCAGATCAATTTGATAATGGTAGAAACAGACACATTAATCACAATACAATAGTAAATACAGAAATAGATCCCAGTACAAATAAGAGGTGAAAACAGAATGAAGGCATGGGAAGGTGTGGATTATTTAATTAATGCTGCTGCCATAACTGGCCAAGTATCCAGAAGAAAATAAAACTGGTCCTCTATACAACATACAAAGTTGAATTTCATATGGATTAATGGCTTAAACATATGTTGCAAAACACAATCTTGCAAGAAAAGCCAGTCTAAGTCATCTAAGTTAGCATGGGGCTGGATGACGCCATTTTTACAAGACTGGAAACTCAGAGAGAGACTATTTGTTCACCAAACTGAACACATTCAAGCTAATGTCCATAGTATATTTATTTTTAAAAAGCTCTTCCAAATTGTCAGGAAGACAAACTAACAGAAAACAGGCAAAGGATATACAGATAATCCAGAGAAGAACATCAAAATAGCCATAAAACATGTGAAAATAGGTATAAATTCATTAGGAAGGGCAAGAAAATAACACTTAAAATTTATCAGACTGACAAAAAAATTAAAAATAACAGTAACATCTATTATTGGTTGGGATGAGGGGTAAATGGGAGGCCATGGAAATGGGAAATATTATAGCCTTACTCCATGAATTAGATTAAGGTTACTGGTTAAATAACTTTAATCTTAAGTAACCAACTGGTTACTGTAAAAATATTTCCTTAGTAAAAGTATTGAATTGACATTTTTTTAAAGGCAGCATCAAAACAGTAGCCCCACATAGAAGCCATTCAAGCAGGCTCATTTGCCCATACCCAAGATCCTGGGAGAGGAACAAGAGGGAAAAGGAGACAGAGAAGAAAAGGGAAAGGTAGCTGTGGCCGAAGGCTGAGATCCCCTCCAGCCACTTAGCCAAAGCAATAGAAATTTCCTAAAGGATTAAAAAAATAAAAATACTCACCAGGCATAATGAGTAATGATTTCCAACACAATTAAAATCCTTCTAACCAGTACTTCTAACCAGCACTGGAAGCCTCCAGCACACAAATAAGTTATATTCCAGTTGTCTGTAGCTGGGAATTTATTTGCCCATAAAAACAGTATGATAAATCTCCTAAAGCAGCTGACAAAAATTAATCACTTACACTGGCAATGAGAAGAAAGAGACAATGCAAAATCTTGTTGCTAAAACACATGATTTCAGCAACATTCTGGGTTTGCCTTGGAACCTACACTCCATTTGCATCAATGTTTCAAGGAGTGACACAATGCTATTCTCTTTGTAATAATGTTACAAACTCCAGTTGTGACAATGTTTCAACAATGCAAGTTCAATGATTCATCATAAAAAGAAAATACAAAAGCAATAGAATATCCTCTCCGTCACCTCCTATATGTGACCCTGTTTCTCTTCCCAGCTCTCTAGCTGGAGAATAACAACAATAACAACATCTACTACTTATTCTGATCAAGTTCAGTCTGGGACACTTTTTGCATGCATAATTTAGTTTAATAATCCCATAATCCTGTGATCTAAATATTATACTCATCTTACTTAAACAGGGTGATAGGTTCCAAAATACTTAACTTGTTCTCTGCCACTTAACAAATAGGCGACTGAAAGAGACATGTCTGATTCTCAGGCCATGTTTTAACCTGCTATATGCCACCAAACTCCTAGTATTCTGCCCCCAGAACACTGGGTCATGCACCAACTGGCCCAACTCCAAATTCAAGAAATGCCAGGCTCCTAGACCTTTACCACCACACCATGCATTTCACAATCATCCACTCAGAAAAGAATATGTGAGCATCTGGGCCACACATTTATGCTCCTGAGAACATTCCTTGGAATAAAATGGATCTGCCATTCAAATGTGTGGAAAGATTTGAGATCCACTGGAGGACTCCTTGGCAGAATTTTGTGACATCAGTGGAGGCTGTAGGGATGAGGATGGTGTTCCAATTCCTGAAGAAATTTCACCAGATTCCAACTGGCTGCAGAAAATCCACATTCGGGAACATTTTGACTCATGGATGTCCATGACCTTGAGTGCTAGCCCCACATGAATTCGGCACACAAGGTTCTTGTTTAATAGGTGACCTTCCCAAAATAGCTACAGCTATTAGCCCTCTCTGCAACATGTCTCTGGGCAAATTTAAGAGACAGATTTGCCTTTCAGCTTTCCAAATCCCTTGTTTGGGGTTTTAGAAAATAACCCACAATCAGAGCATTCCCTCTACCTATCATCACTTTACTTTTAACAAAACTGAATCACTTGGAGTTTTGTACTGTATTTATTTTCACTGATCTCATTTTTTCCCTTTCTTCATTTTTTCCACTTAAGGGACCATTTCCCCACATTTGGCCTAAGGCTTTGTCCCATGAGATGTGATAATAACTAAGTTGAGTGCTGAAAACTATTGAGATGTTTCATGTGGGTCATTTTGGGTTGTTGCTTTGCTTCTTTCTCTTAACACTAAAGACAAAAGGGACAGTAGGGCAGGATATTATTGAGATATTGTAACAGGTATACAGCTTGACTGAGATGAGCTCGTTTCCTATTTTGGCAGAGATGGAATTTTTAAGAGCTGAATTTCTCAAGTGATATCATCATCCTGTGAGGGGAAAAGTCGGTAAGACAAACAACTCCAAGGGAGCAGGATACTCTTCAAAGAGCTCTGTAAGCCCAGAGGCAGATCAACTCACACAAAAAGGCAAAGGAAACCAGAGGTCAAGTTGACCACACCTGAACTCTGCAGGCTTCCAAAGGGAGGAACTGGGCATAGTGCTAAGTCAATGAAAAAAATGTGTTTACTCATTCACTTATTCACTCCACTTATTGAACATCTATTAAGTCCCTAACATACTGTGCTAGGCACTAGGATACAAAGATAAATAAGACCCAGTCCTTGCCACCAGAGAATTGCCCCATTCAAGTGAAGTAGCTTCTAGCATTTGCTGCCATTGAGCTTCTTTTGAAGGACAAAAACTTTGGTAAGAATAATGATAGTAAATCTACTTTTAAAATTCATTGGTTGGGAATATACATATGCATATGGACTTATAGATTCCTTTTGGTAAGTCTGGGCAGTACTAGGTGCAGAGAAGGACTGAGCTAATGAGATGATCAAGACAGCAACATGATGAGAGCTGAACCACTGCTCTGCTCTGAGATAGGATTTGCCTTTTGTTCTAAAAACTTTGCTATCTAGGCCTCCTGCACTCACTCACAAAAACATCTTCTAATTCATTGCCTAGTGCCCAAAATCCATATTCATAAATATAACACTTCTCTAGCTCCATGACACTACAAAGCACCATCCAAATCATCATCTCCCTTCTGTACCCTTTACAGTGGCCCTTTATGGTAAGGATCATTAACAAGTGAGTGGGTCTAATGGTCCGGTGAGGTGACTCACACAAAATCACTGAGCTAGAGGGGTCAGATCAGGACTCCTCGACCTCAACCATTATATGTTCAACTCCAAATCCTGTGGGCTTTTTACAACATCAAGTTAGTTCCTCTAAAAAAGATCATATTTGATCTCCTAAAATGTATTGGGCATGTACCAGACTACAAATGAAAGCACAGAAGGAAGAAAGGAAAGGAGGGAGCGTAAAGAAGGAAAAGACCAACACTTAGCTAGGTGCTTTTATTTTATCTTCTCCATCACCCACCCACTCAAGAAGCTATGATTATTTGACAGATAATTTTACATATGCAAAAACTAAACTTCAGACAGATTGAATAACTTGCCCAAGGTCACACAGCTTATAAGAAATAAAGACAGAATTAAATCCCAAGTCTACCTAACTCCAAAGCTTATGCTTCTAACTCCTTACCTCACTGCCTAGCATGTTGTGTGAAACTTTGAGGGACTCATACAATATCTGAGTATTATTTTTCTCATCTCTCAAATGGGACCTTAATAGGAGCTACCATTTGTTAAACATGCTTACCCATATCTATCTCTTTCAGATCTCACAGCAGTGCTGCAGATAGGTATTATTATCTTGACTGTAGTGAAAATGGATTGAATCTCAAAAGGGCAGATGAAGGCAGAGCCAGGATTTGAACCCAGGACTCCAGCACTTTCCACTATTTTATGGCAACTATCCCAGCAACTACACAGACATTAGGTGAAGAACAAATGAGATAATAAATATGAAAAACATTCATAAAGTATAACCTAGTACACTAATATATTATTGTTGGAATTATTATATTTCTAATTATTAAACTGAAACATTAGACACAGAGGTTAGAGGCTAAATAACTTACACAATATCACATTGCCAAGAAATAAGTATTGGGCTTATATTCAAACGGTTCAAAGGTCTGGTCCAGTGTCCTTTCCACTTCCAGCCCTGATTCAATTCATTAATTTTTTTTTTCTTTCTTTCTTATTTATTTATTTATTTATGAGACAGAGTCTTTCCATGTTCTTCACATGTACCCCCAAACCTAAAATGCAATTCATTAATTTTTTGGTGCCTCAGCCTCCTTCATGAACGACAGTGATGATGTCTAACTGGCTATTGTGAGGATTAAATGATTTCATAAATATATATATATATATATATTTAAGTGGTTGGTAAAAATATTTTTCTTCCTTCTACTCAGTACTTCAATCACAGAACCATGCCCTGGCCTCCATGTTTATAATAATTTGCCTTGCCTTTTCTTTTTCTTTTCTTTCTTTCTTTCTTTTTTTTTTTTTAATAGAGACAAAGTCTCACTCCATCACCCAGGCTGGAGTGCAGTAGCACTATCATGGCTCACTGCAGCCTTAGACTCCTGGGCTCAAGCTATCTTCCCAACTCCACCTCCAAAGTAGCTAGGACTACAGGTGTGTGCCACCACAGCCAGCTAATTTTCAAATGCTTTCTTTTTTCTTTCTTTCTTTCTTTTTTTTTTTTGTAGAAATGATGTCTGTCTATGTTGCCCAGGCTTGTGTCAAACTCCTGGCCTCAAGTGATCTTCCTACCTCAGCCTCCCAAAATGCTGAGATGATGTATGTTAGCCGCCATGCCCAGCCATTTGCCACATTTTCACAATCACAAAAAATAAAGGTCATGTCCATTCTCAGTGGCTACTTCTGGAAACATTGATGACAATATGATCTGTCTAAAGTCTGCTATATTGTGCAAGCTGCTTGCAGGTAAAGCCATAGTAACCTTTGTAGATTTGGTGGAAAATGGTGTTTCTTTCATGTCATTATCCTTTCAGCAAATGTCCCAACTATTCTTTTCACAATGAAGAACCCTAATGACCTAATGCACTGAAACCTTAGTGCTACTTACACCATCTTCATAATCAATTCATGCTGTCAAGATGCTTCCAGGAATCGTATAGTTAGCAACTGAGGTTCTCAGAGCAAATAAAAAGACCAAGTTCTCAAGGGTAGGTTTTTCCCATGGGAGTGTATAATTCAGCGGATGTTAAACTAGCGCCAGATTTATCAGGATACTTCCAACTCTGCATCTGATAAGAAGTGTCTGGAGAATAAATTTCTTCTATTTCTCCTCCTGGCCCTAAACAACTCAAGCCTCACCACTCCAGACACCACCGAGCTAGCATTACCCTTTGCTACTTGCCAGAAGGTCATCCAGATAAGCTTGTGCATGGTTTAGAAATATATTTGAAAAATGAAATTCCTTCAGCAACTGCAATAATCTGGTTCAACCACACTTTTTCTTTTCAGGCAATTCCTTCACAGCCATCTATCTTCTTATGACACACTTATATAGATGGTATAGTGATTAGTAAGATATTAAAATCATTTGTGATCACAACTGACTATCTTTAACACCCATATGTTCCATGAAGTGTCCTCAGTGTGAGAAAACTCAACGAAACAGGCAGTGCAAATTTCAATGATACTCAACTCGTAGGCATGTTTTAGAAATGGCACATATTGCTGGTCACTCCTTCCCCCTGAAAAAGTTGCACCACATCTGTCTTCATGCCATGTGAGAGTTTGATCTCTCCTCTGTGCTTCCACGACCTTTAGTTGTTGATTCATATGAGCTTATGGCTTAGCTGTTTAGATTTCTGCCTCCCCTGAAGCCTGAGAGTTCCTTCAAAAGCAGAGCAGAAGCCACGGCTTATGAATTTGTTATATTTCCATCATCAAGCCCAATGCCAAGTGTCCAAAATGTACTCAGTGAATAAACTGTTAATTAACTAACAAATTAATATGACTCTGAAAATACATTTCTGTTGGCTTTTTATGGGCAGGGCTGGTGAAGTGAAAGTCTGATAGCTGACCCTATAAGTAGGATAGGCCAAGTGTTCCTGTAATTGACATTCTTTTGACCTCTTATTATCCCAGTGTTTGGATCCTATGAGCAATGGACAGAACAATGGTTCTGAAAGAAAAAGTAGCCCCTAATACAAATTACTCCAGTTGCTCTGGAGTCAATGATAAATTTTTCCCCAAACTCAGTTCTGAGAAGTGCTCTCAAACACACACATCAGGACTCAGAAGAGAGTGAAAACGCTGGTGTTCCTTTAGCTTAATATTGAGCTCTGTAGTTAGTGGCTCATTGGCACTCTTACTCTCTGTCAAAATGCCACGCAGTCTGTCTCTCAGAACTGACACTTCTGTGTGCTTGATAACTCTCTCCTTCCAACAACCAATGTTGATTCATTCCCCACTAGTGTCACACGAAGATCATCAATTGTCCCAGGGCTCAATGAGCTCTGAAAAAGCATCTTAGCACAGAGAAAATCTCTCTCTACCAATTCCTGTCATAAGCCTATTTGGAAATCTAGCCCATCTCTTCTGCCTTTTCCTTTTTTTTTTTTTTTTTTTTACATTTTTTTTTTTATTGCATTTTAGGTTTGGGGGTACATGTGAAGAACATGGAAGATTGTTGCATAGGTACACACATGGCAGTGTGATTTGCTGCCTTCCTCCCCATCACCTATATCTGGCATTTCTCCCCATGCTATCCCTCCCCAACTCCCCACCCCCCACTATCCCTCCCCTTTTCTTCCCCCGACAGACCCCAGTGTGTGAAACTCCCCCTCCCTGTGTCCATGTGTTCCCATTGTTCAACACCCGCCTATGAGTGAGAACATGTGGTGTTTGATTTTCTGTTCCTGTGTCAGTTTGCTGAGAATGATGGTTTCCAGGTTCATCCATGTCCCTACAAAGGACACGAACTCATCGTTTTTGATGGCTGCATAATATTCCATGGTGTATATGTGCCACATTTTCCCTGTCCAGTCTATCATCGATGGGCATTTGGGTTGGTTCCAGGTCTTTGCTATTGTAAACTGTGCTGCAATGAACATTCGTGTGCATGTGTCCTTATAGTAGAACGATTTATAGTCTTTTGGATATATACCCAGTAATGGGATTGCTGGATCAAATGGAATTTCTATTTCTAGGTCCTTGAGGAATCACCACACCGTCTTCCACAATGGTTGAACTAATTTACACTCCCACCAACAGTGTAAAAGCGTTCCTATTTCTCCACATCCTCTCCAGCATCTGTTGTCTCCAGATTTTTTAATGATCGCCATTCTAACTGGCGTGAGATGGTATCTCAATGTAGTTTTGATTTGCATTTCTCTAATGACCAGTGATGATGAGCATTTTTTCATATGTTTGTTGGCTTCATGTATGTCTTCTTTTGTAAAGTGTCTGTTCATATCCTTCGCCCACTTTTGAATGGGCTTGTTTGTTTTTTTCTTGTAAATGTGTTTCAGTTCTTTGTAGATTCTGGTTATCTGCCTTTTCTTTAATCATCACCTCCTTCTCATTCCCTCTTCTCTGTGATCCTACACAGAGGTTCAGAGTCAGAATCAGGGGAAATTGATAAAAGAATCTGCTGAAGCATTTTACAGTCACTCAAAAGTTAGCAATTTTGGCCTCTAACCATGTTCTACAGAGAAATCTTGTCATCTGGAGAAGATGAAGATGAGAATTTTTATATAAAGAATTTTTAAGTAATATAAAGATGAAAAATACAGCAATTGTGATTCTAACGGTCAACAGAGTAGAAGTGTATGAAAAATTTCAAAACCTCAAAAACAAGCTATTATTTTCAGAAAGACACTAAATGAGAAAGATCCATCTTTGAGAAGTCAAAGCAATAAAGAGTGCTTTGGATGATTTACCAAAAAAAAAAAAAATTAATTAATTATGGCTTCCACTGGAACACTTGCAAATTCATATGAAAGAGGCTTTTTAAAGTAGAATACGAGAAACAGGATGTTGTGGGACTGGTATAATTTTGTATTACACAAACTGGAAGAACAAATTGCTAGAGATATTAGAAAGACTTGTTTCTAAAAAAAGAAAATGCTATTTTTATACCCAATTTCAGATCTAATAGAGAGGCACAAAAGAGTAGTATATGTAGATTAAAATACCACTTTAATTTTTGATCAATCTCATACTGAAGAATGTGATTTCCATTTGCAGCAACAATGAACCCTTTCTTACTGAATCCCAGACTTAGGCATGTATAAGGCTGAAAAAACAAAGACCCCTCATGTGGGAGCTTGCCCCTGTAAAATTTTCAGCATAAAGGAGCAGGTCAGAATGTGCTCATAAGCAGTCAAATCTCCTTTTACCTTGCATGTCTCCCTGCTACACATGCGCGCGCATACACACACGCACACACACGGCAAAAAGGGACTGAGCTACTTCTTTGTCTTGTTCTTCATGACAAACTTCTTTTCTTCCCCATTCTAAAGTTCTTCATCTAAAACTTATTCACCAATACATCACTCCTTCCTAAAGGAGATGTGAAACCAGGGTCTTCTAGTAATAGAAATCCCTCAACACAAAAAGAAACATCAAGACTGGGGAAGAATAGGTACTATCCATATGGGTGTTATAATTATGTGCCCCATAAGAATTTTCTGAATGCTTACTTGTAGATAAATTTTGTTTCAGGCATAAAGGAGAACAGCAAAGGAAGAGGAAATAGCTAATATCTGTTGAACACCTATAAAGTGCTGGATACCATGTTAAGGGCCCCTACATACTCACACATCATATCATTTAATCCACACAATTCTAAAAGAAATGTATTAGTATCCTCTTTTATTCTTTTTACAAATGAGGAAATTTAACACTTGGAAAAGTTGTAGAGGAGAAGATATCAGACAGCTTGCAGACAGTTTTCAATGCAAAACAAACACAAATGAAATAATTAGAAGGCTACAGCAAAATCTACTGCCCACACTAAAATACAACGTGAATGCAAAGAAAAGTGAACACTGGGATGTTTAGAATGAGAACATAATATATGGATCAACAACCTGCAAAGCCAGAGAACAGAGGACAAAATGGAATGACTACCGCAAGCATGTACTTAGAACTGAAGAGGGATGGGGGTGATGGAGAACAGAGAAGTTGCTAAGATAAGGGAGGAAGTCAGAAATCTTTGAACTGTTGGTCTGGATGATACGACTTTGATCAATAGCAGGCATCCTCACTAAAGTGCCCTCCTGTATTTAGGTCATTATCAGCAACTGATACTCCAAAACGGTTGAAGAAGGAAGTTCAGCCTGAGAAGAGGCCTGGGTATGGAAAGAGGGAAATGAATATGGAAAAGCTTCCCTTCTTTGTTTCTACTGTCCTGCAAACCATGTGTATTTATATTTTGCTATCCTCCATTTCACAGGGTGACAATCAGTAGTGGGGTAAGCAGGCAGTGTTTCCATGATTCAGACGTTAATGCTAAATAATTATTCATTGGAACTTAAAAGAACTCCTCTGCCACCATTCAAAAAGGGAAGGGCTTGGCTAGTCAAATGTTTGGCTATTGTATAATACCATAATAGCTGTTAAAAAAAAAAACATGTAAGCACATCTGTATACTCTAGTAAAAAGTAAGCTGGCCCTTAGTACTTTTATGGCGTAAACTGAATGACAGTACTACTACCTACTGAAGTTGTTTATGTAATCATAGATTACGGTGTTAGAGCGCTACAAAAATATTTCATTCTAATGTCATACATAAGAAAACCTAAAGCTTGGAGAAGTTAAGTAACTTTTCTGTTGTCACCCATCTTAAAGATAGTAGGTTAAGATCCAAGTCCAGGGTTTTCTAACTTCAAAAAAATACTCCAAATCTTGCATGACACTACCCAAAGGAACATGAGACAAAAATTCCCATAAAATTCTGAAATGGCTCTTAATAACTGTGATTGAATGCCTCTCTTGTTTTGTGAGTGAAACTGAACAATGATCCAAACAACAAAAATTTTTAGTAGCTTTATATTTTTGTAACTTATGGACCTGTTGGAAAAATGTTTTTATTTTATTCTTTTAAAAGTGAAAAAAGCACTAGGACAAATATTGCACTGGTAAACATTTAACATGCAGATTTTGAGGGCGGGGAAACCCTGATTGGTACAGTTTGCCAGTTTCTGCAGTGTCACACTCCCAACACGGGCAATCACAATCAGCCATGCGATGGTACTGAACAAGAGTAGGGGAAAAATACACATGATCAGCTCTTGTAAGCCAGGACAAACTATGACTGCCAAGCAATTAATCAAAAACCCTCTTGATGGTGTATCTGTGAATAAATGCATCAATAATAGAGAACTGTATGCAAATAGCAAGCTCTGGGTGTGAGACTCATCAGGTTAAACACAGCAGTCACTCCCTTCTCCGGGGCAATATGCTCCAACACTCCTAGTGGATTTCTGAAACCATGGATAGTACCAAATCTGATTGCCATCAATCAGAACACATTTCTACTTGTGTCTTCCACACAGAAATTTAACGCCCTCTTCATCTTAACTGAGCACTCATAACGCACCATGTTTGTAACTTGCAGTCTGAGGTGTGACAGCAAAACCGGAATTTCTTTTGCCTTCTTCACAATTTCATGGACTCATTTTTAACTTGGATCTTACAGCATGGAGACGTTGTACAAAGAGAAGATTCCCTGGGGAAGACAGAGCAGGATGGCACAAGATTTTGTCATGCTACTCAAAATGGCACATAATTTTAAACACATGAATTATTTCTGGAATCTTCCATTTTCTGGCCACCATTGACTACAGGTAACTGAAACTGCAGAAAGTGAAACAGCAGATTAGAGGAAGCTACTTTTCTGGACATGGAACTCAGTCTGACTTTCAACTGAAGATGTAAGACCTTGTAAATCAATCTCAGCTTTCCTAACAAAACTAATGCCAGAACTGCAACTTGAGATTTTTAGCTTGAGGCAGCAAATTGTCAGGTGAGAAGAGGTGAATAAACATGTTTCCTTAATTTGCTCTTGGATTTTGCTCTTTCTTTTAGAGTCTTCTAATTTATTATTTATTTTTTTATTATTATTTTTTAGACAGCATGTCACTCTGTCACCTAGGCTGGAGAGCAGTGGCACCATGTCGGCTCACTGAATCCGTGACCTCCCAGGCTCAGGGGATTCTCCCACCTCAGCCACTCAAGTAGCTGGGACTACAGGGGTATGCCATCTACTAATTTTATGTATTTTTAGTAAAGACAGGGTTTCACCATGTTGTCCAGGCTGATCTTGAACTCCTGAACTCAAGCAATCCATCTGCCTTGACCTTCCAAAGTGCTGGGATTACAGGCATGAGCCACCACACCCAGCCAGAGCCCTGTAATTCTAATCCCTGCTACCACCACTTTACTAGCCCTTGCGATGAGTTGCTTCTCTGTCAGCACTGTTGTTTCCCCTTAGCATAGCTGAAAATTTCAAAATCTTTTCATGAAATGCTAAGATAGGCTAGAGAAAACAAGAAACACAAAGAATATAGTTTTGATCCTAACTTGGTTTGTTTGTTCCCAAGGTTCACAGACTCTGTCTTACTGAACACTTTGTCTTAAACCCCACAGGACTGGTACAGCTGGACAGTTCCCCCACCCCAATACCCCATGCCCCCAACTCTTCACTTCTAAATTCTGGCTGCTGTGTTAAGTCCCACCACCTGGTGGCCCACTTGGAAACATCACAACATGTTCAACCATGCTTAAGACCAAGCATTAGATGAATAAAACAGATTCTCACCCGAAGTCATTTCAGGATCTCTTTCCTCATGCCATTTTCTGACCCGAACGATGACTCTTCCTCATACCAGAAAATCCTCACCACCACACCTCCTTTACAGACTCACCAAATTTTCATAAAAATATACAACAGTCATAGCATTCTAATAATGAGAAATACACACATACTGCAATGGTGGCATTGTTCCTCACCCTGCAGATGACCTGAGACTCAACCAATCTGACCTTCAACACCTCAACACCTTCTCCAACACCTTCACATTTTAGGAAAACAGAATGTTGTAGTTACTCCACGTTTTGAGAACAAAGAATCCTGCCTTTTCCGTTATTTTTTTAAGGTCATCTTCCTTCCTTAAGGATCAAGCTTGTTTTCCCAAATCAGTATTCCCTTTAAAGTAGTCCTTATGCAACCACATGCATCCTAAAAGTCCTGCTGGTGCTAAAATCATTGTGGAACTTCACTTTGCAAATAGCCTTCAGATCAAAGTTATGGCTCACCCAAGGTTGTTGACTTCATTACAGTTTATTTTTTCTACTCATCATATACACCAGACTTGGATCTTGTCAGAAGGCCAAAGTTTTGTCATTATTGAGAATATTCAGAAACGTTGTCCGGCAACAGTATCTATACACACACATGCGCGCGCACACACACACACACACACACACACACACACACACACTCCCACACCACCCCATCCCACACAGTTCCAAATACCTTTCTAATGAAATTCAAACTTATTTTTCACATCTGAAGCTTCTATTATTGTTCACTCTTACCCAATTATTTTTTAGTGAAATAGCTAGAGATTGGAAGGTAGCACACAGTGTGACCAAACACCAGCTGGTGCCCTCCTGGCAGAAGCTGTCAAAAACCACAATACTGGAGACCAAGAGAGACCTAAAGAAAATACCTAACCCATCCTCCAGTCTCCAGCTAGGCTTCTTCTCATATTCAGGGCTACCAGAGGCTGAGATGGATTGGACCAGGTCTCAGTTTCATAGCACCAGCCACTTCTATTTTTCAAACATGCCAGGCATTGTCCCATTTAAACTATTCACACTGGGTAAAATGGCACTTCTGTGTGGTGACTCTCTTACCTCCTTCGAGCTTAAATATCATTCTGCAATCCTTATTCAAAAACTGTAATCATTTTTCACTCCTCTCCAGATTCCTCTCTGGATTCCCTTTTCTGTCCAATTACTTGGAGAAAAGCAACAGAGCCAGCCTTGCTCTTTCTCTTCTCCATATAATTTTCACCTTCTAATATACTACATAATTTGCTTATTTGTTACACTAATTATTTATTCTCTGTCACCCCTCTCCCCTATCTTTGATTAGATATCCAAAGCACTTAAGATAAAGGCTAGCACATCATTGGCACTCAAAAATATTTGCTGAGTAAGTGAATGCTAGGAAAGACTTTCTTGTTCTACCTGTCACTCCCCCTACCCTTGCCTCACAAGTAATATGCTCAATGGATGGTCATTAGTTCTCTACCTGACCATTCAATATCCTTTCTTCACGTTTCCATTGTCTTGGAGATGGTGGGCACTAGGTCTAAAATGTTGTCATCAATACATGTATAGGAGTTTTCTAATCTTGCCTTTTCTTCTAGAACTACACACATGAGCAATGCTGACAGTCTGCAGTATTATCAACAAGTACATTGAGATACGTTGAGCCAGGGAGGATGAGGGAAAGGAGAGTGGGGTGAGGAATGTGGAGTATACATGCAAGTCAGAGAAGTTCTGCAGGTAACACAAGGCAGCGTATATGTGTAAGAGTGAGAGAATGAGGTGAGGGCATGCATGTTCAGTAATGCTTCTGCCTGCACCACCTGGGAGGCAAGCAATTCCACTAGTCAATTACCATGCCTCCCTCACCAGCAAAAATAAACACATCAAAAGCTCAGCCTTCACATGAGTTTTCACCATGTGGTTTAGCTCCCCTCTGCAACCCTTCCCCAAAGGAGGAAAAAAAAAAGTGAACTTTTATTTAAAAAAAAAAAAAAAAAACTTGCAGGACTGCAAAGGAAGAATAAAGATGCAGATGTACTGTTGCCGCTTTTTTTTCTTTTGTTTCAATTTTATCTCCCCTTTGATAAAACAGGCAGCTTAAAATGTTTAAAAAGATCATAACTCACTATCAATGAATTGAAAGCCATAATTAATTTGAAATGTGTGCTAGCACCTAGCCATGTATATAGGGTTTTCCTGTGTGGTTTGTAGAGGTATTCTAAGTGCACATAAAATATGACTATAAAATGGAATTTACAGTCCAGCACCAGACTGGGCTGGAGCAAGTGAAAGTGAGACAGTCAACTATTGTGCCAAGAAGCCAAAGATATAGGATCCACGTGTCTGCCAAGGAAACTTCTGTGCCACTCATCACCTTCTGGTGCTCTAAAGAACCACCATCAGAAATGAATTGCTAAAGTACTCACCTTTCTCCATGAGCTGCTTTCATTAAGATCACATATGCATATAGAAAAAATTCTGCTTTTAAAATAGTATTGGTCTTGAAGTCTTTTTAGTCTTAAAGAATGTTCTAACAGCATGATTGTTTATACAGAAAATCCATTGAGATCAACAAAAAAAAAGCTAGTAGAAAGTGAGCTTGAAAAGTTAGAGAATACAAGATCAATGTACAAAAATTAACCGTTTTTTTTATTATACTAACAAAAAAATTCAAAACAAATTTTTTTAAACACTCTACAATAGCAACAAAAAAATATATGAAATACTTAGGAAATATCTGCAATACCTGAATCTACAAAACATTGCAGAGAGAAATTAAACCAAATTTAAATAAATGGTAAAATATAATATGTCCATGTGTTGGAAGACTCAATATTCTTCAGATATCAATTCTCCCCACTGTGTAGATTCAGTGCAATCCAAATCAAAATCCTAGCAGGCTCTTTTTGTAGGAACTGACAATCTGACTCTTAAATTTATCTGGAAATGCAAAGGACCTAGAATAGCCAGAACAGCTTTGATAAAGAATAAAGTTGGAGGCTAACACTATCTGTTATCAAGCCTCATCAAAGCTAAGGTGATCGGGACAGTATGGTATTGGCTTCAACAGAAATAAGCATCAATGGAACAGAGATATATGTTCCATACATGCCTCACATACATAAACTGATTTTGACAAAAATGCAAAAACAATTCAGTGGACAAAGAATAGTATTTTCAACAAATGTAACACTTGGGTGTTTACATGCCAAAAAAATAAAATTTGATCCATATCTTATAACATACACAAAAGTAACTCAAATGAATCATAGACCCAAATGCTAACCCTACAACTACAAAACATGTAGAAAAAAAGCATAGAAGAAAATCTTTTTGACCTTAGGTTAGGCAAAAATTTCTTAAATACAACACCAAAAGCACAATCCATCAAAGAAAAAATAAGTGATAATTAGAACTTGATCAAAATTTAAAATTACTTTTTAAAAGACATTGTTTAGAGAATGAATAAAAAATCCATAGTCTTGGAGAAATATTTGCAAATCATATGCCTGATAAAGTACTTGTATCCAAAATATACAAAGAACTCTTAATAAGAAAGCAACACCCATATTTTTTAATGGACAAACTATTTGAACAGACACCATCAATAAAGGAATATAGACGGCAAATAAGTACATGTAGATGCTCAGCATCATTAGTCATTAGTAAACATAAATTAAAACCACAATAAGATATGACTACATGCATATTAAAGTGGCTCAATTTAAAAAGACTGACTATACCAAGGATTGGTGAGGATTTGAAAGAACTGGTAGGAATACGTTATAAAATAGTACCAGCACGTTAGAAAATAATTTGGCAATATTTTTTAAAAGTTAAGCATTCTTCTACAATATGATCCAGGCATTCCATTTCTAGGTCTTTACCTCAGATAAATAAAACCATATGTCCATACAAAACAAACAAGAATGTTCATAGCAGCTAGTATGTTCATAGCAGAATGTAGTGACCAAAAGCTGGAAACAACCCAAATGTCTATCAACAGGTGAATGGATAAACACATTGTGGCATATTGATACAATAAAAATGAAAGAAGTATTGATAAATGCTACAACATGAATAAATCTAATAATCATTATCTGCAATGAAAGAAGCCAGACCAAAATAAAGAATGTTTTGTATTTATACAAAATTCTAGAACATGCTAACTTACCTATAATGACAAAAAACAGATCAATGGAGATTCAGGATGAGAGGAAGACATTACAAATGGACATAAGGAATTTGGGAGGTGATGGATATGTTCACAATTTTTATTGTGATGATGGTTTCACAAATATATATACATATGTCAAAACATCAAATAGTATACTTTTAATATGTGTAGTTTATATTGGTGATACCTCAATAAAATTATTTTTTATTTCAAAAAACAAAAGAGTGTTCTAATAATATGCAAATCCCCAAAAGCTATCACATCCTAAGCCTTATCAACTAATACCTTACTGCAGAAAGAGAATGAAAAATAGGTATTAAGGACAAACCTAATTTTTCCAAGAACTACTCCTGTTGACACACTTACTAAACAGCCCAAAATGCTGGCAAAAGTTTTTACAATGGCAGATAACACTGAGTCCACTCAGGGGCATTTCCTTTTCACTCAAAGCTGACATTCAAGTCCACATAGAATCAAAAGGTGGGTACTACCTGGGTTAGAGCAATCTTTCTTACCATTTGTGCCCCCATCCTTTTTATTCCTCTCAAGTCTCCAAAACAAGAATCAACTAGTTGTAGAAACAACAGAACAATTTCCCGGATCCCAATTAGTCACGTTAACCTCTCTGTACTTCCTTAAGACCGGAAGAGGGAACCCAGAGGTCCTAACATCCTTTTGAACAGCTTTGTACCTGAATCCAGAGTTAGGATGCCAGCTTGCTGTGTGAATGCAATGCCATCTGTATGCCACGTTTAGGTCACTGACGTGATTTGGATCTGCATCACCACCAAATCTCATGTTGAATTGTAATCCCAATGTTGGAGGTGGGGTCTGGTGGGAGATGATGGAATCATGGGGGGCAGATTTCTCATGAATGGTTTTATGTCATCCGTCTTAGTACTGTCCTGACCACAGTGAGTGCGCTGTTATGAAATCTGGTCATTTAAAAGTGTGTGACATCTCCCCGCTCTATTCCTCCTGCTCCTGCCAGGTAAGTTGCCTGTGCCCACTTTGCCTTCTACCATGAGTAAAAGCTCTCTGCCACCTCCCCAGATGCTGGGGATCTCTAGATGCTTCTATGCTTCCTGTACCACCTGCAAAACTGTGAGCCAATTAAACCTCTTTTCTTTATAAATTGCCATTCTCAGGTATTCCTTTATAGCAATGTGAGAACAGACTAACACAGTTACTAAACTACAAAGAGGACATTTGGTCTCCAATGAAGGCGTTCTTGGGGTTGAGGAAGTTCAGCTCCACGGTGCATGTCTGTTGTACAAGTACTACTGCTCAGAACTCAAGAGACTGTGGAAACAGAAATATGTGATGTCCTTATATTTTCAAAATAGACTTCTTAAGATTCCCTGTCCTGTGAGCTTGCTAATCCCTGTATGTAATACTGAGCGCTACAGGGGTGCCCAATGCTGACAACTGACCAACTCAACCGGGAGCAACTGAAAAGCCAAGGACATGGAATCTGTCTGCACTCTTTTCATTGAAAAGGTGAAAGGTTTCTGGCAGAGTCAGATTTCTGGAGAGGAGTCATCCATCTGCTAGCAGAGATCATTTCAAACCCTGTTTCCCTTCAGATAGCATCCTAACTCATGACAAAACGAGCTCCAACGTGCACAGTTAGAGTCGGCAACTTGGCCAGCTGGTGGAATGTGGGCAGCCCTTAGCACCTCTGACCTCCATGCACTGAAATGAGAGGAAACTATGA
The DNA here is from genome assembly GCA_036589455.1 of Ateles fusciceps. Taxonomy (NCBI): domain Eukaryota; kingdom Metazoa; phylum Chordata; class Mammalia; order Primates; family Atelidae; genus Ateles; species Ateles fusciceps. Next base: position 9,385,545 of record JAZHEH010001979.1, read on the forward strand.
CCAGGAGCTGACATTTCCTCAGAACATCGCCCAGCTTTCCCAACAGAGGGACCACAATTCACTGATAATGAAGCTTTGAAGTGTCTGGCCCAGGGCCAGGAAACATTGGAAGTGTCCTTTGGAGAATATCTGTTTTAGATTACTCCCAGTGTGTAGGAAGCTGCACATGCTAACTTTAACCGTTCTCCTGCCTTCAGAACGTAGAGGCTTCAGGATGATTGATCTCAAGCCCGTTCTTTTGGCTCAGATCTAAATGGCAGGCCCACTGGGTCTGGGTGTTTTTTGTTTGGATTTTTGTTTTTGTTTTTGTTTTTTGCCTTCAAAGCTGCATTACAATCCTACATATGTTCCTCTTCATCTCTTTCACTCCAACAGTTTTGTTCACAATTTTTGCATCCCAAGAAATTTATATTTCTCAAGTAGAGAAATTTGAGGACATTTATTCAAAAGGAGTTTCTGCAATGGAAACCATAATCCATCTGAGACGTTTCATTTCTAAAGAGCCTCCTTACAATACTGCTTCAGTTGTATGGTAGGTCAAATGATGTGCCTCCTTTTAAAAGTTATACTAAAGCATTTCTCTCATTATAAATTAAAAAGCCAAATCCACTTTACAATGAGACTCTACCATTCAGGCAACTGATTCTGTTAAAATGCCTGCTGTTCACTCTACAAATACATCCATTTTGATTTAGGCTTGATTGCTTCTTTCTGAAGCAACAATTTGGCTAATAAATGTAAACTACAATCTAAATCCATGCTTCTCAAACTGTGGTTCTTGGGCTCACAGCATTGCCATCACCTAAGAGCTTATTAGAAACAAAGTATTATACTAGAGAGGTTGAGGCAAGAAGATGCAGGGTTGAGGCTGCAATGAGCTAGGATCACACCACTGCACTCTAGCCTGGGCAACAGAAAAAGACCAAGAAAGAAGAAAAGAAAAGAGAAAAAAAAAGAAGGAAGGAAGGAAGGAAGGAATGAAGGAGGGGAAGGAGGGAAGGAGGAAGGAGGGGAAGGAGAGAAGGAAGGAGGGAGGGAAAGGAAAGGAAAGAAGAAAAAGGAAAGGAAGAAGAAGGAAAAAGGAAAGGAGGGAAGGGGGAGAGAGAAAAAGAAGGAATGAAGGAGAGAAAAAAAGAAAAAAAGAGGAAGAGTGGATAGAAAGAAGGAAGTACAAAAGGGGAGAAAGGAAGGAAGGAAGGGAGGGAGGGGAAGGAGGGAGGGAATATCAGGACCCTGATCCTAACCTCAGACAAACTAAATCTGAAACTGCATTTTAATAAGATTGTCAGTGATTCTCATGTACATTCAAGCTTGAGAAACACTACTTTAACCAGCCCTCACTCCCTTAAGGGAAGAGAAAAAAAAAAATCAAAGGCCAAGGACTTGAGCACTGTCATTGACAAAATTCCGAAGAGGAACTTCAGCCAGCCCCTTGTTCAGTGTTTTTCAGCCTGCAACCCCCCACATAAATCCCAACTGGTTCTTCACCCTGCTAAGAGTGACTTTTGAATGGATCAACAGCTTGTGTCAGTTTACTCAAACATCAAAGATTCTTAGTGTTTAATGAGGCTTCTCTCAATCTTTTGGGGATGGAAAGTAAAGATATTTTTGGAATTGGGTTTGATCATGAGCTAACAGGTCATTCCTGGCTCCATCTGAATGCAGATGCCAGGAAGACAACCTTCTGTACTGATGACCAGGAGAGGTCATCTCCAAGGCTGTGCAATATATATATAGATAGATAGATATAGATAGATAGCTATCAATAAAAGATAAGACAGCAAGACACACAGGGATAGGCCTGAAAAGATGAGGACTCTTACATCTTAAAATGTGGCTTTTGTGGGAGTCAATGGGGTGGTCAGTTCCTTCCATCCTCACCAGTGATTAGCAGGGGGTAATGAAACTTAGAGGCTCAACCCCAGCCAATCCCTAGGCCAGGACTCACTACTGGATGCCTGCTGTCATTTGGGGGATGTGAAGTGCCAGGTGGACAGAGGGAGGACCTGGCATGTGCTGCTTGGTGACCTGTTCCTGATGGCCAGCATATGTTAAATGGTTACACAACATCAGCCACCTCTTTCCAGCCAGCTATATTCCCTCACTATCCTCCTTTCTGAACTGAGACAAGGCTGCTATTTTCATTTTTTTATTTTTGCATCAATTTTTCACCTGACACTAGAGCTCTTCTCTGCCCCCAGCTCACCTGGTGGGAGTTCCTGTCAAGTACTTGCTGGACTCCTTCCGGAAGCTAGAACATGTCTTCAGTACTTCTAGGGATCCTGTTGCAAAATGGACAATTGACTATAATCTTGATATGGATACTATCAGACTGTAAGTATCACCATTATTAGGGAATCCCTGCTCCTCGATTTTCTTATAGTCTATTCAATTCTAATCAATCAGGCTTTAAACTACTGTTCTCATCTGCCCATTAAGAAAGCGGGCCTTCTGAGCGCAGTGGCTCACGCCTGTAATCCCCATACTTTGGGAGGCCAAGGCAGGCGGATCACAAGGTCAGGAGTTCAAGACCAGCCTGACCAACATGGTGAAACCCCGTCTCTACTAAAAATACAAAAATTAGCCAGGTGTGGTACCATGCGCCTGTAATCCCATCTACTCAGAAAGCTGAGGCAGGAGAATCACTTGAACCTGGGAGGTAGAGGTTGCAGTGAGCCGAAAGTGCACCATTGCACTCCACTCCAGCCTGGGTGACAGAGCAAGACAGTGTCTCAAAAAAAAAAAAAAAAAAAAAAAAAAAAAAAAGAAGGCTGGGAGCGGTGGCTCACGCCTGTAATCCCAGCACTTTGGGAGGCCGAGGTAGGCGGATCATGAGGTCAATAGATGGAGACCATCTTGGCCAACATGGTGAAACCCCATCTCTACTAAAAAATACAAAAATTAGCTGAGCATGGTGGTGCATGCCTGTAGTCCCAGCTACTTGGGAGACTGAGGCAGGAGAATCGCTTGAACCTGGGAGGCAGAGGTTGCAGTGAGCCAAGATCGCACCACTGCACTCCAGCCTGGTGCCTGGCAACAGAGCAAGACTCTGTCTCCAGAAAAAAAGAAAGAAAGGAAGAAACCAGGCCTTCAATCAGATTGGTTAATGTTCTTAGACCCAGCCCAGCCCATTCCCAGCTTCCTTCCTTGCCTTACTGCCCAGGCCACTGAAACCCCAATCAACTTTTTGACAACAGAGGCTGACTGTTCCAATGGTCCTGGCCACCCATGGGCTTAGTTCCTGGTATGTTTCACACAAATACAATATGTGACATGGAAAATATCATGTAAATGCACAAGACCAAGGGCCAGAGCCCCTCTCCTGGAATCTAACATTGGTCCCTGATAGATCAATGCATACCAGTTCACATGGGCACCAGAGGACCTGTTTCTGGCCCTGTTTCTGGCCCTGCCGCTGTGAAGTTTCCTCTGATAGATACTGCACCAGAACACAGGTGTATGTGCTATCTGATCATTCGCCCTTGTGTGCTCAACAAGGAAGAATATATTCATGCAGTCATTTATTCATGAAAATTCAATAAATATTTGCTGAAAATAAGAACAGCAAATACTACTAAGTATTTTTTATATGCCAAACATTATTCTATGGATTTTACCTTAACTACCCTACTTAATCTTCACAGCTACACCACAAGGTATGTATTATTATCTTTATTGCACATAAGAGGAAACTGAGCGATGGTTCTACTACAATCTATGGCTTCTACCAAGTGACCACTATGTGCTTAGCTCACCAGTAGTTCAACAATGAAAAACAGGCTGATCCTTGCTCTGTGGGCTGTACTGTCTTGTGGATGAAATACACACTAAGGATCATTATTAATCAAAATGGTGAAAGCACCGCAAGGGAGAAGAACAAAATTGTGTAAGAAAATGTCATAGGAGAATATTACTTATTCTGGGGCATTAGCCAATGCTTCCCTGAGAAAGTGACATTTAAACTTTTCTACAGACCTAGAAATTATAAACTCTGCCCATAGGAACACAGAGAAATCTTAAAGGGACAGACCTCCTTGACTGTTTCTTAAACTTCTTTTATACTGCCTACCCCTAAGGCACAAGGGCACCACATATCAAATTTTGCCTACAAATTATTTACAAAGAACAGTCCTGTTCTCTGGTCTCAAAAAATGTTCAGCATAGTTGGAGAAATAAGATTCATGTTCAGTCTACAGCTATAACACCCTGAATGCACCCAGTCTCATCTGATCTCAGAAACTAGCAGGGTCAGACCTGGTTAGTATTTAGATAGCAAGATTCATGTTCATTCATTGATACTCATTCAAAATAACAACAATAATGATATCAAAGCGGCAGTTACCTTTTAATGCTTACTATATGCCAAGTGTTCTTTGCTCATCTTCCCGTTTAAACTTCTCAAAATCCTTCAGTATACTACTGCTTATACTACCTTTTAAGGATGAATAAGCTCAAGTTCAGAGAAGTTAAGACATTTGCCCAAGGTAACACATCCAGTGAACAGGAAAGCTGGAATTAGAGTCGAGGTCAGCTCCAGCACCCCTATCCTTACTGCTTCAGGGTTTTCATACCCCAACGCCTCCAGTGGACCAGACAGGGAATCTGAACCAGAGAAGCAAACCTGAGACCACCTGTCTTGCTCCAACTGATAGTTGCTATGTAGAAATAAGGTGTCTGGGATGCTGACCTTCTCATGTTTAAAGAAAAGCCAGCAGCTTTGATTTCCATATGAAATCAATTGAATTTTCAAAGTTGGCAACTAATTTTTAAGAAATTTAAATGCTATGAAAGGTATTTTGAAAACATTTCAGGGACCATATCTGGCCTACTGGCTACCGGTTTATAGACTCTGCCCTACCCCATATTGCTCCCAAGCCCATAAGGAACCCACAAATTCATGGAGAAGACAGTTGCATTAACAAATGCCAACATCTCAAGGCTGTGAAGAAATAGGAATGCTTTTACGTCATTGGTGGGAGTATAAATTAGTTTAACCATTGTGGAAGACAGTGTGGCAACTCCTCAAGGATCTAAAACCAGAAATACCACTTGACCCAGCAATTCCATTACTGGGTATATACCCAAAGTATTATAAATCATTCTACTATAAAGATACATGCACATCTATGTTTATTGCAGGAACCAGCCTAAATGCCCATCAATGATAGACTGGATAAAGAAAATGTGGCACATATACACCACGGAATACTATACAGCCACAAAAAAGAATGTGTTTATGTCCTTTGCAAGGACATGGATGAAGCTGAAAGCCATCATTCTTATCAAACTAACACAGGAACAGAAAACCAAACACCACATGTTCTCACTCGTAAGTGGGAGTTGAACAATGAAAACATATGGACACAGGGAGGGGAACTTCACATACAAGGACCTGTCAGGGGGTGGAGGCAAGGGGAGGGAGAGCATTAGGACAAATACCTAATGCATGCAGGGCTTAAAACCTAGATGATGGGTTGATAGATGTAGCAAACCACCATGGCACATGTATACCTATGTAACAAACCTGTGTGTTCTGCACATGTATCCCAGAACTTAAAGTAAAATTTTAAACAATTAATAAAAATTAAAAAGCCAACATATAAAATGAGCATAAAAGAGGGACTGGTTAAATATACATGATATATGTGAGGCAGAAAGAGGTGCAGAGAAAGCTTTGCAAACAGAAGACAACACACAGGAAACCTTGGAGAGTGAGAACACATGGCATCCTCTGGGACCCCAATAGCTTGAAGTCCCTTGTGCTATCAGAGAGCTTGTGGAAGAGTATTAAAGGCCATGTGGACCTGTTAAGTAGGGGCAAGGTTTCAGATGATTCTGTGTGCTACACTGAGATGGTGAGCTCTTATCTGTTGATCATAAACACATGATCAACAAAAAGCAGTATGAACAATAAGTAGAATAAATCCAGCAGATAGGCACATAACAAAAATTAATTACCCAAGTGTGGTGGTACTCAGCTACTCAGGAGGCTGAGGCAGGAGGATCACTGGAGCCCAGAAGGTCGAGGGTACAATGAGCTATGATTGTGCCACTGCACTCCAGCCTGGGCAACAGAGTGAAACTGTCACTTAAAAATTTTTTAAATAAAAAATAAATTTTAAAAGAATGATTGCTCTAGTAAGAAAAGAGTGATTAGAGGAAGGAAGATCAGTCAGAAAGTAGTTGCAATAGTCAAGAGAGATGTCAAAGGCCAGAATTGCTTATAAAAGAGAGGAAGGAGGGGGAGAGTTATAGAGGTGATAAGGAAGTAGAATCAGGAGAACCAAGTGACTAATTGCATATGGAGTGAGAGAGGGAGAACAGAAGGCTTGGCTCTCAGGTGTCTTGCCTAAAAGTCTGGCCTCTGGCTAAATGGAAATTTAAATGCAATATGAGGCAATACATGGCAAATGAATATCCCATAAAATTCAACAGCACCAGTGAAGTTTACTAACTTAATAAAGACCTGAAGACTAGATGACTTATTAGTCATCTATTTATAATCTAAACTCCAAATCTCAAAAAAGTAGAGAATTTGAGACAGACTGAAATAAAGACTCCAATGTATATTCAGCAAGTGTTACAAACAAAATCACAGATGAAAAATAATTTAGGATATAAGAGAGAGATAATTAAACAAGAAATATAAAGACAACAATTACTGTGCATGAACATTAAATTAGGATGGGCACAGTGGTTCATGCCTGTAATCCCAACACTTTGGGAGGCAGAGGTGGGAGGATTACTTAAGATCAGGAGTTTGAGACTAGCTTGGCCAAAATGGTGAAACCCTGTCTCTACTAAAAATACAAAAATTAGCCAGGTGGGGTGATGGGCACCTGTAGTCCCAGCTACTCAGGAGGCTGAGACAGGAGAATTGCTTGAACCCAGGAGGTAGAGGTTACAGTGAGCTAAGATCATGCCACTGCACTCCAGTCTGGGCAACAGAGTGAGACTTCATCTCAATAAATAAATAAGGCCAGAGTTTCCGTTCAGTCATATCAAGAGAGGGAACCCCAAAGTGTTCTATAACAAGAAGCTGGCAGCTCCACTGTGGTCCAGAATGCACAGACTTTGGGGTCTGAAGGACCAAGGCTTGAACCCAGGTCTGGTAAATACTGTATGACTGAAGACCTGGGATTTAAATCCTCTGGGTCTCAGTTCCCTCGTGTGAAAAATGAAGAAAACAGTCCCTTGACTAAAGATGTGTAAAGCATCTTGCTTATCACAGACCTTCAAGAGATAACTGTTTAATATTATTGTTATTTTCTTAGAAGATGAGCCTTTTCTTGGCATAAAACTCTCAGAGGAACTGAAGCTTGGTCAGCATGGAGGTAGACAGAGAGATATACACTTTTATAAGCATCAGGTCACCCAGGCAAATGACAAAATTTTTGATGTCCTGGTCTCACCATCAGACTGAGTACAGGCACCCTGAAAAGTCCCTGACCCTGAACACTACCCCCAGAAATAATGTTTGTCTTATAAAACAGGGGGAAGAAGGGGCAGTAAAAAGATAAAGTTTAATCAAAGTCCAAATCACTGATATAGAAGATGCTGTTAAGAATAGTCCCCGGTGATGCACTGGACAGGGAATGGGAGAAGAGAGGTACTAGTGAGCTTCTGTTTCTTGGATTACAAACAGGAGAATGTTAGCTGCCATGTGAATCCAGCCTGTCTTCAAATGTGTCACCCACCTGGTCAGGTGGCTTTAGAGTTCCTAAGAGCTAGAAGGCTCCAGCACCTTCTCAACTACGTGCCCTAAATCATGGACATGACTTAAGTGTTGGGCTGTTGGTGTTATACTTCTATATTCATTTGATGCTTTCATCTGTTTCCCTTTCAAATGTTTCTTTGAATATGTCTTAGTTTAAAATATCTGTTGGTGCTTGTTTGTATCCAGAGAAACTAAGCATCATATATGAAGGAAAGATACGGCTGTTTTCAGACAAACAAATGCTGAGAATCACCTTACCAAGCCCCACTATAAGAACTGCTAAAAGGAGTTCTAAATCTTGAAACAAATCCTGGAAACACATCAAAACAGAACCTCTTTAAAGCTTAAATAACACAGGACCTATAAAACCTATAAAACAAAATACAAGTTAAAAAGCAAAAACAAACAAACAAAAACAAAGTACACAGACAACAAAGAGCATGATGAAAGCAACGGTACCTCACATTTCAATACTAACATTGACTGTAAATGGCCTAAATGCTCCACTTAAAAGAAACAGAACCTCAGAATGGATAAGAACTCACCAACTGTCTGCTGCCTTCAGGAGACTCAGCTAACACATAAAGATTCATATAAACTTAAAATAAAAGGGTGGGAAAAGGTATTTCATGCAAATGGACACCACAAATGAGCAGGAGTAGCTATTTTTATATCAGACAAAACACACTTTAAAGTAACAGCAGTTAAAGGAGACAAGGAGGGACACTATAATGGGAAAAGGCTTTGTTCAACAGTAAAATATCACAATTCTAAACATATATGTGCCAAACACTGAAGCTCCCACATTTATAAAATGATTACTAATAGACCTAAGAAATGAGATAGATGGCAACACAGTAATAATGGGAGACTTCAATACTCCACTGACAGCACTAGACAGGTCATCAAGACAGAAAGTCAGCAAATAAACAATGGATTTAAACTATACCTTGGAACAAATGGACTTAACAGATATATATATACAGAACATTTCATCCAACAACCATAGAATACACATTCTATTCAACAGTGCATGAAAATTTCTCCAAGATAGACCATATTACAGGACATAAAATGAGCCTCTATAAATTTAAGAAAATTGAAATGATATCAACCACTCTCTCAGACCACAGTGGAATAAAACTTGAAATCAATTCGAAAAAGGAACCTTCAAAACCATGCAAATGCATGCAAAATAACCTGCTCTTGAATGAGCATTGGGTCAAAAATGAAATCAAGATGGAAATTTAAAAATCCTTTGAACTCAATGACAATAATGACACAACCTAACAAAACCTCTGGGATACAGCAAAGGTAGTGCTAAGAGGAAAGTTCATAGCCCTAGACACCTACATCAAAAAGTCTGAAAGAGCACAACAGACAATCTAAGGTCACACTTCAAGAAACTAGAGAAACAAGAACAAAGCAAACCCAAACCCAGAAGAAGAAAGGAAATAACCAAGATCAGAGCAGATCTAAATGAAATAGAAACAAACAAGAAAAAAGATAAATGAAACAAAAAGCTGGTTCTTTGAAAATATAAATAAAATTGATAGACCATTAGCAAAATTAACCAAGAAAAGAAGGAGAAAATCCAAATAACCTCACTTAGAAACACAACAGGAGATATTACAATGGACACCACTGAAATACAAACGATCATTCAAGATCATTCAAAGATCTACTTTGAACACCTTTATGCATATAAACTAGAAAACCTAGAAGAGGTGGATAAATTCCTGGAAAAATACAACCTTCCTAGAATAAAACAGGAAAATACTTCAGAACTTTGGTCTAGGCAAAGATTTTACAGCTATGACCTGTAAATCAGGAAGAATTGGATATCCTGAACAGACCAATAATGAGCAGTGTGATTGAAATGGTAAACTAAAAATTACCAACAAGAAAAAGTCCAGGACCAGACAGATTCACAGCAGAATTCTACCAGACATTCAAGGAAGAATTGGTACCAATCCTTTTGACACTATTCCACAATATAGAAAAAGAAGAAACCCTCTCCAATTCATTCTATGAAGGCAGCATAACCCTAATACCAAAACCAGGAAAGAACATAACCAAAAAAGAAAACTACAGACTGATATCCTTGATGAACATAGATGATGAAATCCTTAACAAAATACTAGCTAACTGAATCCAACAACATATCAAAAAGATAATCCATCATGATTGAGTGAGTTTCATACCAGGGGATGCAGGGATGATTTAACGTACACAAGTTAATAAATGTGATACACCACATACACAGAATTTAAAATAAAAATCATATGATCATCTCAATATATGCAGAAAAAGCATTTCACAAAATCCAGCATCGCTTTATGATTAAAACTCTTGGCAAAACTGGCATACAAGGGACATACCTTAATGTAATAAAAGCCATCTATGACAAACCCACAACCAACATAACACTGAACAGGGAAAAGTTGAAAACATTCCCTCTGAGAACTGGAACAAGACAAGGATGCCTGCTCTAACCACTCGTCTTCAACATAGTACTACTGAGAGTCCTAGCCAGAGCAATCAGACAAGAGAAAGAAATAATGGACATCCAAATCAGTAAAGAGGAGTCAAACTGTCACTGTTTGCTGACGATATGATCGTTTACCTTGAAAATCCTAAGGACTCCTCCAGAAAGCTTCTAGAACTGATAAGAATTCAGCAAAGTTTCCAGATACAAGATTAATGTATCAGTAGCTCTTCTATACACCAACAGTGACCGAGCAGAATCAAGTCAATAACTCAACCTTTTTTACAATAGCTACAAAAATAAAATAAAATACTTAGGAATATACCTAACAAAGAAGTCAAAAGACCTCTACAAGGAAAACTACAAAACACTGCTGAAAGAAATCATAGACAACACAAACAAATGGAAACACATCCCATGCTCATGGATGGGGAGACTCAACATTGTGAAAATGAGCAGCATACTGCCAAAAGCAATCTACAAAGTCAACACAATCCCCATCAAAATACCACCTTCATTCTTCACAGAATTAGAAAAAAACAATTCTAAAATTCATATGGAACCAACAAAGAGCCCACATAGCCAAAGCAAGACTAAGCAAAAAGACAAAATATTGAGGCATCACACTACCTGATTTCAAACTATGTTATGAGGCCATAGTCACCAAAACAGCATGGTACTGGTATAAAAATAGGTACATTGACCAATGGAACAGAATGGACAATCCAGAAATAAACCCAAATACTTACAGCCAACCGATCTTCAACAAAGCAAACAAAAATATAAAGTGGGGAAAGGATACTCTTTCAACAAATGGTGCGAGGATAATTGGCTAGCCACACGAAGGAGAATGAAACTATATCCTCATCTCTCACCTTATACAAAATTCAACTCAAGATGGATTATGAACTTAAACCTAGGACCTGAAACTAGAAAAATTCTAAAACATAACATTGGAAAAATCCTTCTAGATATTGGCTTGGGCAAGGATTTCCCAACCAAGAACCTAAAAGCAAATGCAATAAAAACAAAGATAAGTAGCCTGGACCTAATCAAACTAAAGAGATTTTTGCAGGGCAAGAGGAACAGTCAGCAGAGTAAACAGACAACCCAGAGTGGGAGAAAATCTTCACAATCTATACATCTGACAAACGACTAATATCCAGAATCAACAATGAACTCAAACAAATCAGTAAGAAAAAAAACAATCCATCCCATCAAAAAGTGGGCTAAGGACATGAATAGTCAATTCTCAAAAGATATACAAATGGCCAACAAGCATATAAAAAAATGCTCAACACTACTAATGATCAGGGAAATGCAAATTGAAACCACAGTGTGATACCACCTTAATCCTGCAAGCATGGCCATAATCAATCAAAAAACAGTAGATGTTGGCGTGGATGTGGTGATCAAAAAACATTTCTATACTTCTGGTGGGAATGTAAACTAGTACAGCCACTATGGAAAACAGTGTGAATATTCCTTAACGAACTAAAAGTAGAACTACCATTTGATCCAGCAATCCCACTATTGGGTATCTATCCAGGGGAAAAGAAGTCATTATTTGAAAAAGATACTTGCACACTCATGTTTATAGCAGCACAATTCACAATTGCAAAATCATGGAACCAACCCAAATGCCCATCAATCAACAAGTGGGTAAAGAAACTGTGGTATTTATATATGATGGAATACTACACAGCCACAAAAAGGAATGAAATAACAGCATTTGCAGTGACCTGGATGAGACTGGAGACTATTATTCAAAGTGACGTAACTCAGGAATGGGAAACCAAACATCGTATGTTCTCACTGATATGTGGGAGCAAAGCTATGTGAATGCAAAGGCACAAGAAGGATACAATGGACTTTGGGGACTTGAGGGGAAGGGTGGGAGGCGGGCAAGGGATAAAAAACTATAAATATGGTGCAGTGTATACTGCTCGGGTGATGGGTGCACCAAAATCTCACAAATCACCACTGAAGAACTTACTCATGTAACCAAATACCAACTGTACCCCAATAACTTATGGAAAAATTAAAGAAATAAAAATAAAATAAAAAAGAAGTGGATGGCCAGAGCTTTGTTAGAGAGCGTGCTGGGCCATATTCAGTTGGGGGTGTCCAATGAGCCTCTGGGATGACAGCAATAATCTGGCCTGCCTATTTCTCCAGCTTCATCTCATACCATTTGCCCACACATCGTTTTTTATTGTTGTTCTAGCCTCACTGCACTGCTTGCAGTTCCATTAATCTGCTCATCTTTCATATCTCTAGACCTTTGGATCTCTGTACCACTGTCCAAAATGCCTTCCCCAAAGTCCTTTCTCTGCCTAGTTAAGTACTACTTGTCTTTCCTCTGTAATAATGAAGATAATATTAACATATACCTCAGAGGGTAACATGAGAATTAAGAGAGATTATCCATGTTACGTTCTCAGAACAATATCTGGCCTCTTGTAAGCACTCAACACATTTTAACAATGGTCATTATACTTCTTCCCAGATTCAATTCAGGTATCACCACTTATGGAAAAACTTTCACGAATCCTTTCCTCCCTATTAGTTATCCATCCTATGTATACACACTGTATACCAAACATGTCTTCGTCACAATGATCATTATGATAACAATAATAATAAGGGCTAGCCTTTATTGACTGCTACGTGCACACTCTCCTCTAACAATATTTAATCTTACACAACTTCATCCTCACACTAACATTATGAGGTGGTTGAACTATTATTCCCATTTTAGTAAAGAGCCAAGAAACAGATTAAGCTACTTTCTAAGGTCTAACAGCTAATAGAAGGCTGAATCAAAACTCAGCCCCATAGTTTTCTGGTTTGAGAGTCAATGTCTTATACTTTATTTACACAGAATTTTATTTGCTATCTTGTTATTGTTGCTATTTCTCCCTGTTATCTTGCAAGTTTTTCAAAAACAGGGATCTGTTTGTTGTTATCGTTGTTTTACCCAGACCGAGGCCCTTTGCCTTGCATAAAGCACTCGCTCAATAAATGTGTGACAAATTAATACAGATACAAATTTCCAGCGCACAAAGAGCGAAATGAGGACTAGAGAGTCTTATTGAAATAAGTTGATTCAGGAGAGCCAGGAGGTTACAGTTCCCATTTCCTGCCCACATTTTATGTTGAAGACCAGGCTCTGGATGCTGAGAGGTTCTGCCTGACTAAAATTCAGCTGCAAACACAGCCTTATAATCCCCATAAACAAAGACACGGTGTGGTCTATGGCTGTGCAAATCTAACAGAGGAAAGTAGCTGGACGAGAGATGACTCTTCCCTGTGAAAGAATCTATTTAGCAAGGAAACCAACCATAGAACGACTCATGCCTGGATTGCCTTACCTCTCCTTCCTGCCAATCCACGTCCATCACTGCCCTGAACTCCAAATGCCCCTCCAAGGTATCCCTGACTTGCTACACTCGCATGAGAACACGTGCTGTCCACATTCCTACAGTTCTCAGGAAGACTATTTAGACCACATTAATGTGCTCTTGTTCATATGCTAATTCCAATTCGTCCTCTGTGTTCAATGATTATAGCTTGTCTCCTGGGTTTGGTTAAAAACAAAAGCTTACTTGCCTAGCTTGGCCCATGATAGACTCTCAATAAATACTGGATGAATGGATAAGAACAAAAATGTAGAACTGATTCAGTGCTACTCCCTCTTTCTTCCCATCCTACCCATACAATGACTTATCATCAGCATTCTGACAATCCTGGGACCTGAATTCATTAGAACATTTATCACTCTCTGTTGTATTTGTACAGAGCCCTATAATGTAAATGTGATTGTATCTCAATCCTCTCTTTGTCCTCAATAGCAAGTATGGAGCTGGTACATACAGATATTAATAAAGGTTAAGTAAAATCCTTCATTCATTCAATAAATATTTATTGCTCCAAGCTTGGTGTTAGTATATAGACCTAAAATGTAGAGTGCCACCTTTACATCTTTAAGCCAAGACGTCAAGGTGGCACTCTACATTTTAGGTCTGAGCCAGGTCCCAAAAGACCTACCCATGAGTTTTCCTGCTCTCACCAGATATACCCAACCCAGCAGGAAAGGGACCCCACTCTGCTAGTTCACCACCAGCCCAATCATCTTTACCCTATCCAGTTTTCAACTTAGTGGATTTTATCTCACTAACATCCCATGAATTACTCAAACAAGCCAATCACATGCTCACTTGGTAACCAAGAGTCACCTCACCCTGTTGATATTACAAAGCTGGCCTCCCACAGTCCCTGCCAGCTCATTCTTCCCAAGCGCAACCCCATTGGCCCTGCATGGCAGGCAGTGTCCTCCACCTCTAGAGAGAATATATGTGACTTTTAAAATGCCATCACACTAATCTGCCCAATGTCAAATGTCTCGTGCATGACTATCTCACATTACGTGGAGGGAGATCCCTCCTTTACCACTGGGATAAACAGGATGTAATCAAAACAGTTAGATGCTGGGAGTCAGTTATAATCCAGGTAAGTGGGCCCTCTCCCCCACTAAAATCTGCAGTTCCTCCTCCAACCAGATGCCAAATTTACTGACTCCCTCTCCTGAGATGAACCCTGAATACCTAAGAGGGAAGCTATCAATACAGAAGAGGAAAGAGAATAAGCCTTGGAAGAGAAAGGGCTACGGGGGAGGGGCAAGGTCTGGCAGGCATAGCTCTAGCCTGAGCAGGAGGCATCCAGGCAGTTTTGTAGGCTCTGAGGATAGAATACTGAATAAGACAGAATTCCTGCCTTCAAGGTGACCATGTTCTAAGAAAGGGAAAACGAATTACAACAGCAAATGAATAAATAACATAATTTTCTAATAATGAAGATAGAAGAGGGAATGCACTAGAGCAGGAGTTAGCAAACCACAGCCTCTGGGTCAAATCCAGTCCACTGCCTATTTTGGTGCAGCTCACAAAGTAACATTTTAAATGATTGAAAAAAAAAATCAAGAAAATCATCACCTAAGAATGGGTCTCTTCATGAAGATTAATACTACATGACATGTACAAAATTCAAGTTTCATTGTCTTAAATAAAGTTTTATTGGAATATAGCCATATTCACCCATTTAGGAATTATCAACAGCTGCTTTCACACTACAATGACAAAGTTAGCTTGTCATGACAAATTCTGGATGGACTGAGAAGCCATAAATATTTACTATCTGACTTTGTAAAGAAAAGGTTTGCCTACTTCTGACCTAGAGAGTCACAGGGGTGGGAATGGGAAGCAGAAGGCTGGCAGGGACAGCCTGCTCCAAAGTGACTCAAATTGAAAGCTGAACAATGACAAAGAGGAAACCAAGTAGAGGCCTGGAGGGGGAAGTCTTCCAAGCAAAGCTGCAAATACAAAGACGTTAACATGGGAACAAGGCTGGTGAGCTCATTCATTCCATAAGTCATCTTCAAGACCAACTCTATGCCAAGTACTGTTGCAGTTATTGTTGATAAAGCAGAGACCAGGTGGAAGTTGAGTATCCCATACACAAAATGTTTGGGACTAGAAGTATTCTGGATTTCAATTTTCACAGGATTTTAGAATATATGCATTATATCCAAAATACTCCAATGAGCATTTCCTTTGAGCATCATATCAGTGCTCAAAAACTTCTTTTTTTGAAGCATTTCAGATTTTTTATTTTCTGACTGGGATGTTCAATCCTTGCAAAGACTTGTCTAAGAAGAAAAAGTCACCAATGATGTTGGAGGAAAACTGGACGAGTGTGGTATCCAAGAATACCAGAGAAGAAAGTGTTTTAAAAGGAAAGTGAAAAACTGCAGTGTGTGTGATTGGTAGGCAAAGCAAGGAAAAAACATAATCAGATAGAGTTGGTCAAATGGAGTCTCTAGGGACCTTAACAAGTGTCATGAATGGTGGTAAATAGAATCTGTTTAGAATAGATGGAGAATAGAACATGAGAAAGTGAAGATAACAAGTACATAGACAACAGTTTTAGCAGGTCTCTTAAAAGCAGCAAAGACATGAGGCAGTAATTAAAGAAGAGTGCTTGGGAAGGGGCAGGCATTTAAAAGATGGATCTTATTAAAACTAGCTCATGCTGATTGGAATGATGCAGAAGAGGAGGAAAACTGGTAGTGAAAACAAGGAAATGGTAAATAAGGAGCCAAGTCCTTTAGAAGGCAAGAAGCTATGTGATCCAGGAGAGAAATAAAAGGAATATTACCTTTGGTGAAGAGACCCATTGTTAGGTGATGATCTGTATCATCATCTAGATACACATGCAGGTACATGAGGCATAATTATGGACCTAACTCTCATCCTGCTCTTTCCATATTCTCCGGGAAGTGTGGGATGAGGCAACCAACTCAGGATGAGAATGAGAAAGTGAACTTACTAGAGATGTTTGTAGGATAATCAGGCAGGGTGGAGTATCCAATTGAGATTTGTCATTATTACAAATGTATATCTCCAATAACATTCAGGGATGCAGATGCAGAAAGAGTGCCATCAGACACTTGTGATTCTAAGTCCTGTGCCCTATACTATGCGATACGATTTGACTCTGTGTCCCTAACCAAATCCCACCTTGAATTGTAGTTCCCACAATCCCCACGTCATGGGAGGGACATGGTGGGAGATAATTGAATCATGGGGGGCGGTTATCCTCATGCTGTTCTCTTGATAGTGAGTGAGTACTCGTGAGATCTGATGGTTTTATAAGGTGCTCTTCCCCCTTTTGCTCTGCACTTCTCCTTCCTGCTGCCATTTGAAGAAGGATATGTTTGCTTTCCCTTCAGCCATCACTGTAAGTTTCCTGAGGTCTCCCCAGCCCTGCAGACCTGTGAGTCAATTAAACCACTTTCCTTTATAAATTACCCAGTCCCAGGTATTTCTTCATAGCAGCATGAGAATGAACTAATACACTATGCATATGAAATCCAAAAGAAGCTATCTTTCTGGAGCTTATAAAGAGCTTGAGAAACAAAAACAAATGTACCAATTAGACATAAACCTGGAGATGTATAAAACAGATGTATCATCCAAATCTCTTCACTCATAATATCCTTATTAGTCATTTAATGTTGAAATAGTGCAATGAACAAAATGGAAAGAATTTTAAAAAGTGATTTATTTTTGAATTGATGCTTTACCACTTCTATTCTTACCACAATATTTTTTGTTATTGGTATTAAGTTGGAATTCAATCAAATGTCAAAGAGGAGGCAGGCCAGAAGTATGAAAGTAGAAAGTAAAAGGAAAGCCTTGTAAGAAAGGAATGAAGTACTACTATATATGAGAACATGGATGAACTTTGAAAAAAACTAGACACAAAAGTCTACATACTGTATGAACATTTTAATGAAATTTTTATATGAAATACTTATATTGTATGTATATTTATATGAAGTCTAGAGTAGGTGAATCCATATAGACAGGAAGTAGATTAGAGAATATGAAGGAAGAGAGCATTGGGACTGACTGTTAATACGTACTGCATTTCTTTTTAGGATTATAGAAATGATCTGGAATTAGTGCTAGTGTATACAGTACACAATGAATACAGTAGTAAATTGCACATGTTGCACAATACAGTAAATCTACTAAACTCCCCCCCATCCAAAAAAAAAAAGGCTCTTCTTTAAATTTTATAGCAGGTAATCTTAAAAAGGAACTGAAAATGTTTGTTCTATCTCTTAGATTATGGGTCAGCAAACTCTTTCTGTAAAGGGCCAGATAGCAAATACTTTAGGCTTGGCAGGTCATTCAGTCTCTGTTGTAACTACTCTTCTCTGCTGTTGTAGTATGAAAGCAGTCTTAGATAATACATAAATGAATGAGCATGGCTGTGTTCTGATAAAACATCTTTTATGGATGCTGAATTTGAATTTCACATAATTTTCATATGTCATATGTTAGTCTTCTTTTTATTTTTGTTCAACAACTTAAAAACATGAAAACCATTCTCAGCCTGCAGGCCATTAAAAAAAAAAAAAAAAACAAAACAGTGGCAGGCTGGATTTGGCCCATGGACTGTAATTTGTCAACCTCTCTCCCAGACCATAGTTAGCCACTTGGAGCTAGAGGCAAAATGTGTAGCCAAATGAGAACAAGCATGTTCAATTCACATCAGCTCAACAATTATTGAGCATGTGATATGTACACAGGCACTATGCCCCAGGATTCTAAGTTATTCAGAGATCAAGTGAATTTACTGAGTAAAAATTGAAAAGATGCCTCAACTAGATCCCCATGTGGCTTATAAAATGATCTCACATTTGCATCAGTTAAGTATATGCTATTAAACTTCTCCACCCATGAAAGTTACCAGCTTCACAATATAGAGTATGTTTCAAAGGCGGAGGAAAATAACCCACAGTGTCTGTTCCATGCAATATTTTTAAACATCCATAACTTTGTTATTTCAAAACCAAATTTCTTCAAATAAGGCAAAGCACACATTCCTCACTCAGGGTTATGTACCAGGAATGCCAAGTTTAAAATTTCCAAACAAAGTTGCTTTTGAGAAATTCAAAGGCAAAAAAGCATTTGAAAAATTTCTGAACTGCTGAAAAAATAGCATTTTTCACTTTTAGATAACTCTGAAATGAGTAAATGGACTTATATTTGCTTTCCAAAATAAATCCATTTGGGGCTGAAACTGAGAAAGAGAACCACAGCAAGCCTCCATGGATTCCATTAATTGCTATTGATGCCAGGAACCTGAGAGAGAGAAAAAAAGTGGGAATCAGAAAACTTAAGTTTCTAACTCTCAGTTGGCTGTAACCCATTCTCAGGTTTACACATTCCCTGTAGAAATGGGCTGCAAACAGATACCTAGTAGGATACAGAGCCCAAGAAAAGTGAGGAGCTTCCACCTAAGGGGACATCAGAATGAGAAGGTACAGATAAGAGAGGGGGCCTGGTCTGGGATGTCAGAGTCCAGGAAGAACGAGGAGGGTACCCACCTGAGGGGAATAGCCAGTGTGGGAAGAGGGCTCTGATGTGAAAGAGGGGACAGCAGTGACCATTCGACTTTAGTTACACAGGGTAAGGGAGTAAAGGGGAGGCTTATGGAATAAGTTAGAATATGAGGATCAACTGTCTCAATGGAGGAGAAAGGATTTGTAAATAGGAAAAAAAGGAGAAAGAGTGAGAGAGAGAAAATCAGAATACACCCTGTGGTTTTGAATTTGAATATGAAGCACCAATATGAGTTTATGGTTTGTAATATACAAAATACATAAATGTAAATACAAGTATAGATGTAAATCTGAATGTCTGTGTATGTATCCATACATGCATCTATCCTATAGCTCTGTCCCTGAAAGGGCATGGGAGCAGCATAACCCCAATAGCAAACAGTACACCAAGCAAGCCAATCTTCTCTTCTAAATACCATTCTCCACTTTAAACAATAGGGCTCCTTGGAGAAAGGGCTGGACCCATGCCAGAGCTGGGGCAAGAAAAGTATAAGCTCATTCCGGAGCAAGGAAGTACTCAAAGAATACAAGGCCATGACAAAAAGACACAAAAGCCAGATAGAAAGGCTCCCACTGACTAAATCAAGTCTGGGACAATTTGAACATCAAAGTAAATAATGACAATAATAATGATAATCCATTGAATACTCATAGTAGTCCATATTTTCATGGTATTCCATTGAATACTCAATGGAAATTGAGTATTTCCATGGTATTTCATATTTTCATGGTATTCCACTGAATATGAGCATTGAATTTGAATACTCAATGGAAACCATGAAAACACCATGAGTATTCAATGGCAACCATGATCTTTAAAATCTAAAGTTGCATATGGATCACTTAGTAGACTAGAAATTATAGCCATGAGTATGTTTGGATATTAATTAAACAGAAATCATGAGTCTCTTTACATATTAATTAATTAAAAGTTTGATAAGAAATGGAAAGTTTACATAGTTTCAAAGTAACTCTATACAATGTATTTATTAATTACAAAGGGGAAAATAACCTTACAGTGAGGAAGTCTAGCAGACACCACTTTAATCAAGCTATCAAAATGACTATTGTCAATGAAGGACAAATTGAAATTGTGCACCACTGATAGACTGCAATAACAAGAACAGTCTTCCTCCTTCAGTACACAGAATGACAGCACTCCCTCACTCTTTCGAAATTAGGCATAACCTTATGACTTGCTTTGACCAATGAAATGTGAGCAGAAGTGATTCAAACCATTTCCAGACAGAAGATTTAAGAGCCAGCGTGTGATTCACTACTTCTCTTTCTTTTTTAACCATGTCTCAGTGGATGCGTGTGTCAAGATGGAACATATATTAATAGGCTTTGGTCCAGTTACTACAGTGAAAAGAGACCCCCACTCAACCCTGTCTGCTTTAGATATGTAGCATAAGAGAAAAATAAATCTTTGCTGTTTTAAGCTGCTATTCTGATGGTCGGTTGTTTGCACAGCAAAATTTAACTTATCCTGACTAGTACATTGGCTGATGAAATGGTTTTATTTGCTTATTTGTCTCCTCAATAAAGTATAAACTGCATCAAGGAAAAGAATGATACAATTTAATTTTTCTCCAAAAATCTGTTCTTCCGCCTGCATTGCCCAACAAAATATATGGCAACAGTATCCACCCAATATTTGAAGTCAGACACCTGGCAGTATACGTCAGTATCCTTCTAGATCTTTTGCCTGTCCATGATCTGACCTTGTCCACTGTACTTTCTTAGTATCTCTAGAATGACTGTTTTCATTTCCAGCCTAATTTACTGTCTACATAATGAACAGCATCTTCTTTCTTTCACCTGCTTCTGGGCAGTCTCTTTGCTTCTAGACCACCCTGTCCCAGCGATCTCAAAGCTGGTATTTCTAAAATGCAAATCTGATTGTGTCACTTCCCAGCTTTGAGCACTTCAAAGGCTCCCTATCACCTTCAGACTAAAGTCTTACCCGTTTGTTATGATTTACAGGGCATATTAGGACCTGGTTCACTCTAGAGGATAACCACCATGAAGACACAGATTTTTGTCTATTTTGTCCATTGCTGTATTGCTGGCACTAGCACAGAGTCTGGTCCATTGTGGGCATTCCATAAATTGCTGTTAAGCCAATGGTACTCACTTATCACCTGGCTAACTCATATGGCTCTTCCTCTTCCTCCTATGCTCTTCTCATGTCCCCCTTTACAGCTTTTTTAGCACATCTCATCTATTAGCTTTTTAAAAAATTTATTGCCTGTTTATTTTCTTCTTCTAGAATGTAAGCTCCTTGGGGGAATATCTGTCTGGCTTTTGCCTGAAAACATAGTAGCTACTCAATAGATAAATAAATGAGTCCTTGCTGCTTCCAATACCCTCTTCCTTCATACGTAGGATGGTCAATACTTTCTAGTCTAAGTGATCCGTATGCAACGTCAGATTTTAGAGGTAATTAATGGCTCTTCTTACCTTACTATCCATTACCAGATGATCAAGGCGTGAATGAGATTTCATTATTAAATGTTTATATAGGAGTTAAAAAGAAATTATTTAGGCAGATAGTGAGGATACAAGAGTCCTTGGTAAGGTTTTCCTTTTAATGAAAGGCAGCCCCCAAATCATTTTCTTTTCCAACAAAGAGCAGCCTCTAAAATCGAGCTGCAGACATAGAAAGGCAGGCTAGAAGCTTGCACTGGTGAATGCTGGCAGTTGTGCCAACAGGAAAGGGGCTACATGGAGATAGACATGTCCAACATGTTGGCTCCATCTTCCCTTCTCTTTGCCAACTACATGTACAGTCAGGAGCAGACAGCATGGCCCAGGCCAGGCAAAGACCCCACTTGCATAATAAGATTATGGCGGGGTGGCCAGTTTCAACGCTTCCCCCAGTCCTCCTACCCTGACCCCATGCTATGTAAACGTCACACCTAGTCCAACCAATCTTTGGGCCCTGTGTAAGTCAGACACCACCTCCTCAAGCCTGTCTATAAAACCCTGTGTAAACCGCCATGGGCTGGAAGTCCCACTGGGGTGCCTCTCTCTCTCCCAGGGGAGAAAGCTGTTCTCCTTTCTCTTTCTTTTGTCTATTAAACCTCTGCTGTTAACCTCACTCCATGTGTCGGTGTCCTTGATTTCCTTGGCATGAGGCAATGAACCTCGGAAATTTACCCCAGACAGCAGGGCCACTTCAATATCACTTTTAATTACCTTGAATTTTTTACGGATACGACTTTTCTCTTTTACCATACCCTTCTCCTAAAATACCAAATAAAGCTTTTACCCTAAATACCACAGAGTGTAATGAAATTAAAATGTCAACATGAAAAAAAAAAGCAGTATTTCAATAAACCATGACATATTTTGACAAAATTTTGAACCAACTGGGTAACTTCTAACAAATCCAAAATCAATTTAGAAGGGAGCTGGGAAGAGTCCCTGTCCACACCCGCTGTTGGAGGTGGAGTAGGATGGCCTCACTGTCCTCACCCCCCACCTTGCCATGTTTGGATTTGACTCTTTTGATCATAAGAAACAGAGGTCCACTCTAGTTGCCTCAGGAAATGAAAGATTATTATAAGAATCTGCATGATAATAAAGAAAATGGGAATGTCGGTCAGGAAGCTAGCCTTCAGTGCAATTCAAAAAAAAAAACAAAAAAACAAAAAAAAACCCCACAAACAACAAGGCTCCCTAGGAAAAACTGAAATGGTTGTTCTTGATGGCTCATGCCTGTAATCCCAACACTTTGGGAGGCTGAGGCAGGAGGACCCCTTAAGCCCAGGAATTTGAGACTAGCCTGGGCAACATAGGGAGACTCTAGCTCTACAAAAAAACAATTAAATTAGCCAGATGTGGTGGTGTACACCTGTGTTCCAGCTACTCAGGAGGCAGAGGTGGGAGGATCTCCTGAGCCTAAAAAGTGGAGGCTGCATAGCCGTGACAGCACCACTGCACTCCAGCTTGGGCAACAGAACAAGACCCCGTCTCAAAAATAAAATAAATAAATAAATAAATGATTCTTCTGAATCCAAACCAATTCAAGGAATTACAGAAGAAAGGTTTCTGAATTCTCTTTCTAAGGCTCTGCCCTTTACCACTCTGCCACCTTGCTATTCTGTTTTTCTGCTTCTCTTCGTGTTAGTCTACCTCTCTCCCACTACAAGTCACTGAATCACTCGCTTCTCTCTGTCTCAGTAGCTTCTGCCTGTTCATTGGTTTAGCTTCCTCGTAACCTTACTTTGCTCAGACACATCATGACTTGCAGCTGTACGCGGGTCCACTTTCTGTATTTCTTCATCTTCAGTTCCCTTCCAGTGCCAGAATTTTTTCTGCTTTCCAACTACACTGCCTTAGAGTGATGCTCTGATGAGGCAGCTCTTTCTGACTGGTCAGAGCATCTCGGTTGCTTAGGAACAGCAGCCTTCAGGTTAGTGCTTCCCTGTCTTTACTCAGCTGTGTCTGGGTGTATAGAGACACGAGGCGAGGACCACCCCAGCAGCAGGAGCTGAGATTGTGGCAGCATCCCTCAGAAGGAGGCAATGAACAAGCATCAACCATGGTTTACATGTTCAATAGTTAGCACTTAGCACTGATGTATTTGTTTAATGTTTTGACAACTGTATTGTATTACAACTGGCTTCCTTTGTAATCTCATGTGCTTTATTGTATGCCTTTAAAATTGTTCTGAGAAGGCTTCCACAGGTTTCAACAGACCGCCAAAAAAGTCCATGGCACAAAATAAATATCTCCTGCCCCACGCTCAGGTCTCCTTGAAGATGTGAACTGTGTCTCATTCTCTGCTGAGGCTGTAGGGTCCAGCACAATGCCTAGCATAGAACAGGCAACAAAACATTGGTGGAAATAACGAATACTTAAATTCCCAGCATCTAAACTGTGCCTGGCCCATGGAAAGCACTCAGCAGAAGTTTCTAAATGATTAACTAAACCTCTGAAGCCCCCACTGGCTGGCCCATGGTCTCCCTCCTCAAGTCCCATTGAGTGAACTCTGCATTCCAGCAGACTGAAGCAAAGAGTCATTTATCAAGTAGGCTGGTACAAATATCAGCAACCAATTTTTACAACAATGCAAAATCCTCTGTCACTCATAAATTACTTCAAGATAAACACCAGGCCTTGAAGTGAAGTGCTGCCAGACTAATGAACAGTTCCAGAATCTAACAAGCAGTTTCTAACGTCTGGAGGGCCTCCTCCATGGGGACTTCGCCAGGACTGGGGGATGAGCCTGTGATTTAGCCATCCATATTCCAGGCCCTGCATGGCACGTATTTTCAAGCCAGCTGGTGGGGGTTAGTGAGGCAATCTGAGGACTTGGACAGATTGCTTTGTGTGCCGAGTTAACTGTGCTCACATAGAGACTGAACCTGTGAGCTTGATTTCCTTAGCCCCATAGCCTAACCACCTGAGCTTACCATCTTGACCACCTGAATGGATTCAGAGCATCCCAAGAAAGGAGCATAGTATAGAAGAGACACACAGGAAGTCACGGTAATTCAAAACTCAGCAGAGAGAGAATTTTTGGATAACATCCTTGATACTTCCTGCCCACAAGAATGGCAAGGGCTTCAAAGTTACCACCTTATTCCTTGCTCCACCAAAGCCCTGACCCTTGATTGTATGACAGCAAAAAATGATGAAGGTCATGTCCCAAAGTATCTTGCAAGATTGCTGGCAGTGACACCAAGAAGAACTCATCCAGATTTTTTGCCACAATATATTTTGAGTTTTCTTTGCCAACTTTATATGAGTTTTGCTTTTGATCCACCCCAAATATAGGAAGATCAGGGTTCAAATCCTTCTCTCCCTCCCCAGGAAAGACCTTCCTGGCTGGCTGCAGAGACTGTCCAGGAGTCTGATGTGCTTGCTCCTAGGGAGGGGAATTTGTAGGGGGGGTTAGTATGAATCAGAAACAGTACTGGGCATTTCAGATCTGTTATTTAATTTGGAGAGACGAATGTTTAAAGACAATCTGAAGCCCTTCCCTCTAACCTGCCTTCAGAGTTCATTTTTAAAGTTAAAGAATATTACCAAGCATCATATCCAGTACACACGTGCTCTACGAATATGTGTTGGATGCACTGGAGAGTGAAAAGAACGAGTAATAGAATAATACATAGGCTACATAATTCTTACTAGGGATTGATTTATCAGGCTAATCCATTGTCACTCTTGTCATGCAAGAAAAATGTCCATTGGGATACTGTGATTTTAAAGTTTCATTTATTGATATATTTGTGCCAGGAATATACTTAAAACCACTGGAAACATAATAAATTTTGAGGTCAACAGGAGTAAATGAGAGTTATGGGAACCATGCCACCAGTGAGATGTCATCACATGCAGTGACAAGAGGGCACCAGGTAGGATGAACATAATTCCCAGTCCACCCAGAACTGCCCTGGTGTACTCATACTGTCCTCTTTCATTCTCAAATGTGTCCCAGTTTGCATGTTCACAGGTTAGAAGACTCGACAGTCTCAAGATGGTAACTTTCTCCAAATTCATCTACAGAATCAACAAAATGTCAATCAAAATTCCAATAGGTTTTTCTGTAGAAACTATTAAACTGACTCTAAAATTCATATGACTATGTAAAGAATCAAGAAGACCTGAAGCAACTTTGAAAAGAAACAAAATTGGAAGACTGAAACTATCTTGGTTCAGATTTATTACAAACCTATAGTAATCAGCACAGTGTCATATCGATGCAAACAAAACAAACCAAAATAATCAATGGAACAGAATGGAAAGTGCAGAAGCAGACCCAAGCATATGTGGACAACTGACTTTTGACAAAAGTGAAAAGCCGTTGAGTAGAGAAAGAATAATCCTTTCAACAAATGGTGCTGGGACTAGGTGCTATGCCTCATACCTGTAATCCCAGGGCTTTGGGAGGCCAAGGTGGGAGGATCACTTGATGGCAGGAGTTCAAAACCAGCCTAGGCAACATAGCAAGACCTCATCTCTAAAAAAAATTTTTTTTAATTAGCTGCAAATGGTGGCACTCACATGTAGTCCTAGGTATTTGGGAGGCTGAGGCAGAAGGATTGCTTGAATCTGATATTTCAAGGTTGCAGTGAACTATGCACATGCCCACACACCACTGCACTCCAGTCTGGGTGACAGGGCAAGACCCTATCTCTTCAAAAAATAAAATTAAATTAAAAAAATAATAATGCTGGATTCAACACTATCCCCATCAAGCTACCAATGACCTTCTTCACAGAACTGGAAAAAACCACCTTAAACTTCATATGGAACCAAAAGAGAGCCCGCATAGCCAAGACAATTCTAAGCAAAAAGAACAAAGCTGGAGGCATCACACTACCTGACTTCAAACTATATTACAAGGCTACAGTAATCAAAAAAGCATTGTACTGGTACCAAAACAGAGATATAGACCAATGGAACAGAACAGAGGCCTCGGAGGCAACGCCACATATCTACAACCATCTGATCTTTGACAAACCTGACAAAAACAAGCAATGGGGAAAGGAGTCCCTATTTAATAAATGATGTTGGGAAAACTGGCTAGCCATGTGCAGAAAGCAGAAACTGGACCCCTTCCTGACACTTTACACTAAAATTAACTTCAGATGGATTAAAGACTTAAACATAAGATCTAACACCATAAAAACCCTAGAAGAAAACCTAGGCAAAACCATTCAAGACATAGGCATAGGCAAGGACTTCATGACTAAAACACCAAAAGCATTGGCAACAAAAGCCAAAATAGACAAAATGGGACCTAATTAAACTCCAGAGCTTCTGCACAGCAAAAGAAACAATCATTAGAGTGAATCAGCAACCAACAGAATGGGAAAAAACTTTTGTAATCTACCCATCTGATAAAGGACTAATATCCAGAATCTACAAAGAACTAAAACAGATTTACAAGAAAAAAACAAATAAGCCCATTCAAAACTGGGCGAAGGATATGAACAGATACTTTACCAAAGAAGACATACATGAGGCCAACTAATATATGAAAAAATGCTCATCATCATTGGTCATTAGAGAAATGCAAATCAAAACTACATAGAGATACCATCTCACACCAGTTAGAATGGCGATCATTAAAAAATCTGGAGACAACAGATGCTGGAGAGGATGTGGAGAAAAAGGAACACTTTTACACTGTTGGTGGGAGTGTAAATTAGTACAACCATTGTGGGAGACAGTGTGGCGATTCCTCAAGGACCTAGAAATAGAAATTCCACTTGACCCAGCAATCTCATTACTGGGTATATAACCAAAGTATTCTAAATCGTTCTATTATAAAGACATATGCACACATATGTTCTTTGCAGCACTGTTTACAATAGCAAAGACTTGGAACCAACCCAAATGCCCATCAGCGATAGACTGGACAGGGAAAATGCAGCACATATACACCATGGAATACTATGCAGCCCATAAAAAACGATGAGCTCACGTCCTTTGTAGGGACATGGATGAACCTAGAAACCATCATTCTCAGCAAACTGACACAAGAACAGAAAATCAAACACCGCATGTTCTCACTCATAGGCGGGTGTTGAACAATGAGAACATATGGACACAGGGAGGGGAGCATCACACACTGGGGTTTGTGGGGGGGGGAGAACTAAGGGAGGGACAGAGTGAGGTGGGGACTTGGGGATGGATAACGGGAGAAATGCCAGATATAGGTGATGGGGGAGGAAGGTAGCAAACCACATTGCCATTTATGTACCTATGCAACAATCTTGCATGTTCTTCACATGTACCCCAAAACCTAAAATGCAATAAAATATATATTAAAAAAATCATGCTGGAACCATTGAATATTCATATGCAAAAAAAAAAAACTTTGATTTATTGCACCAAATTGTGTACAAAACTTTACTCAAAATGGATGGTAGACTTCAGGGTAAACCTAAAATCACAAAACTTCTGGGAGAAAACCTGACTTTCAATTAGCCATAAAAGAACAAATTGATAAATCAGATTTCATCAAAACTCTAAAATTTTGCTCTGTGAAAGAATTGCTAAAGAATGAAAAGATAGGCCACAGACTAAGAGAAAATATTTACAAAATATATATCTGATAAGTGACTTGTTATCTAGGACATATAAAGAACTCTCAAAACATAAGAAAACAAGCAGAGAAAGGAAAGAACTTGCCAAGGTTTCCACATGAGTGAACAGCAAACCTGGGACCATCCTGCATCTCCTGACTCCCAAGCCCCAGCCCCATTCTCCTGCCAGGAAGACCCTTGTCAGAGTCAATACTGAACATGGGTGGTGCAGTAAGAAAGCACCTAAATCTTACTTTAAATCATGGCAACACCACTTACTGGCCTTTGGAGCACCTGTATGACTTCTTGGTTTTCTCATTGGAATATTGGGAAGGTAATTTTTTTAAGTGCCCTGGTTTAGATGATAAATTATAAGGACACTTCACCCTTGGTGAATAGCAGACCACCAAAAAAAGAGTAGAGGTCACTAAAAGGAGAGGTGGAAGACCACTAACCACAGGCTTTACTCCATCAGTACCATGCCCAGCCTGGACTCTGAGCCCTGTGTTGCAGTTATGAGGAGCCACAGCTTCTTGTCAACCTGTCCAATTACACTTCTGGAATCCCACTGAGAAGTGCTTAGAAATACAAGGCTCCAATTACCACAGGTCTCATGTTGGCTGCCCAGGAAGTGCTTGCTTTAGAATGCCTTTGGGAATTCCTCTCCCCCGAGACTTCACGTAGCCAATAATTTCACAGTAGGATTCAGACTTAGTGTGCTTAAGTGCATAGAACAGGAGAAAATCTTTCTGGCATCTCAGGAATTCTCCTTTCCCCTCACTTGTATTCCTTCAACTTCTTTCATTCTAGCTACCTAAGCAGTTCTACAAGTGCAGATGGTGGAGGAAGAGAATTCCCTAAGGCCCCCTCCCAAATCTATATGAATCTCTCAATCTCTCTCTCTCTCTCACACACACACACACACACACACACACACCAAGAACTATTTAGGTTACTTTCTAACCTTCTCTTTCAGTTTGGGGGTTTCCCCCATACACAGACCCAAAGACATGGACTCAAGTGCAAATAGTTAATTTTGGACAGAATTCTAAGAAACAATGTCAGGAGAGTTGGGAAATGGGGAAATGAGACAGGGAAGGGGAGATGGCAATAAAGGAAGTTACCACTGTGGATAATTGGAGTTTAATCCAAATGACATCTCTGGGAGCTAGTGTAGAAAATGCACCTCAGGGCTATCTCACCAGAGTAGTGAGGGATCTGAGGTATTTATATATCAACTCTCTGAGTCACTGGTTAAGTCAATGCTGCCTTTGACAAGCTTAATCCAGTTGGGAGCTAGAAATTTAAATAGCTTAAACTCCTCCATGGCTGCTATATGTCTTATTAAAATTTGAACCCCAGCCTGACATAACATAGTTCCTTGACACTGAGAGCCTTTTATGCTAGAGCCAAAGCAGTGTCTGGCTTCTCAAGATGGACTTCAGGCAAATGGCATTTGGAAATTGACCAGTCTGCACTGAAGTAGCAAGGGTGAGTAGGGGACAACAAGTTACTTTTCCATGGAATTACAGTACGATTTAGCAAGCACTGAATAACATATTTAGTGCGGCATGCTCACCAAATACTCATAGGCTTACCCATATTTGGTGACCAAAAGACTGAACAGAAAAACACATGAATCATTTCCAAGTCAAAGCACTTGAGTCAGTGTGCAACCTCTGTACCCTATCTTCCCATAATACAGCAACTCAAAAGCTGCATGTTCCAGTTTAGGTAGTTACATGATGCAATCAGGCAAGATCCTTAAGTTGCCACTGGGTAAGGAGCTGACCTGGAAAGCTACAGGACCCACAGTCAACTTTGTGCAAAAGAGAAATAAACCTAATATGCTCAGGTGCTGAGATTTTCAGGTTTGTTTGTTACTGCAGCAAAGCTTAACCTAACCTGACTCATATAGTTAGGATCTTTTTCCTGATTTCAATTTTATGTATTTATTCAACAAATAATTATTAAAATCCCTGCATATTCTTGATGCTGAGGATACAGCAGTGAACAAAGGAACAAAAAGTTTCTGCCTCTATGGGCTATAATCTGTACTAACAGGAAGGAAGTCTTGCCGAAAAAGGGAAAGGGTTATTTCTCCTCACAGTAACTGTAAGAGGCACAGTGGTAAATAAGCCACCCAGAGGCAGAAAATGTTCTATCTTGATAGAAGAAAAATAGTCAGTTGTTATGTGTGAGGCAAAGTTGTTAGAGAAAAGTAAAGAAAAATATCAACGCAAACTTCTTGTTGTACAGCATTTCAATACTTGCTGAGTACCAATTATAAGCCAGGGTATATGCTAGATGCCAGGGATTGCAAAGTAAATAAGAATAATGCTATGCTTGACAAGCTGAGTCCAGTGAGAGGACAGAAATGTGAACCAAGTATAAATTCTTTGATGGCTTCTCTGTCTCTTATTAAACTTTGAATCTCAGACTGACACAGGATAGATGCCCAATAAGTATTTATAGAAAGTACTAATAAGTGCACAATATTGTTTCCCTCAACCTCAGAAGAAAAGCTACATTAGAAAGGAACAAATCAGACTGGACATGGTGGCTCACGTCTGTAATCCCAGCACTTTGGGAGGCCAAGGCAGGAGAATTGCTTGAGGCCAGGAGTTTAAGACCAGCCTGGGTAACATAGCGAGACCCTGATTCTACAAAAAATAAAAAATCGTCCTGGTGTGGTGGCATGCACCTGTGGTCCTAGTTACTGGGAGGCTGAGGTTGGAGGATCACTTGAGCCCAAGAGTTTGAGGTCACCATGAGCCATGATCATGCCACTGCACCCCAGCCTGGGGAAGAGAGTGAGATCCCAGTCAAAACAAAAAAATCAGCCCATACCCTTACACACCTTCACACCCTCACCTACTCAGTCTCTGCAAATCAATGCCTAAGGAGGAGACTTCCTGTATCACTCCCAGAGTGCACCGTACAGGGCTCAGCAATGAGCAGTCAACTGAAAGACTGAGCTCTGGGGAGGTACAAAGGACTAACAGCTGCTCAGAGCTTAACTTGGACAATCCATAAAGTGGGGATGTCTGCCCTAGGAACCAAAATAAAGTGAGCCACCTTCCACTTGAAGCATATTTAGTCTACATAGATCACTGCAAGTCCCTGAAGTCTATGTCAAGGACTTGTGAACATTTCAAGAAATGTCAATACCACGAGCACTGCCCCTTTTTTAAAGAGAAGTAAAGGCACTACATACATCCAGAAAATAAGTTAAATCAGTGCATTTCTTTAGTCCTGGGGCCTCCGGTAGCCATATTCTCACCTCCAGTTCTGTTCTCAACCTTCTTGATCCCTCTGTGCTGCTAGGACTCTCTTGGTTTCTCTAGCAAGTGAGCAGATTCTGGGGAATGTCCTTGGCAGATTCTACTCTGGAGAAACTAACAAACTAAATCAAACTGACAAATCATTTAACAGCACAACTTAGAGCAAGACTGTTCTTTCCCTAAGAACAGGGCACCCTCAGCCTCTTCAGGTTTCTAGGTAACATTAGAGGTTCAGGGAATCTCTAGCCCACAAGCTGCCATTTGTAGGGTCTATGGAGAAAGCAGAGAACTGATTTCCATTCCCAACTGGACCCGCTTCTTCACCCAGTTGGTCTGCAGTGTGTCCCCCTCCCACGCATCCCTCACTCACTCGTACCCCTGTTCCACGATGACTGATAAACTCCCAGTAGATTCATACTGTTTAAAACAGAGAGTATCTAAAATGATCACTACAAGTTACCAGCCCCTTTATCCTTGGGCAAATTCCTCTTACTTAGCTAACTGCTTTGTCTGGCCAGAAAACAGCTTTGTGAAATATAATCCAAGGTATCACGAAGTTTAGTAATCTCTTTGTTAGATATACAGCCTACCCTATATCTAACCCCAACAGTTGGAAATGATATTAACTGACCTCTGATAAGCATCAGAAACCAGTTGCTTCTCACTACTAATCATCTATTTTTGGAACTGAATGCAAAGGAAACATATGCTCAGTCATGACTGTGACTCTTTAAAACAGTCTGTTTATCTTTCATCTTCCCCCATTGCTTGATTCACTTTTTTTGCTCACCTACCCTGACCCATCACTTTAGCCCTGAAAATTTCAAAAAAAAAAAAAATACGGGGGGAGGAATGTTTTTCTTTCCTTCATCCCTTCCCCACCCCCAAATCCTCTGCCCTGTAGAACAGCAAACCACATCTTACCTATGTGGAATGCAGAAGAAATGTTTTCCTTTTTGATATTAAAGTCCTCCCACCAACTAGGTAAACATTGGCCACACCACAGAGCTGGTATGTTATTGCAGAGCAGAGGGGGAGCACAAATCCAGAGTTTTTTCAGGGTGGTGTCGAAAAGGAACCTCAGGCTTTGGCCCCAACTCCAGGGAAGAGATGAAAACACTATGTACACCTGTCAGAATGCCGACGGCAACTGCATGCATGGATTGCTACAGTGTCAGAGGATTTGACTGAACAATGGGATCTTCTTTACAAGTAGTTTGTGGGATTCCCTCTCCTCCTCCAAGACAGGATCCCGGCTGAAATCAAACACAGTGTTCTTGGAGGTTCCAGCAACCACAGGTCGACTTTTGAACAGTGCTGTCAACGGGGCATCATTGCAGCCCAGTGCTTCAAGAATTGTTGAACAAAAGCAAAGTGTCAGACTGTGTCACAGGGATCAATCAGTCAAGTACACATCTTTCCCATGTCCTTAGGGGGTAGGACATACTCAGCTACCACTGTAAAGCAGAAAGTGGGACCAGGGAAAATTTAAATGATGATTCTCATTGGACCCAGGTTTCCATATGGACAATTTGCTATGATCTGAGACGAAGTTGCGACATTGTGAAACGCACCACTGAGCCAATGCAGTTTCACTCCAAGGCTTTGCGGAGGGAATGTGGCATGCTGGTCCCATTCTGTGTTTGATTTGCTTGATGGTAATAGGAGAGTTATTTCGACTCTCTTCTCCATTTCTCCATCCCTTAGGAAAAAAAACCATTTTAATTCTTCAATAGAGCATCCAAAAGGATTAAGAAATAATAAGGTCTCTATGTGAAAAGTCCTCCATTGTACCCATAGAGATTTTGTCAATTATTAATAAAAACACCCCCAAGGCTTCCATTTTTCCTTGGATTCTGAGTATGTGGTTACTTTTGTTCATGGCATCCAATGTAAGTTAATTTTATGAAGAACATTTTTAGAAAGCTAGAATGTTAGGAGTTGACACTACTCTGTTTCCAGTCCTCTATTCTTGGTAACATCATTAAACATCAGCTGGCCCCAAAGGCAAGTTGCACCTTTTTTTAATCTAACAGCCATTCTGTGGATAGCATTTGTTTTCCATTGCTGCCAAGGAGACAATCTGGCTCTCATTTCCTTTGAAGAAGAGCCCGTTATGATGAGTCAGGTCTACACTGGGAATAATTAGGTCAAATAAATGAGCCCATCCAGCTGCCTGTAGCATCACTCAACACCCCCCTTGTTGCAGATGCAGGAGACATTTCTGGAGCAAAAGCAGAGTTTATCTGTTGTGAGTTACCCCTTCCACTTGCCCAAGGGATACTATCAAAACATATGCAAGGTAATTATGGCTCCTCTCTTTGCATCTGGAAAAGTGAAAACTGATCCATAAAATCGTGTGGAGATCTCATTGTCTTTCTGCCCTACCAGAGAAAGCTCCTGCCGCATGAGGAAATACAAACCAGCTGGCAAGCTCAGGAAAGACTCCTGCCTTGTGTCACATTTGCCCTCATGGTCTCCCAGCCACCTTATCCTCAGCTGTCATGTCCACTGGCAGGAGAAAAAGGAAATTCAATGACGTTGGAGTCATGTACCAGCCCTTGTTTGTATTCCACTTGAGCTGATATCTGCAGCTCATCACTCAGGCAAGCATCTGGCCCAGCCTCCTCCACAATTCACACTCTCAGGTGATTTCTTTGTGTGTTCAACATCTCATATATACAGTAGGAGACTACCGAGGCTGAATTAGAAATGCAAACTGCAATCCAGGTTAAAGATTTCCCTGTGCATATCTGGGTACCAGGAAGTGTAAATGAAGATAAAAGCCATATACAGAATAAGCTTTTCATCCAAGAGCCTCATTACTCGAAGAGAAAAAAGAATCTTCAGTTTTGTTTCTCTCTCTCTCATTCTCGCTCTCAACTTGATCAAATCATTTGAAGATTGTTATAATGCAGGAACCCTCATGAGTTGCACTACCAAATACCACCAACCTGGAATTTTATACCTAACATTAACATGGGTCACTGACCTCCTCCAAGGGGCTGATGATGAATTTCAGGCTGGCCAGATCATGTGCTTTTCCCAAGGAATATGTGGTCTTCAAGATCCCGTCACTTAACTTTTTAAATCTAAACCACCATTTGAAGGCTCTCGTGCAAGTGGTTTGTCTTGAGTTGTGCTTGCTTTCCTTGCCCAAGGGGTTTTATTATTCTGGGTTACTCTAGCTTCACAGGAAATGACAATATCACTATCTACATTCTGTCATTAAAAAAAAATCAGAGGAATTTGGCCTACACTGCAGTAGTAACTCAGAACAAAAGACTGCTCACCAATCCTTCCTTCCAAGCTGCCTACCCTATTGTGACCATCACATCTCACACCTACCAGGAGGCGAATGATACCTGAGTAAAACCTCAGGAAGGAGAGACAGCTGTGAACCTCAAAAATGAACATATCTGCAACCATTGTGGGGCAACAGCCTATCAACAAAGTTTATCACAAAATAGTTTAATTCAGTCATTTAATAGCTAATTGTTAAGTGACTGCTGAATGTAAAGCACTTTTACATCCCTGTGAAGATCAGCCTTGCTGTCCTTCAGTTGTACAGTAAACCCTGCATCTAGGAGGCCTCTCCTTCTCAGACTCGAGCATAATTCCCAGTTATGGGAGATAAGGAAGGCTTTTCCTGTGAGGCTCAATTTCAACTCTCAATGCTGGCTCACAGCCCAGACCCTACAGATTCCCCCATCCTATCTTCCTCTGACATGAAATCTTCCAGGTATAGGTTAAGGAGCCCTAATCCCCCCATTGCCTGTGGATTAACCCAGGAAAGAGGACATCATAACCCTAAATAAAGTGCAATTAATTTTTTTAATCTGTGGCAGCCTTTAAACAATTTCATTCACTTGCCTTGCCCTAACCTAATTTCCTCTCCTGGGATGTGTCAGCAAGGCTTATTACTAAGAAACACCGGCATCATACACACCACGAGCTTGTGACTTCAGCACCTCCGCCGCTTCCATGAGCAAACCTCGGCTGTTCCAAAGCAAAACAGTATTTCACCTCTCCCAAGAGGCCGGGTTCAAGTTGTGCTTCCAACTTCAAAGAGGAGGAGAGAGGTGAGGAAAGAAGAAAGACCCCATCATTGGGGCAGAGGAGCAGCCTCAGGTCCTCTGACACCCAGAGGAGGTGCATGGCTAGATTTACTGTGCTAGCTCCAGACCACAGGTGCAGCAGCGTGGCTCACACGTGCAATGAGTTCACCATGTGCTTTCAGTAGAGTGTGGGATTGGATGGTCACACGTGCAGCCACTGAAGCCTGGGCTGCGCTCAGTGAGGCAAGAAGAGGGTAACTGAGGTCTAGCAAGACCCATTAATTCATATGATCGTTGTCCTAGCTGGTCAGGCTGGACTGAATTCACAGCAGGGTGGCCTCACAGTCCCTGCTGTTATAACCAGGGTGGGGACCACAAAAAGTTTTAATTGCGGGTAAAACAACGGAACAAAACTTTAAAATACAATTTTCTACCCTCACAAACCCTGGCCCCGCCCCATGTCTTTAACCTGTGATGGAAGGGTTATTACGATCTTGAGTGTACCAACAGTCCACAGGACAAGAAAGAAAATCCTGGAGGTGAAATATTCTGCAACAAGAAAAGTAACTGGAGAGGTGACTAAATTCACTGCAGCTGTTTTGCCCTCTTATTTTTCTCTTCTCTTCTCCTCTCCTCCTCCTCTCTCTCTCTCTCTCTCTCTCGCTCTTTCTCTTCTCTCTCTCTCTCTCTCTCTCCTGGAAGTCCCCTAGTAAGAAGTAAAAGAGATAATGGCTTTAGAGTGCATGTTTTTCCTGGAATTGGAAGGAATTTTAACAAAGGAGCCCTTGAGAATGAAGCGCCCCACCCCCGCTTTTCACCTGAAGTAGGACAAGATCCAGGGCCCCCACCATCATTCTCCATGTGGCCACAGGTTGGGGTGGGAGTTGGATACTACTGATAAGCTCTTAGCAATTTCCCTATGTGTGGACTCTGGAAGCTCCTTTGCTTGACAACTGATGAATAAGTTTTCTTTTGTGGGATAAGAATAGGGTGACCTTTTCCCCTTGAATTCCCATTCTGGGGCCAGGGAAGAGAGCCCAGGATCCCTTCTCTTGGTCTTCACACCGTGGGAAAGAGTACCTAGAGTTAAAGTCCTGATAAATGCCCTCATACAGCTTTGAAAATCACTCAGCGTGAGCACTGGCCCCCTGAACAAATGTCCAAGTTGTATCACCACGGGAATGCCTCTTGGGTCACAGACACAGAGGTGATTCTCTTTGTAAATAGATTCATGCCACTTGTCTCGTTTCTGAAAACAGTTTCAAAAGAATTATTTGGTGAAGTCAGTTTCCTAGGAGAATCCATCACATTTCCCCCAGAGATATTTCCACCCTTGCAAACCATTAGATAAACTTAAAGAACAAATTAGTCCTCATGGTAGGCCACCCCCACCTCATCTCCAGTTCACCACTTCAATCATGCTACTTCTCAGTGGATCTGAAGCCAGGCTTTCACATCGGAGCCCTCCAACCAAGAGCCTGAATGTATAACTCATAGGAACAATCAAGGAACAACTGTTTTTCTTTCCATTCCTCACATCTAGTATCTGCTACCTTGTGAAATGGGGTGCCCATCAGCAGGAAGGGTTAGAGCTAGGGTAAGTGTGCAGAGCGTAACTCTTGAAAAGAAAGAGGTGAGGAAAGAGCAGCAAAATCAGGACAGTCCGAGGAAGTGAGTGTCAGTCAAGAATTTCAAAATCCCTCAAACAGCTACTTCTGCTATCTTGATTTTGTCCACTTCCCCTCTTTTTTCACATACATGCCACCCTAAAAACTAAGAGCTATGCCTAACTTTGCGCTAACCAGTTAAGTAACTGCTGTTAACTTTAGAAAAGAGTCCATTCCCCCATCAGAATCAGAACAAAATCTTTTTTAAAAAAAATATTTTTGGCCAGGCGTGATTGCTCACACCTGTAATCCCCACACTTTGCGGGGCAGAGGCAGGCAGATCACTTGAAGTCAGGAGTTCAAGACCAGCCTGACCAACATGGTGAAACCCTGTCTCTCCTAAAAATACAAAAACTAGTCAGGCATGGTGGCACCTGTCTGTAATCCCAGCTATTTGGGAGGCTGAGGCACGACAATCGCTTGAACCCAGGAGGCAGAGGGTGTAGTGAGCCGAGATGGTGCCACTATACTCCAACCTGGATGACACAGCGAGACTCTGTCTCAAAAAAAAAAAAAAAAAATTATATATATTTAGGCCAGGGGCAGTGGCTTGTGCCTATAATTCTAACACTTTGGGAGGCAGAGGTGGGAGGATCACTTTATTTAGGAGTTCGAGCCCAGCCTAGGCAACATAGTAAGACCTTGTCTCTACAAAAAAAAATTTGAGTTAGCCAGGCATGGAGGTGCATACCTGTAGTCCCAGCTACTTAGGAAGCTAGGGTAGGAGAATCCTGCTGCTGCATTTTGTGCTACTGCACTCCAGCCTGGGCAACAGAGTGAGACCCTGTCTCAAAAAGAAAAGAAAAAGAAACACATATATGACAAAATTAAGAGGAAGGTACAGAAAGGTCCCAGATAGCTCCTGCTTCCACACATGTATAGCCTCTTCCGTTATCCACACCTGGACAGAGTGGAATATTTGTTACAATTGATGAACCTACACTGACACATCATTGTCACTTGAGGTCTATAGTTTGCATTAGGGTTCATTCTGGGTGTTTTATATTCTACAGGTTTGGACAAATGTATAATGACATGCATCCACCAATATAGTATCATACAGAGAGTTTCCACTGAACAAAACCTATTTTGATTGAGTTGGCATACAATAAATGAATTAAGAATCACAACAGCACAGTATAGAGGAGAAAGCAGACACTCTGGAGTCAAGCAAGCTAGGATTCGTGCTCTTCCTCTATTACTTACATTGGTGTGGTTAAGGCAGGTTACTCTTCAAGATTCTGTTTTCTCCTCTGTAATACTAGAATGATTATACTTACATGATTAAGTAAGAATAAAATGAGAAAAAATGAAATTACCAAAGGTAACACACTTGGTACAATGTCATAATAAACAGCAGCTAGCTACTCCCATCCTTGATGTATATCCAACCATAACTGCAATCCCATCATTAGCAGGTTCTGACATTTGACTTGTCTTCATTTTCTTATTTATAATAAGTGGCAAACAACGTCAATAGCCAGCTCACTTACCCATAATGGTTGCAATATTTAAGCAGCAAACACCAAAATAGTATGTCAAATTATAAAAACAAATATCTCAAACAAAATGGGAAAAGAAATGCTGGAAAGAAAGAGAAGTAAATTCACAACTTCCACTGTGCATTCTCTGAGAAAAAGAAGTTTTGCTGTGATTTAAATCTTTATAGGTAATTTAAATATAGATGTATAACATCATAAAAGCGCATTTTATTGAGTTATAGAATTTCAGGATCATTAAGTCCAAATCATTACCAGATACCTGAATATCACTAAAAGTGCTTCTTTCTTTAATTTACTCTTTAGAGCACTTTTTAAAAAGGCTATTTAAGGAATCCCTGAGTAAGCAAAGTGGTCAAAACCCAAGAATAAGAGGTTAGACGTGCTAAAAGGAGGTTAATTTCAGAGAATCCTCTCCATTTATACATAGTAAACTGTGAATGGGTACGTAAACGCGTTGGAAGAAACCTACAAATCTAAATCTAGCGGTTGCACACTAGTGGGCCAAGGCAATTGGGAAGAGATGCTGTAATAAAAGACAACATTCAATCAGCTCCTTTAGTCCAGAATTTTTCAAAGTGTAATCCACAGCCCAACTGTACCTACAACCTCTAGGGACAGTGAGGGACGGTGGTAGACATTGAAAATGCAACCTCTTAAACTCCATCCCAGAACTCTGAACAGCATCTTTGAATGTGTTGGTGAAAGTAGCATTTTTCAGAAAAATGTGCATTTTTAATAAATTCTGAATGTGAAACCAGGCTTGAAATGTGAGAGGAAGTGAAAAAACAAAGCTAGATACTCATCACTGAAAAAGAGACAAAGTAGATAATGTGCTAATGGAAAGAAAGAGGAAAAAAGAGAAAATTCAGTCATCTTCTCATGTGCTGATGTGTCATAACATAGCATTAAGAAAGCACCCATGTGACTCATTCCCAACTAAACTGCAGCTGGGAGAATCTCACTCGAAATACTACCCCACTCTTCTAAAATGATTCCCAAAGTTTAGCTAAATTTAAAATGGAAGGCTGGAGGCAGGGAATATTTATTTTCTCTAATATATTGCTTTGACACTCCATGTCATATTTCTGTTAAGATTTGAAGGTCTTTAGAAAAAGAAAAGCCTAGTGGAAAACCAATATGTTTTGTATCAATGCATCTTTCTAGAAAACAAATTAACTCATATTCAGCCACAAAAAGATCAATTTTTCAGGAAAGATTGTCAAGAAATAATAGTAGGCTAGGCGTGGTGACTCGCACCTGTAATCCTAGCACTTTGGGAGGTCAAGGTGGGTGGATCACTTGAGGCCAGGAGTTCCAGACCAGCATGGACAACATGATGAAACCCTGTCTCTACTACAAATACCAGAAAAAATTAGCCAGGCATGGTGACTCACACCTGTAATCCCAGATACTCGGGAGCCTGAGGTAGGAGAATCGCTGGAACCCGGGAGGTGGATGTTGCAGTAAGCTGAGATCACGCCACTGCACTCCAGCCTGGGTGACAGAGGGAGACCGTGGGAGGGAGGGAGGGAAGGAAGGAAGGAAAGAAGGAAAGAAGGAAGGAAAGGAAGCGAGAAAAGGGAGAGGGAGAGGGAGAGAGAGGGAGGGAGGGAGGGAAGGAGGGAGAAGGAAGGAAGGAAGGAAGGAAGGAAGGAAGGAAGGAAAATTGTTTAATATAAAATAATTTTCTTTAATTTCCAGAAAAAAGAATCAGCACTCTCTTCCAGTTCATTGAGAGACATGGTAACTATGACGTGTTTCCTTACCAAAGGGTAAGTTCCTCCTATTCATTTTATCTTAACAAAGCTCCCAAGGAGCTAACTTTAAAACTTTGTCACAAGGTAAAGTATTTTTAATTCAGACCACACAGGAAATGGAGTTTGTAATTTCATCTTCGTCATTAGATCATGTAATCTTGTACTTTTCAAGTGTCTCTTTGCATTTTTCTTATTCCTACACCTTCATCTAAACACTGAACCAAAGCTGTCTACCCAACTCCAGCTGAAGAGATCATTCCCCTAAAAGCAGGAGATAAACGTTGAGATATAAAAAGTATTACAGAATTCTAAGAAATTGGAGGTATAATATCTGCCTGAGGTAATCAAGAAAGATTTCACGAAAGGAAGAGTCCTGATAAAAAGTATAGATTTCAAATGTGAACACATGCACGCAGGGAGGAGAACAACACACAGTGGGGCCTGTGGGGGCAGGGAGTGCGCGGGGAGGGGAGAGGATCAGGGAAATAGCTAATGCATGCTGGGCTTAATACCTAGGTGATGGGATGATAGGTGCAGCAAACCACCACGGCACACGTTTACCTTTGCAACAAACCTGCACATCCTGCACATGTGCCCCAGAACTTAAAGTGTAGATTTCAATAAACAGAGATGGTCAAAAAAGGATATTAAAAAGAGAGAACAGGAATAGAAATACGAAGTCAAAAATGAACATAATTAGAGAAAGACACCTCTCTTCACTTTCCTTCTACATATTTTATCATTCCCCTGATCTTACCTATTTGACTCTTCCAATGCCTCTCCAAACTTTGCTTTACATTCGATTATCTTTACCATTATTCTCATTAATGTTTTCAATACCTATCTACACCTAGACTACTGTGACCATCTTCAAAATGGTCTCTTCCATTCATTTCTTCGTCTTTGGATTAATCTCCTGCTCCATTTTACAGCTTAAAAAACAGGATTGGATTTCTCAGTACCCACCGAATAAAGCCATAAATCTTTAATATTTAATGTCCCAATATGTCATATTCTAGTTGTTGGTTTTAAAATTTCCCTAATGCAGATACATGGAGGTCATGCAATAAGCAAAGAAATCAAGTAACAAAAACACTGAGATCCAATTAAAAGTTCATGAATGCTTAAAGCATGGTTCATGAGGATTCTCCAGTGGTCTGAGTGCTCATGATATTGAAAAACAATGAATACTACAGATCTTGTGGAGCTCAATTTTAGAATATATGCACACATGCAGAGAAAAGTATCCAAGTGGAGGTAAACTAAATGTTATGAATAATTTTTAGAAAACAGGATCAAGAATGGTTTTTCTTTATATTTTTCTGTGTTTTCCAAATTTTGTATTACAAGCCATATTACTTTTCTAATTGAGAAAAATGTTACTTAAAAGCATGCTCTAGAAAGAAAGAAAGGAAGGAAGGAAGGAAGGAAGAAAGGAAGGAAGAAAAGAAAAGAAAAGACCTTTGAGAGCCCACTGTCAACAGAGCATAGAGTGAGCCTCGGAGGGAATGAAAAAACTGAGGCATAAAGAGAATCTGAAGAGGGAAAGTAGCTAGTGTAGATAATTCCTTGGGTAAATCAGACGTTAAAAGGAATAGTAATGATCAGACAGCACTTTAGGGGAGTTAGGAGTGGCCAGAACCAGCTCCTTGGTGGTGGTTATGATAGATGCTGGTGGTGGTGTCAGCTGTTTGTGGCAAGTGGGATCGGGAGAGAGGAGACTGGGTTCCCAGATCCCCTATCCAAAATCACAGCAAAAAAGAGAGGCACTCATTCAAAACCAAGGAAAATGGGCCTTTACCAAGCCAAAAATCTGCACAAAAAAATCTTGAAAACATTTATAAAAACCATGGCTTTGGGTAGAAAGTTTACTTCAGCATATTTTGGGAAAGGAGGGGGCAATATTAATTAAATATACACTTATTTGTGTATTTGTTTATCCCCCCAACTTGTCACAGAAGGAATCTAAGGCAGCCACAAAGCACTATGTGCTGGATAAAAGCCACCACATCCTGGAATATGAGCTAAACTCCCTTGGCCACCAGTGCTATAAGACCCAAGCAAATAGATCGTAAACAAAGAGCTCAAAGCACCAAGCTCTTAAACAGAAAGAAACAAAACTATGGAGGGCCATGATGAGAAGGGGCAGGTCCCCCAGGTGTACCTGAGTGCTGAACTGGCTTCCACCACATCAAAAGCAATGGCACGGCCCCTAATTCCAATTGCTGAAACATTTTAACAGCTGGGAATTAAAATAAGCTGTCAGCCAGCTCAAAAAGATTTTTTTAATTCAAAATAAATCAGGCTAACAACCTGCAGATGTTTGGAAAGAAAATGTTTGGGTGACTCATTTTCAAGACC
This sequence comes from Ateles fusciceps, assembly GCA_036589455.1. Lineage (NCBI taxonomy): Eukaryota > Metazoa > Chordata > Mammalia > Primates > Atelidae > Ateles > Ateles fusciceps. The sequence goes on from JAZHEH010001979.1 coordinate 9,428,403, forward strand.
CAATTCCCTAACTTTGCCATTTCAGGGTTGCTGAATGGCTGCTACCTGCCCTTAGCTTCTAATTGTGAGACAAATTGTTATCTGGCATCCTCAGACTTAACATTGGTCTATTATGCCATGGATTCTGTCTGCTTAACTAAACTAAATTTGGGGATTGAGAGCTGAGACTTGCTCAGATTGTTAACTGTCTGATGGCACACCTGCTTCTCCAGGGATTCCCTCCCTTTCTGATAGCAGGTGTAGATAATTCTGCCCAGCAGTTTTGTACTTAGGTTTGCATCAACCTTTTTACCAAATTCTGAGAATAAATAGAGATAATCTCAATTATGGGTTGAACAACAAAATAAACACAAAGGAAGAAAACTGGAGAATCAGAGATTGAAGAAAGAATTAGTAATACAATTGAAGATTTATAGCTAGGCGGGGCACAGCAGCTCACACCTGTAATCCCAATGCTTTGGGAGGACAAGACGGGAGGATCGCGTGAGGCCAGAAGTTGGAGACCAGCCTGGACAACATAGCGAGACCCTGTCTCTATATAAAATAAAATTTAAAAATTAGCCAGGTGTGGTGGTATGCACCTGTAGTCCCAGCTCTATCAGAGGGTAAGGTGGGAGGACCGCTTGAGCCCAGGAGCTCAAGGCTGCAGTGAATTATGATTGCTCCACTGCACTCCAGCCTGGGCAACAGAGCAAGTGAGACCCTGTCTCAAAAGAGAAAAAAAAAAAAAAGATTAATGGCCAAAGATAAATCTGCATCTCAGAGCCCAGACCAAGAACAACCATGGAATGTATCATACATCAGTGGACCATGAATGGAAGAAGAAAGGGTAAGCTTCAGCTTCCCCATCTGAGGCCATCCAAGTCAATGAGGACTTGCATTCTTTCAGCTGGTGAATACGAAAGGGACAGAAATAATACGTGCAGTGCTAAATCTGGTTCTAAAATCTGGGAGCCATTGGCCAATCGAAATGATGAGGCAGAGGTATCAGATTACTGCTGGTGCGACTTGAGCCCTCTACCCATTCATACCCAGTAGATGTTTTTGCCACTCCTACAAGTTCTTCCCCCTCTTTACCTCCCATTAGCCTCAAGTTGCTGATCCTGGGAAGGCAACCATGGCCTCTGTTTCTACTTCTTTTGTGTATCCATAGGTCTTTTCATGTTCTCCCACTGAGGGTCTTAAACACACTGAGTATAACAGTTATCCGCCTAGAGTTTGTCTCCCCCCTCTTATCCTTGAAAGCAAAAGCTGTGTCTTACCATCTTTATATCCTCAGCATCCATTATAGGACCTAACACAGAGTAAGCTATCAGTAACTATTGGCTGAATTATTCAGTTAAGTTTATTAAGGAGAAAAACATTATTTTGAAAGGGAGAAAACTCAAAAGTCTCAAAAATGTTCTTTTGTCATGAAGTCGGTTTCCCAAAATTTGATGACCCTTCCTCAACCAAAATGACTCCCAAGATCAGAAGCTGAAACAATAATAGAACATCTTTGACTAGAGGTTATTGGATCAAACTAAGAATGAGAAGAAAGGTTTCTCAGAAACAGTACAGTTGACACTTGAACACAAGAAGTTAGGGTCACCAATGCCCCATGCAGTCAAAAATCCACATAGGACTTTTGACTCCTCCGAAACATAACTACTGGCACTTTCCTGCACAGTTAAGGACTGTCTCACCAGAGTCAACATCCTTGATAAATGAAAAGCAATTTACTACCAAGAGTGCATTTCTTTCCATCAAGGATCAATGACTAAAAGGACATATACTGAGTTTGATTCTCTCCTACATCACAGAAAAGTGGACTTCCACTGGCCATGATCATGTCAAACTAAATTGTCAAAATCAAGTACCTTTGTACTCGTCTTCATTAGTTACTAGTATTACCACTCTGAACAAGTCATATTCTCTAGTCAGTCAACAAACATCACTTAAACTCCTACTAGGTGCCAGGCAGCATGCCAGATAGAGGGATAGATGGATAGACATGATCTCTGCTCTCACAGAGCTTAAGCTGGTTATTTCTAACTTACACCCCTTATTAGTAAACTTGGGCTCCTGATAGAAAGGTTCTAATTAAGAGTAAATGAGATAATATATGTCATGTGTCAACATAGTACCTGCTAAATAATATAGACTCATTAAATGAAATATACTATTATTATGATTAATCAAATGAGATAATGTCTAAGTTCTATGAGCTGTACAATGCAGTACAGTTGTTACCATTTCTATCAAAGAAGTTTCAGTAAAATTAGAAAGTCAATATATTTTCATTAATTTAAAATTCTGAACTTTATCTACATCTACATTTCAAATGCAGCCATTCTGACAGCCCATGCACACTTTAGACCCTAGAAAATATCTGTAAGTAGGTTTATCTCTGAGCACTCCCCGCAGCACCCAACACACTAGCTACATCAAACAGCTTGCGATTGCTGATGCAACAAGCTCATTCACCCTTGGCTCCAGTGGAACCTGTGCAGACTTGGGTTTTGTGGCACCACGTTGCATTTCTCTGTCTCCCCCACCCAGAAGTCAGGTCATTGAGGACATGAAACTTGTTCTACCTTTGCTTTCTATACCTGCTGGCTTGCTCAGTTCCTAGGATGTAGTAATGGTTTGGCACATAAATATTCATTATTTTAAATATAATGATTAAATGAATGAACAAGAAGGAACAAACAGAATATTACTTCTGTTCTAACCATCTTCTTATATGTAAAATAAATCATGTTAGAAGCATGGTTCCTTATGTTCTTTATTTATCCAAAATTCAATAAGCACTTAATAAACACATGATTAACTATTGTGTATACATCCAGGTGTGAGGCCCTATGAGTGATATAAAAATTACATAGTGCACACATTTTACACAAATGTTTAAGTTTTGAAGGCTAACAAAACATCAGATATATTATTCAAAACTATCATCTTGTAAGTTATGAAATTAAGTTCATTCATAGAGTTGGACTTGATCAAAAAAACAATGACAACAAACATATATTATCTACTTACCACGTGCCAAACACTTTACATGTATTATCTCCCTTAATTCTCAAAGACACACTATAAAGTACTATTATCATCTCCATTTCACAGATGAGGAAACTTCTGTATTAGGAAGATTAAGTAATTTGCCCAAGACAAGAACAAACCGAAGAAGTCTGTAGCACCCCCCACCCAATTCTCGTGCTCTCTCATTGTGTGACTAAACAACTGAAGTGGTCCAAAAGCAACAGATAAGCAGAATTCCAAGCAGGAACACTGCTAACCTGGCATCCATCAACACAGTTGAGAGCCCCATGGGCCACGACACAGATGGCCATCTCCTGCAGCTCATGAGTGTCAGATCGATTCAGGGTGCACAACAGCTTGTAACTTCTCATCTCTCTTGTAATTTATTAAATGTGAGTCTGGTTACTTTAATAAAAGGAAATAGGAAGGTGCTCTTTCCCCTCTCCCTGCCCTCACCTCTGTCTCTTAGGCGCAAGAATAGAGACAGAAAGACAGGTAGGGCTACAGGTTCGGAATCAGAGACCATCCCCCAAGCTGCACATTTGCTCACTTCACCAGAGGACATCTCAGTGTCCATTATAAGTAACTGACTTATGACTCCCCCTCAGTGCCCCTGTCCCCCCAGAAGCAATCAAAATCCTGTGTCAGGAAATTAGACTCCTCCACAAGCTACTTCTGCCACCTAGTGTGAAGAGACCTAGACAGAATAATTTGAGTTGATAGAAGAAGAAGAAACACAACTTAACCTCCAAATTGCAAAGCATTTCTAATAAATACCATTTACTATCCCCAGACCATTTTATAAGCCACTAAACAAATGAGCATCTGTAGGTCAAATGCAGTAAATTATGATTATGAACCAGCCAATGACTTTTTGACCAAAAGAAGGTACCATTAGCTTTAGTTACAAGATATGTCACTCTTACATTAAGATCAAAATCAGACTGGGTGTGGTGGCTCATGCCTGTAATCCCAGCACTTTGGGAGGCCAAAGCAGGAGGATTTCTTAAGCCCAGGAGTTTGAGACTGCAGTGAACTGAGGCTGCACCACCATGCTCCAGCCTGGGCCACAAAGAAAGACTTTATCTCTAAAAAAAATAATTAATTAAAATAAATAAAATTGTAAAAGCCAATTAGATCTGAGATCAAACTCATAGGTACAAACAACTATAAATTTTACATCAGCAGGAACCAATACAATGAGATTTTGTATCTATTATGAAATTGTTCCTCCTAAGAAACCACAGTTTAGAAGAAGCATATTTGAGACATGATAGAATCTTTATTTACTTGCTTATTTTGTTACTTTCCTGGTTTGAGAATGACAATGTATGATGAAGGGCAATGTTTCGAAAGCTTTCTTAGAATAAACCGTTTCACACAGTTGCCCCATATATCTCTCAGTGTTGGCTAGAGATATAGTACTATGGTGAAGTCAGTGAATACATATATACAAGAGACAAAAGATCCCAACACACAGTTTTCTGGTGGGAGCCTTTACTCAAAAGGAAAGTGACATATAGACAGCCTCAATACAAACTATTTCTCACAACATGGAAAATGAGTAGACAGATGAAAGATCAATCTGTAACTTCTGGAAATCTTTTGGAGTGAAGACATTCTATGATTCCAGTAAAATACCCATTTTCTTCTATGATCAACCAAACAATGGGTAAGGCAACTCTCCTCTAATGGAAATGGAAGAGTTAGTAAAGCCTGTGCCGGTGTGAATGGCCCAAAACAAAGAAATAGGGCTAGCAGAGTCACTCTTAAATCCGAGTTGAGTTGGAAGAGTTAAATTCTGAGGGTTGAAATTTGCAGCACTTGCTACCAGCCCAGCATCCACTCCCCCCACCCGACCCATCAAATTCACACAAGCACCCACATACAGACAGAATGTATTGCAAACTTCATTTCTTAAATTATCTAAGGCAGGAAATATAGACTTTGGGGGAGAATTGCTGGAAACCAGAGGAGAAGTCACATCAGACTCAGGCTGGCAAACCACCGGTGACTGGTTTGGGGAAAAGGAGTATAAGAACGCCTCTTCAGGCTGAGCAAAGGGAATCCAGTTACATCATAGGAGGGGGAAACCACTTCAAAGCCTAGATATTGGCAGCCTGAATCCCACAAAGGATTGAAATGAAATACTACCTAATTCACCAGGCCTGGAGCTTCGAGTCAAACAACTTAATTCCTCCACAGAGCCTTGGTTAATGATCAAGATCTCAGTCTCTCCCTGACCCACTCAGCATTTTGAGTGTAGCTGGTCTTTATGTACGTGTTTCATTTTTTGGAAAGCTACAGGAGATGATGGAAAGGCATAAAGTAAAGAGGTATTTTTATGGGAGGGGAAAAAAGGCATATTTTTTGTTCAGTCCTGCCACCTTCGAAGTTCTTTTAGCACACTAACCAATAAATGTTGAACTGCTAGAAGGGAAAAAGGCAAGATGCACAGGTCTGCACCAGAAAAATAGAAGGGGCTCTAGGAATTTGGTTCTTGGCTTAGATTCCTAATCTAAACTGGTTGTCTCAGACAACAGTTCTTTAGAAAACCTCCTCCAAAAGCAGAGGCTCATATCTCAAAATTGGGATTGTGCCAGGGAGCACCTAAACTTCAGTTTAGCATCTTATCTTAAAAGAGTCTAGCTGGGCTGGGTGTGGTGGCTCACACCTGTAATCCTAGCACTTTGGGAGGCCAAGGCGGATAGATCACCTGAGGTTCAGGAGTTCGAGACCAGCCTGTCCAACATGGTGAAACCCCAGATCTACTAAAAATACAAAAATTAGCTGGGCGTGGTGGCACTCGCCTGTAATCCCAGCTACTCAGGAGGCTGAGGTAGAAGAATCACTTGAATCCGGGAAGCAGAGGTTGCAGTGAGCTGAGATTGCGCCACTGCAGTCCAGCCTGGGCGACAGAGCAAGACTCTGTCTCAAAAAAAAAAAAAAGAGTCTAGCAATATCAAGGAAAGATGAGAACAGAAACATACAGAAGTTGTGCCACTGTGGTGTGGCATGTTGATAGCAGGGGAAGCCATGGGTGTGTGAGGACAAGGGGTAAATGGAAACAGTTTACTTTCTATTCAGTTTTGCTGCCAAGCCTCAAACTGCTCTTAAAAATAAAGACTTAATTTTTTAATGTTAAAAGGAGAGAAAACATACAGCAGTCTTACTTTGTAAAGATCTAACATTGTATCTATTTCTTGTCTGTCTTCCCTCCAGTCTAATTCTTATCACCTCTTTGTCACTCCCATCTCCAACAGGGAACACATTTCCTCTTTTCTGACAATTGTTAAAAGTCTTGTTCCATGCCCATCACCTAAAAGAAAATTCTTCTGCGAATCACATAGCTTTGTAAAGCTCTCTCCCGGAGCCCCACCACGTTTAGAGCCGCCTGTCATGCACATTCATTTCCTAATTGTTCATGTGTTTATTCTATTTCCAAGAAAATGTTTAGTTATTTGAAAGCATTATGTTTAATTATGTTTCAGGATTCTTCCAGCACCTACTTAGCCAAATAACATTGTAGATACTCAGTAAATAACTGATAACTGACTTCAAGTTCTAGATAAACTGTAGAATTTAGCTTGAATTGGACCTCGTGTGTCTAAGGTCCTGGGATATGGCCAGGGTGGAGTATGCATAAGGAAATGGTTATTCTGTCTAAAACAGAAATGAGCTTACCATGACTTTTTATCACTTACCATGACCTAAACTGGAGATTTTTCTTGTCTCATGCTCAAAAGACTACAAATTATCTCACACATTTGAAAAAGAAAAAAAAAAGGACTTTCCACCCCATTTTCATCTAAAACTTTAGAGCCATCAGCCAAGCTCAGTTCAAATAGCATGTGCATGAAAGCACCTGGCAGAAATGAGACAGATCAAAGAAATTGGTACCCAAGCCGAGAAAGAAGGCTTTTCAAGGCAAGGGTCTGTATCCCCAGAAGCCTGGGAATCTCAGATGACACTGCCACTTGCTATGGGACAGAGATCTCTGTGCAGAGGAAAATTAGCTCTGCAGGAAAACTAACACGACCGAGAAGCCAGACTTGAATCAAGTCAGGTCGTTTTATGGAGCAGAGCCAGCTGAGGCACAATTTTTCAAACAGGCAAAGTTGGTCCTGAACTCCCTTGCAACTCCCATCTGCACCTACCCTTATTCTTCCTGTCAAGCACTCTCCAGGTAGGTCTTCCTGCAGACTGATGGATTCCATGGCTCCCAAAGGGGCCCCACCTGTCCCGCTTTGCTTAATGATCACTCATATTCTCTAACTCTCATTCCACATATCAAATGCCCAGTTCGTGAAACATTCCCTCCATTTATAAAGCAATCTGATAAACTCTCTGAACTGTGCAACTTCTGAGGAAAAAGGTTACACAGAGATTATTTCATCTCAGTCCCTTAGACCAAACCAAGGCCACAGAGCTGGCGTGATTTGCTCTAGGCCCCCACAGTGAAGTAGTAGCCACTGTACCACCCTGAAGCCTCCGGCTAACCATTGCACCATCGCTCATCCTGCCATGCTATTCAGTAACAGCAAACAGATGCTCACTGAGCACCAAATACACACCAAACACTGTGCCAAACTGCAAAATTGGGATCACCAAGACATAAGAGACTCACTAAACCTCGATATTATTCATCATATCATTTATTCATTCAATAATAATTAAGTGAATATACTCTGTGTTATAGATTCTGCTTAAACGCTCATCCCAGGAATAGCTGAAATTAAATCACTGCAATGGCTTTTGTACTGTATCCACTAAACTAATCTTGATCTAAGATTCCCAACACTCCCTCCTAGAGTTGGTGCAGGTTAGGGTTAACATCAAGAGAAGTTTGCCCAAGATTCAGAGGGCAGAAGTGAAGTTGCGGCCATTTTGTTCTGAAGGTTGCTGTAGATACCAGAGGCTGTTGTAGCAAATCTGTGGGGTCATCTTGTCAGTGTTTGCCTGCAGCCAAACCTGCAGCTGTCCCAGCTGCCACCACATTTCCTGCTTCAGGTTCTGCACATCAGGTTTGGAGGTGGTAGAGGATGGTCATAGTTTCCAGACTGTCCTCTCAATTGCATTTGCTCATTGTCTTCTGTGCTGTTTCATGCCCAGCTTATTATCCCCCAACTGCCAGCTCTGCAGAAGTACAGCAACTTAGACCAGACCATCAGACCAAGCGCAAAGATAAGTCTTCCTTAGACTTCTTCACCAGATCCCACCGTTGCATACGGTCGAATAATAAACCCCCTATTCCATATCACTCATACTGGATCTCTTTTCTGATTAACCTTGATACAAAAAAACACCCTCTTAAATATCCTTTAATTTAGTCTTTCTGAAACATGAGTAATGAATGAACTCATTCAAAAAAAAAAAAAAACTTTTAATTTCCTGGTGTTTACTTAAATTATTATTATAATGACCTTACCTAAACAAGTATAAATATTGATAAAAAATGTAACTATAAATGAAAATAAACTTTGTAAATAAAATTTAAAACCAATAAAATTCATATCAGTTACACTAATTTAATGTGCCTTACAATGTCATTGTGCTGAAATGAAGTCATGAATGAATCCACAGTACAGGTTCTTTTGCTATCCCAAGCCTGTACCACTGGGTATTGTGTGGTGTCTGAATACTCCTGGTCCTTTTCTGTGTTCGAATTACTGCAAAACCTTCTGTCATACAGCTTCCTGGGATGTCATTTGGCTTACTTGGTGCAAACACATCACACAGTTATCAATTTAAACTCTAGGCTCCTTAGTAAATATTAAAAAGTTAACTTCACCAGAGCCCAGGTCTTCCTGTCTAATCCCTCTCTCTCCCTCACATTACTCCCTGGAGACCCCACTCTGTCCAGGCATAGCTGGATTCCTCACCCTGGCAGCTAAGTCAATCCTTCCCAAGAGAACAAGGCATTCAGCCTCCTATGCACAAGAGTTGCTGACGAAGAGAAAGCTGATTCTTTATTGGAGATGAGAGAGCAACACACCCAACCCTGCCATATGTTGGAAAATCCAATAAAAAAATAAATAATGTCTTCCCTGATTCTTCATAATAATCCAGAATAACCAATGGCCACCATCACCACGTAACTTCCAATCATCTGGAAATTGCAGCCTAGAAGAGCTAGCCCTGGTAAGTTCCACACTCACAGTAAGAAGCCTGTGATAGGTGTGAAAACCTCAGCACCTCCACTGGGTCCCCTTCCCTGCCCAGAAAGCCACCTGGCATCTAAAGACGTGTTAGCCATACAAACCACTGTGAGGTTGCTCTGAAGTTGTATTTAACCTCCATGTACCTCTGCAATCATACTGTCCTAGCAGAGACACTTGCAAAGCCTCAGACACACAATACATTTTGCAATAATGGTCATTTCTAAAGGCTGGCTTACTTGTTGCATTTCTACACGAGTGTGATTAAAACTTGTGCTTAAATCTGATTCTTTTCTTCCTTTGTTTCCCTTGGCTCAAATGATCATCAGTGAAGCAGTAAAGCGGTTTATGGGACTCTGCCACCTCCCAAGATAAAATTATAAATCAAAGCTAATTTGTTCAGATGCATTAATGGATGGTTGACTCATAATGAGTTAGAATGTGAGAAGGGAAGCACCAGAACTTGGTGACAACCAAGCCACCCTGGTGGGGTCTATTCTCACTCTCAGGGGAGGACGCTACAGGACTCAGGCTCCCAAACCTGCATTGTTAGATCCTCAAACCAAACAAGCATGGTTGTTTCCCTGAAAAATCTGCTGCCATTCTTGGGATGTTCAGGCACCTCCTCTAAGGCTCATCCTCATTGTAGGAAGTTATTGAATGAAGTGAAGTCAATTACAAAAAAGAAGGACGATCACAATCAATAAAGGCTGACCTGTCCCTGGGCTTTCTCATGTGCCAGGCATTACCCTTGATCTTTGGCCAACTGTCTCCTATTTTGTATTCATTTTTCAAATAAACAGCTGGGACTTAGGAAGGTGAGGCACCTTGCCTGCCCTCCTAGGTAGGTAAGTGAGGAAGCTGGCTCACTCTAACCCCAAAGCCCCACTCTTGACCACAAACCGCACCATTCTTCACATAGCACAATGGGTTTCCACTCTCCCCTGGCATTTTTGAATCTATTAGAACTTTAAATTCCTTTCACCTGCTCATTCTTGATTAAATAAAAAACAAGCCTCCTTGTACGTATTTTTTATATTACTTTAGAAACATCTTTTTTACATTTACAGGCAAGAGTGGTTTGAGCCCCAATATGTGCCAAATGAGGTATGTCTTCTCTCTGTACATCGTGCAATTGCTTATTTCAGTAAGTGCAATGACTAATCATATGGCTGCTATGCTTACTCTTTCACGCTAGTAGTGTTAACCAAAATATTTTTTAACCTGTAAGCCTATGAGAGCAAGGACCATATCCTCCCTCATGCCTATCCCGATGTTTGGAGCAAAAACCTGTATAAACGAATAAAGGAAGGGAGGGGGGAGGAGAAAAGAGGGAGAGAAATGCTTAGAATTCCTCTGTTCCTTGAATGCCAGGTAGAAAGATACACAGTAGCTGCCCTGCAAGAGCTCTAGTCAAATGAGAGAAGCAGTCTTGGAAACAAGAAAAACACAACCAGAGAAAGACTATCAGGTCAGTGCAGAGTAGTATGAGAGCGAGGATGAGGGGGATCTGGAAAGTTTCTTAGCGGAGTGACATTTTGCATTGAGGAAAAAGTGGCATTAGGCGTTGGAACCAACCCCTGGGAAACGTTGGAAGGAAAACATGCAGGTGCTTGATGGGCAATACCAGGCCCATTTCTACAGAGGAGAAAAAGATTCAGAGAGGTCAGCCGACTCGCCAAAGATTGCAGCTTATAAATCTTGGACCCAGCAGTCCGCTGCTCTCCTCTGGATGATCTGGCTAGCAAGCTGGTCACTTAATACACGTCCCTCTATTGTTCTTGAGAGTTGCCAGGTTTTACAGATCACCTGATGATTTGGCCTCTAGGTAAACAAAGAGGAGTTTGTTTTCATGGCAGGTCCTCTTCTCATTCTTTAGACTCTACTGCCCTCTTCTGGTTATGCAGAGCTACAACCACCTGAGCTATCTTCATATATCAGAGGGAAAACATCTAATAATGAGTGTTGGATTGCAGCCCGATCCTTTCCCAGTTCCAAAAGAAAACAAAACAACTCTTGGGCCAGATCTTTAAAAATATTTATCAAATAATACACTCATGGTTTTAAATGATAAGGCATATTTTAAATAGCAAAAGGTCCACCCAAATGGAGGTAGGAAGAGGTAAGAGGAGGAGGCATGTGTATATCAAATTCTATTTGTATACACAGAGGTAGTGCATGCATGTTTAGAAAACTTAAAATGAGTAAAATGTCAATAAATATAAAAACTAAGGCACAGAATGGTAGGGAAAGGATTGCCCTAGACAAAGCTACCATTTAAAGTATACTTTATATGCAGTATTTTAATGTAATCCTCATATTAGTACTAGTGAGTCTGGACCCCAATTGAATTGTCCACCTGGCGAGAGTTTTGCAGGGTGGAAACAATCCTTCAGCCAGTTATGAAATAGGCAAAAGTCTGTTCCCTAAGAGGGGACATCTGCATGAAACCTACAGGCATATGGGAACCAGACCTTAACCTTGGTTTCAATGCAAGTATTTAAGAAATGACTGCAAACAGCAGTAACTACTCGTTTTGTCTTTTATTATTCAGAATTCTTGTTAACTTCAGAGGAGTGCAAATGTGAAACGGACATCGCCCCATCCCAGCAGAGGAAAATATAACATACAGCTAACAGACACAAAGACTTTCTATTGCCAGGAACAATGGCCAACATTCATCACTCTTGGTAGAGACAGTAGGAAACTGGGATTCAAACACATATTGAAGAATTTCAGTTAGATGCAAGGAAGAAATTTCCACAGGGATTGTGAATGATAATGTGGTTTTTGCAAAGAAAACTGAACTTAAAACATAGAGCACTGGATTTTAGTTCCTGCTCTGCCACAAACCAACCATATGACCTTGGGAGGGCCATTTTACTATCCTGAGTCTCAGTCCCTCGACTACTAAAAGAGTGTCACAATAAATCTCTAACTGTCCATTCAACCCTAAATGTTTATAAACCTAAGGTTCTATGATGCTTCCCTTTGGAGGCTGTCAGAGAAAGAATGTTTCAAGCTATTTCCATTTGTTCGGACACAGATGTACTTGGAACCAGAAGAACAACTAAAATGGTTTCTTCAGGCCAGGCGTGGTGGCTCACGCCTGTAATCCCAGCACTTTGGGAGGCCGAGGCGGGCAGATCACGAGGTCAAGAGATCGAGACCATCCCGGCCAACATGGTGAAACCCCGTCTCTACTAAAAAAAAAAAAAAGAAAAAAAAATGGCTTCTTCAGATGGCCTTCTCTTCCAAAGTCTAGGGAATTTGGGGGATGCTTGCCAAAATAGATCACTAGCCTAATTAATAGATTTCTAACACCTCAGTGTTTTAAACCTGAATGATCATCTTCCAGAAAATAGAGCAAAAATTAAAAGCAATGGAAAGGGGAAAAAAACACATAAGAAAATCTAAGGTACAACCCAAGGAGTTTGGTATCCAGAGATAAATTCAGAGAGAACACAGAAAACAGATAAGTAGAAATCATCAGCTAAATAATTCACCAAAAGAGAAAAAATAAATCCCAAACTAGAAGGCACAAATTTCAGATTGAAAGTACCCATTTTCATCAAGTGCCCACCCAGCACAATAGATGAAGATGGAAAGAGACACAAACTAAGGCATATCATTGTGAAATTAAAAAAAATAAAAAGAGGTCTGTACAACTTTCAAAGAGAAAAAAAGAAGTCTGTGCAAAAACCCAGGAATTGTATGGCGTAAGAATTCCCATCAACAACATTGGAAACTAGAATATAATGAAACAATGCCTTTAAACATTTAAAGGAAAATAATTTTCAATGCAGAATTCTCTATATAGCTAAACTATCAATTGAATGGTCAGGATTAGGTATCAGTTAGCTTTTGTGGTAATAAATCACTCTAAAATTTAGTGGCTTAAAGGAAACAAAACATTTACTATTTATTATAATTCTGTGTGTCAACTGAATGGTTCTTCCAGTCTGGGCTGGCTTGGCAAATCTTTGCAGTCAGGTCAGTTCTCCTGGATGATCTAGAATGACCCCATCATACACATGTTGGTAGGCTGGCTGGTCTAACGTAGAGGGAAGAGAGGTCCTCAGTTGATACAGCGTATCTCTGTGCCACGTAATCACTTCATCCTCTAGCAAACTAGCCCATCATCTTCCCATGGCACTTTCAGTTTGCAAAGAGCACGAGAGAGGGCATGCCCTAATGTGCAAGCATTTTCAATTTCTGCTGGCTTCTTACTTGCTGTTATTCCATGGTCAAAGCCAGAGTCAGTATGGTTGCTCCACCTTGTTTTGGTGCAGCACTTTCTCCAGAAACTTCTGGAAAACATTGCATGAGGTGTTTATTTTTGAGAATTGCATATCAAAAATGTTTTTAGTCTACTTGTGGTAGTTTATACCTAATGGTATAATAGTTTATACCATTAGGTATAAATACAGAGAGGGAAATTAGTGTAGCAGTTTGGCAAATAAACTTTGGACCTAATGGTATAAATACAGAGTGGGAAATTAATGCAGCCATTTTGCAAACAAACTACCACAAATACACTAAAAACATTTTTTATATGCACGTGCTCAAAAATAAACATCTCATGCAACGATTTTCAGAATTTCTTGGAGAAGAGTGCTCCACCAAAACAAGGTAGTAAATCCAGAAGAAAAAAAAATGTAAGACCTGAAATTTAAAAAAAGGAAAAACAAACAAACTAGAGGATCCATCATAAAAGGAAATTCCCAGGAAAAATGTTCTTGAGAGATCACAAGCTGACAGCTCTCAAGCAGACCTAGAGAGCAACCAGTTCGAATTGAAACAGGTCAGAAGGGATCTAAGAGACTTCTTCAGCAAGGTAAATGTAACAGAATACATTACGTACTCCAACATACTGAAGAAGATTTTCACAACTGAAGAAAGTGGTTGAGGGTGAATTGGTAATATGTAAATAGAAACTTAAGCAAACCAGTAATTAAGACAAGTTTATGATGTCTAGAAAAACAAAACGTTGTCCAAGAAAGGAAAAGTACTTGCCACCATCATAGCCCACTCCCTCTGTTTTGCATTTATTTTGTAACCATTGTATTGAGGAATTGGAATTTCAAATCAGTGAAAGACAAACAAAATTTTTTAATCACTGTTTCCATTCACACTCTGTCAAATCTTCCTTCCCTGCTCAATAGTAAATCCTTTAACACCTCGGACGAGTGCCATAACTTTTCAGTTATTTTCAGTTATTAAAATTCAGTCCCATCCTGTTAATAACTCTGGACTCATATTTGATTCAAAACTTTTCCTCTCCCTCATTTTGAGTCAGACCTATGGCTTAAGGGACTTGGAGAGTGAAGGATGATGCTCTTTTATTACCACACCACCTCCATGTTCAGGCCTGGATTCTTTGGTGATGGGAACAAGGAAGGGAGATACGGGAGACTGGGAGATACAGGAGACTGGTGAACAGCAAACAGCTCCTTACTTAACTGGAGTCACTGCAATTCTTTCTCTGGCCAACCCTGATTGGCCATTAAGGCTGGGCACATGGACAGGCATCCAAAGCCAACTCTTTTGTGAGGCTCATGCATATGTTGACTGGAGGGCACTGAAGGGGCCTTCTGACTACATGTTTTGTTGACACAGGAAATGCTACTCTGGCTTCACCTCTTCTATCCTCCCATATCCTGTCACTCATGCTCCATCTCCCATAGCCTTTTGCTGATAGCGTCCCCTTATCCTGTGTTTAGCTCTCTCAAGTGAAGTAGCATCAAAAGGGCTCAAGCCCAGCCACCTTCTGCAGGTTCCACTCAATCCACTGGAGACTCACAGACCACTCACTGGAGGGGGCCCCACAGGAAGCATGAATAGGAATGAAGCGGCTTCTAGGAGAAAAGTCTGGTCCCCCGGTGGCCAGCCAGCAAGGAAATGGGGACCTCCGTTCTACAATTGTAACGAACTGAATCAGGCCATCCACCCGAAGGAGCTGGGAAGTGGATGCATCCCGAGGCTTTAGAAAGGAAAGCAGCCCTGCCAACATGTTGATTTCAGTCTTATGAGACTCAGAGCAGAGGGACCACTGAGCCATGATGTACCCGGACTTCTGACCCATGGAAATGGTGAGATGATCAATCTGTGTTGTTTTAAGCATCTACACTTGTAGCGATTTGTTACGACAGCAGTATAAAACCAATACACCAACCATATCTTTAACGTCTCCTTCACTCTGAATCCATGTTCTACTTGTTTATGCAGAAGGAAAGAGACAAGAAAAGGATGATCTACCATCATCTAGAGGATAGAAACTCAGCAGGCCCTACTTTTTTCTGCTTTTAGTTAACTCTATGTAAACAACCTTCTTGGATTTTCTCCCCTTTAAATATTTATTGTCCAAAATGGTCAATATTAACCATTCTGAAATCAGTCTTCAAGTTAGAAGTTTTTAATTAAATTATTTTAAGAAAAATATCATAATGTTTTGTTTTTAATTTTTTCAATCTCTTTGCCTCACTTTTTTCCAGTTTGTGCCTTAATCAGAAGAAGGAGAAGGAGAAGGAGAAAGTGCTTTTATCATATTGGCAACCTTCACGCTACTCTCATTAAGAAACTTTTAGCGTTTTATTACAACTTCCTTTGGCCAAAGAATTATGCCTCAGTAAACCTACTACATGACATCATTCCTTCCCCAGAGCAGTGTTTATTCCTTACAGGTCAATGACTGTGTACCAGACACTGTTCTATGTGCTGAATTCATGTTTCTCAAACTATGGGTCAAGACCCTTTGGTGGGTTGTAAAATAAATTTAGTGGGTCATGACCAGAATTTCTGTAAATGTGAAATAGAATAGAACAGAAACTATCAGAGTGTATCATTAGTAAGAGTAAGCATTGTTTCATGAAATTTTAAAGTCATATGTGTGTCTCTCTGTGTGTGTACATCTAGGAACACCAAATAGAAATGTAAAAAAAGTTTCATGAAATTTTTGTTAAAGTCATATGCATCTCTGTGTGTGTGTACACATCTAGGAACACCAAATAGAAATGTAAAAAAAAAAAGTATGTCGTACTGTAGATTATGGTTTAAAAAATAAAAATTCATGCTCTTAAGCCATCATTTTATTTAATCCTCACAACTATACATAAGGTAGGTCCTATTATTATCCTTGGTTTGAAGATAAGGAAGCTGAAGGCGAAACAGTTTGAGCAGCGTGCTCAGAATCTGGCAGCTAACAAATGGTAGACTTGGGACTCAGATCTAGATCTGTCCAACTCCATGCTTCTTCCCATATGCCTTATCTCCTCCACAGAATTGAGAAACAAAACCAGAAACCATGTTCAAAACCATGTTCTCACTTTTTGATAAATGGCATGATACAAAGAAAATGTATATAAGTATTTTAGCCTACTATGTTTCTGCTAACATAGATCAGCTCTGCCTTCTGCCTTATCAGAGCCATTTCACATGCAATCATGTTTAGGATGAAGGGTCGCTGGTGATATTTAGGTGTTCTGTTACCATTTAACTCCAAAGCCTTTACTGAAATTGACTATCCAGTAATGAGCAGCCAATGAATTAGCAACAATATATTTTCCCATCATTTCATTCAGGGCTTATATGGAGTCACTGTCTGTATCAAATGTTATTTGGCCTTCCCCTTTACTCTTCATCTCACCCTTCTACTGCTATGTTGATTTTTCTCAAACCACACTGCACCTCGCAAGCCCTTCCTCCAACCCATCCGGAAAGGCTGCTCAGCCGCTGGTTTGTAGAGCCACGTGTCTTTCCAGTGGTCGGCCACACATTTTCACGCTGTGCTCCTATAAACTCCAACTTAACCACGCACACAGCAGTGGACACAGAGATGCCACAATCCATAATATTATCAGCATATTTTGCAAATTGTACAATTCCGTAGAAACAGCATGGAATTTTCTGATATTCCTCTCCATGTCCTATTTCAGTGTCTGGACCCCAGTTTGCTTCTGGCAATCTGACTTCATGCAGCCATCAGAGTGCAAATCATCCACATGGAGCCACCATGCCACAGTAACATTTCCTCTCCATCATTCCTCATATTGGCATTAGAAACATACACAGAAAAAATATATATATTATAAGGGAATAATTTATATTTCCTGATATCATTGTCCTATCTTTCCTATGTTTTTTGTGGAGAGAAGCGGAGGTCATATTACAAAGATACTTCTGAGAATGGTTTACAATTTTCCAAAGTCTCTTGAAATAATACAGTTTTTCTATAGAAGTGAAACCAGTTCTTTTCCCTATACTATGTGGCAGATGGAATGGGTGGTTGGCTTTTTGAGTGGTTTTCTATATCTGATCCAAGCAGATAAACGTGATTTTAAGTATCTGATTCCCCTTGTACTCCAACACTTGACTTCTGCCACTTGGTTAGAATTCACGAAAAACCAAAATCTTACTGTGCAATCAGGGTTCAGATCATGGTAACCAGCCAGACCACCCCCACCCCTGACAGTAATACCCTGTGAAAACCTGCACAAGAATAAAAGCAAACCTGCTCAAGGCTCGGCGATTGGCACTTGAGTTCTACGCATGTAAAATGGGTAGAGTGTGTGTGGTGTTTAAATTATATTATGTTAAATAAGGCTCTTATTTCCATAGTCCTTCTTCTGGAGGTTTCAGGGGATGAGCAAACCCCTTTTTACATAAACTCAAGAAGTCTTTATTCATAGCCAGAGACAAACCTAGCCTGACTCCAGAGCCAAAGAGCCTCACTGACTACAAGACTGGCCAGTCTAGGTGCCAGAATTTACCATCTCCCTTATCCCTCAAGAGTTTTAGAATGTAATCAATGAGTTCACCGTAAAAAAAAAAATTCTAAAATCATTAAAAGTCCTCACAGGCTTCCTTCCTGAGCAAAGTGAAACCAGTCCTTGTGCAGAATGCCCCAAAAATGCCATATTCAGAGCAGAGGATTCTTTCTGGACCTCAGAGCTTTCCATCAAACTCTCTAAGAGGCCTGGTGACAACCTAGAGTCACCTTCAAGCAAATGATTCAGTCATTTTGACTGACATGAATGAGACTATTTGACCAAGTATAAATCAGATCAATCAAATCTGATGTTCAAATTGACCAATAAGTTCAACCAAATCAGAAAAAGCCAGCTGGGAGCAAAAACACATCCTTGGTAAAATCCAGAAGGATAACAAATTTTCCAGGTATGGGACAAAATAAAAGGTTTTGATAGCAGATACTTGTGGAACATTTCTGCTAACCAGACAGTCCATGGCCACCAAACACGAGAACAGTCATTGTTTCAGTTGCTGCTGCCAGGGAATTCTTCTGATCATGCATTTTAGAAAGCTGCCATTCCCAAAGTAGTGGCTATGCTCTGACTTCACCCTCAAGCTTCCTAGGCCACTTCATCTGTTAAACATACCCCAGAACTATCCTTTTTGCTAAAAAAAGCAGCACACTTGTAGCCAATGCTGATCTTGCAGAAGAGGTCAATGAATCAGGCGATACAGGTGCTAATCCATCAATCCAACCAATTAAAGAGCTTCCGCCTCCGAAGGGACATGGAGACGTTCTTAGGGGCCTTTGCAGGGACCATGCAACTCTCTTTGTAGCAACACATCTCAAAAAGGAGAAAAAAAACAAGTAAGTGTAGATACATGTAGGGTCATCACATTCACTCTCTGCCTTTTTTCCTGCCTTCCTTCTACCACATGTGGATGAAAACAAGAAACATGGCTTGTCTTAAAGCTAGGACTAAAGCTCCAGCTTTAACCATCACCTATCATCCGAACACAATCCAATTCTTCCAGCAACAAAGCCTGGCAGCTGCAACCGCCAGCAGACAATTTTACCCTTCCCTGACCTTGGCAAAACTGAAAGAGCACTGCTTTCCCACTGACTTGATAGTCACTATTGGAATAATGACACTCGAGATAATCACTACAAATAAACCTTCTTTCTATAAGAGTAGCCATCCATTTCTGGTTTTAATGTTATTCACCTTCTTCCAAATAAACATGATTTCCCAATGCCTGGAAAGTTCCAACCTTGTCCAAATTTATATATTACTTTTCCATTATCTCAGGGTAGCAATAATAATAATAATAATAATAACAGTTATAACATCTTCCTTCTCCTAGAAGAATCCTGGCCACTTCTTGCACTTTTCTGGTTTGGAATTCCCTGATGGGCTTATTTTTTTTTCTCCTCCTCCTCCTCCTTAGTGGAAAATGTTACTTCTAACTGCTGGATTTAATTTAATTTAATTTAATTATGGCATTTTCCACACATGCCCACAGGCTCTTGGTAATAGTTGCATTTTTAATAAATCTAATATATAATAATGACTTTGTTTTTAATTTTCCACTGAGAGTTGGATCCTGAGTTGAACACAGAGCTCCAGACAGGGGCGTCTGGTTCACTCCATGTGAATGCGTTTCAGGGAACCAAGGGGCTCCTAATTAGAAAATGGCTGTGCTTTCACCCTCTATCCCCACACACCTGTGTTTAATGTCCTCAGCAAGCATCCCATAGGACATGAAATGACCACTTGTTTCAGTCAAAATGATCAAACCGGTTCTGCAGGCATTCCTCAGGCTGGACTGTGAAAGGAAAATGAAGGTAAGCAAACGATGCCTGGCCAAGACCATTATACAAAGAGATTTTGTGGACAGCACTCTGGTGGTGGCCTTTATGGAGCGACCCACTGCTCTCTGCCTTTATCCACAAGTTACTGAGCCAGCTTAGAACTACAATTAAACATAGTCCAACCAAAGGATGAATTTTATGACTGCTGACCTCTCCTTTGCAAAGACCATGGTTGATATTCATTGGTAGGCTATTTTGTGACTGTCTATATTCAGTTCATTCAACTATATGGTAAGTTACAATGTTGGGGTTTTTTTCCTTGTCTTTCTTCCCATTCCCATGTGCTCAGTAAAGAGTTCAGCAACAATAGGTTCCCAGTAACATATACGGCTACCTTTATTGGGTATTACCCAGTTTCAGATACCATTCTGAGCATGTTACCTGCACTACTTCATACAAGTTTCTTGTGCTGTTGTCTTCATTCTGTGGATGAGGGAATGGAGACTTACAGAGATTAAATAACTGGCTCAAGTTCACCCTTATAGTAAATGGCAGAATCATCCAAGTGCAGAGTCTAAGTTCTTAACCACTAGGCTGTGCTCATCAACTAAAGCCTTGTACAGCAAAATCTGCACCAAAGCACTCAGAGAGTGCTTTACTTTCTTAATACCTTGAGCATCCTCTTGGAGTCAAGTCTAAGGAGTGATCGAGTGGACCTAGGCTATCTTAGTAACTGAGATCTGCTCATAAGAAAACTTCTCTGTAGGTTTCAAGCAGCTACGAGAAATTTGGGCAAGCAAGACAAGCCAGTCTTCAAAATGGAGTGAGAGTTCCTGCTAAAATCTATCTCACTTGATCATCGTAGGAGATGGCTGCTTCAAAAGGATGGTGTAAGAGATGACTCCACCATGGTGCCCTGGAGGCCTTGTATGTGTCCGCATGGGCCATGCAGGCAAAGGTTTGGGCTGTGGCTCACCTACGTCTTCAATGAATATCTCACACTCCTCCCTGAACATGAGAGCAGAGGAGGCTCGAGATGAGCTGCTGAGACCCACTCACCTCCCTCAATCTTCTAGGGGCTGTTACAAGGTAGTTTCTCATTGCCTCAGAGGTTCCGATGAGGTATGAGGAATTTTGGCCTGCCTCCCTCAAAGCAGAGATGCAGGATATAAATCCATTAAACTACAGTTTAGAATTGCCTCCTTAGCAAAGGAGAATCCCTTAAGTTGTGTTTCCGTTGTTCAGTCTTTTTTTTGTTTCATTGTTGTACCTTTCTAGTATGTGGGATAAGGACCTCAGGAAGCTGAGTACTTTCAGCTACTTTTCCTTTTGCTGTCTATGTAGTTAATGGTCTGAATGTAAAAGCGATTTGTTCCACTTTATAAGTCAAACTACTCAAGCCTTGGCCTTATACAGCATTTTGCGTGTGTTTGACAAATTATCTCATCAAGTCAGTCACCTATACAGACAGTGCAATGAAAATTAGCCAAAAAAATATATAAATAAGAGCTCCCCTCATTTCAAGTGACACTGTAAAGTGATACAAAAAAAATTTATATATATGTATAAATAGCATACACATGTACACACACACATGCACATGCAGGCATGCACACACACACACACACAAGGGTCTATGAAAAGCATCCTGGGGAAAATAGAAATCACTAACTGACGGTTATTTGCCTCTGTGTGTCTTTTGTTAAGCAAGCTGGTGGTAATTTAGGGGGAAAAAATGCAAATGCATTCAGTTTAACAAAATTAATATTTATTTTCTATAAAAAAAACCCAGTAGAATTCTCAGTGGGCACATATTCCCATATCAGAATTTAACATTAAGTATTAATTCTGAATTTCAGAATCTGTGTGAATCCAAATGCTAAGATGTGTCTGAGGATGGATCCCATTTACTCATCAGGTCTCCTCTGGGCCATAACAATAAAAAGAATGC
The DNA here is from genome assembly GCA_036589455.1 of Ateles fusciceps. Classification (NCBI taxonomy): domain Eukaryota; kingdom Metazoa; phylum Chordata; class Mammalia; order Primates; family Atelidae; genus Ateles; species Ateles fusciceps. The sequence goes on from JAZHEH010001979.1 coordinate 9,450,097, forward strand.
AGGGGAACTCCCTGTTACATGGCAGGACTTGAGAATGGACTGTTCTGGTTCATAAATACACAGATTGCCAATTTTTAAATAGTTATGTTCAAAGAACATGTAAAAAAAGGATTAACACTAAAAATGCCATGACCTTATTTTAAAACAGTTTTGATTATTCAAGACTCACCAGGCAAAGTAAAAGAGTAATTATTAAATAATCTAATTCCATATGTATTAGTTCATTTCCACACTGCTGATAAAGACATACCTGAAACTGGGAACAAAGAGGGGTTTAATTGCACTTACAGTTCCACCTGGCTGGAGAGGTCTCAGAACCATGGCAGGAAGGGAAAGGCACTTATTACATGGCAGTGGCAAGAGAAAATGAGGGAGAAACAAAAGCAGAAACCCTTGATAAAACTATCAGACCTCATGAGACTTACTCACTATCACGAGAATAACACAGGAAAGACTGACCCCATGATTTAATTAACTCCCCGTGGGTCCCTCCCACAACATGTGGTAATTCTGGAAAATACAATTCAAGTTGAGATTCGGGTGGGGACACAACCAAACCATATCACCATGGAATAAAAAAAAAATGAAGTAGAGGAGACAATCTTTGTCCTGAAGACCAAAGCAATCTGCTGAAGTGGCAAGATTTTCACTGATCACAATAGAAAACAAAATGTTATCATCAAGAGCCTCAGAATTACCTCTGGAAAAATCAACTCTCATATATCAGATTGGCAGGAGCAGTTAAAGATTATCTGATGAAAGAATGTTAAATAATAACCACACTTTTACTCTTTAATTCTTACTAGTGTCTTTCCATTTCACCAAATTGATCAACTGTTATAAATCTCAGCTATAATTAGCTTCATGGACGTCATACACAAAGGAAAAGTTAAATCACTCCCTTACTACAAAATATAAATGTCTTTGACACACCCTAATCTCACTGGTATATTCACACACACACACACAAAATGTTACTACAGAGTCATAAACCTTTCCAGTTGGACTCCTTAACCTTGTTTTATTAAGAATGATGTCATGCACTACTCCTTAGTTTACTTTTTAAAAATTTTCTTTTTTATGTTCTTTCCCCCACAGAAGCATCTAACCATAAAGATACTCTTTAGACTATACTCATTAGAGGCCCATCCAGTATGTTTCAAATACATGAGGGAGAAGACAAGAGAGGTGGGGGAGAGGCCAGTTGATCCAGATGAAAACGACAATAGCTTCCATTTATGAAGCACTTCAACGTGCAGGCACTCTGCTGAACCCTTAGCAAATATCTCATTTAATTCTTACAACAAATCCGAGGTGTAGATTTTATTATCTCCATTTAGTGATTAAGAAGCTGGAGTCTGAATGGTTCAGTAATTGATCTGAGATCAAAATGCTTCACACCTAAGTCTAAGTCTCCTTCCCTGCTTTCATCCACTGGGCCCTGGTACTCAGAACCAGTGAGCATGCTGAGGACTACAGATGGTACCCAGGGTCTTTAATCAACAGGTCAACATATTTGGGCTCATAACTCTCATGGAAGGACAAGGGGGCCTGAAGTGGGGGAGAAATCAGTGGCAGGGAGACTTGCAGGGGTCAGACTGCTGCATGGACTGACAACCTGCTCTTCCCCTCCCACTAAACCATGAACACTGGAAGGACAGCTACTCAGTCTACTTAATTTTAATTTCTTCAGTTCCTGGGATGCTGCCCTATGACAGAGGACTTTAAATAAACTGTTGACTGGAACTTCATCATTCTTTCTGCTCATATTAACAGTTTAATGGGCGTGGACCACAGCTGGATGTAATCAAAACACAACTTTATCCTTTCATCACCACCTCCTCAAGTCTACCCTGTAATTAAGTCCTGTCACTGTCCCCAGAAGAAAGCCTGAACAAGTCCCATAGCTTTCCTAAACATCCTTAGATGATAAAAAGTATAATTATAAGAATCGGCCAGCCATAGTGGCTCACACCTGTAATCCCAGCACTTCGGAAAGCGGAGGCGGGTGGATCACCTGAGGTCAAGAGTTTGAGACCAGCCTGGCCAACATGGTAATACCCCATCTCTACCAAAAAATGTCAAATACTGAGTTATGTGTTCAGAACTACTGGTCATTTGACTACCCTGGAGAGTCAACTTCAAGCCAATGAGCAAAGGGAGACAAGCTAAAGTGGCAGCCTGGGGTGGAGTTGGCCACATTAAAGAGCTTCAACCTACTTACCTAAGCTGCAGTTGTTGGAGAATCACTGATAGGCCAGGAAGTGATAAGGTGCGATTTGCCTCTACTAGGGGGTTGAGGAGAGTGCTGCAGTTTGGACCACACGTGCACCAGTGTAAAAGTCCTGGTAAGCTACGCTTTTCTGAATAGATCAAGTCAAATTTCCAATCTTTGACCCAGTTCCCTTAGCTTTATGAATTCTAGAATCCGCAAAACTGAATTCGATTGGTCAGGCCTAAATTAAGACAATCTCTGATTAATTCAGCCAAATAAGTTTACCCCTGCAATGTTTATGTTGAGATTATTTCTATCAAGTGCTACTTATGAGTTTCCTGAAGGCACCAAAATATAACCAGTAAGAAGCACTTTTTACTAAGTTTAGAGTTACCAAATCCTTTCTGTCCTATTTTTTATGAAGTAAAAAAAATAATAATTATTATTATTATTTACTAACTACTATATCTTCCCCTTTAAAAATAAAGATTTAATCCAGTAAATTTAACTTGGCTTACATTTATTTCATCGCATTTCACAGAAACTGATTTACAGAATAATTTCACTCAGTGGTAGAAATGAAAAAAAAAAGTGCACAGATTCAAAAATTCAAACCCTATTAGCCAACAAACAATTGGCTTACAGCATGCAAATGTCTTAGCAGGAATTATGAAAATAACTTTTCCTTCTCTACTTTGAATTAGTCCCTTGGAGCTTTTAAACTTAAAATCAGAAGTTTCCTTTTACTAAGGGTGAGCACTGGAAAATCTCTTTCTACCCCACAAAATGAGCTCCCTTTTGGGATTCCCAAGCTGAAGCTGATTTTCTAAATTTACCAAATGCTTATTACTGTTTTATGTCCTCTGATTGAGGAAGTTCTCCCTTTCCAAAGACATAATATTCCCAACAAGATTTCACTGCTTCTCTGTGAGAAACATGCCAGGAGGATTATTGCTATATGTTTAAATGTGTTCTTATTTTTGCCAGTTAAAAGAAGAAACTTCAACAATGTCATCTTCTCCCTCATCAGGCTTTATTTATTTCCAGATGCATAACGGGAACCCACAGAGGGTAACCTGCTGAATCCCTTGAAGCAAAATGCTCACAGACCAAAGCTTTAAATTCCTGTTATTTATCCCTTCTTTCACTGATGATAAAGTACGTCTCCATAGTTACCTCTATCTCCTCACCCACCAAAGTGAAAAAACATAGGCTTGGGGCAGGGGTTGGGGGATGGAGGCACTATAAAAGAATGCTAAGTCACCAAGTGGTGCTTCTGCGAGAGAGTAGAATGCTTCTAGAATATTGCCATCATTGCAATAACTATTATTATCTCCATAGATGTGTATCAAAAACACCATGCTTAGAAACTGAAAGAAAAACTCAGATAATTAAAATGACTTCCCCAAGGCCATATAGCTAAAAATAGCAAAATATGGATATGGTGTCTTACAGGCTTGAAGCTGCCTGACTCCACACCCAGTGTTCTCCCCAGCATATCCACCATAGTAAAGAGGTAGTGAGCATTTCCCCTGCTAAGTTCTAACTGGAACCATGGTTGCATTATAGCAAGATACGGCTCTTAATAATTAGTGCCATTTAAATTATATGCCCCAGATTTACACCAACCATCTCAGCCATTATATGTTATGACACTACTCTATTACTGAGTCCTTTTCTAAAATGAAACGTAACCCTTTTCATCATTTTCTCTTTCAAATAATTTCACCAATGTCCCATTATCATATGATCAAGTTTAAATTATTTGATGAGTATCCAAAGCCCTTCATTTTTTTAATTTTTATTTTTACTAGTATTATTATTTTTAGAGACAGGGTCTCACTCTGTCACCCAGGCTGGAATGCAGTGGCTCAATCATAGCTCACTACATCCTTGAACTCCCAGGATCAAGCAATCCTTCCATCTCAGCCACCCTAGTAGCTGGGACTGCAGACACATACCACCATGCCTGGTTAATTTTTTATTTTATTGTTGTAGAGACAGAGTCTCAATATGTTGCCCAGGCTGGTCTCAAACACCTGGCCTCAAGGGATTCTCCTGCCTCAGCCTCCCAAAGTGCTGGGATTACGGGTGTAAGCCACCATTCCTGGCTTCAAAGCCTTTCATTTTTATTTACTTTTTTTAACTTTATTTTAGGTTTGGGTGTACATGTACAGGTTTGATATATAGATAAACTTGAGTCATGCGACTTTATTGTACAGATTACTTTGTCACCCAGGTACTAAGCCTAGTACCCAATCCACCCTCCACCCTCAAGTAGGCCCCAGTATCTGTTGTTCTCTTCTTTGTGTTCATGGACTTCTCATGATTTAGCTCCTGCTTATAAGTGAGAACATGCAGTATTTGGTTTTCTGTTTCTGTGTTAGTTTGCTAAGGATAATGGCCTCCATCCATGTTCACATGAAAGCCATGATCTTGTTCTTTTTTATAACTGCATAATGTTTTATGGTGTATATGTACCATATTTTCTTTATCCAGTCTGTCATTGATAGACATTTAGGTTGATTCCATGTCTTTGGTATTGTAAACAGTGCTCCAGTGAACATTCACATGCATGTATCTTTATGACAGAATGATTTATAGTCCTCTGAGTATACAGCCAGTAATGGGATTGCTGGGTCTAATGGTAATTTTGTTTTTAACTCTTTGAGGAACCATCATATTGCTTTCCACATGGTTAAGCCAATTTACACTCCCACCAACAGTAACTGTTCCCTTTTCTCTACAACCTCACTGGCATCTGTTATTTTTTAACTTTTTAATAATAGACATTCTGACTGGTGTGCGATGGTATCTCACTGTGGTTTTGACTTGCATTTCTCTAATGATTAGTGATATTGTTTTTCATGTGTTTGTTGACCACATGTATGTCTTCTTTAGAAAAGTGTCTATTCATGTCTTTTGCCCACTTTTTAATGGAGTTATTTGTTTTTTCTTGTAAATTTGTTTAAGTTCCTTATAGATGCTGGATATTAGGACTTTGTCAGATGCATAGTTTGCAAATCTTTTATCCCGTTCTGTAGGTTGTCTGTTTATTCTGTTAATTGATAGTATCCTTTGCTATGCAGAAGCTCCTTAGTTTAATTAGATCCCATATGTCAATTTTCACTTTTGTTGTGATTGCTTTTGGCATCTTTGTCATGAAATCTTTGCCCATTCCTGTGTCCAAGATGGTATTGCCTAGGTTGTCTTCCAGGGTTTTTATAGTTTGAGGTCTTATATTGAAGTCTTTAATCCATCTTGCATAGATTTTTGGATGTGGTATGAGAAGGGGTCCAGTTTCAATATTCTGGATATGGCTAGTCAGTTATCCCAGCACTATTTATGGAATAGGGAGTTCTTTCCTTATTGCTTGTTTTTGTCAGCCTTGTTGAAGATCAGATGGTCCTAGATGTGCAGCCTTATTTCTGGGCTCTCCATTCTGTTCCATTGGTCTGTGTGTCTGCTTTTAGATCAGTACCATGCTGTTTTGGTTACTGTAGCCCTGTAGTATACACTCTGATGTCAGGTGACATGATGCCTCCAGTTTTGTCCTTTTTGCCTAGGATTGCCTTGGCTATTGAAAGCTCTTCATTTTTAAAAGGGGTTTGGGGGCACTGAATTCCTGACGGTTCTCCTAGCTAACAAAGTTGGTAGGCTATGGTGAGCCAAAGGGACCTTCAACCTAGACATGAGGCAAGTCTAAGCTGAATGGCAGGTTTATTCTATTTTTGGTATATTTAAAATTTTATATAATAAAACATATTTTAAAAATTATCCCCTAACAGTACAGTATTTCTATTTCTCCAGCTCCAAGTTTTCATGTTCCACCTTCATCGTAGTATTATTTTGTAATATCTTATACAATCTTTTTCTTTATATTGACTTTAAATTGATACACTATTTTACCAAGATTTGTACTTATGATAATACTCATAAAATCACAGGTTTGATGAACTAGTGTTGTCATTTTCTAATATACATTAAAATTACTGTGTAACTATAAAAAGGCAAATATTTATGCCATTATAATTTACAGCAACTATTCAGATCAACAACTACATACAGACCTTACTTTGGGAAACACCAACAGGAGAAAAGTTAACAATCACAAGTAGTTCTATTAGACTGAAATAAAAGGAACACTGAGGAGAAGAGCAAACACTGCCTTTATAAAGTTTGGTGGGACCAAGCTGAGAAAGACTTCGAATGCCAAGTCCTTTGGTGGTAACATCTCAACCACTGAAGAAATGAAATTTATCAGCCAGGGAAATGGAATTATCAGAGCTGCACTTGAGGGAAAACAATCGAGTTGCAATGTGTAATAACTAAAATCCTGATCTTCCTCCACCCCCAAAATATGCTCCTCTCAGGATCTTCCCTTTTGGTTAAGTGACAGCCCCTCCCTCTCCCCATTCTACCAGTTGCTCAGGCTGAAATGCTTGCCTCTTTTCAGTCATCCACAGCCCATCCATCAGCAAACCCTTTTGGTTCTACTTTCCAAACAGAACCAGCTTTTCTTGCCATTTCTACAGGTACCACCAACTACAAAAAAGCATCATTTTTTAATTTTTTGTTTTATATTTTAGGAGCAGGGTCTCACTCTGTCACCAAAGCTGGAGTGCAGTGGTGCCATCATAGTTCACTGCAACCTCAAACTTCTAGGTTCGAGCAATCTCCCTGAGTAGCTATGACTACAGGCACATGCCATCACGCCTAGCTCATATTTTTATTTTTGTGTGTAGAGACTGGGTCTCACTATATTGCCCAGGCTGGTCTTGAACTCCTGGTTTCAAGGAAACTTTCTGCCACAGCCTCCCAAAGCACTGGGATTACAGGCATGAGCCACTGCACCAGGCCTCATTTGTCTCTTGCTCGTATTATTAAAAATGCCTCCTAATGGCTTCCTACTTCCTCCTTATCTCCCCTGCAGAACCTTCTCCACAAAACAGCAAAAGGTATATCTTTTTTTAATAAAATACTTGTCTGTGTATTTTATAAAAACATTGCTATCAAAATCAAGAAAATTGGCACTAATACTATTATCTAATCCATGGCCGATAGTCATATGTAATTGATTGTCCCAATGATATCCTTTAATAGCCTCCCCCTCTGCCAGTGCAAGATCCAATTCTATATCACATCATGTATTTATCTGTTATGGCTCTTTAGTCCCTTTTAACCTGAAACAATTCCTTAGCCAATTTTTTTCATTTCTTAGCCTTAATATTTCTAAAAAATATAAGCCAGTTATTTTGGAGAAGGCCTCTCAGTTTGGGTTTTTCTGATATTCTCCATGATTCAGATGCAGGTAATGCATTTTGCAGGGGCAGAAAAACCATGAAAGTGATGTGGTTCCCTCAGTGCATCATTTCCAGAAGCACACAACACTAGTTGGTCCATTTTTGGTCATATTAATGTTGATTCTTCATGAACATCTGACAATTTTCTTCAACTGTAAGTAAGTTCCTGTTTTCCCCTTTGTACTTCCTTTGCAGGTAAATACCTTAATTTTATGCAAATAACTGTTCATCATCAAACTTTCAATCACTAGTTTTAGCATCCATTGATAATTTTCTAAATTCACTGTTCCTCCTACATTTATGAATTGGCAATATAATGAAAGGAAAAACATTTTTGTCCCTCCAATTTATTTATTTATTTATCCATTCATTTACCTTAGTACAAACTCATGACCCTTAACTGAATTTATTTTATAATACCAATTTTATGCTAAAATTGGTCCAAATTTGGTAAATAAAACCTCTTTAAGCTAGCTGCTACGTCCTGGTTTTTTTTTTTTTTACAAAAGTGAATTTTTTATTTTGGAATAATTTTATATTTACAGAAAAGTTACAAAGGTAGTAGAGAGCTCACATATACCCCTTACCCAGCTTCCCCCACTATAACCATTTTACATTACCATGGCACAGTTCTCAAAGCTAAGAAACCAGCAGTGGTACATTACTAGCAACTACACTCTAGACTTTACTAATAAGGTTTACCACTTTTTCCACTAAGGCCCAATTTCTCTGCTCCAGGATCCAAGGCAGTGTGCCGTGTTGCATTTTGTCCTCATGTCATCTTAGTCCACTCTTCTGTCACAGTTGTTCAGCCTTTCCTTGTATTTCATGACCTCAACAGTTCTGAGAAGTACTGGTCAGGTAATTTTTAGAATATACCTCAATACAGTTTCATCGTATGTTTTCATCATGATTCGACGTGAGTTATAGGATTTGGAAAAGAATACCACAGAGACAAGGGCCTTTTGTCGACATATCAAAACAGGAAGTAGTTTGGTAGCAACATGACTTATTACTGGTGATTGTTAAACCTGATCATTTTGGTTAAAGTAATGTTTGCCAGTTTTCTCCACTACAAAGTTACTATTTTCCCCTTTCTAAGTTCTACTCACTGGAAATCAGTCACTACGTCCAGCTCACACTTTGGGGGGAGTGAGGTGACAGTAATAATAGTATCCACACGTACTATTTGAAATTCTTCTGTAAGGAAAATTTGTCTCTCATCCTTCATTTATTTATTTATTTGGTTATTCAATTATACGTATGGCAACACGGGCTCATGTACATTTATCTTACACTTGTGTTATACTTCAATACTACACTTCCTTTACAAATTACTGTTCAAATTTTTCCAGTTTTGGCCCCCAGGAGCTCTTTCAGGCTGGCACCTCTGTCTTTTGCACATGCCTCCATGCTTTTATTTTTTGATCATTTCCTTATTTCCTAACACTACAAGACTCTACAGGCTCATCTTATATTTTTTGTGCTCTTACCCTGGTATCAGCCCTATCTCCAAAAAGCCCGGCCCCTCTCACTGAAAAACAATGTTTAGAAAGCAGCAAGATCTGAGTGCTCCATGTGCTCATTGCTCCTGGAGTGGCACTGGCTCTAGACCAGCAAACCTCCTTTTAAACCATAAGTGAGAGGGATGGTGGTGAGAGACAGAGCTTGAGCACCCACTGGGTTTTTGTTGTGTTGATCTCAGTAAAGGCCAAAGCAGTAATTTACCTTCTAGTTCCTCTGGGAAAACAGAATAAATCCCACAGATGAGTTAGTTGGGAGAAAAAAGTGAACACAGGTAATGCCGTGCATGCCAGAATTGAAAGAGTTAGACGAGAAAGGAGTGGGCAAGGACAGGCCTGGTGTATGCCTGTGCCCAGTGAAATTATACATTGCATGCCTCTTTCACACCCAAAAGTTTCCCCATTTGGACAATAAATTACCTGGCCAACTTAGAAACTGCCTTGAGGATGAGATTTGCGGTAGATGAGCCACTGATTATTATAATGTTTTGCTGTGTCAAACAACGTAATCATTCCTTTGCACATTTTATAGAAATTTTTATGAAGATCTAAACCACAGTTCAGTGCTTCTTGGATGTCAAATTTGTCTTTGTTAAATGTGCTTCTTTTCTTTTGGCACCTAGCTGACCTCTCCAGGCTAAGGCGTCCCTCCAAAGAGGAAAAGAGCCTCTATGTGAAAAATGCATTTGCTACAGGGGATAGAAATTATTTAGGCAGATAGTATGAGTAACAGAGTCCTCAGCAGAATTTCCCTTTTAACAAAAAATAGCCCCCAAATCATTTCTTTTTTAACAAAGAATAGCCTGAAAAATGAAGCTGCAGACATAGATAAGCAAGCTGGAAGCTTGCAAAGGTGAATGCTAGCAGCTGTGCCAATATGAAAGGGCTACCTGAGGGTCAGGTATGTCCAACATGGAGGCTCCATCTTCCTTTTTCTTTGTCACCACATGCACAGTAAGGAAACAGGCAACATGGCACCAGTCAGATAGAGAACCCATCTGTATAATAAAAGATTAGGATGGAGTGGCCAGCTTTTTCACGCCCTATGCAAATTGTACACCTGGTCCAATCAATCTTTTGTGCCCTGTGTAAATCAAATACCACCTCCTCAAGCTCATCTATAAAACCTGCTGCATTTCGCCATGGACCAGAAAACCTGCTCGGGATCCCTCTCTCTGCAGGACAGAGCTCTTCTCTTTCTCTCTTCTTAACCTCACTCCTTGTGTGTCTGCATCCTTGATTTATTTGGTGTGGGGCAGTGAACCTCAGGTATTACCCCAGATGAATGATGCCGCTTTGCATTATTTCTGTAGTCAATTAACCTCATCAATTTTGCTCGGTTTATGATCTGAACTTTTTCTACCTGAGGTCCTTTTGGTGTCCTAGGAGAAGATATGATGAATAGGAGGAAAGAAATTTACCTTCTAACCATCTTTTCTCACTTACCCATCCTCTTTCAGCCTGACTTGTGCCTTGGGTAACATCTAACCTTATGTCCACACCTTCCTCCCCTGTGTGTCCTCACTTCACTTCAACACTCCATCTTCAAGGACACAGGTAGAGTGGGAAATAAGCTTCACACAATGATCTAGAGTTCAGATTTAGACATTTGAAACCACTACTGCTTATGCAGCAAGGAAAAAAAATGCTTTCTTCTTAGATTAAAAAAAAATGCAGAGAAAACTGTATAGTATAATTTGAAAAATCCAGTTGTCCACCCAACAATAAAAAAGTCCAGTATTTCCTTGCAAAGACAGAAATTTGGTGAACATACATAGTGCTAAATTTGGAATCTAGGTGAACATTCACTTTTAAATAGATTTTATGAAGCAATGCTTGCTCTAGAAAGTGTGGTCCTAGAAAATTTAATCAACTGCAAAAGAACCACTAGAGTTTGTGAAGGCTTGACAATTAAATGGTTTTAAATATTTGACTAAACAGGTCTCCTGGTTTCTTTCAAAGTTGCACCAGCAAGAGTTACCTAAGTGCAAGCAAGCCCAGGTGACATTTTTATATTTCCAGGAAACTCCTGTGCCAGGATTCAGCCCTTAGAGAATGATCAAATCTTCATTAAAACTCCCAAAAGTAGGAATTGAGACCAGAAAATAAGACATTCTCACTCTACCAGTGTGTTTAGCACCAGAGCTCAAATTGTGAGAGCTGTTCAGGAAAAGGTCTCAGACCTGGCAGAGGATATGTTGTAAAAACCCACAGCTCCCACAGCGACCTGCCCTGTTTCCTGCAGAAAGAGGGCGAGGACCTGCCCAGAGCCAGAGGTCAGAAGGTAGCTGTGGAGCAGCCCTGCTCAAGTGGCCTCCTCAATCTGGCATCCTGAGAATGTGGCTCAGAGCCAAACCTGGGAAAATCTAGGGAGTCCATCTGAGGTTCAAAGTACAGTCCCCCTCCTCTCCACCACCTCCTTCTTTTGGGGGGTGGTCGAGGGGGGTGTCAGGAAGGAGGGTCTTGCTCTGTGACCCAGGCTGAGTGCAGTGGCACAATCACAGCTCACTGCAGCCTCGACCTCTTGGACTCAGGTGATACCCATACCTCAGAATCCTGAGTAGTTTAGACTATAGGCATGTGCCACCATGCCTGGCTAATTTTTTATTTTTTGTAGAGATGTGATCTCGCTATGTTGCCCAGGCTGGCCTCCAACTCCCGGGCTCAAGTAGTCCTCTTACTTCAGCCTCCCAAAGTGCTGTGATTACAGGCATGAGTCATCTTACCCAGCCTCTTTCTTCAACCTCAGGGTCAGGCTCTACCCTGGAGTAGACGGTACCAATGGCAGGTACCAGAATCAATTAAAAAGACTTTTCTCGCTTCACCTGCCTGCATTCACAATTCAGAGCAATAATTCCACTCAGAGTTTCATCATCACCTCTCTTTTTTCACTGATGGTGTTGTCATTGGTGGGGTTGGAGCAAAGTGAGGCACAATAGCAAAGATATGAATTTAACTTAAGTGTCCATCAACAGAGGGTTGGGATAAAGAAAATATAGTCTATATACACAATAGAACATACTCAGTTGTAAAAGAGAATGAAATCACATCTATTGCAACAACATGGATGGACCTGGAGGCCATCACTGTAAGTAAAAACAACTCAGAAACAGAAATCCAAATACTGCATGTTCTCACTTAAAAGTGGGTGCTAAATAATATGTACACAGAAATGTAGAGTGTGCAATAATAGTCACTGGAGACTCAAAAGGGTCAAGAGGTGAGAGGGGTGAGGAATGAGAAATTAATTACTTAATGGGCACAATGTACGTTATTTGGGCAATGGTTACACTAAAAGCCAGACTTCACCACTGTGTCATATGTCCATGTTAAAAAAAAACTGCACTTGTACCCCTTAAATTTATACACATTTTAAAACAAAGTGAGGAAGTAGAGTTGTGAATGCGTGCCGATTGTTAATCAGGAAACTCTTGTTCTGATACTACTATAACTTACCATCGGATTTGAGAGACGTTACTTAGATTCTTTGGGAGTCAGTTTTCCTGTCTATAGAATGAGAGTCTGGAGCAGGTAAGTATAGTATAATGGAAAGTCCACAGCACAAAGTCACAATTCCTGGTGCACATAATTTAACTTCCCTTTGCCTCATTCTCCTTTCATTTAAAATGGAGATAATAATATCTGTGTTGTCTATTTTAATAGGGCTACTTTGAGGGTCAAATAATGTGAAAGTTCTTTAAAAACTGTTCAGTGATACATAAACATACAGCTTTATTCCAACTGTTGCTCTTCACCATTGTCTTCTAAGTTCTCTTTACATTCTAAAATCATAATTTCAAAGTCTTTCTACGTGAAATACTGGTCATGGCATTCCCTTAACTCTTCCATGGTCTTTCATCTATTCAGCCTTGGAATGTGATCTTAGAACAAATGAACCAAAGACAACACCAACATCCACCTCTGCTTTCCAGCTCTTTTAAGTTCTAACAGTAGAGAATGTTAATGATCAGTATTACTTAGAATAAAGATCATCCAGTAGATGGTGCTGCTGTCTCTGAAAATGGACTGAGAAACCATTCAAAGCCACTTCATCTTCCCTACTAAGTATGGAGAATACGGTTGAGGCCAATCTATGGAGAGCCTTGACTGGCAATCAAAGAATTGTTTGCGTTATTGTCTATTCAACGTGAGGTCAGTCCACAGTGTGAGCAGAAAAAAGAAATTATGATGAAAGGCATTAATTGGAAAAGTTAATTTGATAGAAAACTTAAGAATAGCATGTAGAAGACAGTGACCTGTTCAAGAGTGAAAAGACAGAAGGGCCTTGAGCTTCCAGAGTCTATAGATAAGTAATAAAATGCATAATCATAATAATTTAAGGAATATTAATTTTTAATAATTTAATATCAGCAATAAATTATTATTATGAAGCACTGCTCTAATCACTTTACATAATGTTAACTATTTAATCTTCACAATAAATCTATGAAGGAGGAATTGTTATTATGCCCATATTACAGAGGAGTAAACTGAGGTTGGGTAACTTGCCCAGAGTCACTCAGCTCATACACGGACTGAAGCTGAGATTCACATCTAAGCAGTAGGCTCCAGAGTGTGTGCTCTGATGAGCTACACTAAAATGGCTACATATTTTACCACCTCCATGGTAAACAGTAATAACAACATTGAACGAATGGGGCAATCACTAACTGGATACTTAGAAAGAGAGTAAGGTGACAGTCCGGACTTCCCTACACTGAATTTAAGGTGAAGACAGGGTGTACCTCATTTAAACCACTGAAGTCATTTGGTCCATTCACTATCTTAATCAACATGCGATTCCCTTTTACAACTTTTCAGAATGGTTATTATAAGGTCTAAAATGAAAGGCAAGGTCATTTTCTCCTAAGAGCTCATCTCTTCCTTATAACCAAATTGGCCTTTGTCAGGCTTTAAATCAAGGTAAAAGGTTTCTTCACTGCTTACTCGATGTATGAGAGAGGGTTGGCTCCATATCTGCTCACCCATCCACCCATTTTTTAACATAGCCACATCTTGACTTCTTACAGGAACAAGGACAAACTGGAGGTGGAGAGGGGGAAAAGTCTAGTGCATAGTATTTATTCTTGATGTAACAGTGTATTTTGTCATCTTTTCATTTGTATTTTCATGTGCATCTCATTGCAAAGTGTTCAGGTCACTTTGCTCTCTGAAGGCTAGACTCTCTACCTGACATTAAATCCATAATGTTTTGAGGTAGAGTGAATTGCAGGAACATAACAGTAAGAGAAAGGAAAGAGGAACCACTTATGAGTTGAACTGTCACTGAGCTGCCCAAACAACTACATATAAATAGGAAGTTTATGGATCTGAAATTCTCAAGAGCTGTTCCTTCAGCACTACTGAATGCAAATTCTTGGTATGTTCCTAACTGAGGACCCTAGACTTCCCAGTCTATTTAACTTGAGATCATCTGTTTAAAAATAAGAAATGTTGGCCGGGCGCGGTGGCTCACGCCTGTAATCCCAGCACTTTGGGAGGCCAAGACAGGTGGATCACGAGGTCAAGAGATCAAGACCATCCTGGCCAACATGGTGAAACCCGTCTCTATTTTAAAAATATTTAAAGAAATTTTTTAAAAAGTTAAAAAAAAATAAGAAATGTTGTATATATTCAAATCATTTTAACATATCATTTCATTCAAATGCATTCTTTGCTTCCTGGTAGCTATTTAACTTTCGGCAAGATACTTACAGTCTTCTTGCCTCAGTTTCCTTGTCTATAAAATAGAACTGTCTAATTTGTAGGACAGTTGTTTTAAAAAATAAATGAATTAATGCATGTAAAGCAGTGAAAACCATGCCTGACACGTAAATGAACTGTAAATTTTAGCTCTATTTATGTTACTTAACATCTCATTTGAGTCACATAACAACCTTACGAAATAAGATGGGTACACAGTATTATTTTCATTTACAACTAGATTCAGAAAGATTATGGGACTTTCTCACAATCATACAGCTAATAAGTCTGTGAGAAAATTAGAAAAAAAGGCACTTGACATATAGCAAGTGCTCAATCAACATTTGCTGCTGCAGTCACTCTGATCAGACAATGCTAAATTTCAATCCCAGGTTTTCTGACTCCAATCCCAAATTGTTTTCTTTCTTTCCTATGTTTTTGTTTTTTGTTTGTTTGTTTTTTCCCTGCACTCAGGTTTCTATGGTAATAGGAATACAGCTTAGAACTGAAATACTAGCCAGATCTTGCAAGAAACACCATTACTTATAAGGTACTTCAATGCCCAGGTTATCCAAGTCTTAACAAAATAAAACAAACTTGATGCCTCAAATTAAGACTAAGACTAAAAAAAAATTAGATCACACAAAAGTTATACTCAGGAGGATTAGGAGGAAGATCACAAATAAGAGACAGGGCTAACGTGCAGCTCCCATTTGGACCGACAGAACAGCGTGTGGAGACTTCAAGACCACCTGTGTGCTTCAAGAACCACCACAGGAACGCACTAGGAAAACTGAAAGAATTCATGGATCCTTTGAAGGAAACAGCATGCCACAGCAAAGTTCACAAGACAGGCAAAAAAACCCCAAGTCCCCAAAGTGTGAGAGGGGAAAAACCTGCCTCAGAACATACATCCCCATGGGGGAATCTGAAAATCCAGATCACAGGAGAAGGACTTAACCTTACCTAGAGCTGAAAGGGATTTAGGGGGCCACACAAAATATAAAAGTAGAAGCAGCAGCAGGAAGAGCCCTGTAGGCACCCAGTCTCCAGCTTGAGTCCAGGGACACCATCCCTGACTATAACTCACAGGGGTCCTTGGGGAAGACAGCCAGCTGAATTGGGCAGGGGAGCGGTCACAGGGTGAAATGAGCTCCCAAATGAAATTTGTAATAATTTTGACTGGGCACTAATTTTCTTGAGCAGAGCCCAGGGTGTGAACAGAAACTGCTGCATATACAAGCACAGGAGCTGCTGCCAACATTGTGGGCAAACAGGGAGGGGCAAGTCCTGAAAGCCATGCTTGCTTTCTCAGTAGGCAAGCATAAGGCCTGGAAAAAGGTCTGAGCAGGGCACTGCAGGAGCAAGACTACCCACCAACTGCATGGCAGCTGGATGAAGCCTTTCACTACCAACTATCCCCCCACTTTTCTGGCAAACTATATGACCCAGCAGAGGCAGCTTTAATCCTCTCTGGAACATAACTTCATTGGCCTGAGAACTATACCCCCACCCCTAACAGTGGTTGTGGCAAGCCCCACCCAAGGAGGGCCTGAGCCCAGACCCATCTAAGCCTGCCCCTGACCTGATGGCATTTCTCTACCTGCCCTGGTAGCCAAACACAAAAGACATAAACTCTTGGGAGGTTTATGGCTCCACTCATCACCTGAGAAACCAAAATACTTGCCCTGGTCAAATTAGGGCAAGCTTAGACCCTCCTCCTACTATTGCAGCTGATATTCTCTTGAAAGTGCCACCTCCTGGCTGGAGACCAACCAACTTAGGCCATTATAGAAACTCTTAACAGAGTAACCCTACTCCCAGAAAGAAGAAAACAGTTACTAAGTCCAATGCCTGCAACATCCTGGCTAACCAGTGGTCCTGAGTGTGTCCACGTGACTTTACTACTAGCATAACCAGCATTAGAGAAGGCCAGCACACTAAACATATCTACAACCAAGTACTTTCACAGAGTCTACCTCATTCTCCTGCCATCTACACTAGAGCAGGTGCTGGTATCCATAGCTGGGAAACCTGAAGACAGATCACATCACAGGACTCTTTGCAGACATTCCCCAGAACCAGCCCAAAGCCTGGTAGCCTTGCTGAGTGACTAGACCTAGAAGAGCAATAATAATCATTGCCCTCTGGCTCTCAGGAAACCCCATCCCTCAGGAAAGGAAGAGAGTATCACATCAAGGGATCAGCTCATGGGAGCAAAAGAATATGAACAGAAGGCCTTGAGTTCCAGACTTTTCCACTGAAATAGTCTACCCAAATGAGAAGAAACCAGAAAAGTAAATTCTGTTAATATGACAAAAATAGGGCTCTATAAAACCCCCTAAAGATCACATGAGCTCCCCAGAAATAAATCCAAACCAAGAAGAAATCTTCGAATTGCCAGACAAATAATTCAGAAGCTTGATTATTAAGCTATTCATGGAGATACCAGAGAAAGGTAAAAACCACCTTAAAGAAATTTTAAAAAACAATAGGGGGTATGGATGAAAAATTCTTCACAGAAATAGATATCATAAAGAAAAAACAATCACAACTTCTGGAAATGAAAGACACACTTAGAGAAATACAAAATGCACTGGAAAGGTTTAACAATAAACTAGAACAAGTAGAAGAAAGAACTTCAGAGCTTGAAGACAAGGCTTTCAAATTAACCTAACCAGACAAAGACAAAGAAAAAAGAATTTTTGAAAATGACAAAGCCCCCAAGAAATTTGGGATTATATTAAATGGCCAAAGCTAATAATTGGTATTCCTAAGGAAGAAGAGAAATTTAAAAGTTTGAAAAATTTTGGGGGGGGGGAATAATTGAGGAAAAGCTCCCTGGCCTTGCTAGAGATCTAGACATCCAAATACAAGAAGCTCAAAGAACACCTGGGAAAGTCATCACAAAAAGACCATCAGCTAGGTACAGGTTATCTAATGTCAAGATGGAGAAAAGAATCTTAAGACCTGTGAGACAAAAGCATCAGGTAACCTATAAAGGAAAACTTATCAGATTAATAATAGATTTCTCAGCAGAAACGTTACAAGCCAGAAGGGATTCAGATCCTGCCTTTAGCCTCCTCAAACAAAATAACTGTCAGCCAAGCATTTTGTATCCAGTGAAACTAAGCTTCATAAATAAAGAACAGATAAGATCTTTTTCAGAAAAATGCTGAGAGAATTTGCCACTTCCAAGCCAGCACTGTAAGAAATGTTAAAAAGCAGTTCTAAATCTTGAAACAAAATCTTAAAATACACAAAAACAGAACCTCCTTAAAGCATAGATCTCACAGGGCCTATAAAACAGTAACACAATGAAAAAAAAGGTATTTAGGCAACAACTAGCATAATGAATAGACCAGTACCTCACATCTCAACACTAACGTTGAATGTAAATGGCCTAAATGCTCCACTTAAAAGATATAGAGTGGCAGAATGGATAAAAATCCACCAAATATCTGCTGTCTTCGAGAGATTCACCTAATACAAAGGACTCACATAAACTTAAAGGGGTGAAAAAAGATATTCCACACAAATGGAAATTAAAAGCAAACAGGAATAGCTATTCTTTTATCAGGCAAAATAGACTTTAAAACAACAACAGTAAAAAATATATACAAAGAGGGTCTTTATATAATAATAAAAGGATTAGTCTAACAGGAAAATATCACAATCTTAAATATATATAACCTAATACTGAGCTTCCAAATTTATAAAACAATTACTACTAGATCTAAGAAATGAGATAGATGCCAATACAATAATAGTAGGAGACTTCAATATTCCGCAGACAGCACTAGACAGGTCATCAAGGAAGAAAGTCAACAAAGAAACAATGGACTTAAACTATACCCCTAGAACAAATGGACGTAACAGATATTTACAGAACATTCTACCCAACAACTGCAGAATTTACATTCTTTTCATTAGCACATGAAACATTCTCCAAGATAGACCATATGATATGTCACAACTCTCAATATATCTAAGAAAATCAAAATTATATCAAGTATCCTCTCAGATCACAGTGGAACAAAACCAAAAATTAACTCCAAAAGGAAACCTCAAAATTATACAAATACATGAAAATTAAATAGCTGTTGAATTATCTTCGGATCAAGAATGAAATTAAGATGGAAATTTAAAAATTCTTTCAACTGAATAACTATAGTGACACAAAACCTCTGGGATACAGCAAAAGTGGTGCTAAGAAGAAAGTTTATATCATTAAATGTCTATATCAAAAAGTCTAAAAGAGCACAAACAGACAATCTAAGGTCACACCTCAAGGAACCAGAGCAACAAGAATAAACCAAACCCCAACCCAGCAGAAGAAAAGAAATAACAAAGATCAGAGCAGAACTAAATGAAATTGAAACAAACAAAAATACAAAAGATAAATGAAACAAAAAGCTGATTCCTTGAAAAGATAAACAAAATTGATAGACCATTAGTGAGATTAACCAGAAAAGAAGAGAGAAGATCCAAATAAGCTCAATTAGAAATGAAAAGGGAGATATTACAACCAATACCACAGAAATACAAAAGATCATTCAAGGCTACTATGTACACCTTTACATGCACAAACTAGAAAATCTAGAGGAGATGGATAAATTCCTGAAAATATACAACCCTCCTACATTAGTCAGGAAGAAATAGAAACTCTGAACAGACCAATAACTAGTAGCAAGATTGAAACAGTAATTTTTAAAGTTGTCAACAAAAAAAGAGTCCAGGACCAGATGGATTCATAGCTGAATTCTATCAGGCATTCAAAGAATTAGTACCAATCTTACTCAAACTATTCCAAAAGATAGAGAAAGAGTGAATCCTCTCTAAAGCATTCTATGCAGTCAGTATGACCCTAATACCAAAGCCAGGAAACGACATACAGAAAAGGAAAACTACAGACCAGTATCCTGCATGAACACAAATGCAAAAATCCTCAACAAAACACCAGCTAACTGAATCCAACAGCATATCAAAAAGATAATCCATCATGATCAAATGGGTTTGTATACCAGGGATGCAGGAATGGTTTAACATATGCAAGTCAATAAATGTGACACATCACATAAGCAGAATTAAAAACAAAAATTATATGACCATCTCTATGGACACACAAAGAAGCATTTGACAAAATCCAGCATCCCTTTATGATTAAAATCCTCAGCAAAATTGGCACAGAAGGGATATACCTCAAGATAATAAAAGTAATCTATGACAAACCCATAGCCAACATTATATTGAATGGGGAAAAGTTGAAAGCATTCCCTCTGAGAACTAGAACAAACCAAGAATGCCCACTTTCAACCACTTCTATTCAACATAAAACTGGAAGTCCTAGCCAGAGCAATTAGACAAGAGAAAGAAATAAAGGGCATCCAAAATGGTAAAGAGAAAGTCAAACTGTCACTGTTCATAGATAATATGACTGTGTACCCAGAAAACCCTAAAGACTTGTGCAAACAGCTCTTAGGTCTAACAAATGAATTCAGCAAAGTTTCAGAATACAAAATCTCAATGTACACAAATCAGTAGCACTGCTATACACCAACAGCAACCACGCTGAGAATCAAATCAAGAAACTCAATCCTCTTTAAGACAGCTGTGAAATGAAAGAAAATATTTGGGAATATACCTAAGCAAGGAGGTGAAAGATCTCTACAAGGAAAACTACCAAACGCTGCTGAAAGAAATCACAGGTGACACAAACAAATGGAAACACATACCATGCTCATGGATGGGTAGAATCAATATTGTGAAAATGACTATACTGTCAAAGCAATCTACAGATTCAGTGCAATTTCCATCAAAATACCATGATCATTCTTCACAGAACTAGAAAAAAAAATCATAAATTTCTATGGAATAAAAAAAGAGCCTACATAGCCAAAGCAAGACTAAGCAAGCAACAAACCTGGAGGCATCACACTACCCCACTTCAAACAATACTATAAGGCTATAAAAATAGGAATGTAGACCCATGGAACAGAATAGAGAACCCAGAAATAAAGCCAGATACTTACAGCCAACTCATCTTCAACAAAGCAAACAAAAACATAAAGTGTGGAAAGGACAACCTATACCAAAAAAAATGGTACTGGGATAATCGGCAAGCCACTTGTAAAAGAATGAAACTGGATCTTCATCTCTCACCTTATACAAAAATCAACTCAAGATGGATCAAAGACTTAAATCTAAGACCTAAAAATTCCAGAAGATAGTATCAGAAAAACTCTTGTAGATGCTGGCTTAGGCAAAGAGTTTATGACCAAGAACCAAAAAGCAAATGCAACAAAAACAAATAAATAGATGGGACCTAATTAAACTAAAAGGCTTCTGCACAGCAAAAGAAATAATCGGCAGAATAAACAGACAACCCACAGAGTGGGAGAAAACATTCCCCAAACTATGCATCGCAAAGGATTAATTTAAGGAACTCAAACAAATCAGCATTTAAAAAACAAATAATCTCATCAAAAAGTGGGCAAAGAACATGAATAGACAATTCTCAAAAGAAGATATACAAGTGGCCAGCAAAATATGGAAAGAAATGCTCAACATTACTAATTATCAGAGAAATACAAATTAAAATCACAATGAGATACCACCTTACTCCCGCAAGCATGGCCATAATTTAAAAATCAAAAAATAATAGATGTTGGTGTGGACATGGTGAAAAGGGAACACTTCTACGCTGCTGGTGGGAATGTAAATTAATATAATCACTATGGAAAATAGTATGGAGATTCCTTAAAGAACTAAAAGTAGAACTACCATTTGATCCAGCAATCCCACTATTGAGTATCTGCACAGAGAAAAAGAAGTCATTATATGAAAAAGACACATGGACAAGCACGTTTATAGCAGCACAATTCACAGTTGCACAAATATGGAACCAACCGAAATGCCCATCAATCAACAAGTAAATGTGACACACACACACAGACATACACACACACACACACAAACACACCATGGAATACTCCTCAGCCATAAAAAGAAATGATGTGATGGCATTTGCAGCAACCTGCATAAAGTTGGAGACTATTATTCTAAGTAAAGCAACCCAGGAATGTAAAACCAAATATCGTATGTTCTCACTTGTAAGCAGGAGCTAAGCTATGAGGACACAAAGGCATAAGAATGATATAATGGATTTTGGGGACTCAAAGGGAAGGGTGGAGGGTGGATGAGGGATAAAAGACTACACATTTGGTACAGTACACACTGCATGGGTGATGGGGTGCACCAAAATCTCAGAAATCACCACTAAAAAACTTAGCCATGTAACTAAAAACCACCCGTTTCCCAAAAACTATTAAAATAAAAACTCAGACTTTGGATCAACTTTATATTTTTGTTTTTCATTTAGAGGAAATGTATATTTTTTTTCTCTACACTTTCAGAAGCAGACCAAAAACATTCATACTGATAGGTAATGTATGGGTTTGTTTGTTGTTGTTGTTTAAGTTACATCCTCTTGAGCCTTGATGGGATTGGAAAAACTAATGTTAAGGGGTGAGGAGAGTGTGGAAGAAAGAAGTAATGGGAAGAAGTTAAATAAAACTGGAAAGTCTCAGGATACAAAATCAATGTGCGAAAATCACAAGCATTCCTATACACCAATAATAGACAATCAGAGAGCCAAATCATGAGTGAACTCCCATTCATAATTGCTACAAGAGAATAAAATACCTAGAATTCAACTTACAAGGGACAGGAAGGACCTCTTCAAAGAGAACTACAAACCGCTGCTCGGTGAAATAAGAAAGGACACAAACAGATTTAAAACAAAAACAAAAACAAAAAACCATGCTCACTGATAGGCAGAATCAATATCGTGAAAATGGCCATACTGCCCAAAGTAATTTACAGATTCAATGCTATTTCTATCAAGCTATCATGGACTTTCTTCACAGAATTAGAAAAAGCTACTTTATGCCGCAGCCCTCTCCTGCTCCCACGGCTTAAGAAGGAAGTTGAGCCCAGTTGCCCGAAAAGTTGGAGTACATCATAAAGTACGACATGTCTGCGCTGCAGTGAGTGCTCTACTGCCACATGCAGGCCATGGGTGTGCCGCTGACTGAGGGCTCCAAGAAGGACAAGAAGGGCAAAGACGGCACCAAGACCCTGATGAACACCATAATGCAGCTGCGGAAGATTTGCAACCACCCCTCCTTGTTCCAGCACAGCGAGTCCTTTTCTGAGCACTTGGGGTTCACTGGGGGCGTCGTCCAAGGACTGGACTGTACTGAGCCCTGGGTAAATTTGAGCTTCTCCATAAAAATCTTCCCAAACTCCGAGCAACCAACCACAAAATGCTGCTGTTTCTGCCAAATGACCTCCCTCATGACCATCATGGAAGATTACTTTGTGTATCGCGGCTTTAAATACCTTAGGCTTGATGGAACCACGAAGGTTGGAGGACCGCGGCATGCTGCTGAAAACCTTCAACGAGCCTGGCTCCGAGTACTTCATCTTCCTGCTCAGCACCCGGGCGGGTGGGGGAGGGCTCGGCCTCAACCTCCAGTCAGCCGACACTGGGATCATTTCGACAGCGACTGGAATCCTCACCAGGACCAGCGAGCACAGAAACGAGCCCACCACACGGGACAGCAGAACGAGGAGCGTGTGCTCCGCCTCAGCACAGTCAACAGTGTGGAGGAGAAGATCCTGGCTGCGACCAGGTACAAGCTCAGTGTGGACCAGCAGGTGATCCAAGCCGCCATGTTCGACCGGAAGCCCTCCAGCCACGAGCATGCGCCTTCCTGCAGGCCAGCCTGAAGCAGGAAGAGGAGGAAGATGAGGTGCCGGACCACAAGACCATCAACCAGGTGGTCGCCCGGCACGAGGAGGAGTTTGATCTGTTCTTGCGCATGGACCTGGAGCGCAGGCGCGAGGAGGCTCGCCACCCCAAGCGGAAGCGGCGCGTCCTGGAGGAGGACGAGCTCCCCTTGTGGATCATCAAGGACCACACGGAGGTGGAGCTGCTGACCTGCGAGGAGGAGAAGATGTTCGGCTGCGGCTCCCGCCACTGCAAGGAGGTGGACCACAGCGACTCACTGAGGGAGAAGATCAAGAAAACGACAGGAAACGATATCCATGACCCAGCCAGCAGTGTGGCACGTGGACTACAATGCCAGCGTTGCCTTCAGTTCTCAACACGTGTGTCAAAGGCCATCGAGAAGGGCACGCTGGAGGAGATGGAAGAGGAGGTCTGGCAGAAGAAATCACCACGGAAGCACAAGAGACATCAGCGACCATCAGCACCCGCAGCCGCGACCAGGACGATGAGCGCAAGAAGCAGAAGAAGCGCGGGCGGCCACCTGCAGAGAGGCTCTCCCCCGAACCCACCCAACCTCACCAAGAAGATGAAGAAGATTGTAGACGCCGTGATCAAGCACAAGAACATTGGCAGTGGACGTCAGCTCAGCAAGGTCTTCGTCCAGCTGCCCTCGCGAAAGGAGCTGCACGAGTACTACGAGCTCATCCGCAAGCCCGTGGACTTCAAGAAGATAAAGTAGCCCATCCGCAACCACAAATACCGCAGCCTCAACGACCTGGAGAAGGACGTCACGCTGCTGTGCCAAAACGCGCAGACCTTCGACCTGGAAGACTCCCTGAATCTGTGAAGACTACAGCGTCCTGTAGTCCGTCTTCACCAGTGTGCGGCAGAAAATTGAGGAGGATGACAGCAAAGGCTAGGAGAGTGAGGAGGAGGAAGAGGGCGAGGAGGAAGGCTCTGAATCTGAGTCTGGTCTGTCAAAATGAAGATCAAGCTTGGCCGGAAGGAGAAGGCACAGGACGGGCTGAAGGGCGGCTGGCTGCAGCGGAGCCAAGGGTCCAGAGCCAAGCCTGTCGTGAATGACGACGACAGTGAGGAGCAACAGGAAGACCTCTCAAGAAGTGGCAGCGAGGAAGTCTGAGTCCCGCCATTCCAATGTCCACTCCGAGCCCCTCGTTCCAGGCTCAGACGGCTTAGGCGTTAGCAGTAAGGGGTAGTAACAGACGTAGTTTCAGACCTGGGATAAAACTGTATAAACAAAAGAATCTTCCATATTTATGTGGCAGAGAAGCTGTAGGACTGTTTGTGACTGGCCCTGTCCTGGCATCGGTAGCATTTGTAACAGCATTAACTGTCTAAAGAGAGAGAGAATTCTGAATTGGGAAAAAGAGAAAAGTACTTCAAATTTCATATGGAACCAAAAAAGAGCCCGCATAGCCAAGACAATCCTAAGCAAAAAGAACAAAGGCCTCAGAATTAACACTACACATCTACAACCATCTGATCTTTGACAAAAATCAAAAGAAAAGATTATTTGTTTATACTCTAATACATGCTGTGGACAGAAACAGCAGCGGGGGCTCCTTTTCTAATCACTGCAGAACCTGAGTCTGCACTTCTGTGGTTTGGAAGGTTATTAGTGTACTTCCCACACTTTTAGGGATTCAGGTTTTGCCTTTCTCAGGTGTCGAGAATCTAGCACTTGATAGTCTCTCAGCATGAGAATGCTGGGGCTAAACTAACTAGTATTCAGGTTCCAGGTGCTTTCTACAAGTTGCATGTCCATTAACAAGTTACCCTGTCTGAGCATTGGTTTGTCATCAGTAATACGGCAGACACAGCACCGCTCTATCAGATATTTGTTTCTGCCCTGCCAAGCTGTTGGCACTAAAGATCCATCACTATCTAGAGGCAGTGCTTGGACTAGTAACAGGGATCTGCTAAAAACCTCTTTCTCTTAGAAGAGGGAGATAGGAGCTGATCTGCACATACATTTGTCTCATGCCTGCACTGAGTAGTAAACCACTATGTTCTGTGTGGGAAATTGGCCATAGACAATTTCATCTACCAGATTGCTCTTGTCCTGGCAATGCCTCACTCTCTGACAAACCTGACAAAAACAAGCAATGGGGAAAGGATTCCCTATTTAATAAATGATGTTGGGAAAACTGGCTAGCCATATGCAGAAAACTGAAACTGGACACCTTATATGAAAATTAACTCAAGATGGACCAAAGACTTAAAGGTAAAACCTAAAACCATAAAAACTCTAGAAGAAAACCTAGGCAGTACCATATAGGACATAGGCATGGGCAAAGACTTCATGACTAAAATGCCAAAAGCAATGGCAACAAAAGCCAATATTAGCAAATGAGATCTAATTAAACTAAAGAGCTTCTGCACAGCAAGGGAAACTATCATCCGAGTGAACAGGCAACCTACAGAATGGGAGAAAATTTTTGCAATCTATCCATCTGACAAACGGCTAATATCCAGAATCTAAAAGGAACTTAAATTTACAAGAAAAAAATAACCCCATCAAAAAGTGGGTGAAGGATATGAACATGCACTTCTCAAGGCATTTATTTTTTTTTATCTAGATCTTCTTTAATTTCTTTTTTTATACTTTAAGTTCTGAGATACATGTGCAGAACTTGCAGGTTACATAGGTATACACATGCCATGGTGATTTGCTGCATCCATCAACCCATCATGTACATTAGGTATTTCTTCTAATGACTTAATTTCAAATCATCCTTCTAGGATGAAAACTTTGCTAAAATAATTATTCCAGTAAACATAGAAATCTTTTGGTAGTCTTCCTAAATATAAAGGCAATAAAAATATCACCCATATTAGGCTTACCACATATCTGGGAAAAATACTATGATTTACTATGTACCCAGGAAATACAATTTGACTCAGATCTTTGAGATTCTTTGTAATAGAGTTGTAACCTTTTTTAATCAATGCAGATTTTAGGCCTTTAGAAAATTGGATTTAGGATGAATCTTCGCCAATATATATGTTTTCCTTAAGTTGGCAATTTTGTGGAAAAATAAATCTACCTCTTTCATTTTCAATCTACTTTTAATCACCAGAAATTGTTATAATCTTTGCAAAAAAAATTAGCTCAAAATGCAGGATGAGTGGATGCTATTTCTATAAGGGTAATAGCAACGATGTTTCAAGATAGATAGAATATGAAGACTGAGAGTATGAAAGGTTCAGAGAAATCTTTCTTCCAGGATGGTGATGAGGTTGGAGAGAATTAAGAAAAATAGTTCAAAGTATATAATCTGTGAGAATGGACCACAACTCCCTACTTCAATGTGACAAAAGCTAACCACCATCCTCTCTGCCATTTGGCTATAATCTTCCCCTTATAAATCAACAATGCATGCCCAACATTGGCAGAATTATCTCTAAAAAGTGAAATATAAACTCCATTTTTTTTCTCTTGGGGTTGTGTTTGTCATTTTCCAGAATTCATCCAATAAGTGATCTGGACATGCTAATCCAATTACAGTTACCAAAGCAGCCAGTGGTGGTGGTGGTGGTGTTCTTCTTCTTCTCTTTTAAATTTTTTTTTGTAGAGACAGGTTTTCACCACGTTGCCCAGGCTGGTCCTGAACTCCTGGACTCAAGTGATCCTCCTGCATCACCCTCCCAATGTGCTGGGATTATAGGCATGAGCCGTCACTCAGCTGCAGCCAATATTTTTATTCTAGCATTCAGCAAAAGTAAATAAGAATATTCTCCTACCTTGTTTTTAAGCAACCTCAGAAGCTACCCTCCATAAACCCTGGAGTCCTGCTATCTACACTGCCATGTGCTCCTATGTGCAGAGACCTTGAGGAGGTCTCCAGGAAATCACAGACTTCCCACTGCTGACATGTGCCTAAAATGAGTGATCTTAGGGAGCAAAGGCTGGGTTTGTAGACTGCATTCCTCCAATCTCCAATAAATATAAGAGAAAACTTGGACCCTCTTCAAATAGGCTCAGCTATTATGTGGGTTTTATGGAAGAGGCTGTTCACATATAAATTGATCTTTGAAAGTATTTGAGAGTCTTTAAACAACAACAACAAAAAGCATGTCTTTTTTAACAGTCCCTTCTACCTGAGTATCCCAAGTTTAATCCTCCTTTCCTGGAGAATTGCTTTTAGGGAAAACGTAAGCTGAGTAAATTGGCTGACAGCTGTATCTCCTGGGTAATTCCAATTCAGCAGCTTTTATGGGCCATAATCACACTGGAGTCTCACACCTAAGGTCAATGAGTCTGTCTCTTATTACCCTCAGTATTTGCTTTGGCAATACCTTGGTTGTAAGGCTAAATTAGTTACATACAATCAAAATGTAAGTTATATATATATTAAGCAAGGCTGAATTCACTATTCACAGTTAAAGTTTATCCCTTTAAGACCCAGAAAGGTAGTAACTAGGGCTCATTGTAATGTCCACACACACATCACCACTACCACCTGCCATACTCAGCCCAACATTCATTAATTCCAAAAATACTTACTGATCATTTATAAGGTAGAATTGCAAATGTATCTCATTCTACAATTTGATTGTGCAAATGAAATATTTAAGAACATAGGCTCAAGTTTCAAACTGCCTGCTTTTGAATTCTGGTTCTATCATTTCATAGCTGTGTGCCTTGAGGGAAATTTCCTAGGCTTTCTGTGCCTTAATTTCCTCATAAGCAAAATACGTTTTTGTGGGTAAATATCTACTATATTAGAAATTAAATTAAGATATTTTAAAATATTTTAAAATTCTTTAGATATAATAAACCCAATACATGTTAGCATAAATAAATATTTTAAGAACAACGATCATATTTCCACACAAAAAAAATTGTAAGAAAGTGTCATTGTTTTACATTTTTGCAAATCTATTTAATATCTGGCTTAATAGAAAACAGCTAGATTTTTCTATCTGCTTCTCTGTTCAATATGTTGTTTTGGTTGAAGTTGGAAGTGTATGAAAAAAATATGGCCTCCACAGATTTGCAGTTGGAAACAGGAGGAGTTTTTTAATAGACTTTTCAGAAAATTGTCAATATTCTTCATTGATAACATACCAAAACACAACAAATGATGACTTCTGTATGGTTAGTTGCAATGCAGAATCTAAAATCATACCAATAAGCTTTCCATACTCTGAAATATTAAAAATCATTTGTCCATTTTGCACTTTAAATCAATCTTTTACCCACGTATGATTTTGTAATAATCTTGGTTGCATTCATCAGGGCTCTCTAGAGAAACAGAATCAATCAGATATAGATATAGATATAGATATAGATATATAGATAAAAAGAAATTTATTATGAGGAATTGGCTTCTGCCACTGTAGAGGCTGAGAAGTCCCATGATCTGCTGTCTGCAAGTTGAAGACCCAGGAAAGCCAGTGGTATAATTCTAGTCTGAATTCTAAGGCCTGAGAATCAGGGAAACCTATGTTATGAATACCAATAAATTGGAAAATATGCAAATATTTCAAATATTGATGCATTTCAATATTCAATATCAACAAATCAAATTTATTAATATCACCAACACTCTTAGGAAAATAAAGAAACAAAGGATCAAGATAGGAGAAACAAGTTCTTCAAATACTAATTTTTACTTGAAAGGTTAAATTTTATCATTGCTAACAAATACTGTCAGCTATTTTCCTTGAAGTGACATACTCACTTTTTTATTCCCAGAAAATATCTGTGAAATACTGAAATATGAGTAACCAAAGTTTGTCTGTCAATCGTTCTTTCAAATAAAAATGGTATTTCCTGAAATGCAGTTAGTGAACTGGTTAACTAGTTAGATTGCTACCTCATACCTTACATCTAAACAAATAATGTTCAGTGTTATTCAGGACACAGGGAAACAAAAATGCTAATAAACTGCAGCTGAAAGAGTAAATTGGTACAATTTCCAAAGGAAAATTTGACAATATGTATCAAAGACACTTAGATCAGTGTCTTTGGGTGCAGTGGCTCATGCCTGTAATCCTAACACTTTGGGAGGCTGAGGCTGGAAGATCACTTGAGCTCAGGAGTTCCAGACCAGCCTGAGCAACATGGCAAAACTCTACCCTCTCTCTACAAAAAAAAAAATACAAAAATTAGCCGGGTACGGTGGCATGTGCCTGGAGTCCCAGCTACTCGGGAGGTTGAGGTGAGAGCATTGCTTGAGCCTGGGAGGCCACTGCACTCCAGCCTGGGCGACAGAGTGATACTCTGTCAAGAAAAAAAAAAAAAAAAAAAAAAGGTTGACTCCTAAGAATTTTTCCTAAATAAATTATCGAGTAAGGAGTCAATAGTATAAACAGTGTTTATAGCAACACTTGTTTACAATGGGCAGCCTCTGCGAATCAGCTAGGTAAATTATGTTACCTCTGTATAACAGAATCATTAACACATTAAAACATACTGTTAAGTAAATAGAGCAGGTTACAAAACCTGTAGGTTTTCCCTCCCTGGGTTATTTAGAACTGTGTTGCTTAATTTTCAAAAATGGAGAGGTTTTTCAGATAATTTTCTACTACTAATGTCTAATTTAATTTCATAGTAGTCAGATAACATGCTGTGTATGATAGCAAACTTTTTAAATTTAAAGAAACTTGCTTTCTTGTCCAGCATATCGTTTATCTTGATAAAAATTTATGTGTGATTTAAAATAATATAAATTTTTGGAGGGATGAAATGTCCCTCCAAATGTAAATGACCTGCAAATGTCAATTAGGTCAAGCTGGTTGACAGTGTTGTTGAGGTCTTCTATATACTTACACACTTTCTGTCAATTTCTTCTATCAATTGTTGAAAAGCAAATGTCAAAGTATTCAACAGCAACTGTGGATTTGTTTACTTCTTCAGTTCTCTCAGTTTTTCTTCTGTGTATTTTGAAGTTCTGTTATTTGCCGCATACACATTTAGAATTGTGATGTCTGATTAATTGCTCCCTTTACTATTATGCAGTTTCTTTTTATTACTGGGTATATTCTTTATTTAAAATCTATTTGTCTGATGCTAACATAGCCACTCCAGCTTTCTTAGACGTGTCTGCATTGGTATATCTCTTCCATTTTATATTTTTACCCTATCTGTATCTTCATATTTAAAGTGTATTTCTTATAGATAACATCTAGTTGACTCTTGTTTCTAATCAACCTATGGATGACCAATACCAAATTAATCTGTGTTACTAAAAATTAAAAATTACAGTCTCCCTACTTTCATTTGGAGTCGATACTATAATTCATCATAACTCCAATATGTCAATACCCAATATGTATATGAAGTAAAGTCATTGATGACTAACCATGAATGAAGGCTAACGAACAGAAATATTTCTAACTAACCCTTTCAATTATTTAAAACAAAATAAAATATTTGCACTGAGTAAAATAAATCAATGCAGTAGAAATATATGCAATAAAAATAAATCATTTCATTGAAGAACTCAAAAGATTCTTTAAGGGAAGAATTTTATGTTATTTACATTTATCAGTCCTTCCAAAATCCTCCAATATCATTTTCTTGTTAAGAAAACAAAATCAGAGATTTGTCTTATGCAGGGAGAGGAGGGGGAAGATTACCATTGTTCCATCTGATTATATATGAAGGCAAGCAAAGTTTACGAAACTAAACTTGCTCAAAACATAATTTCCTTTATGACCCTCATGATCTCAGGCCAGTTTAATCCATTCAACATATTTAATTAATACCTTAAGTAAGTCATTACATTTTATAAATCAGTTGGCCATCTAGCCTAACATGATTAAAATTAATCCCATTGGTAATGTTGACTTTTTAAATTCTAATTATTACCCTACTCCCCTACTTCTCTGAGCTATTTTAAAACTGTTTTGTGTATCAACCCCTCTGCTGTATCTTAATGGTTAATGACACAGAATTTAATACACTCAAACCAGGTCATCCAGGTCCAACCAACCATGGTACTATCTCATGGGGAAAATGGCCTTAAACTGAGCTCCTTTTGATACCTCAGTGAGAAAAACTGACTATCCTGGGGTCCATGATTCTTTATAACAAATAGAGTCATTCCCTAATGCAAATGTTATGTTCCAAAAGTTTGCTTCATCTTCCCTTAGTAGTGGTGTTAAAAATGATGGCTACTTTCCAAGGCTAGATCACAAGAACCTACCTAATGAAAAATAAGCCCCCTCAAAAAAGAGTCTATGCCATAAAAAGAAGTATTGTTATTTTGATGTTAGTATTTAAATATATTGAGAAATAAAATTTCATTTTTAAATGTTGTCTATTCATCTTAAATATCATGGCTGAGCACTGTGTCTCATGCCTGTAATCTCAGCACTTTGAGAGGCCAAAGCAGACAGATCACTTGAGGACAAGAGTTCAAGATCAGCCTGGGCAACACGGTGAAACCCCATCTCTACTAAAAATACAAAAATTAGCCAAACATGGTGGTGCATATCTCTAATCCCAGCTATCTGGGAGGCTGAGGCAGGAGAATTGCTTGAACTGGGGATGCAGAGGTTGCAATAAGCTGAGATCACACCACTGCACGGCAGCCTAAGTAACAAAGTGAGACTCTATCTTGAAAAAAAAAATTAGTGTTGAATAATGGAAAGTTTAAATATAGAAAAATAAAAAGACAAATGGAAGGTTTTTGTGCAAACACTTTTGCAACCTTCTGGACACTTGCAAAAGATTACAAGGTTAATGAACATTTCTTCGTTACACATATTAACTCTAGGAGTTTTGACTCTGCTCTTCCTAGACAGAAGTGTTGCCTAATAGTGCTGCTTAAATGATACAATTTAAAGAAGACTTTCCAATTATGCCAGTTACTCTTATTTATGTGTTTGTCTGGCAGCTAATGTTTTAAAACAAATAATTATCTTAATTTTAAAATACGAATTTAAAGATCTTATTAAATAAAGTACAAGAGTTTTAGCTGAATTTCTATCCAATTTCAGTATACTCAAGGTTAGAAAGTCATTAATTAAATTTGTTTTAAAACCCTATGTATGAGGGGGTGGGATCTTCAAACACACAAACATAAAATTTCCCATGAAAAGGATATCAAGAAAAGCAACATTTATCATAGTCTAATTTATAGTATATACTAATGCTTTTTATGAATATGACAGAAAGTTATCTCCTAATATAGGATTAGTTTATTCCTTTTCTCTGACTTCCGTGGAAGTTGAGAAATAAAGAGTATGCATAGCTGCCATCACCATTATTAATCAAGCTTGAATCAACTATGAGACTGGCTAATTATCTGTAGCCAGGTTTCTTCCACAATGAGTTCTAGGCAGCTCTTAAATGAATTTATTAGACCCTTCCCCCTCAAGACTTTAATTCCTGATAAACACAATGATGAAAACGTCTCAGTCATACTGAAATGAAATGAAAAGCCTACATTGGATGGGGATCTATTTTCGTGTATAAAAGCAAAGTTATAAGTGAATTTAAACTTTGGGTTTTTATCCAGATCATCCTCTCTGTAGCCCTGTCTTCTTGCCCAGCTGCTATTAAGAGCATCCCTATTTAGGTCCCCTATTTTGTTAAAACTAGGAAACTGATCTACAGAAGGAAAACAAACTCCACCAAAACACATTATAGATTCAACTCAAAACAGCACTGCCTAGGAATCATCAGGGTTGCTGAACACAACTAAACTATTCTTCTTCCCTGTCATAAGCCACAAAAGCACTCCAAATACTGCATTTCAGAAGCCTCAGATGCTGACCTTTGAAGGCTGAAATCTGGTCACACTCCAGGCTTGGGAGTACTGAGCCTTTAGCTCTCACCAAGGCAACTGAGGCGCGCACTGGAAGCCTTCATTTCTCTCTCTGGGAAGTCAATATTAAACCCTATGCTTTTAGAACATATCACCTCCGACCTAGTTACATCTGTTTCATCCTACCAGACAAAGCCACGATTTGAAATGTGAAAAATAATGACTACTGAGCACTTAGCTATGCAAAGTGAAATATCATTCCTGGGCTACAGATATCATTGCAATATGGCAGGTCTTTTATTTTTTTATTAGAGTAATTCAAAAATGTTATATGACTTTATTATTTTATGATCCTTTGAACCCATGGACCTCCTCCTCCCTTGTTACATGAACCCATTAAACCTTTCCAATATCACTGGACTGGTGGCAAGCTTCCAGTTCAGTTGCCCTACACAGCGTACTTGTGATAGACGTGGTGAAACTATTGGTGGTCATCAAGTTCAGTTGGAAAGGTGGACTGGTTGGCAACTTTGCAGTGTGATATCTAGAATAATGGGAATGGTGGATACCTCCCCCCTACCACCCCAAAAAAAGATTACTTCCTCTTGAATGGGCAAGGACTAGGGTGAAGCAAGTAAGGCACTGAACTTGGGGGGTAGTGGGGTGGTGTGCAGAATTTAAGGAGGTGTCCAAAAACTTAGTAATCAAGATAAATATTTTGATGTAATCTTTTCAGAAATAAAAAATTAACACAGAAGAATCATGATAAGGAAAATATCAAAAATTTTAATAAAAACTGAATTAGAGCCTGTACTTGCATGATTTAGCCTCACTCTCCTCACCTAACCCTGGCCCTTCTGGACTGAACTAGTGATCCCAGAAATTTCACACTTCAGAAGCCCCATTTTATAGCATTGTCTATAATGAACATGCAAATTTCTCAGATGAAGCAGCATATTAAATCTCAGCAAATTATATATAATATGATATATTATAACATTTATAGGCTAATGTTTATTAGCCTATCAAGTGCCTATCAGGTAACAGATTTGAGGGACCAGTAAGAAAATGAGAGATTACCAGTTCTCTGTCTTTGGGGTACAACAAATGGGGCAGCAGCAAGTTAAAGCCCTTTCTGTTACTGATTTGTCCAAGACTAAAGCCACCATTGCTGGTTTCACAAGCGAACTAGATTTCATTTGCTGTATATTCTAGATCCCGGACATATGGGGGCGCTTCCAGGCCACAGATAAGGCTTAGAATGAATTTCTGCTTTTTCAGCTTCCAAAACTCATTAGACTCTGTTGAAGCCCCAAAGAGAAAAGCATAGAATTTTTCTCAGCAGGTATACTCAGCCCTTACAGGTTTTGCAGCTGCCGTGTATTATCTAACTATGGAGGGCTTATAAAAATGCATCCAATTCAAGAGGACATACAAAAACCTTCACTGAGCTACAAGGTGAGTACTATGCAGTCATTACAAAAATATAATGATGATGACGATGTTAATAAAGCTGCCATTTATTTTCACCAAGGCCATCACTTGCAAACAACTTCATAATTTATAGGATGAGTTATAGTATTTTATCTGAATCTGCAGTCCCTTAAAATTATAAAGATACTTATTTTAAACATCCAATAGATTCCTTTTTAAAGCAATCATAAGCCGTGACTGAGACCACCAATGCCAAAAATTGTACAACAAATAAGAATTTATTTTGTAATACGTTTTGTTTAAAAAAAAAATTTTGTAAAACACAGTTCTGTTGCTTCAGTGGAATTTCCCCTTCTATATCTAAATACATACTCTCTCTCCCTCAAACAAACAAAAAAAGATTGTTCGTTTTAAATTAAATTCAGTACAAGTTCATATGTTAAAAATATCAAATAATCTCAATTGAAGATTTCTCTCCTTTCAAAGTATGTAAAGATGAATGAACATGGTGTTCACTTCTTAACTTTTTCTGTTTTTATTTTCCCTGATTCTACAAAAAAAATTTCAAAGAACATATTAAATACAGATCTTCTGAAACGAAAGTCTAATTTTAAGCTTTGATGCTTATATGTAAACAAAGCTATTTTTCCAGGAGAGAGATAAATGTTCAAATCAACTCTGGGAAATATATAGACTATCCCCCAACGTGAAATGAACAATGTCACATCAAGCCAGTAGGAATGCAATCCATGACCGTATATCAAGGAAAGAAGGGCTCATACTGATCACTTACAATCCTACAAAACTAAACTTTTAGATGCAATGTGATTTGCATATGACATAAAACTTCACATAAAAACATAAAATAATGCAGAACAAAATATGGAAACAAATTCAAGAGATAAAAGAAGGTTGATGAGTGTCCCTACTTATGTTGAGAGAAATTAATTTACACATCCATGTTTTGATATTAAAAAGTCTTCATTTTTTTTCTTCAGGATTTGAAAAGTTAACTCCTTGTGACTCAGTACATGAATACACTAATGTATTGTGTTATAAATATGTTTTTATAACTGTTACAATCTAAACTATAATCAGAAAGATTATTTTATTTACTTATAAAATTATCAAATAACTTCAGATTTTTGGAAGACAACTAAAGGGAAAAAGTATTAAGGAATATAAATATTGAATTGCAATACAACTAATTAGGTAAGCTGATGAGTTGTTCACAGTTTAAAATGTTGAGCCATTCAGTCATAGTCATTGTAAAGACATTTCACTCTAACTAGGACATTTTCAAAACAAAACTTAATATAGCTCCATTATTCAACTTAAGGGCATTAAATGAGAAAATGCAGAATGTGTTCAAAAAATTTTAAAGGGCTCTATCCAATTTTGTACAATGTATAAATTCAGGACTTCAGGAATAAACAGAATACACAGAAAATTATCCTGAAAAGTGTAAATGGAGAGACATTCATAAGGCTATTACAACTGACCATCCCTGAACTAAGAGAGAATAGTTCTGAGGATTATATATTTTTAGCTTTTAATATCATGCTAATTTATTCCAGATGATACAATATTTCTCATAGAAAATACTAGATTCCTAAGGAAATAAACAAGGTGTTTAGGAAAAAGACATTGAATTTTATATTCTTTAATTTGTTTCTAATTCGTTTTATGCATTTAGAAAAAAGTATTGAACTCACAAATTCCATGTCACTTTCATGTTAATTTTATGCATAAGTAATGTTACAGGACACAAAATTCATAACAAATAAATAAAAATAAATAAATAAATGTGGTGAATATTTAATCTGTAACATTCTTATTAATATTATACCAAGTATGTTATTGGTACTACAAGAGAAAGTTAAATCACTGAAAAAGTACCTTGAAGGTTTGGCAATCAAATGGTTTCTTTTAAATATATTTCAAGTTTGAAATTGATTAGTGAGCCTCATCTTTATTAACTACATATTGAAAATTGCCTCCTTTAAATACTTAGCACCAGGCAACCAGGACTAAGCTAAAAGTTTTAAGAAATGTAATGAGATTATGAATGTTGGTAGGAATTTTGTAATTAAAAGTTTATTTGCCTAATATAATACTCTTAAAAGCAATAACCACTATCAGTGATTTATTTTCTTTTAGCCACTGCAGCAAGATGTTTGGTTAATGTTGTCAGCCACCTTGCAAATCAAAAGTAAATATCTACATAGCATTACATTTATCTCAACGCTGTTACTGTGAAACCAATAACCACATAAAATGAATTCATTTTTTCTCTAATATAATGAAATACCTGTCTTATTTATAATGTTTATTATCTGTGTGACTTTTTTAATGGCATCTGCATCTTTACTCTGTTTTTTTCATGAATTAAATTATGTGTCCCAAACAAAATTATATTTGTTCAGGGACTAGTTAAAGCTGAATGGAAATTTTCTATATTCTGAAACATGAAGAGAACTTAATACTCAAGATTTCAGTCTATCTCTTGGAAACTTTTTGTAGTCTTTCTAGAATAAAAGTACCATAAGAATTATTACTTTAATATCTCAAAATTCTTTATAGCTGTTGCCCTAGCTGATCTTTAACAGAAAAAAAGATTAAACAAAGAAAAAATTAAATCAATAATGTAGCAGAAAGTGCATGTGTGAACTCTGGGTCCCTTTTATGTTATTTTGCTTTTCTCTCTGTCTGATGCCTGTTTTTTATCTGACTTCTTATGTACACTTTTCTGTGTGCACTTACAGTAAATAGTGGTTGCTAAAATGTATAGATAATGATTGTCCCTCTGCATTTAAATTGTAAATTGCAAACAGAAAGCTAAATGTAGTTTACTAGCATTATTTCCTGAATCCTTTCTAACCCCTTTGGATTAAGGATAATAAGAAAGACTTTATCACAATAAAAGGGTTCCAATTTTTTTTCAAAACATAGATTGTGAGAGCTGGGTCTTCAATGATATTTGAGGATAATCAACATTTCATACATCTGCTGCCATCTTTTGAGAAGCAGTATTAGCCTCATAGTCAAGAGTGTGAGCTTTGCAGCAAGACCACCTAGGTTCTGGTCCTGGCTCTGTCATTTACTAGCTGATGGATTCAGGCAAATTCATTTCTCTGTCATTCAGTTGTCCTCCTCTATCAAAGAGGAACAAACGATGATGACCTCATCATTCAATGGCCTGCCTCACTGAATCATTGTAGGAATTAAACAAGATGAAACTGTGAACACATTAAGACAGGGAATGTCTGGAATGTACTAAGCCCTCTATATGTGTTTACTGTTTTTTAAATAATTACATGCTTTTTGTGAATTTGCATTTAATCTTTTCAGAGTGGCAGTTTTATTATCCCAATTTTGCAGATGCTGGGTATCATCACTCTGCTTTTGTTATCATTGATCTTTAATATCGCAGCAAAAGGCAACAACTAGGAACTCCAACTTTTCTTTCAGATTTTCCTCTTTCCTTTGCAACTGATCACCTGTTTCAATCTTATTGTGAAAAACTAGCAAGTAATAACTCACTTGTGCTTTTGCTTATTACATGTCTAGCAGCTGGGTTGGAGATAAGATGACCATGATTTATGATAAAAAATAAAAGTGCTTAACCCAGACATCTTATTAACAAATGTGGTAACTATTAAGACAAGTAATATTTTTTTTCTGTTATTCACATGCCATGAAGAATTTCACTTCAGAATTAGGGTTTTTCAAGGCATGAAATACCTGACAGTAAATGGTCAAAATAAAAAAGTATACTCCCCTGTCAAATAATATTTCAAAATAATCTCTATTTGGAAAGTATCAGACAATAATGAAAGTTTCATTCGTTAATTCACTCAGGAAATATTTAATGATTTCTCATTATTTGCCAGGGTAAAGTGGAATTCAAAGCACATCTTATAGTAGTGGTAAAACTATAGTGTCTAGGAGCAATTTTGTGAGCCCAGATTAAACCTTTTCATTGTCACCAAGGAGTCAACCTAAAAGTTTATGAAAATGATCTTCATTTTGTATTCAATCCTTACAAAGTTGTTACAGCGCTAAAGTAGCAGCTATGACTCCTGACTCCTGCACCAAAAAGTAAGGCACACACTTGGACTGTCAGTTAGGAATAGGAATGGATACATAATGGAGCAATATAAAGGTCCCTGGTCAACTTCACAGTCTGTCATCTAGTTGCTCCTGTTTTTAACATCTTCTGCAACCTTGGTGAAACAGAAGAGATCATCGCAATTACTCTTTTTTTTCCTCTAAGAAAATGCCCATGGAAAAGTGCTGGATATCTTGCAAATCTGTTATCGCAATGCAAAATCACACCAGGTTCCTTTAAGAATCATAGCACATTCCCTCTCTTCCTGTACTAAATAAAGCCTGCCTTGAGAAGCAATTCAAAACTGGAATTCTGCTTCTACAATGCTTAGTTACCCAGGCAGCTGAAGCCTTTGAACAGGTCTCAGAAAGTCCCTCAAATACGGTCTTTTGGGTCAAATGAGAACAGTCCTGTTAAGTCATACATTAATTCCTCTCTACAAACAGAAGTCTGGTAAATTCTCAGGGAACTAAGAGAAAAAAACAAAGATCCTCTTTCTTCCAGAAAAAAATTATTTTTACAAAATTACACCATTATGGTTTGTTTTTACTTAGTCAAATCATAAAGACAAAAAAATTTTTAGGACTTCCATTGCTGGTTAAAATAATATTTTATTATAATATTAAGCAAATATGCAAAAACATAAATTAGGTTATGTATTTTAGATCATTTATAGCTCTAAAAACAAACATATTTAAAAATGTAATGCCAACAAAAAATTAAGCAGATGACATTACTTTAATGTGATAAATCTTATTTTTCTAAATCAAAATCCACTGCCCACAGTGTAAACATAGTGCTGATGTTATGATGGAGAAATTTTGGGATTAGCATCCCCAAATTATTATGTACTGGGTGACGAATTCATACTTCTGTATCTACTCTCTATGTAAACTAGAGTTCTCAAGTCAGGCTGCCTTAGTTCAAATCCCAAAGCTGCCACTTCCTATGTTCTGAATGTATGATGATAGGCAATTACTTAACATCTCTGTGCCTCAGTTTCCACATCTATAAAATGGTCATATTTATAATAACACCTACTTCCTAGGGCTCTTGTAAAGCTTATGGGGGGTTAAGTGTAAGGTACCCCGGTATACAGTAAGTACTCAAGTAATATTAACTATTACCTTTTATTACCTTGAGCTCTGCCTCATAAGTTTACAAAGACTCAAGCCTCAGTTCAATAGACATAGCAGACAATGGGTAGTGGAATTTCAAATTTCTCAGGAAAAAAGGAACTAACTCAAACCAGGTTTTTTACATAAAGCCACTGGCCTGGTTTGCATACACAAGAATAAAGGCCAGAGTTACCACAAGAAACAAGCTGCTTTTTTGGAAAACAGATGAGGACACATCCACCACCAGACCCTGCTCATGAACTGGGACTCGGATTGTAATTTCCCAACATGGAAGCCACTTAAGTAAACCTGCTTCTGAATTGGGGTCACCTGCACCATCAGTTTCCTTTCTACTGAATTATTTTCATTCACATAAAAGTATTCTCAATATTTCATATATATCATTTATTGGAGTAAAGTGTATGTAACATAAAATTTACCATATTACCACTTTAACCCTTTTAACCATTTTTAGATGTATAATTCATACACATTCACATTGTTACACAATCATCATCATCCATTTTCTTTTTCATCTTCCCAAACCAAAACTGAAGGCCCTTTACACACTCACTCCTATTCCCTCCTTTCCCAGCCCCTGGCAACCACCATGCTACTTTCCATCTCTATTAATTTGACCATTCTAAGAACCTAATATAAATGGAATCATGCAATATCTGTCCCTTGTGTTTTTTAAACAAAATGCCTTCCCTTGACCCCATATCTCCTTCCAGTCACAGCCCTATTTTTCTGGTCTTCACTAGAATAAAACTTTTAGAAAAGGCTGCCTGTACTTGGCTCTACTTTCTCCCTTCTCATTTTCTCTCAAAGTTACTCTAAAGGGACTTTCATCCCTAATATTTGTCAAATATTGACAAAGTCAGTGATCAATGCTTTGTCCTTGTATTACCCAACCCGACCCACTCAGTAACATTTGAAATGTCTGACTACTGTCTCCTCCTAGAAACACTCTCCTTTCCAGGCCTCCTGGACTGTAAACTTGTCTGATCCTCTTTCTACCTCATGGCTGCTCTTCGAGGGCTTTTTTGTTGGCTTCTCCCCCCAGCTACCAGATCTCCAAAGGTCAGAGTGCCCCAGGGCTCTGTCCTTGATTCTCTTCTCTTTTCCAGGCACATAGTGCTACTCAAAGCCTTGGTCTGCATACCAGTGTCAGTCCATTAACTGTTTGTTACCAGCCTGCAGTGACAGAGATACAGAAACTAAGCTTTTAGAAAGTTCTAATCGCAATTTGATAGCATATGTTTATGTTGTTGTATCTAAGAATAAAAAATTAGGCTTGAATTTGGATATCTTTGTTTTTTTAATAGTTTATATTTCATTTTTATAGTGATTTATACCATTGTATTTTACAAAGTATTAGTCTGTCTCACATTGGATTAGGAAAATACAACTGGTCCTTCCCCACAGTTTTGAGAAACACTGATCCACATTCTTTCCTACGTGATCTCATCTAGCCCCATAGTTTTTAATAATATTTCTATGCTGATCATTCTCATAATTTATGTTGCCATCTCTGACCTCTTCTATAAGCTCCAGACTTGGATATCCAACTGCCTTAAAGCTCCACTTGGATCTTAAAATCGCCACTTGGATGTCTAGTGGGCATACAAACCTTACCATGGCCAAAACAGAACTATTAAATAAACAACAACAAAAAACAGTCAAACCATAAAAACAGAAAATTCTTTGAAAAGTCTTATAAAATAATCTGCACTAAATCACAACAGGGAAAAAGAGAAGGGAATATCAGCAATATGAGAACAAAGGGGCTGGTAACTACACATTGGCAGAGATTTAAAAACATGAGTACACTGAACAAGTTTACTAAAATAAATTTGGAAAATGAAATATACAAATGCCTAAAAAACATAATTACCATAATCAACTCAAAAATAAAAAGAAATAGAAAACCTGAACATACCAATAGCCATTAGGGAAACTAAAAAGTCATTCAAAAATCTGCTCCTATCCCACACCAAAAGTGTATAGGGCCTAGAAAATTTTACAAATGAATCTAACCAAACTCAAGAAACAGGTATTTCATAAACTATAATTTATAATTTTCATGTCTTCCTGGTCGGTTGGTGTTTATTATTATATAATGTCAAAAACTATC
Source organism: Ateles fusciceps (assembly GCA_036589455.1). NCBI lineage: Eukaryota > Metazoa > Chordata > Mammalia > Primates > Atelidae > Ateles > Ateles fusciceps. Next base: position 9,492,178 of record JAZHEH010001979.1, read on the forward strand.
ACAAGAGATGTAAAAAGACATTATTTAATAATAAAAGGGTCAATTGACCGAGGAAGATATGACAATTATAAATACATCCTCACCGAACATCTTAGCACCTACATATAATAAAGCAAACACTGACAGAGCTGAAAGAGAAATAGACACAAATGCAATAACAATAGGAGACTTAAATACCCCACTTTCAATAAGGATAGAGCATCCAGACAGAAAAACAATAAGGAAACAGCAAATTTGAAGAATATTATAGATAAAATGGACCTAACAGGCATCTGTAGAACACATTTAAGAAGAATCCAATCATACCAAGTATATTCTGCAAACACAATGAGTGATACTAGAAACAGCAGCAAAAGAAAGCTAGAAACTCCACAGATATGTGGAAATTAAGCAACACACTCTTGAATAACCAATGGGTCAAAAAAAAAGAAATCAAAAGGAATTAGAAAATAACTTGAAACAAATGGAAACAAAAACAAAATATACCAAAACTTACAGGATGCAGCAAAAAAAAAAAAAAAAAAAAGCAGTACCAAGAAGTAAGTTTATGGCAATCAACCCCTATATTAACAAAGAAGAAAAGTCTTAAATTAACAAACCAACAGCAAGGAACTAGAAGAACAGAGTAAGCTCACTTTCAGCAGAAGAAAGGAAATAATAAAGATTAGAGCATAAATAAAATAGAGAACTTTTAAAAATCAGAAACACTTTTTTGAAAATAATCAATACAATTAATAAACCCTTAGCTAAGCTAAGAGAAAAAAAAAAAGAGAAGACTCAAATAAAAAAACAGAAGAGCAGTTATTACAACTAACGCCACAGAATTAAAAAGAGTGAGAGACTACTATAAGCGATTATATACTAACAAATTGGATAACTTACAAGAAATTGGTAAATTCTTAGAAACATATACCCTAACAAGACTGAATAATGAAGACGTTAAAAATCTGAACATATCTGTAACCAGTAATGAGCTTGAATCAATAATCAAAAACCTCTCAACAAAGAAAAGTCCAAGACCAGATGACTTCACTTGTAAATTCTACCAGACATTTAAAGAAAATTTAACACCAGTTCTTCTCAATCTGTTCTTTAAAAATTGAAGAGGGGAAGAATACTTCCAAACTGTTTTGAAACCAGTATTACCCTAATGCCAAAACCAGACAAAGATATTACAAAAAAGGAACTTTTGGCCAATATCCCTGACAAACATATATACAAAAATCCTTAACGAAATATTAGCAAAGGCCAGGTGTGGTGGCTCATGTTTGTAATCCCAGCACTTTGGGAGTCTGAAGCTAAAGGATTGCTTGAGGCCAGAAATTTGAAATCAGCCCCGGCAACATAACAAGACCCTGTCTCCACAAAAAAAATAAAAACTTAGCGAGGCATGGTGGCAAGTGCCTGTAGTCCCAGCTACTCAGGAGGATGAGGCAGGAGGATGACTTGAGCCCGGAGTTTGAGGTGACAGTGAGCTATAATCATACTCCTGTACTCCAGCCTGGGTGACAGGGCAAGATCCTGTCTCAAAACAAAACAAAACAAAATATTAGCAAACTACATTAAACAGCACATAAAAGGATCCTACACCATAACCAATTGAGATTTTTCCCTGGAATGCAAAGATGTTTCAACATAGAAAAATTAATGTAATATGCTACATTAACAGAATGAGGGACAAAAACCACAATCATCTCAGCAGATGCAGAAAGAGCATTTAGCAAAATTCAACATACTTTCATGATAAAAACTCTCAACAAACTAGGAATAGAAGGAAATTTCAACATTAAAAAAAGGTCATATATGAAAAGTCACAGTGAACCTTATACTCAATGGTGAAAAATTGGAAGTTTTTTCCTTAAGATTAGGAAAAAGACAAGGATGCCCAGTCTAGCTACTTCATTTCAACATAGTACTGAAAGTTCTAGCCAGAGAAATTAGACAAGAGAAAGAAGCATCCAAATCAGAAAGAAAGAAGTAAAATTTTCTCTGTTTGCTTACAACATGATCTTATACATAGACAACTCTAAAGACTATAGACACATACACACACACACACACACACACACACACACACAACTGTTAGAACTAATAGACAAATTCAGTAAAGTTGCAAGATACAATATCAACATATAAAAGTCACTTGCATTCTACACACTAATAATGAAGTATCTAAAAAGGAAATTTTAAAAAATCCTATTTACAATAGCATCAAAAAGAATAAAATAAGCTTCACAAAGAAAGTGAAAGATTTGTACACTGAAAACTACAAAACAATAACAAAAGAAATTAAAGAAGATACAAATAAGTGGAAAGACATGCCTAGTTCATGGACTGGAAACTTAATATTGTTAAAATGGCCATACTACCCAACAGACACTGGGGACTAATAAATGAGGAATAAATGAGGGTTGGAAAACTACTCATTGAATATGATGCTCACTACCTGAGTAATAGGATCATTCATGAACCAAACCACAGTGACACACAATTTACTCATGTAACAAACTGCACACGTACCCCATGAATGGAAAATAAACATGTTTTTAAAAAAGAAAAAAAATGTTTAAAGACTTATTATAAGGCTACAGTAATTAAGACGGTGTGGTACTGACACAAGGCTAAGCAAACAGACCCATGTACATATGGACACAACTTATGACAAAGAGCACTGGAGAGTACTGGGGTGTCTTCAATAAATGGTGCTGGGTCAATTGGTTAGTCATATTATAAAATAAATGAAACCTGACCCCAACTTCACACAATGTTCGTATATTAATTCTAGGTGAATTATATATCTAAATGTGAATGGTAAACAAATCTTTTGAAAATACCATGAGCAAGTCTTCACGATCTTGGGATAGGAAAATGCTTCGTAAGCAGTACACAATAAACACCCACTGTATAAAAGGAGGGAAACTGATACATTGGATTAATTAAAATTAAGAACTTCTGTTTCTCAAAATAGACCACTAAAACAATGAAAAGGTAAGCATCAAATAAAAAAAGATATTTTTAGCACATACATTCAGAAAGACTGTAGTTTCTTGATTGCAAATGACCATATTTCTTCACTTTTCCCTGTGTTCCAGCCATTACTTTTGCATTCTTGCCAGCCAGGAAGGCTGGAAGGAAGGGGAAGAATTTGCACACGCTACTTCTAATGTCCCATTTTACAAAATTGTCACAAGACCACATATAGCTGCAACAAAGACTGGAATATAGATTTTATTCTGAGTATCCATATGCCCAGCTAATAGTCAAGGTTCTATCAAGAAGAAGAAAAAAAAGAATATATACTGAGGAATAGCTAGCATCTATGTCATGTTTTTAATTGGAAAGATTCCTTCCAAAGAAGTTTAAATTGAAAGCGATAAGCTGTGATCAAGTGACATGACTTTCCTAGAATGCTGAGGAACTTTTTTGTTTTCTCATTTTTTCCCTATGTTCCTTTACCAAATACAAAAGAATTATGAACAATCTTGGGAAACTCTGTTTTTCACAACCGATAGTTGGATCATTGGTGTAGAAGGTTATAAACTAGGCCGGGCATGGCAGCTCACGCCTATAGTCCCAGCACTTTGGGAGGCCAAGGCGAGTGGATCACCTGAGGTCAGGAGTGTTAGACCAGCCCAACATGGTGAAACCCCATCTCTACTAAAAATACAAAAAATTAGCCAGGCATGATGGTGGGTGCCTAATCCCAGCTACTCAGGAGGCTGAGACAGGAGAATCGCTTGAACCCAGGAGGCGGAGGTTGAAGTGAGCCAAGATCACGCCACTGCACTGCAGTCTGGGTGACAAGAGTGAAACTCCATCTCAAAAAAAAAAAAAAAAAAAGGTTGTAAACTAATGGCTGCATATATACTGAGCCTGGGAAATATTTATTTTTATCTTAGGAAATGCTCTTGAAGGAAACTGATGCTTAGATTGTAATCTGTTTCAGTAATCAGATTTGCTCTTGAATTTATTGTGGTTCGTGTCTGAGTGCTAATATTGAGGGCATGTAACTGATGCTATATTAGATATTTAAGAGCCTTCTGAGAGTCTAGCAAAATCAAACATATGACAAGTAAGGTTAGGAGTTTTTAGCAATACAGCACAAGGAGAATGTTAGTCTCCGGATATGCAAAGCAAAACCTTTAACCCCAAACATAAAATTCATAGAAATTTTTCTCAGAAACATATCCAAGATTTCCTCTTGTGAGATCATAAAACCAAAGTTCAAGACAAGTTCAAACATCTAATAAAATATTATACAAAAATCCCATCATTTTGCTGACTTGTTTCATGCTAAATGCACTTTGTAATAAAATTGATAAGGAAGGAAAAATTAAAACACTCTAAATACTTGGAAAGCAAATAGAAAATGCATTAATTTATTTTAAATCAGTGTGATTTTTTTTTCAACACCATCTCACTCTGTCATCCAGGCTCGACATCAAGGCTGAAACAATCCTCCCACCTTAGCCCACTGAGTGGTTGGGACTACAGGCCCACTCCACCATCCTCAGTAAATTATTTTTACTTTTTATAGAGACAGGGTCTCACTATGTTACCCAGGCTGGTCTCCAAATTTTGGGCTCAAATAATCCTCCTGCCTCAGCCTCCCAAAGTGCAGGGATTACAGGTGTGAGCCACCTCACCTGGCCTGTAATTTTTAAAACTATATTATTTGCATAACAGATATGGAAGAGTCAATCCAGTTCCCACATTTAAGAGTAGGTTTTGGCAGCTGAAGGCCTGGGTTTGTTTCCTGGTTCTGCAACTTCACACATGTTGTTTTAAGCAAATTATTTACATCTCTGGCCTCAGTTTTCTCAACTAAAATTGGGGGAAGATGGAAGGATGGGTAATAAAAATATCAATTTCATATGATCACAATGACTTATTACTATTTTCATGAAGTACAGAAGTTTATTTGAATTTTGCATTCATTCAGGGAAGTTTCAAACATACTAAAGTCTGATTACCAGATTAAACAGTAAAATTAGGAGTGATGACTAACGCATTTTTCTTTTTTTTTTGAGACAGGGTCTTGCTCCAGCACCCAGGCTGAAGTGCAGTGGCGCCATCTCGGCTCACTGAAACCTCCATCTCCTAGGCTCAAGCGATTCTCCCACCTCAGCCTCCCAAGAAGTTGGGACTACAGGTATGTATCACCATGACCAAGTAATTTCTGTATTTTTTGTAGAGATGTGGTCTCACAATGTTGCCCAAGCTGAACTCCTGAGCTCAAGCGATCCAGCGCCTTGGCCTCCCAAAGTGCTGGATTACAGGCATGAACCACTGCACCTAATGGAATTTTCTAAAGCTTTCCCAATTACTGAAGTGCTGGATGCTACAGCTTCTTACTGTAATGATTTGTTATATTTAATAAATTAGTCATACCTACACAAACAAGCAGACCCAGCAGGAACTTTTCTTGGCTCGGGACCTGACTTAATCATTCTTTCAAAAAGCTTTTTCTGGCTAAGCTCACCATGTAATAATCTGCGTGCCATTTAGTCAGACTCTCTGCAGTTTGGCTATGTTCTGTCTCGGTTCTTAAGTTGTTATTGTTTTAAATTACAGATCCTTTGAGAAACTGATGAAAGCTACGGGTCCTCTTTGCAGAATATACACACACACACATATATATATATGCACAAATCTTGGCATGTGATTTCAAGGACGCCCTGAAAGTCCATCTGTGATCCCTTATGGAGCCCATGAATTCTCAGGTAAAAGTGTCTGTTCTAGTTTTTCTTAATGCATTTTAAGCATCTCTTCCCCCTCCACCCCACCACCACCACCAATATACATACATACACAGTGGACTAAGATCCACTGAAGGTTTCTTTTGCATTTCATCTACTATCAGTGAGGACATATGGTAGGCAGTTAAAACTCTTGCTATAATGGAAAAACATGAGACAGTGTGCCAGCGTTTTGAATTACCCTTTTTCCCCCTGTAGTTTTTCACTAGCTTTCCCCAAAATTAATGAGATTTTGTTTTGTGTTTACAAAACAAAACAAAAATAAACAAATGAGGAGCCATCAAGGCTTAAATTGGACAGCAGAATTTCCCAGATTCTAACTCCTGTATGATTTTGGAGATAAGCTTTAGGGAGGAGGTCAGGAAAGGCACATGGAACTGGGAAGGGGAAGGTGACCTGGCATCTGGTTAGGAGACATAGAGAATAACAACACTGGCCCTTCACAGTTCTAAAAACACTTACCTGATAACCCCCACCTTAACCTGGAAGGCAGGCAAGGGGCAGATTTTACCTCTTCCATTTAGAGATAAGAAACTCAGGTCCAGAAGGGTTTCACAAGTACCCATTGTCACTTAGTAGCCTTAGGTGGAAGGGCAGAAACTTGAATGTACAGCTTTGGACTCTAATTTTGCTTTCCCTACATCATGGAAGAATTCAGAAAGAATGTGGCATAATTTAAAAAAACAAACAAAAAAAAAAAAACTGGCCCATACATTCATGGAGGAGGAGGTGGGCCTATAAAAGAGCCTTTTCAACTAAGATGCATGAAATTTTATTTTCAGTTATGATATCAGGGCATCTGACTATTTTCAAAATTCTTTGCTAATCAACCCTGTCTTTAAAATGCAATTGTCCATGTGTTCGTCACAGAGGTTTAATCATTTGTGAAGAATGAAACAACCCTATCTTTATCAAACGCCATTGTAATCACGTTTGGGTAAACAGTCTGGAGCCATTTATATTATTCTATATGGGATAATAAGTTCAAAGTTGTAAAATCTGGAAATGTTTTACCACTAGAATGCTGCTGTAGGCATTTCCCATTTTGAACCTCAGCTGTCCTCACCCACAGTCACATCTTGCAAGTCAAGAACCTTACTTTATGATGACCCACATAGTGACCAAACCAATTCAGAATCTACGCATGTGAACCCTAAAAGGTAACCCACACCTGTTTCTTTTCTGATAGAGACACCACCCCTTCCCATCAGTTCAGCTCCACACGAGAAACGTACTCTCTTCCCAGCTATGGTTATTCGGTACTTTGTGCTCTTCCCTTCAGTGGGGAAACTGGCATCAAAGAAATTCACCAGGCTGACCCTGCTTTTGTCACTGGTAGGGAAGAGGAGAGAGAGAGAGCTTTTCTTAAGGCACTCGGAGAGCCTAAATGCCAAAGTACCAACTATAAGAGGCCACCAAAATGGAAGACATTCATGTGTATTTTTGGTACACTCCTACTATATATTGACAACTATAACTTTTTCTAAACTTCTAAATATTCATGGATCTTGACTTTTTAACAGATGAAAAGACTGAGATTCACAGAAGGAGAGAAAATTCATATGTGTTAAAACTTACAATAGGGGCCAGGCATGTTATTTCATGCCTATAATCCCAGCACTTTGGGAGGCAGAGGTGAGTGGGTCACTTGAGGTTTGGAGTTCAAGACCAACCTGGCCAACACAGTAAAACCCCTTCTCCACTAAAAATACAAAAATTAGCCGGGCATAGTGGCATATGCCTGTAATTCCAGCTACTCCGAAGATTGAGGTAGGAGAACCACTTGAACCCGCAAGGCAGAGGTTTCAGTGAGCTGAGATTGTGCCACTGCACTCCACCTGGGTGACAGAGTGAGACTCCATCTCAAAAACAAACAAACAAACAAACAAAAAATACCTACTACTTTAGGAGGCTGAGGTGGGAGGTCTCTTGAGTTCAAGAGCTTGAGACCAGACTGGCCAACATGGCCAGGTTTGTCTCTCTACTCAAAATACAAAAATTAACCAGGTGCGGTGGCGTGTGCCTATAGTCCCAGCTACTCAGGAGGCTGAGACAGAGAATTGCTAAAACCTGGAAGGCGGAGGGTGCAGTGAGCCGAGATCAAGATCGTGCCACTGCATTCTAGCCTAGGTGACAGAGCAAGATTCATCCCAAAAAATAAAAATAAAAAACTTGGGATGGACATTTTACATTTTCTCCATCATTTTAATAAAGGTTAAGTGATGTGTCTAGAAACACATAATTGACCAGTTAAGAGATCTAGCATTTGAGGTTTGTCTAACTCCAAAGTCCATGTGCTTTCTATTACGTAAGTTATTCCTAAATTTCAATCATTCAAATACTGTCTTCATTATTTGTTCCAAAGTTGTGTACCACATACACGAGTTTTTAAGAGGGATCATGGTTTAGTGGTTAGAACATAGTTCTGAAGTCAGCCCAGCTAAGTTTCAGTCCCAGTGCTGCCTGTAACTAGCTTTGTGACCTTGGCCAACTGAGTTGACCTATGCCTGTTTCCCTATGTTTAAAATGGGGGGTAAACAGTAGTACCTGCCTCAGGGTTGTTTTCAGCATTAAGTGAATTAATATATGTAATGTATGCACTGTAGTGAGTGTTCAATCCATGCTAATTAGCATTATTTCAGAATTTTTTAAAATCAGGCTTTTGCTATGTCAGTAAACGTATTAAAAGTGGAGGTTTTTATAGCACAACTATGAAATTACAAGTTTGATGTGATAGCTATATTTCCATAAACATTAAAATAACATTCAAAAGAAAAGACGTTCAGTCAGATATCACCTAAAAATCATCTCTCATACATAGGTTCTATTTTGAGAATATGTCTCCACACTAGGCTGTTTTCTACCCGTAGAGACAGTATAGAATGTTGGATACTTAAAGCTTAAAGGTAATCACAGAGAAAGTAGTTACAAGCTTACTAGACTTATGCAAATGAGAAAAAGGAAAGAAAATCAAAGAGGAGAAATGGAATACAATGGAACAGATGCCAAAACCATTTAGCAAAGGGAAGAAAAGCCAGTTTTGGCAAGATCTCCTGTTTCCATGAACTCAGCAATCTCATGGGAAGAGCAGGTCCTGAAAGAACACAAGTAGCCTTCAGAACAGACCTAAGGCCTATCTCCTGACACTGGGGGCACAAAGAGGTCCTGTGTGACGGAACTACAATGTGGATATGAATCCAGAAAGAATCAATGCAAGATCACAGGCAAAGAATGTAAGAGAAACAAATCTTTAGACAAACAAACAAAACAGAAAGAAGCTAAAGGGAAATACAGTTAGCCAAGAATAAAATCAAAACACTCATCATGTGCCACAGCTGTACAAACAGAGAAGGATACCACAGCAGAAGAGCAAGAAACACTCAAGACTCTCAAGAATAAGGCCAGGAAACTCACAGCATGAACCATGGAATCCTAGGGTGGACGTGATGGGAAGGAGATCATTCAGCCTACTTCCCTCTTTTGACAGAGGGAGAAAAGAAGCCCCAGGCTAAAAAGACATGCCCAAGACTCAGAAACCAAGGGTTCTTTTCTAAAATCAGATTCCACATCCAAAATGTGACAGCAAAATAGAAATTCATCCTTTTATCTGAGGAAAAAGAAGTCACCTAAATGGGTGAGAGAAACTCAAGACCTAATTCTTAAAGAGATAATCATTTAATTTTCTTTTTACATTTTTAATTCCCAAAAAAATGGAGTTTACAATAAACTTGAAAACAGGCTACACAAAAGTTGAAAGGATGAAATTAAAAGAGGAAGGAAGGAAGGAAGGAAAGAAGGAAGGGGGGAAGGGAGAAGGACGGAAGGAAGGAAAGAAGAAAGGAAGGAAGGAACAAAGGAAGGAAGGGAGGGAGGGAGAGAGGGAGGGAGGAGGGCATAGGGCCACATGGTAAAAGATGTATTAAGTAGGCGAAATAAATCCAGGGCTTGTGGTACTTGTTAAGAACTTAAAAGATTAAGAAAGTACTTGAGGTTTCCTAACATAATGTAAATGTTCTATTATTCCCCCAAGCGCGATTTGCAGTAAAATTTTGCATCATAGTTTTAATCTATTTGAGTCCATTCTTCCACCTATAAAGTGGATCGAACTCTGCCTGGCACCTTGCATGAGAGTTTTAGGATGAGATGAAAAATTATACTCTTTAGCCCCAAGTATCAATGAGGCTATAAAAACTCTTGACATAGATAGATTTTTCCCTGACTTTCACAAAATATCTTTATCTCCTTCAATATGAAACACAGAGAAATTATTTTAGATAGATTAAAAAGCCTATACTATGGATATATAATATGGATATCAATTTAAAATATTATGATTCTTGAAATATGACTTGGGCCTGTAATCCCAGCACTTTGGAAGGCCGAGGTGGGCGGATCACTTGAGGTCAGGTGTTTAAGACCAGCCTGGGCAACATGGTGAAAACCCATCTCTACTAAAAATACAAAAATTAGCCAGGCATGGTGGCATCCACCTGTAGTCCCAGCTACTTGGGAAGCTGAGGCAGGAGGTGGAAGTTGCTGAGACGAGATCATGCCACTGCATTCTGTAGCCTGGGTGACAGAGCAATACTCTCAGAAAGAGAGAGAAAGAGAAAGAAAGAAAGAGAGAGAAAGAAAGAAAGGAAAGAGAGAAAGAAAGAAAAGAGAGAAAGAAAGAAAGAGAAAAAGAAAGAAAGAGACAGACTTGGGAATGCATAAGAATTAAAGACAAGGCTGGAACGATACACACTCCCCCATAGGTACTATCAATTGCTAATACAATTCCATGAACAGGCTCATGTTTGCCAATGAGGAAATAAGAAAATTATAATACTATGAATCAGGAATGCTTCTAGCTTCAAGTAACAGAAGACAGATTTCTAACCTATTTAATCTATTTGAGTCTATTTCTAACAATGTATTTAAAAGAGTACAAGTTTACTCTTCTCCTGTAAAAAAGAAGTCCAGAGCCCAGCAGCTGCTGAGTGTGGTTGCCCAGATCAGCAGTGTCACAACCTGCATCCCCTGCGATCAATTTTTTTTAATTTTTTTGTCTTTTCCTTTATTTGGGTCACAAGATGGTTCTCATAGCTCTGTGCATCTAATCTGCATTCAAGTGAAAAAGAAGAGAGATGGAAAAATAAGAGTTACAGCTCTCTGTTTTTGTGAGAAAAAAATGAAAGACTTCCCAGCAGTCTTTCTTTCCCAACCCACAAAACTCCTGCATTCCGGTCATCAGCCCAAAGTGCCGTATGGGAATCCTGAACTGCAGGTGAGGCTGGGACAGTAAGCAGGTGGCATTTCCAGCCTTTACAGTGGAGGCAGGCAGGAGAAAAGGGAATCAAGAATGGGTATCTGAGTAGCCCAAAAACAAATGTTGTTATAGTTAAATATTTCAGCTTAGCCCAAACTACTTTTTCATTCCAGTGAGGGCTGCCATTCTCAAAATGTCTTTAAATGAAGTTAACATGGCAAATATGGCAAATTTGGTTATTATTTTGTACTTGTGCCTATTTTTTGTTGTGATTTTTGCATCCTTTTGATGTTATTACTAGTCATTTATAAAACAGAACACTCTCCCTAAACATTAGTGTTGGTATCTAAAAGTTCCTGGATAGGAGCACTTCTTGGTGTGGAAGCAGAAGAGGACTTAAAAACTTACTTTTATAATATTTCAATTGAAGGCAAAGGTGAGCACGAAAGGCCTAGTAAATATTTTATATCCACTAAAATAAACGAACAAAGTGCAAAATAGCAATGATAGTAATAATAGTTACACATTATAAATAAGTAATAAAGGTGCCATATTTTTGTCCTGCTATCATCACTTGCTTGCTAGAAAAGGTCCATGATCTCCCTAATTTTGAAAACAAGTTTGTTGGTCCATTTTGAATTGTTTTCTTAAACAGATAGTCCTCATATCACAATGCACTTTTTTTCTGAGCCAAATGTTGAGTGCTTTTCCAAGGTTAACACGTGGCTGTGTTAACTCCTGATTTCCAGGACTCGCCATTCAGTCTCACCCCAGGCCACACATCTAGCCTTCTATCTATCCCCTTAGCCCTTCTCCTGGACTCTGCATTCCAAAGCATCTGACCTTGCCTAGTCCTGGCTCTTCTCATGCACATGCAGTTCCAAGGCCAAGGTTTCATTTCTCTCATTTGCTTTTATCTTTCCTAAGACGTCCATGCAAAGGGCTCTAAATTCTGCTCTGTCAACTATATCTTTGTCTGTATTCCAAATACCTAGCTCCCTATTCTTCCAAATTACCCTCACAGGAGTTGACACGCAATTGGCATGTTCTAGAATCCAAATTCTCCCAGACATTGAGAAGGTATACAGAAGCAAATCTTCTTATGTTAGAATTTAGTGGAATAAAAACTTGTAGTTAAGGGACAGATTTCCTATACATCTGAAATACTTAGAGCTCTCATAGAAAAGAGCACAGCAGCAAGAGAGGGAGGACCATGTCTCTGCCTCTAAATGAATGACTTGCATTCCAGAGACCTGAGGAAATCACCATGAGGCGTGGTTGCTTTCATAAGGAGTAGGCTATTCAAAAACATTAAAAAGTCCAGAGTTTTTGCTTGCCCAGCAGTTCACAAAGCAAACCCTCTTTTATGACAAGGCAATTATGAATTCTAATCAACAACTTTTAGATAAGGGTGGCAACGAATAGGCACCCCACATTTCAATACCAATCAATAGCTTCGGCTCTGTAGGAGTCATTGCCTGGGACCTGCTGAGCTTCGGCCTCTGTCTTCCACCATGTTACTGCTTCAAGACACCACTTCACCTTTTCCCTTCTGTGTTGTGTGTGAGTTTGCTTTTCTCCTTCCATGTTGTGATGTGTCAAGGTCAATATGCTGAAGAGCATCCAGTGGCTAATAATATAAAGAAAAGAAGTATCACTGGTCAGGACATATCATACAGCACTGGTCTTTGAGGAGACTGGGTTGGGTATGAAGACCAGGATATGAGTTTAGAGAAAGTTACTGTCCTCGATCACAGGTAAGCCAACACGTTTTAATTAAACCTAAATTGTGTGTCCATCCCTGTGCTGGAGGCTTCAGTAGATTCTGAAGTGGAGGGCATCACAGAATAGTGAAAAGGGCAGAGGCACTGGAATCATGGACAACTTGGTTCTAATTCTGGCTCCACTGTGACTAAGTGGAACAGTCCATTTAAACTTTCTGAGCTATCCGGGCACAGTGGCTCATGCCTGAAATTCCAGCATTTTGGGGGGGCCAAGGTAGGCAGAGCACCTGAGGTCAGGAGTTCAAGACCAGCCTGGCCAACGTGGCAAAACCCCACCTCTACTAAAAATAGAAAAATTAGTTGGGCGTGGTGGTCCATGACTTTAATCCCAGCTACTCAGGAGGCTGAGGCAGGAAAATCACTTAAACCCAAGAGACAGAGGTTGCAGTGAGCTGAGATTATACCACTGCATTCCAGCCTGGGCGACAGAGGGAAACTCTGTCTCAAAAAATAAAATAAAATAAAATAAGCTCTGTGAGCTTTATTTTCCCCATTAGTAAAAAGGGAACTGACTCTTCAGGGGTTTTGTGAAGATTAAATGAGATTATATGCACGACTCAAGTACCTGGCACATAGAGGTGCTGAGTCAATGTTATTGTTATTTTTACTATCAAAATATAATCTGTGTTCTCAAGAAAAAAGCTATTTATTTGAAGATATGAAACATATAATCAAATATTAAATGGATTAGTATTAGCAATAAGGGTCATAATCAGAACTCAGGAAAATATGAAATTAATGCTATTTTAAAATAACTTTTTCCTGATATTATATAAGTAGTATATACTCATTATAGGAATTTGAGGGCGGAGAGAGCAAAAAGCATAAAAAAGAAATGTTTTAAGGATATTAAGACAAAATCCACATATACGTAATACCCAGAAAGTGTCAGAGTTATGCCAATGGTACTTAAAGTTTATATTATTTTCTAAAGGAAGTAAAATTTATCAACAGGAGAGTAGATACTTAAGTTGATATGGCTGCATAATGGAATACTATATAACTGTTCATAAAAATGAGGTAAATTTTTATGTCTTGTCTGGGAAAGATAGCCAGAATATATTGTTAATTTTTAAAAGCAAGTTGAAGAACAAACCATACGTGGTTATTTTGTTAAACATGTTTGCCTCTGAGGCTTGGCTTTCTCTCTCACTTTGCTTGCTCCTGCACTCTTTTGTTTTATTGCTACTTAGTAATAAAAATGATTTAAGAAAGGCAAAAAGAGCATAGAAAGGGAGGTGACGAAGGAAAGCAGGAGATATCACGGAACCCCAAAGTGAAACACATAGTACTTTCTTATCAATGAGCAAAAAGGCTAAAAACATCTGTTCCAAATGTGATAGCCTGAAATCGGATGTGGGTGTGGTAGCCTGAGTCCCAGGCCGTGTAAAGGGGAGATAGGAGGTCTGCTCCCCTACGTACCGTCGCCTCTTGGGAAACACAGATAACCCACTTGCAGCATTCGTTCCACTGAAGTGTTGAGCATCACTCAATAACCTGTGCAGTAAAGCCCCAATGGAACATTGATATCGAAGAACAAAGAAAATACCTGCTTGATGGAATGTGAGATGAGAAGCAAACTAAGCTTCACTGTTTACATTCATTTATTCATTCCTGTGTTCAACAAACATTCATTGACAAGTAGACAGCCAGGATGATAGCCCAGCCCCTCATAAGCTGTGTGAGCTCCCGTGCTATGATGCACACTGTGGCCAGATTCTCTCTGGCTCTGTTATTTGACATTATCATAGCAGTAAAGATGACAGTAACAGCTGCAGTAACATAAGAATAGTTCCTAGAAGTGAATACAAAGGAAGAAATAACCTTGTGCATCTGGCAGACCTTCTGATCATGATATTTAAAACTTTAAAAAAAAAAGTCACATGATGCAAAAAAATAAAATCAAGCAAAATGAGACAATGCAGGCCAATGTGCAGTGACTCACGCCTGTAATCCCAGCACTTCGGGAGGCTGAGGCAGGCAGATCACTTTAGGTCAGGAGTTTGAGACCAGCCTGGCCAACATGGTGAAACTCCATCTCCACTAAAAATGCCAAAATTAGCCAGGCATGGTGTCTTGTGCCTGTAGTCCCAGCTACTTGGTAGAAGCTGAGGAAGGAGAATTGCTTGAACCTGAGAGGCGGAGGTTGCAGTGAGCCGAGATTGTGCCCTTGCATTCTAGCCTGTTTGACAGAGCAAGACTCCATCTCAAAAAGAAAAAAAAAAAAAAGAGAATGCATTTTATCCATGCCTTAAACTCAGACAGCCATAGAGGCCAAACTATACAGAGGAACTCAACAAAAATAGCTAATTTTTTAAATCATTAATTGCCAGGAACATGCATTATCTCATTTAATCTTCACAGCACCCCTGGGAGGCAGGTATAGACCTCACATATAAAATGTGGAGGATACTGATGCCTCAAAAGCTGAAGTAGCTTGCCACGGTCACACAGCTTCTAAGTGTCATTTCAGCCAGGATTTCAATGCTCATAGCCTGTTTCATTAAATGTACCACAAATATATTAAGTACTGAGAACATAATAAAAGAAAAGCACAGCCCTGGCATCTGGAAACTGATGCTATACAAGACCTTGGTGTTGGTGGGACTGGCCTGGCTCTCACAGCTAAGCCATTGTATTCTCCTGTGGCGCACAAACCATCTCTCAGAACACTAGCACCAGACATGAGGCCACAGTGACTGTGATGAAGTGAGGTGAGAAGCAAGACCACTCTGTAATATCGTCTAAGCACAGACAAACAAGAGCACTGTGCAAATCACTACAATACCAGACCCCACCCTGGATACAATGAGTGACAGCAGCCTCAGCCTCCCAAAGTGCTGGGATTATAGCTGTGAGCCACTGCAGCTCTTTGGGAGGCAGAGGCAGGAAGATCGCTTGAGCTCAGGAGTTCAAGACCAGCCTGGCAACATAGCAAGACCTTGTCTCTAATAAAAAATCAAAAAAATTAGCCAGGAGTGGTAGTGCAATCCTGTAGTCCCAGCTACTCAGGAGGCTGAGGTGGGAGGATTACTTGAGCCCAGGAGGTCGAGGCTGCAGTGAGCTATGGGTGTGCCACTGCACTCTAGCCTAGGTGACAGAGCTGGACTCTGTCTCAAAAAAAAAGTGACAACTGCTTCCAATTAAAAGGTGAGCCTTGCTTCATTCCTCCCTGCTTCCCTTAGAGACAGGATTTGTTAAGATACCCAGAGTTATTCCCACTTGCTGACAGCATCCAATCCAAACCAACACCTCATTACTTTAATCCTCCCCCAAAATCACCTAACATGAACCCAAGTCCTCAAATAAGTTTGTGAACCCCCTCTTGCTGGTATGTCTCATGGTTCTCCATGACGTACCTTCTCTTCTTTGCATCAGTCATTATACGCAACTCATTCAACCACAGGTGTGTTCGTCTCTAGCTGGAAGGCATTGACAGAACGGAGGTTCCCCCAGAGTTGGCTGAAGGCTTCACTGCTTCTGACTGAAACCCCGGACTCAGCAGCCCTCTAGCAGTGGCATCACTGTTCGAGAAGCCACCTGTGTATGGCTGGGAGGTGGGGTCCTGTTGAATCAAGCTCTGGTATTTTGTTGAAACCCTTCTGCATTGAATCGTGTTTTCTTAGAAATAAGGACTCTTGGAATTTGGGGGGTGAAGGTGCGGGGTTCCATGTCCAGGTCTGTATAGTTCTTTGCTAAAGTCATGTCATATAGCCTCTGCCGTTTCAAATCTAACTGGGTGCTGACACTCAGGCTAATCGACACCATATATTTGTGACATTTCACAAGTAGTGAGTTAAAAATTGGAATAAATCTGGCTCAAATTTTACTTATTAATGTTGGCCTTTAAAGAATATCTGTTAATAGCATTCACAGAGCATTTAGAGACCCAGGTTCTGTTTTGAGTGTTCCTCATGGGTCCTTTCCTTCAATCCACACAACAATCTCATGAGGCAGGAACTCTAATTGCCTCCATTTCACAGATGGTACAAATGAGGCCCAGAGAACTTTTTTAATTCTCTGGCAATTACTTCCACGGTTAGTCAAATAACTAACACATGGTAGAGCTGGGATTTGAAAGCAGGCCAATTTTAAGGCCAGAATGTTTAAACCTTAAGCTATAGTTCATAGTATATATTTATTTTATGATAAAATCTCTCTGTAAACACTTTCCTATAACTTAAGGCTAGTCATACCATGGGTCAAGTCATGTCTCCCTACTCAGGCAGTATTATATAGTGCAATTTTTTTTTCTTTTTTAGACAGAGTCTCTCTCTGTCACCCAGTCTGAAGTGCAGTAGTTCCGTCTCGGCTCACTGCAACCTCCACATCCCAGGTTCAAGCAATTCTCCTGCCTCAGCCTCCTGAGTAGCTGGGATTACAGGCACCCACCACCACACCTGGCTAATTTTTTTATTTTTAGTAGAGATGAGATTTTACCATGTTGGCCTCCCAACATGGTGATCTTGTTCTTGAATTCCTGACTGGTTTTGAACTCCTAACTGGTCTTGAATTCCTGACCTCAAGTGATCCACCCACCTCGGCCTCCAAAGTGCTAGGATTACAGGTGTGGGACACCGTGCCCGGCCAATAGTGCAATTTTTAACAGTGGAAAGTAAAAGCTATAAAGCATTCTCAATCATCATACCTTCCAAAAGAGTCACAGTTTTTTTCTGAATGCCTTTGGGCATCAGATGATATCTGAAGACTCACGGTACCCCAACATGGTCTTCTTTTGGTCCCAGTTTTCTGAGGCAGATAAGAGACCTGGTTGTTATCAGCACCACAGGAAGCCTCTATCAACCTTGGCCACTGGGACAATTTGCTCCCCCCACCTTTGCCTCACCCCCACCCAGCCCTGTGGTTATAAATCCCATGCAAATTTACTCTTGCATCTTCAAGCCTAAAAGAATCGGTACAATGTTCCAAGTACTTTGGCTCTGTACTCAAGTTCATTATTACGTCACAGCCACATGTGATCATGTGGTGAAAATATGAGATAAAAGAAAGTCCACCCTCTTTTTTGCCTCACACAAGATGAGAGAGGCTATGGCTCTGCTTACACTCAGAGGATATGTCAACGTCAGAGTGTGCTCTGGAATGAAGACACTGGTCAAGGAAGGTCGCAGTCTGTCATCCACAGCAAGTCAGCTTTGGGGCAAAATGACACACTCACATAGAAAAGGAAATCAGCCAGAAAGAGAAACCAGAAAAGAAGAAACTTGGTAAATGTAATGTGAAAATCAAAAAAGAAAAAAACAAACAAGAAGAATCTCTTTTGGCATAGAAGAAACAGACTGCTATATAATAGTCTCTCCCCAGCTCATACAAAAGTCAATTTATTAGCCTACAGAGAAAGCATCCTTGCACCCTCTCACATTCTAACTTTCTTAGGTATCTTTGTGCTCTGCTTGTCTGCTGAAGAAGATAAAGCCTGGGGGGGCTGGGGTGAGAAGGGAACCACAGTGACAGGCTGTGGGAGTTTGTCCCTCCTCCTGGAGCAGAGGGAAGCAAGAGAGTTGACAAGAGGAAGTTTAGGGGTGGCTGGGAGGCAGAGAGGCTCCTGCAACAGCAAAGGCTGAGGTGATACAGCTGAACCTGAGGAACAGGCAGGAATGGGAAGAAGGCACTGACAGGAATAGTGCTTTGAGGGGAGCATTAGTTGAGTGTAATGGTGAGTTAGATGTAGGGTAAGAGTGAAGTCAGTATTAAACATAGCTGCAAGGTCTGAGCTGGTTTGTGGGGGATAAGCCAGGGGGCACGAGGGAATCTGAGGCAGCATGCTCCCACTGAAAGGCACAGAGTCAAGGAAAGCTGATTTTAAAATTAAGATAGGCTGGGTGTGGTGGCTCACACCTGTAATCCCAATACTTTGGGAGGCTGACGAGGGCAGATCACTTGAGGTCAAAAGTTCAAGACCAGCCTGGCCAACATGGTGACAATCTGTCTCTACTAAAAATACAAAAATTAGCTGGATGTGGTGGCAGGCACCTGTAATCACAGCCATTCAGGAGGCTTAGGCAGGAGAATCACTTGAACCCAGAGGTAGAGGTTGCAGTGAGCCAAGATGGCGCCACTGTACTCTTCTCCAGCAACAGAAGAAGAGGTGTGAAGGAGACTAACAACATGGAAAAAGAGAAATAGGCCCAAATTATTAAAACCAATCTAAGGAGTTACTGAGTAATAAACTTACCAGGGTAAATGACAAAGACAAAATGAGTTCTGCTACTTTATCTGTTTAATTGCCACAGACATATCTCAGTCATGTTTTTATTTTTTAAAAAAATTTTATTTACAGCACCATTGTACATCTTTAAAAGTTATGCCCATGTACATACATTATTGGGGGATTCGCGTGCAATTATTAATGAGTTATTTAAACTTTATGTCTTAGAGTTTTGACAATTCTCCCAAATGTGAGGATTACAACACTGGCAAAATTGCCTGTGAGAACAGGTGGAGGATTTTTTTAAGCAACAAAACTCCACAATACTGTAACATAACCTCAGATCTCCAGGAAGAGGTCACCCTCCCTTGAAAATCATCCTTTCCGGATTGTTCTCATTAGAGTGCAGAGCAGGTGCAGTGTCTCTGGCGTGGCTTTGTACTAAGAGGTGACAGTTGATCATCTAGCAAACATTCAAGAAAGTTCCATGTAAACAAAAAGGTACAAAATAAAACGTGTGAAAACAGAAGCACCAGAAAAATGACTCATCGGTATTATCTAAACTCCAGTTGGGTAACAACATGCAGATTACATTGAGGATTATCGTTCGATGCAATTCCAATTGAGAAACTAAGTTTTTGGTTCGACAACCTCATTCCCACCTGTGACTACTTAAGTGTAAATAAACTAAGAAGCACAAATACTCAATGCTTTATCAGGTGCATGCAGTCAGTGATCATTCGTCCAAACTTCAAATTCAAATAGGTCAAGTTCTCTCATTTTTTCTATATTCGTTTTTTGGGGTTTTTTTTTTTTTCAGTCTTTTACTACAAGAATATGAAATATATTTAAAAGCAGGATACTTTAAGATCAGGAAATGTATTTTGCTCTCTTGAAGAAAATAGATAAGATTTGGCAAAGGATAAAATTAGCCATAAATGATAAAGACATTTTTAACATCTGAACTTGTCGTTAGCACTAAGATGAGCTGCTTACCAGGAACTAATAACAAGAAACATCATGAAGCTTGCAAAGGATCATTTTAAATATGAAGGAGAATTAAACATCTTAACCCCAGGAATCAATTGTGCTGATAACTATCCAGTCTCATTTGGTAGTGGACTCATCAAATTAAAGATATTCAGGAGTTAAAGAGATCAGCACAGAAGAGTGAGACCAAACGCTTTTTCTTCATTTCATTTAGTGTTATAATGACTGATATGTATGAAGGGATTTGTAAGGGCTTTTCATTTCAAATTACATTTTTTCTTTAAATGTCCAAAATTCCTATGTAGAAACAACTGCATTTTTTATGAATAGGCTGTTCTTGCCTTTAAAAATATGTTTTTAAAGAGCAAATTCTGCAGAATTAATTATTAAAAGGACTATGGGACTTTGAAGAGGCTTTCATCAACATTATCTCTAAACTACCCTTAATTTTACCCAGTGGCTCAGAACTTGGGGCAAATTTTTTTCCCCAGGTTATATGTGGCAATGTCTGGAGACGTTGTTGGTAGTCACAACTTTGGGGGACAGGACCAGCATTTATGAATAGAGGTCACGGGTGCTGCTAAATATCCTACAATATACATCTCACATCAGGAGCAAGAACACATCCAATTCAAAATGTAAATAATGCCAAGACTGAGAACCCCTGGAGTAACCCTCACAAATGTTCTTATGACCTCACAGGGCAGCTGTCTCATTGTAATCCCAAACCTACCTCAGTGATTTCCTTGACATTCAAAACATCTATTACTACTGAACTTTAGAGTTTTTTGTTTACCACTACTGGAATTTGTTCAGCCAATGGAAAAAAAAAAAAAGAACTAAATATGGAGAAGAGAATATTCTTAATTCTTCCTCAAATAATATCTATTTTCTTGATATTTTATCAAAAAATTAGAGAGTAATTTTTTTTCTGTCAACAATGGAGCCTGGTATCTCTGTGGGTATTCATAATGGCCCAATATCATGAAAAAAATTAACCTATATTTTCAAAAGCAATGTTGGGAGTCAGAAAATGAAGCAGACATAGTATTTCCTATAGCCAATGCTAAAATAATGTGGAAAGGACTGTTTCTATAGAAACAAGTGCAGTAGGGCTGTGTAGAAGTCCAGGTTAGCACACAGGACAACTGGTCCCTGACCTAACACACAAACTATTTAAACATTATGTTTAAACCTATGACTTTAAACATTATGTCAGTTCTTTAAAAAATGGTGCGGGTTTGGGGAGTGGGGGGGAGTTGTAAATAACCTAAGCATACAGGAGCACAAACTGAGTGGCAGTGTTTTTCTAATCTTAAAGGAAAATAGTGCTGTTTTAAATCTACTGTTTATCAGCTGCTCAGGGCTAAATCAAAGGAAAAAGAAGACTCTTGTATTTTCTTGGGAGAATTAAAAGGCAGGACAATTAAAGAGAGAGTGAAACCCAAGTGAAAATAGCATACAGCAGGTATCACAGTGCCAGAGGTGACAAATGCAAGCCATCCAACTCAATACAAAATAATTGCACTTAGCTTGATTGGACATTATTAAATGCACTCAGCCAAACTGCCTTAAAAAGGTATTATTTCACATTGACTCCAGGCCATAATCTGGTAAGTGTCTATCAGGATAGTTTTCTAAAGTTAGGTCTAATTATAGTGGAATTAAGTGCCTTTTCTTATCCAGAAAAATATTTTAGAGATTAAAGAACAGTGTTTAAATGCAAACTAATATGCATTCCTTCAGCCAGTTGCACAAAAACTGTGAAATAATAATTTTTACCTTTTAATAAAGGCAAAATGATGTGAAATCAAGTAAGACCTTCAGATTTGGAAGTCAGAGAAAAATTTCTTTTTTGGCTTGGTCTAAGGCATTTCAACCAATGTTTATGTAAAACAGTCTGGCCCACTTATATCCATGCTGAATTTCTTAGAGGTTTCACTGTTTTGCATGAGTACATGCCACACTTTTAATACTAAAAAGAGAAATGTCTTACTTATTAACCCCTTTGAGCTTATAAAGTGCATATAACCTAGCCCAATAAGCTCCTAGAAATAAAAACATTTTTAGGCATTTTTCTATTTACCTAATTCACAGCCAGTTTAAACTCAGATAATACATTTTCAAGGAATAAAGAATTTCCTGGCCAGGTGCAGTGGCTCATGCCTGTTCTCCCAGGGCTTTGGGAGGCCAAGGCGGGAGAATCACCCGAGGCTAGGAGTTCAAGGCCAGTCTGGGCAACACAGCAAGACCCTGTTTCTACAAAAAAGAAAAAAATATTCTATCCTACTGATCATACCTGTTTATTTATTTCAGCCTTCAGATTTAGGACTAAGATAAATTGCTTAAATATGATGTTGGTTCTGAAAAATCATGGATGCTGTCTTCATTATCAACCCAGCACCTCTGATGAATCCTGTGCAGATTTTAAACAGGACTTTACAGGCTAAGAGATGGTGATTTTCAGACAATCTTGCAATCTACCAAAGACGATACTAGTTGTCTAGTGAGGCACCTCCCATTTTCTCATACCTGTGAGACTGCTGATTCAAATATTGATGTCTGAACAATGTGTTAAATACATGACAGATGCTTCTCTACTACCAATGTAGTTTGGTTATGGGTCTGAATCCGATTATAAAAATTTTATTTGAACTTAGTAATATGGATCAGAGACATAAAAGAAAATTTTAAGTTCCTCAAAAACACATTAAAGGCAGCAAGTAAGCTAATTCTCCTTTCACCTTTGGACATCAACTTTTCCATTGAGTCACTAGTTGACAACTATAATAAATACTTTAAAATATGTCTGATTAAAGAGAAGGCAGTCTAGCTTATTTATTTGACAAGAATTAATACTCAGTGTTATGCATTCTGCTATCCCAGGAATACTCTTTTCTGGTAAATGCTGCATAGATCAATGAGATCATATGAAAGAAAAGTCAAAGGAAATTTGGAAAAATAAGTAAATCATTAACAAAGCACTGAATGAAAACAGCCCCAACTGTACTGACTCTGAAGGATAGTATATGAGTATTTGTGTCATACTTAAGGAAGCTGAAATATTCCCTCACTTCCATGTGAAAAAGATGTATTATATATTTAAACATTCGAAACATCCTATAGCTGCAGTTCAGTTCACAGCAGAAAGTAAACATTAGTTTCTCTCTCATCTCACAAAATATAGAGATGGACAAAAAACCCTACTAACCTTTACCTCCTATAGAATGTTCTGAGAATATTTTCTACCTTGAGTTATTCATTTTATATTTATTCAAAAATGAATCAAAGAAAAAATGTATTTCTTTAGTGCCAGAAATACCTAACTTGCCTCTTTTATGATCATTAAGGGGAATGGGGAAAACACAGCTATTGTGGTACTTCAGTTTTTTCAATGTATTTAAGCTATGATCTCACCTGAGCATCAGCTAGAAGTTCTAATCAGTTTAGAAACAAGAACTTCTTTGAACACTGTATCCGCAGTTATTGAGTCCCAGGCCCAGACTTGAATGTCCCTGATATATACACTAGTGCAGTTTGCTTTAGAAAAATGCACGTTCAAGCTGAAACAGTCAAAGAGCAGCGTGAGACACCCAGGGGAATAGAAAGGGGTTATCAGTTACATAAAATTCACAGACATGTTTAACTAAAATTCCAAACAGCCAACCCCTAGTGAACACAGAGCATGCACACTGCAAGTCTGGTCTGAGCCTACAACCCGCAAAGCTCTTCTTATGAGCCACGCTGGTGGTTCCAAAGTGCCTTGTCTATACAGTCTGATTATGTGGGTACCAGATTAAAAATGCGTGCTATTGACATGACATTGTTCCTCCTGAGTTTTGTTAAGAGTTTGTCCGTGGTCACTCAGACAGCCGTCCAAAGACACTTCAATAGCCACTTCCATTGTATCTCTTCTACAGAGGCCATCGCTTCCGTGTGTGTCTAGAGAGGGCCCACCATTGTGCTCAGCACAGCCATTGACATGGGCCAGAGGCAGTGCCCCGGGGGGGACAACACAGCTGCTTAGCACAGCCCTTGGAGATGCAGGGTGAGTTGCATAGCCACAGTATGTCCTTCTGCTCCAGGGGTTCCTTCAAGTCCACATTTTCAAACTGGATGGTGACATTGTGGATTCCCGCACTGTGGAAGATTTCTCGAATTTTAGTGCTGGCATCTTGATATCCCCTGTCCTTAGGATACTTGATGTGCAGGGTGGCAATAATCTTTCCACTTACAAGTTCCCAGATGTGTACTTCATGTACACTGCTAATTCCGGGCACAGCAGAGAGTTTACTCACTATAACAGAGAAGAGCAAACAAAAGCCAAGGTGAGTGCTGCGTTTGAAACATGGAACTACAGGAGGGATACGGTTCCTTTAAGCATTCTCACCAAATGGCTGCATACTTACTAAGAACAGCAGGAAGAACAAAATAGTTGTACCTCTGTGGGTACATTTGCCCTTAACTTTTCCCCACACATCATTAGCCCAAACAAAGTCATTTAAGAAAATAAGTCTAAAGATAAGAAAAAGTCCCCAGGGTTGCTGAGTATACAAGGGAATGGACACTTGAATGAACTTCCCATAGTCATATAAAGTGCAACGCCTTTTTTTTTTTTTTTTTTTTGAGATGAAGTCTCACTTTGTCCCCCAGGCTGAAGTGCAGTGGCGTGATCTCGGCTCACCACAACCTCCACCTCCCAGGTTCAAGCGATTCTCCTGCCTCAGCCTCCTGAGTAGCTGGGATTACAGGCACGTGCCACCACACCTGGCTAATTTTTGTATTTTTAGGAGAGACGGTGTTTCACCATGTTGGTCAGGCTGGTCTCGAACTCCTGACCTCGTGATCTGCCCACCTCGGCTTCTCAAAGTGCTGGGTTTACAGGCGTGAGCCACCGCGCCTGGTCTGCCTTTTCTTAAAAGGGATGATTTGGCAACATGGATTAAAAAAAAAACTTTACTAGCAATTCTACTACTAAGAGTTTCACCTAAAAGAAATAACCAAATATTTATGTACAAGAATGGTTTGGACGATGCTCTTTGTATTCATGAAGAAGATGGACCCAACAAGGAAACAGTTAAAACAATTATGTAATGGAATAGGATACAGTTGTTTAAAAGTAAATTGCATATTTAAGGATATGAGAAAATGTACATAAAGTATTTTTAAGTGAAGAAGCAAATTGCTAAACTATGTATATGGCAGGATCTTTCTTTTTACACTGCATATAGAAAATATTAACAGTGGTAATTTCCACTGTCAAATTAAGAGAGATTTCTATGTTCTTATATAGGCTCCTCTGTATTTTCTATACTTTCCGAAATGAATATGTATTAGAGAGATGGTATTCAATACTGATTTGAGCAAAGGCTCTGCAGTCAGCTAGTTTGAATCCTAGTTTAGACATTTAATAACTGCATGACCTTAGACAATTACCTAACGTCTCTGTGCCTCAGTTTCCTCATCTGTGTAATAGAAATGATAATAGTGCCTTTTGTATTATTTTAAGGATTAAAATGCATTATTATACGTAAAGCACTTAGAACACTTACCTTTCTAGCATGCAATAAATGCTATGAAAATAATGCTCTTGTTATTACTATCCTGCGGGGTTTTTTGTTTTTGTAGAGACCGTCCTGTCTCCCAGGCTGGAGTACAGTGGCATGTTTATGGCTCACTGTAGCCTCACACTCCTGGGCTCCAGTGATCCTCTCACCTCAGCCTACTGAGTAGCTGGGACCACAGCCACACACTATAACCATTACTTTTCTATTTATTTATAAAAGTGGTATTTTTATTTTTGTAAAAATGAGGTCTCACTATGATGCCCATGCTGCTATTGAACTCCCGGCCTCATGCAATCCTTCCGCTTCAGCCTCCCAAAGTGGTGAGACTACAAGCAGCTAGCCCTCTATTTTTAAAAATATCTGTTTTTAAATATATCACTTTATTAAAAACATAGCCAGTATATATCACAAATTTCTTTGTATATGTTTATCTTATTTCCTCAATTGGGAAACGAACTAGCTCCTGGGAAGGCAAAGGCAATGCTGTATGTCTGTTCCTCTGTCTCCTTCCCTCTCCCATGCCTGCTCTGCCTGAAGCACTGGGCAGTGTTGTGAGAGACACAGGGACTTGCATGTCCACATTAACTAGAAAGCAGGGTCTAGAATGTGAATGATTGCGCTTTTAGAATAAGGAGAATAAAATAGAATACTTGGCAGAAATGGCCTTATTTGAATTAAAATAAATCTTTGACATGAAAGTAAATAGCCCAGGAATAGGTATTATCCAAGCACTGCATTCTTAAAAATTTACAGTTGAGTCAGAGAATCACAATTGCAAAGGACCTTTGGTGCTTGGAGTTGAGTCATCTTAACAGGCTATAAAACATATGATGGATGTCTCTACCACCTGGTGATTTAAGGTGTTTCAGAATACATAAACCAAACACTGCTCTTAAATAATCTTCATCCTTTGGCCTGATAACATTAAATTGAGCGTGGTTCCGGATCACAATTCAGTCTACTTACTCAGCTCTTCCATGTTGACTCCTTTGGGGACCATTTGCAGCAGAATGGCACCGGTCTCCTTGATGAGCGGGAAGGCGGATGACAAAATGATGATGACCATGAGGACAGTCAGGCTGGGGTCAATGTAACACTGCCAGTTACACGGGTCCTCACTCCTCAGGGGAATCACATAGAATATGATAGCCGTGATGACCACAACCACGGACCCCAGGGCATCTCCCATCACATGCAAAAGTACACCTGCCAGGAAGAAAGAAAGACCACTGCAGCACAGAGGCAAATCTGGAAGCCATGTGACACTCACTGACTTGGATTTCCAAGTATATGAATACCTGTTACCATTTGGAGTTTTTTGGTTTTGGTTTTGGTTAGAACAGTAGGATGAATCAAAATAATGGCAACTACTTCTCAGGAAACAAAACCCCCGGCCACCATCTCAGGACTCAGAGTACCTTGGAAGAGCAACAGCTTAGGGAGATTCTGAGCTCATAGCCACCTGCAGGAAGAGTGACTGTGCCATCTCACAGGGCCACATTGCTACCACCCACCACCCATCAAAGGGCACCAAGCTAGAAAACAGAGGCTGTGCAAATGATCTCTTTGTCTTTCAGACAAGTATCTGTGCTTTACATTGCTTTAAACATTTTTAAGGGGTTAGGGAACAAGTTATATTAAAGGGTGTTTAAAAAAAATTTGTTTCTTTTCTACCTTGATCCACCTTCCTTTTTCCCTGTAAGCATTTACCTACTTTTTATTTAACCTGTGGTCATTTAAACAGCATTTTGTTTAAGAGTTGCCCAAGAACAGGGACTTCGGGAACACTTTCATTGCGTAAAGAGCCATTTATAATAAAATAAAATTAAAATTCTGCAGATAATACTAAAAATTGTGGGGTGCCTTTAATTAAGGGAATTGTTTCTAAAGATACTGACTATAATATGGAACATACGCATTCCTCAGCAAAGATTTGAGTGCCCAATTGTTAGGCAAAGATTAAACTGGGATTTAGTAAATAAATTAGGTGAAAATTTGGTCAGAAAAATTATAAAATATAAACACCGAGTTTTGGGTTCTGGTTTTTTGTGGGGTTTGTTTGTTTTTACAGAAAGCAACATCAGAATATTGCAATTCAAAGTATAGCTTGCAAACCAGCAGCATCAGCATCACCTAGGAGCTTGTTAGAAGTGCCGATTCTCAGGCCCCACTTCAGATCTGTAGAATCTGAACCTGCATTTTAAAAAGATGCCCACAAGATTGGAATGCACATACAAGTTTCCAAAGCACTGCTCTAGAAGAACGCATGTATATTAAGAGGGGTCTGCTTTGTCTCTCCGTGTATTCCACAGACTTATGCAGTAGAATGAATAATAATCCAAAGTACTAACAACTTATGGCTAAGATCGACAACTCACAGCTAAGACGGTCTCATTTGGAAGGTACTTTAATTGGGCTACTTCCCCCTCTTGGCAACACCTCCACAATTCTGAATAACATCATAGAGAAAATGGCATTCTGTGGACACTAAATGTAATTTGAGGCAATTGACTCAAATTTTTCCCAAAAAATACAGGAATAAAAAGAATTCCCATATTTCCTTTTGGCTGAGTGTTTACTTATAAGATCCTGATTCAATGTATACATTAACATTCCCATTTTCTAATGCTGTGCCTTTTTCTCCCAACATCCGACGCCAGAAGGAGCTTTTAACTCCCCAATCCCTGTCCTGAACCACAGAAGAGAAACTCAAAACTTTCCCAAGAGATGTTCTATGTACTTTCTTCCTCTATAAGGAGTTAAGGATCGAAGCTTTAAATTTCTTCAGGACAGTACAAAATGCTACCATAAAAATATGAAAGCCTTCATACCTTTTGAGATAAGGAAAAAAAGAAAAGAGAAGAAAAAAAAAGAAAAAATATGAAAGCCTAATATTTCCTGTGCACAAGTGATGTCATTTTTGCTGCCTGACACAGTCGGTTATTCTCTGATTGTCTCATACATGTTAGATCCATTTCCTCCGTAATAGCAATGGCGTAATGCCATAATAGCAATGTAGGCGTTCAATACAACAGGAGCTTCTGGTTGATCATCATAACTCTCATGACACACAGTAACTCTTGTCTTTAATAATAACAACCATTGTTATTATTATGCTAACAAACACATATGCTCCAGGCATTGTTTTAAGCATGTTACATATATTTACATATTAAGTCCTCATTAGGACGGCAAGGTGGTTACCTTGTGAGAATAAGTAATGCAAAATCTAAGCTGTTGGAACTCAAAAGTATTTTGAGCCTTCAAGGAATTTGAATTACAGAGCCTGAGCTACGTGACAGGCAGCTGTAAGCTTTTGCATGTCTGAATTAAGTCTTTGTCCTTACCTGCATTGCTCTGTAAAATGTTGTAAATAGAGAAGGGCCCCAGGAAAGACCCCCTTTTCACTTATTGTTGATTTTCATTCTCCCTCTTACCTTCTCATACATGACATCATGGCTATCACAGTCCTTTAATATGGAATGTTAAATACACTCTTTTGAGTTGGAAAGGAAATGAAAAACAGCTATAAAGAAAACAAGCCACATGGAAAACAAATTCTAACTAATTAATTTTTCTAACTTTTAAACTAGTCTTGTATAGAAAATGTTATAACCCTGTTAAATTTCTTAGTCTTCTCCTTATATAAGCAAGAATTTACCTTTTAACTTTGGAAACCTATCCCCATTTCTCTGGAGTGATGAACCCTGGAATGGCCATTCCCAGCTTTTCATTTGAATAAACTCTAGAAAACTGGAATCGGACCCTTCTGAGTATTTCTGGTTGATACTCTCTTCATTTTACAAATGAGGAAACTGAGGTACAGAATACCTAAGTAACTTGTCCAAAATCACACAACTAAACAGTGTTAACAGGGGTTATCAATCCAGGTAGCCGGTCCAGGCATCTACTGTGCATCCTGCCTCGTGTGAAGTTCTAAACTCCAATTTCAGCTTTTCCTTCTGAGAAATCTCACTATTAGTCCCTAAGAATTACATAAAAGAGTAACTTTCAAACTCGTTTTTCCTATAATCCACAGTAAGAATTATGTTTTGCATCCTAGCACAGACAGAGATACAAATTGAAACAAATAATTTGTGGGAAAGTGAAACTCACCCTTATATATGATTTCTTACTATTATCTATTCTATTTCATTCTATTATAAGTAATTTTCTACTAAACTAATTCTAGGGCCCAAATTGTCCTGGCCTTCAGTCTGAAAAACTGTTTAAACCAGCATCCCACTCAGTTCCTGAGATTTCATAACGCAATGTGTCTTCTCACCACCCATGCAAAGATGAAGAAGGTATGGTTATGATCATGAACTACAGTGCACTGGCAAAATTCTGTGTGCATGTTTGTTTGTGTGAGAGGAGAGAGAGAGAGACAGAGAGAGAGAGGAGAGAGATGGGGTCTCCCTCTGTCACCCAGGCTGGAGTACAGTGGCATAATCATAGCTCACTCCAACTTCAAACTCCTGGGCTCAAATGATCCTCCCACCTCAGCCTCCCAAGCAGCTAGGACTACAGGTGTGTGCTACTGCACCAGCTACTTTTTTTACTTTAAAAAAAAAATTTTTTTTTTAATTTTTTTACTTTTTTTTGTTGCAGGGACAGGGGTTTGCTCTTTTGCCCGGGCTGGTCTCAAACTCCCAGCCTCAAGTAATCCTCTCGCCTCAGCCTCTCAAAGTAGAAGATGCTGAGATAAATACATTGATAACCTCCTCGGGGAGGGAAAGAGTCTCCTGTGATGAGAAATCTCAGAAAAGTCTTATTGAGAGGTAGATAATTTGGGCAGGACTCTGGAGAGGAGGCAGACTTCAACAGGCAACCAGAAGAGAAGGCATTTCAGACAGGAACACCTCGCAGGAGCCTCACGGGGAAACTGCAGATGGAGACGTGCTTGTGGGGCAACGCTGGGGGCTGATGCGCTAAATTTAGACTCGCAGACCCTGACGCTGTTGCTATGAGCCATGGACCTTATGAAAGTCAACCTCTCTGAGGAGCAAGATTCTCATCTGTGAAATGGGGTAGTAATGGTATCTGCCTCACTTCCCTCAGAGGCTAGTTCTAAAGAGTATGTTTAAAACTGTCTGAAAACCCTCTGAGAATGACCAAGAGGTGATGACGATGATGACAGGCACCATTTGTTGAGTGGATCCTCTGTGCTGTTCTAACCACCCACGTGATCAGCACAACGCGGTGATGTTGGTCTTATTATCTCCATTGTATAGATGAGGGGACTGAATTTCAAGGAGATTAAGTTCCTTGCCCCAAGTCACCTAGCTAGGAAAAGGGAGAGGCCGAACTCAAACCAGATCTGCCTGACCACAGGTCTAAGTGCTTCTCACCTCGCTACAGTTGTACATTAAATGTTGGTGGGTAAGCAGGGAGAGAGTAAAGAGCTGGTGGTGGAGGTAAGGCCATGAATGAGTGAAGGGAAGGGCAGAAATGTCTAGAAAGAAATACTGGCACCAAAACAGCAAGCTCTTGAGTGTCAGCAGTGTTTAGACCATATCCTGGATGCAGTAAAGGCTTTGATCAGACTCCGATGTGATCACATCTGTGATTCAGAAAGATAAATCTGGCAGCATTATCTGAGACACACAAAGATCACCACCTAGTAGACAACTCAATCACCTGATTAGTCATAATGCTCTCAAGGTAGCTTTGCAAAAGCAGGAAACCTCTGTACTTGGCCCTCACTTGCTGCCTTTAGATTAAAATGAAACCCCCCAAAAACTGGCATATAACATAAACTGGCTATTTGACACAAGTTGAAATTTGGTGTGTCCCAGAACTTAGGAAAGTCATCGGTGCTGTTGAATTCATTGAATGACTGGAAATAGTGCATCTGTGCTGGGCAAATTGTAATGAAAGATGAGATGAAAAAGCAAGAATTGAAAAGAAACATCTCATCAAAGGGGATTTCTTTTCAAGGGATGTCAAGATGGCTGTTTGTCTATTCATGTTTATACCAAACTTTAAAAAGCTATTTGTCTTTCTGAGATATTGTTACATCTTTAATGTATCATATTTGATCCTATTAAATAAAATTGATCACTGCAAAGCACACTGATAAGAATTTTAAGAGGACTGTGTTTTTATCATACTTTACAGTAGAAGACAGAGTATGTTCCTTAGAATTCATTTTTTTGGCAGGTACAGTGGCTCATGCCTGTGATCCTACTACTTTGGGAGGCCGAGGCGGGGGGATTACCTGAGGTCAGGAGTTCAACACCAGCCTGGCCAACTTGGTGAAACCTCTCCTCTACCAAAAATACAGAAAATTAGCCAGGTGCAGTGGCATATGCCTGTAATCCCAGCTACTCTGGAGGCTGAAGCAGGAAAATCGCTTAAACCTGGGAGGTGGACGTTGCAGTGAGCCAAGATCATGCCACTGCACTCCAACCCGGGCTACAGAGCAAGACTTCATCTCTCAAAAGCAAAAAACAAAAAAACTCACTTTCCTATTGCCATTGGAATAAGAGAAACAGTAAAGAACATGAAGAAATAGTTTTTTTGTTTGCAGAGATCCCCATAGGATATTTCCTCTGCAGATCTGGAGAGTGGGACACAGTGCTACTTTCTAAAGCAGTTGCTTAAATGTTAGAAATATAACCATTCAGTGGACTGTGTACTAGAGAAGCAAGCCATCTCTGCCTGAAGTCTAGAGGCAATGTGTGATCATGGAAAGGGCCAGAAATGTGATGTAAGAGTCCAGGATTCTAGCCTTGTCTCTTCTATGAGCTGGGGTGACTTGGGGAAGTCATCAAACTCTGCACCCTGCTTCCTCATCTGTGAAGTAAAAGGTTGAAGTCCATATTCCCTACGGTCTTTCCAAGTCTAGCATTCTATGATCCTTCCCTGAATTATGGCTCCAAGATAAGGACACAGCACCAAAGGCGAGGCCAGCCTCACACTTCGCCGGAAATATGGAAAGGCTCCTATTAGCCACAGCACAGGTCCTTGTCAAAAGTAGCAGGAATGATCTCAGCTAACACGGAAGCACTGTGGGTTTGAGCCTGGCAATTCCACCCACTACCTGAACAACAATTGCATTTACTCAGTAAGATTGTTGTGACTACCAAGTTGACTCATTCATGAATGGTACCAGGGACAAAGTCTGTACTCAATCAAAACATCAGCTAGTTTTCCTACTATAAGCCTAAACTTTATAGATTTCACTTATTTCAAAGCAATTTCATAAGGTGGGTACTGTTATTATCCTCATTTTAAAGATGAGGGGATTGAAGGCTTAGAGAGGTTTGATAACTTTCCAAAATCACACGGTTCTTAAGTGGCAGAGCCATGATTCACACTTAGGCAGTTTGAAGCCAAATCCCAAGATTTCAGCCACTGCACTATTCATATCTATCAGGAGCTAGAGATGCACTGGTGTCAGTACCTGTAAACCAAGGACCCAACCAGGTACAGCAAGGCATTCTACTATTGACATTTTTCTACCAAGAAACTTCAATAGCTTTGGACTAAAATTTGTCAAGATCATATAAGTTTCTCAAACAAGATCACCATATCTATGAGGGCCTACTCTTCATTCTTCTTTGCTTCATTCTGCCTACCTATTCTCTTTCTCAACATTGTAACGTAAGGACAAGGATACTTGGCTGGGTGCAGTGGCTCATGCCTGTGATCCCAGCACTATGGGAGGCCGAGGCAGGCAGACTGCCTGAGGTCAGGAGTTCAAGACCAGCCTGGTCAACATGGTGAAACCTCGTTTCTGCTAAAAATACAAAAATCAGCCAGGTGTAGTGGTGCATACCTCTAATCCCAGCTACTCGGGAGCCTGAGGCATGAGAATCGCGTGAACCTGGGAGGCGGAGGTTGCAGAGAGCAGAGATTGCGCCACTGCACTCCAGCCTGGGCGACAGAGTGGGACTCCATCTCAAAGAAGAAGAAAAAAAGAATGAGGATACTTAACAGAACATGTTTTGAAAAGTTAAAGTCTCTGATGGTGAACTCCACCTTCAAACTTATGTGTATATGCATATATATATCGTTCCACTGCACTGCAGCCTGGGAGACTGAGTAAGACTCTGTCTCAATTATGTATATAACAGAGTCTCACTCAGTCTCCCAGCCTGCAGTGCAGTGGCATGATCTCAGCTCACTGCAACCTCCACCTCCCAGGTTCAAGCAATTCTCCTGCCTCAGCCTCCTGAGTATCTGGGATTACAGGACCCCCCGCAGTCACGGCTGGCTAGTTTTTGTCTTTTTAGTAGAGATGGGGTTTCACCACGTTGGCCAGGCTGCTCTTGAACTCCTGACCTAAGGTGACCTGCCCATCTCAGCCTCCCAAAGTGCTAGGATTACAGGTGTGAGCCACCAAGCCTGGCCCTAATGTATGTATTTTTAAACTGAACCATATAAAAGAAAGATAAATGATGATGATTTTTTTTCATTACAGATTTTCTTTTAAAAGCTTACTACTAAGCTCTTTTGGAGAGCAAATTTCTCTGTTGCATTTAAATTTGTTTGGTTAATTTAGAAATTTTTAGGAGCTCATATGTTATTGTTGTTACCTTCTGGATTTTCCCTATTGGTTCATCCTGAAATTTACTTTGTAAAACAGATGTGAGACACTCAAAGTGAAGATATCTCCTGAATTATTAATTTTTCCTTATATTATTTCCATCTAAACCCCACTTACAGGCTTTCCCCAAACCACAGGAAAGTAGAGGGTTGCTTAATCCTTGTTGGAATTCTCAAAATCAAGATTGGGGATTAACCCCTTCTGGAATTACTCTGAAGCAGAATCTGTACCCAAGAAGTTGGAAAGGAGAGATGTTGGATACAATGGCGTCCAGCGAGAAACACATCTCAAAAACCCCTGGGCTGACCTTAGTCCAGTGCTTCTGACCTTGACCGCATAGTGAGAAGAATGCTAGTTAGGCGCCTGCCGTGGGCCTCACCAGAACACTCCCTTTGGTCCTGGGAGTGGAGGTTTTAGTGAGCCAACAGTCCCTTCACAAAGGCAGATTTCTGGCAGAAATAACTGATGCAACAGGGTCATTCAGCAATGCCAGATAGGGCACAACCTTGGATAGCAGCTCATCTACTCTTTTCCTACCTTTATCAAAATCACATTCAATTAAAATAGGCTTCATTATTTGTTAGCAATATCCATGGACTAGTCAAACCAACTAAAGTAGTAACATAACATTGATATGTGCAGTTCTGGAGCAGGCAGTATCAGCATGGGTCTAAGTGGAGCTAAGATAAATCATTAGCAACCAGCTTCTCCCCCAGGATCAATGCAGTGATTACAAAAGAGAGTCAGGTCATAGTCTATGCATGTAACTGGCCTACTTTCAAACACACTTTTGCCTTATTAAAAGTCAAAGAGAAATTTACAGCACAGTCCATATGTGTCATAGAAAGCGATTTCAAATAGACCCAAAGTCAATCCTACCTCTGATATTCAGAGCTTCAGACTTTTTCTCTTTTTCATCATCTCTTCCGGCTCATTCTGGGTGTTGAAGGAATCACCTGCATTCAAAGAAGAAACCTTGTGTTGTGTATAAGTTCTACAAACAAAAAAAACCAATGGACTCAAAATAAAGTTTTGTTATTTCAAATTCCTACTAGCTTAAGGGAGACCCTTCCTCTGCACACACACAGCTCAGAACAGTACATTTTGGCCTTGAAATAGCCTTGTGATCCACCTTTGGACTTCATTCACACATCCTTTCAAGTTAAAACAAAAGAGGGCAAATGGGAGCCCACCTGCAGCCCCAAAACCCGTAACACCCCAAAAGGACAAACAGATGGGCAAAGAGAAAGGGAGAAAAACAAAACTCAGATAGCAACTAATGAGAGGGAGGAGGGGTTGGAGAGTGCTGCCTGTTGCCCAATAATGACTGATTTCAAAGAAAATCATTATTTTATAGAGAGAATAGGGGGAAGGGAAAAGAGACTAGGGCCACCCAAGGATCCAGGAGAAAAAAGAAAGGATAGAGAATATGTTAATTTACATTTTAAAAAAAGCATGCAGAAGAAAAAGAGGGCGTGGGGTGAGAAGAAAGGGAAAGGGACCGGGTGGGGAGGAGGAAGGAAGGGCCAAGCGGTCCAGAGGATGCAACCGAAAGGCACCTGCTACGTTTGAGAACACTGTCGCCCCCTTCTCCTGCTTTCTTTCCACCGAGGTCCCCCGAAGGGTTACGGCCGAGTCCGAGCCGGGGGCTGTCAGGGCCGATTCGCGCCGTGGGTCCTCCGGGCCCTGGGGTCCCGCGAAAGCACTGGGAGCGCAGTCCTCCGCCAGCTGCTGATGCTGCGGCAGGCGGCGACCGCGGCCCCGCCTGCAGCACGAGAACCAGGCGGCGCAGTCCTGAAAGATGAGCAGCCCCACCACATTGACCAACAGCCCCAGGGCGCCGACGATGAGCACCAGCTCGGGGTCATCGATGCGCTCGGGCCGGGCCAGGCGCAGCACGGCCTCCACAAAGATGGTGAAGCAGAGCGCGGTGAGGAAGACGGCGTTGCTCAGCGCGCCCACCACCTCGGCGCGGGCGTAGCCGTAGGTGGCGCGGAAGCCCCCGGTGGGGCGCCGGGCGATGTAGCCGGCGCTCAGGCCCACGCACAGCGAGATGAGGTCGGAGAGCATGTTGAAGGAGTCGGAGAGCAGAGCGATGGAATTGCCCAGGTAGCCGGAGACCAGCTCCGCCACGAAGAAGGCGACGGTGAGCACCAGCATGAAGAGCAGCCGGCACGTCTTGCCGGAGTAGCGTCCCATCTCGCCACTAGCCGCTGGCACCGGGCGCCGCCCCGGGAAGCACAGCCCGCCCCGCGCGCAGCCACAGGTGGGGGCGCGGCGCGGATCCGCGAGGCCCGGTATCCGCCTCCTGGGCTGTCTCGCCGGCCCGGCCCCGCCGCTTTTTATAACGCGAGGCCGAGCCCAGCCAGTCCCCGCACGTCCAGAGTCTAAAGGAGTGGCGGCGGCAGTATCTGAACAGCCCGTGCACCGCCTCCCGCGGCTCCTTTCTCCTCCTTCGCGGCCTGGGCCTGACTTGGCAGGTGGCCACGAGCTGATGTCTCTGCTTCTGGGACAGGACTGTGCAGAGAGGGGCGCTGCGGAGAGGGGGCGTGTCTGGATGTCAGTCTTCACAGACCCCCTCCCCGCGCAAAGGTGGGGATTCACCCAGACACCCCTCTTCTGCGGGCCCTCAGGGTCGCCAGTGTCCTGCTGACTCACTGATAAAGGCTTTGGCTGCTGTGGGGTGTGTTCGCTGAGGTGGACGTGGACACCTTCGAGTACGTGCCCAGAGGCACCTTGCAGGGCAGATTCCATATTAACCAGGTGCAAAGTTCCGAAGCACAGGCTTGGGGCAACTCTGCCTTTGAGGATACTTCCTGCTTTTCATTTCGTGACGTGAGCTCATCCCTCACTCCGCCCTCCAGCCTTATTCCCCCTGACCCCGGGGTAAAGCTATTTAATCCTCTCTAGTTCCTCATAGCCATCATAAAGGGTGCAAGATCATTCCTATTACCCCCTCATGGCACAGGAGCGTCCCCGTTCCCCTTCAGGATCCTCGCTGTCAAGACCTCCTTCCTTGAGTGAATCGCAGGCAGCCCTCAGGAGAGCACAGACCCCACTTCTGCAAGCACGCGCTCCCGCCCAGCACTGAAGGCTGCTCTACTCTGTGGTACACACAAGCCCCTTGGCCACTAAAGAAGCCAGGGCTGACCTCCTCTGTGTATTTGTCTCATTCTCCATTGAAGAGAATATTTCTACTCATCCCCATGTGTCCCTGACAGCATGACCTGATAGTACATGAAGGTTTATTCCGAATAAAGACTTTGTATTTTTTTGAGACGGAGACTCACTCTTGTTGCCCAGGCTGGAGTGCAGTGGCACGATCTCGGCTCACTGCAACCTCCGCCTCCCAGGTTGAAGCGATTCTCCTGCCTCAGCCTCCAAAGTAGCTGGGAATACAGGCATCCGCCACCATGCCCAGGTAATTTTTGTATTTTTAGTAGAGACAGGGTTTCACCATGTTGGCAAGGCTGGTCTCGAACTCCTTGACCTCAAATGATCCGCCCACCTCAGCCTCCCAAAGTGCTGGGATTACAAGTGTGAGCCATGGTGCCTGGCCAAGACTCTTCTACTGACAACAGGCTGTGTTCCAAATAAAAGTTATCCAGAAGGGAACTGCCTCCAGGACTCTGGAAGAGGCTGAGGAAGGGACCCTTGACGAAGGGTGTCTGCTGCTGGTCTCTTCCAGCAGTGGAGGTTTGGGAGGCCTGGCTTCTAGGTTTCTTTGTTGGTTTCCTTTGTTATCTCATTATCTCACCCCACAGAGGATTTGAAGGTGAAGTCTGGTCATCTCTATTCTCCCTCCCCAACCCCAATCCCTGAACTTTAACCATTCCTGAAAAATATACATGTAGTTTTGGCTTGGAAATGAATAAAAATGTTTCATCAAAAAACAAAACAAACAAATGAACAAAAAACCATACAGAGGCCAGGCGTGGTGGCTTACACCTGTAATCTCAACACC
Organism: Ateles fusciceps; assembly: GCA_036589455.1. Taxonomy (NCBI): domain Eukaryota; kingdom Metazoa; phylum Chordata; class Mammalia; order Primates; family Atelidae; genus Ateles; species Ateles fusciceps. The sequence continues at coordinate 9,530,213 of JAZHEH010001979.1, forward strand.
TTGGAAGATCACTTGAACCCAGGAGTTCGAAATCAGCCTGGGCAACATAGGGAAACCCCATATCTGTACAAAAAAAAAAAAATTAGCCAGGCCTGTGTGCCTACGGTGCCAGTTATTCAAGAGGCTAAAGAAGTCAAGGCTGCAGTGAGCCGTGATGGTGCCACTACACTGCAACCTGGGTGACATAGCAAGGCCCTGTCTCAACCCCACCTCCCCCCACCACAAAATCCATGAGCAGAGCAGAACATCCTAACCTCTAGCCCTGTTCATTGTCCTTAGCCTTGTAAAAGATAACCTTGTCTTTCAGTATTTCCGAGGTCTGTAAAGCATCCTTAATCCAAGGGTCTCGCCTTACACCAGATAAACCTCCAAACTCAGAGGGGTTATTAAACATTCCCACCTCCAGGAAAATATCTCTATACTGAGAACTAGAGAAAATTGATCATTGGAAATATTCTCTAAAAATTAATATAAAAGGCCAGGTGTGGTGACTCACGCCTGTAATCCCAGCACTTTGGGAGGCCAAGGCAGGCGGATCACCTGAGGTCGGGAGTTCGAGTCCAGCCTGACCAACATAGAGAAACCCCGTCCCTACTAAAAAAAAATACAAAATTAGCTGGGCATGGTGGCACATGCCTGTAATCCCAGCTACTTGGGAGGCTGAGGCAGGAGAATCGCTTGAACCTGGGAGGTGGAGGTTGCCATGAGCCAAGATCATGCCATTGCACTCTAACCCGGGCAACAAGAGCAAAACTCCATCTCAAAAAAAAAAATTAATATAAAAATAATAATGTAGAATAAGTAAGAAGATACAGACTACAGTATTTTTCACTAGTGTAAAATGGGAATAATAATAGTATAGGGAAAATTAAATGAGTTAATATGTGTAAAATGCTTAAAACAGTGCCTGGTATACAGTAAGCACTCAATAAATGTTCTATTATTGTTATCAATAGTATTAGTACTACAGCACATGTGTGATGGAATTACTATTGAACAAAAGATGACACACTCTAATTCACAAAAGAGATTTATCAGAGTACTGTATCCGTTCCAGTTTCTGGCTTAGACTGTCTTCAAACCGTAAAGCCTCTGAAACATTTAACATGACAACAAGCAAAACAGCCAAAATAAGTGAGGGAGGCCTTGTGGAACTAAACTTGACAAACTAAAGCATTCCTTGCTAATTGGATTTCTTTGTCAGTCACCACTGAAACAAAAACCTGAAATCAGCAGAAATGTATCACTGGAGCAGATTGCCCAATTATTTTCCTAACCAAGGGCAGATAAGCATTGTGTCACTGCCCCAGGAGTGCAGTGGATGGAACCAGAAAGCCAGCGGCTGAGGAAGCAGGAGGAGCTGGAAGTGGTGGAGGCAGCCTGCCTGCGGGCCCCATTCCTGACTTTAAGAAAGAAAGGGTAAGTGTTGCCAGATTGTGTCAACAAAAGGCACTGTAGAAAAATGTTTGTACTAAAACTACACACAAACACACACACACACACACACACACACACAGAGTATATATAATCTAAGTTAATTGATAAAAATGTAGGCTGCATTTTATTTTTATTTTTTTTTTAAAGACAGCGTCTCACTCTATCACCCAGGCTGGAGCGCAGTGACCCAATCTCAGCTCACCACAACCTCTGCCCCAGGGGTTCAAGTGATTCTCCTGCCTCAGCCTCCTGAGTAGCTGGAACTACAGGTGTGCACCACCACACCTGGCTAATTTTTGCACTTTTAGTAGAGACAAGGTTTCACCACCTTGGCCAGGCTGGTCTTGAACTCCTGGCTTCAAGTGATCTGCCCGCCTTGGCCTCCCAAAGTGCTGAGATTACAAGCGTGAACCACCACACCTGGCCAACATTTTATACTTAACAGCAAATTGTGAGGTTTCAATAGCTTTTGTTTATTGATCTCTTAGTCTGCCCAGCCCTGTGCTGAGGGTTTTATAAACATTATCTCATTTCATTAGCCCCATAAAATAAGTACTATTTTATAGGAAAGAATCTGAAGTCCAGAGATTTTATGTAACTTACCCAAGATCACACAAGCTGAAAATGATTAATAGACTTGAGATCTGAACTAGAAATCAAACTCTAGAGCTTATACCCTTTGCTTCCAGATTATACTAACTCAATCATTTTAATGCTTCTTTCTTTTTTTTTTGGTCACCTAGGCTGGAGTGAAGTAGCGTGAGCATGATCTCGGCTCACTGCAACCTCCGCCTCCCAGGTTCAAGCAATTCTCCAGCCTCAGCCTTCCAGGTAGCTGGGATTACAGGTGCCCACCACGATGACCAGCTGATTTTTGTATTTTTAGTAGAGATGAGGTTTCACCACGTTGGCCAGGCTGGTCTCCAACTCCTGACCTCAAGTAATCCACCCACCTTGGCCTCCCAAAGTGTTGGGATTACAGGTGTGAGCCACCTTGCCCAGCCTTTAATGCTTCTTTTGTTCTATACAAATGAAATGGTTTTTTAAAGTTCTGTTTGCATTGCTGCAAAATTTGACATACTGCAATTCATAAATTCAGAGATTATGACACTACAAATTATTTTTATACTGGTATTCGACCAGAAATTAACAATTAATTATTTTTTTAGAAACTGAAAAAGCATCTGTTTTTCTTTTTAGTTCTACTTGCCAAGAGATGACATTGCCTTTAGGGAGGAGAAGGGACATCTTTCCAAAGCAGCAAATTCTTATTGTGGATGAAGTCAGTTCTTCATTGGTGAGTTTATATAACGCATACGTCTATAACACTTTGCTTGTACAAAGGTAATTTTTGTACTCTGAAAGTATGCATATTGACCCTCCAAGTTTTTAAAAATACATTAAATTTAAGATATTCTTGACTTGAGTAGCCATTCTTTTTTTTTTTTTAATGATAGGGGCATGAGATGTGCAAAAGATTAAAAATGAGGTAGTCATCAACACTAATTCGAATGGGCTATATTCATAAGGGAGAAGAAATAGCAGTGCTGTGATTTGCAGCCCACCTAGAAGGACACAGCTGTAATATGAATACAAAGCTGTGCCCATCAGCTTGCAGTGTCCTCACCCAAAGACAACCTCCATGGTTTCTTCAAAATGCCACTTGTTCTTGCAGTGAAAGAGTATGTCTCCTAATAACAACAGCCCAGGAAGTGGTAAGAGCACGAGCGTAATATCACATGATACCACCTACTTATTGAGAAAATACCAGACTCTAAATAATTTTAATTTTGCACTGACTTTGAGAAAACGTAAAAGGCAGAGTAGCGCTGCAATTAATAATCTGAGGCAGATTTGGAACTAAATCTGGGCTCTGCTACTCACTTGCTACCACTCTTGTAACCTGGGGCACGTTCTTTACTAAACCTTCTCTTTAGTAAACCTTCTCACCTGTGAAATAGGGATAATATTAGTATCTACCTCATGGGGTTGTCATGAGACTTAAGTAGAAAAGGGTCTATAAATTGCTTAGGATAGTGCCAGGTTCATAAGAAAGGCTCAGTGAATGTTAACAAGAAATAACCATCACCTGGAGTTTTAAATCCAAGTTGAGAAAGAGAAAATATTCTTCACCAAAGGATTCACTAAGGATTACTCTTAGAGAAGATAAACGTTTAAGGATTTGTTTACAGCTCCATCTTAGGAGCATTGAAATTCATGGAGACATAAGATAAAACATGTTTAAGTTTCTGCAATTAGAAGAGAAGTATAGGCCAGGCATGGTGGTTCACAGCTCTAATCCCAGCACTTTGCGGGGCTGAGGCGAACGAATCACCTGAGGTCAGGTTCGAGACCAACTGGCCAACATAGTGAAATCCTGTCTGTACTAAAAATATGAAAAAATTAAAAATTAGCCGAGAGTGGTGGTGGATGCTTGTAATCCCAGCTACTCAGGAGGCTGAGGCAGGAAAATCACTTGAACCCAGGAGGCAGAGGTTGCAGTGAGCCAAGATCATGCCATTGCACTCCAGCCTGGGTGACAAAAGCAAGACTCCATCTCGAAAAAAAAAAAAGAAGAAGAGAAGTATAGTTTGAAAGACAATAGTTTCACATATACAGACCAAAACAGGAAACGAAGTTACCAACTGTTGAACGCGTGGATGTAAAAGGATGATATCAATTTTTATATAACACCAGGATGACGCATTTTTTTTCTCAAAGTATTTCAGAATGCATTACATTTAAGAGATTCTTGACTTGAGGTGAACACTATGATTTTTCCATGAGCTATGGAATGATAAAAGCTGGGTAATGGTTAATACACCACTTTGAATGGGCTGCTGAAAAAGGAGAAATACTTCCTTTGAGTATTAGATTCATTTGAGAGCAAAGAGGCCACCCATGAAAGATATCTAGAAACATATTGCTCTATGTGTTTCTTACCATCTCCAGGTCACAAGGACAACCCCAGAGACTCACTCATAGAGAAACCCTGTGCTTGGGGTTTGTCAAGGAAACGAAGGTAAGTGACAACACAAAAATGAAAAGGGTTCTGGTTATTAGGAGGAACAGAGAAAAGTATTAAAGGCAGAACTGGGAGTTTAAGAAACACTTCTCATTCAAAGCTCATCATCATTTACTGATATCATTTAGGATCTGATTCCTCTTGATTGGTAAATAGTGAGGAGGAAAATCAGCTTTTAGACTATTTCCAATTCAAATGGAAGCAAAAAGAACTAAAAGTTGCAAGAAATAGAGAAAAACTACCCCTTGATGTTGATGCTAGACCCGTTTTAACTATAAGTTAAATTGCGTTATTTCATAAGTTACCAAAAGTTTTCCTATGTATTTGATGCCATCTAAAACAATACAACACAGACAGCAAACCTTCTTCACTGCTAGATTTCACCTTAATTTTTATACTATATGAACACGAAAAATGCCATTTACCCAAGAAATTGTGGAAATAATTGCATGTGGAGGGGAGACAGGATCAAAACCAAACCTATTAATAAATGTCCTTACCTTTATTTGCCAGATGCACTGGTTAGATATGTTGTAGGAGAACATAGGCTTTGGAGCCATGCAGATCTAAAATCCAATCTTGCTTCTATCAGCTCTTCACAAGAGAGCACGTCACTAAACTTTTGAGTCTCTATGTTCTCATTTCTAAGCTAGGTATAGAGGTATCACTCTCTCAAACAGTAGTTATTAGAATCAAATGAAAAAGCTTACGTGAAGGGCCGTGCACAGTTTCTTTAGTTGATAATCAACAGACATTGGCTCCTTCCATTGATTTCTGGCTGTTGTCATTCCCAGAACTACTGTGGACTTCCATTAAAGAACCTTGTGGAATCTCCATATATTTTCAGTACAGACGGGGTTTCACCATATTGGCCAGGATGGTCTCAACCTCTTAACCTCGTGATCTGCCCGCCTTGGCCTCCCAAAGTGCTGGGATTACAGGTGTGAGTCACCGCACACGGCCTTAGAGTACCTTACTTTTTACAAAGTCATGTACGTCCCCTTGGTCCAAATAATCTACTTAGCCAATCATCTTAGAACGAATTAGCTATTGATTAATAAAACATTGTATGAATATAAGCTATTGCTTAATAATATGTTAGAAATATAAAAATATTTAAAATAAAATCTTTTGTAAACCTAAACCCAAACCCCCTAGTTATCACTGACACCCTTCTTTGTCCATCATGTCCTGCTTGTTAGTCACGTGGCAGAAGAGTGGGGGAGAATGGGGGTATCTGGACTGGAAGACACTATCACCATCACAAAATGAGAGGCCGTTTTGACTTCTGAGCCTTAGTTTCCTAATCTGTAAAATGCAAAGAAGAGCCTCATACTGCTTAGTGTATGTAGTTGGTTTGAATATCAAATAAGATAATGAAGGTACAAATATATAGAAAAATAAAAGGCATTATTGCTGTCATTATGAAGCCACAGACCCACAATAAGCCTGAGTTCCAGAAAGCAAGCACTTTGTTTGTGACCACCAGTATTTAAATGGGTCAGCTAAAGTTTCAGATTGCCTGGACTCCTCCCTGCTTTCTTGTGGTAAGATATCCTGTCCCCTTTGTCCCCTTGGATACAGAGGTAGGCATGTAAGCCAATCACAGTCCCTCATCCCCTGGTCACAATGCTTGGTTCAAGAGATGGGCACTTGACCCAAGATGGGCCAGAGTTCTTCTTTTGGAATTTTTCAAATGAATCTGGGAGAGAGGTTTCATTTCTTGTCTGGTCATTAAACCATGAGGATGTGACTTGGAACCCCTAGTAATCATGTCTCCCCCCTGCTTCTTTATAGCACCCTTCAAATTGCAATAGGAGAGGAAGCAGAAAGAGCTGAGAGGCAGTGATAAGAGAATCTCTAATGGAATTCAAGTCTCGGGTTCCAACTTGATTATGTGAACCAATAAATTTTCTCTCTTTCTTAAGCAAGTGTACGTTGGGTTTTTATCAGTTGCAACCAACACTTCTGGTCAATAGCTGATCAAGAACCTATTTTTATTATGAAGTGCTAAGAATGGTTTTCTCCTCTTCTCCACATTCAAGACTCATGAGAAATAGAAATTTAATCCTTAAAAAATAATAAAACGGACTTTCCCTTACTTTGATTCCTCCCCCAGGACTGGAGGACCTATTCCTGCTCCATTTCCCTGATCTCCTCCAGAGAAAAAAAACTCTTGAAAAAGTTTGCACAGTCTTTACTTTCATGAATTGCATCCTCTTTTGTACCCACTCCAATCCCACCTCCATCTTTACCATACCACTGACTTTTTCAATATTATCTATGACCTTTTGATTCCCAAATCCATTGGTTTTCCGTCCTCATTTGGCTAGAATTCTCAGTGATAACTGTTACTGAGGACCTTGCTTTCCTTCTTTAATTATCCTCCTCATTTGACTTTTGAATGCTGCACCCTCCTGGTTCTCCTTATATTTCATTGACAGTTTCTCCTCCTTCTCTTCTAAATCATTAAATGTTGGAGAGTCCCATGACTTACTCCTAGGCCTACTCCTATCTATCTATGCTTATTCCTTTTGGAATCTCATAGAGTCCCAAGGCTTCAGATCTACATTTGGATTGATTTTCAAATATATACCTCCAGTCTGGGTTTCATCAAACTCAATTCAGTGCCTACTGTACATCTCTATCTGGATATCTAGTAGGCATTACAGACACATCTCCTTGTCTTCCCAGACACAGTAAATGACACTAGCATCAACCCGGATGATCAGGTCAAAAGCCAAAGATAATCCTTAGTATCTGCCTTTCCCTCATTCCCCAACTCATAACATCAACAAATCCAGTTCACTCGCCTTCTGAAATATATCAGAATTCATCTCACTGCCACAAAAAGACTCCATGATCCGTTGCCAGAATTATTGCAAGAATCTTTTCCCCCATTTTTTCATCTACTACATTCTTCACACAGCAACCAGAGTGATCATTCTTAAAATGTAACTGTTCATGCAACTCCTTGGCTTAAATGCTCTCCTATTACTTCAAATAAACCCCAGATCTCTGACCCTGGTATGCCACAGATGACTCACTGCCTACCCCTACATCCATGTTCCCTCCTCTTTCATTAACTGAACCCTGATGCTAAGTTTAGCACATTGCTGAGCCCCTCTCCTCACTTGATTTTTGCTGCTTGGCTAAAGAGTACAGTTTCTGAAATCCTAGTCTCTGATAAAACAGATTTTAAACCAACGAATATCGAAAGAGACAAAGAAGGGCATTACATAATGGAAAAAGGATCAATGCAACAAGAAGAGCTAACTATCCGAAATATATATGCACCCAATACAGGAGCACCTAGATATATAAAGCAAGTTCTTAATGATCTACAAAAAGACTTAGACTCCCATACAATAATAGTGGGATACTTTAACACCCCACTGGCAATATTAGACAGATCAACGAGACAAAAAATTAACGAGGATATCCAAGACTTGAACTCAGATCTGGACCAAGCGGACCTAATAGACATCTACAGAACTCTCCACCCCAAATCCACAGAATATACATTCTTCTCAGCACCACATTGCACTTACTCTAAAATTGACCACATAATTGGAAGTATATCACTCCTCAATAAATACAAAGGAATGGAAATCATAACAGTCTCTCAGACAACAGTGCAATCAAATTAGAACTCAGGATTAAGAAATTCACTCAAAACCACACCTACATGGAAACTGAACAACCTGCTCCTGAATGACTACTGGATAAATAATGAAATGAAGGCAGAAATAAAGATGTTCTTCAAAACCAATGAGAATGAAGACACAACATACCGGAATCTCTGGGACACATTTAAAGCAGTGTCTAGAGGGAAATTTATAGCACTAAATGCTCACAAGAGAAGCGAGGAAAGATCTAAAATCTACACCCTAACATCACGATTAAAAAAACTAGAGGAGCAAGATCAAACAAATTCAAAAGCTAGCAGAAGACAAGAAATACCTAAGATCAGAGCAGAACTGAAGGAGACAGAGACACAAAAAAAACCTTCAAAAAATTAATAAATCCAGGAGCTGGTTTTTTGAAAAGATCAACAAAATAGATAGACCAATAGCCAGCTAATAAAAAGAAAGAGAGAAGAATCAAATAGATGCAATAAAAAATGATAAAGGAGATATCACCACCGATCCCACAGAAATACAAACTACCATCAGAGATTACTACAAATATCTCTATGCAAATAAACCAGTAAATCTAGAAGAAATAGATAAATTCCTGGACACTTACACCCTCCCAAGACTAAACCAGGAAGAAGTTGAAACCCTGAATGGACCAATAATGAGGTCTGAAATTGAGGCAGCAACTAATAGCCTACCAACCAAAAAAAGTCCAGGACCAGATGGGTTCACAGCCGAATTCTACTAAAGGTACAAAGAAGAGCTGGTACCATTCCTTCTGAAACGATTCCAAACAATACAAAAACAAAGAATCCTCCCTAACTCATTTTATGAGACCAACATCATCCTGATAGCAAAACCTGGCAGAGACACAACTGAAAAAGAAAATTTCAGGCCAATATCCATGATGAACATTGATGCAAAAATCCTCAATAAAATACTGGCAAACCAAATCCAACAGCATATCAAAAAGCTTATCCATTACGATCAAGGCTTCATCCCTGGGAAGCAAGGCTGGTTCAACGTATGTAAATCTATAAACGTAATCCATCACATAAACAGAACCAAAGACAAAAACCACATGATCATCTCAATAGATGCAGAGAAATTGTTTGACAAAATTCAACACCTCTTCATGCTAAAAAAAAACGCTCAATAAACTAAGTATCGATGGAACTTATCTCAAAATAATAAGAGCTATGTATGATAAACCCACAGCCGATATCATACTGAATGGGCAAAAACTGGAAGCATTCCCTTTGAAAACTAGCACTAGAGAAGGATGCCCTCTCTTACCACTTCTATTCAACCTAGTAATTGGGAGTTCTGGCCAGGGCAATCAGGCAAGAAAAAGAAATAAAGGGTATTCATTTAGGAAAAGAGGAAGTCAAATTGTCTCTATTTGCAGACGACATGATTGTATATTTAGAAGACCGCATTGTCTCACGTCAAAATCTCCTTAAGCTGATAAGCAACTTCAGCAAAGTCTCAGGATACAAAATCACTGTGCAAAAATCACAAGCATTCCCATACACCAATAACAGACAAACAGAGGGCCAAATCATGAGTGAACTCCCATTCACAATTGCTACAAAGAGAATAAAGAGCCTCTGCACGACAAAGAAACTATCATTAGAGTGATCCGGTAACCAACAGAATGGGAAAAATTTTTTGCAATCTACCTATCTGACAAAGGGCTAATATCCAGAATGTACAAAGAACTTACACAAATTTACAAGAAAAAAAACAACCCCATCAAAAAGTGGGCAAAGGATACGAACGAACACTTTTCAAAGAAAATGTTTATGTAGCCAACAAACATATGAAAAAAGCTCATTATCACTGGTCTTTAGAGAAATGCAAATCAAAACCATACTGAGATACCGTCTCATACCAGTTAGAATAGCGATCGTTAAAAAATCAGGAGACAACAGATGCTGGAGAGAATGTGGAGAAATAGGAACACTTTTACACTGTTGGTGTGAGTGTAAATTAGTTCAACCATTGTGGAAGACAGTGTGGTGATTCCTCAAGTATCTAGAAATAGAAATAGCATTTGACCCAGCAATCCCATTACTGGGTATATACCCAAAGGATTATAAATCATTCTATCATAAAGACACATGCACACGTATGTTTATTGCGGCACTGTTTACAACAGCAAAGACTTGAAACCAACCCAAATGCGCATCAATGATAGACTAGATAAAGAAAATGTGGCACATATACACCATGGAATACTATGCAGCCATAAAAAAGGATGAGTTCATGTCCTTTGCAGGGACACGAATGAATCTGGAAACCGTCATTCTCAGCAAACTGACACAAGAACAGAAAACCAACGCCTCATGTTCTCACTCATAAGTGGGTGTTGAACAATGAGAACACATGGACACAGGGAGGGGGAACATCACACACTGGGGTCTGTCGGGGGGTTTGGGGTTAGGGGAGAGATAGCAGGGGATGAGGGGATTAGAGAAGGTTAGCATTAGGAGAAATACCTAATGTAGATGATGAGGGGATAGATGCAGCAAACCACCATGGCACACGTATACCCATGTAACAAACCTGCACGATTCTCATATGTGCCCAAGAACTTAAAGTATAATAATAATAATAATGATAAAAGACTATAGTTTCTATCTGCTCTTGCAGCTAGCTGTGACCATGTGACTAAGTTTGGGGCTAGAGCTTTAAATGGAAACATCAGGTGGTGCTTTCAGAAATTTCCCTAAATGGAGGAAGCATGCCCTCCTTTGCATCTTCTCCATCCTGCGGCTTGGAATGTGAATGTCATGACTGGGGCTCTAACAGATATCTTAGACCACGAGGGCAGGGGCTTCATCCTAGGGAAGGCAGAGCAGTTTGGGGTGGTTGGTTGGGGTAGAGGGTGGGCCCTAGATCCCTGACGATCAGAGCAGAGTAAAGATGAGGAGCAGATGTCAGAAACAGTCTCAGAGTCATTCATTCAATTGTTCATTCTCTGCATAGGTATCAAGTACGCACTAGGCGCCCTCGGGGATAAGGCAATGAGTGTGACTGACACAGTCTGTCCCCTCCCAGATAGACTCTAACACCTGACTACCCTATGGTGTGAGGAGTGTTATGAGGAGGAGAGGAGGGGGCCTGGCAGGACACGGAGAGGAAGACGAAACACCTACCTAGGGCTGGGTGTCAGGGAAGGTTTCCCTGAAGAAGTGGCGTGGGGAGACCTAAGGCATGGGAGGAGTTGGCACAGAGCAGTGAGGGTGGTGGGGAGTGCTCTGGGAGGAAAGAATGGCATGAGCCCAGTCCTGGAGGCGGAGGGAGTGGTACAAAGGAGAACATCACAAACTCACCAGGACTGGAGAACGGAATTTGAGGTGGTAAAGTGGAAGGAGATGAGGCTTCAGGTAAACAAGGAAGGAATTACTGAGAGTCTCCAAGGCCAAGCAAAGGAGGTGGAACTTTATCTTAAGGGAATAGCAAGCCACTGAAGAATCAAGCAGGGGAGTGAGAGCCACTTGGTCAGTCCGCGTGTCTTAACTGAATATTCGCCGTACTCAAGGCACTGGTTCAAGAGAAGGAAATTGCAGGGAACAAGACAGGGAGGATCCTGTTCTTGTCAGTCTTACGTTCTAGAGTGAATAACAGGAAATAAAAGAGAAAGTGAATAAAGAAATGAAAGAAAGAGGGAGGAAGGAAAGAAGGGAAAGAGGGAGGGAGGGAAGGAGGGAGAGAGGAAGATATCAGGGAGGAAGATATCAGGGAGTGATAAAGGTTATTTTGAAAATAAATCACCTACACCAGCAGCTTTCAAGCTGTTTTGTACTACAGAGTGACTATGGAGCTACCACCTTAGATGGGATGGTCATGAAACGCTTCTCCAAAGAGGTGAGAGTTGAGCTGAAACCTGAAAGACAGCAGCTGGGGGAAGAGTATTCCAGGCAGCAATACCCACAGGAGCAACATCTCTAAGGCAGAGACACTGAAGGAGTGTTTCGTGGAGTAGAAAAGCATCTGCGATGGCCAGAGCTGAGTAAGCAAGGGCAGGCGGCAAGACCTGAAATCAGGGAGCCAAGAGCAAAGGGAGCTACTCCTGTAGTCATGCCTCTGTCAAAGGGGGAAGCATGAAAGACCGACAGGAACATGCGTTTGAAAAACGTTTTGGAAACTTGATCTGCTTTAGCTCTTTCTTGTTAACTGCCTGACCTCTTGGAGGCGTTTGTGTTTCCAGTCATGGCTACACATTCTTTTTCCTTTTTAATACTTTATTGTTCAGGGCAGTTTTAGGTTCACAGCAAACGAGTGGGAAACACAGAGTTCCCATATGCCCCTCCTCACCCCAAACACAGCCTCCCCAACTATCACCAGAGTGGGGCATTTGTTACAATCAATGAAGCAACATTGACATTACATTATCACCCAAAGTCCAGAGTTTGCATTAGGGTTCACTCTGGGTGTTGTACATACACCCTATGGATTTTGACAAACGTGTAATAATGTGTATCTACCATTATAACACCCTACAGAGTAGTTTCGCTGCCCTTTAATTCTCTGCACTCGGTCTATTCATCCCTCTGTCTCCCCGTAACCCTGGAAAATACTGGTCTTTCCACTGCCTCCAGTTTTGACTTTTCCAGAATATCATATAGTTGGAATCATGTAGATGGCTACACTTTTTTAAATGATGTAAGTGAAGAACTCAGAACATATCAAATGCTTTTCTACAGGGGAAATTATGTAAACATTATGAACAAGTATTCACAGTTCACATAATCCAGCCCTGTGGATGATGCGTCACATTTTCAAAGAAGCAACCTGACCAAACGGAGCTCTGGCCTGCATGGATGATCTCAGACGTGCTCACGTATCTTTTCTGATGTTATCGTCAGGACAAGGAAAAACGTAAAGGTGATGCACCTTTATTTTAACTGGAGACACCTGAGGTTTAAAGAAGCCAATCACTTTCTCAAGTCTTTCAGCTGGGAAGAGTGAAATGATGTCACGAATTTCAGAGGCAAGTCTACTTGGCTTTGAATATTGACTGTGCTCTAACCAATCCCCAGGCCACAGACCACTCCATGACCTGTCAGGAACCGGATCACATGGCAGGAAGTGAGTGACAGGCGAGCAAGCGAAGCTTCATCTGTATTCACAGCCACTCCCCACTGCTCACATTACCACCTGAGCTCTGCCTCCAGTCAGATCAGGGACAGCATTCAATTCTCACAGGAGTGTGAACCCTCATGTGAACTGTGCATCCCAGGGATCTAGGAATCTAATGCCTGATGATCTGTCACTGTCTCTCATCACCAGACGGGTCTGTCTAGTTGCAGGAAAACAAGCTCAGGGCTTCCACTGATCCTACATTTTGGTAAGTTGTATAATTATTTCTTTATGTATTACAATGTAATGATAATAGAAATAAAGTGCACAATAAATATAATGCACTTGAATCATCCCAGAACCATCCCTCACCCTCGGTCCATGTCTTCCACGAAACCAGTCCCTGGTGCCAAAAAGGTTGGGGACTGCTGACTTAGACAATTGCAGCAGCTTCTACCATGTGTATAAAACATCTCAAATGTTAATCCTTTGGACATCATTTAAAATATCAATATTCTGAGAGGTTCTCCTATGAATAGCCTATTCTTTTTATCTGCTTATGCTATTTCATGGTGAAGATATTGCACCACTGCACTCCAGCCTAGATGACAGAATAAGACTCTGTGTCAAAAGAAAAAAAAAAGAAGCCCCCATATCCACTGATGTGTATTTAGTCTTCTTTTTTATACAGTGTGCTTTGTCACTGTCGTCATTATTGTGACTGTTTATGTAAATACTGCTAAACGTTCCTGCACATATGTCATTGCTCACTTTTTGAAGTGTAGGTTCCTAGATGTACTAAGTCAAAGAGTATAAGCACTTAAAAGTGCTCAAAGCTGCCAACAAAATGGCATTTTAAAATATTGTACAAATATATACTGCCAAAAGGGTATGAGGGCTGGGCACAGTGGCTCATACTTGTAATCCTAACACTCTGGGAGACTGAGAAGGGAGGATGGCTTGAGCCCAGGAGTTCAAGGTTACAGTGAGCTATGATCATGCCACTGTACTCCAGTCTGGGCAGTACAGTGAGGTCCTGTCTCCCAAAAAAAGGTGCGGGAGATTGTTATCTTCCTTTTGTTTTCCCATTATTTGCTGCTAGTGTGTAAGAATGTAATTGATTGTGTACTCTGACTTTGCTAAATTTCTTTATTAGCTCTTGTAATTGTTTCATAGATATCCTATGTTTCTAGGTAAGCAATTATATCATCTGCAAATAATTCTACTTCTTCCTTTTATTAAAGAAATGTATAAAAGTTTTATTTCCAATAGGCTTTTGACATCACTAGCCCATGAGTTCTTTAAAACTTCTTTTAGAGATGATGATTTAAGTTCATTCAATGAATCTTTCTGATGGCCTCCTCATTAGTATCTAAAACACTTACATTCTATTCTGTACCTACAATTCTGAAAGTCTCTTAGTCACATTTCTATATTTAAATTGATTTGAGGCTCACCAACAGTCTTTTCATGTCATGGCTCACGTGGACTGAGATTTTAGGGATCTTGCGGGTGGGGAGAGTCTTTCGCATGTGGAAGTGATAAGAATTGTAGCCAAGGGACAAACCAGACAGATTGTTTTTTCTAAAGAGGGCCATAATCACATCTGTACTCCATGTTCTCCAAGTCCACATGTTCTTCTTCAGGGTGACCCTGATACACCTTCCATTCAAAGGCCAACTCTAGGGACTTGACACTCCTTCTGTCTTGTCACTTGCTTGCAATCCATAGACTCTAAGGTTGAATCAGAAAAGGCAATGGAGCATCTGCCTTGTTTGAGGGAGCACTCATGCTTGAAACCCTGAGCCACCACAGCCAATGTCCTGAGACCACTCTAGTGCGAGGAAGCCAAGACACAGGGAGTAGTCGTGTGTAGGCTGTCCACCCAGCAATCCTGTACCTGAAAACCTTCCAGCCCAGACGCCAGACATATGAGTAAATAAGCCTTCAAGTGACTGCAGCCTTCAGCCATCAGGCCACCCCTAGACTCTGAGTCTTCCCAGCAGAGCCCCCAGACATCGTGGAAGCAAATAGCCTCTTCCCACTGTGAGCTTTCCAATTCTAGCCCACTGAACCCTTGGGTTCATAAAATAATTGTTATTTTAGTCCAGTACATTTGCAATGGTTTGTTACACAGTAACTGGAAGAGAGAATCACCGTGTGAAGATTGGGAAGCCGTACAAAGGGTCTATAAAATTTGGAACTATTAAAGAAGAGAAGACAATGGATGTTGGCATGGAATATTTAAGGTATTATTAGATAAGCCTCAAAACAAAACAATTATTGTGGGGCAGGGTTTCCCATGTCCTGAAGGAACATATTAAAAAACAGAACGAGGTAGAATTCCCGGGACAGGCACAGGAAGGCAAGACATACTGAATGAGATCTAGATAGGACAATAATAGTTTGAGTCCAGGCCTGGGGTCGATTTTTTGTTTAATTGGAAAATGCCTTTCAAGTGAGACTATCTAACTCAGAGAGGTGAGGGTTGATCAGATTTGTTTGGACAACATTTGCCTTTGGCAGACCCATAAAACACTGACTTCATTTTTCTCACTGAGATTAGGAAAAAAAAAATCTGTTTGAATAATAAATATCTGACTCAAAAAACCATGACAAAGTAAAAGAAAGTCCAATGAAAACGCCAGCCTACCTGCGGTAGAGAAGGAAAGAGACCAGCTTAAGAACTTGATTAAACCATTAACAACCCAGCTGAGCCTTCCTAGAGGAGGAGAACACAGAAGGAAATAAAACACGAGAAGCAAATTCCAAACTTCAGAACGAGAGATTCAGTTGAATGATATGCTTGCAACCTTCCAAAGCTGTGAAAAGTAATGTTTGGAGGAGCATAAAGCAGAAACAACAAGCAAACTTTAAGCCTTCAAAACAGCTTCAGCTCAGGAGTTTGCTAAGGCTGTAACTTCAGATGGAAACAAATGGGAGCATGAGACAGCAGCAGGATTAGGAAGCAGGATTCACAGGTCTAAGCAATCTTGAAGCTACAGGCAGTCACAGAGTGAGTGTAGACGGAGCCCGAGTGTAGACAGAGCCCGAAGCAGGGGCTCCAGGTGGAAATGCAATTAAGGACCTTCCTTGCTTCCTTCCTTCCTTCCTTCTTCTCTTTCCTTCTTTCCTTCTTCCCTTCCTTCCCTCCCCTCTTCCCCTTTTTCCCCTCCCTTCTTCCTTCCTTTCTTCCTTCCCCTGTTTTCCTCCCCTCCCTCCTTTCCTTCCTTCCTTTCTCCCTTTCTCCTTCTCTCTCTCTCCTCCCTTTCCCTCTCTCATCTCTCTTCACACGTTGATTGAAAACATACCACAAATAAAATCTGAAGCCCAGGATGTCATTGCTGCACATATCTAAACTCTGTAAGCAGGAAAGAATGTTTTCAATGTCACTCACTGGGAAAGGATACTGTCAGTTTACCAGGTAGGAACTTGGTGCCATAATCAACCTCCTGTTGTGAAAGCTCTGCCAATGGAACTTGGTACCCAAGTGCTTGGCCATGGCCAGGTCTGCCACATAGATTGTGCTACTGCATTCTAGCCTGGGCGACTGAGCAAGACTCCCTCAAAATAAAAAAAAAAAAAAAAAAAAAAAAAAAAAAAATCATGAAACACGCAAAATGTGAGAAAATAAACCACCTTGAAAGAAGCAACAAAAATAATAAATAGCAGAATCAGACATGCAAAAATTGCAGATGTTGAGAATACCAGATATATAATATAAACTAAGTATGTTTAATAGAAAGGAATAAAGGAAGGTCTGGAAAGTATGAGTAAAGAACAAGTCATCATAAATGAAAAGTAGATTTGTGGAAATTAAAGACTCAACAGAAGGTGCCCCTGCTCCTTCTAGTCAGGATGCTATCAGTGAAGTCGTAATGGGGACCCTGATCTCCCCGTACCTGCTCAGCAGTAGTGAAGCACCGCCCTCTCCCCCATCTCAGGGGGTCAACAAAGGCCAAGTGGGAAACCTGGACTCCATTCTCATCTTAAAATAACAAGCAGCACCCCTTCCACCTGCACAGTGTCAGAGAAGACCTGCTCAAACAGAAAATGTAGTAAGACCCACAGCTTCATAATACCCAAAATGTCCAGGAGTCATCAGAAAATCTTCATCGTAGCAAAGCCAAGAAAATTTTAATCTGAGTGTGAAAAAAGACACTGACATTGAGGTAGCACAGTGTTACAAATTTTCTAGCAAGGGATTTTAAAGTAGACATCATACGAATGCTTCAACAAGCAATTACAAATACATTTGAAACAAAAACACAGACAGTCTCAGCAAAGAAATAGAAGATAAAAGGAAGAATGAAACAGAAACTTTAAAAATGAAAACTACAATAACTGAAGTAAAAACTAAATGGGACTCTTAGCAGTGAATACAAAATAAAAAAATATATAAAAAGCTAAACGGATAGGCTCAGTAGCAGAAACGGGGAAGACAGAGGAAAGAAAGTATTCTATCTGAACAGAGAAAAAATAGAAAAAAATAAGCCCCAGGGACCTGTGTAACTATAACAACTACAAATGGGAAAAGACAAAGGGAGGCAAGATTTCTGCATTTCATTCAAACAAGAAAAGTACTGACAGCATTACCCAGTGATAAGTTATATATGCGCAATGTAATACCTATAGCAACTGCTAACACAGCTCTGTGAAGACGTACTCAAAAGGGCTACAGGGAAATCAAAAGGAAATTCCAAATAACGTTCATGAAAGCCAGGAAATAGAGAAATAAAAAGTAGAAGGAACAGACAATGAAAAGTAAAATAGCTGTCTTAAGCCCCAACCTTCAATAATTTCATTAAATGTAAATGTTCTAAACACACCAGTTAAAAGACAGAAAATTGGCAGAGTGGCTAAAACACGTATCTAACTACATCCATACCATGGAATCCTTCTTAGCAATAAAAAACAACTACTAATACATGCAACAAGTTAAATGACTCTTAACTGCATTATACTGAAAGAAAAAAAGCCAATTTCAAAGGTCACATATGTTTGATTCCATTTATTTCACATTCTTGAAATAAAAATGTTATAAAGATGGAAAACAGACTATTCGTTTCCAGGGCATAGAGATAGGGAGTGAAGGCAGGAAGGGTGGCTATGATTACTGAAGGGTACCATGAGGGATACCTTTGTAATGATGATTTTGGTAATTTAAAAGGTGAAGAACATGAAAATCATGGTGCTAAACTTACGCAACTTTGGATGCCCTGAATGAATGGCATCCATTCTAGTAGAAAACAATCCAGACTAAAACTGCTGAAGGAACTCCAGTTCCACCAGGCATGAAACTGTATTCAAGCAGGCTATGCCCAAAAGAGGAAGATTGGGGGTTTTATGGTTTTACTTGCCTTTGGTCTTGCCTTTAGATTAATAACCAGTGGTTCTGATTTCTTTGAATATTAATGCATAAGTTCAAAGATATTTAATTTTGAAATTAATTTTCTGTTATAATTTGATATTAGGAGGGGCTTCATATTGTTAAAATTTGGGACATTTTTCTGTTGCTGCATTGTATTGTTAGAGTATCTTGATGCTGTCACTTTACGTCACTATATAATTTCCAATCAGCAATATTGAACATTTGGGGGCCTCGGAGTTAATTTAACGAGTATACGTATTCTTCTAACCCATTTTAATTATTGAGGGTATCTAAATTGCCAAACCTTGTCCAAAGGATGATATCCAAAGGAAGCAGTGGTTGGTACTGGGAACACAAGCTTTATGGAAATGCAGCAGTACAGTCATGATAAACTGTTCATCTAGTCCTTCCAGGGGAGCCAGGAGTGAAAGGAACATAAATCTGGAGAGTGTTGGGGGAGACAGCCATTCCTCTTGTCTTGTGTTTTCAGCCCCCATGTAAGTAGTCACTCCGAGGGTGGAAGGGTCTTCTATCACTGGCAGGTAAGGTTAAAGAATGGATTAAGCCTGGCTCTGCCCTTCCTGGGCTTCCTCCCTCCAACTGCCTGCTCACTGAGAATGAACATTCTCTCTGTTCCTTGGCTTACTCCTGCTCTGCCAGTCATTGTGCTCTGCCTGTAAGAGGAGAGGTCAGTTTACTTGTCAGATAAGTATTAGGAAGCCAACTGTGACATCCGAGCTACATTCTCCAAAACAGCTTTTACAAAACAAACACGGAGCTACTATTTTCATCGCTATCTGACTATCTTCTACTCCTTTCTTCTCAAGTAGCTCCACATTTATGAATGAAGTTGTTTATTGGCCCCCAAAAGTCCCAATAATGTTGGCTCCGGTCAGCATGTGTGGAGCTAATTGCTAGTTCTCCTCTTTCCTCTCCTTCAGGAGAGGCAAACTTAAAGCAGTTTCTTCAGGTAAAGAATTCTACGGAAAATAGATGGCCCATTCAGCCAGTTGCCCCTTCAACCTGACTTCTCTGCTGTTCCTTTGTAAGGAGCCAGCCCCTACCTTCCATTGACCTGATTTAAGGATTATCTTTATTTTATTTCCTATTAAGCTGACACATTCTTAAAGCTATCATGGCAGATGAAGAACAAGAGCATAGGTATATTTTGCTCAAACACTACATCCTCAGGGTGCAGTGGCTCATGCCTGTGATCCTAGGATTTTGGGAGGCAGACTGCTTGAGGAAGGAGTTTGAGATCAGCCTGGGCAATATGGTAAGACCCCATCTCTACAAAATATGAAAAAAATTGGCTGGGCATGGTTGGCAGGTACCTGTGGTCCCGGCTACCTAGGAGGCTGAGATGGGAGGACTGCTTCAGCCTGGGAGGTTGAGGCTGCAGTGAGCTGTAGTCACGCCACTGCACTCTGACCTAGGTGACAGAGTAAGACCCTGTCTCAAAAAAAAAAAATTACTTCCTCAAAATTCTCTCAAGACACCTTCTCAGATGTAGACAATAAATATCAAGACATGGACTATGGAAGACGTTCTAAGGATGAGGACTCTCTAGATATTATTGCCTCGCATTAAAAAAAAGATGAAAATCTCGTGTATGTTATAATCATCAGAGCGAGTTGTACACAATGTTTTTAAAAAGCCACAGTGACTATCGTCTCTATCAAAAGAATAAGAAAGAAAAAAATTACAAATATATTGTCTACATCTTGTAAACAGCTGGCCAATAAGAAAACCAAAATCATAAGCTTACTTTCACCCTACCTTCCTGGAAAATTAAGCTTCTTAGCTAAGAAAATGGGGAGTATCATTACTCACTAGACAGGACTGCAGGACGGTGCTCAAGAGGCAAAGCATCTGTTGGCAGAAGAGAGGTCTGGTTCTAACATCAACGTCGGGTTAGCCACAAAATGGTTGCTGCCTCAGTTTCTTCATCTGTAACTTGGAAATTAGTCTAGTATATGAGCCACATTTGCATTATTTTAATGAGCTAAATATTGACATTGTATTATCATTAAAGCAGTTTAAAATATATAGTTTTAAAAGTACAAGTAACACCCTGCTACAAAATGTCATCTTGAGCACTGAAAGAGGGAAGCTAACATCTACAAGAGCCTTCGTAAAAACAACACCTAGGCTGGGTGCGGTGGCTCACACCTGCAATCCTCGTACTTAGGGAGGCCACGGTAGATCACCTGAGGTCAGGAGTTTGAGACCAGCTGGCTAACATGGTGAAACCCCATCTCTACTAAAAAACCCAAAATTAGCCAGGCGTGGTGGCAGGTGCCTGTAATCCCAGCTACTCAGGAGACTGAGGCAGGAGAATGGCTTGAAGTCAGGAGGCAGAGGTTGCAGTGAGCTGAGATTAGTGCCATTCCACTCCAGCCTAGGTGACAAGAGCAAACCTCCATTTCAAAAATAAAGAAGTAAAAATAACACATCATGAAGGTATTGTTATTTATCAAAAGAAAAAACAGAGAAATTCTTATCATGGCTTACAGCAGCCTTGATAAGAGGCTACATCTGTCCTCAGGCTCAGGTGATCCTCACACCTCAGCCTCCCAAGTAGCTGGAACTGCAGGCACATACCACCAAACCTGGCTAATTTTTCTAATTTTTGTAGAGACGAGGTCTCGCTATGTTGCCCAGGCTGGTGTCAAATTCCTGGGCTCAAGCGATCTACCCACCTTGGCCTCCCAAAGTGCTGAGATTACAGGTGTGAGCCACTGCGCCCGGTTGCAGAGTGATTCTTTAAAATAGGTGTAATGATACCTCCTAAGATGAGGCTCAAAGTGGTTAAGTATGTTAATTTGTGTAGCAGCAAAAGAAAAAAAAAAGTGATTAAGTATATTTTCCAGTGTCAGAAACAGTGAATGAGGGAAGACGTCCAGAACATGTATTTTTCTTTTTTTTTTAAGTTAATTTATTGTGTAGTTATTTACTTTTAGAAACAGGGACTTGGTCTGTCACCCAGGTTGGAGTATAATGTCATGCTATCATAGCTCATTGCAACCTCAAACTCCTGGGTCCAAGCTCTCCTCCTACCTTGGCCTCCCAAAGTGCTGGGATTACAGCCATCGGCACTGTGCCCAGCTGGAACATAAATTTTTGTTACTGGTCTTTGCGTCTTCTGGTTCATCGCACAAGGGATGCCATTAACCCATCATCAAAATGACACGTTTTGTATGGTTTGTAGAAATAGTGATGGATCTGCTGTAACCGTATATATGATGAACAATTAGAAGAGTCCTGGCAAGGATAAAGTGGGCTGCCAGTTTGTGTATGTGAAATAGAGCAAAGGACTTGTCTGCCGAGGGGTCTCACGAATATTTCATTTGTTCCTCGTTCCTTCTTCCCTTGGACAATCACTGCCAGTCACCACCGCCACCACCAATGTTACCATTTATTGAATGTTCAGTGTATTCCAAGTGCTCTGTTGAGTACCTTACACAAATAATATAATTTCATTCTTGCAACATTGGATCTATGAGACAGATATTACCCACTTTACAGAGGAAGAAACTGAGGTTTAGAAAGTTTAAGTAACTTTTTGCAGGTCACTCAGCTACTGGAATTAGGATTCAGTTTACGGTATGTTCATTTGCACATTTTGATATGCCCTTTTGTGATTATTGCCAAATAACTTTTCACCATCCATAATTGTTTTCCTCTCTGAGAAGAGCCAAGTAAAGTCTTTAATTAAGGGCCCGGCTCAAAGTTTTAATTTCTTTGTACCCTACCATTAACTAGCTGTATGATTGTGGATTTGTCTCTGAACCTGTTTCCTTGTCTAAACAATAGAAATAAATAGCAAGTATTCTCCTAGCTAATTATGTTGTAAAACTTACAGTCCTTCAAATGTATGTGATATGATGCTATAATTATTCTCTCTATATCTGACAAGGCCTGACAATGCAAAGATGTCAGTATAAACTCATTTTTCATTAAAATTTACCTGATATCAGTCATAGCAGCCTCTGCACATTGAAAAAAAATTTACTAAGAACAAAGATATTGTCTCTTTAGCTTCTTTTTCTTTCTCCAGTTGAATTTGGTTTCACAAATGTGAAATAGCACCTATTTTTCAATCTTCCTTTAATCTTTCTTATTCACTGCCCGTAACTGATCCAGAACCCCTTCTCTGGGCAATAAGAAAAGTGAGAGGTTAGGCACGCTGTCAGGAAGGTAGCAAAAGAGCTGTGAGGGAATTTATTAGGCCTTTACTATGGGACAGATGTTGTGATCTGTGGTGTGTGCATACTTATCATTGAATCCTCATGTGGAAGTTAATTGATCAATAGCTGTGATGGTGCTTGGAAAACAACGGTTACTGTCAGATATTGACAAACTGTAAAGTAACAGCTTGCGGGAATTAAGCATCATGTTTCTTTAAATTATTTAATAATTATCACAAATTCCCAGTCATTACCATTCTGCCTCTGATCTAGAAAGGGAACTCAGGTAACCTATGCCTAGCAAACCTTCCCTTTTCCAGTTTGAAAAGCAGCCTTAAATTATGCAGCTTCTCAAATTTTATTTACTCCATAGTATTTGCTACTGCCAGACAGGCAGCAAATTCCCCTTTGCCTTTCCTAAAATTATTGGCCTTGCCTACTCTGCTTGTCACTGAATAAAATGTTCTTCACACCAAAAGGAAACCCAACTTGTTTCAGCGTCTACAGGACCGTCCATGTGAAAAGCCCTCATCAGGCTGTAATACAGATCTTAACTAGAAGTTTGCATGAGCAACTCATCAGCAGTGTGTTAAAATCTTCTGCAACAATATACTTTGCTGGTTGCTGTGCTGTCACTGCCTCTATCGAGTTGGTTAGGTAAACATAATGCCAGAAGGGTGGTTATGAGAAAAAGAGGGAGAGAGAAAACAAGGACAATTTGGAATCAAAACAAAACTTGGCCAGGCATGGTGGCTCACGCCTGTAATCCCAGCACTTTGGGAGTCTTGAGGCGGGTGGATCACTTGAGGCCAGGAGTTCAAGACCAACCTGACTAACATGGTGAAAGCCCGTCTTTACTAAAAATACAAAAATTAGCAGGGCATGGTGGCGCACACCTGTGATCCCAGCTACTTGGGAGGCAAAGTCATGAGAACTGCTTGAACCCAGGAGGTGGAGGTTGCAGTGGGCCGAGATCATACCACTGTACTCCAGCCTGGGCAACAGAGTGAGACTCCATCTCATAAAAGCAAAACAAAACTTAAATTCAAAGAAAAGGCATTTTGTTTAAAAAAAAACAACAAACTTTAAAATAGTTAAGAGATATTTTTGCTATAACTGTATCATTTGTAAATGATATAAATGGCAGGCCTGATCTATCTTAGACAGAAAAAGATACAAAATAGAGCAGAAGCCATCATACTAGAAAAGCGAGCGGTACAACATTACCGGCTCTACCGTCACCTGAACTTCCTCCCACCTTTCAGAGTCAGGGTGGGATCTGGATCTAAGACTTTCAGCTTTTCTCATCTCAGCTAAATCTTCCAGACATTCTTTTCTCCCAGGTTTTAAAACTTTTCTGGTTCTGTATGTCTGATGCAAAGTTATTCATTCCAGTACAAGGCAAGGGCATGGAGGGTTTTAGTAGCTCAATTCTAAAGAACACTCAGGTCTGAAAAAATAACTAAAAATACGACTTAAACATGAAAGATAACAAGAAAATCAAGGAAAACCAAATAAAGTAAACAAGGAATGGGAAAAAATGTAAATGTAACAAATTGAATCTCTAAGCCTAGAGAAAGAAACTGGCTGGTGACAAGTATCTCCTGCCATCTGGATCTGCATGTTGTTTTCACCCCTTCAACCTTTCCCCTCCTCCCGTCCCCGAAGCATATGCACACAGAGCCATCGACGTTGTGGACTTTAATCCTATTTTGTTTGTTTGTCTTTTACTTAATGTTTGTATTTTTTACCTTTTTCACTTTGCCCCTCACTTTAGCCAAAAATACTGGCTCTACCGTCACCCGAACTTCCTCCCACCTTTCAGAGTCAGAGTGGGATCTGGATCTAAGACTTTCAGCTTTTCTCATCTCAGCTAAATCTTCCAGACATTCTTTTCTCCCAGGTTTTAAAACTTTTCTGGTTCTGTATGTCTGATTCTCCAGTATAATTTTTTTCATGAATCCCGGGGATGTTTAAAGTCTTACCTATATATACAGTTTGTTCTATTATATTTAATTTAAAGTTAGTGGTCTTGATTATTTTTTTACTTTCCTATGATCTCAGACATCAAATATAACGAATTCTATTTCTATACCAGATAGATAAGCAGAACAAGTAAAAGATCCACAGAACCAGGGGAGACTGAAGGTTTGTTAAGCAAAAATTCCAGTTAGAGATTCCACAAAAAAGTGATACATTACTGGATTCTGATCCTGAAGCCGGGAGGTACCAGCAGTTCTTTATAGGAACTTCCATGTGCGATAAGCTAGGGTTCTAGACTTACAGAAATTCTTCATCCTAAGTTTAGGTTGAATCTTTTGAAGTCAAGAGTCTTTCCCTCTCATAGTTTATAACTCCTTTTATAAATATGGATGGATTAATCATATTTGTTCTTAAAATGTGAGCCAATTGATATTGGGTTAATGTCAATTTATGAGGGTCATCTGATGCAATATTTATTCTTTTCTTTAAACTAATTTAGAAGAATATAAAAATGTATGGTTCAGAAAAGGTGATAAACACGTAACTCAAGACATAAATGCTAACAAGCTAAACAGCTATCCTAAAGGAACTTGGCAAATTTAAACACAAAAGTTTCTTTTCTTTTTTTTGTTTCTTCTTTTTTAGAGACACAGTCTCATTCTGTCACCCAGGTTGAAGTGCAATGGTTTGATCATAGCTCACCGCAGCCTGAAACTTCTGGCCTCAAGTGATCCTCCCACCTCAGCCTCCTCAAGTCTGGGATTACAGGCATGAGTCACTGTACCCAGCCTAAAATTTCTAACAGAAGAATTTAACAACACCAAAAGCTGCCAAAATAATAATGGTAACATAGAACATGAATATTAAAGCATGAGTCACATGTGTATTGTACCTATCACTTATTTAAAGTATATCATTATATAGCATCAATACTTCAAAAGAAGATAGATATCCTAGAATTAAGCCAATAGAAACCCATATGGCTGGGCCAGACACTGTGGCACACACCTATAATCCCAGTGCTCTGGGAGGCCAAGTGGATGGATCACTTGAGATCAAGGGTTCAAGACAAGCCTGGCCAACATGGCGAAACCCTTTCTCTACTAAAAATAAAAGGTAAAAAAAAAAAAAAAAAACGAAAAAGAAAAGAAAAAAATAAACCCACATGGTTGGAGTGAAATATTTGTCTTGAGCCTCTTTTATCTCAGCATGATGATACACATTAGAGAACAGCGCTTCCCAAACACAAGGTTAACTAAGACCTATCCAATAATAATTCAATTTTATAAAAATAGAACTATGGGTGTATACCAAGTTTCATATTGGTCAGAACTTTTGCCTAAACTGCTTTTGTTACATGCAGATAAATATCGTATGTCAAGAATAAAGGCAAAATTAGAACTGTAGTGTGACAATCAAAAATATAATGGTAATGTCAACACTAAACATTTGAAATCATCTCTCTTGCCTTAAATTTATACCTAGTAATAAAAAATATATATTTATCTTATATCAAATATATGAATTTCATGATCAGGAATCTTGAGTGGTAATTTTCACCTGATGACCTATAACGGCAGCAAGGACAGGGAATCAAATAAAAAGCGCAGCCTCGCCTCAGAGGCCCCAGCCTCAGCTTATAATGGCCCAACCCCTAGAGAAAACTCCTTAGCATCAAATAAAGAAAAATATTTAAAATTTTAAAAAATTCATATGGGCTATTAGAATTAAATGATACTGGATTATCGTGTAATTTAAATGCTTGCATTGTGATTTAGAAAATAAATTATTTATCAAGTGCCTATTAAATACTAAATAAATTAGCGTTTCTCTCAGTCCTTATTGACTGAATATTACAGGTAGGGAAACAAGCTAGGTGAAGTCATTTCACTGCTGCCCTGTGCTAGAACTATAATTTGAATCTATTCATGCTCTACAACTTCTTTTATAAAAAAAGCACTGAAAAGTTCTCTTCTGTAAGAACCTTTTGATACATATATACTTACAAACACCTCTTGTGTCAATAAAGAAACATGATTCTATCTAAAAAAGAAGCATCTTTTAGATTTCTTGTTCCCTTCCAAGATTTAATTCCATTCTTTGGACAGATAATCTAATAAGTTTGGGTACTCACACTTAAGTCTCTCCTAAAGATTCACATGTAAATTGTTGTCCTGTTTGTCAAACAGAACAGATGTATGCAACAAATAAGCGCAAATATTTCCTTTCAAAAAACAGCCACGTTTACCGGACTATCTTCTTTATTTTTTCTCTCTCCATTTTACGTACCATTCCTCAAATATATACTGTGCTCTTTGTAAGTTGGTTATGTAGTCCAGTATTTTTAAACATATTTTATGGGGACATTAAAATACTATTTTTAAATTCAAACATAGCCATGTCACATCTGGGTAAACAACAGGGAATCACTTAAAGGAGACTGCCACATCCATCGTCTTTCCAATTGCTCTCTCTGTGGCTACAGTTAGTGCCTTTACTTCCTCTCTGCCTGCCTAAACACACTTTTTCATTCCCTGTGAGTAAAAATTCAAGAAGTCCTCCCAGCATTGAAGCAACCTGCTGCTACCCTACTCACAAGGAACCTCAAACTAAAGGCAAGTCTGAGAAAGTTCAATTGTAAAATCACGGGAACAAGAGGCTGACCCAAAGAATCAGGCCCCTCTGGATAGCACCATCAAAGGCCCCCCTCAGACAACACCCGCCAGGACTCCCATCAAATTTACTGCCACCCTCTGAGAAACTATTTACCTGCTTCCATGTCTCCCTGGGGCTTGGGTGCTGTGCAGTAACAGCAGTCCAAGAAGATGACATAGTTAAGAACATTGAAGAACAGACCGACAATTCCAGCACTGAGAACCAGTAGTGGCTCCTCTGTCTTCTGGGGGATTAATGTACCTTTTGATGGCTTCAACCAGGATGCTGAACATCAGTGCCACCGCAAAAATGGTGTTCCCAAATGCTCCCACAACATCCGCCCGCAGAAAGCCGTAAGTGCTCTTCTTGTGCTGTTTTATGTTGCTGACCCTTACACCGAAGAAACCTATGACCATGGACACAAGGTGGGAAAGGACGGCAAACGCATCGGAGGCCAAGGAGAGGGAGTTGCCAACGTAGGCGATCACTAGTTCCATCACAAAGAGGAGGATGCTAACGACGCACATGAGGATTAAACGGAAGCTTCTTCCGGAGTATCGCCCCATGGCGGCTCGGTGTCCTGGCAGTTCCTCTCCCTTTCTTGGGAAGGCTGAGCTGCTAGGGGAGCAGCTGTAGATTCTGTGATTACAACTCCTGGGTAACTCTTCCCCTTCAGCCCTCTGGCACTTGTCATATTTGGAAATCACCTTTTATAGGTTGCTATAAAGCCATAAAACAGTTTAAAGGGCAATTAAGCAAGAGATGTCACGTGAGCTAGGATTTATGGAAATACAAGACACTGGCTTCAGATACGGACTTGAGAGACTTTTTTGTTTGTGTGCGTGTGTGTGTTTAATTACAGAAGTCAAGAACTTCTGTGTCCTTGAATCATGTAGAAGCTCATCAGTGGCTATGGCCTTTCCAGCTTCCATGCTCCATGTGTGCAGCAACAGCTCAGGTGAAGCAAGTCGTTTACATCTTGCCCACCTGGTGTGCAGTTTTGAATGTCATTTACTGTGTAAAACAGGGAATATTCTAGGGGGTCACTAATTGGAAGATCAGAGCTATAGCAAGTGAAAGCCAAAAGTGAAGCTAGGGTGACTTTTCTGCTGCTCTACCCACTGACCTGGAAAAAACAAGCACACTATTTCCAAACATTCTCTATAAAACAAAAGAAATATTCCTCGTATTCAGGAAACTTTTAAACTGGAAGTGCTGAAGATGTAGTTCCTGTTAGTTTCCAGGAGGAAAGACAAGTAATAATGATTTCACTGATGCAAGGAAAGTTTTTGTTTTTATTTAAAAAAAATCTTACCTGTCAAACAGCATAGCCCTTAAAGGCCTATCAGTTCCTAAATCTCTGAAACAGCAACGGCCTCTATTATTGCGAGCAGCCTGACTACTGTCACTCTTTTAAAGAAACACAGTGATATCACAATCTCTTTTTCTCCTAAATGTGATGTTAATGTTATATGTCGACTTGACTGGTCATTTGGCCAGTGACGTGCAAGACTTTCTGGCTTTGTCTGTGAGTGTGTTTCTGGATGAAATTAACAGCTGGATCAGTAGAGTGAATGAAGGAGATTGCTCTCTCTAATGTGGGTGGGCCTCCTCCAATCAGCTGAAGCCTGAATAGAACAAAAAGGCTGAGTAAGAGGTACCTCTTCCTGCCTGACCACCTTCAGCCTGGGACGTTTGTTTCTTCCTGCCTTCAGACTCAAACTGAAACATGGACTTTTCCTGGGTCTTGAGCCTGTGGGTCTTATATTTGGGCTGCTCCATCGGCTCTTCTGGGTGTCTTGGCTACTGATTCACCATCAATCTTTGGACTTCTTAGCCTTTTAATCATGTGAACTAATTCTTTGTAATACATATATACACACACACACATATATGTACATATATACATATGTATATAACTATATATATGTATATAACTATTTGTATACCACACATACACATTCTTGTTGGTTCTGTTTCTCTGGAGAACCCTGGCTAATAGTCCGATTTTGACTAAAACCTGACAATTTAGACAGTAGCCCTAACAGTTTCCTTAGTATCTCATAAATTATCTCCAATTCAGTTAATATTCTGACAGACTTCTGATACAACCACATTGTGAAAATTATTGCTCTACTAGCTCATTCATCCATTCATGCCACAAATACTTACTGAGTGCCGACATGCTGGACAGAGTTCTAGGCTCCAGAGAGACAGCAGTAAACAAAACAGTCAAAAATCTCTGCCCTTATGAAGCTTGTATTCTAGTGAGCGGGGGAGACAGATGATTAACAAAATAAATCATGAAATGTATTGAATGTCAAATTGTGATAAGTATGATGAACACACATAAGGCAAGGGAAAGAGTGTCAGCATAGGGATGGGTTGTAATTTTAAATAAAATGGTCAGGGAAGAATTTACTAAGATGTTCTTCAAATAAAAGTTCTGAAGGAGGTAAGAAACTAAGAAACCACGCAGACATTTGAAGGAAGATCTTTCTGGGCAGAAGGAACAATGAGCATGAGAATTCAAGGAACATCAAAGAGGTCAGCAGGACTGCGAGGAGTAACGGGGCAATGAGAAAGAGATGATGAAGCTAGAGAGGTGATGGGGCAGGGGCAAATCAGTGAGGCCCTGACATGAGAGAAAATTGAGCAGAAGAATGAGGAGGTCCTACATATGTTTTAAAGGAATCACTGGATGTGTTTGAGATTACAAGAAAGCGGAGAGACCAGTTAGGAGGCTACTGCAATAATCTAAATGAGACTGTGGTTTAGACTAAGTGGAAAGTGGAAACACCCAGGCAGGACTGGCTCCATAATTCATGGGTTCTACTGCAAGATGAAAAGCAGGATCCCTTGTTCAAAAATTGTCAAGAATTTTTTATTTTTTTGAGACAGTCATGCTCTATTGCCCAGTCTGAAGTGCAGTGGCACGATCTTAGCTCACTGCAACCTCCACCTCCCAGTTTCAAGTGATTTTTGTGCCTGAGCCTCCCAAGTAGCTGGGACTACAGGCATGAGCCACCATACCCAGCTAATTTTTGTATTTTCAGTAGACATAGGGTTCCCCCATATTGTGGAGGACACGGGGTTCTCCCATGTTGCCCAGGCTGGCAGTCTCAAGTGCCCGCCTTGGCCTCTCAAAGTGCTGGGACTATAGGTGTAAGCTACCATGCCTAGCCAATTATCAAGAATGTTTAAGCCAGGCATGATGATGGTCATCTGTAACCCCAGCATTTTGGGAGGCCAAAGTGGGAAGATCACTTGAGGGCTGGAGTTCAAGACCCTCCTGGGCAACATTGCAAGGCTCTGCATCTACAAAAAAAATTTTTTTAATTAGCCAGGCATGGTGGCATGCTCCCTGTTGTCCCAAATATTTAGGAGACAAGCATGAGGGAGGATTGCATGAGCCCAAAAGTTTGAGGCTGCCGTGAGCTATGACTGTATCACTGCACTCCAGGCTGGGTGACAGAGAAAAACTCTATCCCTAAAAAACAAAAACACAGTTTTAAAATGGTGCAGCCCCGGAAACCACAAGGAGGAGGCTCAGTATTCTCTCCTGAGCGTGAAGTTGGCTCTTGATGTTGCTTCACTGCAACTGCTATTTGCCATTGATGATTGTTCTTCTCTTCCTCTGAGAGAGGAAGAGGGAGAGGAGGCAGTCTGAGTGGTTTCTCTTAAATAAATAAATAAAGTGGTAAAACCACTATGGAAAACAATACAGCAGTTCTTTCAAACTTAAAAATAGAATTGCCATATGACCCAACAATTCCACTTCTGGGTACAAAAAATTGAAAAGATTTGAAAGCAGGGTCCTGAAGAGAAATTTGTACCTCACGTTCATAGCATTATTCACAATAGCCAAAAAACAGAAGCAATCCAAGTTCCATCGACAGATGAAATGGAGTCTATATGCATACAAGAACAAACTATTCCACCTTAAAAGGAAGAAAATTCCAATACATGCTAAAACATAGATAAATCTTGAGGACACTGGCTAAGTGGAAAGGAGAAACGGAAGGGAGAATGATGGTTGCCAGGGGCTGACGGGAAATTGACATGGGGCAGTTGTTTAATGGGTACAGAGTTTCAGTTTTGCAAGGATAAAAAAAGGTAAGACTGGTTACCCAATTATGTGAATATACTTAACACTACTGAATTGTAAATTTAAAAATGTTACAATAGTAAATTTTATATGTATTTTAGCACACTCTAATTTTTTTTTTTTAATTATTAATGATTTCAAGACAGCAACAGCAGAGCACTAAACTAAGCACAGAGCGCAGTGCAACTGCTTAGGTCACACACACGTGAAGCTGGCCTGTATCCAGGAGATTTTGCAGTTAGAGTCAACAACATGTGCTGAGTAATTAAACGTAAGGTAGGAGAGAGAGGCAATAGTCAAGATGGCACTAGAAGCCGCGTACGGTGGCTCACGCCTGTAATCCCAGCACCTTGGGAGGTCAAGGCGAATGGATCGCTTGAGCCCAGGAGTTTGAGACCAGCCTGGGCAACCGGGTGAAACCCTATCTCTACAAAAAATGGAAAAATTAGCCAGGTATAGTTGTGCCCCCCTGTAGTCCCAGCTACTCAGGAGGCTGAGGCACAAGAATCGGTTGAATTTGGGAGGTGGATGTTGCAGTGAGCCGAGATCACACCACTGCACTTCAGCCTGGCGGCAACAGAGTAAAACTCTCTCTCCAAAACAACAACAAAAAGATGGCACCAGGGTTTTGACCTGGAAGAGTCATGTTGCAACTGAGATGAAGGTAAGACGAAGTTGACTGCTGTTGTAGGAGCAGCATGGGGCAAGGGGTGGAAATGATGTTAAGTTTGTGGCATCTATTAGACATCCAAGTTGAAACGCTACTTGGGAGTTGAGTGAGCCTGGAGTTCAGGGGGAGGGTGAACTTGGGAGTTGATAATTTATAATATCAAAAGCCATGAGACTGGATGAGATCACCAAGAAAATGTGAAGAGAAGAAAATATGAAGAGGTGAGACGGAGGACTAGAGACATAAAAAGGAAAATAGGAGAGTATACAGTGTTCTGAAGGCCAAGGAAGAATGTACTTTGAGGCTGAGCGTGGTGGCTCCCAGCACTTTGGGAGGCCGAGGCGGGGTGGATCATGAGGTCAGGAGTTCAAAACCAACATGGTGAAACCATGTCTCTACTAAAAATAAAAAAATTATTAAAAAAAAAAAAACACTTAGCCAGGCATAGTGGCTAGAGCCTGTAATGCCAGCTACTCAGGAGGCTGAGGCAGGAGAATCACTTGAACCCAGAAGGCAGAAGTTGCAATGAGCTAAGATTATGCCACTGCACTCCAGCCTAGGCAACAAAGCAAGACCCCGTCTCAAAAAAAAACCAAAACTGTGTTTCAAAGAGGAGCGAGAATCAGCTGAGTCAAGTGATGAGAGGGCAAGCAAAATGAGGGCTGGAAATGCCAACGGGATTGAGGACTAGAAATGCCGATGGGATTTCACATTATGGAGGCTATGGGTGATCTTCAACAGAGTGGCTTCAGGGGAGTGCTGAGGGTAAATGAGACACGGGTTCAAGAAAACGGAGAAGAGAAACTGGAGATGGCAAGTGCAGATAATCCTCTCAATGAGTTCTGCTCTACAGTGAAAGGGATGTGGACTCAAGAACGGGTATTTTGAGGTTGGAAAACGTTAACAGCGTGTTTGGAAGCTGATGGAAAGAACCAGGAGAGAAAGAAAACCTGATGATACTTAGGGGAGAGTTGTTGATGTGCCACGACTGCGAAGACAGCGGGGAAGAGATTGAGTGCACGCGTGGAGGGGCTGGCATCCACTCTGAGAACAGACAGTTCACCTGAAACAGCAGAGAAGGTGAAATGTATGGACATGAGTAGGTAGGCAGATGTGGTGGGAGGTCCCAGACGTTCTAATCCTTATTGCCTCTGTCGTCTCAGTGAAAGAGAAACCAAGATGATCAACTGAAAGTCAAAAAAAGGAGGCATTCATATTTGCGGAGAGAAAGGTATGAAATAATTGTCTAGAAGAGTGAGAGAATGAATGAGGGAAATATGGTACAATTACGTATTGACCCACACCACATATAAAGTAATGCCGGTATTATCATCATCACCAGCTTCTGTATTCCTCCAACCTCCTCATCAACAGGTGTTTCATCACAAAATTTGGTTTTGGTGACATACTTCAAATATATTTTGAAATATCCTTATTACATGATGCTTTTTAAATATTAATATTTTCTATCATTTCAGTACCATTGATGTTCCAAACCCATAAATTTTCTAGTAAAACTGAACAAAGATATTGGTTCAGAATCGCCTACTGAGCCACAAGATAAATGTGGTTCTACCTGTTATTTTAAGCCTGACGGTGTGGCAGAGTAACTTTCCAGGCATTATCTCAGCTACAAAGTTCTCAGCATGCTGCTACTGGTGACAGGGATAATCTCATGATTAGATAAAACCCTCTTAGGGTCACTGAGACTGTGGCCTCTTACTGACAACATTCAGCCCCATTCAGTGCCCCATCTCACTTTCCACCACTGATTGCCTAATTTTGCATCTCAAACAGAACTACTGCAAGGAGACACAGCCGAGAAAAGAAAAATCCTGTTTTGCTTTACTCACTACTATATCCTCTGGCACTGTGCACAGAGCAGGCACTCAAATTCGGTAAATGGGTAGCACTTTCTAGACATACTGAAAGTGACAAGCAAAGACCAAAGTTATGTTTGAAAACAACAGGGTAGTGGTAGCAACATCCCCCAACTTTTTGATGGCACTGGCAACCCCTGAACACCAAAAGTTATATGGCAGATAACTAATAGTAACTAGAGACAGATGTAAATAGGGTGATCTGTCCACCTTCCAGTCAAAATGCCTTCCTCCTTGCTTGCTTCATGTTCTGATGCTGCTATTATCAAGCTTTAAATCCTCTTCACTGGCAAGCCAATGAATGGATTGCTGTTATTGTCTAATTCTCATAAAGGATTCATGTGATTTACTGGCATAATGAAAAACTGCATTAAACACACTCTCATGGATAAACTAGACATTGCTAATATGTAATGTAGCACACTGGCCCCAGTGAATGAAGCCAGTAGTAAACATGCCTTGACCTGCTTTCTTTTTGCTGCAATGAACACGAGGCACATAATCACAAACCGTCATACATCCAGTTTACAGCTGTCACCTGCAAATAAAATTGTGTTCATTTCATTCAGGTTCATGCACTCTTTTGAAAAGCACAGACACTCAAGAAATTACTTTGATATTTTAGCTGAACCTCAATTTATGAAAAAAGCCAATTTGCCAGAGGTACATTTTGGTAAAGGATTACCTGCTTAACAAAATTACTTAATGTAGAGTTTCTTTAAATAGTGACTTCCTTTAAAGCAGCAAACTTGAAGCTTTTCTGCGGTTAGTGCTACTCAACTGAAGATTCGAAACTTAAGACTGAGGATTTGTCTTTGCACCCAGATACGGCCACCTCCTCCGAAATGGCCAGTTGCTACAGGGAAAAATGTGAATAATCTCTAATGTACTTTTTGGTCTTTTATCATAGACTGGTTAAAAAACAAAAAAGCCTTGTCCCCTAAAAGCATTTATGTTGGTCTGCAGAAAAGCAATTAGCAGCTAAAGTAACTACTATAACTAGAGTTATATATTAGAAGCAACTTCCAGTTGACCATGCATACTGGTCATAACCAACAACAGCTATTTATTATGTGCTGGGCATTGTTTTAATTGCCTTACTCTGTGAGGTAGAGTAACTATAAGACAGCTGTTAAGACTTCTCCATTTTATAACTTAACTTAGGCAGTTTATGTAAATACTAAGAAGATAAAGCATTCTCAACTGCCATAAATCAATACAAAGTTATGATTCTGAGTACAAAAATGTGACTATATATTTCAGTCAATTGAAATAAATTTCATTAACTTAGGTACATGAATATACATACTCAAGACATGAGTCTTGAAGGCATGCTCTATTTAGACTGCTTTCAATTGACAATTTCCTACCAACGTTAAGAAGAGTCCTCACACAGTGTGTACTTTTGTTCTTTTGCTTCTCTTGTTCTCTCTGCCAGTTCAAGGAAAATCTTTATTATTATTGCTCTTTCCATTTGTGGGTTTGCTTTGTTTTTTAAACAGAAAGACTCAGATTCAGTATTAGGAGCTATGGAAAGAAAGTGCTTCAAGACTTATCAACGCAGGGTATAACTGGCAATTCAGGGTCTGAGACGTGGGGAGTGCTTAGATCAACAACAGATACCTGGCTTTCAACTGTCTTCATCTCTTTGTAGAAATTTCCCCGTAGTACATAATGCAAGTATTTCAGAAACAGATAAATACATAAAACCGTATGAGTTCATGATATTTATTACTGGGATTGTTCACAGAAAAGCCTTTTATCCACTGTTAACTTAGGCATAAGAATAATTGTCTCATGTGACTTCCTTTTAGAACTATTCTTTTTTAAAAAAATCATAAAAGGTCTGTATCTGAGAAGACACTAATATCAATGTTTTAAAAAGTGAGGGGAGTTAAAGAGGGGGGGTTCTTTCATCCCTCAGTAGCTGCGACCAAATAAGGTATAGTACTTGGCAGGGTTCTTGCCACAGACGCATTTGGCTCCAGGCTGCAGTTCACAGAGTGGTTTGAAGGGGATGCAAAGGCTTTTCGCTCCCATGGATGGAGCACCAGGTTCAAGATCTTGATCCCTGAAATTAATAAACAAATAAGAATTTCATTCATTTATGCTGCACATTGCTTTTCTTTTCCATTGCAATACTTCACAAGTTTCATCAGTTAATTATGTTTACCTGGCAGTGGTCTTTTTGATCCAGTCCTCACAGTCAATTTCCCCCACAGAATGGAATCTGAACAATCTAATAAGAAAAGGAAAAGTATTCAGTATTTATAACTCCTTCAATTCTATTCTGTAGAAAGAATATCTGACGCCAGTTAGAATGGCAATCATTAAAAAATCTGGAGACAACAGATGCCGAAGAGGATGTGGAGAAATAGGAACACTTTTACGCTGTTGGTGGGAGTGCAAATTAGTTCAACCACTGTGGAAGACAGTGTGGCAGATTCCTCAAGGACCTAGAAATAGAAATTCCATCTGACCCAGCAATCCCATTACTGGGTATATACCCAAAAGATTATAAATCGTTCTATTATAAGGACACATGCACAAGAATGTTCACTGCAGCACTGTTTACAATAGCAAAGACTTGGAACTAACCCTAATGCCTATCAATGATAGACTGTACAGGGAAAATGTGGCACATATACACCATGGAATGCTATGCAGTCATAAAAAACAATGAGTTCATGTCCTTTGTAGGGACATGGATGAACCTGGAAACCATCATTCTCAGCAAACTGACACAAGAACAGAAAATCAAACACCGCATGTTCTCACTCATAGGCGGGTGTTGAACAATGAGAACATATGGACACAGGGAGGGGAGCATCACACACTGGGGTCTGTGGGGGGGGGGGAGCTAGGGAGGGACAGAGTGGGGTGGGGAGTTGGGAAGGGATAACATGGGGGAGAAATGCCAGATATAGGTGATGGGAAGGAAGGCAGCAAACCACATTGCCATGTATGTACCTATGCAACAACCTTGTATGTTCTTCACATGTACCCCAAAACCTAAATTGCAATAAAAATATAGATTAAAAAAAAAAGAATATCTGAGTTCTACATTAAACTTGCAAGCAAAAAGGATAGATCTCCCAGCCCTTTTCAGGCCATGATACCTTTGTAAACCTGCTAGAATCTCTGCTCACTTATAAAAGACAGGAAAGAATGTTTTTCCACGATCCAAAACCCACACTCACAGCACATCAAGACACAACAAAGACATCTTTGCAGAACCCTCAAATCTCCCCCACAAACTGGCTATAACACAGTGGCTGAAAAGGAGTTGAACTCTGGTTATGTTTCCCTCATTCCAAAGCTGGACTACACCTGTTTTACCTATCTAAATGGTTATCTTCCTGATACTATCAGGTGCTGTTAACAATTACAATTACAGTCAGGCAGACTTCACTTTATGCCAGTGTTCCTGACATGTCATGTAGGCAAGCGGATCATTTTTAAAGTCAAAAAATTATTTTGTATAAGAAAAAAAATCATTTCAATTTTTCTTTCTTAGACTACATAAAACAAAGGCCGAATCAAGATACTTAGGACTTTAATTTGGAAATTCACCACCTGTTTGAAAATCTCTAGCTCTGGGTTTTCTTTTAACAAAATGTGGATGTTAGACAAGTTTAAAAAAAATTTTTTTTTCTTTTTTTTTTTTTTGAGACAGAGTCTCACTCTGTCATCCAGCATGGAGTACAGTGGTACAATCTTGGCTCACGGCAACCTCCACCTCTTGGGTTGAAGCAATTCCCATGCCTCAGCCTCTCAGCATAGCTGGAATTACATACATGAGCCACCACACCCAGCTAATTTTTGTAATTTTAGTAGAGACAGGGTTTTGCCGTGTTGGCCAGGATGGTCTCAAACTTCTGGCCTCAAGCAGTCCATCCACCTTGGCCTCCCAAAGTGCTGGGATTACAGGCATGAGCCACTGCACCTGGCCAACAAGTATTAAAATTTCTCCTAGTTGTGAATGCTAACTTTTAAAGCATGTCTACTTCAAAATAAGGTTTGTCTGCAATAACCATTACGTAGTAGCCCTACAAAATATTCCTGGAGAGTTAATGAAAGGAACAGCAAAGTTGTGAATAATCTCCACATATTAGAAATACAGTGTAAAAGCAGCTGAAAATCTGGAGATCTGTCAAAGCGGAGACTCAAGAGACATTAGCGGTAACAGCAACATGCTTCCAGCTTCCTCAGCAGCTTCTCATCAACTATTCCCAGCCACACGGTCCACACTCAAGAGTTCCTTCTGCAAACCCTTCCTTGCACTTGGGATTTGGTTTAACATGTTTCAAAAGGCATCTCTGATAAAGAGACTAGGAAATTACAGAAAAACAAGGAATTCATTAGGTGAATATTCATGCAGGGTGATGAAACATGAGTTATCTAAGTCTCTTATGCTCATTCAGTAAAATGTATTAGCGTAATTCCCAAAGTTGATGAACTGTCTTTTTGATAATCTGGGTTAAGACAATAAAGAGGTGATACATTTTTAGGTAAGTCCTGGAGGTGGGAGTGGGTAGGCAGACAGAAGGTAGCAGAGATGGAAATAATAAACATTTAGAAACATTTTAATATACAAAGTATCTGTGCAATAAAAACTGAAGTGAAAACAAACTTAGAAATAGAAAAGCTGAAATAACATAGTTACTTCCCTGTATTCAAAGTTGGTAAATCATTTGCATAAATGCAAACAAAAAGCACGGGCGGGGGTGGGGGAAGTACATTCAAATAAGTATTGTTTAAAATTCATTACAAAAAGACAATGAGGCCAGGCACAGTGACTTAGGCCTGTAGTCCCAGCACTTTGGGAGTCTGAGGTCGGCGGATCACTTGGACCATGAGTTTGAGACCAGCCTAGCCAATATAGTGAAACCCTGTTTCTACTAAAAATACAAAACAATTAGTTGGGTATGGTGGCATGCACCTGTGGTCTCAGCTACTTGGGAGGCTGAGGTGGGAGAAACGATTGACCCAGGGAAGCGGAGGCTGCAGTGAGCCAAGACTGCACCACTGCACTCCAGACTGGGAGACAGAGCGAGACACTATCTCGGGGGAGTGGGGGGAACACAGAATGAGAGAAAAACTTTAATCTTTGTCTTTAGTTATGTGATGATAAAGTATTAGGAGCTAATTACAAAAAATATCTTTGGGTAACAAATTTAAATCTGGTTTCTTTGAAACTTCTGTTAACTTACAAAGTTTATAGCTATATTCTCATAACAATTTTCATAATAAAGTAATATTTTCTCCTTCTCTAAGAAAAAAATTACTGGCTGGGTGCAGTGGCTCTTGCCTGTAATCCCAACATTCTGGGAGGCCAAGGCAAGAGAATAGCTTGGACCAGTAGTTTGAGACCAGCCTGGGCAACATAGTGAGACTCCATTTCCAGAAAATATTTAAAAATTTGCTGGGAGTGGTGGCATGCGCCTGTAGTCCCAGCTACTCACAGGAGTCTGAGGGCGGGGGATTGCCCAAGCCCAGGGAAATTGAGGATACAGTGAGCTATGGTTATGCTACTGTACTCCAGCCTGAGTGACAGAGCAAAACCCTGTGGGGTGGGGTGGGGAGGGGGAGGGGAGGGTCTTACTATGTTGCCCAGGTTGGACTCAAACTCCTGGGCTCAAGCAATCTTTTCATCTCAGCTTCCCCATGTAGCTGGGGCTATAAGTAGGCACCACACAGTGCCTGGCTTTTTTTTAAAAAAACATAGTTCATGGTGCACGCCTGTAGTCCTAGCTACTGTGGAGGCTAACACAAGAGAATGGCTTCAGCCCAGGAGTTGGGAGTCCATCCTAGACAACATAATGAGACCCCATCTCGAAAAATGAATTCATTAAAAAAAACCCACAATCTTTTGTAATATGTAATGTCTTAAATTCCTTGCAGAAAATGTCAGTAACAAGAAATGGAAATACTCAAAAATCATAAATACAAGAGATTAGTAATGCATGGCAGTAGCGATAAATATTATAAATATTATATATACATAGCATTTATTTTTCATTGAATTAAGATTCTCCTGCTTGGAAAAATGTACTAAAATCAAGTCCTAGTAAAACCAGATACAATTTTTTTCATTTATACCAATAAAGAAAAGTAGAAAGATCAAACTTTCACCTACATTTAAGTTCCAAAGATCTCTTCCTCCTTCTCCCCTCCTAGTAAATACAATTTTATTTACAACCACCTCAAAGGTTGCTTGACATACATCTAAGCTGACAAACATAAGGTGAGATGAGGGATGGAACTGCCCACTGAATACAAGAAACAAAAATTTGTCTTCTGGTAGGTACTGTGTTCTTTGGATATACAGCCAAAATACCAGAGGTTCTACTTCAGAATAGTTATTGAAATTGCTACAGTAACTTATCCAATATTAGAATAAAAGACATGATTCCAGCAATACCTGCCAACATTCATTTCTTTGAAAGCAATGGATTAACTGTTACTCTATTGATTTATTAACTCTTATGCAATGTCTTTAATAGACTGTGCAAACATGACTACCATATTTCTACAATAAAGGAAAATTTTAAATTCAGTAACTAATGGAACAAAAAAAAAATAAAGTGAAAGAAAAAACACAGTGCTACGGATGACTACCCCTTCTCTAGCCTTCTATTAAAAGTAGGAAGTTTGAGGCTGGACATGGTGGTTCGCATCTGTAATCCCAGCACTTTGGGAAGCCAAGGCAGATGGATCACCTGAGGTCAGAGTTCAAGACCAGCCTGACTAACATGGCAAAATCTCATCTCTACTAAAAATACAAGAATTAGCCAGGTATGGTGGCAGGCACCTGTAATCCCAGCTGCTTAGGAGGCTGAGGCAAGAGAATCACTTAAGCCCGGGAGGCGGAGGCTGCAGTGAGCCAAGATCGAGCTGCTGCACTCCGGCCTGGGCAGCAAAGTAAGACTCTGTACCCCGCCCCTACATCCCCCCCTCCAACAAAACAGGAAGTGTGAGTCAAGTGAAAAATTACAGAACCCAGAACGGGTGAAAAATTATAAAAGCAATAATCCAGTAAGGACAGAAGACTAAATACTGAAGAATTATGGCTCTGAAGAGGATTTTGATACTTTGTACTCATTTTACAGAATAGCAAAATGAAAGCCAGAGAGATTAATTTTCCCAGCTCAAGAAATAAGAGACATATTAATACATTATGATCATAAAAATTAAAGCTTTAATAAATTCATGCTCATACTCAGCATGAATTTAAAAACAAAAAAGATACACAGGAAAATGCATTAAACCTAGTCAGAAGAGTGATCTAAATTCTGTATAGTCTGGGGTATTCATTTAGACAATAGCCCATAGTTTTCTCACTTGTAACCTGAAGACACAAAATTGGTTGTATATTCAAATACGTATACCATTTAAAATGTTACAAATCTGAAATTCTTCTTTATAAAAATTTAAAGTTTCAGCTTGAAACAGCTACATATCCCCAATATATAAAACCAATTAGGAAAGCCTATGGAGTTCTAAGGAGCCAGGTAGCCCCATTCTGAAATACAGGCTTAGAATGAGCAACGCTTTTCTTCTCATTATTCAGAAAGTTCAATCAATTGAGAGCTGAGTATGTATGGTCAGGGAATGGAAAGAAACTGACTTTTCACCTTGTTTTAGGCAGCTGCATATGATAGCTCTAAAGCTAAGCGATGGTTACTTTAGGAACTTACACGAAACTGAAATAACAGAGATTTTCAATAATGAAGAAATTAGGAGGCATACAGAATCAATGTTCTTTAGAAAGTAACATATCAAACATGGGAAAAAATTCACATAATCAGTTCAAAGTATTACTCTAAAATGGTATAATGTTGTAATGCTTTGGGGAAATGAGTAAAAAACAAATACACACTCTCCTTCTCCCTCTCTCTCTCTCTATACACACATACACACACACACTATATACTTATACATAAAACATATATTTAAATATAAAATAGACTATATGAGACTATATATTTATATATATAAAAAATGTTGAGTAATGTACTATTTTTATGTGATTGAATTAAAAAGGGATTAATATCATGTATAAATGCAATGAGCCTTAAAATACAATTTACTGAAATATTTTTATCCTAAAAACTTTTTGAAAGTCTCTGACCTTTCCAGAATCTAGTATCTTCTGAAAGTCTTCCATTGTATTAGCCACAGCCATATGAGTCTTCAGGTCTTCAGAAGCCCTACCAAACAAATTAGAAAAGAATACATAATTGTTCTCACAAATATGACAAAGTTTTATAAAACACGCAATTAATGAAAACATAATAACCTGGGAGTCAGAAGGACTCAATTTGAATCTCAAGTCTGTCACTCACAGCGACCATTATCAGTTATCTTATCATTGCACTACTGTGAGCCTCAAATGCATGGGAAATTTGTTACACACACAACAGGTGATCATAACTTTTGTTACTGCTGTTAAATCTCTAATGACCAACATTCTTTTTCTGGCATTAACACATCACCTATGGGAGTGTTATTTTTTTAAAGCTCCCTGGTCTTAAAACACTTCCAAATTCAGAGGAAATATATATAAAAGATACATATATATTATATACATCTTACATCAATACATAAGTGCCCTTATATAAGATGCAGACACTACCCTCTCCCAAACTGCGCCCCTATCCTCCGTGGTAGTGGGCCTTCCTCTCTGCTTTCTGCTCCAGGAAGGCAGGAAAGAAAATAAGGTGCCAAAGCTAAGCCACTAATCTGGTGCCTCTGCCTTGAGATCTGTGATTCTAAAAGACTCTCTCCACCGGTGAAAGAAATGAAGGCCCTAAGGCCTTCCTCTATCCCTCATTCCCAACCACAATCAGGAGGTTCTCAGCCTTGGCTATATTATAATTCCCTGGGGGGAGCTTTTAACAGTATAATTGCCAGGCCCTCTCTAGACAAATTAAATTAGTATCTCTAGGAAGGCACTGGTGTTTACTAAAGCTTCCCAGGTGCTGCCAATGTATACCCAGCAGATGACAGTCAATGCCTTAAGCCCTCATATTTATATCTCATAAAAACCTAGATCTATATGCAGCTATCTATTTATTTATTTGGAATTTTTTCATTTTTTCTAAAATTAAAAAAATAAAAATAAATAAATAAACCTAGATCTAAAATTAACGCAAATTAGTCCAGGGGACAGAAACTTCATTGTTGCAAAGCTAGTAGGAAGCAGATGGCACTTAGAAAAATAATCATAATACAAGTAAAAAACTCAGAGAGTGGCAAATTAAGCAGCAAGAGGGCTCAGAAGGAGGGAACAATCGCTTCCAATTGGGGCAACCCCAAATATTCCTTGGTATAAAGGTGGTAGAAGATTTGGAGAGAGACATAAGCAATTTTGAGCAACTACCTTGTGAAAAGGGTGACATGGATGTCTTCCAAAATAGCTTGAAGTTTAGTCTCTGCCTCATTTTCAGCAACTGTCAGCTTTTCTCCAGTATCTCGTCTGACAGCTACAAACTGACAGTTCTTCATATCACGTGGCCCAACTTCAAGTCTAATGGGAACTCCCTATAAGATAAAAAAGGCAGTTAAAATGACATATGAATGTCTCCAGTTGAATATACAGATGTAATTCATGGCTTTATCTACAGTAAATTATATAAAAAATAACAATAATAAGAAAATAAAGGCATAGAAAAACAAAGGGAAAAAAAACCAGGTAATACTGCTGAGATACTATAGAAACCTATTCCAGTAAGAAGGCATAAACCTAAAGAAAAAAATCTACTACTGCCTTAGTGGTTCTAAGGGAAGGAGGTTCTTCATGGAGAAAGAGAGAGAGTAGTTTCTAGGTCAGCATTCCCAACTTTTCTCACAAAATAGCATCCAGAAAAT
This sequence comes from Ateles fusciceps, assembly GCA_036589455.1. Lineage (NCBI taxonomy): Eukaryota > Metazoa > Chordata > Mammalia > Primates > Atelidae > Ateles > Ateles fusciceps. The sequence goes on from JAZHEH010001979.1 coordinate 9,574,131, forward strand.
GTATTTGCATAGTAATGGGGTTACACAAAGGCTTTTTGAGGCTAAATCTACCACAAGCCACTGAGGGGATTAGTACCACGATCATTTTTGACTCATTTCTGATACAGTGGTGTTCGCTGGTTATGAAGCCCTCATTCTGGATACTCTATATTTAGCATGCATTATGATCACCTGGAAGGATTGTGAAAGCAGATTTCAAGGTCCCACCTCCAGAGTTTTTTATTATAGTAGGTTGGGGATGGGACCTGAGAATTTGTTTATTTTTGAAGACAGAGTCTCCCCCTGTTGACCAGACTGCAGTGCAGTGGCATGATCTTGGCTCACTGCAACATCTCCCTGCAAGGATCAACTGATTCTCATGCCTCAGCTTCCCGAGTAGCTGGGATTATAGGCACCCACCACCACACCTGGCTAATTTTTGTATTTTTAGTAGACACTGGATTTTGCCATGTTGACCAGGCTGGTGCCGAACTCATGGACTCAAGTGATCTGCCTGCCTCGGCCTCCCAAAGTGCTGGGATCACAGGTGTGAGCCATCATACCTGGCCAAGAGTTTGAATTTCTAACAAGTTTCCACGTGATGCAGACACTGCTGGTCCTAGGACTACAGTCTAAGAACCACTTCCCTATGCTCTTTTGTTCTTCCAAAGTAACTTAAGGACTGACTGCAAGTTTAAGATTTGTGAATGTTCAATCCTTGTGAATGTATATTCCATAAGGGGATTAAAATCCTTAAGGTTTAGGGAAACATCTCATTTTTAGGGCCCAGAACCATTTCTGATAAACAGTTGGTTTTAAATAATTTTTTTGAAAAAATAATCCTTTAAAATTAACCTGGAATTTCGTAAGTTAGGTGCTTCTACATACAATTTAGATGTTGGGTGGTATACCCAAAAATACCATAGGAAAAATTTAAAATATTAATCTAGAAGTCCTTATTTACCCCTAGAGAAGACTTATTTTATAAAATGAGATTTAAAAAAAAACACTATGGAACAAAATGTTGTATGCTAAGTATTACATTATTTTCGTTTATTCATTCAATGTATTATACTGGATGTATTACATGCATTTGTAAGATACAGTACTAAGTGCAATGAAATTTTAAAGATGAGTAAGAAATACATCTTGTTCTCAAGAAGCTTCATGCTTTGTAGGGTAAGGCACAAATACAAACAATAAAAATTAATACGGAAATTCAGCAGTGAGAGACTATTCCTCAGCTGGAAGAGAGAGAAAAGTTACTGGAGAAGGTAAAAATTAATAAGTAAATTATTCTTCAGAATTAAAGAACATTCTATAAAATAACTGACCTATAGTTACAAAAATGCCTATGTCATAAATGACAATGAAAGTCTGATGAACTACTTTTGATTGAAGAACACTAAAAAGACATGACAGTGAAATGCATAAGACCGGATCCCACACTGAAAAAGGAAAAAACCAGTGGTAGCCTGCAGTGGGATGTCTGAGCTTGAGTCAGGCGAGAGGGGCATCCAGCAAGAGAACAGCCTTGTGTAGAGTGACAGAACCCATGAAGGATAAGGAGCTCATTCACGCAGGGGGAGTGGCTGACAATGGCAATGAGAGACTCATGGCATACAGGGTGACTAATCAAATAAATTCAGGTACTAAGCATAATTAGAGCTAGGCTTTTGTCAGAAAAGGGAATTACAAGGACAAAATGGGGGAAAAAACTAGAATGCATCCTGTGGTGTTTGCTGTTGTTTTTTTGTTTTCTCCTTGAGACAGTTTCACTCTTGTCACTGAGGCAGGAGTACAATGGTGCAATCTGGGCTCACTGCAACCTCCGCTCCCCCGGGTTCAAGTGATTCTTCTGCCTCACCCTCCTGAGTAGCTGCGACTACAGGCACCCACTACCATGCACAGCTAATTTTTGTATTTTTAGTAGAGACAGAGTTTCACCATGTTGGATAGGCTGGTGGCCAACTCCTGACCTCAGGTGATCCACTTGCCTCAGCTTCCCAAGGTGCTGCGATTATAAGCATGAGCCACCACACTTGGTCCATCATATGGTTTTTCATTGGAATTCAAAGTATAGCTATAAACTGTTGGGTTTCAACATACATAAACAGATACAGAAATATGGTGGCAAAAGTGTACATGTATCTGCATGTGTGTACGGATGTCTACATATATACACATATTCAGTAGCTCCATCTACTGAGAAGGCCTGGGAGAAGTGATAGCTCAAAAGCAATGAGCATACCCAGCACTAAACACCATTCTCCACTAAAAAGAACCAGAACTTCTTAGAGACATAGCTAATTCCTGGGCCAGGGTAGAGAAAGTACAGGATAAGCCTACAACATCTTGTGCCAAGAAGGAAGGAAGTACCTAAAGAATGATGGAGAATGCCAAAAGGACATAAAACCCAGCTTTAAGGGATCGTATTGGTCAAGCCGGAGACACTTTAAGCATCAAAACAAATAATGTTAGTAACAGATTCTATAACCCAGTGCATAATAATGGAAACCATGGATCCATAAAAATATAAATTAGTTAATAGAAAGGCTAATAAGAAATGTGCTGTGTCAAGATCATGATAATCAAAGAAAATCTGAGAAATGATTACAGACTAAAAGAGACTAAAGATATATAGTAACTACATACAGCACATCATTCTGAACCAGATCCTTCTGCTATAAAGGAACACTAGTCAGACAGCTTTGAAAGCTGAATGGGGATCTGGAATTAGACTACAGCAGTGTATGAACATTGCTATACTGAACTTGTATTATGCAGGAGAATATGCTGGTTGTACTATGTTGGTTGTGCTGTGATTACGTAGGAGAATGTGTTTGTAGGGTGATGGAGCATCGGGTTAGTATCTTATTTTCAAATGATTCAAGCAGGAAAAATTAATTATTTGTACAGAACCTGCTTTATTGTAAGTCTGTGACTGTTACCTGATAAAAAATTTTACAACCCAGGTAGAAGAAATACCACAAGCAAAGACAGAGGTGGAAAAAACAGGCTGTTTGTGAAGAAGAGAGAAAAGGGCATATGAAAGGGGATAATGAAAAGTGAAAGCTGGAAAGGTAATCTGAAGCCAAATCATGGAATAGGCGAATAGTTTGTTGATAGTTTTTTTCTAAAACTAGTTACAAATTTAACTGTAAAAGATTTGTGTTTTGTTTCAACAGCAACACAAAATTTAATCCTTCCACATAGTAAAAAGAATAGTTAATTCACTCAGATTATTATCCCCTTTATATTTTCATAATATAGGAAGGGGTACTAAAGCAGAATTATAGGAATTGCTGGGTTCTGGCCTCACAACCAAACCATATTATAACTCATTTATTCATCTGAGTAAGTTTCAAAATACATGTATACATCGCTCACATACTTTAGTCAGTCACTGTCAAATAAATATAAATCCAGGTCTCCTAAAATATTTTTTCTTAGACTCTTTGACTAAATGGAACTAAAGTGGCATTAAAAAGTATAACTAATATCTTCCACTAGATAGCGAACTCTCTTTCTCAATGTTCTTTAACTTGAGGCATCAAGTTTAGAACATAGGTGCTTTACTTTCCTTCCTGAGGAATACAGACAAGGAAGCTGCAGCAGACCCAACTCATACTAAGAATACCTCCCAACGTAGTCTAGGCTCACCAGGGCACTAAGAGAAGAGTGACAAAGCCAAAGCCAAGTCAGCCTAAGGATGGGAATGAATAAAAGAGGAAAGGGCACAAAGAGGAATTCAGGAATGAATGTGGATAGTTTTTTTCTTTTAATCCTGCTAGTAGCCAGCAATAAATTTCTCCTTTAATATTTCGTACCCTAAGTTAAGTAGAAATTAGTTTAGAGAAACTGCTACTGGCATCACACAATAGCAATTTATAAGTAAGCAAAAAAGAGTGCAATTAAAAAGGAAATTACATGGAAAAAAACTTCATGTTTAGGAGAACATGTAAAGAAGCAGTTATATTACATAAAAGGGAAGGATTATCACTATAATTACTATTCCTCAGCGCAGGAGATTTACCTCAGGGGCCATTTGAAACAAATAAGATGATAAACATTAGCAACTTTGGGAATCCTAGACGTATAAATACTTAATAATTCCAATATTGCTGAGCTTCTGTAATTTGAAAGCTTGCAGCTGCAATCGCAATACATTCTCTCATCCCATTGTCTATAATATGAGTTTATATAGTCTCAATTCCTAATTTCTAGATCCAGTAAGATTCCCTCTTTCAGCATAAGAAAAAATGTTAAATCCCAGAAGTTTATAAAATGGAATTAAGGGCACAGATAATCTATTAATGACAATGTGCAATAAATGAAAGTTACCTTACAAACAATAAAGCAGAATTTAGACTGGCTTTATATACACAAAATAAAAATCAACAAACTGGTTTGAAACAATGTGGTGTGAAAACTCAAGTATAAAATTAACCTTGGATGTTTCACTATTAGCTAGAAGAGACAGCTAAGAGATGTCCACGCACCATTATTCTGGTGGTTATACTATATAAATAACTTATTTATTATATGAATTCCTGGCATAAACATTTTAGTATACCAGCCACATGATGTTTGTTAATCATAAACAAGGGCTTCAAGATCATTTTTAATCTAACATAATAAAAATAGCTTCCACAAAAACTACTTTAAATTTAGGTATCACTATTACAAAGCTATGAACTGTGTCAGTGCGCAACAGTTTAAGTGAAGAAAAAAAACTCACAACTATCAAAATAGAGGAAAGAAATGAAAAGCCTTAAGTTTTATAAAAACATATGCAGAGGAAAATCTAAACTCAAATTGCAGGTGTAGGGGGTAACAGATACAACTGAGAAATTTACCTTGAGCTCCCAGTGATTGAATTTCCAACCTGGAGAATAGTTATCTCGTAAATCAGCTCTGACTCGGATGTTAACACTGAGTAACCGCCTTCGATAATCATTGCATTTTGCAATCAGCGCTTCTTTGTCTTCTTCAGAAAGTGCATTGGTAATGCCACAAGGAATAACCACCACCTGGAATCCAGCACAATGTCCCAAAATTAAATAAAGAAACAGCATATAGAAGTAATGAGCTCTCAGAAGTCAAAACCTACTAGTGACTATATTCTTAACAGAAATCAGCTTGTGTGATTTCTAATCTATACATAATGTCTACTAATTACTTGCAAATCACTTATCCATGCTAAATGTATTTTCATCTGACCTACTATATTTAATGTACACATATATATTTACATTTTTTTCAGCCTCCCTAGTAGCTGGGACTATCAGTGCATGCCACCACACCTGGCTAATTGTTTGTAGACTGGGCTTTGCCATGTTGCCCAGGCTAGTATCAACCTCCTGGGCTCAAGCAATCTGCCCTGCCTTGGCCTCCCACAATGCTGGGATTACAGGTGTGAGCCTGCATGCCCCGCTCACTTAACCTATTATAAATAGTTTTTTTAAAATGACTTCTAAAAATGTTTATATAAGCAGCTTAAAAGTTAAAAGAGCAAGAAACAATAAATAATGTAAATGGTACACACAGTTACACAACACTAGGGTCTAGACTGCATTTTATGTTTCTATTATCAGAGAAATCTGCCTGATATTCAGAAAATCATCCTTTCAAATTTCCTTTAGTAAAATGGCTTGTATTTTATAAAATGAATGATAAACAGAAATATTTTCCTTACCTGAACACACGCTACACGGGGTGGCAATACTAAACCCATGTTGTCCCCATGAATCATGGTCATGACACCAATAGTTCGAGTCGTCAGGCCCCAGGAGTTCTGATAGGCAAACTGCTTCTCTCCTGGAGTCTTTGGATCTTCAAACATGATTTCAAACATTTTTGAAAAATTCTGCCCTAAATGATGTGATGTTCCTCCCTAAAATAGAGAGAAATATAAGCTTTAATTTTAATAACCCATTATGCCCTTGAACATGATTACTATAAGATCACATGCTTTAAAATGGGACTAGACTTATTTTTTCTCCCCTTTTTTTTTTACATTAAATGAGGTTTTAAAATATAAGCATAATTACTATAACAAGAGATTAAGATTAGTCAAAAAATATTATTTACAAATGTTTTGCTCTAGGCAGCCCCTTTTACAGCAGTAGTTTCACCTGCAACGGTTAAAAAGGAATTCATATTTTAGTAGTAATTCAGGATACATACTGTGACTTAATGGACTGCAGAGACAGAGGAATGGGATAGATTTGCTTTAAATTATTATACGAAAGTACATGAAATACTTATTTTTTAAAAGAGTCTACTTCTTTGATGACAGAATAAATTACTGGATCTGTGCATGGACTGTGCTTATAGTGCCCTATGAATCCTGTGTGGCAGTCTGATACCTGGATAGCTCTTCCACTAGCAGATATAAACGCTTCTACTGTAGTTGTATAGTCTCCTCCTGCAAATTTTTCCTTTTCCGTCTTTCTTCCTTTTACAACAGGAATTGCCAGGAGTTCTTCATATACTTGAGCATATAAGTCAAGTATCTGCAAGACCTGTAACATTTTAAATGTAAATGTGTTCAAATTTAGGGTATATTTATTCATTAAGATCTATAAAACCGCACTACTTAAGACTAATTGTGTGGGAAAAGCAATTCAAACAATAAAAACCTCTTTTTATGAAAAGGTTAAAGCAGCCAGTGTGAATTTATTAAGAAAGATATTCAACAAAGCAATGTGAAAAGAAGTCAAATAACTTTAAAAAATGTATATAAGTTTAGAATGAGAAAATGTTACAAAAGATATATAGTATCAAAATGAAAATTTCCTGAAAAATAATTTTCTACACATTAAAGCCCAGAAGTATTTTCACCTGAAAATTTAAAAGAGCATACATTCCTTATTAATAACATTCCAATAAGCAGTTACCTAAATACACATAACTGCTTTGAATTAATTTGATTTTGCTTTTAACAGGTGTTATATACATTTTTAAATAACAAAATAGCAGATCTGAACAAAGAAATGGAACATAGTTAATATGGAAAATAACTTTATACCTCTTCTGCTGCCTCTTCAATGGTAGCAAAAGCACTGTGCCCTTCCTGCCAAAGAAATTCACGAGTACGTAGGAAAGGCTGAGGGTGCTTGAACTCCCAACGCTGGAAAAGGCAAGAAAACAATTTGGTCATTACAGAGAGCTTTCCAATTTTTTCTGGAGACAGGGTCTTGCTCTGTCACCTAGGCTGGAGTGTGCTGGCGCAGTCATGGATCACTGAAACCCTCTGCCTCCCAGACTCAAATGATCCTTCTACCTTAGCCTCCCAAGTAGCTGGACTACAGGTGCATGCCACCACACTTGTCTAATTTTTGTATTTTTAGTAGAGATGTGGTTTTTGTCATGTGTTGCCCAGGCTGGTCTCAAAATCCTGGGCTCAAAGGATCTGTCTGCTTGACCTCCCAAAGTGCTGGGATTATAAGTGTGAGCCACCATGCCCAGCCACTTTCCAATTTTTATTATCATTTTGTATGGTAATCAAAAATCACAATTGATCTTAAACACTTCAAAATTTCCATACTCCTAATCTGTTGAAAATAAAAACAAAATATGCTTTTAAAAAAAAAAAGAAGAAGGTGAATAATAATTAAAGAATATAAGAGGGAGTGTACACCTACCACCACATTGCACCATTGATTGAGCCTGATAGGCAGGTCTCTGTGTGACTGCACCCATTTTGCATATGCAGGATACATTACTGAAAGACATGGGAAAATAGAGACAGTCATTTACGGCCTTATTTCTCCTTCAAAGCTGGTAAGAGCTAAACCAGCAGGATAATTAATAGGAATTAAAATGTAATAAATAAATTTAAAAAATAAAATGTATGTTTGTGTAAACATATTTCCAATGCTTATAAGTGAATAGTATTACTACCTATTTCATAAAGTGTATTACTCAAGGACATCAATCTAAACAATCATATTTTACATTCTTCACATAAGATTTTACATTCTTCACATAACACTTAATGTACTTTGTCAGTTTTTATATTTTGTTTTTAAAAACACTAATAAAGGTCATATTCTATGTTAAATTCTGTGCATTCATTAACCTGTTCAATTGTCATATTCAACCCATAAGTAGGTATCATAATCTCAGTTTTAAAGATGTGGAGGCTGAGTTACAAGAAGTTAAACAATTTGCTAAATCCAGCAGTTATGAGAAGCAGAATTAATTTACACCTATCTGATGCCTCTATTCAGGGTATGAAAGCTCTTGCTATGAAATGCAAAGTGAAGATGCCTGTCTTAGAAGAGCCTGCTCATGATCTATAATTAGTAAAACCAAAACAAACAAAACTGCCAAACAGTCTGAGAAAACTAGTATCACAATATTAATAATATATTATACAAAAGTATCAGTAGAAATATCGAAGAACAAACAATCCTGAACTCTACAGATGAATGATCACTTTGAAAGACATTGTAAAACCCAAAACCTCAAAATTTCCAATGGCAATTCCATTTACCATATATAATTTTAGAAAAATCATTTAATCTTTCAGAGACTTTTCTCTACCTGCAAAATGGAAATCACAGTAACTGTCCCACCTTCCTTACAACACTGTTGTGAGAATAACAAAAGATGATGTAAAGTACTTAGCAACCTATGGAAACCCTGCATGAATGAAAATCTAAGTGTATTATTAAAATTTGAAAATAATTATGGCATAAAGCATTTGTATTTGCAATATTATAATTCCAACAATAAAAATTATTCTAAGAATAAAATTCCTTGAAAAGTTCTAAAAATTTAGAGCATAAAAACGAGCACTTAAATTAAAAATCCTAAAGTTTAATGATCAAGAGTTCTGCAACGAATATTATAGAGAGAATAAAACTCGAGACAAGTTGGCCAGTCACAGTGGCTCACGCCTGTAATCCCAGCACTTTGGGATGCTGAGGTGGGCAGATCACTTGAGGTCAGGAGTTTGAGACCAGCCTGGCCAATATGGTGAAACCCAATCTTTACTAAAAAAAAATACAAAAATTAGCCAAGCATGGCGCGCACACCTGTAATCCCAGCTACTTGGGAGGCTGAGACAGGAGAATTACTTGAACTTGGGAGGCAGAGTGAGCCGAGATCATGTCACTGCACTCCAGCCTGGGTGACAGAGTGAGATGCTGTCTCAAAAAAAATAAATAAATAAATAAATAAAAAAACTCTAGACAAGTTTATAATCAATCTTTATCCAAACACTCATGAAATTTTATATTGTCAACAGAGATTATACCTATCACAAAGCAAAAGCTGAAACTCAACTCTAGAAGCTGCCTCTGATGTTTCAGTGAGTATTCTCCTGCACTACAAGGCCTATTCTCACCTGTTTCACTAGTAGGACGAATGGCAATTGGTTCTGCCAACTCTGTTTTGCCAGATCTCGTAACCCAAGCAACCTAGTAAGAAAAAATCATTTTTCATACATGTTTTACAACAGCATTTTGGAGCAACAGTACAAATGCAGGCAACTTTCCCTCTGTTTTAATTTTTGTTATATCCATTTAGGCAAGTTAAAATAGTTGCTGCTGTTTACTGTGAGGAAAGGTACACACTTACTGACCTTCTAAATATTAAAAGTCAGTTAATTAATGTGACAAACAAAATCATTACTTGCTATAACGGGAGAAACTTTTTTTTTTTTTTAACCAAAAATGGCTTTCCATTTTTCAAAATTGGTTGTTGAACTCGAAAGCTGAAAATATATTTTCGAGTTTGTCAGAGAACACTGCAAAAAATAAAAAAATCAAGCTCACTTACCTCTGGGGCAAAGTCAGCAACATGAGTCTTCTCTTTCTCTAACGCACCTTGAGATACAAACATGGGGAAGTAGCAGTTTTCAACACCAAGTTTCTTGACCTCAGCATCAAAAAAGTCCTTGATGGCTTCCCAAATGGCAAAGGCCCAGGGACGAAGAATATAACAGCCACTTACATCATGGTATTCAATCATTTCTGACTTTGTGATGACCTTTTAAAAAGAAAAACAGTCTTTAAAGCCTACCTTGAACCAAAATTCTAGTATAAGTAGCAAGAGTTTGATAATCAAAATTCTAATCTGGAGGCTTCCACTGTTGATACATCCCCTTAATATGGAAGGTCATAATGGAAGTAAAACAGACCTGACTATACTGAGAAACAACATAACATATAACAGGGTTCTAAACTCTCAGTAAAAGTTGAATTCCACTGGGCGCGGTGGCTCACGCCTGTAATCTCAGAACTTTGGGAGGCCAAGACAGGTGGATCGCCTGAGGTCAGGAGTTGGAGACCAGCCTGACCAAGATGGTGAAACCCTGTCTCTACTAAAAACACAAAAATTAGCTGGGCATCGTGGCAGTCACCTGTAGTTCCAGCTACTCAGGAGGCTGAGGCAGAAGAACTGCTTGAACCTGGCAGAGGTTGCAGTGAGCCAAGATCATGCCACTGCACTCCAGCCTGGGCAACAGACCGACACTCTGTCTCAATAAACACCCAAAAAAACAAAAAAACTTGAATTCCAATCCTGCCTCTGCTACTGACTGTATCTTTGTGGCTTTGAATTAATCCCTTTTCCTCACTATTAAAAAAAAAAAAATTAGGCTGGTCACAGCTTGTCTCTACTAAAAATACAAAAATCAGACAGGCATGGTGGTGTACCCCTGTAATCCCAGCTACTTGGGAGGCTGAGGTAGGAGAATCACCTGAACCCAGGAGGCGGAGACTGCAGTGAGCTGAGATTGCGCCACTGCATTACAGCCTGGGCTGAGAGATAAGAATCCGTCTCAAAAAAAAAAAAAAAAAAAAAAAAAATCAATCACTATCTAGTGGTACTATTCAAGACTTTATGTAAACATGTTGAAAAACAGTTTCATGTTAAATAACTACATTACATATTATTAAAGGAATTATACATTATTACTATTAAGTTTGTGCCGAGATTTTAGAATCTAAACAAAGCAGCCTTTGAGAGACTTAACATAAAAATCAACTGAATGCATACTCACCTGAGAATACCAATCAGCAAGATTTTCTTCTTCTTTGCCTCAAGACCCAACCTGCAGATATGAGAAGTAAAAGATAAATCTCTTCATTCAGCAATTGCTTTTAGGTTGAATGAAAATAAACCACTAAAATTCAAAATAGATTACTTTTCTTCAGTATGAGTTATTTCTAAATGTATAACTCTTCTATATTCATTCCCAAGATAGTGGTGTTTTCATGTTTTGTTTTTGAGACAGGGTCTCCCTCTGTCACCCACACTGGAATGCAATGGTGTGACCTGTCTCACTGCAACAACCTTGGACTCCTTGGCTCAAGAGATTTTCTCGTCTCAGCCTCCCGAGTAACTAGGACTACAGGCACTCATAACATCTGGATTATTTTTTTTTTATTCTTGGTAGAGTCAGGGTCTCGCTTATGTTGCCCAGGCCAGTCTCGAACTCCTGGCCTCAAGGAATCCTCCTGCTCTGGCCTCCCAGAGCAGGGGGATTACAAGCATAAGCCACCATGCCTAGCCCCTAAGATAATGTTTTTAACCTAAAAAACAGTAGAGACACCAGGCGTGGTGGCTCACGCCTGTAATTCCAGCACTTTGAGAGGCCAAGGTGGTCAGATCACCTGAGGTTGGGAGTTTGAGACCAGTCTGACTAACATGGAGAAACCCTGTCTCTACTAAAAATACAAAAAATTAGCAGGGTATGGTGGCGCGTGCCTGTAATCCCGGCTACTAGGGATGCTCAGGCAGGAGAATCGCTTGAACCCGGGAGGCAGAGGTTGCAATGAGGTAAGATCGCACCACTGCACTCCAGCCTGGGCAACAAGAGCAAAACTCCGCCTCAAAACAAACAAACAAACAAAAAAACAGTAGAGACATCTCTTAAAAGGTTGTAAGATATTGTCCACAAAATCTAGCAAAGCCAAACCTAACAAAAGCTATAATTCTATGCAGACATTTCTTTTACAAGTTTCTTTTTAAGGTAATGTATTTGTAACAGAGACAAAGCCTGTTCACACATATTCTCCCACTAAAAAGAAGAATCCTATGCCAGGTTAAAGTATAGAGTAACATCACTGTTTCACTGGAAGTAACACCTAAAAAGTAATAAAAACAATGGCTATAAACACACACACACACGTATGTATTTATGTGTGCATATTGGCCAAATTTATACAAGTTTTTCTTTTTTTGAAACAGAGTCTCACTCTATCGTCCAAGCTGGAGTGCACTGTAGGACCTCGGCTCACTGAAACCTCCACCTCTCAGGTTCAAGTGATTCCTGTGCCTCAGCCCCTCCAAGTAGCTGGGATTACAGGTGTGTGCCACCAGGCCTGGTAAATTTTTTTGTATTTTTGGTAGAGATGGAGTTTTGCCATGTTGGCCAAGCTGGTCTTGAACTACTGACCTCAAGTGATCCGCCCACCTCAGCCTCCCAATGTGCTGGAATTACAGGTGTGAGCCACTGCACCCAGCCTCAAATTTTTCTTTTAACTAGAAAAAAGGTTGCAGAGATAGATGCTTGTAAAATAAACTAGGTCTGCAATAAAAAATTATTTCAGACAATAATCGTTTTCTTGAAATATTAACAATTATTCAGGAGAAAGTATAGTCTCTTTCTAGAGTTTACAAACAAGGTTTTACTGAGTAAAAATTTTAATGTATTTGCATTTGCATTCTCCATTGTTTCACTCACATACCTCAACAAAATAACTATATGAAACCTAGCACTTTCATAAGTACTAAGAAAGTAAAAGGTGAGAAGTTCTACATTCTCTTCTACTCTGCTATAACTGATTATTCAGTTTAATAATCAAAAAGAAAAATAACTGTTACATTCTCTTGTTTAAAAAGACACTGTATATGACATGAGAGATCAGCAGCAGCAGAATTTGATACTCAGCTCAACAAATGTAAAACCAAAGTATCTCAGTAACAGTTCTTAGTAAGCCATTAAAGGAAACCCATCACAAAGTTCACTCTAATTTTGGGACAGGAATCATAGATAAAAAATTACAATCACAGGTCATTTAATGACATGAATACATTCTGAGAAACATGTTGTTAGGTGATTTCATCATTGTGCAATCATCATCAATTGTACTTACACAAACCTAGATGACACACGTATATTTTCACATGGAAAACCAAATATCCCAGCAACATTACTGACTATCAATAATTTCCCCTACTTGATCTGCAATGCCAATATCAAGTGCCATATATCAAGTTTCTCTACATGCTCCATTATAATCTCAGGGAGCAACGTCATATATATGGTCCATTGTTGACTGACACATGGTGTATGACTCTACATTATTCATACAGATTGAAAGATCCTTAGAGAGCCATCTATCCCACTGTTTTGTCTTTAGCCAGCTTTGTCTTATATTTAAACTACCAATTTTTAAATTGAGGATGAAGCTCTCACTTAGTCTCCACAAAAGACCTTTATTTGAAAACTTCTGCTTAAAGTGCAAAACAATGAGTATAATTAGGCCACCAATTATATTACAAAAGAAAACGTGTGCTGTGTGTGTGCGTGTGTATACATATACACACGCACACACACACACGCACCTATATACACACATCTGTATTTACTTGAATAATCAAATGAAAAATCGCTCAACAAATACAGAAGAAACTGGTAACAGTGGCTGACTACTTATTCATTATGGTGGTGGGGAAAATCAGAAAAATGGGAAACACGCACAGGAACTTCTTATATTCTGAGAGTCTTGAATCAAACAAACGTGTTACCTATTTTAAAAATTAAATGGAAAATTGGCTGGGCACGGTGGCTCATGCTTGTAATCCCAGCACTTTGGGAGGCCGAGGCGGGTAGATCACAAGGTCAAGAGTCTGAGATCAGCCTGGCCAACACAGTGAAACACCGTCTCTGCTAAAACTACACAAATTAGCTGGCCATGGTGGCAGGCACCTGTAATCCCACTACTTGGGAGGCTGAGGCAGGAGAATTGCTTGAACCCGGGAGGCGGAGGTTGCAGTGAGCCAAGATCACGCCACTGCACTCCAGCCTGGGCAACAGAGCAAGACTTCATCTAAACAAAACAAAAAAAATTAAATGGAAAATTAACAAATGCTATCTGCTGACATTATAGCTTTAGCATTCTCTAACTTAATGTGATGCTTAAACTAATCAAAATTTGTTTTGAAAAATATTAAGAGTTGAATTCATTCACAGCTCTCTGCTTTCCTTCAAATGAAGTTTCTGCGTTTCATTACCTGGTCTGCTTCTTAGGCCCCTGCCCTTCTCCTGCTCCACCTGATGACAGCCCACCTTCTTGGTTTTTAGAAGGGTCTGTCCTTTGGCCATCATTCTGTTTCTGAGGCTTATTCTGCTTTTCAGATTTATTTTCTTTTTCTTTCTTCTTCTTATCTTTGTCTTCAGCTCCAGTGGCCGACACAGGTTTATACTCTATTCCTGTCAAAGACTTGTACTGTGCCTTTAGCTGAAGGAGTCTTGTACAGCTGTATCTATTTCATCCTTTAGTTTAACAAAAGAGGAAAAAGACAGTATTTAATTCACGTCACTGTCTAAACACACTTAAACAAATACAATGCCCAAAGCTTTATTTCCCCCCCCCAACATCAGATGGATAATGTGCCCAGGTGGTAATAAGGTTTGAGGGTGGCATATCTCACACATGAGTGTGAAAACCCAACCATCACACTTAGAAACTACAAAAAAATCTGTCCAAAATTTAAAAGCAGATTTGCAAACACAAAGACAGAGGGGTTTTGGGACAGAAAGGTCTGGGGTAGGTGTTACACTAATCATTGAAATTATAAAGATTATAATAAACAGGGACGGAATTGTGCAAAACTGTGACTGGAAAATAGCATGGTCTATAACTGCACTATCCAAATAGTAGTCACGTGGTTAAATTTAATTTAAAGTAAATAAAATAAGAAATTCACTTCTTCAATCACCAGTCACATTTCAAACGCTCAATAGTCACACGTGGCTAACGACTACTGCATTAGACAATATTGTCATCACATATTCCTGTCACTGCAGAAAGTTCTACTAGAAAGCAATGGTATCTAACGTGTATTCCACAGGAATCTAAGAGTCATTAAATTACGTAAGTTGAACATTTCACAATTATAAAGATAATGGTTATCAAATTCTATATTTACAAGTTAAATTTCAAAACTGCAACTGTCTTCCACTCTTGTGAATCTGTACCAAAAAAAACCTACTCCTAAAAAGTTAAAAGAATTAGCACTTACAGAATTAGCACAAACTACTAAGAGCTCAAAATAAAACCTACTATTTGAGTTTGACAGAACTTTAGGAGAAAGAATCAAAAACAAGGAAA
Organism: Ateles fusciceps; assembly: GCA_036589455.1. NCBI lineage: Eukaryota > Metazoa > Chordata > Mammalia > Primates > Atelidae > Ateles > Ateles fusciceps. Next base: position 9,589,466 of record JAZHEH010001979.1, read on the forward strand.
ATATTAAGGGCCTTCAATGAGCACTGTGCTATGGCCTAAGTCACTATCTTGGATCTTACAGATTGGAGAAAAACAAACAATTTAACAATTAAATACAGTGGGTTGAAGTGCTATGTCAGTGATGGGCACTGTCATATGAAAACATCCAGTCAAGTCTAGTTGGGGTAGAAACAATCAACGAAGGTTTCTCTAAAAGGCAAGGTAAGAGAATTGAGAACTGAAATATGAGTAGAAGTTAGCCAGATTTGATGGGGCAGAAAACCCTCGAGGCAAAGAAAATACCCTGAAATGTAAAAAACAAAAACACATAAACAAAATAACACGCTAACCTTGGAAGCTTTTTCAGTTTTAAGTTTCCGAACTACGTCTCCTTGAGAAGCTACTTTGTCAAAAAGTACTTTGGCTTCTGGTGTTTCTAAACCAGCGGGCTCAGAATTTCTGGCTGGACTTGAATCTGAACTTTGAGATAATGGGGGCTGACCAGGTATGTACTCCTTCCCAGTTTTTTCTTTATACTGAGCTTTCAGGGACAGTAAGCATTCTACAGCTTCATTTATTTTAGCCTAAAAGAGAGAAAGAGATATTTATAAAACTTTGTGAAATTTCTGGAAATTTAAAAATCTTTAATTATCAGCAAATCATTCCTGTAAGTAAGTTAATCATGAGGAAACCTATGTTAAATCATTAGCCCAAAATAAGAGATAAAGCTAAAGAAAAATTAAAAACAAATTATATGTAAGCCATAGAAATAAACAAAAATACTTATCAGCATATGACAGTGTAACTTTCTATTTTATACAGGTAAAGAGATAAATAATAGAACATTTAAGTGAACTGTCAGTGTCAAGATCTGGGTCTGTAAATAGTGAAGTCAGAATTTATAAAATCAGAATTAAGATCAAATCAATGGCTTTGCCTATACAAACCTTATTTTTCCACAGCTTATTAAACAGAAATTAAATACAACTTTGGGAAAAAAAGGAAGTTTGGGCCCAACTAACAAATTTTACAAATTTACAATGAGATGAGAAAGCATGCTGAAGTTTTTAGTTTGACACTTACCTTATTTTAATCTCTGATACTTCAACATAATCATAATAAAAAAGAATGATACACTCAGCCCAACCGAGACACCTGTGACTCTCTAGCAGAGAAGGACAGCAACACAGGCAAAGGACCCAAGCTAGATGCTTTACCTGAAATGGTGCTACCATCTCACCACAAACCAATGTACCACTGGGAACCTCAAGGTATCAATCAAAATAGATAGGAAAAGTGTCTCCAAATCACCCTATCCAATTTTTACTGCTACATTCTAATAATGCTTCAGATAGCTAAATAAAACCAGGCAGAAGCCAGGAAGAATACTTAAATAGGGGTTAGAGGAATACAGGCTACCAGTGGTATATCTTCAAAAATATTTGCATCTATGAGGGAGTAAAACACATTTCCTTGTCCAGCTACTTTATATTTTCTGCCTATTAGCGTGTCATACCAGGCACCACACAAAGGTAGAAAAATTTTAAAGATGAGAACAGACTGTCTGATTTGTACTCTTGATGTGTCTCTTCTTTATTCTGTTTTTAAGTAAGAGTTTTCACAGCACAAACTACTTTATCTTAAGAAAAAGGGCCAAGCTAATCAGACATACGAGAATCAAGGGGGAAAAAAGGGAAATTTCCACCAGCTAAAATAAAAATGGAAAAGAAGGAACTTTCCTGCAACTATTTCTGAAAAGACGACTATCTGAAAGAAGTTCCATTTACACTATAGGCAGGTACTTATTAGAGCTTAAAGTTACATGGTACATTTTTCACACGGGGGAGAAAAAACCCTTGTTCGGCAAGATTATAATTTGAAACATTATAAAGGAGAAAATTAAGGTGAGCAAACCCTTTGTTATGGAATGAGATACTCTTAATTAAGTTATACATTCATATATTTTCCCTCCCATTGGGAAATGGAATATTCTAGATAACTAAGTAAATTATTCAGGTTATTTTTCCAAAAAAGTAATCTTAACCACTATAGTTTGCTTAGCATTACAGAAAACAATGACCTAAATGTGCATTTTAATCCTACTAACATGCCATGAAAACTACTTTTTGAAAGGGATCTTTTAGTATTACTTTGAATTTGTCTCTTAGAATACAAAAGGGAAGAACTGATGGGTAGAGAACAAATTTTCTCTTAGTATTAGTTTTCTGGATTAAAAGGCATTTACAAAGAGAAATTGGGTGGTATACTATTATTTAGTTCAATATTATACTAGTAGGTTTTAAGTAGTAGGTTTTAAGTTGTTAGTGGACAAAGACTGTTTTAAACTTACCTAACATATGCCAATACAAACAGGAAAAGTTTTCAGCAAATAATTGCTGATGTGGATTAATGAGAAAAGAAACAACCTACACAAAATACTTTGCTAAAGGCTTAAGATGGGAATTTGAAGTAAGGAAGTGATGCTAATAATATGACTAAAACTTGGAAAATTAAATAAAATGGAGAAAATGAAAAATTTTCTGATTACATTGTTTGCATTCAGAATGAATACTCAAACAGCTATTTTTTCAGCAGCCACTAGATGGAGACATTGCTCCATGAGGAAAGGAGTGAACTTCATTTAAAAAAAAAAACCTGGAACATTATCAATTAGAAATAATATTACAACCTTTCAAAATAGTCTGGATATCTCAATTCTAAATGAAAAAAACTTTTTTCAAAAAATTATTTTTTCAAACATGTTTTTTCTAACCTTTATTACCAGTCACTCACCTTTGCTCCTTACTGGCATATCTGAGAGAACTGTATCTACACAGGTTAGTAACGACTCACGAAAGCAGAGCTTCTCACCTGGTGGGGTGGGGGATGAATGAATGGTAACCAGAACAGAAAATCCTTCCAAGTAAGTGAGGGAAGAGAGTGCTGAGGCTTGTATTGTATTTTTTAAAGTCTGCTAGGATATTTAGCAAACTAAAAGTTCACAGGTTTCAAAGAAACGCATTTTAAGAAAATAATTAACTGATTGTCTGTGCTTAGCTTAAACACCTACACCTGTAAGAAATATCCAATTACTGAAACCTAATTCTGAAAGCCAATACAGCACAGGGTAGAGCGCAGATCCTGATGTCAAACCTAAATTAGAACACACCACCTGTTCTCCTGCTTACCAACTGGGCTGCTTCATTTACCTAAATCACAATTTACCTGCTACTTTTGTCAGACACAAATCAATCAACACAAATTCTAAGATTTTCCTACAAGATCCTCAACCTACATAAGTCTTATGAAGTATCTTGAACCAAAATCTGATTTAAGATGTATTTATACTTGTTTAGCTCAAAAGCAAGTTTGAATTAAGTACCAAATACAGATACAGCGGGAATTCACTACACACATCCCAAATAAGAATTACAAACAACATCAAGAAAAGGATAGGCTTGATTCAAGTTCCCTTCCCTCCAACCTTTATCTTTTGGCCTGAGACATCTTAAAGCTATTTGGGATAAGAGTGCAGGGTGGTGGTTTCCTAGAACAAAAGGGGCACGTGATGTATGTCCTTTTCTGATAAACTGTGGTTTGGGTTTAAAAAAATTTTTTTTGTGTGTAAAAAATTAAAGCAAAGATTGGCGAGATGAATTATTGGGGACATAAAATACAAGGTTCCATGAATTAAAATGCTGCAACTACAGAAGCAAATGGTGATTAGAACCCCCCTCCACACAGACTGGGTATGACATAAAGAGAAAACGTTAGTGACAAAACAGTTGTGAATTATTTTTATTTAATAATAATTTGATTTTGTTGTTGTTACTTGATTTTTTTTTTAAAAACTGTTAACTATAGTGGTTCTCAAAACTTTTTTCCATGGCAGGGATCAGCAAACTTTTTCTCTAAAGGGCTACATAATAAGTATTTTAGGCTATGTGAGTCTCCGTTGCAACTATTCAACTCTTCAACTGTTATCATGAAAGCAGCCATAGACAGTATGTAACCTAACGAGTGTGGCTGTATTCTAACAAAACTTCATTTACAGGCTGGGTGCGGTGGCTTACGCATGTAATCCCAGCACTTTGGGAGGCCAAGGCAGGAGGACCACCTGAGGTCAGGAGTTTGAGACCAGCCTGACTAACATGGTGAAACCCCACCTCTTCTAGAAAAAAATACAAAATTAGCTGGGCGTCATAGTGCATGTCTATAATCCCAGCTACTCAGGAGGCTGAGGCATGAGAATCGCTTGAACCCAGGAGGCAGAGGTTGCAGTGAGCCAAGATTGTGCCATTGTACGCCAGCCTGGGCAAGAGAGCACAACTCTGTCTCACCAAAAAAAAAAAAAAAAAAAAAAAAAAAAAATTCATTTACAAAGAACAGGTACATGGCCAGGTCCAGCAGCTCATGCCTGTAATCCCAATACTTTGGAAAGTCAAGGAGGGAGGACTGCTTGAGTACAGGAGTTCAAGACCAGCCTTGCTGACATGGTGAAACCCCATCTCTATAAGCAACACAAAAATTAGCCAGGCATAGTAGCATGTGCCTATACTTCCAGCTACTTAGGAGGCTGAGATGAGAGGATTGCTTGAGCCTGGGAAGCTGAGGCTGCAGTGAGCCATTATCAAGCCACTGCACTCCAGCCTGGGCAACAGAGCAAGACCCTGTCTCAAAACAAAACAAAAAAGCCACAAATTTTGTTTAAAGTGACTTTGATTTTTAAAGTAACTTAATATTCAGTGTTGTTACATCTTTGGTGTCCTCTCTGTTATGTACCTCACACTATCAGCTTGATCCATTATTTTAATGCAGCAACCTACTGAGCAAGAGAAAAAGGGTAAGAGGAGCAAAAGATGGTTGACTTGATGGACTTCAAGTTTTTATTACTTGCCCATCTTTTTGCTTATACTTTGCCTTTACGATTAAAAGTTCTTTCATAGCCTGGCCGCAGTGGCTCACACCTATAATCCCAGTACTTTTGGAGGCCAAGGTGGGCAGATCACCTGAAGTCAGGGGTTTGAGACCAGCCTGAACAGCATGGAGAAAGCGCATCTCTACTAAAAATACAAAAAATAGCCAGGGTTTGTGGCAGGTGCCTGTAATCCCAGCTACTCAGGAGGCTGAGGCAGGAAAATTGATTGAACCTGGGAGGCAGAGGTTGTGGTGAGCTGAGATTGTGCCATTGCACTCCAGCCTGGGCAACAAAAGCAAAACTCCATCTAAAAAAAAAAGATCGTTCTTTCATAAAAGCACCTATCTGATCCTGAAGCAGGAAAGAGAAGATTAAAAACAAAAAGAACAAAAAACAGAGCAAGAAAAGTCTAACTGAAGCTGGTAACCTAAAACTTCAGCTACTCAGCTTCCTTACCATAAAACATGACAAAGTAAAATAACCGCCTTTGTAGAAAACCGAATGGTTAAGAGGCTTAGGCAAATTATTAATGTAAAACAAGTACAGACTTGCTAAATAAATAATGATAAACTAGTAAAACTATAACTCTTTAGCGCTTTCAATGGAATGCCCTACTCTCACCACCTTTCAAGGTAAATAACAGGCGAATCAGTCAAAATTTTAATCTAGGCTTTGCAAATTTCAGGAAGTTACTTTCATATTGTTTCTCCTGTTACTAAAGCAAATAAAAAAAGTAGTATTCTTTGTATTTTTGGACATGGCTCTTGTGAGGACTAAAAAGTATATAGTATACAGTGCCAGGTACAGGCTAAATGCTAGTTCCATTCCTAGTAACTGGCTTGGTTCTTTAGAAGAATCATTTACTATTATTAGCATTCAGAGAAAAAAATACATGCAGTACAGCAGGACCTTGAATAACATTGTTTTCTTTGATGTCATTTATAATGTTGAAGAAACAAAAAATGTGATTCCCAGTCAGAGTCACTATCTGTGTGGAGTGTGTACATTCTCCCGACATCTGCATGAGTTTTCTCGGAACTCCAGTTTCATTTCACATCCCAAAGCTGTGCACATTAGGTGAATTGGTGAGTCTAAATGTTCCCAGTCTGAGTGCTGGTGTGTGTGACTGTGCCCTGTAATGGAATGGTGTCTTGTCCAGGGCTGGTTCCCGCCTTGAGCCCTGAGCTACCAGGATTGGCTCTGGCCAACCACAACCCTGAACTGGAATAACTGGGTAAATAATTATCTTGTCTTTATTAATCTTTCTTAAATGTAGATACAGCTCACATTTGTTTCAATTAGGAGTGTTTCTGGTCTTTAGAATGTAATGTAAAAATAATTTTAAAAAGAAAAAGAAAAGATGAAGACAAAATATTAAAAAATGAAGACAACAACAATAAAAAAAACACAAGTTTGTGTAATACGCTGTTTTTGGGATCAGAAATATGCCGTGGTAACTTAATTCTTGCTTATGTTGATTAACCTGCTGTTGTTATATATCATTTTGCTTCAAGTCTGTTTCCAAGAACCTATGAACAACATTAAGACTTACTGTATTTGAAACACAGATATGGTATATGGTAGACATTCAATAAGTGTAAGTCAGACTAAACTGAAGTCAGACTTATTTCAGTATCACATTTATTAGTACTAAAATACCCAACAAAAGTATCTGTCCCCCAATCACCAAAGAAATTTAGATTTTTTTTACCCATAGGCTGACTTTTCAAAACCTTAACAGTGTTATTTTATGAAAGTGTGATATAACCCATTAACCCAATAGGATGGGTGATGGATTCATAGCTGACCGTCACTCCAAGTATAATGGCTGCTGCTGTTACTATTCCACCCATAATTAAGCTGACCAAAAATTGGCACAGAATTGCAACATATTCTACTTAGAATGAAGACATCCGACGACCAAAGCCCTTCAAATTACACCTAGAGAGGAGTACATATTTAGTGTCCAAGAAACAGTGCAGAATGCTCCTAACCTCCCATGAGGTAGGAAACATCGAGAATTTATATCCTACACTCCTACATCCAGCAGCATTTACTCCTCGAAGCAAAGCTGTTTTAGATAATCATGGTTCTGCAGGATCTCAACAGGCTATTTAGATTGGTGCAAAAGTAACTGTGGTTTTTGCCATTAAAAGTAAAGGTAAGAACCGCAATTAATACTTTTGCACAGAACTAATAAAGGATTTCTTACAGTTCACAATGGAAAGACAGAAAAATATTAACTCCTGGCGCAAGATCTCAAAATGTGAGGTCAAATATTCACGAATGAAAATATCTTAGGTGGCAGGGTTTCTTGTCAGATAGCAGCAACTTGCTGATGAGGTGAGGAACTTACTGAATTTTCCAACCTGAGCCTAGGACCCTGACAGGACAACAGATCTGACAACATTTTAGAATAAATCCCCTTCCTGCCACGTGGTGCACCATACCTCTCTGTGTATGTGCCACGCCTAAATTCTACAATTTCTGGCAGCTCATCAGGGGCTGAATTGTATTTCCTTGCAGTACTATTTATTCACTCATGTCTTAGAACTATGCTGCTGTTTGAGTAGTACTACCTACCTTCATTATTAAACATGATTTTTCACAGTCTATCACAGTTGCCATTCCCTTTGTCTCTTACTTATATCAAGTAAGCCCATTTCACACTAGGTGCCACACCCACTTGGCTAAATGTTTTGCCTAAGGACATACTGAAACAAAAATATAATTTATACTTCAGTCAAAATTTCGTATCACTTGAAGGCTCTGCTATGAAAAGCTGGAGATAATCACAGGCCAAAAAACCTCCTGACAATCCATTTGTTATTCCCCAAATACACCTTGTACCTTCTGACCTCTCTACCTCTGCTGGTACTGTCTTCTACACTAGGAGTTCTCAAAGCATGATCCCTGGGACAGCAGCATCAGCATCACCTGAGAAACTTTTTAGACATGCATATTCTCCACATGCTCTGAATCTACTGAAGAATGAAATAAAGTCAAGGGGCAGGGCCTAGCAATCCACGTTTTAGCAAGCCAATAGTTCTGGTACACAGTAAAGCTTGAGAACCATAGTTCCACACTTAAAAGTGCCCTGTTCTGATCTTTGTTCCCCCATAATGGGCTGCTTCTACTTCAGGATGATTTTAAATATTCTTTATAAATTGTTTCCGCCTTCGCTGCCACTTAAAAACACACACCCTTCACACAGCAACTTGTACACATCAGAAAGGATTACAGTCACATCGCCCTAAGAGTGCCACAGTGAGTCTGTACATTTCCTTCCCCAGTAAGCCACCCTTCAACTAGATTATGAACTTCTTATATATATTTTCAGAGTTTGGTACTAGCAGGTATCAATCATTGTTGATTATTACATCAAAATACAAGCAGTCTATGGTTTATAAGAAGATGAGACTACCCTAAGCAGTTTGAATTTACACACTTACTGAAAATGTGGTCTTGACTTCATCTAACATACTGACCTTGGGGGCTTTTTCAGCTTTTAGCTTACGAACCACCTCCCCTTGTGCAGCAACTTCATCGTATAGAGATTTACTTTCCAGAATACTTGCTGACAAATTAGAAGAAATATTCTGTCCTATTTCAGCAGGAGGGTTTCCAGGTTTATATTCCTGGCCAGTTTTCTCCTTATATTCAGCTTTCAAAGACAAAAGCTGTTTCACAGCTGCGTCTATATCTTCCTTTGGTGCTTTCTTGGCTTTTAATTCACGAACCACATCCCCCTGAACAGCCACTCTATTGTAAAGGCCCAAGGAATCCTCAGATGTTGTACAAGTATCATTCAGAGAAGGCGTTGGTTTTTCCTTAAAAAGAGCAGATGTCTACCAAGAGAGAAAACCAAAAGTAAAATAATTAATTTGTATTAAATGTTTTCCCACAAAATTATTTCAAACTGATTGTTTTATAATGTTTCCAATTAAATACAAAAACTTTAAACTTGAATCCCTTAAAAAGCTTAAATGAATAATCTCATTCCTAAGTATTTATCCTAATGAAAAATGACAGGAGTAAACAAAGATAGAGGTACACACATATTCACTGGAGCGTTTTTACTATAGTAAAAACCTGAAAATACTCTAAATCTTTGTCATTAGGGGACTAAAGAAATTATAACATATCCATCAGGTTTGAGAATAAATCACTGCTCTACCACATATTCATTGCGCAAATTTGAGTTAGGTGTTTAAGCTGTTTCCTTACTATAAAAGGGGGATAACCATATTCCCATAAAGTTGATGGGAAAATAAAAAGTAATCTGTGTAAAGCCCTCAGTCACAAAGGCTGAGAAAAAGTGAATATCCATAAGCATTAGGATTAATTTAAAATAATTTAAGAATAATCTATTCTTAAATTTAAAATATTTATTCTTAAAATATTTAAGAATAATAATTTTAGAATAAAAAAACTGACAAAGCAGGCTATACCCCAGATAATTTAATTTTGATAGTATCAGCCTCTATTGGAGACAAATATTCTCAAGACCTACACATCACAGGGAAAAGCATTATTGTCCTTCAGGTTTAAAGCTGCAAAGGACCTCTGACTGCCATGCTGGGTATAAGTGCCAGTCAACCGTATCTGAATTTTGAATTTCTATTCAAAATTGTGTAGGTTTCAAAGCATGTCTACACATTTTTGACTTTCCTCCCACCAAGAAGGGGGTTCTATGCACTCTCCTGAATCTGGGCAAGCTTGTAACTGATTTGACCAACAGAGTACAGCAGAAATGATGGTATGTGAGACCTGCAAGACTAAATCATAAAATACAATGCTACTTCCACCTCATCTACCGCTTGAAACTGGGAGGCAGAGGTTACACTGAGTCGAGATCACACCACTGCACTTCAGCCTGGGCAACAGAGTGACCCACTCCATCAAAAAAAGAAAAGAAAAAAAATAAAAACAGAATAATGCCCAGTTGAGTCTTCGATGACTGCTACCCAGCCACCAACTGACTGAATGGACATGAGATACATAGGTTTTTAGTGGTTTGCCTCAACTGTTATCCTTGATAAATCAGCTGTTACTTTCAGTGTGTAATTTTGCAGAATATGAAGTTTTTCAAGAATACATATTAACATATAACATCAGTTTTTCTATAGTATATAAAAAATGAGAGGCACAGGTGGGAACTGGGATCAATGAGGGAAGAGCAACCAAATTTTCCATGTCATGCTTACTCCATGAGTTCATTCAATGATATATAGTAGCAATTTTCAAGGTGTGGTCCACAGATGCTAAGGGGTTTATAAAACCCTCTTAGAGGGGGATCTGCAGTCACAGCTATTTTCACTATATTAAGATGTATTTTGTCTTTCTCACTCTCATTCTCTCATGACTGTTCGTTCAGGTTTTTAGAAGCTATGAAGTCAGATATTAAAGAGATCTGAAAAAATGTGAAACTATATCACTCTTCTAATGAAAAGTTTTGTTTTGGAAAATTTTTTTAATAAAAAATGTTTTTTATGTTAACATGTTATTAGTTATTTTTACATGAATTAAATATTTTTAGAACTTCTCAATTTTTAATATGATAAATATAGCCCACGTAAACAATTTTTTTTTTTTTTTGAGACAGAGTCTTGCTCTGTCTCCCAGGCTGGAGTGCAATGGCGCAATCTCGGCTCACTGCAGCCTCTGCCTCCCGGGTCAAAGCGATTCTCCTGCCTCAGCCTCCTGAGTAGCTGGGACTACAGGCACATGCCACCACACCCGTCTAATTTGTGTGTGTGTGCTGTTTTTTTTTTTTAGTAGAGACAGAGTTTCACCATGTTGGCCAGGATGGTCTCAATCTTCTGACCTCGTGATCAGCCCACCTTAGCCTCCTCCCAAAGTGCTGGGATTCTAGGCGTTAGCCACAGCGCCTGGCCAATAAGTCATTTTTAAGAGTATAAGGGTTCTGGCCAGGTGCAGTGTCTCATGCCTGTAATACCAGAACTCTGGGAGGCCGAGGCGGGCAGATCACCTGAGGTCAGGAGTTCGAGACCAGCCTGGTCAACACTGCGAAACCCTGTCTCTACTAAAAATACAAAAATGAGCCAGGCATCATGGCACGCACCTGTAATACCAGCTGCTCAGGAGGCTGAGAAAGGAGAATTGCTTGAACCTGGAAGGTGGAGGTTGCAGTGAGCCTAGATAGTGCCACTGCACTCCAGCCTTGGGCGACAGAGCAAGATTTTAAAATCTTACATGAAAGGATAAGAATAAAATGCAAAGAGCAAGACTTAATTGTCTTCTTCAGTCTCCACAGTAAGAAAGATAATCATTTGTAAAGAACTCTATTCTAAGCCCTGGGATATAAAGACCATTTATTTTTATAGACATAACTGTAAAAGTCACTACTTACCTCATTTTTTGTGGCTTCTACTTTGGTCTTTTCCTTTGACCCTGATGTTGGCATTTCCTTTGTGTGACCATCAGGAATGTATATCAAAACGCATGGGGCTTCTTTGCAACTATATGGGCTAAAAAGAAAATAAAGGGACAAAATAGTTTATTTGAACAAAATTATCTGAACAGCAATAAACACTGAATTCCTAAATAAATTCAATGGTACTAAGTTAATGCTTTTCTTTCTTTCTCTTTTAAGTTAATGCTTTTCTTTCTCTCTCTCTTTTTTTTTTCTGAGACAGAGTCTCACTCTGTTGCCCAGTCTGGAGTGCAGTGGCACAAACTCGGCTCACTGTTAACCTCCACCTCCTGGGTTCAAGTGATTCTCCTGCCTCAGCCCCGAGTAGCTGGGATTACAAGTGCACATCACCACACTAATTTTTGTATTTTTAGTAGAGCCAGGGTTTCACCATGTTGGCCAGGCTGGTCTTGAACTCCTGACCTCAAGTGATCCACTCACCTCGGCCTCCCAAAGTGCTGGGATAACAGGTGTGAGCCACTGCACTCATCCAGTTAAGGCTTTTTGAAGTATAAAATAGTCTATTCTCTTACTATTCAAATCAGAGGCTCTTCAGAGTAGTTTTATAAACAACAAAGGCAGAAATAAAAACTGACAGTCCTTATTACAAACTTCCAATGTATGAACTGTCATACATATGAAGAAGCTAAGCCCAGGCAGAATTACATCTGCTCTGCTTGCCAACAGAAAGAGCATTGGTGGCTGGGCACAGCGGCTCATGCCTGTAATCCCAGCACTTTGGGAGGCCAAGGCAGGTCGATCATAGGGTCGGGAGTTCAAGACCAGCCTGGCCAAGATGGTGAAACCCTGTCTCTACTAAAAATACAAAAATTAGCCGGGCATGGTGGTACACCCATGTAATCCCAGCTAATCAGGAGGCTGAGGCAGGAGAATTTGCTTAAATCTGGGAGGCAGAGGATGCAGTGAGCCAATATCGTGCCACTGCACTCCAGCCTGGGTGACAGAGTGAGACTCTGTCTAAAAAACAAAGAGTGTTAATGGATGTTAATGATACTCTTGACTTCAAGAAAATTTGTCTACATACCACACCTAATCTGCTTACAAGTAGAAGAATTTCTGTAAAACATTTATTTTAAAATATTTAAGGGTAGGTAGGGTGATTCATGTCTGTAGACCCAGCACTGTGGGAGGCCGAGGCAGATGGATCACTTGAGCCGAGGAGTTCAAGACCAGCCTGGGAAACATGGTGAAACCCTGTCTCTACAAAAATTACAAATTAGATGGGTATGGTGGCACGTGCCTATAGCCCCAGCTACTCAGGAGACTGAGGAGGGAGGATCACCTGAGCCTGGGGAGGTCATGCCACTGCACTCAAGCCTGGGTGAGAGTGAGACCCTGTCTCTTAAAAAAATAATAATAATTTAAAATAATTTCTCAATTCCAAAGGATATAATTAGCAATAATCTGTCACATTTTGGCAATTATGAATAATGCAACTATAAGCATTCATGTACATGTTTTTGTGTGAAGATGCTCTTTTCCTTTGACAAATACACAGGAATGGAATTGATGGGTCAAATGGTAACTCCATGTTTAATTTTTGGAGGAACCATCAAACTGTTTTCCAAAGTGGCTGAACCATCCTACAACCCTACCAGCAATACATATGGGCTCCAATTTCTCTACATTTCAACCCTTGTTATGGTCTTTTTTTAAATTTTAGCCATCCTAGTGGTATGCAATGATATTTCATTACCATTTTGATCTGAATTTCCCTAACAACTAATGATGCTGAGCATCTTTTCATGTGCTTATGGCCCATTTGTACATCTGCTTGAAGAAATGTCTATTTAAATCCTTTGCCCATTGTTAATCGGGTTGTCTTCTGAATACAAGTCCTTTAACAGATACATGTGCAAATATTTTCTCCCATTCTGTGACCTGTCTTTTCGCTTTCTTTGAAACACAAAATATGTTAATCTTGATTAAGTCCAATTTATTTTTTTACTTTGGTTGCTTGTGATTTAGGTGTTCTATCCAAAACAGCATTGCTAAGGTTACAAGGATTTACATTCACATTCCCTTCTAAGAGTTTATAGTTTTGGCTTTTACATTTAGGTCTTTAATACATTTTGAGTTAATTTTTGTATATGATATGAGATAGTGCCCAACTTCACTCTTTTGTGTGTAGCTGTTCAGTTCTTCTAGCAGTATTTGTTGAAAAGTTCAAAAACTTTTCTGAGAATAAAATGAGAACATACTCTGTTATTTTAGTCGGTGGTACCACCACCATCACTAAATACGTAAGGAGGGCTTAGTAACTATCAAGCACTGTGCTACACTGTATGCATGCATGAGCTTATTTGACTAAAGGAAATGTGATACTAAAATGAATAAGGTTACTCATATGAAGAAACAGACACAAGGCCATTCCAGGAAAAGGCATCAAGTACTTTTGAAAAGCCCTAGGCAATCTGGTATATATGTTAAACAGAAGGGATCAGGGAGAGAAAAGTCCAACAGGTATGACTCAAGAGAGGCCATAACATGAAAAATCTTACATGTCAAACTAAAAAGTTTAGATTTTTACCCTGAAACTAACAATATTTTTGTTTGCTTGTTTTTGAGAGAGTCTGACTCTGTCATCAAGGCTGGAGTGCAGTGGTGCAATTATAGGTCACTGCAACCTTAAACTTGTGGGCTCAAGCAATCCTCCTGCCTCAGCTGCTCGAGCAGTGAGGATTACAGGTGTGTACCATTATGCCTGATTAATTCTTTATTCATAATTTTTTGTAGAGATGGGGTCTCACTATGTTGCCCAGGCTGGTCTTAATCTCCTGGCCTCAAGTAATCCTCGTCTCAGCCTAGAAAAGTGCCGGGATTATAGTCATGAGTTATAGTGCCTGGCCTACTAATAGAGATTTTTTAACAGTAGATAAATGTGATAAAATTGTTACTCTGAAATTTTCAGACTGGTGGGCATGTGAAAACTGAATAGGAAAAGGATGAAACTGGAGGCAAAGAGATACTTGGGAGCCTGGTTTTGGCAATCAAGAAGCAACGCTATGGCCTGAAAGAAAGCAGAGCAGTGGATCCACAGAGATGGACTAGACAGGCAACACAAACAACAGAGTTTGCTGAGTGGAAAAAAGGAAGGAGAAGAATAAATCAGAAATGATACCTAGATCCTGGAAGTTGAACACGTTGAGTTTGAAATGCCTGAAAGAATCTATTCAGAGATACCTAGAAGGCAGTTAGATTCACAAGTCTAAATCTCAGAGAGTCGTTTTGACGCCACAGTTATAGAGATATAACTTAAAAAATAGCAGAGACAAACAGAAAGGAAACAAAAGGGACAAAAATTTACAAAGTTCTCCTTCTAATAATCTTATTACATGGTTAAAAAAACCATACAAATATTGGTTATTTTTTCCCTCTAAATGTACCGTTTGCACTATCTAGTGAAAATACACCACAAAGAAAAACATAACGGTAATAATTTTCACCCAAAGATAGGTAATACACAGTACTGAAATTTTGTTCTTTATAATACTTGGGCTACAAGAAATTCAATTATAAGATGGTTTAGCTTTAGAAATGAATAATTTATGTTCAATGTGCCTGTTGTTTCAAAGATCACTTGTTACAATAAATTACGTAAGTCTAAAATGTTAAATATAAAACAAAGAAAACTGAGCAAAGATTTGTCAGGTATGTTATTTTAGTGAAAGTTCCATTTCAATTTTTTGGCGGGGGAGGATGGAGTCTCGCTCTGTCGTTCAGGCTGGAGTGCAGTGGCGCCATCTTGGCTCACTACAACCTCTGCCTACCGGGTTCAAGTGATTCTCCTGCCTCAGCCTCCCCAGTAGCTGGGATTACAGGCGCCCACCACCACGCCCAGCTAATTCTTGTATTTTTTTTTAGTAGAGATGGGTTTCACCATGTTGACCAGGATGGTCTCAATCTCCTGACCTCGTGATCTGCCTGCCTCAGCCTCCCAAAGTGCTGGAATTACAGGTGTGAGCCACCACGCCCGGCCCAATTTCTAAAATATTATTCACCTTAAGAACTTTAAGCATTTTCATTTAGATGTTCAGTTACATTTATTTACCTAACAGGTTCATAAGGTTGATCACATATGAAGAATCCTCTTCTCTGGAGTTGTATAATATCTCCTTTTTTCAAATCCTTAAGGCAGGGATCCCCTAGCATTAGTTCTTCATGCTGTGAAGATGATATAAGACCAAAATACACTTTTTCAAAATCAGAGTAGTAAAACAACGCTAAAATGCAAGCAGTTTCCACTAACTAAAATACTCCCATTTAAAACAGATTATGTTAAAAAGTTCACTACTTAAGGACACACAATGAAACAGTGAAGTATTAAAATAAATGACAATTCAATTTATCACATTTTTAAAAGTTAGCATTCATAAACTGACTAGCCTCAAGAAACCTTTTAAATAACCTGATTAGCATTCCTGAAGAAATAAATGATTTTCCTGCTAGAAACATGATGCAAGAAACAGGTATAGACTTAGCTGAATTAATGCTGGCGTAGCACTTAAATACAAGGGGCAGGTTTGAATCCCAACTCTACTGTTTACTGTTTATCATCAGGCAAGTTACTTAACCTCACTGTGCTTCACTTTCTGTCATTATAAAATGAAACATTACTTATATCTTTTTTTTTTTTGGTATAGATGGGGTTTCACCATGTTGCCCAGGCTGGTCTCAAACTCCTGAGCTCAAGCGATCCGCCCACCTCGGCCTCCCAAAGTGCTAGGATTACAGGCATGAGCCACCATGCTCGGCCAACTTACATCTTTTGATAAAGACGTAAAATTTAAATAAAATTCTACACATCTTTTCCATTTTATCTGAGGATCCAAAATATATAAAATTAATTTTTTAAATTCTAAAGAAAAATGTACCAGGTGAAATGTGGTTTCTTTGGAAGGTTACCTTACTGTTCTTGTTGACATACTGCTTAAAGTCCTCGTCTTTTCCTAGCACTGGCTTTGTAATCAAGTGCTCGTAAGTGACACAGATTGCTGGAATAGGAAGAGCATGTGCAGTCTCTGCAAGCCAAGTGATCTTAGTGGTTTTCTTGTAGTCTTTGTTTTCCAAATTCAGTTTTGCATCAAGAGATATAATTTTTCCATCTGCATTTCTATATATAAAAGTATTCAAAGAAATATTAACCACAGCTGCCATAAATTATTTTGTTCCACAATAATTATTTTATGTTATTATAAAATAATTTGCTTTATTTTGTAATAAATAGATAAGAAATTTTCTTGGGAAAAATTTCAAATCAAACATTTATTTGAGCTCCTAATATGCCAGATACATATTGGTTAAAAGCAAATTCAATACGATCACTGCCATGGAGATACTAATAATCAACTAGAGAACAGACTGACATACATTTGACGAGGAACATGTACATATTTATTAACTTAAAGCCACCTGCATTATGCATTATAAAATCTGAATTACTATGTTTAAAAACATTTGGCAATGACTTGCAATCATATGTAATAACTGCGCAATTAAGACTTCAGAGTTTACATAAATTAATCTTAAGCATACTATGTTGCATTTATAGAATCTAAAGATCAAATTCATAAGTGTAGCACACTATCGTAACTAGAAAGTCAAACTGATTATTAACCAATCAATTTTAAAGTAAATTTTAGTATAAATTCTGTCTAAAAGATCCCCATGCCAGGCAAAGGTACAGAGTCCCTTTTTGTCATGTAATTTCTTATTAAAACATAACAACTATTTTTTATATCCAGACGTAATTTTCAACACCACAAATAAAAGACATCTTGATAGCCTGTTAGTAAATTGAAACATATAAGGAAAACAATTTGTGTCCAGAATTTGCAGTAGCTATCTAGGCAGATTTACTAGTCAGCAGCATGCATGGGTTTGAATTAGGTAATATTTAATAAGTAAATACAAATAAAATACTTTTCTCTCATGTTTATTTGAAAACAAACAAAAAGTTCTTACTTGTGTATTTTTGTAATGTTGAGGTTTCCCCAATTTATAAATGTAACCATCTCACCCTCCGAAAAAGTTTCTGCATCTGCACCTTCAACAAAAACTTTGGGACTATACCACACAGGCTTCAAGCCAACATCAGGATTCTGATTGATAAAGAAAAGCAGAGTGTCTGTTGAAACAACAACTTATTGAACCCAGTATGCAAATTTATACATTCATTCTATTCTTTAACCAAAGTCTTCTGTGCTACTAAACTGTTGCAGTTCACTGCTGTGTTAGAAAGAAAATGCTTTACTCTTTCTCCATCCACCTATTTTAACATAAACATATTCCCAATTCTGTTCTTTGCATTTATACAATACATACTTGGCCTCAGTAGAAATCAATAGTTTGAATTCCAGCTCTGTGACATCGGATTAGCAACCTGACCACTAATGTTAGTGGAATTAGATGAGGTAGCCTGCCCCTAAGATTACTTCCAGCGTAAAAGAATCGTTCATTGATTTCACAGCTAAAACAGTGTTATTTATCACTTAGTATCTCTTCAACTAGAATCTTTTTCCTATCCTTAGAATCTTACGGCTTCTGCAGCAAAAGAGAAAATCAGTCATTCTTAAGCAGTGGTTATGGAACATTATAGGACAACAGATGCTACCTTAGCAGGAAATTACGGACCTTTCAGATTTTAGAAGACAGACTTTAAAGAAAGTATTACCTACATAAATTATAGATAAGTAAATTTTCTGCCTTTCCAATGTGTATGATATGGAAAGAAAAAGAGATGCAGGGAATAAAAAAGACTGCCGTAATTTCAGTCTTTATTTGGCAGAATTCAAAAGAAAAAAAAGTACAAGAAGACCTTTTGAAATAAACATTAACCAGCATGTGTTTAACAACTGTTCAATGAATTCACCAATGTATGTTTTAACAACAGATAATATACTAAGCTCAGAATAGAATACTGACAGGCTAAACATAAAACACCTTGTGAGGGAAATGTTATAATGAAAATTACACAGAGCAAACTGAGTAATCCAGTCACAATTTAAGAGTGAACTTCCTTAACAATTAGTTCTTATTTTCAACAATGAGCAGTACTTAGTAATTTAATTGTTTAAATTTTATTTGAGGTAGGGGAGGCTCTCGCTCAGTTGTGCAGGCTGGAGTGCAGTGGTATAGTCACAGCTCAATGCAGCCTTGAACTACTGGGCTCAATACCTCTGGGATTACAAGGATGAACCACAATGTCTGCCTACTTTTTTAATGTTTTTTTGTAGAGACAGAGTCTTGCTATGTTGAGCAGGATGGTCTCAAACTCCTGGCCTCAAATGATCTTCCCACTTCTACCTCTCAAAGTGCTAGGATTACAGGCACAAGTCACCATGCCCAGACTAGTAATTTAATCTAAACTATCTGACCACAAATGTCATTAAAAAAAAAAAAAAAAGCACTCTTCAAAACTTTTATTCTCATGATTCAAATTTTAAAACGTTCAGTATGCTTCAGATTTATGCTAACTACTGTAGGTGATATGACAAGTCAGATACTACTAATCTGATCAAAACAACCAGATGTAAAGAAAGGCAAAGCCAAATCAATCAACTAAACATGCACCTCAAATGTTATTAGGATGGAAATCTTTAAAACTAAAAAGTAGCTAATGACATACATGGGAAGACAATCAATTGTATAAGGCTACAATTTAGAATATGTATAGCTCTTTACAATGTATATCATCTTATATGTGAATTAGTCTATGAACATAGTTATAAGTTTGGCTACTAGTATCTGAGTTGGTCTGTGAACGTAATTTTCAGTATATAATGAAGTTATTTATAGACAACTTGTAAAGCTGAAATAAAAGAACTCTTTCACCAGCCTGGGCAACATTGTGGAAACCTGTCTCTACAAAAAAATACAAAAATGAGACAAGTGTGGAGGCAAGAGACTTGCAGTCCCAGGTATTCAGGAGGCTGAGGTGGAAGGATCACTTGAGCCCAAGGTAGAGGATGCAGTGAACTGAGTTCATGCCACTGCCCTCCAGCCTGGGCATCAGAGCAAGGCCCATCTCAAAATTAGGCGGAAAAAAAAAAGAATTCTTGTTTTGCTTCAAAATTGTCAACTAAGCAATCATGAGAATCTGGGATGACTGTGACTTAACAAAGAGGAACTCTATGCTACTTGTATTTAAGATTTCCATTCAGGGCCCGGCACAGCGGCTCATGCTTGTAATCCCAGTATTTTGGGAGGATGAGGCGAGCAGATCATTTGAGGCCAGGAGTTGAAGACCAGCCTGGCTGCCAACATGGCAAAACCCCATTTCTACTAAAAATACAAAAATTGCCAGGTGTAGTGGCACACACCTGTAATCCCAGCTACTCAGGAAGCTAAGGCACAAGAATCACTTGAACCCAGGAGTCAGCGAGCCAAGATCATGCCACTGACACTCCAGTCTGGGCCACAAAGTGCAACTGTTTCAAAAAAAAAAAAATCCTATTCAGAATTTAAATGAACAGATACTATTTTCACTTCACTTACACTTTCCAAAACATAGGAAATGACAGTGTAAGAGACTCTGAAGTCAAGCTGTGATTCAACAGTAGTAGGTCTAATGTTTTGGCTTAAAGACAAAGGTGACAGTGAATACCCTAGTTAATAAAGACTACACCTTCGATTTCTCGTCTTTTAGGATTACTCTAGGAAGAGATAAATTCTTACTACACACTAAAATATGCTAACTCTACAGAATAAAAAAACAAGCACCAACTGAGCATAACAGTTCTGTGTGATGTGCTATGGACTGTCACTAAAATAAACTTCTTTAAGGCAAAAAAATCTGCAAAAATATTTACTTTAATTAGTATCAAATCCTACAAAAAAGGTTGAATAGAAAATCATCTCAAAATCATGCCACTGACATGAAAGCACATTTTCCCTTTTATTATCCTGCTCCTCCTTTAACAGAGAGAAACACATTGGTGAAACTGTTAAGACTGACCTTTGGGTGTTTGGCTACTTCTTTCATCTCCTCCTGAGCTTCAGGTACATTCACCGGGATCACTCTTCTTCAGTAATGCAACATATCGTGGAGCCACTGGGTCAATAACCTGCAATACATACATCCTCATGTTAAAACACTGAGAGAGCTTATAAAGTGCCATAAATAAAATAAATAATAGCACAGGAATACTAACTGGCTTTCTTGTTACTGCATTTACTAATTTTTTTTTCATCTGTTAACCTTTTTTGATAGTTATAATCAAGCAGAAAAAGAGAAACAACTGTAAACCAAGACTCATAAAGGATTTAGACTTCCTTCCCAAGAATAGTTACTAGCAGGTGAAAAGAAACCAGTTAAAGCATAATATTAGAGTTACTTTGAAAATAATTTTAAAATCAGGTATTAGACGGTAAGGAAAAATTATCCAGTGGGATTGTATCTTAATCCTAAAGGAAAATGTGATACTTGATTTTGTAGTTTGGAGAAGTCCATTTTAAGAGAATACAGATTATTTTTGTTTCAGTATTGTTTTCTTTAGTCAGTGTTAGAGTAACACATCACCATCAAAAGCCAAATACCATTCAGTCACTATAATAAGGCAATTCTATAGATTAAAAGTATAAATGATATTTCTACTGGTATATTACCAGTACCGAGCTAAGGCCTGTCTCAAATAGGTAATCAATAAATATTTGTAGATTGACTAAATAAATGGTGATACACATTATGCTCTAACCTATTCTACTTCCAAATCAGTAGCAGCATCCCCTTCTGGAGCTGATGTATTTTTCTCACTTCACCCTTCAATGTAAAATTAGCCATGATGACCATCACAACAGCAATATTCAGACACTATATATAAAGCACATGTGAGAAAAATGTAGATGAAAGCAAACAGAGTCAAATAACTAAGTGATAGAAGTTATTTTTTCTCATTAGAAGAATGTAGGAAACAGCGGTATAATTAAACTTGTTTTTATTTTTCCATTGTTACCATTATTGGGTTGTTTTTTTTGTCAGTGTTGAAGGTAGTTTTCAGCTTCTGAAAAGAATGATATCGTGGAAATTCTGAATGAACTCAGAGAGGAAGCCCTCCTCAGAAAGTCATTCACGCAAAGTTTGAAAAGCTATTTAACTTCTCCTCCTCTGCTAATCCTCATCTGCTTATATTTCATACTAACACTAAATCAGTGCCAGCCTTCCCAAATTTACTGTTTCATTCCTTCCTCGAGGCTTAAAGGTCATTCATACTAGTTAAGGATTTTTCCTTTCAGCTGGAATAATCAAAGATTTAATTCGTAACTGACTATTCCTTATTTAGGCCAGTAAGATACAATTTCTTTTAAAAAGCTAAAACTAGACAACCTTGCCTGAGAAACTTAGTTCACTGCAGCTGTTTCCTCAGCTGACAAAAAGAATAGAATGATGTTTCTTACACTTGACTAATTTCAATGATCACTTGGGACAGTTGTTAGCACAGATTCTAAGACAACTTACCCCTAAAAAAATTAAAATTTTAATGGTATGAAGTAAATTTCAGAAATCTAATTTTTAGGCCAGACGCTGTGGCTCACATCTGTAATCCCAGCACTTTGGGAGGCTGAGGCGGGCGGATCACGAGGTCAAGAGATCAAGATCATCCTGGCCAACATGGTGAAACCCTGTCTTTACTAAAAATACAAAAATTAGCTGGATGTGATGGTGCACACCTGTAGTCGCAGCTACTCAGGAGGCTGAGGCGGAAGAATCACTTGAACCTGGGAGGTGGAGGTTGCAGTGACCGAGATCACGTCACTGCACTCCAGTCTAGCAACAGAGAGAGACTCTCTCAAAAAGAAATCTAATTTTTAACAAGCATTCCATAGGATGGTTAGGATCGGGCGTATTTGGGAAACTTGGATTAGAAGACTTAATAGGTGTTTTTAGCTCTAAAAGTATGCAATTCTAAAAGTCTCTGGATCAGTGATTTTCAAATCACTCCAAAGAGTCCTAAGGATTTCAAAGAGGTGCCCTGGTAGCACTAAGCGGAGGGGAAGGACAAGAGCGCCTCCAGATCCCCTTCACATACTTCAACCAGAACAGTTATGCTTTTGTTTTACTTATTGGGGTTTAATTTTCAAGAAAACTTTCACTGGAAGAAGACTCCTTATTTGTGGAGTGGGAGAGAAGTCTCTACATACTTTATTAGCTGGGAACAAATGCAAGGGGGTTGAGAGGAGAGTTGGGAAAAACTGTCATACTACTGAAATACATACATCTGAAAACTAAAGCAGTCAATAAGGGTTGATAGAGATTGAGAACTACTCTATAATGAACATCTTAAACCTGTGACTCTTCTGCCTTGACCGAAAAGTTAAAATCTTAACACTTAAGTAAAAGCAAGAAGAAAATTAGTGTGGTTAATACAAAGTAAGCTCTTGAAATGTCTCCTACCACTACTAAGGGAAAAAATTATTTATAGATATATTCCATTTAACTACGACACAAAAAAAATTAAGTACTAGTTTGCTATCAAGATGAAAACTCAGGCTAAGAAAACAAGGATCACAGTATTGTCAAAGGGATACTGAGAAAACTAATCACTCCACATCTCTTTCCCTTCATCCATTTCTCCCTTCTTTTCTTTACCATGTACAATTCACTCCATAAATAAGGCTTTTCCTCCAAAGGAGCATGCAAATAAATCCAGCGACTTTTTTTTCTAACAGAAGCTGCTTTAAACAAAAAATGCTGAGTTAGTTAAGAGTAGGAGAGTGTCCAAAGAATGATTTAGCTCTGCCAGTAACACTTCACAACTCCATGAAACTAAATTTAGTTCACTGATGCTTCACTTAAATGTTACCTGCAGAGCTTGAGAAGAAAGATAGAGCAAGCTAGAAAACAACAAAGCAATAATTAGAGATTAAGAGTGCCATGAACTCTAAGTAAGAGGGTTATGTACCTAAGAATTGAAGGGAATGGGTTTCAGTGTATGAAGACATCATGAAGGCCAGCAAAAGAAACAAAGTCATGATCAGAATGATTTCCTTTCACTACCAATTGACTAAAAACAATGTTATGTTTTAAAGATAGTGTTTAATGACTCAAGATCTCACAGGATTCAGGAGAAAGAAAGCAGACTGAAAATAATCATCAACTTTCACTCTATCCCAATCCCCCACTTAAAAGATATGAAAGGTTTTGTTTTGTTTAAAGGCACAAATCCAGAAGGATTAGTATAATAAAAGAGAAAGCCAGGCTCAGTGGATAACTCCTGTAATCCCAGCACTTTGGGAAGCCTAGGCTGGCAGATCACCTGAGGTCAGGAGTTCCAGACCAGCCTGGCCAACATGGTGAAATCCTGTCTCTACTAAAAATACAAAAATTAGCCAGGCATGGTGGTGGGCGCCTGTAATCCCAGCTACTCGGGAGGCCGAGGCAGAAGAATTGCTTGAACCCGGGAGGCAGAGGTTGCAGTGAGCCAAGATCACGCCATTCATTGCACTATAGCCTGGGCGACAGAACAAGACTGTCTTTAAAAAAAAAAAAAAAAAAGAGGGGGATAACAGCAACAAAATTCTGGAAGCTGAAAAACATATAAAAGGATCCCCTCCCCCACTCCACATAACCAGGCAACTGCCTCTCTCCCACCTTGACAAAAGAATGGAAGTTTACTCTGTGAATAAGAAGGTATCTAGATCCTGTCAGTTACCAGAAAGAGCCAAAGGAGAGGGTACTGCACAAGAGGCAAGGGGAATAAGTGAATGTATGATAGTAGATGTAAAAAACCCTCAGCAGTCTTCCCCCATTCGGCCCCAAAACCTGGCAGCCAGGACTTCGCACTCCCGGAAGGTGATTCAATGACGCCCCTCTGGGAAAACTGCCTAATACATGAGTAAAGATATAAAATTACTGTCATGGAACTTCAACAAAGATCTTTATACAGTGAAGCTCAGTTGAAAGCCCAACTCTTGCTCTTTGGGCTTCCAATCACTCTTTATGTCCCGATATTAAACATAAGCAGATAACCAAGGCTAACCAGACATCTGAGAAATGCCTTTAATGTGAAAGAAACCAAAATAAACAAAATGGAGAAAAGAGACACTACCCTGCAAAAAAGCCCTACTATTAATACCATGAAACAAGAATAGAAAGTTATTTTGAAAATTCGGAGAACAAGAGAAACACTGGAACTATAATAGCATAAATAAAATTCAACAGAAAGGTGGGAAGATAAAAATTAAGTCGATCTGTGAGAAACTAAAAGACAAGAAGGAAAATAAGACAGAAAACAAAATGAGAGGACCAGTCCAGGAAGCCCAACATCTTCCCAAGAAGAGTTCTGGAGAGAAGAAATACACAGTAGAGAAGAAAGAAAAAGAATTCAAGGTCAGGTGCAGTGGCTCAAGCCTGTAATCCCAGCACTTTGGGAGGCCTAAGCGGGTGGATCACAAGGTCAGGAATTCAAGACCAGCCTGGCCAAGATGGTGAAACCCTGTCTCTACTAAAACTACAAAAATTAGCTGGGGCAGGCACAGTGGCTCACGCCTGTAGTCCCAGCATGGGTGGATAGCCTGAGCTCACAAGTTCGAGACCAGCCTGGGGAACACGGTGACACTCCGTCTCTACTAAAAATATAAAAAATTAGCCAGGTATGGCAGCACGCACCTGTAATCCCACTTACTCAGGAAGCTAAGACAGGAGAATCACTTGAACCCGGGAGGCGGAGGCTGCAGTGAGCCAAGATTGCACCATTGCACTCCAGCCTGGGCAACAGAGTGAGACCCCGTCTCAAAAAAAAAAAAAAAAAAAAAATTAGCTGGGTGCGATGACAGGTGCCTATAATCCCAACTATTCAGGAGTGTGAGGCAGGAGAATCGCTTGAACCCAGGCGGCAGAGGTTGCAGTGAGCCGAGACTGCACCACTGCCTGGGGAACAGAATGAGACTCTGTTTCAAAAAAAAAAAAAAAAGAAAAGAATTCAAGAAAATTTCCCAGAACTGAAGGAATGAGTTTCCAGACTGGAAGCTACATATTCTTCCAATGGATGTGGATGAAAAGAGACCCTCACCAAGGCCTATCATCATGAAATTTCAGACTAAACACAGGTCTGATAAAAGGTTTCAAAAATCTTCTTCATCCCATGCTCCCTTGTCAGGGAGCTACCGGAAGTATAGCACAGCAAAGCAAGAAGATAATACAAAAAAAGAAGATGCAAGAATGAGCAATGTTCTGTAATGTCCATCACAGAACAAAAGCAAAGGGAGTCCCTAGGAAGATAATGAGGAGACCTAGGAAGATAGCTGTGCCTCAGAAGCCAATGGGCCATGAATCCAGATCAGGTTCCAGGGCAGCACAGAAGGCTCTGGTAGAGATGTCTCCAAAATGAAAATGAAAGTATACCTAAGGCATCTGAATACCTTGGTGGGAAATTTGCACACCCTGTGGAGACAGAATTAGAAAAGTACTTAGGGGGGCCAGGCACAGTGGCTAACGCCTGTAATCCCAGCACTTTGGGAGACTGAGGTGGGCAGATCACGAGGTCAGGAGTTTGAGACCAGTCTGGCCAACATGGTGAAACCCTGTCTCTACTAAAAATACGAAAATTAGGTGGACTTGGTGGTGGACACCTATAATCCCAGCCACTCAGGAGGCTGAGGCAGGAGAGTTGTTTGAAGCTGGGAGGCGGAGGTTGCAGTGAGCCGAGATCGCACCCTTGCACTCCAGCCTGGGTGGCAGGGCGAGACTCTGTCTCGGGGTGTGAAGAGGAAAAAAACATTTTTTTATTTTTATTTTTGAGACAGGGACGCACTCTGTCACCCAGGCTGGATTGCAGTGGCATGATCACAGTTCACTGCAGCCTTGACTTCCTGGGCTCTAGTGATCCTCCCACCTCAGCCTTCCAAGTAGCTGGAACTACAAGTGCGCGCCACCAGGCCCAGCTAATTTTGTTTTTTGTAAAGATGGGGTCTCACTACATTGCCTACGTTGGTCTCAAACTCCTGGGCTCAAGCGATCCTCCTGCCTTGGCCTTCCAAACTGCTGGGATTATAGGCACGAGAACTTGGCCTAATTTTTTTTTTTTAACAGAAAAACAAAAACCAAAAAAAAGGAAAAATAAGCAAATGAGAGGAAGAGACAAAGCAAGACAATCGACTACAAGCAAATCAAAAAGGAGAAAAAGTAAAAGGCCAAATTATTTATCTTCCATCATGGGAAGTCAACTAATATGTCTAAATGTAACTAAAAAAGTAGTTTAACACATATATTTCATTCAGAAATATAAGCAACATGCCAGGCGCAGTGGCTCATGCCTGTAATCCCAGCACTTTGGGAGGCCGAGGTGGGCGGACCATGAGGTCAGGGGTTTGAGACCAGCCTGGCCAACATGGTAAAACTCCATCTCTACTAAAAATACAAAAATTAGCCAGGTGTGGTGGCAAGCACCTGTAGTCCCAGCTACTCAGGAGGCTGTGGCAGGAGAATCACCTGAACCCAGGAGGCGGAGGTTGCCGTGATCCTAGACTGCGCCACTGCATTCCAGCCTGGGAGACAGAGCAAGACTCTATCTCAAAAAAAAAAAAAAAAAAGAAAGAAAGAAAAAGAAAGAAATATAAGCAATAAATACCAAAAGAATTATCTAGAAGAGATGAAAGTTCTTTCTCTAGGGAGAATATGAAACAAGATAGAGAAATGTGCTGTTCATCTTAACAGACCCTACAGAACTATTTGAGTACAATAAAATATATTTCAGATATCTAAAGTGCCCATGCTTAACTTTATTAAAACTTACAATCATTAAAAATTGTATTGTTAATGAAAAGTACACCAACGTTAACTCTGCCAGCAAATTCTACTCATATTTATTATTAGTAACTGCAGCAACAGAAAGAACCAATTAACAATTCCTTTATGTATCAAAAACTAAACACGAAAGACAAAAATAAAACAAATTCAAGACACATGCGAAACAAGCAACTATTTCTCGAGGCAAGACATCAGCACCATCAAGCAGCAATCCCAAATAAGAATTTACAGAACACAATCACAGAAACCATAATTTAAAACATGGCATTTGAATGATTTGCCTTATTATAGTGTCTAAGCATCTGCTTTCCAATTAGTAATTAACAACGTCAATAGGTTATATTCCTCATTTGACTTTCAGTTAACACAGTTAAAAGAAAAAAAAGCTGGATTCGATAAGACAAAGGAACTGTAATTAATGAAACTTCGATACAACTCAATGAAATATATAATTTTAAAATTCTATGTCCTCTCAGCACACAAGGGAATGGTAGAAGGGAGTTACCCAAATCTTCCCTTTGGCACTAAGAAAACCAGAGGACGTGGTTTTTAACACTATAAATAATGCATTTTCAGTGTGTTTGTATAAGCAAGTCTTTTATATAAATGTGATTGTGCTTCAAAGCCATATAACGTCTCAGGTTTTAACATGTAATATGCTAAAAGCTATGTTTAAGGCAAATAAAAGCATTAAGTAATACCTTCTTACAGAGAGCTCGCAGCTTGAAAGCAGAAAATGAAATGCAGAGTGTTCATAAAAAATTTAAGGAAAAAACTATTACTGTTCCCCATAATTCCAAGTTTGCTTGTTTCAATCATTGTTACTTATTTGGAATAGTTAATAGGCTTCATTAATGTTCTTCATGTATTTAAAAAAGGAAAACATTCCATTTTCCCGAAAGTCTGCAAAATGTTAAAATTCTTCACAAACTTTTCTCTACCATGAGCACAGTAATGACTTCTACTTGTACATAATTTGGGACTTAGGCACGAGAAAAGAAGACAGAGAGTTAAAATACATACCTTTTTGTTAAATGCCCAGATTTGTCCCATTCCATGTTCACAACTGAACGTGAAGAGCCCTAGAAAATAATAACATGATTTTAAGGGCAAGAAGTATTAATTAGAACTTTGCCTTTTTTTTGTGCTAAGCATGTTTAGAAAAAAATAAACTCAAGAAATACTTACAAGCGTACCTCCAGTGAAATATAAAACTCAGTGTACACAAACTAATTTGGTTACCCTTAACAGTTCACTGCAAAGGTTCAGTCTACAGACAGGTCACAGTCAACAGTCATATAATTCACTTCTATAAATACTTCAGCTGCCTTTGTCCAAACCTAGCTAAGGAGTTTAGGACATTTTCAATTTTTCACTATTATAAACAGTGATAAACATACTCCTTTGTAAAAAAAAAAATAAAATAAAATAAAATTCTGCCCTTGGATCATAAGATACAAACAAGGAATAGAAAGAACAATAGAGATAATAAAGACTAAAGGGATAGTAATAGAAGCACCTAAATTTCAAACAGAGAAGCTGGAAAAGAAACCACGACGCACCTGAGCAGCAATAAACTGTTTCAGTCCTTCAACTGTCATCCCTCTTCTCAGTACACCACGAACCGTAGGAAATCTTGGGTCATCCCTGGAAATACGTAAATTTTAAGTACCAAGGAAATATTTTAATGTGTAGATGTGGAGAGTAGAAGATACTTAATCAATAATAAATTATATTCAGCTTATTAAACATTTGGCTGAGAGCTGGTTATACTAACTAGGCAGATGGCAATACCAGTGAGCCCAAGTTCAAGGAACAGGATAACTGCTGACTTGTTAAATACTACAGTAAAATAAATGCACTACTGGAAACAGTAGAAGCACATTAAAAAAAAAGACACAATGGTGACTTTTCAAATATGGAAATCCCATGCATTAATACATTTTTATTTAACAAACATTTTCAAGGTCCCTATTCCACATAGGACCACAAGAATCAGAAAAAAGATGGTATCTTGCCATTCATGCATGAATATACTTTATAAAGATCTTTGGAATAAAACAATATAAGAAATTAATATTCTGCAGGGATTTGCAAACCTCACTAAGTATGCAGTAATACCCTTTTAATGGAGCTCAAGATAAACTTTTACATCTTCACTTTGACTTAAGGGTGTTTTTACCTTGTTGGGACCTAGCTGGAGAGTAGAGATCAGTGACCAAATATACCAAGGAACAGAAAGTCATAACCATTGTCCTGTTATATGCTAAGACTTTCAGAGGATGTGCCCTCATGTGTGTTTTTCAATCCATGATCCCTAATGGGCACTCCATATTTGCGTCATTAAAACAAGAAAGGGGAACCCTAATGTACTGGTTGAGATGAAGACAAGAACCAGGAATTCTATAGGCCTACCCATTCCCCCTCCTCCCAGTCACCTTCCCTATCTCTCAAGCAGTTTAAAAATCACTGATATACTATGTCTTTACTTCTTGTCAGTTGTAAGCAACACTAAACATACCATCCATCTACTAGTCCTTCATTGACAAACCATGTGAGTTTTCTTTTGGATAGCACTGTGTTGTTCAGATTTAGCCGACTATATTCCCAAATATATGGTTTTCTTATGCCTAAAGCTTCAATAATCCAGTAAAACTGCTCGTCTCTGTCATGGTATTCTGTTGTTCTCAGGGCATGCGTAACACCTTCAATGCTGTCAACTATGGGGCAGGCGAAATCATATGTTGGATAAACACTAGAAAAAAATAAAATTAAGAAAACCATAAAACATTTTATCCTTTCCCTCTTAGACTGGGCATTATAAACAACAATACTAGTTTAAAATATAATTTTTTACAAGTTAAGAGATTCTTAAATACCAAAAGGTTTTATGACTTATAACACTCAAAGTATATCAAAACATTAGCATCCTCTGAGAACGATGAGTCAGTTATCAACTCAGTATTAAAACAAAAAAGCAAATTTGCAATTTAATAAAAAATTAGGTACTGGCTTGACAAATTCTGTAATCATAATATTTCTGTAATGGCCAATGTATAGCATGGTAGGAAGCAACAAACAATACATTACATAATTTTAAGGAAATTTAGCTTTTGAACATCTTTTTGAGATGGAGTCTCAACCTGTCTTTAGTAATACCTTAGTCAAGTAAATCCTTCAAAGTCTTAAAAGATTTGTAGTCAAATGCACTCAAAAACAGTGCTCCATTCACTGTGTTAAAAAAACAACAAAGGACCAGAAAATCACTAGGTTAATTAAAATTTAAGATGAAGTAGTCTTAGAAACAACTTCTGACTAAGATAATGCACACAATTTACATGTACTACCAATTTGAATTTAAAAATACATATATTAGTGCATTATGCTTTCTTTTTTGTTGTTTGTTTTTGTTTTTGGAGACAGTCTTGCTCTTTCACCCATGCCAGAGTGCAGTGGTGCAATCTCAGCTCAGTGCAACCAACTCCTGGGTTCAAGTGATTCTCAGCCTCCCAAGTAGAAGGAATTACAAGCATAGCCACTGTGCCTGGCTAACTTTGGTATTTTTTTAAGAGACGGGGTTTTACTACGTTGGCCAGGCTGGTCTCAAACTCCTGGCCTCAAGTGATCCACCCAGGCCTCCCAAAGTGCTGGTATTACAGGCGTGAGCCACTGCACCCAGCCAATGCTGTCCTTTTTGCTTGTTTGTCTAGAGACAGAGTCTCACTCTCTCGCCCAGGCTGCAGTGAAGTGACATGATCACAACTCACTGTAACCGTGAACTCCTGGGCTCAAGCAATCCTTCTGCCTCAGTCTTCCAAGTAGCTAGGACTACTGAAGCATGCCATGATAACTGGCTAATATTTTTAATTTTATTTATTTTTTTGGTAGAGACAGGTTCGTGCTATGTTTCCCAGGCTGGTTTCAAACTCCTAGCCTCAAGAGATCTTTCTGTCTCAGCCTTCCAAAGTGCTGGGATTACAGGCATAAGCCACTGTGTCCAGCCATTATACATTCTAACTTTTAAGACACAACTTAATATGCTACTGCATTATGCTTTGCAATTATTTGATACTGAAAATGTGTATCCAAAGTCACTTTTCCAAATGTATTTAAAGGATCTGCTTAGTAAAACAAGGAGTAATCCTAGTAAAAATGATAATCACACTACTCACACGTTTGTCTATATATGGACAGACATATCAGGACCCATGAGTTTAAAGTAAGTCACATCAGCTAACCAAGTAATCATTTACATTTATCATTCTCTTCAGAAGTCTTAATTCAGCCTTTGTGTGTAGTAGGCTTCTTCAAAGTATTAAAAAATATGTATTATGGTTTATTTTATAAAGTAGAGTTTTTTTGGAAAAGGTCCATTTAAAACAAAGATCTGTTAACCTAAAAATCCAAATAGAAAACTAATCTAAACACATGTTACTTTCCTGTATTGTTCTCATTTCTGGAAGTTTTCAATATTATCACTTTTGGGAATCAATCTGTGCAAAGTAGACTCAAAGTTTATTACAGGAAGAGAAGTACCTTCACCTAAAGATATACATCACAGTATACCTAATCAATACAAAGAAAGCAACTCTAGGCAGACTCAGGACTTTCATAGATGGAAGTAATCTTAGAAATAAAAGTAGTATAACCTTAACTGACAGGTGATCAAACAGGCCCTGAAAGGCTACATGCCATTATAGAAGTCCACCAGCCAGTTAACCCAAGGATGAACAAAAGGCTAGGTTTCTTGACTATTTTGCATCTATTCCATGTTTAGAGAAGATCAAAACAAAAGCACAGAAGGCTACCTAGCATATTGAAGGAGATATATTTACTTGTATTTATTTCCAGTTCTTGGATGTGGTTGAATTTTGCAGCGATAAAGGGTTGGATCTCTCATGCATCCGTTGTTACTACTCATGTCAATTTTTGCTCGCAAGCAACAGGACTGACCAAACTGGCTCCCTTTTTTCATTTCTTCCCACATTTGTAGATTCTTCTCAATAGCTATAAAGTGATAATTATATTTGTTTATTAATCTGGTTAAATTCAAATTATTCTAATAGTGCTATAATTTGACATAAATTTTCATGTTGTCTTATAAACACCCTGTGTTAGTTTAAAAACACTCTAAGAGTTCCGGTATCCAGCACCAAGAGCAAATCCATCATTTTTTAACGAAAGAAGTTTCACAATACATTTAGGAAATACAAATATGTTTTAGAAAAGGTGACATCAATACATTCCACTCATGTAGTCTCAATTAAGCACAAGAAAAAGTACAAAGCCTGAAGGCTCTGCTCATCTAGTGTTTCCCTTCCCATCATGGCACAATCGGCCAGCCCCTTCTCTTCTCATCTCCCCTCAAATTTAACATTTTGCCTTTGAAGCAGAAGCATTCTCTTCTTAGCCACCTCATGCCTAGGGGACAGAATGGTTTGGTCCAGCCCTAAGGTCCCACAGGCATTGGCACTACAGCCCATGCCTGTCTGAAGAACACAGCTGAGGCTGACAGTATGAGCTCCTGGGCTCCCTGAAAGCCCCTTCACCATCCCAATGAGAAGCAGGATACTCTTGGATCCAAGAAAAGAAGAGGTGATAGAAAACAGACCATGATACAAGAAAAAAAGAATACCAGAAAATAAGGACTCTATATTTCAAGTGGCTATGGTTTTACCTATATCAGAATATCTAGCAAAAACCTGCCCCACATGGATAAGAACTGTTGAACAATAATTTTCTGTGGAAGCTACTAAAAATGTAAGACACTTGCCCTCAAAGCATCAAGGTAAGTCTAAAAGTCCATTTGTTTGCCATCTTTGAAAATGTAGAAAAACTTTTCAAAAGAAAAAAGACTCATTATAACTATTTCAATTTACCAGTACTTCCCAAATGTGACACTCAAGATTTAAATATAGTGTGGTTCTGGTAACATAACTACAGAATGAAAATAGCCCAATTCAGAAGCTCAGGAGAGAAGTCATGAATAAGAAAGATACGCTCTTTGGTCAAGTGATATTTCAGAGACATAGGTTAGTACTGAGCTTATATATTATATTCACATTTACCCACATGCCAAAAGGAAAACTTGGGTGACAACATTATCATCAAAAACTGTATTATAGAAAGGCTAAGTATTTAAAGAAAGAAAACTGTAAAATGTTCCAGAAGGAATCCTTCAACCTGAATACAATGTAAAAAACTACACATAGTAAGTGAGACACTAAGGGCATATTCATATGCAGTTGTGATGTTAAAATAATAAAAACATAAAGATGATAAAGAAAAAAGATTTCTAAGACAAATGAGTCATATACCCAAATGTGTTTAAACTAGCAGCTTTCATAAAAAAGAAATCACATTCTACTCAAGAAGCAGAATACAAGAATATCAATTAAAACATAAAACAATGTGCCTTACGGTTTTTCTTGTGTTTGGATTCTATCCTCTGCTCACGTTCTGCTTTCATCTGTTCAGCAGGAGTATCATCCACATAAGCCTTCCCTTCTTGAATTAGCTTCTCTGCATATTTCATTATAGTTTCAAAATGATCCGAAGTATAAGTAAATTGATCTGGTTTGATATGCAACATTGCAACATCTTCCAAGATAACCTGTAATAAGAAACCAAAATAACCACCAGTATATCTTTTGCTTTTTGTGTGCATTTTCAACCCTTGATACTGCTTAGGTAAATGTAATATAGACCATCAGTCTTAATTTAGCCTGAAAATGGTTGTGGAAGTTACATGATATTAGATCAAAAAAGAAAAAAAAAGAGATAGATATGCATTACATTAGCCTCCAAATTTCCATCTGAGAAAGCTGATCTCATGATGGAGTTTTATATTTACTTTGGAAAAGCTGGTCATTACTGGGAGAACTGACAATCATTTGCCCTCTCTTTGAATACACTGCCATACTTCTGAAAAAAGACAAGAGGCTAGGAAAGCGTCACATTTTTAAATACCTACTTAGTGTTTATTTCATTCACAAACTTAAGATTATATGACCAAAAAACCTGCCTCCAGTGACCAATTTCATTTAATAAATTGCTATTATAGGAAAATATATCATTCAGGTAAATTCTGTAACTTGGGAAAAGGAAAATAAAATTTAAGTTTTTTTGGTATGGGAGCTCGATATTTCTTGGCTTAGGTTTCAGACATGGAATATATAGATAAGGGGAAAAAAGCAGCTATAAGAACAAAATTTATTTTCATACCGTGAAGGTATTAGGTAATCGTGTAACTTTAACTTTTCTGACAAAGGGTCATCACTACACTTTTAATTACCTTCTCAAAATCTTCCTTTTCTTTTTCAGGATTTGTGTCATCAAATCTCATGATCAGTTTCCCTTTAAAGTTAACCTGGTAGTGCTGGTTCAGAAGAGCAGCTTTTGCATGCCCAATGTGTAAGTAACTAAAACAAAAACATTTCACAAAGAAACTCATTAACATGTTTTAACTAATCACTTAAATTTAACCTTTTTGAGGAGATGAGAACTAAACAAAAATCCTTCTAATTGATACCCCACTCATATTTTATTTTCTAACAAAAAGTACTGTGATTGAAAATCTGACCCTGACAGGAAGAAAAAAAAGACCATACCATTCATAAAACAATTATAAGAAACAACTTCATATGTAAAATCTCACAGAAGGGACAAGGTATTTACAATCATTGCAACCTTAAGGAGAATCTCCTTTTTCTTTTATCAAGAAGAATGGTCACTTAATTAAAGTAAAGCTGCTTCAAAATTGTTTCCAATGCTACCTTCCACTGTTTATCTTTAATAAGACCTACTACTACTGAAAACTGGGTGCCCATCTAATGTCCACTGGAGAGAAGCTCCTCTGAGACCATCACTGTCACTGTGATGGCTAAATGAAAGGAGCACATGAGAATTAGGAAGCCACAGAAAAGCCACTTTACTTCTCTAGGCTTCGGTTTTCTCAGATGCCAAAATAAAAGGTAATTTTTTAACTTTAATTTTTAAACTTTTATTTTAGGTTCAGGGGTACATGTGAAGGTTATATAGGTAAGCTCATGTCATGGAGATTAAAAATAAAAGAATTTTAGCTAAATAATCCCAAAGGTCTCATGAGCACCAACACTCAATGAATCAGAATCTACAAAAACATTGTTCTGCTGTTCCTATCAGCAGCTGACAATTGTAAGGAGTAATATAGATCAGAGGAACTGTTGATAATATCACACATCAACACCCTCCTCTATCAAGCAGGTGAGTAAAAGAAAGTATGTTATATCACTATGTTGAAATACAGTGGATTGGGCTGGAAACAAGGCATGAAGCAAGGAAGTTTAATCAGCTCTCACCAACTTGTATTAGTTTCAAATGATAATGATGGCAGCAGCTGTATAGTTTTAAGACAGTTACCTAGTTTCACATGCAGTTTTGATCTCAGTTGACATCAATATGGGAGGAAGGAAAAGTTCGACCTCTTGTATATATTTATACCATTTTTAAATCAATCAATTCTTAAAAAGTCATTAGCATCCCAGATCAATGATTCAACTTCAAGAAGGGTTTATATGCAAAGGCTAATGCAAACATGTATAATGCAACATATTTAGGGCTATTCAAAACTTTCTGCATCTAATAAAGGGCTGTACGTGATATTCCAGATGAAATCTTAGACCAGAAAAGGGACACTAGGGAAAAACTAATAAAATCCCAAAAAAGGATGGAGTTTAATTAATAATATATTAGCCAGGGGCAGTGGATCAAGCCTGTAATCCCACCACTTTGGGAGGCCGAGGCGGGTAGTTCACCTGAGGTCAGGAATTCAAGACCAGCCAGCCTGATCAACACGATAACACCCATCTCTACTAAAATCACAAAAATTAGCCAGGCAAGGTGGCGCATGCCTGTAATCCCAGCCACTTGGAAGGCTGAGGCAGGGAATCACTTGAAACCAGGAGGCAGAGGTTGCAGTGAGCCGAGATTGTACCATTGCACTCCAGCCTAGGCAACAAGAGCGAAACTCCATCTTTAAAAATAAAATAGTAAGAATATAGTAATATTGGTTCATTAGTTGTGACAAATGAACCACAGTAATGTAAGATGTTAATGTTAGGGTGCAGGGTATATGGGAACTTTCTGTACTATTTTTGCAACATTGTGAAATCTAAAACTATTCTAAAGTTAAAAATTTATTAAAAATAAAATTAAATGAAGGGCCGTAAGTTCCCAGGAAGAAAAATACTGTGGTTTAGTATTAACTGAGGGCATTGCACCCAATAACATGCTATAACCATTTTCAAGAAAATACTTACTAAATTACTACCTATTATTTTACAGTTAATGTGCTTGGCTTTAAAATACAGAAGTTAATTTAAGAAGGGTGATGAGATCAAAACATTATTTCAAAAATGTTATTTCTAAATCCAAAAT
The DNA here is from genome assembly GCA_036589455.1 of Ateles fusciceps. Taxonomy (NCBI): domain Eukaryota; kingdom Metazoa; phylum Chordata; class Mammalia; order Primates; family Atelidae; genus Ateles; species Ateles fusciceps. The sequence goes on from JAZHEH010001979.1 coordinate 9,625,982, forward strand.
AATATGTACAGGTCTAACAATTCCAAACCTCAAGAAAGCTAAAAGGACTATAAAATCATCAGTTAAAGAGTCAATCTATATCAGAATAGCTTAAAAAAAAAAAACAAGATCATGCTCCATGAGTTAGCACTGATGCTGAACTGGGCTTCTGCCACATGTAAGAGATACATGCAGTATAATTTTTAATTATATGAACTCTAGAGCCACATGGTATAGGTTTGAGCTTGGCAAGTTACTAAAACATTGTATGAATCTGTTTCTGAAACCATTTGTAAAACAGAAATAACAACAAATAACAACAGTGCCTTCTTTAGAAGGCTGCTGGGATTAAATAAGTTACTGTAAGTAAAGCATGTGGTAGCACCTGTACATAATAGGTACTATATATGTTAGCTAAGAATAAGAATAAAAGGCAAAGCCAAGCCTTCTGGACTTTCGTTTAAGACAAAGAAAAGAAAAAAAAGAAAAAATAGTAATTAAAGAAAAACTCTTCAACAATGTAAGATCAGCTGGGCACAGTGGCTCACACCTGTAATCCCAGCACTTTGGGAGGCCAAGGTGGGCAGATCACCTGAGGTCGGGAGTTTGAGACCAGCCTGACCAACATAGAGAAACCCCAACTCTACTAAATATACAAAATTAGCCAGGCTTGGTGGCACATGCCTGTAATCCTGGCTACTCAGGAGGCTGAGACAGGAGAATCATTTGAACCCAGGAGGCAGAAGTTGTGATGAGCCGAGATTGTACCATTGTACTCCAGCCTGGGCAACAAGAGCAAAACTCTGTCTCAAAAAAAAAAAAAAAAAAAAGAAAAGAAAAGGTGATCAAATTATGCATAATAAGAGAAACTAAATACTGATTCATATTCCAAATCCCAAAACTGTCTCACGAGCATAGTCTCTAAAACCAACATAATTTACAAGTAAATATATTTTATACTATAAATATACAAACATGGGGAACTCACTATTCCAAGAAGTGACAGTGACACAAAATATAAAAAGATTCAAAAAAGACAAATGTTCAAGTGGCACAGCTATAAATGGCCACTGCCAAAAAAAGGTAGCTTTTATAGACAAGGTCACTATCCAAAAGGACAATCATGACCACTCACACCAAGTACACAGGCGCAGAACACTGGATGGTAGGAATCCAAGATGTCTATAGGTATTAAACCATGTAAGGTAAGTATTATTTATGACTGAATCCACTTAGTCAATTACCAATCAATCATTTAATGATCAAGTCTGTGAATTTTCCAGTCATCACTTCTGTTTCATCTCCTTCTATCTACCCTTTATTTCACCTCCTAAATCAGCAAACATAGAAAAGCAGAGAGCAAATGTGAAATTCTAAAAGTAATTTTACTGTTAGTTATGCTTATGAAATAGTTTGTGAAGAACTATTCAATACATAGCTAAAAGAAAATTGTTCCTGTATTCTTCCAGTTTCTACTGTGTACTACAGAAAGGTGAGAACTTTGTTATGGCAATATAATACAAAATCTGAAAAAATTAAATTTGGAAATCTTAAATTAGGAAAAAATAATCACCTCACTTACAAAATAGAGCAGATCACTTTCCTAATAGTTTATTTTCTAAGTGAGACTAACTGCTTTAATAAGACGTATTTTATTATAGTAATATAATTGGAAGGGCGCTATTATAAAGCTTGTCCAATATGTTTCAAACAGGATGACAGGTGTGCAAAGACAAAGACCCCCCTTGGTCTTTGGGAATGGTGGACAAGGCCTGAAGCAGCCCCATTCAGGTGACCACCATACAGAAGTCTTTTTCCCCTAATAAGCTATTCAAATACTACTTTCCATAGGTGCCAAGAGATGAAGGGGTTGGGAAACCTAATGGAAAGACAGGAATAGGAACAAACTTTTCAGGACTCCCCTTCATTTATTTGGATTAAAAAATTAAGCTAAAAACAATGCTATTATAACTTCAACTGCAATTAAAAGGACTGCTCAGGTTACAAATACAAATCCAATCAAATGAAAGCCCAAAAGTCTAAAAATAAAAATGAAATTTAAGATTTTTTATTTATGGAATTTTGTTAATTACATTTAAAGTTCTGTCAGGATAAAATTAAAATGTCTCTTTTATTATGTTCACAAACTAAAACTACAAATTAAATCAACATTAACTATTAGTAATGGAAAAACTATTAAGATGTTTAGAATTTTAACTCCCACAATTAAAAATCTTATGTTCTTCTATATCATTAACCTATTAATACTTTAAGTATTTAATCACTGTTTGAAAGCTTTCCCACTAAATATATTCAATTATAAATGTGAGTTACGCTTTCTTACCCACTAGCCTCTGGAGGAAATCTGACGGTAACCTTTCCCATCTCAGCACCTGGGAGCTCAACAAATTTCCCAACATCTTGCTTTTTCTCAGGTGCCTGAAAAACAGAATCACCATCACAAAAAAAGTCATATGGTTAAATGTCTAAGAACACACTCATTCAACAAATGCGCCACACTGGTTATGAAAAACATGACAACTACATCATCATCCCTGCACTTGAGGATGCAAAATCTGGTTAAGAATATAAATAAAACCAAATACCAGTAATAGAGAGATGTTCAGGGTGCTGTTTGAGCACTCAGGTAAATTAATCAGCAATATCTAGGTGCATAAGGAAAAGCTTAAAAGGGGTTAAGAACCAAGCTGAACCTCAAAGAATAAGTAGAAATGTATCATGTGGAGAGTATATGGGAAGCTGGACACAGTGACTCATGCCCGTAATCCTGGAACTTTGGGAGGCTGTGGAGGGCAGATCATCTGAGGTCAGGAGTTTAAGGCCAGCCTGGCCAACACAGTGAAACCCCATCTCTACTAAAAATACAAAACTTAGCCAGGCATGGCAGCGTGTGCCTGTAGTCCCAGCTACTCAGGAGGCTGAGGCAAGAGAATAGCTTGAACCTGGAAGGTGGAGGTTGCAGTGAGCCAAGATCATGCCACTGCACTCCAGTCTGGGTGACAAGAGCAAAACTCCGTCTCAAAAAAAAAAAAAAAAGAGAGAGTATATGGGGTGTTCATTCTAAGTAAATAAATAACAGTAAGGCACAAAGGCAAGAAAAAGTAGTTCAATGTCCATGAAAAATTAGGAATGCATATTGGGTGGGTAGGCAAGAAAAAAAGCTGAAATAGATTAAGTCAAAAACACAGAGGACCTTTTGAGCTTGGCTTTTAAGTTTCAGGCAATGGGGAGTCAGTCCTCAGGGGTAAGTAATAGGACCACGGATTTGTGTTTTCTGAAGTGATACCCTGAACTAGAGAAAGGAGACAAAAAAAAGTTCAGTTATGAGGTTACGGTGTTAAACCAAAGAAGGGATAATCAGGCCTCAACAAAGTGCAACAGTACTGAACATGGACAGAAAACAAATCTCCACACATGAGAGTAACAAGACTAGCTGTGTAAATGTGAAAAACAAGGGAAAGATGAATAAAGATTTGTAGTCAAAACAACCAAGTGGACTGTGCTATCTTTATCCAAGTAGACAGTAGTTTTCCAATTTTACTTCATCAGAAAACCTTCATTAAATCAAAACTTTACTACACATTCCTAAAATGTGAAACAGATCAAAGTAGGGCAACTCTGGTTGAGAGAAGGACCTTTTCTACTGTAGACTATGTCACATTCTCCTACAGAATCAATGAAAAAGTGCTGCAGAATCCCAGGACTCCATGTTCAATGGTTCAAAAACCAGGAGATTCAGGAGGAAGAAAAGACTGTAAAGGTGTAAAATTATGAGGTTTTATTTATATGCAGTTTGGATTGTGTAAGGGTTATACACTGGCTGATCAAAATCTTTAGCTATATAAAGATTAGGGCTTTATGTGGCTGAATAATTAAAAGTCAAACCAAGATGTAAAAATGTCAGATTCTTGCAAGAAGAGTTATTAAAAGAAAATAAACTTTACAAGTAGGAATAATTTTCTTTCCAGACCGAGGGCCTCAGACAGACTGAAACGTCATCTTTTTTTTTTTTTTTTTTAAAGAAAGATAAAAAGGCTTACCACTCTAGCTTTGGTTGTTGAAACATCCCACTGGGTACCTACTGACTGGAAGGCCTGCTGGGCTTCAAGAAAGCCAAACCAGCGTTTTACATGAACTGGAGCTTTGTTCTGTTTCAACTGTTCTTGCCATGCAGCATTTCCTATTAGCAAAGATAATTTTAAACTATTCAATAAATCTGCAGCTTCAAAAGCAAAGTTCCAGTTGTGATTAATTCAAGTAAAGGAGATGGCTTAAAGTTGTGCTTATGAAGAAAATGGAATTTTAAATATCTGGGTATACATCGAAATGTTTTCTAATACAGTTAGCTGTCCGTGCCCATGGGTTCCATAACCATAGATTCAACCAACTGAAAAACATTCAAAGCTGGGCGTGGTGGTTGCCTGGGACCAGGGGAGGGTGGATGATTACGAAAGGACATGAGGAATTTTTGGGGGTGGTGAGTATATTTATTATCTTGATTGTAACCACAGTTCCACAGGGTGTGTGTGTGTGTGTGTGTGTGTGTGTCAAAATTTATCAAATTATACATTTTTAAGTAAGTGTGGTTTTCTGTGTATCAATTATACCTCATGAAAGTTGTTTTCGAAAAAACTGGCTTTCCAGGTTGGAAAGAGCATATTCTTGTTGCAAACTAGTTGTAGAAGAAGGAAGTGACCTCCCAGGAAAACCATAACTCCACATCATCCCACTACCCCCCAACCTCCCAATCACACACTCACTGCACAATAAAGACTTTTTTCAAGTCAAAGACAAGTGTCTGCAGTAAAATAATGGCTGAAGTAGGAGAGGTGCTGACATAAATGGGATGGGGACTTCTTTAACAGGAACAAAATCAGCTCCAAAGGCAAAAAGAAAGTTGACACCAGAAAAAGACAGGGAATTCCTATAACTGGATAGGAATAAAACAGCCAAGGAGGGGGATTCCTCTGTAATAAAGTCCTAAGTTACTGTCTAAACATATATACACACACACATATACACACATGCATACACACAGAAAATATGTAAGCTTCCTATCCGGCAAATATTAAATGATTAAAACAGAGCATTTTAAGAACAATTATTGATACCTTTTAGGGTTGCCCAAACACAAAAATCTGCTAAGCTCAAGGAGTTTCCAACTAAGTATGTTCTCAGAGACAGGCAGTGATTGAGCTCATTGATTGCAGAAGTAAAGGAATTACATGAAGATAATTTTGTAGCACTGAACTCCAACCAGTGATCAATCTGTGAACATAAAAGATAGAAAAAAAATGTACTCCAACATTTCAACTTTAAGAAAGACCATAAAAAAATTCTAGTTAACTGGAGCAACAGTACACGCGGCTTCCTCAGTTAGACCTACGCTTTTTCTTTCTCAAATTATACCACTTATCATTATGTGAACAAATTCTGGTTGCCTAAAATCTAAAATGGAACTTAAATAAATGCCACATTTTGCTGTTATTTTGCTATGCTTTCTGTTTTTTTAGAGGGGTGTGGAGGGGCATTTCAGGAAAGAACAGGAAAATAAGAATTTGAGAACTGGTAGCAGAAATAAGTAACCAACATGAATGAACCCAAGGGATGGTACCTGGCCAAACAGATTCATTTACTTGAAAAATGTAAAAGTAAACACTTAGAAACTGTTGAGAAATGCTGAGTGTATGGTAAAATTATATTGTTTGCTAAGAACAATGGCAAGGAAAACCTAGCTGGCACTCCCACCCAAGTGGAAAACTGCTTGGGGCATTCTAAAGTAGCAGAGCAGTATATGTATATTACACACCAGTTAAAACAATCCTTTAAGCACGGGATATGTGACCCTGCCCCCGTGGTTCCCTCATGGAGAATACTTTTTAGTTTGTCCATGATCAGTGGTAAGCAGGCACCAGCATCCTACCTAGTTTATCTTGGTTCTACGAGAAAACACAGAACACCTATCTGTTAATAACAAACACCTGTTCAGAGAGAATAACTATGTGGGTCAGTCTGCTCAAGCCCTCAGCCTGGAATGCTGTCAGCCCCTGAGGCTCTGAGCTCGGAAGGCTGTTGGCCCCCGGACAGTCCCGCTTTGCTGTTCTATCTGGGTGTCTGCTTCTTAATTCCTTCAGCACCACCTGAGTGGGGGGTCTCTACGGCCAGGCTGGTTTCGGTAAGAAACCATTCTTTGTACTTCGAATTTTATGAAGATTTAGGAAAGTTAGAGCAGAATACACCTAGGAAAAAAAGCAGTAACTAAAAAGCAGTACTGTCATCTATAGCATAATGACATTTCGGTTAATGACAGACTGCATATATGACAATGGTCCCAGAAGATTATAGTTTCGTTGCATGTTGTCTATGTTTAGATACACAAACACTTACTATATTACAATTGCCTACTGTATTGAGTATTGTAACATGCTGGTATAGGTTTGTAGCCAGAAGGGATAGGCTATACTGTATAGCCTAGGTGTATAGTAGGCTACCCCATTTAGGTTTTTGTAGGTACACTCTATGATGTTGATAGAATGATGAAATTGCCTAAAAAGACATTTATCAGAATGTATCCTATTGTTAAGAGGCACATGATTGTATCAAAAGTTAATTTATTACTGCTGTAACTAATTAAACAAGGCATATACACAGAAAAGAAAATGGGATCCAAACTAAGAAGTTACCCTGGTCAAACCTCTTAACTCTTCCAGGCCTGCTGCCTTATCCCTAGAGAAAGTTGGATGAGATGATCCATACAGCCCCATCTGCCTATGAAATGCCAGGAATCTCCGAAGACAAAGATAGCACTAAATGCTCCCAAAAGAACAGCTGGTAAGGGATTAAACATTCAAACTTAGGAGTCATAAAAAAAGAGAACTTTTTTTGGTGACAAAAAATAAGATGAGCATTCCGTACCTTGGTCTATATAATTAACAGTTAATACCCTTAAGTAGTATAGTTCATAAGCCAACAATAAATGAGGTTTCCATAAAAAACAGAAGCATAAGACAAAACACACACAATGAAATGTTCGTTGCTTACCTCAGTATGTTCCATCAGATTAGAGCCATACAACCCAGCAGTAGTTGCAACTCTAGCCAAGTATCGAAGTATGGAATTCACATCTGTGAATATCACATTTCTAGAATATAAGCATGAAATAAAATATTACTGCCGCTCTAGCAATTCAGTTTATGAAGAAATGTAAAAATGGAAACCTTATATTTACCATGTATTTTCTACTATAGTGAAAAATAGACCTGCTAAGTTCCTTGTTTTTTTTCCAAACAGAGTTTTGCTCTTGTTGCCCAAGCTGGAATGCAATGGTGTGATCTCAGTTCACTGCAACTTCCACCTCCCAGGTTCAAGTGATTCTCCTGCCTCAGCCTCCCAGAGTAGCTGGGATTACAGGCGCCTACCACCACGACCGCTTAATTTTTTGTATTTTTAGTAGAAACGGAGTTTTACCATGTTGGCCAGGCTGGTCTCAAGCTCTTGACCTCAGGTGATCCACCTCTCAAAGTGCTGGGATTACAGGCATGAGCCACCATGCCCAGCTTGCTAATTTGTTCTTTACATGTCTATTCAGAGGGGCAAATATGAAAATATAACCAGGATACTGAGAATAACAGTGATTCAAAAGAAATCAAGGCTTGCTGGGCGTGGTGGCTCACACCTGTAATCCCAGCACTTTGGGAGGCTAAGTTGGGCGGAACACTTGAGGTCAGGAGTTTGAGACCACCCTGGCTAATATGGTAAAACCCCATCTCTACTAAAAACACAAAAATTAGCCAGGCATAGTGGCATGCACCTGTGGTCCCAGCTACTCACAAGGCCAAGGCACAAGAATCGCTGGAATCCAAGAGGCGGAAGTTGCAGCAAGCTGAGATCACATCACTGAACTCCGGCCTGGATGACAGAGAGAGACCCTGTCTCAAAAAAAATAAATCATGGCAAAGAAGCCAAGAATATATTGCTAATAAAGAGGCTAAAAAGGCAGATCAAACCTCATCAAAATCCATCACAGGCCAGGTGTGGTGGCTCATGCCTGCAATCCCAGCACTATGGGAGGTCGAGGGGGGACAGATCACTTGAGGTCAGGAGTTCGAGACCAGCCTGGCCAACATGGTGAAACCCCATCTCCTCTAAAAATACAAAAATTAGCCAGGCATGGTGGTGGGTGCCTGTTGTAATTCCAGCTACTCAGGAAGCTGAGGCAGGAGAATTGCTTGAACCCAGGAAGCAGAAGTTGCAGTGAGCCTAGATTGCACCACTGTACTCCAGCCTGGGCAGCAGAGCAAAACTCCGTCTCAAAAATAAAATAAAAATAAAACACACACACACACTGTTAGTGGGAGTGTAAATTAGTGAAACCACTGTAAAAAGCAGTATGGCAATTTCTCAAAGAGCTAAAATCAGAACTATGACTCGACCCAGCAATCCCATTACTGGCTGTACACTCAGAGGAATATAAACCATTCAACCGTAAAGACACACGCATGCAAATATTCACTGCAGCACTATTCACAATAACAAAGACATGGAATCAACCTAAGTGCCCATCAGTGACAGTCTGGATAAAGAAAATGTGGTACATATACACCATGGAATACTATACAGCCATAAAAAAAACAAGATCACATCTTTTGCAGGAACACGGATGGTGCTGGAGCCCATTATCTTTAGCAAACTAACACAGGAACAGAAAACCAAGTACTGCATGTTCTCATGAGGAAGGAAACCCAGGTATCTGGGATCAGCTTCCCCTTTGACTGCCACGCTGCATTTCAATAGAAGAAAAGGCTGACCGACTGGCACCTCCTGATTCACCTTCCTGTAGGTGGCAGGCTTGGTCTTGGGGAAATTCTCCGGAAGGCTGTTTTTAGTTAAAACAAGATCAAACCCAGAAACCCTTTCATATGTGATTTCTAAAGCTGTAAACCCGAAACCTTTTTATATATAAGTCCTAAAGCTGTAAACCCGAAACCCTTTCATATGTGATTCCTAAAAGTGTAAACCCGAAACCCTTTTCACATGTGAGTCCTAAAGCTGTAAATCTTCATATGTAATTTCTAAGGCTATAAACCTAAGATTCTTCCACATATAATATCTAAAGTGTAAGCCTATATAAGGGCAGAACCTTCCTTTCTTAGACGAGCTGGGTAATTTGGAACCATTGCTCTGCTCGGTAGTAATAATAACAAACTCCTTCCTTCCCCATTTGGTTCGAGGGCTCTGTTTCCCGTGGCCGCTCCTGCTACACTCACTTATAAGTGGAAGCTTAATGATGAGAACACATGAACACAGAAAAGGGAACAGCAGACACTGGGGCTTACTTGCGGGTGGATGTTAGGAGGAAGGAAAAGGAGAAAAAATAACTATTGGGTACTGGGCTTAGTTTTTGGGTGACAAAAAAATATGCACAACAAACCCCCATGACACAAGTTTACCTACATAACAAACCTGCACATATACCACTGAACTTAAAAGTTAAAAAAATAAAATGAATTTCTTTTTAGCAATGAAACAAAAACATTGCAATCATAAACCAATAGGATGCTAAACAAGTAGTATCCAGAATGTAAAAAAACAGAACACTCAGATACTAAAAATATAATGGCCAAAATTGAAAACCTCAATAGAAAAATGGAATAAAGCTGAGGAATTTTCCAGAAAGTAAAGAAAAAGAAAAAATTGAACCTGGCATGTTGATGTACACCGTAGTTCCAACCACTAGGTGGGCGGGGGCAGGGGTGGGGGCAGGTGGGGGGCGGTGCTGAGGCAGGTGTATTGCTTAAGCCCAGGAGTTGGAGGCTGTAGGGCGCTATAATTGCACCTGTGAATATCTATTGCACTCCAGCCTGGACAGCATATTGAGATCTCCATCTCTAAAAATAAAAATAAAGAGATGGGGCCAGGCACAGTGGCTCATGCCTGTAATCAATCCCAGCACTTTAGGAGACCAAGGCAGGCAGATCATGAGGTCAGGAGATTGAGACCATCCTAGCCAACATGGTGAAACCCCATCTCTACCAAAAATACAAAAATTAGCTGGGCATGGTAGCACACGCCTCTTATCCATATCCCATCTACTCGAGAGGCTGAGGCAGGAGAATCACTTGAACCAGGGAGTCAGAGGTTGCAGTGAGCTGAGATTGCACCACTGCACTCCAGCCTGGTGACACGGTGAGACTCCATCACAGAAAAAAGAAAAAAAAAACAACCAGAAAATGGAGAGAAAAACACTTTTCAAACGAAAGAAAAAATTTTTTCTATCACCCAAACCAGGATTTCCAAGTTTCCACAACAAAAGAGGCAACCAAATGTCCAGCAGAACAGATGAAAAATAGACCCAAACTAAAGCATATTGTTGTAAAATTTGAGAATACGGACTCCTAAGGAAACATTCCTCCAAACTTCCTGAAGTCACATAGAAGAGTTCAGAAAGGCCGGGTGCGGTGGCTCATGCCTGTAATCCCAGCACTCTGGGAGGCCGAGGTGGGTGGATCACAAGGACAAGAGATCGAGACCATCCTGGCCAACATGGTAAAACCCCATCTCTACTAAAAATACAAAAATTAGCTAGCTGGGCGTGGTAGTGCGTGCCTGTAGTCCCAGCTTCTTGGGAGGCTGAGGCAGGAGAATCACTTGCACCTGGGAAGCAAAATTTGCAGTAAGCCGAGATTGTGCCACTGCACTCCCGCCTGGCGACAGAGCAAGACTCTGTCTCAAAAGAAAAAAGAAAAAAAAAAAAGTTCAGAAATCAGAAAAGTTTCAGACGAAAATTACAAAGCAAACAAACAGCAATTATTCCATGGAAAACTAATAATTTTACATGAAAAGCAACTATACAATGTGGCTCTGCAGTAAATAAAACTTACGAGGTCATTGTAATATAAATACAAAGTGATCAAACGAGAATTATGGTACAATTACACTGGGAGAATGGGGGAGATAAAGAGAAGTTTACGAGTATGGGGTGACTGTGTGTATGTAGTGGCAACAGGGGGAAAGTGTTTCAGCTTTATTTTTATTTATTTTTTTGAAACAGGGTCTCCCTCTGTCACCCATACTGGAATGCAGTGGTGCGATCTTGGCTCACTGCAACCTCCATCTCCTGGGCTCAGGCGATCTTCCCACCTCAGTCTCACAAGTAGCTGGGGTACAGCCACAAGCCACCACATCTAGCTAATTTGTGTATTTTTTTGTAGAGACAGGGTTTTACTATGTTGCTCAGGCTGGTCTCAAACTGCTGAGCTCAAGCAATCCACCCGCCTCGGCCTCCCAAAGTGCTAGGATTACAGGCATGAGCCACTGTGCCTGTCCCCAGCTCTATCTTTCTTAGTGAAAAAGATAGTGTCTAAAACTGGAAAAAGGAAAACAATACTAGAATATAAAAGACAGAGGTCAATACCAAAAGAATCAGCTCAAAAGTCCAGGAGTTCTAGGTACAGTGGGCTATGATCGTGCCAGCCTAGGCATCAGAGGGAGACCCTGTCTAAAAAATAAATAAGTAAGTAAGTCTGTGGGAAGAGATGGCCAGGGGCAGACCTGTTACTTATAGTTAAACGATTACAAGCTTGCTCTGCTTTTTATACACTGAGATTTGTGCCATGGATCATATCCAAACTATGGTGCAGTAAAACAAAAGCAGAGCTCAAGCGGTAACAGGAGGCCTACGGTGAAGACCATCTGAGAGCGCCCTGTAACTGCAGAACACTGCCGTGTAGTTGCAGGGCAGAAAAAATTGCTTTGGTCCCACAGCTCTTCCCAACATAGTCTGTGTGAGGATCTAGTGAAGGGAGCTTATGCAAAAGACTGGGAAGTAATGCAACCTCTGCTCTCAAGACTTAGGGAGGGTCTTTGCAGATGGGAGCTGGTAAGGCCAGAAGGCCTTACAGGGCAGAGATCACCGAACGCAACAGGCTCTGCCTATGTTCTCAGAATATGGAGCAATTCTGATTGTTCTGTGTCCACAATGCTTGGGAGATAAAAGCCCCTTGATGCATTGTGTATGGTCAGATCTCATGGTGCCTTATCCACTGCACCTCTCTTGCCAAAACACCTGGATAGACAATGAGTAATAAAATCTCAGTGCCCTTAGTTAGCTTTTCTTAGGAGAACCAGGTTTGCTATTGCATGCTGCAGACACATGCTCTTCCTTCTCAACCCCCCTCCCCACAACCTGCAAGATTAACAAGATAATCCACCTAATAAAAGCGCTTGGAGCCCAGAGCTCAATGCCAACACGGATCACTGGCAAGTGCGTTGGCCCCATGGACCATGATGTAAAATTCTATTCTTGTGTCTTTGTCTTTATTTCTTTTCTCACTCCCTCATCACTGCCGGGACACGGGTTGGGCTGGTTCCCAACAAAGTCAATCAGTACTGAAAATAAAGTACTGATGAAAACACTTACTCAGAAACACGAAGAATATTCTCTTTCCCTTCTTCAACGGAAATGCTGACATCGTCTTTCACATGTTCTACTGCCAGCAAAGCTCCTATAAATAATATGAAAAGATTTACTCTTTAAAAACAATGCAGTATTTATAACGTGAATCATAAAGCAATCAGGATGAGTCAACAAACCACTATTAAGTTCTGTAAGGAGTGAACTTTTCTCTCAGTAGTCTGCAAACCGGAAGTACAGTCTTTTGTCTCAGAGCAGCAACAAATCAGAATCCAGAATCCATTCACTAGCATAGCCAACTGGTTTCGAGTTTGCTCAGCTAGAGACACTAAAATTAATCTGTTCCTCCCTTCGGAGACAAAAAGAAATTAGTATAGTGCTGGCCAGGCAAGGTGGCTCCTCAAGTGAATTACCTGAGGTTGGGTGTTCAAGACCAGCCTGACCAACATGGAGAAACCCCATCTCTACTAAAAACACAAAATGAGCCGGGCTTGATGGCGCCTACCTGTAATCCCAACTACTCAGGAGGCTGAGGCAGGGGAATCGCTTGAACCCAGGAGGCAGAGGATGCAGTGAGTTGAAGATCGCACCACTGCCCCCAAAAAAAAGGAAAAAAAAAAAAGGGCCCAGAGTCGAGGTTGGAAGGGCTCCCGCTGGCCAATCAGGGTACTGACCATCAAAATAAATGAGATCAATTTTAGCATACCCATACAATGAAATCTCATCCAGCAAATAAAAAAGTGAACTACTGTTATAGACAAAAAGATATATGAATTTCGTAAGTATTATCCTAGGCACATATGAGAATGTAAGAATACATATGATTCCATGTATATGAAATTATAGAAAAAGCAAAACAAGAGTGACAAAAAGAAGAGTAGCTACCAGGTGCCAGGGATATGGAAACGAGTGACTGCAAGGGAGCATGAGAGAATTTTCTGAAGTAATGGAAATATTCTATATGATGACTGCAGTGTAGATTACACTGTATACATAAAATAAAAAATAATTTAAATAGAAAATGAAAATAATACAGATTGTTAACTTCTTGAGTATATTTTGCTTGGACTTTTTTTTTTTTTTCAGACAGAGTCTCACTCTGTCACCCAGGCTGGAGTGCAGTGGTGTGACCTCGGCTCACTGCAACATCTGCCTCCTGGGTTCAAGCGAATTCTCCAATTCTCCTGCCTCAGTCTCCCAAGTAGCTGGGATTAAAGGTGTGTGCTACCATGCCTGGCTAATTTGTGTATTGTTAGTAGAGACGGGGTTTCACCATGTTGGTCAGGCTGGTCTGGAACTCCTTACCTTGTGATCTGCCCACCTTGGCCTCCCAAAGTGCTGGGATTACAGGTGTGAGCCACCGTGCCCGGCCAACTTTTTTTTAATGGTAGAAAGAGAAAGCTCTTCTCACAAAAATATGCCAACTAATACATATAGAAGGAATGGCAGAATTGGAAAGTCACTCCTTGGCAAGCATCCTAAAAACCAAGTTAGGCAGGAAGCATCAATGGATACTGAAACTAGCAGCTGAAGGTCTGATGCAAAGTGGAATGCTTACATGATTCCAACGCATCTCCCCATTAAAATCAAGGTTAGAATCTTCAGTAATGAGAAAATTAATGTACCAATTGATGGGCTACAATGAAGAACAAGGAACAACTATGCTATTCCTGCCAAAGGCACACCAGGAAATATCAGAGAACTAAAGGGATATTCTTCAGGTTAAGTGGCCTGTAATCTTCAGAAAGGTCAAAGCTATGAAAGCCAAGGTAAGACTAGTAAAAATTCCAGACTGAAAGAAACTGGAGAGAGGTGACATCTAGATGCAAACAAAACATAATCTAGGATTTTGATCCCAACACTATGGAGGGTATCGTGGAACAATTAGTGGCAGAATAAGGTTGGGGTCTGTGCATTAGATGGAAGCACTCCATCCATGTGCATTTCCTGATTTGGGGGCTTGTGTGAGATCATGTGGAGTTTCCAAGTTTGTTGAGGATGTACACTGGAATTGTGCTGGGGTACTGAAGCCTCATAACTACAGTATGCTCTTGAGTGGTTGGTGGGGGAAGGTCATTGTTCTAGTCTTGCATCTTTGTTGTAAGTCTGAAATTAACATTAAATACATAACATGATGAATGCATATAAAATAGCACAATTCTAGCAATGCAACCTATTTTAAAACAATGTTCATCTAATTGTATTATTTAAAGATAAAATGTGATTGAACAACTGGGAATAACTAAATCAAAAATTAAAAAGAATGGAGAGGAGCAATTAGAAAAATATTTGATAATTGGCACACAATTCAAAACGACAAACCTAAGAGTTTCATAGAATACTAGCAGAATTCTGAGTTCTGTAATACACTACAGAAACAGGTCACCTTTAGGTTGATTTTCTAAGTAACAAAAGATGTATCAGGAGGCTGGGCATGGTGGCTCACACCTGTAGTCCCAGCATTTTGGGAGGCCAAGGCCGGGAGACTGTTTGAGGTCAGGAGTTTGAGACCAGCCTAGCCAACATGGCAAAATGCTGTCTCTACTAAAAAATACAACAATTAGGCGGGTGCAGTGGTACACACCTGTAAGCTCAGCTACTTCAGGTGGCTGAGAACAAGAATCACTTGATCCTGGGAGGCAGAGGTTGCAATGAGCTCAGTCTCAAAAAAAAAAAAAAAAAAAAAAAAAACCAGGAACTTTACAGTCTCATTTAACTCTGGCAACCAATCCTATGTGGAAGACATTATTCTCCCTTTCTTAAACAAGGAAACTATGGGCGAAGGTAAAGAAACCTGTTAAGGTTTCACAGCTAATAATAAGTGGCAGCTGGGATTGGACTCCGGTCTGCAGGAACCAAATGTCTGCTTTCAAGCATGAGGGCACTCTGGTGCCTTTCCAGCCCAAGAATCAAACCCATTTCATTTAGAGTTCATTGATTTGTTGTGCAGTTAGTCCATAATTACTGGAACCAATATGCCAAAACACCATCTTTTAAATATTTAAAATGGCTATTAAGTTATATTTTTGTTCAACAGCCTTAAAACATCACCAAAGTTGAGAACATAATGAATAATTTCATCAGCCCCACGTGGCCAGCTATATGTAAATGTATGGACTTCTTGAACATTAGAAAGTACTGTGTGTCTATTATCATACATACGTATTAACAAATAGGTGAGGGGCCAGGCGTGGTGGCTCACGCCTGTAATCCCAACACCTTGGGAGGCCGAGGCAGGAGGATCACAAGGTCAGGAGTTCAAGCCCAGCCTGGCCAATATGGTAAAACCCCGTCTATACTAACATTACAAAAAAGCTGAGCGTGCTGGCAGGCGCCTGTAATCCTAGCTACTCAGGAGGCTGTGGCAGGAGACTCATTTAACGCGGAAGGCGGAGGTTGCAGTGAGCCAAGATCGCACCATGGCACTCCAGTCTGAAAGACTCCGTCTCAAAAAAAAAAAAAAAAAAAAAAAAGGTCAGGCCGGGTACCAAGGCTCACGCCTGTAATCCTAGTACTTTGGGAGGCCAAAGCAGGTTGGCTTGAGCCCAGGAGTTTGAGACCAGCATGGGCAACACAGTGAAACGCCATCTTTCCAAAAAATACACACACACACACACACACACAAATTAGCCAGGCATGGTGGCAAGCACCTGTAGTCCCAGCTCTTTCGGATGCTGAGGTGGGGGGATCACTGGATCCCCGGAAGTTCGAGGCTGCAGTGAGCCTTGACTGTGACACTGCACTTCAGCCTGGACGACAGAGCAACACCCTGACTCTCAAAAGAAAAAAAAAACCATTAAACTACTTAAATTATTCTGTGTAATTTCCCAAAGCAATGAAAAAGCAGAAATTCTAAACAATTTACCAAAAATAACCTTGGTCATGTCAAAAAAAAAAATTCCAAACCGAACTTAAGATGTTTCAGCAAGGTGACAGGTCCAATGTTTACTCTGAAATTTACTACACATCCACAGGGTGTAGTAAAGGCAACTGCATCAGTCTGCAGTATACCTGGGTGTTTCCCCAATTACCCTACCACCTTTAATTAAAACTAAATGCAGCCTCAGCTGAAATCATAAATGCTAACACGTTCGTCTGGCTTGTTTCTTCTCAACTCGATAAAACATAAGGAAAAGTTGACTCAAGTGAACTGAGAATTTCTCCCGAGAGGAGAGGACAAGAAAGGAGGTAAGACAAGGAGAGTCAGAGGGAAAAATGCTAAAGAGAAGCGAAGATAATTGGATTTTAAGTTTTAAAATGTTATTTCCAAGAGCAGCTGTCGGTCTCCGGGGGAAAAACGGAGAGGTGAGGTGACCGGGAGTTCATCCCTCTGAGAAGGTCCGAAGCGGAGTCTCGTGTTGCCTAGCCCAGGCTCACACCGTGCCTCCCTCCAGGCCCAGGAAAACCATCTTCAGAAGCAGATGCACCTGTCGGCGACAAGGCGGCGTGGGGCGCGGAGCCTCCTCCACGCACAATACTGGGGCGAAGGGCAGGCCCAACCTCCCAGATGGTGACCACCACTGCGCAAAGCCGGGGCGCAGCGCGACCTTCCTCGCCCCGCACCCTCCCTGGCTGATGCAACCCACAGAGGTCATTGGCCTCAGCCCCTTACCCAGGGGGAGGGTCTCCTGAATTCACGGTCAGACAGAGCGTCGCCATCTCCACTAGTCCGCAGGTCTACCTAGCAGTCCGCCTGGCTAGTGCCAGAACCACGCAGGACCCCGCGCAAGCAAGAAGATGCAACGTGTGCGCGCACCCGACGCAGCCGCAGCCTTCGCTCCGCCCCTGCACCGCAGCTACTGTCGTCACCGCGCACGCCGCGGTGCATCATCGCCGAGCGCCGTCTTCGTCCCCGCCCTCAGGCTCCAGGGCCTGCCACCCGCGCCTTGACCGCCAGGGTTAGAATGGCCCACGTGGCCTTCTGTGCTGCGGTGGGACACATGCTGAAGTGGATGGGACTTTACGACACTCCGTAAAGTCAGCAGCTTGTAAAACCATCTTTAAGATGGGATGAGCGTTTATGTAAAGCACGAAAAAGCATGCATTGTCTGTATGTAAACATACAAAAGAAAAGTCCTGGAAGCAAACACACGATAGCCATGGTTACTTTGGGAATGGGAGAAGTTTTTCTGGTTTCCTTTTCTTTTTTTTTCTTTACATTTCCCCCTTCCTCTTTTATTTTTCAAAAGAAGAACGTATTTTCAAGAGTTATTTGCATATTTGAAAATAATGTTTAAAGGAAATACAAAAGGCTCTTTAAAAATCACTGCAGCTGGGCGCGGTGGCGCGCTCCTGTAGTCTCAGCTACTCAGAAGGCTGAGGCGGGATCTCTTGAGCCCAGGAGGATAGGGCTGTAGTGGACACGCCTGTGAGTAGCCACTACCCTCCCACCTGGCCAACATAGGGAGAGATCTGATCTCAAAAACAAAACCAAAAAACCTACCACGCTACTCCCAATCATGGAGGCCTCAAGTGTTTCAGAGTGTCATCTGATTGTCCCTTTCAAATCCTTTGTGACGGACGTGCGTGCATGAGCTCCAGGGACCCGCCAAGGTGTATTACGCACATTCGTGTGTATGAGCTGCACGCACACTTCAAGGGCTGGTGTTAAGTTTGGGGTGACAGGGATTGATTCCAAGAACCATCTCAACCTCGTCCTCGCCTACACTTTTTCTTAACTTCCCCGAGACATCTTTGTTTTCATTATGGAGGGCCCTTTAGATTACATCTCCCACGAGATCTGAGTGTTTAAAGCAACTATAGAGGAGTTATCTGCACCTGCCCCTGCTTCTACACCTCGTAACCCACCACCAAAGATGGCTACATTCATATACAGTACAGCCAGCCTCCAGAGCGCGCAAGAACTGCAACAAAACAAGACCTTTCTTCCCCTGTCCTCTTCCCATCAGAATCTCTAGGGAGGGTGATACAGAAGTGCTAGGAAGGGGAACACCATGGTCCCTTTAAATGATACAAAAGTGGGGAAGGCAAGTGCTGGGTAGAGGAGGGCGTGGTCCCTGGCTAGGGCTCCACCCCCACGGACTTGGGTGAGGGCGGGTATTTTTGTTTCCTAGCCCGAAGGTGGCTCACACAAAGCCTGTTTGGGTTGTCTCTTCAATCGGATGCGCGCTTAACATTTTGGTGCCCAAACCGGGATAGGGGGAACTCCTTTGGGAGATATGTCCCCTATCCTCGCTCTCCCTCCTTGAAAAGCCCTCCCATAACCTCAGTACCTCTGACTGGCCGGTAGAACCCCCGCCTTTGTCTTCGGGTAAGCAATTTCCATTTCTCTTCAAACCTTTTCATTCTTCTCTCTCTCTCTCTGTCTTTTTTAGACAGACTCTCTCTCTGTCACCCAGGCTGGAGTGCAATGGCGCGATCTTGGCTCACTGAAACCTCCGCCTCCTGGATTCAAACAATTCTCCTGCCTCAGCCTCCTGAGTACCTGGAACTACAGACCGCACCACTACGCCCTGCTGATTTTTGTATTATTAGTGGAGACGGAGTTTCACCATATTGGCCAGACTGTTCTCGAACTCCTGACCTCGTGATCTGTCCGCCTAGACCTCCCAGAGTGCTGGGATTACAGGCCTGAGCCACCGAGCCTGCCTCCTCTTCTTAATTAGAGACAAAGAGGATACCTCCTATTCGTGCATCGAGAAATCTAACTTTGGTCATGGACTCTCCTCAGGAAGACAGTCTTCCCTTGGGTGTCTGGTCAACAGCCAGAACGCCTGCCTTGGCCATTCGCCAGCGGTACAGCCCAGGACCCCAGGTGGGGACCCCCGCTGAGGATCCTAGTGGTTGCTTCTCCTCCTCAGCTCTATTTTCTCCTTCAATGCCTCTACTTTATCATGGGCAACCTTCCGCCCTCCGTCCCTCCCTCTTCTCCCCTGGCCTGTGTCCTCAAGAACCTAAAACTTCTTCAACTTTCACCCGATCTGAAGCCTAAATGTCTCATTTTTTTCTGTAATACGGCCTGACCCCAACATAAATTAGACAATGGTTCTCAGTGGCCAGAAAATGGCACTTTTGATTTTTCTATTTTTCAGGACTTAGTTTTTGTCATAGAATGGGCAAATGGTCTGAAGTGCTATACATCCAGGCATTTTTTTACACTTCGGTCCCTGCCTAATCTCTGTTCCCAATGTAAGTCTCCTCCTCTCCCTTCCTTCCGCTCCTTAACACCTGCCCCACCCCACGCCACCCCACCCCCGCCACTGACACTGAATCCTCCTTGTCCATCAATCCTGATCGTGGGAACCAAGTCCTAATCCTTCCCCAGAGCCTAACTCCTCTTCTGTCCACAACCTGCATCTTTATGCCCCTCCTATTACCATCCTGCCTCATACCCGTCCGGTTTACAATTTGGTCCCACAGCTAATTCCCCCAACCCTGTCCAACAATTTCCCCTTCGAGAAGTGGCCAGGGCTGAAGGAATAGTCCCAGTGTACATCCCTTTCTCTCTGTTTGACCTTTCCCAAATCAGTCAGCGCCTAGGCTCTTTCCCATCAGACCCTACCAAATGTATACAAGAGTTTAAATACTTAACCCAGTCTTATAATCTCACCTGGACTGACTTAAATGTCATCCTCACTTCTCTCACTCCTGAAGAAAGGGAGCGGGTTTGGACCCCATTGCTCAAGGAAACGCCTACGCCAACAAAACAGCCAAAGAAGCAGCAGACACTCCAGTATCTGCCCCACGAGGCCAATATTTCTCCTTCTCATCTGTCACTCCTACCTACTCTTCCTTGGAAACCTCACCCTCCCAGTCACTTCCTACCCAAGGCAAATGGTTCTGAGACCATGGAAAACAAGCCCACTCTATCCTCTCATCCTTTCATGATTGCTTCCATGTAGGTCACAAGCCCCTAGCCCATCTTTTAGAACCCCTCATTTCTTTTCCATCATGGAAGTCTATCCTCAAAACAATCACATCTCAGCTGGGCGAGGTGGCTCACGCCAGTAGTTCCATTACTTTGGGAGGCCAAGGTGGGCGGATCACCAGGTCAGGAGTTCAAGTCCAGCCTGACCAACATTGTGAAACTCCGTCTCTACTAAAAATACAAAAATTAGCTGGGCGCGGTAACGTACGCCTATAATCCCACTGTACTCCAGCCTGGGTGACAGAGCAAGACTCCATCTCAAAAACAAAAACAAAAAAAATACAATCACAGCTTAATGTTCTATCTGCCACTCTACTACTCCCCAGGGCTTTCTCAGACCCCCCCCACTCCTGTGCATCAGGCCCGAGGGTTTACTCCTGCACAAGATTGGCAAATAGACTTTACTCATATGCCCCGTGTTGAAAGTTCAAATACCTCCTGGTCTGGGTTGATAGCATCATTGGGTGGGTTGAGGCCTTTCCCACCAGGTCTGAGAAAGCCACTGCAGTCGCTTCTTTCCTTCTAACAGACGTAATCCCCCGATTTGGCCTCCCTACTTCCATACAGTCTGATCATGAACCAGCCTGCACTAGCCAGGTCACCCAAGCAGTTTCCCAGGCCCTCGGCATCCAGTGGAATCTCCATGCTCCATACCACCCTCAATCTTCAGAAAAGGTAGAAAGAACCAACTGCCTCTTAAAAACACATCTTACAAAACTTACCCTCCAGCTCAAAAAGGACTGGACTGTCCTTCAAACCCCTTGCACTCCTCCGTATTCGAGCCACGCTCTGAGAACCCGTAAGTACAGCCCATTGGAACTCCTATATGGTCGTACCTTTCTGCTTGGGTCCAACCTTATCCCAGACACCAGTGCTCTTGGGGACTATCTTCCAGTCCTCCAACAGGCTAGACGTGAAATCCTCAAGGCTGCTAATCTTCTCTTACCCACTCCAGATACCCAGCCTTACAAGGACACCCTAGCTGGACAATCAGTTCTGATAAAGAGCCTGACCCCTCGGTCTCTACAACCCCGGTGGACAGAACCCTTCCTGGTCATTTACAGCACCCCAACTGCTGTCTACTTGCAAGACCCCCCACGGTGGGTTCCCTGCTCCAGGGTAAAGCTGTGTCCATCAGACAATCAGCCTGACTCTTCCACCTCCTCTTGGAAGTCGCAAGTACTCTCCCCAACCTCTCTAAAACTTACCCAAATTCCCAAAGAGACTTGAATGCCCTGCTCCTGTCTACCTTGCTGCTTTCCCCTCTTCCTCCACTGTTTGCCAGGACCTTTCCTGGTTCCACCCCCAGGCTGCTACCCTTGACTCTCTTTTAGAGTGGAGAGATGACCTTTTTTTCCAAGGCACCCTGTGTAACTTATCCCCCAATGAAACACAACTGTTTACCTTTCTACTCACTCTTTGCCTGTCTATCCCTCCTACTCTTGGCTACCCCACGCAACCACACCTCCCCTTCCTACTGTACCCAGCTACCTATACAAGACCCTTAACCCATTCTCTGTTGAACCAATCCAACCCAGACCTAGCAAAGGATTGCCAGCTTTGCCTCTCTCTATCAGCTGCCACTCCCGTCCCCGCAAAGGACTGGGTTCTTGCCAAATTAACCTGTCACCCTCACTATGAAGGAAAAAGCCCCTTCCAACTCTTAAACATGCAATCAGTGGCCAATTTCCCCATCACTGGCATGACCAAAAGTACTTTGACAAGACGCGCAGTACAGCTTCTACGCTCCTACATTTCCAACCTTACTCCATACACAAGTAACGACAAACCCATACATGGCCCTGTAACCACAAACACTGTTTTAACTTTTCAGGCTCCATTATGCTTCCAGCGCAATCTGTCCTCAGGCCTACCTCTAGGGCACCTACTGCTTCATCAGTGTAACTTTACCTTGCAACTCCAAAACCCTACTGACTATCAAAACTTTCAGGTCACCCAAACAGCTTCATTTCGTCAGCCTCTCCGCTTTACAGGACCCCCAAAAGTCAACACCGCCTCTCTGCTTAACAAACAATCAGGGTTTTGTGTTGGCAGATACACCCCTTGCATGACTTTTCAGCCCTGGACTGATTGCAATATAGCTCCCACAACAAGTGAGTGCCTTCTTCTACCCACTTTTAATCACTCTGCTGAAAGGCTCCTAGTAGATACAAAACGGTACCTCTTCCAATGGGAAAACAAAACAAAAGGAGCCATTCACTTCACCCCAGTAACTACTTTCCAGCCACTCACCGGGGCCACCTTAGCAGGCACCTTAGGCGTATGGGAACATGAAAATAATAAACTCACACCTTCAATATACACAACCAGTTCTGCTTACCCAGCCAAGGAATATTCTTCATGTGTGGGACCTCCACCTATCTCTGCCTCTCTACTAACTGGACTGGTACCTGCACCCTAGTCTTTCTAAGCCCAAAAGTAGACATTACCCCTGGGAATTAGAGTTTACCAGTCCCCATCAAGGCTCATGTCCATCAGTGCAGAGCCGTGCAGCTAACACCTCTGCTAATAGGACTAGGAATTGCCACTGCTACCGGAACAGGAATAGCAGGGTTGGCCACATACCTGCCCTACTGTCATGTCTTTCTAAGGATCTCTCAGACAATCTGGAAGACACAGCAAAATCCATCCTCACTCCAATCTCAAATAGACTCTTTAGCAGCAGTTACCCTTCAAAACCACCGAGGTTTAGATCTCCTCACCACTGAAAAAGGCTGGCTATGTACCTTTTTAGGAGAAGAGTGCTGTTTTTACACCAACCGGTCTGGCCTGGTATGAGATGCCGCCGGATGGTTAACTGAAAATGCCTCTAAAATGAGGCAACGCCTTTCAGACTCCTGGACTAATTTTCGGAGCTAGGCACCATGGCTCCTCCTGCTGGCTGACCCCTTGTTTCTATCATTCTTCTGTTATTTAGACCCTGCTTCTTCTGACTAGCCTCTCAGTTCCTACAAAACCACATTCAAGCCATCACCAATCAGTCGGTGCAACAAATACTACTCCTGACAACCCCCCCAATATCACCCCTTGCTCCAAAATCTCTCTCACAATTAGGTACCCACGCCGCCCCAAATCCTGCTCGAAGAAGCCCTGAGAAACATCACCCAATTCCCTCCTCCTCTTATTAAAAAGACAGGGATGTTAGGTTCCTTAAATATGGCAGCACTATTGCCAAGCTTGCTGCCAAGCCATTATGAACTCTGTATCCGACACGTACAGATGGCTTCCTGGTGCCAGAGGGTCTGAAGCAAAAGGAAAACCACTAAGAAGAAAAACAAGTTCCTGCTTTAGCTGATTGATCAACATTCTGAGTTAACGACGACCAACTGTAACAATGACCAGCTGTAACTTTCCACTTGCTAGCCTGGTCTATAAAACCTGCTTTGCCCCACATCTCCACGCTGACTCCCTTTTCGGACTTGGCCCACTCGAACCTGAGTGAATAAACAGCCTTGTTGCTCACACAGAGTCTGTTTGGGTTGTCTCTTTGATCAGACGCACGCTTAACAAAAATGTTGCACTGATTCTCCAACCCCAGGTGTGATCCATTCTTCCGATATACCAAGACAAGATCCCAGGATACAGAAAGCCCTCTGACAAGGAAGAGGGTCTAAGTAAGCTGGTTAACACAAGCTGCAGACGGCAAAACTAAAAGAGCACCTTGTAACATGTGCCCACAGGGGCTTCAGGAGCTGTAAACATTCACCCCTAGACGCTGCTGTGGGGTTGGAGCCCCACAGCCTACCCATCTGTTTGCTCCCTGGGAGGTTTGAACAGCGGGACACTGAAGAAGCAAGCCACACCCCCATCACACGCCCTGTGAGGGGGGACAAGGGAACTTTTCCCGTTTCAATGGGATCCATAATCAAATTTTATCAAGTTCTCTAAGCGATTCTATGTACACCAAGTGGTGCTTCTCTACCTCCTTTCATGGAAATTGATTTCTCTTTTCATACTTTGCTAGCTCTTGTAAACCAAATATAAAATTCTGAGGCCCCCAAACATCTGAATGGACTTCTTCCTTGGCCAGGGCACTCTAAACCTTAATCTGAAAGACTGGTTCAGGGCATTAAGGGAGGTGGGTGTTGGACATGCCTTTTTTTTTTTTTTTTTTTGAGATAGAGTCTCACTCTGTTGCCCAGGCTGGAGTGCAGTGGCGTGATCTCAGCTCACTGCAACCTCCGCCTCCTGTGTTCAAGCAATTCTCCTGCCTCAGCCTCCTGAGTAGCTGGGATTACAGGTGCGCGCTACCATGCCTGGCTAATTTTTTGTATTTTTAGTAGAGACGGGGTTTCACCATGTTCGTCAGGCTGGTCTCAAACTCCTGACCTTGTGATCTGCCCACCTCAGCCTCCCAAAGTGTTGGGATTACAGGCGTGAGCCACCGCCCCTGGCCGGACATGCCTCATTACACCTCTCCAGCATTGACATCAACACAGACCTTAAGTCTGATAAGAAACGTTTACAGTCTATTTTCTCTGTAGCCGGCTCCCTAGAGGCTTCATCTGCATGCTAAAACTTTGGTCTCCACAACCTCTTATCACAACTCAGACATTTATAATAATAATTCAGCCAATTGCCAATTAGAGAAATTTTTAATCTACCTATAACTTGGAATCTCCTGCTTCAAGTTGTCCTGCCTTTCTGGAACCAGCCAATGTATATCTTAAATGTATTTGACTAACGTCTCATGTCTTCCTAAAATGTATAAAACCAAGCTGCACCCTGACTACCTTGGGCACATGTTCTCACGATCTCCTGAGGGCTGTGTCACGAGCCAGAGTTTGATATTCTTTTTTTATTTTCTTTTTGTTGTTGTTGTTTTAAGATGGAGTCTCACATTGTCGCCCAGGCTGGAGTGCAGTGGTACAATCTTGGCTCACTGCAACCTCTGCCTCCTGTGTTCATGTGATTCTCCTGCCTCAGCCTCCCAAGTAGCTGGGATTACAGGTGCACACCACTGCACTCAGCTAATTTTTTGTATCTTTAGTAGATACAGGTTTTCACTATGTTGGCCAGACTGGTCTCGAACTCCTGACCTCATGACCCGCCCACCTCGGCCTCCAAAGTGCTGGGATTACAGGCGTGAGCCACCGTACCCGGCCAGAGTTTGATTTTTGTCATTGACACTCTCAAGATTCTTGTTTGTTTAAACCATGTCTTAGACATATTCCATTCTTCACAGTGCGTAGCAAATTCTGGAGGTTCTTCCTACTCTATCACAATGGGTATCTGGGAAAGGCCACAAGCAATAGATTGAATTTATATAAGGGGCAGGAAAAGGAAGTAATACATAATTTATTTGGAAAAATGGAATTAAACATTATGAAACAAAATAAATTTGCATTATCTTTAGCTTAGAAAATTTAGATTTTTTTTTTTTTTTTTTTTTTTTGCAGGGTTAATTCACTTTATTTTTCTTGTATAAAAACCCTATGTTGTAGCCACAGCTGGAGCTTGGGTCCTCTGCACAGAGACTCTGGTGTGGGTCTTGACGAGGTGGTCAGTGAACTCCTGGTAGGGAGACTTGGTGAATACAGTCTCCTTCCAGAGGTCGGGGGTCAGGTAGCTGTAAGTCTTAGAGATGGCATCAAGGGTGGCCTTGGCGAAGTTGCCCAAGGTGGCAGTGCAGCCCCTAGCTGCGGTGTAGCAGTCATCGATACCAGCCATCATGAGCAGCTTCTTGGGCACAGGTGCCGAGACGATGCCAGTGCCCCTGGGCGCGGGGATGAGGCGCACTAGCACAGAGCCACAGCGGCCCGTCACCTTGCAAGGGACGGTGTGGGGCTTGCCGATCTTGTTCCCCCCAGTAGCCTCTGCGCACTGGGACAATGGAGAGCTTGGCCAGGATGATGGCCCCACGGATGGCACTGGCCACCTCCTTGGAACACTTAACACCCAGACCGACGTGACCATTGTAGTCCCCAATAGCAACAAATGCCTTGAATCTGGTGCGCTGGCCAGCGCGGGTCTGCTTCTGCACCGGCATAATCTTCAAAACCTCATCCTTGAGAGAGGCCCCCAGGAAAAAGTCAATGATCTCAGATTCCTTGATGGGCAGAGAGAAGAGATAGATCTCCTCCAGAGACTTGATCTTCATGTCTCTGACCAGGCGGCCCAACTTGGTGACAGGCACCCACTCCTTATCCTCGGCTTTGCCTCCGCGAGCTCCGCGGGCCCCGTCCCCGGCCCCGTCCACGGCCGCGACCCCGGCCCCGGATGCCACTGCCGAAACCTCCGCGGAAGCCACCGCGGTTCCCCATCCCAGGGCCCTCGGGGCCTGCGGGGCCCCCTCGCTGCACCGGCGTCATCCGCCATTTGGTGTTTTATCGGAGAAGAAGCGAAAATTTAGATATTTTTGAACTATGTGTTAATTCTTAGAACAAAAATTAAATTCAATGTTGAATGTTTATATCTGTTATTTGAGCCAAAGATGATTAAGCCAGCTGTGGGCCAAGACCTAAAGAACTGTCCTGGTGGAAAGCACTTCCACAGTGTCTGGAAACTGCTTAATAAGAAGACTTTGCATGTTTTTGCCTATTAGTGATTCACTAACTACCTAGAATAGGTTTTATTCATTTTATTTTGGGACAAATACAGGAATCTTGGCTTGCTCTTCTAGATGCCAATTTTGAGGTATATTAGGAAGTCAGGTACATGAGAGACATGCAAAATTGAAGACAGAAAGTTACCTGGGATCTTACCAAGTTTGGTTTGTTTGTTCAGACAGGGTCTTGCTCTGTTACCCATGCTGGAGTGCAGTGGCATGATCACAGCTCCCTGCAACCTTGACTTCCTGGGCTCAAGTGAGCCTCCCATCTCAGCCTCCTGAGTGGCTGGAACCACAGGTATGTGCCACCCGGCCCAGCTAATTTTTGTGTTTTTGGTGAGCCCGGGGGGAGAGATGGGGTTTCATAATGTTGCCCAGGCTGGTCTCAAATTCCTGAGCTCAAGCAATTAGCCTTCCCAGGCCTCCCAAAATGTTTGGATTACAGGCATGGGCCACCATGCCCAGTCCTTACCAAGTTTAAATTCTATTTGTTTACTTATATTTTCTTCTTTTGTTGTTTACTTATATATTTGTCTTGTTGGATGGAATTATAAGGTTTAGAGTGAATTTCTTAGTCTTGATTCTGTGGTCCAACAGACTGTTACGATTTCACTTCTTTTCCATTTGCTGAGTATTTTACTTCCAATTATGTGATTGATTTTAGAGTAAGTGCCACGTGGTAATGAGAAGACTGTACATTCCATTGTTTTGTGGTCAAGAGTTCTGTAGATATCTGCCAGGTCCGTTTGATCCAGTGCTGAATTCAGGTCCTAAACATCTTTGTTAATTTTCTGTCTTGATGCTCTAATATTGTCAGTGGGGTATTAAAGTCTCCCACTGCTATTGAGTGGGAGTCTAAGTGTCTTTGAAGGTCTCTAAGAACTTGTCTTATGAATCTGGCTGCTCCTGTGTTGAGTGCATATATATTTAGGATAGTTAGCTCTTCTCGTTGAATTGAACCCTTTTCTGTTATATAATGCCCTTCTTTGTCTTTTTTGATCTGTGTTGGTTTAAAGTCTATGTGTCAGAAATTAGGATTGCAACCCCTGCTTTTTTTTTCTTTTTTTCCATTTGCTTGGCAGATTTTCCCTCATCCCTTTATTTTGAGCCTGTGTGTGTCACTGCATGTGAGATGGGTCTCTTGAAGACAGCATACCAATCAATCTCGGTTTTTAGCAAGTTTGCCACACTGTCTTTTAATTGGGTCATTTAGCCCATTTACATTTAAGGTTAGTATTATTATGTGTGGATTTGATCCTGTCATCATGATGTTAGCTATTTATTTTGTAGACTTGTTTATATGATTGCTTTATAGTGTTATTGGTCTGTGTACTTCAGTGCATTTTGTAGTGGCTGGTAATGGTTTTTCCTTTCTATATTTAGTACTTTCTTCAGGAGCTCTTATAAGGCAAGTCTGGTGGTAACAAATTCACTCAGCATTTGTTTGTCTGAAAAGGATCTTATTTCTCCTTCATTTATGGAGCTTAGTTTGGCCAAATGTAAAATTCTGAGTTGGAATTTCTTTTCTTTAAAAATGTTGAGGGCTGGGTACAGTGGCTCATGCCTGTAATCCCAGCACTTTGGGAAGCCAAGGTGGGCGGATCATGAGGTCAGGAGATTGAGACCATCCTGGCCAGGCATGGTGGAGGGCACCTATAATCCCAGCTACACAGGAGGCTGAGGCAGGGGTATCACTTGAACCCAGGAGACGGAGGTTGCAGTGAGCTGAGATAGTGCCACTGCACTCCAGCCTAGCGACAGAGCAAGACTCCATCTCAAAAAAAAAAAAAAAAAAAAAAGAGAGAGAGAATGTTGAATATTGGCCCCCAGTCTCTTCTGGCTTGTAGAGTTTCCGCTGCGAGGTCCACTGTTAGTCTGATGGGCCATGTTGCCCAGACTGGTCTTGAACTCCTGGGTTCAAATGATCCAACCATGTTGGCCTCCCAAAGTATTAGGATTACAGGTGTGAGCCATTGTGCCTGGTCAATATTATGAGTTTCATAAAGGTTCCAACACAGTTTCCTGTGCATCACAGACAGGTGCTAACTAAATATTGTTGAGTAATCAAATCCTATATAATATAGAAGAGGAAGGTGAGAAACCCTAGGATTTAAAAACAAAATTCTTTTTTTTTTTTTTTTTTTGAGACGAAGTCTCAGTTTGTCGCCCAGGCTGGAGTGCAATGGCATGATCTTGGCTCACTGCAACTCCACCTCCCAGGTTCAAGCAATTCTCCTGCCTCAGCTTTCTGTGTACCTAGGACTACAGGCACATGCTACCATGCCCAGCTAATTTTTTTGTATTTTAGTAGAGATGGGATTTCACTGTGTTGCCTTGGCTGGTCTCAAACTCCCAAGCTCAGGCAATACACCCACCTCGGCCTCCCAAAGTGCTGGGATTACATGCATGAGCCACCACACCCAGCCCAAAATGCTTTTCATAAATACTGTATCCTACCACATAATGCACTAGGCATACAGAGAATCCTGTAATCATTTATTCAACAAATGAATAACCAAATAATCTGTTTTTGAACACCTCCAGTGATTGAAACTTAATATTGCCCAAGACAGCCCCGCTGTTCTAAACTATTATTATTATTAGATACACCTCTGCTTTCTACACCTCTATGTGCTATATCCTTGAGGCTATACAGAGGTCTCAAATTCCTGAGCTCAAGCAATTAGCCTAGGATCCTCCATGAATATCTTTCATATATTTCAGGTCATCATGTCTTCCATGTCTTTGCTATCTAGGCCAGATGACTCCAGCCCTTTTAGCAGTCCTTCAAATGATAGTTTTAATCTATTCCAGCTGCCCTCTTTCAAATACACTCCTGTTCATCAGTGTGTCTTTTAAAATGTAATACTCAAAACTGAACAAAATGTTCTGGGTGTGATGTGATCAGGGCAAAGTAGAGGAAGAAGTATTGTCACTTTTATTCTGCCTGTTACAATTCCATCAACACACACCACATTAGATTTTTACAGCCACATTAAACTGTTGACTCATATTAAAATTATAATAAACTAAAATCCCCATTCTCTAATGATCTAATGTAAGATACTGCATGTGTTAACCTTGGCTCGATCCATGGGGGAGTTTGATAGAACTTTCTCATCTTAAATATCCTTGCTAGATTTTAATTCTTGAGATCGTTTTAGTTCCATCTCTATTATTCAGTACATCTCTCATGTCCCATTCTCTATTATTCAGTACCTCTCTCTTTTATTTTATTTTATTTTTGGAGATGTAGTCTCGCTCTGTTGCCCAGGCTGGCGTGCAGTGATGCAATCTTGGCTCACTGTAACCTCTTCCCTGGGTTCAAGCGATTTTCCTGCCTCTGCCTCCAGAGTAGCTGGGACTACAGGCAAACATCACCACACCCAGCTAATTTTAGTATTTTTAGTAGAGATGGGGGTTTCACGGTGTTAGCCAGGATGGTCTCGATCTCCTGACCTCGTGATCTGCCCACCTTGGTCTCCCAAAGTGCTGGGATTTCAGGCATAAGCCATCACACCTAGCCCTCCTATTTTCAAAGCAATATGAAAGGTTCAGAAAAGACTGTTAAAGTAGAGTGTTCCAAGTAACTAATAACTGGTTGAGTCCGCAAATGCTTTAGGAGTTCAGAAGAGAGAGATCGTTCAGTGGGGAAGTCAGAGATTAGTGCTAGGAAGTAATGATAATCCTCCAATTTGTTTAGTTTTACAATGTTATTACTCTTCACAGTCCCAGATACATATAATTGATGATTTTGAGAAGCATGGAATCATCAAGGAAATGGGTATAAAAATGACCAAAAAGGATGTACTGTAGTACACAAACAGAAGCCTACTTTCAGGATAGCAGGACTTACAGCAGAAAGTCTTAGCTCTTAGAATTACCATCTTGTTGGATGCTTTTACTAGTTCCAATCATTTTTTAGTTATGTTGGATTTTCTGGGTAAATATTATTTTCTTCCTATCCAAAATTTACATGACCTATATCTTCTCTCTTTCATTGGCTAGAACTTCCAGAATAATGTTAAATGGTAGCAATAATAATGTTGAATAAGAGTGTATTTGTTTTGTTCCTGACTTGAGTGGGAATGCTGCTAATGTTGCATTACCAAGAATAGTGTCTGTATGCCGGGTACAGTGGCTCACACCTGTAATCCCAGCACTTTGGGAGGCTGAGGTGGGTGGATCACCTGAGGTCAGGAGTTCAAGACTAGCCTGGCAAACATGGTGAAACTGCGTCTTTTACTAAAAATACAAAATTAGCCTGGCTTAGTGGTGCATGCCTGTAGTCCCAGCTACTCGGCAGTCTGAGGCAGGAGAATCGCTTGAAACCAGGAGGCAGAGGTTGCAGTGAGCCTAGATCACGCCATTGCACTCCAGCCTGGGCATCACTCCAGCCTGGATAAGAGCAAAACTCTGTCTCAAAAAAATAAATAAATAAAAAAGAATAGTGTTTGCTTGGTTGGCTGCAATGGCTCATGCCTGTAATGTCAGCACTTTGGGAGGCCCAGGTGGGAGGATCACTTGAAACCGGGAGTTTGAAGGTACAGTGAGCTATGATTGCACCACTGCACTATAGCCTGGGTGACAGAGAATACCCTTTCTCTGAAAATAAAAAATAAATAATAATAAAAAAAGAATAGTGTTTGCTGCTGGTTTCTTATATATTCTTAGGTTAACAGGATTCTTTTAAAAATAAAGAATGGGTATTGGATTTTCATACCTTATTATTGTGTACATA
Source organism: Ateles fusciceps (assembly GCA_036589455.1). Classification (NCBI taxonomy): domain Eukaryota; kingdom Metazoa; phylum Chordata; class Mammalia; order Primates; family Atelidae; genus Ateles; species Ateles fusciceps. The sequence continues at coordinate 9,657,594 of JAZHEH010001979.1, forward strand.
AATAGGAGATATAGCGATGAAAGGCAAAGTCCCTGTCCTCAAGAAGCCTTTCCTTTTTTTTTTGAGACAGAGTCTCACTCTGTTGCCCAGGCTGGAGTGCACTGGCATGATCTTGGCTCACTGCAACCTCTGCCTCCCTGGTTCAAGAGATTCTCCTGCCTCAGCCTCCTGAGTAGATGGAATTACAGGTGTCTGCCACCATCCCTGGCTACTTTTTGTATTTTTAGTAGAGACGGAATTTCACCATGTTGGCCAGGCTGGTCTCAAACTCCCAACCTCAGGTGATCCACCTGCCTCAGCCTCTCAAAGTGCTGGGATTACAGACATGAGCCACTGCAACTGGCCTTTTTTTTTTTTTTTTTTTTTAGGCAGAGCAGGCTGTAGTACAGTGGCACAAATATAGCTCACTGTAGTCTCAATCTCCTGGGCTCAAGCGATCTTCCCACCTCCTACTTTCCCCCAAGTAGCTAGGACTATAGGCATGTGCACCATGCCTAGCAAATTTTTTATTTTCTGTAGATACAGGGTCTTGCTATGTTGCCCATGTTGGTCTTGAACTCCTGGACTCAACTGATACTCCTACCTCGATCACTCAAAGCAGTGGAATTACAGGCATGAGCCATCATGCCTGACCAAGGAGCCTACAGACTTTGGGAGGCCAAGGCAGGTGGATCACCTAAGGTCAGGAGTTCGATATCAGCCTGGCCAACATGGTGAAATCCCTTCTCTACTAAAAATACAAAAATTAGCTTGGCAGGCATGGTGGCGCACGCCTGCCATTCCAGGTACTCAGGAGGCTGAGGCAGGAGAATCACTTGAACTCGGGAGGCAGAGGTTGCAGTGAGCTGAGATTCAGCCACTGCACTCCAGCCTGGGCAAGAGAGTGAGACTCTGTCTCAAAAACAAAACAAAACAAAACAAGGTAAATAAAAATTGCTACATAGTGAGATATATGTAGCAATAGAAATATGTTCATATTAAAAACATTTTGGGGCCGGGTACGGTGGCTGACACCTGTAATCCCAGCACTTTAGGAGGCTGAGGCAGGTGGATCACTTGAGGTCAGGAGTTTGAGACCAGCCTGGCCAACATATTGAAACCCCATCTCTACTAAAAATACAAAAATTAGCTGGGCATGGTGGTATCTGCCTGTTATTCTAGCTACTTAGGAGGCTGAGGCAGAAGAATCACCTGAACCCAGGAGGCACAGATTTCAGTGACCCAAGATCGAATCACTGCACTTCAGCCCGAGTGACAGAGTAATACTCTATCAAAAAAAAAAAAAAAAAAAAAGAAAAAAATTGGAAATGAGAGTAAAAATAAAGTTTGCAAAGTACAAATAGCTCAGAAAATGGAAGATGATTATCCATGGTGAGGGAGGGAGGGAAGACGGAATGGTAAAGAAAGCTTTGGCTAAAAGATGGCATATTTGGCTGGGCACAATAACATGCCTGTAATCCTGTATGCCTGTAATCACACCTGTAATCCTAGCACTGTGGGAAACCGAGGTGGGAGGATCACTTGAGGCCAGAAGTTTTTTTGTTTGTTTTACCAGGAACACGTGCATTTTATTGAATGCCATTGTAGAAAAGTGTGTGAGGATTAAGGGCTGATACAGGACTCTGTTCGGGGACAGGGCAAGGAATGGAAGGTGGAGTACATGGGGAAACAGGTCACGGGCAGAGCCCCTGGCCTGGATGATTCCTCTTGATCTATCAACAGACTTGCAAGATCAGTATTGGGATGATGATAAGCAGAGTGGTCATGATGATGCCCAAAATCAGGGCCCAGATGTTCAGGCACTTGGCGGTGGAGGCATAGGCCTGGGCCCCGGTCAGGTCACCAACCATCTTCCTGTCCCTAGACTTCACAGAGTAGGCAAACACTATGAAGCCCAGGCAGCAGGAGTTCATGAAGAGGGTGTTGAACAGGGACCAGACGATGTGGTTGGGCACGGACAGGGGAGCAGGGTTGTGGGGCACCCTCAGCACATCCACCTTCTGCTCCTCCTTCAGCATCTCATGGTTGGGGGAATGGTCGGTGTTGACAGGAGTGAAGAAGGTTTAGATAGTGTGGTTCATGGTGCCCAGGGAAGACCAGCCATGGTCGGGTTGCTGGGATGGTTCTCAGTGGGCCCTCCCTTCCCCCACTAGTTTCGATTTCTTAGCCACTTTTTTCCTGGCATTCATGCGAGGCCAGAAGTTTGAGATCAGTCTAGGTAACAAAGCTTTGTAACATAACATAGCTAGGTAACCCTCTCTCCACAGAAAAAAAAAAAATAGCTGGGTGTGGTGGTTTATGCCTATAGTCCCAGCTACTTTGAGGCAGGAAGGTCACTTGAGTCCAGGAGTTTGATGCTGCAGTGAGCTATGATCATGCCATTGTATTCCAGCCTGAGCAAGACCCTGCCTGTCTCAAACAAAACAAAACAAACAAAACAAAGGTATATGTAGGGGTGGGGAGAAAACAGGGTAAAGGGAGAACATGAGCTAAAACCTGAAGTCATGAAGCTGTATGTACTGGGAAAACTCTGACCAGTTCATTATTGCCAGAATATAAAATATTTTGGAAGTGAGGGACTAAAAGGCTGGAATACAGGCAGACTAAATTATGAAGAGTTCCATAAATCATGCTGAGGAGGAAGATTTTATCTTATGATAGAAATTCAGTGAAAAGTTTTAGGCAGGAGCAGATACAATTAGGATCGTATTTTACAAGGATGACTTTGACAATAAAATAGCAGATGGCTAGGAGTGGGCAGAACTGGCATTAGGGAAACACGTTAAGATGTTATTACTACAGTCCATATGAGAGAAGATAAAAGGTATGTCCTAAACTAAGGCAGTGGAATAAGAACCAAGAATAGAGAACAAGTTTCAGACATATTTAGGCGGTAAAATCAATAATGACAGATGAGATGTTTGGGGAGGTGATGGTGAGAGAAAGAAGCAAAAAATTTTTTTTTCTTTTTTGATACAGAGTCTCCCTCTCTCGCCCAGGCTGGAGCAGTGGCACAATCTCAGCTCACTGCAACCTCTACCGCCTAGGTTCAAGCAGTTCTGGTACCTCAGCCTCCCAAGTAGCTGGGATTACAGGTGTGTGTCATCACACCCAGCTAATTTTTCTGTATTTTTGGTAGAGATGGGGTTTCACCATGTTGGTCAGGTGGGTCTCAAACTCTTGGCCTCAAGGGATCTGCCAGCTTCGGCCCCCCAAATTGCTGGGATTATAATGTACCCAGCTGAGAAGCAAATTTGCCTGTTTATTCCTAGATTTCAGCTGGATAAATGAGTGGGTGGTTATGTCATTATCAAAGGAGGGAAAACAAGAGAGGAAACAGAGTTGGCAAATTATTTGGTTCCAGACTGATTTTTTTCAGATGTCTGTAAGATATCTAGGTGGAAATATCCTTTACAAATTGCAGACTGTAATAATTTAATAAAATCTGGGACTTAGTTGAAATGTGTTGCTAAAGATGTCAGTAGTTACTAAAATTGATGGGATAAGCCAGGAGAAGAAGATACAGAGCTATGCTATGCAGTGTGGTAGGTATCAGCCACATGTGGCCATTTTTTCTTTTTTTGAGACAAAGTTTTGCTCTTGTTGCCCATGCTGGAGTACAATGGTGCGATCTTGGCTCATTGCAACCTCTGCCTCCCAGGTTCAAGCAATTCTCTTGCCTCAGCCTCCCAGGTAGCTGGGATTACAGGAATGCACCAGCACGCCTGGGTAATTTTGTATTTTTAGTAGAGACGAGGTTTCTCCATGTTGGTCAGGCTGGTCTCAAACTCCTGATCTCAGGTGATCCACCTGCCTTGGCCTCCCAAAGTGTTGCGATTACAGGTGTGAGCCACTGCACGCGGCCCATTTTATTTTTTCTAACAGCTTCATTCAGATGTAATTCACATACCATACAATTCACCTATTTAAAGTGTAAAATTCGTAGTTCAATCATCACCACAATTAGTTCTAGAACATTTTATCATCCCCTAAAGAAACTTTGTACCCTTTGGCGGTCACTTCCCATTTCCCCTCAACCCTTAAAATATTTTTTAAAAATGTTTAAGGGTATAGATGACTTGGCCCCTACGTGCACCCCTAACCTCATTTTCTTTTTTTATAATTTTTAATACCCAAGTTCTGCCTCAGGATCTATCCCAACCTCATTTTATAACACTCTTCCTCATTTTACTTTAGCTACTGTGGCTTCCTTTAAGTTCTTTTTCTGTCTTCTCAGAGACGTTGTGTTTGCTATTTCCACTAGAAATCTCAGCTGTTAGCCTGCCTGACTAGACATCATCGCCACAAAAAAGATATTCCTATTTTATCTAGAGAAGATCCCTTCAGCCCTTTCACCCCACCCCAGTTGCTTTCCAGCTCATCTTCCTGGTTTCCTTTATAGCATTTACCACAATCTAAAATAATTTTATTTACTTATTATCTATCTGGGTTTCACATGTGCTCAAAAAGGAACAGACTTATGGTCACTGTTACCTCTACTGTTGAATGTTCAGTACCTGGCTGGGCGCTGTGGCCCACACCTGTAATCCCAGCACTTTGGGAGGCTGAGGCGAGTGGATCATCTGTGATCAGAAGTTGGAGAGCAGCCTGGCCAACATGGTGAAACCCCATCTCTATTAAAAATACAAACAATTAGTCGGGCATTGTAGCGGGTGCCTGTAATCTCAGCTACTCAGGAGGCTGAGGCAGGAGAATCACTTGAACCTGGGAGGTGGAAGTTGCAGTGAGCTGAAACTGTGCCATTGCACTCCAGTCTGGGCAACAAGAGTGAAACTCTGTCTCAAAAAAAACAACAACAACAAAAAAGAATGTTCTGTACCTAACACATAGTACCTAACACAACAAACATTTGTTCAATAAGTGGAGGCCATGGTAAGAGAAAAAATAGTGTTTTAGGTGAACTTTAAATGGTTGAGCATGGCTGCAGTATAGGTCAGGGCCAGAGCTGATGCGGGAGAAGGAAGAAGACATTAAGAGCTTCGTATATAATTATAAGGAGCTTGCATTTTATTGTGAAGGCAAAGAAAGGCCATAAACCATTTTGAGTAAGAGGAATGGCATTACATTTGAGTTTTAAAAATTACTTTGGGCCAGGTGTGGTAACTCATGCTTGTAATCACAGCATTTTGGGAGGCTGAGGTGGGCAGATTCCTTGAGCCCAGGAATTCGAGACCAGCCTGTGCAACATGGTGAAACCCCATCTCTACAAAAAATATACCAAAATTAGCCAAGAGTTATTGCACACACCTGTAGTCTCAGCTACTTGAGGAGCTGAGGCAGGAGAATTCCTTAAGCACAGGTCAAGGCTGCAGTGAGCTATGAGCACACCACTGCACTCTACCATGGGCAACAGAGTGAGACTCTACCTCAGAAAAAAAAAAAGGCCAGGTGAGGTGGCTCACGCCTGAGATCCAGACCATTCTGGCCAACATGATGAAACCCCATCTCTAAAAAAAAAAAAAAAAAAAAAAAAAATCACTCTGGAGATGATGTGATAAATGGATTAGAGAAAAATAGATGGGATATAGTGTAGGCAGAAAGATTAGTCAAGAAGACACTGCAGGGATCTGGGGGGAGAAATAATGGGGTACAAGGGAATAAATTAATGTAATTAATGCAGAGGCAATAGTAATGGAGAGAGGATGTAGACTCCCACATACCTCACTTACATAAGTTTGGTTTTCATATAGGAACCTGAAGAACATACCTTGAAAGTTATTCTTGTTACACTTAGATTCTTTAAAAATTAGGCTTAGTTCACTATTTACAGATAGAGAACTCCATTCACAGAGGGGAAGCAGATGGACTCAGGTGACAATTTTCTGAATTGGCCAATTGTCAAGATCACCTCGTGTGTTTGTAAAATAATTTCAGGAGGGTGGGCAAGAGTGAACTGTAGCAGGAGCGCCTGCGGGAGACCGATCTCTCGAACTCCTAATGGAGAAGGAAGAAGTTTATTCGGCCAGGGAGCTGGAGCGGTGATTTGTCCAAAGCTCAGCTTGTCTAACAAAGGAAGGTTCCGCCTTTATATAGGCTTATACTTTAGATATTACACGTGGAAGAATCTTGGGTTTACAGTCTTAGAAATCACGTATGAAAAGGGTTTTGGTTTACAGCTTCAGGAATCACATACGAAAGGGTTCCGGTTTACAGTTTTAGGACTCACATGTGAAAAGGTTTCGGGTTTGATCTTGTTTTAAGTAAAAACAGGCTTCCAGAGAGTTTCCCCAAGACCAAGCCTGCCACCTACAGGAAGGTGAAACAGGAGGCGCCAGTCGGTCAGCCTTTTCTTCTGTTGAAATGCAGTGTGATAGTCAAAGGGGAAGTTGATCTCAGATGCCTGGGTCTCCCTCTTCAGAACTATTTAGACATAATAATTCAGACATCTCCGTAAGGCATCTAAGTAGGTTTTGGGGTATACAGATCTACAGTTTGAGAGTTCTAAGCTAAAGATTTTGGATTAACGAGCAAAAGGTGCCACAAAAGCCACACAGGTGGATTAGATCATCTGGTGAGAAAGGAAAGCATATGCCAGGTGCAGTGGCTCACACCTATAATCTCAGCACTTTGAGAGAGGAAGGCGGGAGGATTTCTTGGGCCCAGGAGTTGAAAACCAGCCTGGACTATATAGCAAGACACCATCTCAACCAAAAAAAAAAAAAAAAAGAAGAAGAAGAAAAAGAAAAAAGAAAAGAAAGGAGAGACCCTAGAACAGAATCTCGGTAAACAGTGACATTTAAAGGAAGGAAGACAAAGAGAAAGCAATAAAGGATGCTGAGTAGGAGTGGCTAGGAGAAGAAAGCAAGCCAGGACAACAAGAAGAGAGTTACAAGAGAGAGTGATCAAAGGTGTCTAAGCCACAGAGATCTCTTCCTGCTAAATTATGATGCTTCTGTGAAATAATACTATATTACCTTATCTAGTGAGTCCTAGAGTTAAATAATTATCAAAGTCCCTGGATTTCCTAAAATATACAGAAGCAAAATTGTTGGGATGGACCCTATGAATCTGCATTTTATTCTTTTTTTTTTGTGACAGAGTCTTGCTCTGTTGCCCAGGCTGGAGTGCAATGGCATGATCTCAGCTCATTGCAACCTCTGCCTCTCAGGTTCAAGCAATCCTCCTGCCTCAGCCCCACCAGTAGCTGGAATTACAGGCAAGTGCCAACATGCCAGGCTAATTTTTGTATCTTTTAGTTGAGACCGGGTTTCACCATGTTGGCCACACTGGTCTCAAACTCCCGACCTCAGGTGATCCGCCCACCTCAGCCTCCCGAAGTGCTGAGATTATAGGCGTGAGCCACCACGCCCGGCCTGTGAGTCTGCATTTTCAAAAAATCTTCCTAGATGATTCTGATATGCCGTTGGGTTTGGGAACTGTTAAATAATTTAATTTTTTTCCTTACAGAGTCTCACTCTGTTGCCCAGGCTGGAGTGCAGTGGCACGATCTTGGCTCACTGCAACCTCTGCCTTCCAGGTTCAAGCAATTCTCCTGCCTTAGCCTCCTGAGTAGCTGAGATTACAGGTGCACACCACTACGCCTGGCTAATTTTTGTATTTTTTTAGTAGAGATGGGGTTTCACCACGTTGGTCAGGCTGGTCTTGAACTCCTGACCTCATGATCCACCTGCCTTGGCCTCCCAAAGTGCTGGGATTACAGGCACGAGCCACTGCGCCAGGACTGGGAACTGTTAATTTAAACCACTTGTTTGATTTGAAAAGAGAAATTTAATTAAAAGCAATGGACAGAGACCTAAAAATTAAAACCTAGGGATATTATCAGAATAATTTTGACACTTTATGTTATAACCTTTCATTGGAAGGAACAGAAGTAAGTACTCAGCTTTCCACAATTAAGCCTTATAATGATGCCATAAAAATAAACTAGGCCAAGCACGGTGGCTCATGCCTGTAATCCCAGCACTTTGGGAGGCCGAGGTGGGCGGATCACGAGGTCAGGAGTTTAAGACCAGCCTGACCAATGTGGTGAAACCCCCGCTACCAAAAATACAAAAATTAGCTGGGTGTGATGGCATGCATCTGTAATCCCAGCTACATGGGAGGCTGAGGCAGGAGAATCGCTTGAACCTGGGAGGCGGAAGTTGCAGTGAGCCAAGATCACGCCACCGCATTCCAGCCTGGGCGACAGAGCATGACTCCATCTCAAAATAAATAAAGAAATAAATAAACGAATCCCCAAAGTAAAGAATTTATAATTTTCAAACACTTTTTTAAAAAGCTGGTGAATAATAAAGAGCTAGGATTAAATAATTTATTTTTAAAAAACCTTTTCTCATAAATCTGTTTCATCAGCATATATAATAACATATGTATTCTTAATTAAAGTGGAAACATGTTTTAAATTACTGGGAAAAACAAGAGTGAGATTCCAGGAACAATTGTGCCCTAAAGAAATCTGGTTTAAAAGATAGGAATGCTGATTGAACAACTGACCTGAATTGTCAATTGGAACTAAACCTTCTTCTCATTTCTCCACCTAAATAGAGGAAAACAAATACAACATATTGAGTTTATAAGTTCTCCAGACATCAAAATTGGTCTGGTTGATAAATCAAGTTAAATTATTTAATTCTATTTTCTATTCCTAAATATAATAACTAAATATAAATCACTGCTCAACAATGAATAAAGGTGGAACTCTAATTTGATCCAATTAGTTTTAAAATGTATTATTCTGAGAACCAAGTCTTTCTTGTAGCTAAGTAAATAAAACTTTTGGTACTTTTTGGTGGTTTTTTTTTTTTCATTTTTCTTTTTTTTTCCTGAGACAGGCTTTCACTCCTATCACCTAGGCTGGGGTGCAGTGGCTCGCTCTTGGCTCACTGCAACCTCTGCCTCCCGGGCTCAAGCAATTCTCCTGCCTCAGTCTCCCAAGTAGCTGGGACTACAGGCGCATGCCAGGATGCCTGGCTAGTTTGTATTTTTGTGGAGATGGTGTCTCACTATGTTGCCCAGGCTGGTCTCAAATTCCTGAGCTTATGCAATCCACCCACCTCGGCCTCCCAAAGTGCTGGAATTACAGGCGTGAGCCACCGCGCCCGGCCAAATGAAATTTTCTTTTAAGGAACAAGTGCATTTTTAACAGATTGTGGAACTCGGCTTGCATAGTAGTCATAATTCCTCAGTGTGGCCAGGACTCCTGCAGAGTTCATATGCTTCACATCCTTGTGGTACTGAAGAACATTCCCATGGATATCAGTTAACTTGCCTATAGAAAAACATCAATCAATCAATCAATCAAGTTAGTGACTAACTGGATTGTGGTTTTCTAGTTATTACTAAGTGCCTTTTGCCTCCTTATCCAATAGTAGCCAATAAATTCTGGAAAAAATAAGATAATGAGTGTCCATAAAGGTTAAGTTTTAATTCACTTGAAATTTAAGACTATAGAACAATTTTAACTAACTAAAGGATATAAAATTATTTTTTCTCCGATTAAGATTAATTTTATTTAGCACTTTCAATCTGTATTTCTTGGTATCAATTTATCTACTCCTGAGGTATTACTTTTCCTTTTGATAATACTCCATCATCACTACTTCCATTTTCAAAAATGTCTTTCTTTACTCTATTATTTAATATTAATAATTTAATTGGTAAAAGATTAAAGGATATTAATAAAATATAATTCTATTATGTTGCAGTTTCATTTCACGTCCCAGTAAGAATCGACTGTGAAGAAGTACAGTTTAACATCCTCGTCATATAACATGCTAAGTTATTGATAAACAGTATATTAGGAGAAATAAAAAATAAAGTGTTTTGTTTATTGCCATTTTAAAATCTAACAGGGATTTTAAAAGGCACTGCTTACTAAGGGTAGAAGTGAACTGATGTCTATTGAACATTGAAAAATTATCTTACTATGTATTTATTTGCAATGTATTTTCAGTCAGATTAAAAAAAAATTCTAACTGTATGACCTTTAAAACCAGTACTGAGATATTCATCAATACTGGCTTAAAAGAGACTAAGCGAAGTGACACTAATGATGATGAACATTTTGCTTTACAAGAAAAAAATTTTTACTTTACAAGAAAAAAACCCTTAAAAACATTTAAGTCTTAAATAGACTGGGCACAGTGGCTCATGCCTGGAATCTCATGATTTTGAGAGGCTAAGGTGGGAGGACTACTTGAGTCTCTGAGTTCAAGACCAGCTTGGGTAATAAGACGAAACACCTTTGCTTCAAAAAATACCAAAATTAGCCAGGTGTAGTGGCACACGCCTGTAGTCCCAGCTACCTGGAGGGCTAAGGTGGGAGGGTGGCTTGAGCCCAGGAGTTCAAGGCTGCAGTGAGCCATGATCACGGCTACTGCACTCCAGTCTGGACAAGAGAGACCCTGTGTCAAAAAAAAAAAAAAAAAAAAAAAGCCTATAGGCCAGGCGCAGTGGCTCACGCCTGTAATTCCAGCACTTTGGGAGGCTGAGGCAGGCAGATCAGCACAGGTAAGGAGTTTGAGCCCGGCCTGGCCAACATGGTGAAACCCCGTCTCCACTAAAAATGCAAAAAATTAGCTGGGCCTGGTGGCGTGCACCTGTAATCCCAGCTACTTGGGAAGCTGAGACAGGAAAAATCACTTGAACTTGGGAGGCAGAGGTTGCAGTGAGCCAAGATCATGCCACTGCACTCCAACCTGGGGGACAGAGGGACACTCCATCTCAAATAATAATAATAATAATAATAAAGAAAATAAAAAGAAGGCCATAAATAAGGGCTAAATTAACTGTATGCAGATCAAAGTTTAAAAAAAGAGACTATAACTAAAGTAAAACTTGCGGAAAATCTACTCTCTTATCCATCTATCACATAAGGGGTTTGGAATGAATAATCTCTAAGCTTCCTTCCAGCTTTCATATCATAAGGGTCTAAGTAAAATAATATTACTGAAATATTATGTTTTAGCATGACATAATTGCATAACAACTATGAATTTCCCAAAATAAAAGACTAACCTCCCACAGCATGTAAAATAACTTCTGGAGCACAAGTATCCCACTTCTTACATCCAGGACTTGCAAATACATAAGCAGAGGCTTTGCCTTCAATCAGCTGAATAATCTGTAAGGGTAAAAATAATAACTAACCTTTGATAATTGAAAGAATAATAGAAAGTCATGAAAACATTGAGGTATAGATAAGAAAAACTGCTTGTTTCTATCATGGATATTTAATCAGTTCCTCTATTAAACTTAGGTTAAAGCCTTTAGCAGATTTAAATTATACCATTATTATGAAGAAATACATAGAATAAATGCATGATAATATAGTGATATGAAGAAAATATAAAGGTCAAAAAAGCTACAAAGAGGATATCTGAACTATTTCTATATTCCAAGTTACATAAAATAACATGTTCCTTTTATTTATTTTATTTTTAGTGTAAAAGCAATTACATTTATTGCAGAATTAATTAAAGTTTTTTTAAACATCTAAAAAATTGACCATTATTAGAGGCTGCTCTCGGTGGCTCACTCCTCTAATCCCAGAACTTTGGGAGGCTGAGGCAGGTGGATCACTTGTGGCCAGGAGTTTGAGACCAGCCTGGCCAACATAGCGTAACACCATCTGTACTCAAACTACAAAAAATTAGCTGGGTGTGGTAGTACAACCTGTAATCCCAGCTACTTGGAAGGCTGAGGAATGAGAATTGCTTGAACCTGGGAGATGGAGGTTGTAGTGAGCCAAGACTGCACCACTTTACTCCAGCCTGGGCAACACAGCAAGACTCTGTCTCAAACAAACAAACAAAAACAAACAAACAAACAAACAAAAAAACCCCTGACCATTATTAAATAAAGGACAGAGAAATATCAAGCAGTACAATAATGTATAAATTGTAATAGATCCTAACAGATGTGCAATGTGACTAGTCTAACAAGTAATTTCATAAGTCTTGGGATCACACCTATTGCCATTTCTCTACCAAAATACAAATTAAAATATATATATATTTAAAGAGATTTATTCTAAGCCAAATATAAGTGACCATAGCCCATGACACCCCTCAGGAAGTCCTGAGAACGTGTGCCCAAGGTGGTGGGGTGCAGCTTGGTTGTATACATTTTAGAGAGGCATGAGACATCAAGAACTTCAAGCATTTAAACCTTGCTGTAGGGTTTTGGGTAAAAGGCTTTTCTTATATTTAAATCAAGCCATATTATATGTGAAGAACTGTGCTGGATATGTATTTTTTAGGTGAGAGGGTCTGTGGCATTCATTATATTCTCAAAGAGGTCCTTCATGTCAAAAATTGAAGAACTGTCCAACAAGGTTTTTTCAGAGGAAAAAGGGAGAGAGATGTGCAGGATGAGGACTTTGTTTCTTTCTCTTTCTTTCTTTTTTTCTTTTTTTTAATGAGATGGAGTTTTGTTCTGTTACCCAGGCTAGAGTATCACGAGATAATGGAGTTTTTGTGATTACAAAACTAACAGGCAAACAAATCATACCTGTCACTATTTCTATTTCAGTGAATACTAGGAATACATTTTCACTTTAAAATGTTTCAGACTTTTTTCAAAATACTTTTGTTGGCCTAGCACAGTGGCTCATGCCTGTAATCCCAGACCTTTGGGAGGCCAAGGTGGGCGGATCACCTGAGCTCAGGAGTTCGAGACCAGCTTGGCTAACATGGTGAAACCTCATTTCTACTAAAAACACAAAAATAAATTAGCTGAGTATGGTGGTGCATGCCTGTAATTCCAACTACTCAGGAGGCTGGGGCAGGAGAATCACTTGAATCTAGGAGGTGGAGGTTGCAGTGAGCCAGGATCTTGCCATTGCACTCCAGCTTGGGCAATGAGAGCAAGACTCCATCTCAAACAAACAAAAACCCTTTTGTTTCTTTTTCTTTTTTTTTGAGATGGAGTTTCACTCTTGTTGCCCAAGCTGGAGTGCAATGGTGCGATCTTGGCTCACTGCAACATCTGCCTCCTGGGTTCAAGCAATTTTCCTGCCTCAGCCTCCCAAGTCACTGGGATTACAGGCATGCGCCACCGCACCAGGCTAATTTTGTATTTTCAGTAGAGATGGGGTTTCTCCATGGTGGTCAGGCTGGTCTTGAACTGCTGACCTCAGGTGATCCACCCGCCTTGGCCTTCCAAAATGATGGGATTATAGGCATGAGCCACTGCACCTGGCCCCCTTTATTTTCTTAAACTCCCATTTTTCATTATTATTAGTAAATGCCTCTAGAAAACCTAAAAATAGTTGAGTATTACTTCTAATGCATAGGTGAGGAGAAATAAATTCCATTCAATTCATTAAACGTTTATTATTTACCTTCCCTGTGCTACACACACATGTGAAATACAAATGTATCAGGCAGTACAATACATGCAGTTCCATATCACTAGAGCTGAAGTATGAGTTGGATGATGGGAGATGAGGCTTGGGAGGGTCCAAGGACCAAGATATAGAAGGCCTTACAATCCTTGCTAATAGGCTTCTATTTTAAATTGTGATGGGGAGTCATCTGAGGATTTGGGCCACGGGAGTAGTTTTGCATTTTTAATTGGAAGACTGGATTGAACAGGCAGACCACTTTGGAAGCTATTGGAACAGCTGGGTGAGGGATGATGATAGGTTTCAACTTGGGTACTAGCAACTGATATGGACAAGAGGAGACACTGGAAGTATTCAAGAAGATATGTAGTAGGACCAGATTGATAGGATGTGAGGGAGGAATGAAGGAGTCTAGGAGGACTTTCAGGTATTTGGCTGGATCAGTTAGGAAAATGGTGGTGCTATTGGCCAAATAGTAAAACAGAGAAAGGAATACTTCCAGAGGTGGGTAGAAAGAGGATGAACTCAAATTGGACATGCTGAATTTGAGATACCTGAGGGATGTCATCATGATGATATCCAGGGGACAATCAGATGAGAAGAGATCAGGGCTAGGGATGTAGATCAAATTGTGTCCCATTTCATAATTCTCTCAGCAGGTTGGAAACCTGGATGAAAGAATGGGGGAAATAGATAGGAAGTGGGCAGGCAGGCCCAAGCTTAAGTCTCTAGAAGGTCTAGGAAGTAATCTAAGAGGGTCCTTGGGAAAATAAGGTCTTTGGCAAGAAGCATGAGTCTCATCCTGACGACTTTTATTAACACTGAACTCTCTCAGATTAAAAAAAAAAAAAAATTTTTTGACTTTTAAATTTATTTTTAAAACTTAAATACTGCTGAAATGTACAAATTGTAATCCTTACTCCCATCTGTTTCAACTCTTCTATGATGTTTTTAAAAGTTCAGTATTTCAACAACTCACTTGCATTTCAGAGCAGATGACAGACGGTTTTCATACCTTATTTCCTGCTCCTCCTACTCGCAGCACATCATCGGGGTTCATGGCAGTAACACAGTCAGTGACCAACTTGTTGCTATGGGATCGGGTAGTTGTGATAATGTGTTTCCCAGCGGGGACTTCTTTCAGCTGAAACCCAAAGGCACCTAAACCTAAAACTCCCCAGATTGTCCTCCCCCAACACAGCATCTGGTCCTGCCTATGTAAACGAGTAAAACAACAAAACTTGTGATTATTTGGAGAAGAATGTTAGCCATAAATGGAATATTTCATATTAGCATCATTATTAAAAAAATAAAAACACAGTAATTTTATAAAGTACAAGAACAATATCACTGACAAAGAATTTTTCCTGAGAGAATCTGCCGATTATTATCATTATTGCTCTGGTTAATAGTTTCAAAGAATGTTTGGTTATTTCCTGGAACTCTTGTAAACTGATTACTGTTTATAGTGTATTGAAACATCATAAACTACTGTTTCTCTGAATTATCTAGTGATCTCTTTGTTGTATTTGAAAATGGCCATTTTCAGAAGGTACTAAGATCCCTAGGAAATGAAATACCATGCATTGATTACTACTTTTCATTATCCAAGAAATATTAAAAAGCATGTTGCTACTGGAATAGGTAATGATGACAATGTATTTTGCTGCTATAGAGATAGGGCAACTGAATAGGCCAATACAATATTGATGAAATAGGTATTGTCATCCTTCAAGATGAGAAAAATGAAATATGGAATAATTAAGTAACCTGGCTAAAGGCTCTGGGAAGTTTATTACCCAAAATTGGCTCATCTGTCTTCAAAAATGATATTCTTCAACACTAAATTAGACTACCTAAGTTTACTTGCCAAAATGTTGTCAAACACATCATCTTATTTGTTCTACAGCAGTACCCTGGGTGCTGGTATTGTGAAATATATTTGTGTTGCAGGTTGGGTTCCCCTGGGAAGCAGACTCTGAGACAGGCGATATGTTTGTTAGGAAGTGCGCTTGGTATCAACACCTGTTGAAGGAGGAGGGCATGGACAGAGGGAAGAAATAAGCTGTGATGCAGGCACAAGAGCTGACCCTATGGGGAGCTGTTCCTATGGTAGCTCTGGAGCTACAACAGCCCTTCAGGGTTGTCCCAAAATGGGATGAAATGGCAGGTCTTCGAACTCCTGCAATAATCAGTCACTGGAAATGGACTTCCTTGGGAAGAGGTGTGGCCCTGGGTGAGATAGCTCTCCATAGATAGGGCAATCCCAAAAGAGTCTGATGGCAAACGTGGCAGCAAAAGAGCCAAAGAACAGGCACTGGGTGCTCGGTATATGTTAACGTGCTTCCTCTGTTCCCAGCTGCATTTACACTACAGGAGAGGCTTGGAATCTGAAAAGTACAGATGGCCTCTATTACTGAGACTAATTCCACCCTCCTACGAAACCTATTTATTAGTGCAGTTATTCTGGGAAAAAAAAAAAAGGAAAGGAAACAGTGGACACAAATATTTTGAGCCCTAAAAGGTCATATTCCCTCTATAAATGAACATCTAGGCAAAAAGGACGGGATCAAGGACTCTAGTGTCTTGGTGTGACAAATGCAATCCCAGGATGCAGCTGGCTTGCCTTCTTCTGTGCTCCTGACTCTCAGGACCTATAATCCCATCACATTGGGAGGCCAAGGCTGGCCAAACATGAGGTAAAGAGATCAAAACCATCCTGGCTAACATGGTGAAGCCCCATCTCTACCAAAAATACAAAAAAAAGGCCAGGCACGAGGCTCACACCTGTAATCCCAGCACTTTGGGAGGTCAAGGCAGGTGGATCACAAGGTCAGGAGTTTGAGACCAGCCTGACCAACATGGTGAAATCCCATCTCTACTGAAAATACAAAAAAATGGCCAGGCATGGTGGCTCATGCCTGTAATCCCAGCGTTTTGGGAGGTTGAGGCAGGTGGATCATCTGAGGTCAGGAGTTCTAGACCAGCTTGGCCAACATGGCACAACCTTATCTCTACTAAAAACACAAAATTTAGCCGGGCATGGTGGCACGTGCCTGTAATCCCAGCTGCTCAGGAGGCTGAGGCAGGAGAATCGCTTAAACCCAGGAAGCAGAGGTCACAATGAACCAAGATTGCGCCATTGCATTCCAGCCTGGGCAACAAGAGTGAAACTCCATCTCAAAAAAAAAAAAAAAGTAAAGAAAATACAAAAAAAATTAGCTGGGCATGGTGGTGCACACCTGTAATCCCAGCTACTCAGGAGGCTGAGGCATGAGAATCACTTGAACCCGAGAGGTAGAGGTTGCAGTGAGCGGAGATCACGCCCCTGCACTCCAGCCTAGGCAACAGGCAAGACTCTGTCTCAAAAAAAAAAAAAAAAAAAAAAAAAACAAAAATTAGCCAGGCATGATGGCACATGCCTGTAATCATAGCTACTAGGGAGGCTGAGGCAGAGAATTGCTTGAACCCACGAGGCGGAGATTGTAGTGAGCCAAGATTGCACCACTGCACTCCAGCCTGGGTGACACAGCGAGACTTCATCTCAAAAAAAAAAAACCAGACTGGCTTCAATATAAAACTGGATTGCATTTCTTCATGCTATTTCCTTTAAGTGCCGACCAATTTCAGTATACGTTGTAAGCAATAATAAAGTTTGAATTGCTAAGTCTTTTCTCTGGCTCAGGAGGGCAATATAAAGTAATACAGTAGCAAGGTTTGGATTTAAGTTTGAATCCCAGCTCTGCTATTTACCACCTGGGTGACCACAGGCAAGTTAATTGCCTCAGTTTCTTCTTTAAAATGGGGACAATAGTTTCCTTAAAGGGCTGTGGTGAGTATTCAGTGAAAGGATACATTTGAAACCCTTGAGCCTGGCAGCATACAGTACATTCTTAATAAATTTTAGCTATTACGGTGATGATGATTATTTAAAATTGAATCTTTAGCCTGAATACCACCAACACAGCTGAGCAACTTTTCTACTTCCATTTATTGTAATGAGTTTTAAGGCATAAGCAAGAGAAGCAAAAGAAAGGATAAACAGAGTGTACAGAAGGGGAAGTGATAGAGAGGTAATGAAGAGAAGCAGCACGGGAGAAAATGAACTGGTATGTGGGTGGGATGCACAATGACCACCTGGGGTACTATAAGTTGCCTACCTCTTTTCTACTTGCTAGTGGAGCCAAAACCCTAGCTATTTTTCTCACCTTTGCTTCATTCCTGTGTTCCCTTAACTGCTGCTTTTCATTGTTCTGTGGAAAATGAATACAATTTTTCTAATCTCAGAAAGAAGTGGTGAAAATTATTAACTCCTAAGCACTTTGATTTTTTCTTGATGAAAGGTACCATGCATTACAATGCTTTCTATGAATTAAATGCCCCTTTCTAAAGTAATAGTCTTGTCTGGCACAGTGGCTCACGCCTGTAATCCCAACACTTTGGGAGGCCAAGGTGGGTGGTTCACAAGGTCAGGAGTTTGAGACCAGCCTGGCCAATATGGTGAAACCCCGTCTCTACTAAAAATGTAAGAAAAATAAAAAAAGAAAAATTACCCAGGTGTGGTGGTGCATGCCTGTAATCCCAGCTACTCTGGAGGCTGAGGCAGAAGAATCGCTTGAAGCCAGGAGGTGGAGGTTGCAGTGAGCTGAGACTGCACCACTGCACTCCAGCCTGGGTGACAGAGTGAGATTCTATTTCAAAAAAAAAAAAAAAAAAAAAGTAATAGTCTTAACTTAAAGTTTACATAAAAACCACAAACTTGTGTCTGCATGTAACAATATGAACATTAAAATCATATTTAAAGAATTAATAGACACAAGCAATTTAACCCAAGAGACCTTCTCAATAACATATAACTATTTTGGTAAATCCTAAGAAACACATGACTCTTTAAATAAAATTCATAATCATATGAACAGCAGAAAAAAACAAATTTATATTAGAAATAAAGATTAACCCTGCTTTCAACTCAGAGTGGAAAATCAGAAGTAATACTGCTCACTCTGATTATTTTGTTTCTCTAAAGTTCTATCAAGGTCACATTAATATAAATACCTTAACTACTTTATCTCAACAATTTTCTACAAAATTTAATGTAATTTAATGGTATATTCTTATTCTTGCTTTGAAATTACACTAGTCTCTTGCTTCTACGGAAGGCAGTTTCTCTGACATATAATAGACAATTAAAGCAGATTAGAAGAGACAAGAGAGAAGAGTGCAAGAGCATAGTAATGCTGTTACCAACACTGACTGCAATTCAGGCCCTATGCAGCATTACCAGGAACACAACATGGCTAGCATCTTTCCTTGGTTGGAATGGATCATTTCTTTAATGTGCTTCAAGAACCAATCGTAAATCAGGTGTCTGATGCCCAGGCTACTCAAGAACCATATCAGTAATTCTCTAACATTTGTATTTGAATCATAAGGAACTAATTTGAAAATAGATAATGCATACAGTGTATCTGTGTACATACACATACATATATTTACATGCCCAGTACCAATGCCGCCAGAGATTTCGATTCAATAAGTCTCGGAAATGGCCTGGGAATCCTTATTTTTAAAAGTTTCTCAACAGTTAATAGTATAGCTAAAAAACGTTGAAGATAATACAATTTTAAAAATGAAAAGTTCCTCAGATTATTGCATGTGCAACCAAGCTAAAAACTACTCGCTTAGATCCCATAAAGAATCATATAACACTATAATTATTTATCTAATGAAATAACTTTGTATCACTTGTAGTAATACCTCATAGTTGTAATATGGCTGGTTAATAATTCCTGCTATGGCTTTTCCTTCATAAGCAATTCCAATAAGAACGGTTACATTATCAAGAAGACCTGCAAAGAAGAAATAAATGTCAGTTATATAACTTGCTCATGTTATGACTCATCATTATTACATCAATTGCTCAAAGTTATTTTTGCAGTTAAGCAGTTCACAGATGAGGGGAGAGTGAGTGAGACGGGCATGGGATGGTGGAGGTGGCAGAGCAAGAGCTACACAGCTGTGCTGGTTATCGTTTTCTACCCCATTAAAGCTGGGGGGTTCAGTATAGGTTTCGCTTTGGTAACACTGGTTTACTATGTTAGTTATTCTCATCTGGGAGACATTAGAAGTGTGGGGCTGGTAGAGTATGTGGGGAGTGGTATTTGAAAAGATGAATTTTCTTCCTCTGTCTTGATAATCAGTGATGTATGATAACCATGACCACAAATGTAGCTTTAGAGCAAAACATAACACGATACTAGCTTTCCATACAACATACAAAATATCAAATATTTACAACTAAATATCATATCCTTGTCCTACTGCTGTCAAATATAAATACAAAAGAGATACCAACCTTCAGTATACTCCTTGGTTCCATCCAGAGGATCAACCCAGACCACAAGCTAAAATTAAAAAGAGAGAAGGAAAATATATAAATCAAGCATACAAAATTCTAAAAATTGATTTAAATGGATCAAAACTACTCTTTTTTTTCCTTTTTGATATTATGTAATGGATGGCTTAAGTTAATGTCATCTGTTTTTAAATAGTACAAAAACCGCATTCTTTTGTAATCATGGAAGAATTCCATTTGAATAAGAGAAAAGTCTGATTTAAGAATTTTCAACATGAAATGCTTAACTAATAAACATTTGTTGTCATTTGAACACTAAGCACAATGAATATACTGATCTCTAGATCATGGTACAGGGAAAATTTGTAAAGTGGCATAAAAAATGTTTTGAGCATGTATAGCTGCTACTCATTTTTATACATAAGTGCTGATTTAAAAAAAAAAACAGTCTGGGAGCCACGGTGACTTAGGCCAGTTGTCCTGGTGCATGAAGAGGTGAGGCTACGCGTTTGAGACCAGCCTGGGCAAGATAGAAACCACTCATCTATTAAAGAAAAACAACAACAATAGTCTGATTATTTTAAGGGCACTGTCCATATAATCCAGTGAAAAATGAACGATTAATAAAACTGGCAGCAGATTTAAAAGGAAAATTCCTTCTGTTTAGGGCATTTAACATGATTCGGGATATGCTGCTTTAAACGCTAGAATTATAAAATGATGTGAATTTATGGGTGAGGGCATGTTTCTGGTGGAGGGCACCATGTCTCATTTTCTTTGTTTCCTCCATACCACAGAGCAATGTGTCTTGCTCATAGTAAGTCTCCAGTGAATATGCATTAAATCATTAAAAATTGGAAAACTAAAGAAGTTATGGTGGCTAACTGAAGTCACAGATTTAACTTAAGCAACTATAAAAAGCAAGCAGGATGATATTTATGGCCTTCTAAAAATATAAGGTACCAACCTGTTTTATAGCCTTTTATCCCTAATTACCAATGAATTTTTTACTACCAAATCTACTAAATAACAAATTAGATTTTCTTCCTAAAAGTATTTTTTATTTTTATTTATTTTTTTATTTATTTATTTATTTTAATTTTAAAAATAAAGACGGGGTTTCACCATGTTGGTCAGGCTGGTCTTGAACTCCCGACCTCAGGTAATCCGCCTGCCTTGGCCTCCAAAGTGCTTGGATTACAGGCGTGAACCACCACGCCCGGCCAAGCATTTTTTATTTTTAATGAGACAGGGTCTCACTCTGTTGTCCAGGCTGGAGAGTATGTGTAAAACTGTACAAGGTAAGAACAAGGTAGGAAAACTCACACTTCCCAATTGCAAAACGTAATACAAAGCAAGAAAGTATGTTATTGGCATAAAGATAGACATATAGACCAATGTAACATAACTGAGAGTCCATAATGAAACCCATAACCCATACATCTTTTTTTTTCCCTTTGCGACGGAGTTTTGCTCTTGTTGCCCAGGCTGGAGTGCAATGGTGTAATCTTGGCTCACTGCAACCTCTGCCTCCCGGGTTCAAGCGATTCTCTTGCCTCAGCCTCTTGAGTAGCTGGGATTACAGGCGCATGCCACCATGCCCAGCTAATTTTGTATTTTTAGTCGAGACGGGATTTCTCCATGTTGGTCAGGCCGGTCTCAAACTCCTGACCTCAGGTGATCTGCCTGCCTCAGCCTCCCAAAGTGCTGGGATTACAGGCGTTAGCCACCGTGCCAGGCATGAAACCCATACATCTATGGTCTGCTTTTGACAAGTGTGCCAAGGCCATTCAACTGGGGGAAAAAAACAATCTCTTTAAGAGATGGTGCTGGGGCTGGGTGCAGTGGCTCATGCCTGTAATCTCAGCACTTTGGGAGGCTGAGACAGGCAGATCACAAGGTGAAGAGATCAAGATCATCCTGGCCAAAATGGTGAAACCCCATCTCTACTAAAAATACAAAAATTAGCTGGGCATGGTGGCTCGTGCCTGTAATCCCAGCTACTCAAGAGGCTGAGGCAGGAGAATCACTTGAACTCAGGGAGTTGGAGGTTGCAGTGAGCCAAGATCCCACCACTGTACTCCAGCCTGGTGACAGAGCAAGACTGTCTCTTAAAGAAAAAAAGATGGTGCTGGTTGCAGCCTCAACCTCCCTGGGCTCAGGTGATCCTCCCACCTCAACCTCCCAAGTAGTTGAGACTACAAAAGCGCACCACCACACCTGGCTAATTTTTGTATTTTTTGTAGAGAAAGAGTTTCACTATGTTCCCCAAGCTGGTCTTGAACTCCTAGGCTCAAACCATACAACTGCCTTGGCCTCCCAAAATGCTGGGATTACAGGTGTGAGTCACCATGCCTGGCCCTAAACATATTTTAAATAATGGTTTCAGAGTGGAAAGGAAATCCATAGGATGAGAAACTGAACTCTAATTAACAGGTCATACAATCCATATGGTTGCCTAATACTTCCATGTTGGCTCTGAAACATCAAGTTTCTGGTTGCCCCTATTTTATAACTACTAATTTTGATCTTACAGGCACATTTTATTTCCTTTACTATGACAAAAAGCACAGGTTAGTAGAGAGTAGAGTATATAGACCATACATCTTCTTCTTTAATAGCACTGTACTGCGATGGGCATGGTTGCTTCAGTATTTCCTCCCACTGACCATCTTCAATCAGCTCTTGATCCACTTCCTCAGAAGGCAGATCCTAAAGCAGAGATAACCCTAATGGTTACTGAAGCTGTTTAGTGTTTACAGAGTACGCTTTGTCTCATCAACAGAAGAAATGCAGCATCACAGTTTTTACTGATTCTTCCAGTTAACCATTTATGTTTAAGCTTTTAAAGCAAACCTTAAAAATTTACAAAAACAACCATATGTAGCTCATCAAAGTTGACTAAATGGGTCCAACATCATTATCCTGAACAGACTTTAAAAAGAAAAGAATTTTTAAGTATTATACACTCATTTAAACAAGTGTCTCTGACAGCAGATAGTTCTCTGTATTACATGAGATGTCAATTCCCTCACTTTCAAAGTGTTATAGTCTTTGGATAAGTATGCAAATCAGCCTAATTTTAAAAACAAACAAACAACGAAACCCGTTTTATTCCAAAGTTCTAGAACTCTGCTCCTCTTATAGTTTGTATGCTGGGTATAACAGTAACCGTATCTTCCATGGTCAATAATGAAGACATCTGGCCTAGAAATAGACCAAAATGGCTTAAAATATTTCCCCCAAGTCCAAGAAATACAATAATTATTTTTGTGTTTAAAATAATAAATATAATGCCTGAAAATCATAATAGTGGTATACAAATCAATAAAATGTCAGCTATAAATCTATTTGGTAAGCAGTGATTTAAAAAAAAAAGTCTCTGACAACTCTTACCTCTTCCCCTATAATTGTTAGTTTGGGGAATTTCCGGGCCAATGAAGAACATATGCTCATCTGTACCAATCGGTGAGCTTTGGTCTGCAGGTCTGTTGCACAGGTCTATAACAAAGAATGCAAATTTTCGCAGAACGAATGAGAAATAAGTTGTCCTCTGATTCCTTGCGCATCAGTGCCTACATAATTTACATTACATTGTCAGCTTTTAGAGTCATAGATCTTAACACCAAATGAATTAACTAGTTTCTTGACTTGGTTTTTCTCAAAGGATTAATAGTGGTTAAAGTTTGGAAAGGAGTTTTTTTTTTTTTTTTTTTTTTAAAGAATTTTTTTTTTTTTTTTAAAAGATGGGGTTTCACCATGATGGCCAGGCTGGTCTCGAACTCCTGACCTCAGGTGATCCACCCACCTCGGCCTCCCAAAGTGCCAGGATTACAGGCGTGAGCCACCGCGCCCGGCCTTTTTTTTTTTTTTTTTTTTTTTTTTTTTTGAGACAGAGTCTTGTGCTTGTTCCCCGGGCTGGAGTGCAACGTGGGATCTCGGCTCACCGTAACCTCCAACTCCCAGGTTCAAGCAATTTTCCTGCCTCAGTCTCCCAAGTAGCTGGGATTACAGGCACCTGCCACCACGTGATGGCTAATTTTCGTATTTTTAGTAGAGATGGGGTTTTGCCATGCTGGCCAGGATGGTCTCAAACTCCTGACCTCAGCTGATCCACCCGCCTCGGCCTCCCAAAGTGCTGGGATGATTGATAGATGTGAGCCGCCATGACTGGCCTGAGGAAAGCTATTCTCTTTTTTCTCTAAGATAAGTATTTCCTGTTCTATCAACATAGCTCCAGACCTCATTGTTGGAACCTTGTGTGACAAACTGATTTTGCTGTTTTTTAAAAATAAGGTATCAACGAGAGGATATAAAGGACTAGAAATGCCTGAGCATACAGAAGACAATGAGAATATCACCTTTTTCCTAACTTGACACTACATCCCTGTTCCTTTCTAGCTACCTATGTTTCGAAGTTATATGTCTAATATAATTTCAACATAAGATCAACTTAAAATAAGTGATGTTGAGGAAAAAGATCTGAAAAAAAAATTATCCAAAATACTGGCAATGGTGGCATGATGGATGATTTTTATTTACTTTTTGCTGTTTTTCTCCATTTCCTATTTTTCATAATAGAAAAAACTTTATAAAAAATGAGATTAGTAGCCCTCTGAAAGCAGCAGTGTTATTTTGTTGGTTATTAGTAAGCATATACATGGTTAACTAGAACCTCTTTTTCTTTTTCTTTTTTTTTTTTTTTTTTTGAGACAGAGTCTCACTCAGTCACCAGGCGCCAGGCTGGAGTGCAGTGGCGCGACCTTGGCTCACTGCAACCTCCGCTGCCCGGGTTCAAGCATTCTCCTGCCTCAGCCTCCCGAGTAGCTGGGACTACAGGCGCGCGCCACCACGCCCAGCTAATTTTTTTTGTATTTTTAGTAGAGACGGGGTTTCACCATGTTGACCAGGACGGTCTCGATCTCTTGACCTCGTGATCCGCCCGCCTCGGCCTCCCAAAGTGCTGGGATTACAGGCGTGAGCCACCGCGCCCGGCCCCTAGAACCTCTTTTTCAAACAAATTTGAATCAGATTTATCTTACATAACTTGAACATGAATACAGGACTTTATATTATCCCTGTTATAATACGCTGTTTGATTTGGTCCACTTTTCTCAGAGGTTGCAACTATTTTTGAATACTTATTCTGTGATTAAATGTATTAACTAGCCTGCCCAGCTTTATCTTATTGACAAATTTGATAAGTATGTTTTCTGTATCATCCTCTTCTACTTCAGATAACACATTCAATATTTTTTTTAAAACTGTATGTTATTTAATAAAGAAAATAGTACAATGTCAGGAGCAGAGTCCTGTGATCAGCCAACAGTGATCCTTTTCCAGGATGAAAATGACTCATGAATTTAAATTTCTGGATAATGTTATTCATCCAGTTATGAATACACCTAACCATGGCTCGGGATGGGAGATGTCATCCATATAACTAAAAATAGCTTGAATCTTTTTAAAATAGAAAATGACAGACTATAACAAATGTTTTGCTTAAATCAAGATACCTCTATCTATTTCCTCTATGAGCAGGCCCATCAATCTATGAAAAAAGGAAACAAGATTTATTTCATTTGTTCTTATGAGTTTTATTTTTACTTAATATTATTTATTTATTTTAGAGACAGGGTCTTACTCTGTTGCCCAGGCTGGAGTACAGTGGTGGGATTACAGTTCACTGCAGCCTCTAACTCCTAGGCCCAAGCAATTATTCCACTTCAGTTTCCCAAGTAGCCAGGACTACAAGCATGTCCACCATGCCAGACAGGGTCTTGCTCTGTTGCCCAGGCTGATTCTTATGTTTACTTTTTAAAAGCAATTATGTTGAATGTTTTTTTGTTTTATTTTTTTGAGATAGAGTTTCGCTCTTGTTGCCCAGGCTAAAGTGCAATGGCGCAATCTTGGCTCACCACAACCTGTGCCTCCTGGGTTCAAGCGATTCTCTTGCCTCAGCCTCCTGAGTAGCTAAGGTTAGAGGTGCCCACCACCATGCCCTGCTAATTTTGTATTTTTAGTAGAGAAAGGGCTTCTCCATGTTGGTCAGGCTGGTCTCAAACTCCCAACCTCAGGTGATCCGCCCGCCTTGGCCTCCCAAAGTGCTGGGATTACAGGCGTGAGCCACCACGCCCAGCCGTGTAGCATGTTTTATAATGAACTCACATCAACTTTTTTCTAAATTGTTTTTACTCACATATCTCACTTTTTCTTATGGTAAGAACCTAGACAGATGTATCACTTATAAGTGAGTGACTTAACTCACTCTATTTTAAATCATTAAAGTGTTAATGATAAATCATATCCTATTAATATTCCCACTTGGAAGAAACTACAATACAATTTTCCTTAAAGACTACAATAAAGGTTTAGGCCAAGTGTAGTGGCTCACACCTGTACCCACACCCATAATCTCAGTACTTTGGGAGGCTGAGGTAGGAGGATTGCTTGAAGCCAGGAGTCAAGACCAGCCTGGGCAACATACTGAAACCCCATCTCCACAAAATAAAAACATCAGCTCGGTGTTGTGGTGTGTGCCTGTAGTCCTAGCTACTCAGGAGGCTAAGTCAAGAGGATCCTTTGAGCCCAGAGCTTGAGGCTGCAACCAGCTGTCGGTGTGACTGTGCCACTGTACTCCAGCCTCGGGTGACAGAGACCCTGTATCTCAAAAAAAATAACAAAAAGATTATAATAAAGATTTTAAGGATTAAAAGTCAATATATGAAAGCTTATGTGTAAAATCTGTAATGTGAAGTAATAACCAAATCCTATGGAAGATTATATTTTAAAATGGAACACAAGCATGGTGGTATTTCTTTTAAGAATCAACCATCACTATAAACTTTGTGATAATCTATTTAAATTTGTAATTCCTATACTGGAAAAAACATTCTTGTTTTGAGTTTCTTTTCCATGAGGGAGAAAAAAATGTATCACTGATTATAACAAATACTTATATAAATGCCAGACTTTACCAAACATGTTGAGTTCACTAAGGATTGCACGGTGTTACATGCAAGAGATTACTCTAGGATTTGAAGCTTGGTTACAATGCCTTGGGAATGAATATGGTTCAGAAGACTCAGACATGTAAAGAAAGATCTTGGATGTAGGAAGCCTGGAGTCATTTTCAAAGCAGAGATGGAATCCTTTTGAACCAAGGGTTTCGCAATCTCCATAACAGAGCCATCAATTATTTTAACTGATAAAGTCTGTCCACAGTTTTACATCATTTAGCTAAACCTCAAGAACAAAAATAAAGGTGGTATGAAATGATATGAGAGTTTGAGTACCTTCTCCACGATACCCAGGTCTCCTTCAGCAATAACACGTCTGACTATCATTCCTGCCTTTTGAGCAATAGAATATGCTGAGGCTACCAACCGCATCAACACAGTGTTACTGGAAGCCATGGTAAACTCTAAAAAGAGATCAAGAAAAATATGTTGTTAGTTTCCAATACTGATTTTATTTACTTAAATTCAACTGAACATATATTAATTGGGATTAATATAGGTTGGGATTAATCCCAATTAACTTGGGACTGCTCCCATTAAGTTATTTAATACATATTTACTAAAAGAGACTTGAAAAAAACTCCATTTGGGCATTAACTCTTTCAATAAATTCTATATTTTTTTATGTCTCTCTGCAGATGGGGCATTCGAAAGCATAGGAGAAACTGACTCAGGCTACTGAGCATGTAAGACAGTTTGCATGTGAGGTGCAAAGGATGTGGAAGGTGCTTTGGAGGCTAAAAATATAAGATGTAGGCCGGGCGCAGTGGTTCACGCCTGTAATCCAAGCACTTTGGAGGCCAAGGCAGGCGGATCACCTGAGGTCAGGAGTTCAAGACCAGCCTGACCAACATGGTGAAACCCCGTCTTATTTTTAAAATAAAAAAATTAAAAAAAATTAAAAAAAAAGAAAAAAATATAAGATGTAATATTTGTGTTTGAGGAGCTAATATTTTGGTAGGTTGTAGATAAAATAATGTAACCTAATGCCTATAACATAAAATTAGGAAGCGCCAAAAGAGGTATGAATAGCATAGGGATGTACATGTGTAGGGCGTAATTAAAAAGGGAGGGTTGGCCGGGTGCAGTGGCTCACGCCTGCAATCCTAGCACTTTGGGAGGCCAAGGTGGGTAGATCATCTGAGGTCAGAAGTTCAAGACCAGCCTGGCCATCATGGTGAAACTCCATCTTAAAAAAAAAAAAAAAGAAAAAGAAAAGAAAAAGGGAGGGTTTATTAGTCCATTTTCATACAGTTATAAAGAATGACCCAAGACTGGGTAGCCTGAGCATGATGGCTCATGCCTGTAATCCCAGTACTTTGGGAGGCTGAGGTGGGCAGATCACCTGAGGTCAGGAGTTCGAGACCAGCCTGACCAACATGGTGAAACCCCATCTCTACTAAAAATACAAAAATTAGCTAGGCACAGTGATGCACACCTGTAATCCCAGCTACTCAGGAGGCTAAGGCAGGAGAATCGCTTGAACCTGGTAGGTGGAGGTTGTAGTGAGCCAAGATCATGCCACTGCACTCTAGCCTGGGCAACAGAGAGTAAGACTCCGTCTCAAAAAAAAAAAAAAAAAAAGAATGACCCAAGACTGGAGAATTTACTACTTTCAATGGCAAGAACCACAATTACTTTTGTACCAACCTAACATAAAGACGAGGTTTAATTGACTCACAGTTCAGCATGACTGCGGAGGCCTCAGGAAACTTATAATCATGGCAGAAGACAAAACGGAAGCAAGCCACCTTCTTCGCAAGGTGGCAGGAAGATGTGACAAGTGAAGGGGGAAGAACCCCTTAAAAACCATCAGATCTCATGAGAACTCACTCACTGTCATGAGGACAGCATGGAGGGGAAACTGGCCCCCATGATTCAATTACCTCCATCTGGTCTCTCCCTTGACACATGGGGATTATGGGGATTACAATTCAAGATGAGATTTGGGTGGGGACACAAAGCCTCACCACCTCAGAGGGATTACATGTGACTACAATTATTTCCTGAAAATCAATGAATATTCTTCAGAGATTGAATAAAATTTAATCTGCGATTATTTATCTCCATCCTTGTCAGTAACCAAATAAAGAGAACAAGCAACGTAACTAACTATAATAAAGACCAATCATCTGGAAAAGTAATGCATGTCAGAGAAGTCCCTAGCTCCAATGAAATAAATGGAAAAAACAGCCTTTAGAATCAAGTACATTGCTCTTAGAAAATATGACTTCAAATCCTGAAATTTTAGTGACTGTTCTGGATGTGCCACCCACATTCCCTTCAGGACTGAAGGGCTTATTTCCCCAGTTGCTGAGACAGCTGTCAACAGACAGCTGTCAACGGTTGTCATCTTTCTTTGGGAGTATATCTGCTGAGAAGGATCACTTCACCTGAAACTTCACAACAGGGAGATTTAAAGGCCACTTCTAACCCCAAGTGGGCTGCAACCCCAGCACTGAAGGGCATCCAGCTTCCAGAATACCCTATGGGGTCAACTGAGGCCTTAGCTGAGACTGCATTAGTCCAAGATACTTCTCCTACTTCTCCCTTCTTCCCCTTCCCTCCCACAATGATCCCAAAAGCACTCCCTAATAAACTTCTTCCACTTTATCTTTGTCTTAGAGTTTTATGGGGAACGAACCTATGACAAAAACTTCCCACCTCTAAATCAAATCAACCTTATTTCATCGAAACAAGGGAATACATGATTATTCCCCACATATAAGGACTATAACATATATACATATTATACATAGTGAGTCTCCTGCCTCAGCCTCCTGATACCACGCTGGGCTAATATTTGTATTTTTAGTAGAGATGGGGTTTCACCATGTTGGCCAGGCTGGTCTCAAACTCCTGACCTCAAGTGATCCACCCACCTTGGCCTTCCAATATGCTGGGATTACATGCGTGAGCCACCATGCTCAGAACTGGGACTATAACATAAAGGACATTATAAACCTCTGTTCAGCAATAGTCATTGTTCTACCACAAATTTCTGAATATTTGATTTGATGTGCCTTTTTACCCCTTTACATTTTTTTTTTTTTTTTTTTTTTTTTTTGAGACGGAGTCTCACTCTGTCACCCAGACTGGAGTGCAGTGGTGTGATCTTGGCTCACTGCAACTTCTGCCTCCTGGGCTCAAGAGATTCTCGTGCCTCAGCCTCCCGAGTAGCTCGGATTACAGGCAAATGACCCTATACCTGGCTAATTTTTGTATTGTTAGTAGAGACAGGGATTCACCATGTTGGCCAGGCTGGTCTTGAACTCCCGACCTCAGGTGATTCACCTGCTTTGGCCTCCCAAAGTGATGGGATTACAGGTGTGAGCCACTGTGCCCAGCCTCCTTTACATCTTCTATCATCCACATTCTATTGATAGGTATTATGAACCTAACTGAAACAATAAGTGAAGTGCTGGAAACTCTTCAGAAGGAAGATGGCATTGAAATTTATGGTAGGTGGCTGGGCATGGTGGCTCATGCCTGTAATGCCAGCACTTTGGAAGGCTGAGGCGGGCGGATCATGAGGTCAACAGATGGAAACCATCCTGGCCAACATGGTGAAACCTCCGTCTCTACTAAAAATACAAAAATTAGCTGGACATGGTGGCACGCGCCTGTAGTCCCAACTACTCAGGAGGCTGAGGCAGAAGAATTGCTTGAACCCAGGAGGTGGAGGTTGCAGTGAGCCGAGATCGAACCACTGCACTCCAGCCTGGTGATAGAGCGAGACTCCGTTTCAAAAAAAAAAAAAAAAAAAAAGAAATTTATGTAAGGTAATAAATACCATACTGTGACCGATAGCTGCCTGGAAATTAAGACGAAAATAATATGGGTTTTTTTCTTTTCTTTTCTTATTTTTTAACTACTCTGCACTTATTGGTAAGGTATTTATAAAATGGGTTTCTAAGTGCAGCTCACAGTTGAACAACACAGGCTCAAACTTCACGGGTCCACTTTGTGGATTTTTTCCAACTAAATGCAGATAGAAAAGGTATGCAAAACCTGTAGGCAGGAAAGCCTGACTTTTTAAAATGCATTTTTATTTTCAAGAGTCTGTGATCTGCTACAAGTGACCTTTCATATATGAGTGTTTTGGAGGTTCAACTGTGGGACTTGAGCATATGCAGATTTTGGTATTCTCAGGGGTTCTTAGATCAACCTCCCTCGTATACTGAGGGAGGACTATATATAAATTGTTTATTTTATGATGTCATAATCAGGCTAGATTAATTTTCTTGGCATACTAGGAGTTACATGTGGAATAAACCAGTTACAATTCCTACTAATTCAGAAGCACTTCAGCTAGAAAACAGAGAAATAATTTAGTAAATACTTTGTTGGTCTTACTTCTATTCCTTTATATCCATATTCAGACATATGTCTCATTTATTCTGCACTGGAAATATAGTCTTTGGGCAACCAATTTGTTCTACCCAGATGTCTTAACCATATTTTAATATGTGTTTGTATACTCCTTCAATTCCTATGTTATATGAGTTCTTTTGTAGTAGGGAGATCATCTTTCCTCACTGTATGGTGTTGTTACAACTGTTCACAGATATCATTTACCTTTCAGCCATTAAGCAACCATTTGAGCCTGATCAGGCTTCATAAATGATAAACTACTTCCTCTTGTATTTGCCAAGTCCATGGTGTTTTCTTCCAAGGAAAAACTTTCAGGTATTTTCTCCTACCTTCCTCACAAAATGATATTATACATAGTAATTACCAATTAAAGCTAACATCAGTTTATAAGTGCGGAAAAAATAAGAAACGCAAGAAAACAAAAATGGGAAAATAATGTTGATGTAAAACACACAACGATTTATAAAGAGATTCCACATATCACTTTTAATTGGCAAATATAGAAATATTATTACCATTCTTCTTTGAAGTACTCCTCTGGTCCAAACTGAATTAGTAATAAATAGTACTATGCCCTAGCCTTAATAGTTTTCCTACATATTTTATTTTTATTTTTTGATATACAGACAGGGTTCTTCATGTTGGTCGGGCTGGTCTCAAACTCCCAATGTCAGGTGATCCGCCCACCTTGATCTCCCAAAGTGCTGGGATTACAGGCGTGAGCCACCGCACCTGGCCTCTTACTTTTTTTTTTAAACAGATGAATACAATTTTGGTTCTTTGTTTAAAAAAAAAAAAAAAGAAAAAATATATAGTCATAATAGCAAAACACAAAATCAATACGAGAGGTTCCTTTTAGCTTTTTTCATTGTGCCCCCGCCTAGACTGTAATGAGATTTACCTTTTGATGATGATGCCGGTAGATTAAGAGCAAGGCCCAAACTAGCTACAAGCAAGTTAACTTCCTTAAAGCAGTTCAAATGACACCACTGTACTTGCTTCTCTACCAGTTTTACATCTTCAGGGCCTTAAAACACTTTTTGTGAAGGTGTCTTTCTGAAAGCCTCATCTAAAACAGCATAGTGGTTAAGGGCACAGGCTCTGGAGCCAGCTACCTGTGTTCTCAAATCCTGGCTCAGCTGTGGACCTTGAAAAAAAACCACTTCAATTCTCTGTGCCCCAATCTGTAAAATGGAGATAACAATAGTACTTATAGGGTTGTTGTAATTCTTAAATGAGTAACACCTGTAAAGAAAGCGCTTGTCAGGCCGGGCACGGTGGCTCATGCCTGTAATCCCAACACTTCGGGAGGCCGAGGCGGGTGGATCACCTGAGGTCAGGAGACCAGTCTGACCAACATGGAGAAACCCGTCTCTACTAAAAATACAAAATTAGCCTGGCGTGGTGGCACTTGCCTGTAATCCCAGCTGCTTGGGAGGCTGAGGCAGGAGAGTTGCTTCAACCCGGGGAGGCGGGGGTTGCAGCGAGCCGAGATGGCGCCATTGCACTCCAGCCTGGGCAACAAGTGTAAAACTCCGTCTCAAAAAAAAAAAAAAAAAAAAGCAAGCAAGCACTTGTCCCTCGCACAAAGTAAACACTAAATAATACTGGCTAACTATTATTATTATGATTGTCCTTATTTTGGTTATTTTGCAGGAACATTAGAGAGTGTCAAGGGCAAAAAGTTCCTATAACTTCTCCAACAGTATTCTGACCTTGAGAATACAAAATGATAATCAACATGACCCTCAATCAGAGTATAGTACAGGCTTTTTTTCATAACATTCTGGGCTTGAGGCTTGGAGTAGACAAGAAAAAAAGCTGTATAACACTTAAGGCCATCAACCTAACACCTATCGATTTGAGAAGCCTTTACATCTGCCAAAGGGCTAGTTCAGAAGGATGGAAAACAACAGGACTCAAATGATTCGTTTCTTCTCATATAACGATTGTGAGCATATGAGGATTAGGATCTAAAAATGATGAGTTTCAGATCAAAATACTACAGCTATTTATCTTTTGGAACCTGGCCTGATGATAATGTTCGAGGTCATCTGAAAAAATAAAAATGTAAGTATAATGGAGCAAATTCTGGAAAAAGAACAATGAGCAGAGGTAATCCCCTTATCAATTATCAAAATATGACAAAATGTGATTTATTCAAAATATGATATAAAAGTTTGGTTAGTGAGACAAATTAAGGAAACAAATTGCAGAAATAGAACTTAATACACTAAAGGTGGTGTTTCAAATCATGGGGGAAATTCAATTTTGCGTAAATGGCAGGGCAGTTGCTAAACTTTTAAATACTTTTTTTTTTTTGGATACCTAGTCTGGCTCTGGAGCCCAGGCTGGAGTGCAGTGGCTGATCTTGGCTCACTGCAACTTCTGCCCCAGAGTTAAAGTGATTCTCCTGCTTCAGCCTCCTGAGTAGCTGGATCTACAGGCCTGCACCACCATGCCTGGCTAATTTTTTTATATTTTTAGTAGAGATGGGGTTTCACCATGTTGGCCAGGCTGGTCTCGAACTCCTGACCTCAAGTGATCCACCCTCCTCGGCCTCCCAGGGTGCTGGGATTACAGGTGTAGCTACCATGCCTGGTCTGAGTTGCTAAACTTTTTTTTTTAAGTAACTTTTTTTTTTTTTTGAGACAGAGTCTCGCTCTGTTACCTAGGCTGGACTGCAATGGTGCGATCTTGGCTCACTGCAAGTTTCGCCTCCCAGGTTCAAGTCATTCTCCTGCCTCAGCCGCTGGAGTAGCTGGGACTACAGGTACAGGCCACCATGCCCGACTAATTTTTGTTTTGTTTTATCTTTGAGACAGAATCTCCCTCTGTTGCCCAGGCTAGAGTGCAATGGTGCGATCTTGGCTCACCGCAACCTATGCCTCCCAGGTTCAAGTGATTCTCCTGCCTCAGCCTCCCAAGTAGCTGGGACTACAGGCATGCACCACCAAACTCAGCTAATTTTTGTATTTTTAGTAGAGATGGGGTTTCTCCATGTTTGCCATGCTGGTCTTGAACTCCTGACCTCATGATCCACCCGCCTCGGCCTCCCAAAGTGCTGAGATTACAGGTGTGAGCCATCATGCCTGGCCTGAGTTGCTAAACTTTTAAAAAAATGTTGAGATCAGCCTGGTCAACATGGTGAAACCCCATCTCTACAAAAAATACAAAAGTTAGCCGGTCACAGTGGTGTGCGCCTATAATCCCAGCTACTCCGGAGAGAAAGATGGAAAGACAGAAAGAAAGAAAGAGAGAAAGAGAAAGAAAGAAAAAAAAAAAGAAAATTTGTCGCCGAATGCGATGGTTCACACCTGTTATCCTAGAACTTTGGGAGGCCAAGGCAGGTGGATTGTTTGAGCTCAGGAGTTTGAAACCAGTCTCTAAGATGGCAACATGGCAAAACCTCGTCTCTGCAAAAAAAAAAAAAAAAAAAAAAAAAGCAAAAATTAGACCGGCTTGGCGGCACATGCCTGTAGTCCCAACTACTTGGGAGGCTGAGGTGGGAGAATCACCTGAGCCTGGGAGGTTGAGATTGCAGTGAAACTTGATGGTACCACTGTACTCCAGCCTGGGGGACAGAGCAAGAACATGTCTCAAAAAAAAAAAAAAAAAGGAAAAGAAATAAATTAGAAGAAAGAAAGAAGAAGGAAGAAGGAGGAGGAAGAAGGAAGAAAGAAGAATAAGGAAGAAAAACAAAGGGTGAGGGGGGAGGGGAAGAGGAGGAGGAGGAGAAAATTTTGTCCTTTGTCAGGTTTGCAAGGGTGCGAGGGAACATGTCCCTGATCATTGCTGACAAAGGGTGAACCCTCAGGAGAGTTTTGAGAACCTTAGTAAAAGTATAATGTACATATCTTTTGAACCAGCAATTATATTTCCAGGGAAATCCAAATAAATCACGCAAACCTACAAATATGTAGAAATGGCAGTTGGAAGAATATTTGCTACTTAAATTTAATTTTAGGTGCAAGGCAGTTTCTAAACTTGGGTGCATCAACAAACGCAATGTCCAGGTTTGTCTTGTTGTTTCTACAATATATGGCTATAAAAACCTTCCGGATCACGAAAATAAAAGCACAGATAAACAATTAAAATATTGACACTCATGAGTCGAAGTCCGAAATTAGAATATCTGGAGAAGCAATCTGATTCACATAAACCTTTTTTTTTTTAAACATAAATCCTATCTACCTAGCTCTTGCCCTGACCAGCAGGAGAGAAACTTACGGCGACGAACCCGGAACAACGTTGGACCAAAGACACTTCAGGAGCAGCAAAAACGCGTTATGGAGACCCAGTCCCTCGTTGCGTCTAGTACCGCGCTTTCGCACTGTCAGTAGGTCATTCGAGGATGGAAGGGTCCCCTACCTCGGGTACTGAGCATGCGGGAAACTCGCGCAAGCGCACAACAGAGACTTCCCACTGCCTCTTCAGACTCCCGATCTGCGGGAAAATTCCACTTGTCCGTGTTTTCTTCAAGCTCTCCGTAGGTGCAAGTCACCTGTTGCATTAAAAACAAGCGAAAGGTGTGTCAACTTTTAAAGATTGGCTTAAAGAAGAAAGAAAGAAAGAAAACAGTAGGCCAGCAACAGTGTGTTAAAGAAAAAAAAAAAAGATTGGTTTTGGTTTCAGCTGTCTTCCAGCCCACTTCGTAGAGTTCACTGTTTTAAAATGTTCATTGCATTAGTTCTCTCTGCGGCTGTTTAGCTTTGAACCCCTAGCGACCACACACACCTCCACCTCCTGTGCTAAAGATGCATGGCTACTTTTTTTTTTTTTTTTAGAGACAGATAGCTTGCTCTGTCGCCCAGAGTCGATTACGGCTCACTGCTGCCTTCTATCTCCTAGGCTCAAGGATCCTTCCGCCTCAGCCCCCTGTGTAGCTGGGACTACAGGGAGCTGTGCCCCACCACTCCCGGCTAATTAAAATAAAAACTTTTTTGTATAGATGGGATCTTTTTTAGGGCGTGAGGGGCGGGGCAGGGTCTCACTCTGTCTCTCGGGCTGGAGTGCAATGGCACGGTCTTGGCTCACTGCAACCTCCCTCTCCTGTGTTCAAGCGATCCTTCCGACTTAGCCTCCCGAGTAGCTCGGACCACAGGCTCGCCACCACGCCCTGCTTTTTTTTTTTTTTTTTTTTTTAAAGTAGAGACGGAGTTTCATCCTGTAGGCCAGGCTGGTTGTGAACTCATGACCCCAGGTGGTCTGCTCACCTTGGTCTTCCAAAGTGCTGGGATTACAGGTGTGAGCCACTGCGCCTAGCTTAAAAAGCCTTTTACCTCTTCATTTGATTTTCACAATAACTCTGTGAGTTAAATAGACCCTTTTTGGGAAGTGGCAAAATATATATAGCATAGGTTATATTATTTTAACCATATATGTATGTGTGTGTGTATATATATATATATATATATATTTTTTTTTTTTTTTTTTTTTTGAGAAGGAGTCTTGCTCTGTTGCCCAGGCTGGAGTGCAATGGCACGATCTCTGCTCACTGCAACCTCCACCTTCAGGGTTCAAGCGATTCTTCTGCCTCAGCCTCCTGTGTAGCTGGGACTACAGGCACCTGCCTCCAGGCCTGGCTAATTTTTTGTGTGTATTTTTAGTAGAGATAGGGTTTCACCATGTTGGCCTGGTTGGTCTTGAACTCTTCACTTCAGGTGATCCAGCTGCCTTCACTTCCCAAAGTGCTGGAATTGCAGGCGTGAGCCACTGCGCCCGGCCATACATTGGTTTTTATAATTGTATAATTACATAACAAAAGTACAAATGGCTTAAATAAAGACAAACATGACGCATGTTAAGCTCAACAAGTGAGAATAGAAATCTGAGGTCATCCTCAAGAGCTGCCATCTCCCAAGTGTTCATTATATCCTCTCACAGGTTTTACAAGAAAACGGCAAAGTTGAATTCAGCAAGGTATGCAGAGGTTGGTTAGGAGACTTTCTATGTCAATATATCTTTGTGCTCCTGGAAGACTATAGTTGTGATAGTTCCCAGATGTGAAACTGTGGGTCAAAGATTAAGTGCATTTTATTTTGTTTTATTTATTTGGAGACGGAGTTTCGCTCTTTTTGCCCAGGCTGGAGTGCAGTGGCGCTATCTCGGCTCACCGCAACCTCCACCTCCCTGGTTTAAGCGATTTTCTTGCCTCAGCCTCCTGAATAACTGGGATTACAGGCATGCACCAACACGCCTGTCTCATTTTGTATTTTTAGTAGAGATGGGGTTTCTCCATGTTGGTCAGGCTGATCTCGAACCCTGACCTCAGGTGATCTGTCCACCTCGGCTTCCCAAAGTGGTGGGATTACAGTAGTGAGCCACCTTGCCTGGCCGACAGTACATATGTAACATTACCATCAACAGTCCACTTTCACACATTCTCCTGTTATCAAACTTCTTAATTTTTGCTCTAATCTGCTGAAAAGAAAATGGTATTTTAACTATTCTCATGACTCCTAAAGTTGAGCATCTATTTATGTTTGCTTGCTGTTTCCATTTCTGTGTGTATGAATTAAATGTTCATTTCTTTTGCCTTTTTTTTTTTTTTTTTTTTTTTTTTTGAGACAGGTTCTCACTCTGTTGCTCAGGCTGGAGTGCAGTGGTGTGATCATGGCTTGCTGCAGTCTCGACCTCTTGGGCTAAAGAAATCCTCCCACCACAGTCTCCCAATGAGCTGGGACCACAAGCACATACCACTACATCCAGCTAATTTTAAAAATTATTTTAGAGACAGGGGTCTCCCTATGTTGTCCAGGCTTGTCTCAGACTCTTGGACTCAAGTGATATTTCCACTTCAGCCTCCCAAAGTGCTGGGATTATAGGCATGAGCTACTGAGCCCAGCTTCTTTATCCTTTTTTAAAATTGGGTTGTTTATCTTTTTGATCTGTAGCAGCTCTTTATACATTTGTATATTACTATTTTTTAATGTGTAGCAAATGTTTTCCTCCACACTATAGTGTAGGGAAGGCAAGATAACATGGTGGCTATACACATAGGCACTGGAATCTAACTGCCTGGGTTTGAATTCCAACTGTGCTACTTAATTGTATGATCCTGAGCAAGTTACATAACTCTATGTGCCTCAGTTTCCTTATCTGTGAAACGGAAATACTCATAGATCCTATCTCGCATGGTTTTTTGGTATACTGTGTCTTCACCTCATTTGGTTTTGAAGAATAAATGAGTTAATTCAGGTACAGAGCTGGAGTCATTGACTGGTGAAAGGCTGACATTGATTGAGTGCTTTCTATTTGTCACTTGGTTTCTCATTTTCTAGTATTTTTTTTGGTATATACATATTTTCATATTTGTAGAAAATCTGTCCTTATTTATGTGAACTAAATGTTTTGGATGTTGTGTTTTATGATTAGGAAGACTATTCCCAAGAGGTATACTCTACAATGAAATGGTAACGATTGTGAGCTATTATGAATTGGATAACCACATAGAGCAGAATCTGTCAGAAAGAGGAGCAGAAGTTGCTTTACATACTATACTGTTCTATGAGTGGGATATAGGGAATCTTAAAAAAAGTTAGATTGTTTTATTATATTGTTAAAATTTATGGGAAGTCATTGATTTGGACTGAGCTCCTGCACTAGGCTGTTTGCTTGTAAGGTCTGAGTTCCAGGCAATCAGGAGAGATGATAGCCAAATCCATTAAGCCAAGTAACTTTGAAATGGCGTCTGCTTTTTGTTCCCTGTTTCTGCTTTCTTCAGCCTTTTCTGCTTATAAACCTCACACTGCCCCCTCAGCTCGTCAGAGATCCTATTTGTAGAAAGGTTTAGGAATATCTAATACTAGACAATTAAATCTTTAAAACTCGATTTGCTGAAATTTTACTATTTTACGATATTTTCACTGAATTTTGTGCTGCCCACAATGGTAGTCATGACCCAAGTGTGCCTGCTGAGGCCTTGCCATGCGTTTAGTCCAGATTGAGATGTGCAGCATGTGCAAAGTACATGTCAGATTTCAAAGGCTTCGTATGAAGAGAATATGTAAAATATCTTACTTCTTATTGGCTACATGTTAAAGTGATGCAATCATAGCTATGTTGTGTTAAATTAAAATAAATATATTTTTAAAAAGGAGGGCACAGTGATTGGAATATAAGCCCCACCTTTCCCAGCCCCCGTGAAGCTGGGCCCGCCCCCCGGCGGCTGCAGGGAGGACCTGGAGGTGGCTCCGTCTTCGTGGACTCCTAGAAGGCGGTGTCCGCCCCGCCCCCTACCCGCTCCTTTCCCGCCCCTTCCGTTCCCCGGGCGCGTGCGCCCTCTTATTCGGTTCTCCCAGGTTTCCGGGGGTCCTGCCCCTTCCATCCGGGTTGGGAGCGGAGGACTACACGCTTAGGCGTAGCCGGACCATGCGTTGGGGGCTGCGCCCTCGCGGGCCTGGGTCGGCCGCCCTGGCCACGGCCCGAAGTTTGTGGGGGACGCCTCGCTTTCCCTGCCGCCCGGGATGGCTACAGGCGACGAAAGGGCTTCTGGTGCAGTCGGTCTCCGGGGCCAGTAACCACCAGCCGAACTCGAATAGCGGCAGATACCGGGACACGGTGTTGCTGCCGCAGACCACCTTTCCCATGAAGCTCCTGGGCCGCCAGCAGCCGGACACGGAACTGGAGATCCAGCAGGTACGGGCCCTGCCTCGGCGCGGGGCCTCCGGAGAGGCCCAACCCAGTTGTGGGCTCCTGGCGCTCGTCGGGAGCCACACCTCTGCGCTCTACGCCGGTGCGGGGCGGGGGTGTGACCAGATTGGTGGAATTCATCTGCCTCGCACGGATTTTGTGGGCTGAAAACCTAAGTGTAGAAATCTCTAGATGAGTCCCTCCTTTGTAGCAGGTTCCGGGGCGGGAAATTAAGGGGGACACTAGCGATACCCAGATACCCGCATGTATCGCACGTATGCCCCATTTCTCCCGTAGGCAAAACAGATCAACTTTGGGCACTTTTCCAATCTCTTGTAAAAAGTAAATTCACGTGTCCACATGCAAATAAAAACCTAGGCTGGGCGCAGTGGCTCACGCCTGTAATCCTAGCACTTTGAAAGGCCAAGACGGGAGAATCGAGCCAAGAGTTCAAGACCATATTGGCCAGGCCCCCCCACCTCGTTCTTAAATAAAACCTTTAAAACCTCAATTATGATGAATGAGGAGGAGCTGAAGTCCACCTTTTGGGCTCTTTAGATCCCTAGTTGGAATTATGACTCGTTTGAAATATAAAGTAGCAGTACTTGCTCAGAGTCCCGTCTATAGACTGTGTGTCTGTCTCTACTAAACTAAGCCTTGTTTTTTTTTTGGAGACAGAGTCTTGCTCTGTCGCCCAGGCTGGAGTGCAATGACGCAATCTTGGCTCTGCAACCTCTGTCTCCCGGGTTCAAGCGATTCTCATGCCTCAGCCTCCCTAGTCGCTGGGATTACAGGCATATGCCACCACTCCTGGCTAATTGTTTTATGCTTAGTAGAGACGAGGTTTCAACGTATTGGCCAGGCTGGTCTTGAACTCCTGACCTCAAATGATCTACCCGCCTCGGCCTCCCAAAGTGCTGGGATTACAGGCGTGAACCACCATGCCCAGCCTAAACTGAACTTTCTAAGGACAGAGATTCCTCTTGTTAGTTTCTGTAATTCTAGTCTTTAAAAATCTCTTACATTCTTGGAATATTGGTTAAGTAAATATACTTAGCTAAATATTCTGACAGTTAATCTAATTTTTTTTTTTTTTGGAGATGGAGTCTTGCTCTGTCGTCCAGGCTGGAGTGCAGTGGAATGATCTCGGCTCACTGCAACCTCCACCTCCCGGGTTCAAGCGATTCTCCTGCCTCAGCCTCCTGAGTACATGGGACTACAGGCGTGCACCACCACGCCTGGCTAATTTTTGTATTTTTCAGTAGAAACAGAGTTTTACCATATTGGACAGGCTGGTCTGGAACTCCTGACCTCAGGTGATCCGCCCGCCTCAGCCTCCCAAAGTGCCAGGATTACAAGCGTGAGCCACCGTGCCCGCCCAGAGTTCATCTGATTTTTTAAAGGCTTTTTATTCAGTACCTTCTGTATGCCAGAATGACAGTTTCCAATGTTTTCTTGTTTAATCTTCACACCAGCCCTGTACGATGGATATTATTAACACTTTTTTTTTCAGATGAGAAAGCAGGCCCATAAGTGCACAGTAACTTGGGCAAGATCACATAGCAAGTGAGGGAAGGGAAGTGAGACTGCCATACATGTTGTTCCCAGATTTTGGGAATGGCAAGCATTGCAGCCAAAGAATAGCAAGAATGTGTGTATCGGGAATCTGTAGGTCCTTCAACATGGGGGTGAGGAGTGAAGGGTGGGGAGTGATGAGAGATACCCAAGAACTTAGTGGTACTAAACCTTTGGCGGATCCTGCATATCGTATAAAGAGTTTAGACTTCAATCTGAGGTGTGTGGGGAAGCTACTGAAAGGTTTTAAGAGATGTGTACTCAGACACACATTTCAGAAACCTCACCTTGTATTTCAGAGTTGAATAGATTGGAATGGAGTAGATGGGAATGGAAATAAGCAAGTGTTGGCTGTTATTTATGGTAAGACTCAGGAGTATATATTTATATGATGTTTAGATATCGTTCTTTTAAACAGAAATGTGGATTTTCAGAACTTTATTCATGGCAAAGAGAAAGAAAGTAAAGACAGAATTTTGCCTTCATGATGGACCTCCTTATGCAAATGGTGACCCTCACGTTGGACATGCTTTAAATAAGGTAATTATAATTTAGGTTATGACACTTGAAAGAAAGTGTTTATGTAAATACTTTCTATAAGAGATTGTACTCTAATTATATGATAATTATGTAAATTTATATTAGCAAATGTAAATTGTTTCTATTGAAAAATACAAAAATTAACCAGGCGTGGTGGTGCATGCCTGTAGTCCCAGGTACTCGGGAGGCTGAGGCAGGAGAATCGCTTGAACTTTACATTTGCCAATGTAAATTTTAGTTTTATAAAACTAAAACGTTTTCATAGAAAGCAATGTATAATTTTACTACTGCATAAAAAAAATTGCTGATATTTGCTTTGAGCTTAATGTTATTTTATATTAGTAAACATCATCTTATTCAGTACATAATTATAGTGCGAGGCATTGTTCTAGACTCTGGGAATAGCAGTAGACAAAAAAGTTATGTCTCGGTCGGGTGCAGTGGGTCATGCCTGTAATCCGTGCCTGGCCCACAGCATGGATGTCAGTAATCAGTTCACTCATTTTTCAGTTCTTTATGTAGATTTCAGTGGCAATTTTGAGGGGAGCATGTGGCTTTGAGCATCTGTAGTTTCAAAACCAAGAATTTGGTCACCGAATGGGTCAATAGTGCTATTAGAGGCCAGCCGCAGTGGCTCACGCCTGTATTCCCAGCAATTTGGGAGGCTGAGGTGGGTGGATCACTTGAGGTCAGGAGTTCGAGAGCAGCCTGGCCAACATGGCAAAACCCTGTCTCTACTAAAAATACAAAAATTAGCTGGGCATGGTGGAGCACTCCTGTAATCCTAGCTACTCAGGAGGCTGAGGCCGGAGAATCATTTGAACCCAGGGTGGGGGATGGAGGTTGCAGTGAGCTGAGTTTGCACCATTGAACTCCAGCCTGGGTGACAGAGCGAGACTGTCTCAAAATACAAACAAACTGCTATGAGAGTAGTATTACTGCATATTGTGATATACATTGCACATTGTCTTATGTAGTAAATTATATTGAAAACTTCGGAAACATTTGAGACATGTTATCCATCTTGCACATTTGTCAGTATTATTTGCTTCCACAAAAGCCAAACTATGCTCTATTGCTTGCTGGTTTACTTTTTAATTTTTAGACACATGATATCAGACGTTATAAAAAACCATTTACTTCTTTCAGTGGAGAAAACTGATGCGCTTGATTTTATTTTGGTACATCCTATTTGATACCAATTTCATTAAAATTTTATTTTTGTTGAACTTTACATTTCAGATATTGATTCAAATGAAATTTTAGGAATACAGATCTCTTGTACATCTTACTCAGTTTTCCCCTAATGATGACATTTTGCAAAACTATAGTATAATATTACAAGTAGGATGTTAACATTGATACAGTTAAGATGCTGAACATTACTGTAAGAATCCCTCATGTTGCCCTTTTGTAACCAAGTTATCTTCCTCATTTTGCACCCTCTCTTTAACTCCTTCAACCACGAATATGTTCTCTATTTCTGTGTTTTTGTTATTTCAAGAATGCTATGTAAATGAAAACTACAGTTTATAATCTTTTGGGATTGATTTTTTTTCACTCAGCATAATTCCCTTGAGATTCGTCTAAGCTTTTTAGTATTATTTTTTCATTGCTGAGTAGTATTGTATGGTGTGGATGTATCACAGTTTACCCATAAACCTGTTGAAGTACAACTGGGTCATTTACAGTTTTTGGGTATTATGAATAAAGGTGCTAAAAACATTAATGTACAGGTTTTATGTGAATGTAAATTTTTTTTTTTTTTTTTTTTGAGACAAGCTCTTTCTCTTACCCAGGTTGGAGTGCAGTGGCGCAATCATAGCTCGCTGCAGCCTCAATTTTCTGGGTTCATGCTATCCTCTCACCTCAGCCTCCCAAGTAACTGAGACCACAGGTGCAGGCTACCATGTCTGGCTAATTTTTGTAATTTTTGTAGAGATGGTGTTTTGCCATGTTGCCCAGGTGG
The DNA here is from genome assembly GCA_036589455.1 of Ateles fusciceps. Taxonomy (NCBI): domain Eukaryota; kingdom Metazoa; phylum Chordata; class Mammalia; order Primates; family Atelidae; genus Ateles; species Ateles fusciceps. Next base: position 9,701,387 of record JAZHEH010001979.1, read on the forward strand.
GTCTTGAACTCCTGGGCTCAAGCAGTTCACCTGCTTCGGCCTCCCAAAGTCTCTAACTTGCACCTTTTTACTGTGATGTCTTTTTTCCGTCTCTCTGTGTTTTTTCCTTCTTGGAGTTCATTGAACTTTCTGGATGTATGGGTTGGTATTGTTTAATACATTTGAGAAATTTTCAAGTGTTCTTCAATACATTTATTTTCAGTTATTATTTCTTTTTTTTCTGCCTCTGTTTTCTCTCCTTTCCTCCGAAACCCTCATTATGCATTTTTTAGTATGCTGGATGATGTGTGTAATGATGGCTCCGAGGCTCTGTTTAGTTTTGTTATTATTCTTTGAATTATACAGTATTTATTTGATCTATCTTAAGTTTATTTTTTCTTCTGCTGGATTGTATCTACTGTTGAACCCCTCCACTGAATTTTTCATTTTGGGTCTTTTTTTGTTTGTTTGTTTGTTTGTTTGAGACGGAGTCTTGCTCTGTTGCCCAGGTTGGAGTGCAGTGGCGCAGTCTTGGCTTACTGCAACCTCCGCCTCCCAGGTTCAAGCAATTCTCCTGCCTCAGCCTCCTGAGTAGCTGGGATTACAGGTGCCCGCCATCATGCCCAGCTAATTTTTGTATTTTTAGTAGGGACAGGGTTTGGCCATGTTGGTCAGGCTGATCTCGAACTCCTGACCTTGTGATCTGCCCGCCTTGGCCTCCCAAATTGCTGGGATTACAGGGGTGAGCCACCGAGCCCGACCATTTTAGGTCTTTTTTTAAAAAAAAAAAAAAAACTATTTCTTTAGTGATATTCTCTGTTAGATGTGACATTATCATCATACCTTCCTCTATCTGTTTAATCGTGGATTCTGTTAGTTCTTTGAGCATTTATAATGTCAGTTTTGAAGTCTTTTTCTGTAACATTTGACATCTGATTACTTTTATAGATAGTTTCTATTTTTTTTTTTTTTTTGTGAGACTGAGTCTCATTTTGTTACCAGGCCGGAGTGCAGTGGCATGATCTCGGCTGCTATCTCTGCCTCCCGGATTCAAGCGATTCTCCTGCGTCAGCCTCCCGAGTAACTGGGACTACAGGCGCGTGCCACCACACCCAGCTAATTTTTGCATTTTTAGTAGGGATGGGGTTTCACCATGTTGGCCAGGGTGGTCTTGATCTCTTGACCTTGTGATCCACCTGTCTCCGCCTCCCAAAGTGCTGGGATTACAGGAGTGAGCCACCGCGCTCAGCCTCTATTTTCTGCTTTCTTTTCCAGTGTGTGTGTCATACTTTGTATTTCTTTGTATGTCTTGTAATTTTTTTGTTGGAAACTGGGCACTTTAGATGTAGTAAATCTGAATAATGGTCTCTCCCACCTCTCAGAGCTTGTAATTGCCATTTACTTGTGACTGGCTGTAGTATTTTCATGAAGTCTGTTTCTGCCCCCTCCCATTCTTCCCTTGTGTTAAGCCTCTGATTCTCAGGGAGGCATAGCTTTGGGTATGTCCACAGTCACCCCGGGATGACAGTGATTTTGGCAGGGCTCCTATCCTCTCTTTCCCTGACAACACCAATTTATTTAACTCTGAAATTTTCCAGCTCTTGACTCTGTTGTTTTCAGCAATACCCTGGGGCATAAATTGCTCTGTAGACTAATGGACTCAAATTTGAGGTCTTTTGAAGGATTAGTTCTTAAGGCCAGTGTCTGGTATTTGTTCTGATCCTAGGAGGGCTTCTCTCAGCTGTTTCTCTCCGTGGTTCTCTCCTCCAAGCTATGTGGCCTATAATAGCCTGTATCATCTTGAACCTATGGATCTAATTGCCTTTTTCTACAGCTTTCACTGTTTCTTCTAAGAGCCCCATTAGGCCTGAACTTCTGAATGCTCTAACAATGGGAAGAGTTTAGGAACTATTCATTTTACTGCCTGCTTCTCTTCCAGCCCGGCAGTATCTTCCAGTCAGGGCTCTGGAGTAGGAACAACTATACACGTCTGTGAGGGACACTCCCACTTCAGGAGTCAGGTGTTTATGGGGTGGGCAGTAGCATGAGGTCCTCTTGAGTGGCCTCTTCTGGTATGGAACCACCATCTTATGAGTGAGGACAACGGTGATTGGACTCCCAGTATTCCCAGCAGACGTACACTGTTCCATGAGTGGGGGCTGAGTGAAGAAAGGGAGCTTCTGCTTCTTGACTGCACTTGCCCAGAACTTAGCCAGGGAATAGGTAGCAACAGGTAGCTGGGGGAAGGAGACATTTTGATGTCCCGCCCTCCTCGGAAAGATAGCCCTTGACTGGGAGCTGGGAGATTAGGGAACTTTGTGTTCTAGGCTGCAGCAGTATGGGGTGGTAGTCTTGGCTTCTTTGAACTAACTGGTACAGAGGAGAGAGGGAGTGGTCTTGGGTCAAATGCCATAGACACTCACTTTTTCTTACCTAGTTTTTGAAGATTTGTCTTACATAGATGTTTCTTCATTTGGTGTATACCTTTAGGATCAATTCCAGAGGCTTTAAATGGCTTTTTTTTTTTTTGGAGACAGAGTCTTGCTCTGTTGCCAGGCGCCAGGCTGGAGTGCAGTGGCGCAGTTCGGCCACTGCACCTCTGCCTCCCAGGTTTAAGCAATTCTCCTAACTCAGCCTCCTGAGTAGCTGGGACTACAAGTGCACGCCACCACGCCCAGCTAATTTTTCTATTTTTAGTAGAGATGGGGTTTCACCATGTTGGCCAGGATGGTCTTGATCTCTTGACCTTGTGATTCGCCTGCCTCGGCCTCCCAAAGTGCTGGGATTACGGGTGTGAGCCACTGTGCCCAGCCCTAAATGGTTGTTTTAAAAATAATTTTTACCGATTTTACTAGGAAATAGGTCCACATGGCTTCTCATGCTATTGTTCCTGAAGTCAGACTTTGTTTCATTGTTTTTTTTTTTCTGTTTTAAATTTCACTGATTTTTGCTTTCACCTTTCTTTTTTTTTTTTTGAGACAGAGTCTTGCTCTGTCGTCCGGGCTGGAGGCAGTGGTGCGATCATGGCTCACTGCAACCTCTGCCTCCTGGGTTTAAGCAATTCTCGTGCCTCAGCCTCCTGAGTAGCTGGTATTACAGGCATGTGCCACCACGCCCTGCTGATTTTTGTATTTTTAGTAGAGATGGGGTTTCACCATGTTGGCCAGGCTGGTCTCAAAGTCCCAACCTCAAGTTATCCGCCCACCTTGGCCTTCCAAAGTGCTGGGATTACAGGCATGAGCCACAGTGCCCAGCTGGCTTTTATCTTTATTTTCTTATTTCTGCTTGCTTTGGGTTCATTTTGCCCCACTTTTTCTAGTTTATTGAGGTGGAATTTTACACTATTGACAGGCATCCCTTTTCTAATGTATGCACTGTAATGCTGTAAATTTTCCTTTCAGCACTGCTTTAGCTATGCCCCACCAATTTTGACATGTTGTACTACAATTTTTATTCAGTTGATTGTGTTTTTAAAATTTTCTTGAGGCCAGGTGCAGTGGCTTACGCCTTAATCCCAGCAATTTGGGAGGTCAAGGCAGGCGGATCACTTGAGGCCAGGAGTTCCCAACCAGCCTGGGCCACATGGTGAAACCCTGTATCTACTAAGAAAACAAAAATTAGTTGGACATGGTGGCCTGTGCCTCTAGTCTCAGCTACTTGGGAAGGAAGCTGAGATTGGAGAATCACCTGAGCCTGAGAAGTCAAAAGTGGCAGTGAGCCATGATCGCACCACTGTACTCCAGCTTGGGCGACTGTAGGGTCCAGCACTACAGGGTCCTTTGAGGCCCTCTCTGCTGGTGTGGAGACAAGAAATTGTAGAAATAAAAGACACAAGACACAGAGATAGATAAAAGAGAGTTTGGGACCGGCGGTTCACTGCCAACCAAAGCACGGAGTCCAGCAGTGGCCCCGAGTGCCTGGACGCTCTGGCTTTTATTGAGTACAAAGCTGGGGGCAGGGTAGGTAGGGTGTGGCATTGGCGGTCAGTGATAGGGTCAGGTACATCACGTGTCATATAGGTGGGGGCCCAAGGCTTTCAGGTTGCCGAGATGAGGTGAGCATAATGTGTCAGCACTTTTTCGTACTTGTTAAGAAAGAATAAAGACATTAAGATTTACGTTACTTTAACTGATGATTTCTTCTGAGAAAAAAGGAACCAGGTACAGAAGTGGAACGAGAGAGTGGACATGGAACGTGACCAATGAATCACAGTATCACATAGAGACATTTAAGCCCCCAGATGCCTGGGGCCTACCTGACAGCGTCAGACCTACTGCAAGAGCTTGGAGGAGTTTTCTCCTAACTCCCCCGAGGAAGAAGATGTCTTGGCCATCTTGGACATCTCCTTCCCTAGCTGGCTAAACAGTGGGCACTTTCCCAGCACTGGCGCAGCGGCACAGCTGAGACACCCTCCAGCAGTCCTTACACGGGCCAGTGTGACAGAGGGCTTAAAGCATCTTGCCTTAGGGTCATTTCTTTCACAATATCACCCCAGGTTCGCTCGCTTCCGACCTAAGAGGCATTAGTAAAAGAATTAGGATCGCCTATGAGTAACTAAGATCACCTGTGAATAGCTAGTAACTACGACGGTTATATTTCTAGTTACTTTCTTCTTCATTATTTATATGGAAATAGGCTGAGGCTTCTGGCTCCTGCCTAGGCACTTATGGGGTCCCCCCCCAATAGGCGACAGAGCAAGACCGTGTTTCAACAACTACAACAAAAATTTTCCTTGAAAATTCCTTTCTGATTCATGAATTTTTTACATGTGTGTTGTTTATAGTTTTTTATTTATTTTTCGTAGAGACAATTTCTTGCTATATTAACCGGGCTGGTTTCAAACTTCTGGCCTCAAGTCATCCTCTTGCCCTTGACATCCCAAATTTCGAGATTACAGGTGTGAGCCACTGTGTCTGGCCTCATATGTGTCTTGTTTAGTTTTTAGGTGTTTGAAGATCTTTCTGTTATCTTTCCCTTATTCATTTTAATCCATTATGGATGAAGAGCATATTCTATGATTTTAGTTCTTTTTTTTTTTTTGAGATGGAGTCTTGAACTGTCGCCCAGGCTGGAGTGTAATGGCACGATGTTGGTTTGCTGCAACCTCCTCCTCCTGGGTTCAAGCGATTTTCCTGTTTTAGCCTCCCGACTAGCTGGGATTACAGGCACCCACCACCATGCCTGGCTAATTTTTTTTTTTTTTTGCTCTTGATGCTCAGGCTGGAGTGCATTAGCGCAGTCTCGGGCTCACTGCAACCTCTGCCTCCCAGGTTCAAGCTATTCTCCTGCCTCAGCCTTCCAAGTAACTGGGATTACAGGCATGTGCCACTACGCCCAGCTAATTTTGTAGTTTTAGTAGAGACGGGGTTTCTCCATGTTGGTCAGGCTGGTCTCGAGCTCCTGACCTCAGGTGATCCACCTGTTTTGGCCTCCCAAAATGCTGGGATTACAAGCATGAGCCACCACACCCAGCCCAATTTTTTGTATTTTTAGTAGAGATAGGGTTTCACTATGTTGGCCAGGCTGGTCTTGAACTCCTGACCTGATGATTTGCCTGCCTTGGCCTCCCAAAGTGTTGGGATTACACGCGTAAGCCACTGTACCCGGCCTGATTCCAGTTCTTTTAAATTTGTTGAGTTTTATTTTTATGACCCAAGATATGGTTTCTTATGTTTTTTGTTTTGTTGACACATGATAGAAATATACATGTTCATGTCCTTTGCAGGGACATGGATGTATCTGGAAACCATCATTCTCAGCAAACTAAAACAAGAACAGAAAACCAAACACTGCATGTTCTCACTCATAAGTGGGAGTTGAACAATGAGAACACGTGGACACAGGGAGGGGAGCATCACACACCGGGGTCTGTCGTGGAGTGGCGGTCTAGGGGAGGGCTAGCATTAGGAGAAATACCTAATATAGATGACAGGTGGATGGGTGCAGCAAACCACCACGATACGGGTATACCTATGTAACAAACCTGCACGCTCTGCACGTGTACCCAGAACTTAAAGTGTAATAATAAAAAAAATTTTTGAGATATATCACATTCTTTTCATAACACATGTTTGAAATTGGGTATATATTTCATAATTTACATCACATCTGAATTTGGACTAGCACCAAAAATAGCATGTGGCCAGTGGCTACTGTATAAGATACCATGGCTTAGAGTATATATGATGCATGCATGCATTCATGTATTTGATAAATATTTATAGAATAGTGCCAGAAACCATTTGAAATGCTGGAATACATGGGTGAAGAGGACAGATGGGCTCTCTGAGTTCATGGAGCTTATGTTTTACAGAGAAGAGACAGATAATAGACAATTTCCAAAAAGATAAGTAGAAAGGAGGTTATTTATATGACGATTGATTTAAATAATTACCCAGAGTAAAGTATACCAATCTTAAGTATATATAGCTAGATAATTTTTATTTTTTCTGAGATGGAGTCTCACTCTGTCTCCCAGGCTGGAGTGCAGTGGCACTATCTTGGCTCACTGCAACCTCCGACTCCTGGGTTCAAGCAATTCTCCTGCCTCACCTCCCAGGTAGCTGAGATTACAGGCACATGCTACCATGCTCAGCTAATTTTTCTATTTTTAGTAGAGGTGGGATTTCACCATGTTGGCCAGGATGGTCTCGATCTCCTGACCTTGTGATCTGCCCACCTTGGCCTCCCAAAGTGCTGGGATTACAGGCGTGAGCCACCACACCCAGCCTCTGATAATTTTTTTTTTTTAAAGAAAGAGAGAGAGAAAAAAGAAGGAAAAAAAAGAGAATGAAAGAAAGGGAGAAAGAAGAAGAAAGAGGGAGAGAGAACGGAAATCTTGCTCTATTGCCCAGGCTAGAATGCAATCTAAAAATGGGTATTGAAAACCTCTTTTGCTGGTTGCGGTGGCTCCCGCCTGTAATCCTAGCACTTTGGGAGGCTGAGGTGGGTGGATCACCTGAGGTCAAGAGTTCAAGACCAGCCTGGCCATCGTGGTGAAACCCCATCTTTGTAAAAAAATAAAAAGTTATTAAAAAAAAAAAGAAAACCTCTTTTATACTAATAATTGTGTTAAACAATGGAGACAAGAAGGAATAAGGGAGGAAAATAACAACCAACCAACCAACCAATATTTCATTTAAACCTATGAAATGGTATGCAATTGCTGGGGAGTAATTTACTTCCAACCATGTGGTCACTTTTAGAATAGATGTGATGTGTTACTGAAAAAAAAATGTATGTTTTGTAGATTTGGAGTGGAGAGTTGTGTAAATGTATTAATAGTTTACTTGTTCCAGGTCTGAGTTCAAGTCCCGGGTATCTTTGTTAACCTTCTGTCTCATTGATCTGTCCAGTATTGACAATGTAGTGTTAAAGTCTCCCACTATTATTGTGTGGGAATCCAAATCTCTTTGTAAGTCACCAAGAACTTGCCCTATGTATCTGGGTGCTCCTGTATTGGGTGCGCATACACTTAGGATCGTTAGCTCTTCCCGTTAATCCCTCTACCATTATGCAATGTCCTTCTTGTCTTTTTTGGTCTCTGTTACTTTAAAGTCTATTTTATCAGAGATGAGAATTGCAACTCCTGCTTTTTTTTTTTTTTTTTCTCTCCATTTGGTTGGCAAATCTTCCTCCGTCCCTTTGTTTTGAGTCTCTGTATATCCTTGCAGGTGAGATGGGTCTGGATGCAGCTTTCCGATGGGTTTTTGGAGTGGCTGATACTGGTTGTTCCTTTCTATATATAGTGTTTCTTTCAGAAGCTCTTGTAAAGCAGGCCTGGTGGTAATGAAATCTGAGTACTTGCTTGTTTGTAAAAAATTTTATTTTTCCTTCACTTATGAAACTTAGTTTGGCTGGATATGAAATTCTGGGTTGAAAGTTCTTTTCTTTAAGGATGTTGAATATTGGCCCCCACTCTCTTCTGGCTTGTAGAGTTTCTGCTGAGAGATCTGCTGTGAGTCTGATAGGCTTCCCCTTGTGGGTAACCTGATCTTTCTCTCTGGCTGCCCTTAGTATTTTCTCCTTTATTTCGACCCTGGTGAATCTAATGATTATGTGCCTTGGGGTTGCTCTTTTTGAGGAGTATCTTTGTGGTGTTCTCTGGATTACCTGGAATTGAGTATTATCCTGCCTTGCTAGGTTGGGAAAGTTTTCCTGGATAATATCCTGAAGAATATTTTCCACCTTGGATTCATTATCTTCGTCACATTCAGGTACACCTATGAAACGTAGATTAGGTCTTTTGACATAGTCCCATATTTCTTGGAGACTTTGCTCTTTCCTTTTTACCCTTTTTTCTCTAATCTTGTCTTCACGTTTTATTTCATTAAGTTGGTCTTCGACCTCTGAAATCCTTTCTTCTGCTTGATCAATTTGACTGTTAAAACTTGTGCATTCTTTGCGAAGTTCTCGTATTGTTTTTCAGCTCCATTAAATCTCTAAATTGTCTATTTCATTAGCATTTCGTCAAACCTTTTTTCAAGGTTCTTAGTTTCTTTGCATTGGGTTAGAACATGTTCTTTTAGCTCACAGAAGTTTCTTATTATCCACCTCCTGAAGCCTGATTCTATCAATTCCTCACATTCATTCTCCATCAGGCCTTGTTCCCTTGGTGATGAGGAACTGCAATCCTCTGTTGGAGGAGAGGCATTCTGATTTCGAGTGTTTTCATCCTTTTTGCGCTGGTTTCTTCCCATCTTTGTGGATTTATCCCCCCTGTTGTCTGTGTAATTGCTGACTTTCAGATTAGGTCTCTGAGTGGACGTCCAGCTTGTTGGTGATAAAGTTTTTTCTGTTTCTTAGTTTTCCTTCGGAAGACGCCACTCCCCCCACAGAGCTGGACCCTCCCGGGTTCAGCTGTACTTGCTGTGAAACTCTCAATCCTCAGCAGTTCCAATTGCTGTCTTTTTTTTGTGCGGGGGGACCACCCTTCCCCTGTGGCAACCCACTGCAGTGACTGAAACAGCGGCATTGAGATTTGTGGCACTTTTCTGCCTGGGAATCTCCCGGTCTGGTTCCCGGCTTCAGTCCCTTTTTCAATCAGCTGAATGGGAGACTCTGCCTTCCCGGAGCTCCAAATGCCAACTAAGAGGGCACTCAGTCCCGTATACTCCGGACTGAGAACCCCCGTGCCGGGGGCGCTGGCAAAAACGGCCGCCGGCCAAAAGAGTCGCGCTGGCGACCCGTCGGGGTCCTCCGCTGGGAATCTCCTGGTCCGTGGGCAACAAAAATTCGTCTGAAAATGTGGCGTCCACTCACTCTCTGCGCTTTCACTGGGAGCCACAATCCTGAGCTGCTGCTAATCGGCCATCTGGTATCTCTCTCCCCCGATAACTTTTTTTTTTAATGTGACAACTACTCAGATTACAAGGCTCCTTCATATTCACTAGTAAACAGTTTGAAATTAGAGTTTTTAAAGGGGACAAGAGATGGGAGAAGAACATAATATCTTTTCTACTTTTAATAGGTATGGAAAGGAGGAAGTTGTTTTCTGGACTACTGGGCTAGTGGTCAGAGCACTGTTTCCTCTTGGGAAGAGGGAAATTGAGCTTGGAGCCAAGTCTATTCTTTGCCTTTGATTCTCCCATTCTAATATAGTAATACATTTTTAGAAAGGCTCTGCTGCCCTCTAGTATTTAAAATGAACTTAAAAAGGTAAATTAGTTCTAAAACTATACCTAATGAAGAGGTCTACTGTATTAGTAAGGGTTTTGTCAATGACAGAGTTAACCGTAATATTCCTTTCTCTGAGTACACTGTAAGTTCTGCAATGATTCGATGATACTTCTTAGCTCAATATAAATAATATTAGGCTATTTGTGTTAATAGTTTTTTATAAAAGTTAATTTATATATTTCCTTTTCAAATTGCAGTTTTTAAAACGGTATTAAATTAAAAAAAAGAATCTAAATTTAGGCCAAATGTTTTATGTATGAATGATAATTATAATTTTATCTTTGCAGATTTTGAAAGACATAGCCAATCGATTCCATATGATGACTGGTTCCAGAATACATTTTGTGCCCGGCTGGGATTGTCATGGGTTGCCCATTGAAGTAAAAGTATTATCAGAACTTGGTGGAGAAGCTCAGAATCTTTCAGCTATAGAAATTCGAGAGAAAGGTAAAATAATGTCTATTTCTATTTTAAAATAATGTTTGTAAACAGGTTCCTTGGAAAAGTCAGAGCTTTGCCAAAGGAACCTTTTGGTTTGGTTTGGGTATAATGAGATTTATTGAAAATGCCTTTCTGTCACAGGAAATTCAGATCTATTTTACTGATTTGTATAAGAACTTATGAGATGGAGTTTTGCTCTTGTTGCCCCGGCTGCATTGCAATGGCACGATCTTGGCTCACGGCAACCTCTGCCTCCCGGGTTTAAGGGATTCTCCTGCCTCATCCTCTGAAGTAGTTGTGATTACAGGCATGTGCCACCATGCCTGGCTAAGTTTTGTATTTTTAGTAGAGGTGAGGTTTCTCCATGTTGGCTGGACTGGTCTTGAACTCCTGATCTAAGGTGAACTGCCTGCCTTGGCTTCCCAAAGTTTTGGGATTACAGGCGTGAGCCACCGCTCCCGGCCTATGTTTGGATATTGAAGGAAAGGCTTTGTGAGCATTTCTAATTGCATTCTTAGTTTCTCAATGTTCATATTTTTATACGATTATTTTTTTGTAATTTTTTGTTTAACTTTCCTCAAGAGGGTTTGTTGACTTATTTCTGGGGTTAAGACAAGAGTAAATTCTAAAATACATATATTTTACATTATTCTCTTATTTGATCCTTTTTCTTTGTAGACTGGGCCAGGGAGGGCTCACTTTTCTTATATGTTATACTTTGTACATTTGGATATAACTGTGAAGATTTTTTTATTTTCTTGTGAAACATACTATCATTGGCTTAGATTTGATATTCTGATTAATTTTTGTGTATAATGAAATGAAAATTATTATCTGACCTTTTCTTAAGAAATAATAAGGAATAATTTTTCTAGTTTATTTTTCCTAAATGTGAGGTCATTGTATAAAGTCTGGAAAATACAGAAGACAGTAATAAAATTTTAACTTTTGCAATTCCAGTTAATTTTAGAATTTGTTGTAGGTATCTCCTGAACACTGTTGACCTTCATATTGTTTTTCTATTAAAAAATTTTATAAGCTGGGCACAGTGGCTCACACCTGTAATCCCAGCACTTTGGGAGGCCAAGGTAGACGAATTGCCTGAGGTCAGGAGTTCAAGATCAGCCTGGCCAACATAGCAAAACCCCATCTCTACTAAAAATACCAAAAAAATTAGCTGGGCGTGGTGGTGCACGCCTGTAGTCCCAGCTACTTCAGAGGCTGAGGCATGAGAATTGCTTGAACCTGAGTGGTAGTGGTTGCGGTGAGCTGAGATCATGCCACTGCAGTGCAGCCTAGGCAGCAAAGCTTGACTCCCTCTCAAAAAAAAAAAAATCTTATATTCTAAACTGTCTGCAGCATTTGTATTTAGAGAGATACATGCTAAACCATGTTTAAGAGTTCAAATTCATTGGTGTTCAGAAGCTTTTTTTTTTTTTTTTTTTAGCTAGATCGTTTGCTAAAGCAGCCATTGAGAAACAGAAATTAGCATTTATTCGTTGGGGAATAATGGCAGATTGGAATAATTGCTACTTTACATTTGATGGGAAGTATGAAGCCAAACAGTTGAGAACTTTTTACCAAATGTATGAAAAGGTAAGGAGATATTTTTTCTTCTTGAGTAGGTTGAAGTATGTGTTACAAAATCCTACCTTTAACGTAATATTTTGTCTTTTATAGGGCTTGGTTTATCGATCTTATAAACCTGTGTTTTGGTCTCCCTCATCTAGGTATATATGCATTTTTTGATAATTAAAAGGGAGAAATTTGTGAGGCTTCCAAATATTAATGTTTAATATTTCTAACCCTTAGGACTGCATTGGCTGAAGCAGAACTTGAATATAATCCTGAGCATGTCAGTCGTTCCATATATGTAAAATTTCCTCTCTTAAAACCTTCTCCTAAATTGGCATCTCTTATAGGTAAGATTTATTCATAGCTTGAGTGTACTAAAGTTATAGAATTATCCCATTTGCTAACATATTTACAATTTTATTTTCACAGATGGTTCATCTCCTGTTAGTTTTTTGGTCTGGACTACACAGCCTTGGACGATTCCAGCCAATCAAGCTGTTTGCTATATGCCAGAATCAAAGTGGGTATATTATTGCATTTTTTATTTTAGCCACAAATTGAATCTATTCTGTCATTACCATTATTTTGAATTTATTTTGTCTTTATTATTTTAAAATCTAATGAATTATACCTTAGTTATTATGTTCATACAGATTTTATTAACCTTTAGATGATCCTTTTTAAGACCTTATCCAGCTTTTGAGGAAAATGAAATAGAAATATACGTTATGAAGTCTTTTGAAAATAGTACAGTTTGATCTTGAAGTCAGTTTTTCTAAAATGATATTTAAAAATTAAAATGATATCTGTGGCTTTTCCTGTTTCATTGTTGGTAATTCTCTCCTAAAATTTTATTTTAGGTATGCTGTTGTGAAATGTTCTAAGTCTGGAGACCTCTACATACTGGCTGCAGATAAAGTAGCATCTGTTGCTTCTACTTTGGAAACAACATTTGAGACTATTTCAACATTTTCAGGTGAAGACTTTTAGATATCTGACAACATAGTCATCAAAATACTGGGCTGACTTGAATTTACTACTTTGCTGAACAGTGCCATTGTGAATTGAAACAGTTATGGCCTTTACCTTTCTAGAATACATTTTACGTGGATTACACTAAAGGAGAATATACATTAAGCATGATAGGAGTATAGAAAAATATGAATATTGATAAATGTATAACAGATAAAAAAAATTGCTGGCAATAGCCAATAGTTACTTGGTAACATTTTATGCAAAAGTAATTTTTAAAATTGTTTTTATCTGTTTTAATAAAAGGAACAAGAAAGGAAATGAATGTATTCATTTTTTGGCATATAATTTTAATAGAGAGTTGAATAAATTCTGAAAATTATTCAAAAAGCAGTTTTCCTATCAAAGGAATTTTATGTTATTTTATTATTTTTGTTGAGGCAGAGTTTCACTCTTGTTGCCCAGGCTGGAGTGCATTGGTGCAGTCTCAGTTCACTGCAACCTCTGCCTCCCGGATTCAAGCAATTCTGCCTCAGCGTTCCAAGTAGCTGGGATTATAGGCATGCACCACCATGCCTGGCTAATTTTGTTTTTTTAGTTGAAACGGGGTTTCTCCATGTTGGTCAGACTGGTCTTGAACTCCTGATCTCAGGTGATCTGCCTGCTTTGGCCTCCCAAAGTGCTGAGATTATAGGCATGAGCCACCGCATTCAGCCTTTATTTTATTTTTTTAAAGAGACAGAGTCTCATTCTGTTGCCCATGCTGGAATGCAGTGGGCCAGTCAGCTCATTGTGGCTTCAAACTCCTGGGCTCAGGTGATCCTCCCGCCCTGGCCACCCAAGTAGCTGGAACTATAGGTACATGCCACCACACCTAGCTCATTTTGAGAAAATATTTTGTAGAGACAAGTTCTTATTGTGTAGTCGAAGCTGGTCTGGAATTCCTGGGCTCAAGTGATCTGCCTGCCTTGGCCTGCCAAACTGCTGGGATTACAGGTGTGAGCACTCTGCCTGGCCCAGAAGAATTCTTTGTGAGCTATAATTTGGGACTTTTGAGGTAGTGACTGGTTTTGAAATATAATTATGGAAGTCTAGGGAAGTTTAAAATGAACTATTTTTTGGTCTTTTTTTTTGAGACGTGGTCTTGCTCTGTCACTCAGGCTGGAGTGCAGTGGTGCCATCTTGGCTCACTGCAGCCTCTGGGTCCTAAGCTCAAGTGATCTTCCTGCCTCAGCCTCTCGAGTAGCTGGGACCACAAGTGTGTGCCACCATGCTGGGCTAATTTTTAATTTTTTTGGTAGAGATGGGGTCTTGCTACATCACCCAGGCTGGTCTTGAACTCCTGGCCTCAAGCGATCCTCGTGCCTTGGTCTTTTAAAGTGCTGGAATTACAGACATGAGCCACTATGCCTAGACTAGAATTTTATTTTAATTTTTTTAAAGGGATGAGGTCTTACTATGTTGCCCAGGCAGGTCTTGAACTCCTGAGCTCAAGTGTTCCTCCTCCTTCTGCCTCCTAAAGTGCTAGGATTATAGACGTGAGCCACCATGCCTGGCCTAAAATTATCTTTTATCCTTAGGTATGATAAAAAATTTAATCACATGAATAAAGGTATAAAAATTGCCTAGAAACACTGCCTAGCTAAATAGGAAAGCCCTCCAAATGAATCCATTCAGATACAAGCCAATGAGAAGTTTAAACAACCTTAACAAAACTAAAAAGATTTTTATGTCAAAGACAGGAAAAGAGCTTAAGAATTTTTAGATGATTTGATCCTCTTTGGTGCAATAGGATAATAAAAATAAAAACCAAAATAATAATTTACTTTGCACCCTCCCATTTTTTTTTTTTTGAGTAGAGATGGGATCTCGCTGTGTTGCCCAGGCTTGTCTCACACTCTTGGACTCAAGCAGTCTTCGCCTGCAATTAGAGACATAAGCTATTGCACCCAGCCCCCTGCCTCTTTTTTAAATGCAGAGGCTATTAAAGAATTCATCGTCAAGTTACATGTTATCATAGAAGCTAAAAATCATAAGATTTTTGAAAGTTTTAAGGTTGAATTTAAAGATCTTTTGTCTATATAACATAATTGTTTCAAATTCTTAGTATCAGATAATTATTGAGTTGCTATTTGAGTCACCATATTGTGGAGGATTATATATATATTTCTTATCCCTGTCAAAATAAGCTGGTGTCATGTAGCTTTCTACTTATTAAAGTAGTAGAAATTTTGAAGAATGAAGTAATTTGTATGGGGTAGGTTTTCTTTCCAGAAAAAAATGAATTATTTCTCATTGATTACTTAGAGATCTTTTTGGGAGGGTGGTGAGGGAGAGAATATTAAGTGGTAGATACAGTAAGTATCAAAACACTTAAACTACATTAACTTGTTTATTCTCACAGCAACCCTCTGAGGTGGGAATCAGAATTATCTGCATTTTATAGATTCCAGAAGGCCACAGAACAAGTTACAGGGGAAGGTGGAATTTCAGCCTAGCCAGTCTCGTTCTAGATTCTGCACATTTAACCTCTTAATCTATTGTTAAGCTTAAGTAGTTAGATTCGCCATATAAAATGATTCTTGATAGTGGTTTTGTTTCCCCCACAGGTGTAGATTTGGAAAATGGTACTTGTAGTCATCCATTAATTCCTGATAAAGCCTCTCCTCTTTTACCTGCAAATCATGTGACCATGGCAAAAGGAACAGGATTGGTTCACACAGCCCCAGCTCATGGTATGGAAGATTACAGTGTAGCGTCTCAGCACAACCTGCCCATGGTACTGTTCTTCTTTTTTCATTTTTAATTATTCATCTTAATGAAAGGAATGATAAATTCTAACCAACATCTTTATTTTTAAAAAATGATGACTTTTTGAATCATACCCTTATCTGGGGAATGATTCACATAAAAAAAAAAAAATGATGACTTTTGTCATGTAATTGTGAAATGCTTAGGGTTGTGTAGTACTCCAAAGTTTTATTAATTCATACTAATTGAAAAATATTTCCCAGAATTAGGAGAAAATTCGCACGTTAGAATTGAAGAATATATATTATGGGGCACGTCTAAAATACTTTCTTTCTAGGATTAAGTCACATAGACAAATTACTTTTACTCCCTGAAAAAGTCTGTTTGTTTTAGCTAAACAGTCCTTTCTACACTTATTTTACACAATTCAGTTACTTAGCAAGTATTTCCATTTAGTTAAAAGGTGAGTCTGAAAGGGAACAACTGTGTACATTGCCGTAGATTTAGAAATAATAGAGACCACTCAGATGTTTTAATATATTTTGTTACTTAAGTTTATGTATATGCTTCAATAACACATTTTGCCTTTGGTGATTTAGATGTATAAAATTCACAAATTCCTATTTTTTTTTTTTTTTTTTTTTGGAGATGGAGTCTTATTCTGTTGCCCAGACTAGAGTGCAGTGGCACCATCTCGGCTCACTGCAACCTCTATCTCCAGGGTTCAAGTGATTCTCCTGCCTCAGCTTCCCAAGTAGCTGGGACTACAGGTGCATGCCACCATTCCTGGCTAATTTTGTATTTGTATTTTTAGTGGAAATGGGGTTTTGCCATGTTGGCCAGGCTGGTCTCGAACTCCTGACCTCAAGTGATCCGCCTGCCTCAACCTCCCACAGTACTGGGATTACAGGCAATGAGCACTGTGCCCAGCCAAGTAACTAGGGTTTCAATGTAGAGAAGGACTAGGCTATATGTTTTACATATATTGTTTTGCCAGATCATCATAAGAGAAAATGTCTTGATATTTTAGTTGTTCAAAATGATGCTTTGTAGGATTGTTTAGTGGACGAAGATGGAGTTTTCACAGATGTCGCAGGTCCTGAACTTCAAAACAAGGCTGTCCTTGAAGAGGGAACTGATGTGGGTGAGCATTACATCTGTTGATATCATGCATGTTTTCTGAAAAGCATCTAGCAGTAGCCTTTGCTACCTATTTTCCCTTCTTATACTTTAACAGAAACAAAAAACTAAAAATATATCTTGTTTTGCCACATGTTTAAAATGGAGTTTGGTACACTTTTTTATCTTTTGCTCTGAAGCTGCTCTATTTAAGCAAGTCAGGGCACTAACAGGGAGTGAAGTTATTTTAGGGCTATGGAGATAATAATCAGCAGTATTACTTTTGTAGAAGGATAAAATCAAGATCAGGGCTAGATGTTGACTGTAAATTACACATTCCCCACTCACTGTTTAACCCTTGTAAATAAGTGACCCGTATAGCATGGTTTATGTATTAGGATCTTGAGAATCCTCCAGTCTTGAATTGTCTTTCTTTCTTTACAGATTCAGAGACCAGGTGCTATGAAAACCTTTCTTTGCCCACACTAAGACTAAGGCTAATTAGACCTGATACATTACTATTCTAGGGCTACTGGAAAAAATCACCATAAACTTGGTGGTTTAAAACAACATAAATTTATTCTCTCTTATCTCTTTCTAGCTTTTGGTGGCTCCTGGCAATCCTTGACATGCCTTAGTTTACAACTGCATTATTCCACTCTCTGTCTCTCTTGTCACATGGCCTTCTTTAGATCCTACTCGTTTTTTTTCGAGACAGTCTCACTTCTTCACCCAGGCTGGTATGGAGTGGCATGCTCTTAGCTCACTGCCACCTCCATGTCCTAGGTTCAAGTGATTTCTTGTGCCTTAGCTTCCTGAGCAGCTGGGATTACAGGCACACATCATCACACCCAGCTAACTTTATTTTATTTTTATTTTTTGAGACAGAGTCTCACTCTGTGGCCCAGGCTGGAGTGCAGTGGTGTGATCTCAGCCTCCTGGATTCAAGTGATTCTCTTGCCTCAGCCTCCCAAGTAGCTGGGATTACAGGTGTTCACCACCACTCCCGGCTAATTTTTGTATTTTTAGTAGAGCTGGGGTTTTGCCATGCTGATCAGGTTGGTCTTGAACTCCTGATGTCAGGTGATCTGCCCACCTCGGCCTCTCAAAGTGCTGGGATTACAGGCGTGATACCCTACCATGTCAAGCCATAATTTTTTAATTTTTTATTTTTAGTAGAGATGGGGTTTCACCATGTTGGCCACGCTGGTCTGGAACTCCTGGCCTCAAGTGGTCCACGTGCCTAGGCCTCCCAAAGTGTTGGGATTACAGGTGTGAGCCACCGCACCTGGCTACCTTCTTTAGGTCTTATATGTCTCTCTGTGAATCCTCTTTTTTTTTTTTTTTTTTATTGGAGGGACTGGTTCTTTATTTAAAAAAGACACTTGTCAGTATTTAGTATCAAAACAGTTGCACTATTGATTTCTGTTTCTCCGGATCAGCCTACATCAGTCTACATCAAAGGAGAGTACGTTTTAAGCCAGTAAGCTGCAGGATGTACGCCTGACAGACCTTATAGAAACTTTACCAGGAAGTGGGGGATTGGGTAGGGAAAGAAACTTTAAAAGATCAGCAAATTGCCAGCCTGAGTGGGCGTGTTGGCTCACGCCTGTAATCCCAGCACTTTGGGAGGCCGAGGTGAATGGATCATGAGGTCAGGAGTTCGAGATCAGCCTGGCCAACGTGGTGAAACCCCATCTCTACTAAAATACAAAAAATTAGCCAGGTGTGGTGGCATGCGCCTGTAATCCTAGCTACACGGGAGGCTGAGGCAGGAATCACTTGAACCTGGGAGGTGGAGGTTGCAGTGAGCCGAGACCACACCACTGCCCTCCAGCCTGGGCAACAGAGCGAGACTCCATCTCAGAAACAAGCAAACAAACAAATATCTAAAAAAACCTGCCGGTCCACGGACTGTAGAGGGCTGTCACAGTCAGATTCAGTGGCCAGGGTGCCACAAGAAGCAAAGTTTCAAAATAATATAAAAATTTAAAAGTTTTGTACATAAGCTGTTCAAAATTTCTCTAGTATTGACTGATACTAAGCACAATGAGATGGCACTTTTAGAGACAGCAGCTTCAAACCCAGAAAAGGATATTGAGATGAGTTTCACATGGCTAAATCAGTGGCAAAAACAATCTTCTTTCTATCCTCTTCATTTTAAGAACACCAGTGCTCCCTAATGCAGTGTGACCTCACTGAAACTTCATTTAGGGTCCTTTCTAATGCAGTGTGACCTCATCTTAACTTGATTACATCTGCAGAAACCTGATTTCTAAGTAAGGTCACATTCACTAGGGTTGGGGGTTAGATCTTGGGGACACAGTTCAACCCATTACACCTATTTTCTTCCAGATTACCTGGAGACCATTTTAAGATTCATGGCATGAAAGATTATGACTCTAGAATTCTGGATATAATCTGTTCATCTTTTCTTTGATGCGAAAGAGGTGGAAGTGGCATAATTTGGAGTCTGATTAAGATTTTACAGTCCCTGCTTTTTTTTTGCCAGGAGATGCCCAGAGCACACCTTTGATACCTGGAAGGTGACTACTTTTTTGTGTGTGTGTGAGATGGAGCCTTGCTTTGTTGTCCAGGCTGGAGTGCAGTGGCACGATCTCAGTTCATTGCAGCCTCTGCCTCCCAGGTTCAAATGATTGTCCCACCTTAGCCTCCCAGGTAGCTGGGATTACAGGCGCATGGCACTACGCCCTGCTAATTTTTTTGTATTTTTAGTAGAGATAGGGTTTCACCACATTGGCCAGGATGGTCCTGATCTCCTGACCTCGTGATCCACCCACTTTGGCCTCCCAGAGTGCTGGGATTACAGGCACAAGCCACCACACCCGGCCCAAGGTGACTACTCTTATTGACGCCTATTGCTGCAGATTTAGTACTTTGTGGAAGTTTAGAACATTTTTAGGATTTTCATAGTTCTTTTAAATTATGTGTAATATAATTTGGTGGGTTTTTTTTTTTTAAAGTTATAAAGATGCTTCAGACTGCAAAGAATTTGTTGAAAGAGGAAAAATTGGTACACAGCTATCCCTATGACTGGAGGACTAAGAAACCTGTGGTTATTCGTGCCAGCAAGCAGTGGTTTATAAACATCATGGATATTAAGACTACAGCCAAGGTATAAAAAGCATCCTAGTATAAGGGTTTGGGTTTATCATTCCCTCAGTATAAAAGGGCTGCATATGAGGTTGAGGTGGGGTTTCGGAAGTGGAAGGCATTGTTGCTATTATGAATTAGTTTCATAAAATTGTAGAATTTTAGATCTGGAAGGACCTTGGACTTCCATTTTTTTCATTATACATGTGTGGGAAACGAGGCATAAAAGGGTTAAGTGATTTGTCCAGATCACACTGTTAGTAGATAGACTTTCTTGCTCAGTGTAGTCAAAGTTGCATAGAATTTGGACAGAACTATGTCCTAGTTTAACCTCCCGCAGTCTCTGTTTTCTCATCTATATAAAGTGATGATAATGCCTATCTCATAGAGTAAGGGAATACAAGTTTCCAGAATATGGTCTGATATATAATAAGTGTTCAGTAAAACTTTTTTAAACCCTTTGCTTCCTTGAGATTGGAATTGCAATTAATTTAAAAAGTTACTTTTCTAGTTACAAAGGAAGCATATTAAAAAGTAAAACTAATAATATACAAAGTTGTTTCTTTTTAGTTAACAAATACTTATTACTGGTGTTCTAAATACTACATATATATTTGAGCCCTTTCATTTAATATATATCTTTCTATGTGGGTGTGTGTAGACATCTCTCACAACTTGATTCTATTTAATGAAAGAGCTGAAATGTATATGTGTTTGGAGAAATAGGAATGCTTTTACTATTGGTGGGAGTGTAAATTAGTTCAACCATGTGGAAGACAGTGTGGTGATTCCTGAAGGATCTAGAAATAGAAATACAATTTGACCCAGCAATCCCATTACTGGGTATATACCCAAAGGATTATAAATCGTTCTTTAAAGACACATTCACATGTATGTTCATTGTGGCACTGTTTACAATAGCAAAGACTTGGAACTAACTCAAATGCCCATCAATGATAGACTGGATAAAGAAAATGTGGCATATATACGCACCATGGAATACTATGCAGCCATAAAAAAGGATGAGTTCATGTCCTTTGCAGGGACATGGATGAATCTGGAAACCATCATTCTCAGCAAACTGACACAGGAACAGAAAACCAAACACCGTGTGTTCTTATTCATAGGTGGGTGTTGAACAATGAGAACACATGGACCCAGGGGAGGAGAACATCACACACTGGGGTCTGTTGGGGGCTGGGGGTCTAGGGGAGGGATAGCAGGGGGTGGGGGAGATTGGGGAGGGATAACTTTAGGAGAAATACCTAATATAGGTAACAGGGGGATGGAGGGAGCAAACCACCATGGCGTGTGTAACAGTCCTGCAAGATCTGCACATGTACCCCAGGACTTAAAGTCTAATTTAAAAAATATATATATATTATATATATATATATATATGTTAACCAGGTTGAATATATAGATTTTGCTTTACAGTTTGAAATATACTACTGTATTAAGCTGGTTTATTTATTGGCCTGGCAATTTGGGGTCTTTGCCAAAGCTATTTATAGCAGTTTATACTTTCTATACTTGTGGACAACGGTAATATATAGTACGTTTTGGTTTTTTTTCTTCATTTAAAGCCTCTCTTCCTTATTTGTCAGTGTTAAAATTTGTAAATTGCAGGTTTGTAAATTGTAGCTCTGCATCGATTTTGGTTGTAGAACGTCTAAGTCTGATGCAATATATTTAAGCCCAGTTTTTTTTTTTTTTTTTTAACTTTTTTGTGAAGTTAAAAATTGTGGCCGGGCGCGGTGGCTCACGTCTGTGGCCCGAGCACTTTGGGAGGCCGAGGCGGGCGGATCACGAGGTCAAGAGATCGAGACCATCCTGGCCAACATAGTGGAACCCCGTCTCAAAAAAAAAAAAAAAAATTGTTCTTTGCAGAAGTAGTGAGAATAGGATAATGTGTTGTCATAGTCCCAACCACTCAGTTTCAACAATAATGAGGTTTTGGTTAATTTTGTTTTGTTTTATTTTGTTTTGAAATGGAGTCTTGCCCTGTTGCCAGGCTGGAGTGCAGTGGCATGATCTCTGCTCACTGCAACCTCTGCCTGCTGGGTGGAAGCAACTCTCCTGCCTCAGCCTCCCAAGTAGCTGGGACTACAGGCGTGTACTACCATGCCCGGCTAATTTTTGTATTTTTAGTAGAGATGGGGTTTCATCATGTTGGCCAGGCTGGTCTTGAACTCCTGACCTTGTGATCTGCCCGCCTCGGCCTCCCAAAGTGCTGGGATTACAGGTGTGAGCCACCGTGCCCGGCCAATTTTGTTTTTATCTACGTCTCTTCTACCACCCACTTTTTACCCCTTATCAATTGTATTATTTTGAAGCAAACTCCAGGCTTTATTTTTTCCATATTATATATTGTCCTGGCAATATTTTAGCACATATATTTGAAAGGTAAACTCTTTTTTTTTTTTTTTTTTTTTTTTTTTTTAAGTAGGGTCTCGCTCTGTCACCCAGGCTGGAGTGCAGTGGTGTGTCACTGAAACCTCCACCTGCCGAGCTCAAACGATCATTCCACCTCAGCCTCCTGAGTAGCTGGGACTACAGGTGTGTGCTACTATGCCTGGCTAGTTTTTGTATTTTTTGTAGAGATAGGGTTTCATCAGGTTGCCTAGGTTGGTCTTGAACTCCTGAGTTCAAAGCCGTCTGCCTGCTTCAACCTCTCAAAGTGCTAGGATTACAGGCATGAGCCCAAGATAAACTCTTTAAAGCATAATTCCCATGCTATTATCACAACATTTAAAAAGCAATAGTTATTCCTTAGCAAAATCAAGTATCTATTCAATATTCACATTTCTTATACTTTTAAACCAAGTATAGTATTTATCAAATTGATTTGTAGGCATTTTGCCATTCTGCCAATAGATGGTGCTACAGAGAGTTTTGGGGGAGGGGACTTCTGGTAGTAAATGATGAGTGAGGAAACCATTTAAACCTCTGAAAATGTAACAATGCTTTTATTAATGGATAGAAAGATTTTTTAAAATGAAATTAACATTTTGACCTTTTTGGAGACTATTAATAAACATTTTTGCTATACAGTTCATCTTTTTGCTAATTGACAAATAAAATCAAATGGTAGCAGTTTTTAGCCTTTTTGTGGGAGTGAAGGAAGGCAGCTTTATTAAGAGGAAGTAACTGTTATCCATTTGTCTTTATAGATAGATATTTATTTTAGAGACAGGCTCTTGCTCTGTTGCCTAGGCTGGAGTGCTGTGCCATGGTCATAGCTCGCTGCAACCTTGAACTCCTGGGCTCAAGTGATCCTCCCACTTCAGCCTCCCAAAATGCTAGGATTACAGGTGTGAGCCACATGCTTGGCCTTATTTTGAGAAAGTGTTTTCTATATTGTAAACTATATTATATAAAATTAGGTATATTGCAATCTTTTTTTGGCAGCTTACGATAGTAATTTATTTTATGTATTTTTATTTTTTTTTGAGATGGAGTTTCACTCTTGTTGCCCAGTTTGGAGTGCAATGGCATGATCTCAGCTTATCATAACCTCTGCCTCTTGGGTTCAAGTGATTCTCCTGCCTCAGCCTCTGGAGTAGCTGGGATTATAGGCATGGCACCACGCCCGGCTAATTTTTTTTTTTTTTTTTGGTGGAGATGGGGTTTCTCCATATTGCTCAGGCTGGTCTTGAACTCCTGACCTCAGGTGATCCACCCACCTTGGCCTCCCAAAGTGGTGGGATTACAGGCGTGGGCCACTGCGCCCAGCCCAGTAATTTATTTTTTAAGCATTTTTAAAAATGCTTAAAAATGGTGGAAATCAAGTTTGAATTGATTTTAACTATAGTTTAGTGAAGTATTACTATGAAAGCCTTTATTACCAGTTATTGATCTAGGGTTGGTGTAAATTGGAAATTGGCATGAAATCTTTTGTAACATTGTTCAAAGGTGAAGTTTGCTCCTGATATTATTTGTTAAGTTCTTTGTGGCTCCATT
This sequence comes from Ateles fusciceps, assembly GCA_036589455.1. NCBI lineage: Eukaryota > Metazoa > Chordata > Mammalia > Primates > Atelidae > Ateles > Ateles fusciceps. The sequence continues at coordinate 9,724,979 of JAZHEH010001979.1, forward strand.
TTTGCTTTGCCTTATTTGCTCTGAAATCTTTTAGTTTTTCAGTTTTTTGGCGAGGGGGCAGGTAAGGGAGGCATGTGAATGGCTACAAACATCCAAAAGAAAGAAATGCATTTCGAAAATTGACTATCTAGAATCTTTGTTCTGCTTTCTCTCAGAAGACTTGATTTATGAATTAATTGCAGGAATTGTTAAGAAAGGTGAAATTTATTCCTGGATCAGCACTGAATGCCATGGTTGAAATGATGGACAGGCGGCCATATTGGTGTATATCAAGGCAAAGAACTTGGGGTGTTCCAATTCCTGTGTTTCATCATAAGACAAAGGATGAATACTTGATCAACAGGTAGAATGCTTTCTAAAATTTTTCAGTGTTTTAGAGTGAGTTGTTTTTTTCTTCAAAAATGGAAAAATAACGTGGATGATTGAGAACTGTTTATGTTAAATAAAATATCCTAAAATAGTCTTTTTGGGGGTCTAAAATATAAACTCAAAAAGATTCTTTCATACAGTTAAAATATTAAAAACCAGATTTACATAAATATTGATACTTAGAAGTAAAGGCTCTGATTTTTTTCTCTGAGAATTTATTGGGCTGGATTAAGATATCCTGGATCCAAAGATGGACAGTATTTAGCAGGGGGACCTGAAATGTCATTATTCATGAATGAAGAGAATCACGCTCATATTCTGAGTCTCTCTCTCCTTTTCAGTGGAAATGGAATTATGTAATTGTGTAGATACTTAAAATTCAAGAAACGATAATATAGTTAAATGCACATGATTACACTGATCATTATATTCCCCGTTCTTTCTTCTTTCCTTATTGTTTTTTTAAATTTGGAAAGATAATAGATGAACATAATGAATGATTCATAGTAGAAAAGCTTGTACACTGAAAAGTAGGCTTTTTCCTACTACAGGTACCCGGAACCATTTTTTAATTTAATTTTATTTATTATTATTATTTTTTATCTTAGGGTTCCAGGAAAATACAGGCCACAGAATATTTTTTGTTTTTTGAGACAGAGTCTCGCTCTGTCGCCTAGGTTGGAATGCAGTGGTGCAATCTTGGCTCACTGCAACCTCTGCCTCCTGAGTTCAAGTGATTTTCTGCCCCAGCCTCCGAAGTAGTGGGAGTACAGGCGCCCACCACTACGCCTGGCTAAGTTTTTTTTTTTTGGTTTTTTTTTTTTTTTGAGACAGAATTTTCTCTATGGCCAGGCTGGAGTGCAATGGCACGATCTCTGCTCACTGCAGCCTCCGCCTCCTGGGTTCAAGTGATTCTCCTGTCTCAGCCTCCTGAGTAACTGGGACTATAGGTGCGTGCCACCACGCCCGGCTAATTTTTTTTCATTTATTAGAGAGCAAGATATCTAGGGAATTTTACTGAAGTGATTGAGGTGGGTGGGGATTCCTTGGTGAAATAGCCCTCTGGACTCTGAGGTGGATCATATGTATGTATTAGTAAATATAGCAAACTGGTTTGACTATAATTTCATCCTGACAATTAAATGGTACATCGGTTGGTTGGTCAGTAAGTTAGGTGAAATAAATATGAGCTTTGTCAGAAAACACAAACGAGTTTTCATTAGGTGTATTTATGTTTTATTTACTCAATACATTTACGTAGTGGTGTTACAGATTCTTCTGCGTATTTGCCAATGCGTTGGTTGCATGGTGTTAGTTGATTTCTGATATTGAAGTAGCACAGTCATACAGAATATTGGCCTAAAGAAATGACAGACAGACTTAGCCATATTGTCTGTCAATTCATAGGTCATTTTCCTGTATACCATTTCTGAATGATGACTCTAATCCTCTTCCATTATTGGATCTTTTTGGTGATATAACACTTGAATTTAAGAAAATTGATATTAATTCTTTTTTTTTTTTTTTTTTTTTTTTGGGACGGGGTTTCACCATGTTGGTCAGACTGGTCTCAAACCCCTGACGTTGTGATCCGCCCACCTCGGCCTCCCAAAGTGCTGGGATTACAGGCGTGAGCCACCGCGCCCGGCATTAATTCTTAACCATTTGTTAATTTTATAAAACAGGCTGAAAGTTTATCTTGTTTCCGCCAGAATCAAATCAGATACCAAGTGACCACAATTTTCTGTCTTTCTTTATTATACTTCTATATTGTAGCAAGTTGGTAACCATCAAAAGTAACAGCATCTCCACTGGAAATTGGTACACAGTCCACATGGAGTTGCTGTTACACTTGATAACACCATTAAACATACAAGAAGATTCCTTTTGCTCTAGGTGAGATCTGTACTTTAAGTAAACCTGTTTCACAGAAGAAAGTCTCAATATATTCATGTTCTAAATACGTTTAGGGACTGGTAGATTTGAAACTGTGTTTCATTGTGATTTGAATTAATGATGTAATTTGTATTTTATATCATATTTGTATTTTCTCAAGAAATAATTCCAATTCTGACTTTACTGTAATTGGTCATTTTTTGAATCTGTGATATAATGCCATTAGAAGTTAGGTTGAAATCTGTTACTAGTCAATAAGAAGAAAATAAATAATTTTTAGCATAAAAAAGATAAAATTAGAAACACTGGCTACCTAGGAAGGAAAAGAAGTTGGTTAAATTTCTTTCATCATTTCAGACAGTTATAATCACTTTCATTCTATTAATGCTATAGCTAACATATGGAAACTTAGCCCCTGACTTCTGGAAGTTATGAGAAATTTAGTAAAAATAGGCAAGGAATTTCCAGTATAATTTGAGTGTTAACTTTAGCTACCTCAAATTTTTTCTCAATTAACAATAATAAACCTTTTGTTCAAAAAATTTATGTTTATTAAAGAAAAAGTTCTCCAAAATGGTTTCCTGTTACCTTTAAAACATAAATCTAGGATTAAATTAAAAATAGAATTTTCCCTCCCAAATTTCACTGTGTTCTAGAATTAAATTTAGTAAACAAATGTGAAACATTTAGCCTCTTACCTCATTCTTCCAGTAAGTTACAGAAGAAAAGTTGTCTTAATAATCCTTAATATTTTTGCTTCTAAAGGCAAAACACGGAAGACAGTGGGATGATAGCAGCAGTAGTTTCTTTGTTACTTAGTAATCTTAATGCTGCTTAATTTCCACAACACGCTAAATAAGCCTCATTCCAGTTGATAGCAAAGTTCAAAATGATTGGTTGGTGTTATAGTTGCTCATGCTGCCCACTGGTATTTCACAGATTGAAACCTAAGAAGGAATTGAACACGTAATGCATGTGTTTAGATAAGGCCTTTGAGTAAAGTACAAGGTTTTATGATTGATTTATTGCTTTGTAAAATACAGCATTAAGATGGATGCATATAGATTACATACTGATAAGTGGTTTCACCCACTTTTATCAGCACTCATTTATACTGATCTTTGGGTTATAAGTTAACGACGTATTTGTGTTAAGTATAGGATATTAAAGAAATAAAGGGAGAATTCTTAAATTTCAGACATTTAGACTTTTTTCTTGTATTTTTTCTTGAAGAATATTAAATGTCACAAGGAAATAGAAAATGGTTTACAAAATTTTTTAAGTATTATCTCAGTTTCATTATTAAAAACATTCCACTTCTAAGTATTTACCAAAGGAAATAAGAGGACTAGTGTCTCTTGTGTGGAGATACGTATATAAGATGTCCAATACAGTTGTTTTTATAAAGGAACATAATGATATACAAAAGAAGATGTAATTTAAGTTAGTTATAGAAGAACGAATATGCACCTGTTAAAACTGTCAGCTTAGCTCCTAATGGTTGTCTAGTTCCTTGTGTATGAAAATCAAATGAACATAATGTATTCAGCGTTCGGATTTTGCAAGATTTTTGTCATATCTCTATAATGAGTATCTTTTGTGCACTTGTTCACTGTTAACTTTAAATATTTTTTTAAAATTATTTTTTCAAATTTTGTTTAAACATTAAATTCATCTTTGTTTTTATCATCATACCTAGCTCAAGTTTGTGGGTTATATGTCTGTCTATTTTTATTGCAATTTTTGTTTTCAAAATCTCTGTCACACTTTTTACAGAAATTCAGACTACCAGAGTATAAGGCGAGAGAAAGCTTTCTTTTGGTGATACCAATTCTGTGCACTTAAATTTTCATTTGTTTGGATTGTGAGGATGTTTTTGTCTTATAAATCTGTATTTTTGTTTGTCATAAATTTTGGTTTATTTATTAAAATTAATTTTTCTTTTTGTTTTGAGACGAAGTTTCGCTTTGTTGCCAGGCTGGAGTGCAATGGTGTGATCTCGGCTCACTGCAACCTCTGCCTCCCGGGTTCAAGCAATTCTCCTGCCTCAGCCTCCTGAGTAGCTGAGATTGTAGCTGTGTGCCACCATGCCCAGCTAATTTTTGTATTTTGAGTAGAGACGAGGTTTCACCATGTTGGCCAGGATGGTCTTGATCTCTTAACCTCCTGATCTGCCCACCTTGGCCTCCCCAAGTGCTGGGATTACAGGTGTGAGCCACCATGCCCAGCCTTTTTTTTTTTGAACAGGGTCTTACTCTGTCACCCAGGCTGGAGTGCAGTGGTGCAGTCTCGGCTCACTGCAACCCCGCAACCTCCGTCTCGCCGGGTTCAAGTGATCCTCCTGCCTCAACACCCCCCCACCTCCAGGTAGCTGAGACTACAGTCATGAATCACCATGCCTGGCTAATTTTTGTATTTTTTTAGAGACAGGGTTTTGCCATGGTTGCCCAGGCTGGTCTTGAACTTTTGAGCTCAAGCAATCCACCCACCTCAGCCTTCCAAAGTGCTAGGATTACAGGTGTGAGCCACCGTGCCTGCCCAAAATTAATTCATTTGACAAAAATTGCATATATTTATTATGTACAACATGGTTTGAAATATGTATGCATTGTGGAATGACTAAATCTAACTCATTAAACATATTTGTTGGGTTTTTCTTTATTCTCATTTTAAAGTTGACTTTTATTGTTTTAAAAATATAAATAATTTGTCTAGAATCTCAAAATAGAACTGAATTACAGAACATACTGCTTACTAAAGTACATTTAGTAGACTTTAGTACATGATGTTTTCATATTTTACAATATAAAGTAAGGAAGGGAGTCTTGTTCTTTAAATATTAGTGAGACTTGCTCTCTTAATGAGATAAAGCTTCTGCCCTTAAAAATATTTCATGTTTCTTTTGAATACATTGAACAAATATTTCTTTTGTTCTGATTCATATACATAAGTAACAAGGAAAACTTAACTATGTTTTATTTACAATAGCCTTTTTGAAATTGGATTTTTAAAAATGATTGCAGGATTGCTTTTCATTGGTGTAGCTAATGTGTAGTTACATTGTTTCACGTAAGTGTAATTAGATAAGCTAAAAGAAAAACCAAAAACCTTTCCTCCTCACTAAGAGATTTTTGTCAGTTTTTTGAAAAGTTTTTTTTTTTGAGACAGTCTTGCTCTGTCGCCAGGTGCCATGCTAGAGTGCGGTGGCACAATCTCAGCTCACTGCAACCTTTGCCTCCCGGGTTCAAGCAGTTCTCTTGCGTCAGCCTCCTGAGTAGCTGGGACTACAGGTGCGCACCACCACGCCCAGCTAATTTTTGTATTTTTTAGTAGAGAGGGGGTTTCACCATGTTGGCCAGAATGGTTTGAATCTCTTGACCTCGTGATCTACCCGCCTTGGCCTCCCAAAGTGCTGGGATTACAGGCATAAGCTACCGCGCCTGGCCTAAAAAGTTTTTTTAAACTTGCAAGTAAAGCGTATATAAAGCACAAAATTACATTTCTTATACTAAAGTATGTTCTACATCTAAGTAAATTACTAATATTAAAGAAAATGTGACAATTAAAATGAATTTTAGACTAGAGGTGTTTGACTAAACTTGGTGGGATTTTTACAGTTGCCTTAATAACATGCCAACAGCAAAATTGGACTCTCTCTTTCTCAGTGCTTTTAGTTATAGACTCAGTAGGTTACTTGAATATAGTTAAATAATATTTAAAATGTAATTGAATTTTCTGATATTTAAGAATATGAAAAAGAACTTTATTTTATTAAATAATAATTTTTTACCGTAATGGTCTTGAACTCCTGGGCTCAAGTGATCCTCCTGCCTTGGCCTCCCAGAGTGCTAGGATTACAGTCATGAGCCACTGTGCCTGGCCAAGAATGGGAAAAAGAGCTTAGTTTTATTAAAGTTGAATTTAGCATTCTAAAATATGAATGTGGAGCTGAGTGTGGTGGCTTACAACCCGTAATCCCAGCATTTTGGGAGGCTGAGGCCGGAGGATTGCATGAGGCGAGGTGTTCAAGACCAGCCTGAGCAGCAAAGCGAGATCCCCATCTCTAGAGGAAAGAAAAAACCAAACAGGGCATGTTGGCATGGGCCTGTAGTCCCAGCTACTCAGGAGGCTGAGGCAGGAGGGTTACTTGATGCAGGAGTTCGGACTTCAAGTGAACCATGATCGTGCCACTGCAGTCCAGCCTAGGCCACAGAGTGACACCTTGTCTCAAAAAAATTAATTAATTAATTAAAATAAAATAAAATGGATATGTTTCATCTATAGTCATAAGGTTACTCACCTTTCTTTAGTTATTAGGACTTTTAAGAATAAAAATTTTCACCTAGCTGTCTTTGTCACAGCTTTTTCCAGTGTTTACAGAAACTGAAATGATTTATTCTTGTCATTATCCAGTAAGTCACAGGTAGAGTCTGGTCTTTGGACTTAAAGCTTGCCATGTCAACACACTCATCTCCTGAGACTGCCTAGTTCCTAACTTCATCTCTGTTAACACAGTCTTCATTACGCCTTGGTAAAAGAGCCTTTTTGCCATTGCTTAGCAAACTCCAGAGAGTAAGAGTGTGAGTTCAGTTACAGTGTTGTCTTTACAGATGAGTTAGAGAGGGAGAATAAAGAAGTAAAAACAGCACTGAACTATGTAAATTTCAAGCCCTGGTTTTAACTGTTACTTGCTTAGCTTTGTAATTTAAGGAACCTTAAGGTGCAGAATAAATCATCTGTCAAGACCCACTATGTATTTCTGTGTATCCAGTTAGCGAGTGCTTGTAAAGTGCTTTGAAAAAGATATGTGGTGTATGTATACGTGCTTTTTGTTAATACTCTTTATCCTAACATTTTTACCATATTTGCTAAATTAATATGAAGTTTGAGACATTTAGTTTTACTTCGGTATTATTTTAATCTGTTTTTCCAGTATATTAAAACTGTTTTACTGATTTATTTTACTCTTTACCTAAACTTGCCAGTCTAAGGATAACGTTGTAAAAAAGAAAGGCAAAATGACACCCATTTTTAGAATTATTTTTTAATGAGAGTCATTAGTATGAACAGTGTTATCTACTGTAATTGTGTGTATATGTGCATGTAAATGTACCTTACTTAGTATCTTTTATGGTTGGTTTTGTTTTTTCTTTTGGTCTTTAGATTTATTCAGATTTTTCTATTATACTATATTAATATTTTCTTAACTGAAAATGTTCTGGACAAACTATATAAAATAGTAATATGTAACTAAATACTAGTGTCATATAACTAGGTAGTTATTACATAAAGTTTTTATGGTCTGATAACAAAAGTTTATCTTGACTGTTAAAGTCCATCTAAAATGAGTGACTGTCTTAGAAACATGCATTTATGCCCATTTTACTTTTTCATTATTTTTAAGTTCTTCAAAGTACACGATGGTAGCATGATACTTTTTAAATCTGTCCTTCCTAAAATACCAACTTAGTGATATACAGCCTTTGTAAGGTATTTCAAATTTAGATTTGTGGAGCATATTTAATTTGTATTCATTTGATTTTTGCTTTCCACAACAATTTTTGGTAAACACTTCATTTATCTGTGAATTATCAGGCCCAGACCTGACATCAAATAATCAGTTTGAATAATGCTTATATAATATTTATTTAAATGTGCCAGATATTGTTCTATGTGTTTAATATATATTAACTCAGTTAATATTCATAGAAAGTCTCTTAGTGATGCTGTTACTATTTGTGTTTTACAAATGAGGAAACTGAGGTAGAAATGTTAAATGCCTTGCCCGGGTTCAAGTGGTGGAGCCAGAAATTAAGCCAAAGCCCCCTGCTGGCAGGGTCCATGCCCTTGGCCATTATATGTGCTATGACTAAATGAAAAGCAACCAAAGGAAGCTGTAATAGCAGCAAAGCTGCAATAATAAATTCAGTATTCTAATAAATTAAAAGTGTGTTATTCTTGTGAGAAAATATAGTATGATTCTTTTTCCTGAGTTTAATTTTCAAATCATTTATTATTGTTTATCTTCCCAAAGGTACAAGTTCTGTTTACTCATTTAATAGGGATTTGTTGGCTTTCTGTCATGTGTTAAGCACTGTACTAAGTTTTATGTGTATAGTCTCGTTTAGTTTGTAGTAGTTCTGAGGCAAGTGTCTAGAATTACTACAATGTAAGTTTCATCAGGGCAGGGATCTTGTGTATTTTGCCAACTGCTGTATCTGTAGTGCTTACAACTGTGCTCAAGACACTGGAGGTGTTGCATAGTTTTTGAACAAATGAATGAGATTATTCATAACAGAAGGGAAAGCCAAGTCTTAAAGAAGTTTTGGTATTTGTCCACGGTCATATAAATACAAAGCAACAGTCAGAATCTAAGCCTTGGTATCTGTCATCACAGTCTCTGCTCTAGTATGGCATTGCCTCTTAGGCAGATGCCTGTAAGCAGGGAGGGGAGTCCTGGAAAGTTTTCAAGCAGATTATTGTGATAAAAGCAGTTTAGGAATGCATTTACTTCAAGGTCTGTTTTGTAAATTAAAGGGATGAGGGAAGGGGGAAGTACTCTCAGACCATTGATTGCATCAGTCTAGTTTTGAGGAAATGAGGTTGGACTGATAACAGTATCAGTGGGAACCACTGTAATTTTTCAAAGGTAGAATGAGAGAATGAGTTGGTTTAATTTAGTTAGAAATCAGAAGAGGAAAGATAATTAGGAGCTTTTGAGTATGTACCTGGATAGAAAATAGATTGGTAGAAATAGGTAAATCAGAACTGAAACAGCGTGGGCAGAAGAAGACTTTTTTTTTCTTTAGGGATATGTATCATCATTTTTTAATTTATATTGAATTTGAAATGATAGAAGCTTTTCCTCAAACTAAGGTTTGAGGAAAAAGATAGGAAAAAAAATGACTATTTGTTAATTTGAAAATGTTATTCTTCATAATAATGCATTGAACAATTCTGCCATGTCCCCCTGAATAGCCAAACCGTTGAGCATATTGTTAAACTAGTGGAACAGCACGGCAGTGATATCTGGTGGACTCTCCCCCTGAGCAGCTTCTTCCAGAAGAAGTCTTATCTGAGGTAAATTTGTTTGTATTTAACAGCCTTTATTACAATCCTATATTACAGGACTTAATGACAACATGAGAGATTCTTGAGGGTTAAAAAGTTACCTTACATAAAGTTAACAGATATATTCGCTGTAAATTAGTAGCTAATGCAGTTTGAAAATGGACATTTTGTTTAGCTATGGAGGTGCAGTATTTAAGACTGGGCGTGATGACTCACACCTGTAATCCCAGCACTTTGGAAGGCTGAGGCAGGCAGATAGCTTGAGTCCATGAGCTCGAGACTACCCTGGGCAACATGGCAAAACCCTGTCTCTACAAAAAATACAAAATTTAGCCAGGCATGGTGGCATGTGCCTGTAGTCCCAACAACTTGGGAGGTTGAGGTGGGAGAATGGCTTGATCCTGGGAGACAGGTTGCAGTGAGCCGAGATTGCACCACTGCACTGCAGCCTGGGTGACAGAGTAAGACCCTGTCCCCAAAAAACAGTATAGTATTAGGTCGGGCGCAGTGGTGCACACCTGTAATCTCAGCACTTTGGGAGTCTGAGGCGGGTGGATCACCTGAGGTCAGGAATTCAAAACTAGCCTGGCCAACATGGTAAAACCTTGTCTCTGCTAAAAAAAAAAAAAAAAAAAATTAGCCAGGCTTGGTGGTGCACACCTGTAGTCTCAGCTACTTAGGAGGCTGAGGCAGGAGAATTGCTTGAACCTAGGAGGTGGAGGTTGTGGTGAGCCAAGATCACACCACTGCACTCCAGCCTGGGTGGCAGAGTTAGACTACATCTCAAAAAAACAAAACAAAACAAAATGTAGTATTTAATGTAGTAGTGGAATGTGAGGGTCAGTTGTTACCTCATTGAGGGCCAGGATTGATTGATTTTGACTGATTTGGTTGATTAAGCTCATGTAATTGTTACTGTGAGAGAACAGTGTCTAATGTTATGTCAGGCCTTTGGAGGATTTGTAGTAGAGTTAGCTGATTGTATCACACATTAAAATATCCAAATTTAAAGCTAATTTCAAGAAAATAGAAAGCAATACATATTACACTGGTAAATATGTAATTCAGTGGCCATAGATACTTTTAAATGTGAATGGGGAGTTGTACTTAACTGTGAAATGCTTAAAAATATTGTAAATTTCATCTAAAAATGTGAACTTCATGGTTGTATTTCATTTTCTGAAGACTTTTGGGATGCAGTATTTATTATCTAAATTGTGATGTTTGTTTAACTAACATGCTTTTACATTATCTTACTAGGTTGGTGGTCCCGATGCCTTGGAATATGTGCCAGGTCAGGATATTTTGGACATCTGGTTTGATAGTGGAATTTCATGGTCTTATGTTCTTCCAGGTAATTTTTAAAAATAGATATGTGCCGATCAAGAAGTTTTGAAAATATAGAATAGGTATGTAGAAAGGATCTATGATCAAAACCTTTTTTATGTGTGCTTTATTTAGAGATCTGCTACATTTTAGACCTGGAAGGACCCTTAGAGTTTAATTAATCCAATGATTTCTAAACCTTTTTTTGTTTTTCTAGATGAAATTTCATTTAGAATTTACAGTACAGAAAATAGTTAAAAATGGGATTTTTTTTCCCCTCCTTTCAGCTAGTTCATTTTCCTTGGCCCACTTGGTAACCCCAAGGTTTCGTAAAACAAAATTTGGAAGTCACTGAAATAGTCTGACCTCATCATTTTTTCAGAAGAGGAAATGAAAATGACTTAGAGCCAAATTGGGTGATGGTCACATAGCTTAATAGTTAGTGTCGAACTAAGACTCAGGTACCCTGATTTTCAGTTCTCATCTTCTATACTACATTGCTTTTCATGGCTTTTTCTCCTCTCTTTACAAACAGGTAACTAACTTTATACTTACTGATAGTTAAGGAATGTTTTTGACTGATTGGATAAAGAGAAAGGAGAGACATTGGGCAGGAATTAGATAGGAGTAGCAGGAGAAGGCACATATTAGAGGATGTGTTTAGATGCTATACTGAGTGAAAAGCTAGAGTTCAAATGAAGAAGAACAAAGCTTGTTATCACTGTGAAGTTAGGGACAGGGATGAAATGTCATGAAAGCAGTGATGGATCACACAGTTCCTCACACTCCTGCTAAGGGCCAGCTTTGGCCTGGGAGATCCTGTTTGCTTTCTGGAGTAAGGGTATGTGGGAAAAGTAGCTTGTCCGTGAATCTCACAATAAGATTCCTAGTAGGTAGATATATTTCCTTCATTTAAGCCTTTCTTTCAGCTTAGGAAATATGAAAAACAAGATGCATGTAAATTCATGTTTACTCTCTGTTACAGGTAAAATGTGCATAATAATAATGGCCAAATATAAGTTACGTATGAATTTTTATAATTTTTTGTGTAGTGTTTTTCAGAATTACTTCATCACTTTCTCCCAGCATATTTGAGAGAAAATATTGCAAGTTTAGGTACTTTGTTTCCCTAAATTACAGTCATGTATTATATATTGACATTCCAGTCAGTAGCAGACCGCATATGTGATGATGGCCCCACAAGGTGATAATAAATTAGACTCCTGAACAACAGGGTTCCGACTGCACAGGTTCCATCTACTTATATGCGGATTTTTTTCCAGTGAAATGCGGATGGAAAATACAGTATTCTCAGGATTTGAAACTCACATGTAGAAAGGGAGGGCTGAGTTTTTGTATCTGCAGGTTCAGCAGGGCCAACTGTGGGACTTGAGTAGGTACAGATTTTGGTACATGTTGGGGTGGGGGGGTCTGGGGGGTTGGTGGGCCCTAGAACCAATCCTCTGCATATATCAAGGGATGACTACTGTATTTTTATATACCTTTTCTGTGTTTAGATATGTTTAGATACACAAATACTTACCATGTGCTGACATTGCCTGCAGTATTCAGTACAGTAACATGCTGTGCAGGTTTGTAGCCTAGGAGCAATATACTATGCCATGTAGGCAGGTGTAAAGTAGGCTTTTCCATGAAGTTTGTGTTAGTACACTCTATGACATTCACACAATGAGGAAATCACCTAAGGACACATTTCTCAGAGCATATCTCTGTTATAAGCGATGCATGAGTGTGTATTGAAAATGCAGGTCAGTAACACTACTTAAGGTAGTAGGAAGAAGAGATTCCTGCTGGCACATTTTGGGCAGCATCCTGAATTTTAGAAAGAGTATGCCACTTGTGAAACATTGAGGTATAGTATATTTAACAGTTTATTCACTTCTTTAGATTTTGTGAGAATTAATGCTACTACCATTGTTGCTTTTCAGTTTCTGAAGTGGTTTTACGTTACTGAGTGCAGTAAGCGCACGTTGTATTTGATGCCTTCGAGTGGGTTAAACTCTGTGAAAACTGTCATTAAGACCTATCTGATAGAGTTTAGTCATAATATTTCTAGTGTCTGATTTTTTTTTTTTTTTTTTTTTTGGGACAGAGTCTCACTCTATTGCCCAGGCTGGAGTGCAGTGGCATGATCTCAGCTCACTGCAGCCTCTGTCTCCCAAGTTCAGTGATTCTCCTGTCTCAGCTTCCTGAGTAGCTGGGATTACAGGCATGTGCCACTACACCCAGCTAATCTTTGTATTTTTAGTAGGGATGGGATTTTACCATGTTGGCCAGGCTGGTCTCAAACTCCTGGCCTCAAGTGATCTGCCTTCCTTGGCCTCTCAAAGTGCTGGGATTACAGATGTGAGCCACTGCGCCCAGCCAGAGTGTGATATTCTTAACCAAATAATTTTTCCACAACAGAAAAATTTTAAATTAATTCATAATAATTGTACATATTGTTGAGTACATGTAGCGTTTTGATAGGTTCATTCAATGTGTAGTGATCATATGAGGGTATTTAAGCTATCTGTCACCCCAAACATTTACCATTTCTTTGTGTTGGGAACATTTTATATCTTCTCTTATAGCTATTTTGAAATATGCAGTTAATTGTTACTATAGCCACCCTACTGTATAAAACACTAGGATTTATTTTATGTATGTAACTGCTTTTCTTATCCCATTAACCTAACTCTGTTGGTCCCTTCCTCTCACCCTTCCCAGCCTCGGGTAACTTATCATTCTACTTTCTACTTCCATAAGATCAACTTTTTTAGCTCCCACATATGAGTGAGAATATGGGATATTTGTCTTTCTATGCTTGGCTTACTTCATTTAACATCATGACCTCCAGTTCCATCCATGTTGCTGCTGATGGGAGGATTTCAGTCTTTTTTTTTATGGCTGAATAGTATTCCATTGTGTATATTTACCACAATGTCTTTATCCATTTATCATGGATACTTAGACTGATTCCATATCTTGGCTATTGTGAATAGTGCTATAATAAACATGTAGGTACCCTGTTAATAAACATGTAGGTACCCTGTTAATATGCTGACTTTATGTCCTTTGCATAAATACCTAGTAATGGGATTGCTGGCTCATATGGTAGTTTTGTTTTCAGTTTTTTGAGAAACCTCCATAACGTTTTTCATAATGACTGTACACTGATTGACACTCCCACCTAAGTTATAATAGCTCCCTTCTCTCCACATCCTTGCCGTCATTTGTTACTTTCTGTCTTTTTGATAATAGCCATTCTAACTGTGCTAAGATGATATCCCGTTGCGGTTGTGATTTGCGCTCCCCTGATGATTAGTGATGTTGAACATTTTTCCATATACCTGTTGTCCATTTATATGACATCTTTTGAGAAATGTCTGTTCGCACCCTTTGCCCACTTTGTAATGAGATTGTTTTCTAATTTTTTTTGTTTTTGCTGTTGATTTATTTGATTTCCTTTATAATCTGAGTATTAGTACCTTGTCAGATGAATAGTTTGCAGATATTTTCTCCCATCTACAGGTTGTCTCTTTACTATGTTGATTGTTTCCTTTGCTGTGCTGAAGCTTTTTCTTTCTTTCTTTCTTTTTTTTTTCTTCTGAGACAGAGTCTTACTTTGTCGCCAGGCACCAGGCTGGAGTGCAGTGGTGTGTTCTTGGCTCACTGCAACCTCCACCTCCCAGGTTTAAGCGATTCTCCTGCCTCAGCTTCCCGAGTAGCTGGGACTACAGGTGTGCGCTACCACGCCCAGCTAATTTTTGTATTTTTTAGTAGAGACAGGATTTTACCATGTTGGCCAGGATGGTCTCGATCTCTTGACCTTGTGATCCGCCCACATCGGCCTCCCAAAGTGCTGGGATTATAGGCATGAGCCACCATGCCCGGCCAGCTTTTTCTTAATATAGTCCCATTTGTCTATTTTTGTTCTTTTACTTGTGCTTTTGAAGTCTTAGCCATAACATTTTTGCCTAGACCAGTGTCCTGGAGGGTTTCTCCTATGTTTTCCTGTAGTAGTTTCATAGTTGTGGGGGGGGTCGTAGATTTAAGTCTCTCTTTTGAGTTGATTTTTGTATATGGTGAGAGGTAGGGGTCTATTTTCATTCTTTTGCACATGGATAGCCAGTTTTCCCAGCACCATTTCTTAAAGAGGGTGTCCTTTCCCCACTGTATGTTCTTGGTGCCTTTGTTGAAAATCAGTTGGCAATAAATAGGTGGATTTATTTGTGGGTTCTCTGTTCTGTCCCATTGTTCTAAGTGTCTGTTTTTATAACAACACCATGCTGTTTTTCACTTTTAACTTTGAAGTATATTTTGAAATTGGGTAGTGTGATATCTCCAGCTTTGAACTTTTTGTTCAGTATTGCTTCAGCTATTTGGGAGTCTTTTGTGTTTCCATATGAATTTTAGGATTGCCTTTTCTGTTTATATGAAGAATATCAGTGGTATTTTGCTAGGAAGTGCATTGAATCTTTATTTTTTTGAGATGGAGTCTCGCTCTGTTTTAGCTCCCACATATGAGTGAGAATATGGGACATTTGTCTTTCTGTGCTTAGCTTATTTCATTTGCCCAGGCGGGAGTGACGTGGCACAGTTTTGGCCCACTGCAGCTTCCGCCTCCTGGGTTCATGTGATTCTCCTGCCTCAGCCTCCTGAGTAGCTGGGACTGCCGGCATGTGCCACCACACCTGTTTAATTTTTATATTTTTAATAGAGACAGGGTTTTACTATGTTGGGCAGGCTGGTCTCGAACTCCTGACCTCAAGTGATCAGCCACCTCAGCCTCCCAGAGTGCTGGGATTACAGGTATGAGCCACGATGCCTGGCAGCATTGAATCTTTAGACTGCTTTGTGTAGTGTGGTCATATAAATGATATTAATTCTTCAATCCGTAAGTATGGGATTTTTTTCCATTTGTTTGTGTCGTCTTCAATTTCTTTCATCAGTGTATCATAGTTTTCCTTGTAGTGGTGTTTCATCTCCTTAATTAAATTTATTCCTATTTAATTTTTTGGCATAGCTATTGTAAATGGTGTTACTTTCTTCATTTCTTTTTCAGCTAGTATGTTATTGTTGAATAGAAATGCTACTGATTTTTGTAGGTTGATTTTAATATACTGCAACTTTGCTAAATTTGTTTATCAGTTCTAAGAATTTTTTGGTGGTATCTTTAGGTTTTTCTATATGTAAGATCATATAATCAACAAAGAGGGACAATTCAACTTCCTCTTTTCCAATTCTTTTATGTCTTCCTGTTGCCTGATTGCTCTGGCTAGGGCTTCTAGTAGTATGTTGAATAAGAATGGGGAGAGTGGGCATCCTTGTCTTGTTCCAGTTCTCAGAGGGAAAGGCTTTTAGCCTTTCCCCCAATCAATATGATATTAGTTGGGGTTTTTGTCATTTATAGCCTTTATTATGTTGAAGTATGTTCCTTCTTTGCTGAGAGTTTGTTGAGAGTTTTTATTAGGAAGGAATGCTAAATTTTATCAAATGCTTTTTTCTGTCTTTGTTAAAATGATCATATGGTTTTTGTTCTTCATTGATGAAGGACATAACACATTATTGATGTGTTGTATCACCTTTTTGACTTCCATATGTTGAACCATCCTTGCATACATGGGATAAATCCCACTTGATCACAGTGTATTATATTATTATTATCGTTATTTTGGAGATGGGGTCTTGCTCTGTCACACAGCCTGGAGTGCAGTGGTGCGATCATAGCTCACTGCAGCCTTGAACACCTGGATTCAAGCTATTCTCATGCCTCAGCCTCCTAAAGAACTGGGACCGTAGGTGCACGCCACCAGGCCCAGCTAATTTATTTTATTTTGTTTATTTTTAGAGACAGGATCTCACTGTTGCCCAGGCTGTCTTGAACTCCTGACCTCAAGCAGTTCTGCCTCAGCCTCCTAAGCAGCTGGAATTATACATGTGAGCTACTGTCTCCTGCTCTATTATATTTTTGATGTGCCATTGGATTCAGTTTGCTAGTATTTTGTTGAGGATTTTTGTCTTGTTCAACAGAGATATTGGCCTGTAGTTTTCTTTTTGTTGTGTCTTTGACTGGTTTTGGTATCAAGGTAATGCTGGCTTTATACAGTGATTTAAGAAGAGTTTCCTTCTCTTCAATTCTTTGTAGTAGTTTGAGCAGAATTGTTGTTCTTTATGTATTTGGTAGAATTCAGCAGTAGAGCCATCTGGTCCTGGACTTTTCTTTGTTGGGAGACGTTTTGTTACGGATTCAGTCTGGTCGCTCTTTATTTTGTTTCTTCTTGGTTTAATCTTGGTAGGTTGAATGTGTCCAGGGGTTTACCCATTTCCTCCAGGTTTCCCAATGTGTTAGTGTGCGTTTGTTTATAGTAGTCTCTGATGATCCTTTGTATTTCTGTGGTATCTGTTGTATGTCTTCTTTTTCTTTTCTGATTTTGTTTATTTGGATCTTCTTTTCTATCTTCTTAGTCAAGCTAAAGATTTGTTTTCACTGCGTATGCGTTTACCTTTTTATATTATCTCAGCCTTTCCCTGGCTGCACAGGCTAGGTTAAATCCTCTATTTTCCCCTTGGTAACACCCATCACGGTTATTTCTTTTCCTTTTTTTTTCTTTTCTCGAGACAGAGTCTCGCTCTGTTGCCCAGGCTGGAGTACAGTGGCACAGTGTCAGCTCGCTGCAACCTCCGCCTCCCCAGCTCAAATGATTCTCCTGCCTCAAGCCTCCCGAGTAGCTGGGATTGCAGATGCCCACCACCACTCCCAGCTAATTTTTGTAGTTTAGTAGAGACAGGGTTTCACTATGTTGGTCAGGCTGGTCTCAAACTCCTGACCTCAGGTGATTTGCCAGCCTCCACCTCCCAAAGTGCTGGGATTGCCAGCATGAGCCACCGCACCCGGCCCATCACAGTTATTTCTTGCTTAACATAAAATCTCCCCCACTAGATGTCAGCTCCAAGAAGGCAGAGTCCAGATTTCCTCAGGGTCTAACATGATACCTGCTATATAATAAATGCTCAGGAATATTGGTGCAATTGAATTGGCTTGATTCAGTTATTTAAATTTTGTCTCCCCACCTTCACTCAGGTAATCTTTCTTACATAAGGATTACAACACTAAATCTTCAATCTTAGGATATACGGACAAATCATAATTTTATAAATAAAAGGGATTATGGGGGGCTTTAAGAGTTGTGAGTATAGATTTAAAATATGGATGTAATCCTTCTCAAAGACCGCATGTTACTTTTTTTGAAAACATTTTTAGTTTGAAAAGTCATAAAGTATTATAAAGAATTATAGCACGCTCTTCGTCTAGATTTCCCACTGTTAATGTTAATATTTTACTACATTTGCTTTCTTCTTCTTTTTTTTTTTTTTTTTGAGACAGAGTTTCACTCTTGTTACCCAGGCTGGAGTGCAATGGTGTGATCTCAGCTCACCACAACCTCCGCCTCCCAGGTTCAAGTAATTCTCCTGCCTCAGCCTCCCGAGTAGCTGGAACTGCAGGCATGTTCCACCACATCCAGCTAATTTTGTATTTTTAGTAGAGATGGGGTTTCTCCATGTTGGTCAGGCTGGTCTTGAACTTCCGACCTCAGGTGATCCACCCGCCTTAGCCTCCCAAAGTGCTGGGATTACAGGTGTGAGCCACCGCGCCCGGCCTACATTTGCTTTCTATATCCTTTCTATGTATGTATATGTAGAGGAAAAACATGCATCTTTTATCTCAATATTTTAATGTATAGTTCTCAAAAACATGGGTTCTTACATAACCAACACAGATATCAAATTAGAGAACTAACATTTGATTCCATGCTGTTAACTACCTATAGAACTTATTCAGTTTTACCCAATGACATCCTTTATGGAAAGGGGAAAAAAAAGGACCCACGATCTAATCTGAGATCACATGTTACATTGAGTTGTCGTGTCTGTAGTTCTGTGTCTTTCAGGACCTTGAGATTCATGCAGGTACAGGTTTATTTTGTAGATTAAGTCTCTGGGTTTGTGGGATGCGTCATCATGATTAGATTGAGGTTACCCATTTTATGTGGGAATATCACAGAAAGGATACTGTGTTTTTTTCAGTGCATTATTTCAGAAGTCACGTGATATTTATCTGTCCCATTACTGCTGGTGATGTGTAACTTTGGTCACTTGCTTGGTTAAGGTGACATTTGCCAGTTTTCTGTATTTTAAAGTTACTTCCCTTCCTCCCCACTAATTGTTATTAATAAGTATCTTCTTTTTCTATTTTAATTAATATAAATTTCTGGGATTGTTTTCTTTTAATATTTAATTTTGAGGTCCTGACCAAAGAGCAGATTTGTACTTGGAAGGAAAAGACCAGCTTGGGGGTTGGTTTCAGTCATCCTTATTAACAAGTGTGGCAGCAAGGAAGAAAGCACCTTATAAGTAAGTATTTCTACCTGAGCTAACCTGCTGAGTACCTGCCAGTGTGTGAAGCACTGTGCTGAGTACTATAGAGATGACAAGGCAGCACTCTTGATTGCTTACAGTCTCCTGTTCATTAAAACAAATAAGAATTTGAAGAAAAAAAAAGAGAAAAGGAAAAAGGAGGCAACACCAAGGTGTCTTGTCATGTGAAGCAGATCATTACTCCTAGAAGAAAAAGTCAGCATTGACTGGAGTCGTTGGGGGAACCTAGGTAGTTGTTGTTTTGTTTTGTTTTGTTTTTAAGAAATGACCTCATTCAGTCACCCAGGCTGTAGTGCAATGGTGTGGTCAGAGCTTGCTGCAGCCTCCAACTCCTAAGCTCAAGCGGTCCTCCTGCCTCAGCCTCCTGAGTAGCTGGGACTACAGACATGCACCACCACACCTGGCTAATTTTTAATTTTTCTTTTAGAGATGGCTTCTCCTCCCATTGCCTATGCTGGTCCCAAACTCCTGGCCTGAAGCAGTCCTCCTGCCTTGGGCTCCCAAAGTGGTAGGATTATAGGCGTGAGCCACCATGCCTGGCCTAGCACTAGATCTTGACCTGTGGTAAAACTTGACTAGGAGGAATGTAGTGAAGGATATTTGAAGTTAATAGAAGACAGCCTGAGTGCAGATGTCCTTTATATTTGTAATATTCACAGTGGCTAATGAACTGAAACATTGCTTTCATGAATGTTATTAAATTAGGGACTCCTATTTAGTACACATACTACTTTTTCAAACGCATGAGTGGAAATACAAATCAGAAAGATTCCTAAATAGCTTAGCTTAAGATTTTGGCTCTCTTACGATGAAAACCTCTCCCAGAACATTTTACATGTTTTTTGTTTTTGTTTTTGTTTTGAGATGGAGTCTTGCTCTGTTGCCTAGGTTGGAGTGCAGTGGCGCAATCTTGGCTCACTGCAACCTCTGTCTCCCAGGTTCAAGCGATTCTCCTGCCTCAGCCTCTCGGGTAGCTGGAATTACAGGTGCATGCCACGATGCCTGGCTAATTTTTGTTTTTTTTGGTGGAGATGGGGTTTCACCATGTTGGCCAGGTTGGTCTCGAACTCCTGACCTCAAGTGATCCACCTGCCTGAGCCTTCCAAAATGCTGGGATTACAGGTGGGAGCCACCACGCCTGGCCCTTTTACATATTTTTTTTTCCTTAACGTACTTTTAAAGACCAATGGATGGGCACATCCTGTTTTTTTTCAAATTATCTTTTGAAAAATAATTTTGAGATGATAATCTGCTCTTTTAAGACATATTTTTTCTTGGTTTTATTTTTTCATTTTTAAAATTATTTTAATTTTTGGTGAATTATATAGTTTTTCCACTATTATCACAAAAGGTTTTATAAAATTTCCAACACACTAAAATGTTTTCTCATGTCCGTTTGTGGGTAATCTCCACTCCACCCCGGGCCCCCAGCAACCACCGATCTGCTTTCTGTCTCTGTAGTTTTCTATTTCCAACTTAGTGAGTTTTAATGATAAAAATCAGTACATAGCAGAAGCTCAGAAAATAATCTGTTTAGTGACTAAAATATCTAAAATTTTCCTTTGTTTAAGTAGAGTTTACTATTTAACCATTGTGGTATATGAGCTATGAATGAGTTTTTTTTGTTTTCTTTTGTTTTGTTTTAATTTTTAGTTTTTGTGATGGAGTCTTAGTCTGTCACCCAGGCTGGAGTGCAGTGGCACGATCTCAGCTCACTGCAACCTGTGCGTCCTGGGTTCAAGTGATTCTCCTGCCTCAGCCTGCCAAGTAGCTGGGACTATAGGCACGTACCACCACACCCAGCTAATTTTTGCATTTTTAGTGGAGACGGGTTTAACCACGTTGGCCAGGCTGGTTTCAAACTCCTGGCCTCAAGCGATCTCCCTGCCTTGGTCTCCCAAAATGTTGGAATTACAAGCATGAGCCACCATACCCATCCGAATTTGACTTTTAAGGAAAGGTTTCGGCCAGACATGGTGGCTCATGCCTGTAATCCCGGCACTTTGGGAGGCCGAGGTGAGTGGATCACCTGAGGTCAGGAGTTCGAGACAAGCCTGGCCAATGTGGTGAAACCCTGTCTCCACTAAAAGTACAAAAATCAGTGGGGCCTGGTGGCGGGCACCTGTAATCCCAGCTACTCGGGAGGCTGAGGCAGGAGAATCACTTGAGCCTGGGAGGCAGAGGTTGCAGTGAGCCGAGAGTGTGCCACTGTACTCCAGCCTAGGCAACAAGAGCGAGACTCCATCTCAAAAAACGAAAAAGTTTCATCCATAGTCAGTCAAGAAAAATCATATCTTTGTGTCAATCTTAGATACTCTTTTTAAGCTATATATTATCTTCAAAAAGATAGTTATAATTGTGTTTATCATTAAAATAGCTGATTTGTCCCTTTAGGACAGTGGTTGTTCATGGATTTACCCTTGGAGAAAAGGGAGAAAAGATGTCCAAGTCTCTTGGGAATGCCATTAATCCTGATGTTGTCATTAATGGAGGACAAGTAGGTGATTCTCTAAAATATATTTTATTTTTGTTTTAAGGGTCTTAAGTTGGCAGCCAGAGCCCTTAATATAGTTACTTCAGTGTAAAAATAAAAACTATCCTTTACACTCTCAAGTACCATGATTTTAATGAGAAAGGCAGAGGCCGGGATTGTGGCCCTTTTAACTCATTTCAGGTCTGACTCTCCAGTTAGGTCCCACCCCACACTGTGTCTTTTTTAATTGTCTGAGAGCTTTTACAATGTGTAGTTCCTTTTATGATTTCCAAGCGTGATGATCGGGTTTTCACACTGTTGGGTGAGGTGTGCCTCCCTCAAACCTTGTTAGCACATTACTTCTGATGTGGAAAAGAAAAGTGTAATTGTATAGTTAAATGGAAGTGATAACAGAAAAAATGAGATTGCAACTTCTAAATGCACATTTCATTATTATATTGTTAGAAATTATACACGTTAAAGCAGGTCTTACTTAGCAGGTCTTAAACGTACATCAAATCTGAGGATGCTAACAATTTGGGGGTTCTTTCACTTTTTTAACTCCTGTGGCTTTTTACTGCCCTCCTGATATCCTGTAATCATTCATTGTTTTGTGTACAGAGTTGCTAGGAAAGAAATAGTGAAAGGAAAAGCAGGCCTTCCCCTTTCCTTCCCATATTATAGACACCTCCCTGGCACTGCTGTGTCTAACTACCAGCTGTAATAGAGGGAAACAGACAAGACCAGGGAAGAGATTCAGTATTAGCGTCTGTAGAGCACACTCTTTCTTTTTTCAGTGTTTAGATACAGCCTAATTTGAGATTGTTAGCCCTTATTTCATTACAATGCTAATACAGTTTATACTTATATTGTGCTCAAAAATTTCTGAATAGGAGCTTTACTAATTAAAACATTTGTTCAGCTAATTGGAATTGAAAGCCATTCTGTTTATATTTTTTTCCTCAATGAAAAGGATCAAAGCAAAGAGCCTCCCTATGGTGCTGATGTCCTTCGCTGGTGGGTGGCTGAATCCAATGTCTTCACTGAAGTTACAATTGGCCCTTCCATGCTCAATGCTGCCAGAGATGATATTAGCAAGGTTAGAACCATTATTCTTCCTGTTTCTAAAGGACAACTTTACCAAATCATTTTTTAAAAAAATGAGACACATTTTGTTTGGCACTGAAAAAAACAGAAAGAAAATGAATTCTCCATATATTGTGAGCTTTTAAAAATCTCCTGTGTTGGCCGGGTGCGGTGGCTCATGTCTGTAATCCCAGCACTTTGGGAGGCCGAGGCAGGCAGGTCACGAGGTCAGGAGTTTGAGACCAGCCTGGCCAACATGGTGAAACCCTGTCTCTACTAAAAATACAGAAATTAGCTGGGCATGGTGGCGCATGTCTATAGTCTTAGCTATTTGGAAAGCTGAGGCAGGAGAATCGCTTGAACCCTGCAGGTGGAGGTTTCAGTGAGCCGAGATCGCGTCACTTACTGCGCCAGTGCACTCCAGCTTGGGCAACAGTGAGACTGTCTCAAAAAAAAAAAACAAAACCTGTGTTAATTTGTTTCAAAACATTAGTAGTAATACCAGTAATTTTATATAATTTGTATATAATATCCTTTATATTTTATTAATACAATATATAAAATGTAATATAGCATAGTATAGATTATATTAATTTTTTATACTTTTATGCACTCAACCCTTCACATTTTTCCATGTATCTGTATTTTCACCTGTGAAGCAAGTGAAGTAACATTGTTCTGACCTACACACACGAATACACTGGGCTGCTGAAAGGTGATTTGCCCTAAAATCCAGTGGTGGTTTCTGTAACTGGGCTATTGGAATAAGAGTTTGTTGTGTACTTTGTGTTTTTTTGCATTTGTAGTCTTATTTGGAATGATAGTAAAAGTACCCCATTAAGAAAGTGAGAAGAGTTGGATGACGCCAACTTAATTACAGAGTAATAAAATAACTTCTCAGGGAAAAGTGAAGGCACCATTAAGTGTTTTTAACTGCATATTTTTTTCTTCCTATGAATAGCTTAGGAATACACTCCGTTTTCTTTTGGGAAATGTGGCTGATTTCAACCCAGAAACCGATTCCATCCCTGTTAATGATATGTATGTCATAGACCAGTATATGCTACACTTACTGCAGGATTTGGCAAACAAGGTAAATGTCAATTAATAAACTTTTGGAAACTAAAAATATCAGTACTGTTGTGTGTTAACATTTTAGTTTTATCTGAGTAGAACAAACCTTGCTGGAAATAGTAACTGTTGCACTCTTGAAAAAGTTACACTTGGCCGGGTGCGGTGGCTCACTCCTGTAATCCCAGCACTTTGGGAGGCCGAGGCGGGCGGATCACGAGGTCAAGAGATCGAGACCATCCTGGCTAACATGGTGAAACGCCGTCTCTACTAAAAATACAAAAATTAGCTAGGCGTGGTGGCGTGCGCCTGTAGTCCCAGCTACTGGGGAGGCTGAGGCAGGAGAATTGCTTGAACTCGGGAGGCGGAGGTTGCAGTGAGCCGAGATTGCGCCACTGCACTCCAGCCTGGCGCCTGGCGATGGAGCCAGACTCTGTCTCAAAAAAAAAAAAAAAGGTTACACTTACTAAATTTCACACATTCCCAGGTTCGCCTTAGGTATAAAGTGTTACCAGATCAAAAGATTAGAGAAATACGTCCAGACTTCCCCTCAGATCAGATTTTTCTCTCACAATTAGCTCTATTTCTCCAACAAGAAAAAATAAAGTGGAGTTATACTTTATTTATCTGCAGATGTGCTCCTCATAACAAAGTACAGAAATAACCAAAACGACTATTCCTATGTGTCTCATAAGATATTTCCTCATTTTTAGATAGACTTAAATAATTTGTGTTTTCTGGCTGGGTGTGGAATCTCACACTTCGCTTGAGGCCAGGAGTTCAAGACCAGGGCAACAGAGCGGGAACCCATGTCTACAAAACTTTTAGAAATTAGCTGGGCATGTTAGCAGGTGCATGTAGTCCCAAGCTCCACGGGAGGCTGAGGTAGGAGGATCGCTTGAGCCCAGGCTTTTGAGGCTGCAGTGAGCTGTGATTGTGCCACTGCACTCTATCCTGGTTGACAGAGCGAGACCCTTTAAAAAAAAATTGTGTTTTCTCACAATTGGAAGTGTGTTTGTGTTAGTGTGCCCTTAAGTCAGAGATGTACACATCAGTTTTGCCGAAATCAAAAATAAATGAGGCATAAATGAGGGAACACTAATGAATTGTTGGTAACTTCCACTATTTGCTGTTGCAAAAATGGTGTAATTTTATTATTTCAAATCTTATTCTTGGTTAATGTTCTTTCATAGTTCTCAGAGTAAAATAGTATTTTCTGAGTATAGTCAAATGCGTTTTCCAGAAATGACATTTGGAAGATTTCCAGGAGTTTTTGCATATTGCCTGTTTTGTATTTGTTTCTTTGAAGCATATTTTTGAAAGGAGCATATTTTGCTTGTGATGACTTAGATTTTAATCTGCCTGTCTCAGCTTTCAAATTTATTTTGGCTTTGTTCCCTAGATTACCGAATTATACAAACAATATGATTTTGGAAAAGTGGTTCGGCTGTTACAGACATTTTATACCAGAGAACTCTCTAACTTTTATTTCAGTATAATCAAAGATCGGTATGTATGACTAAATATTAAAATGCTTAACAGTGGTCAGGCGCTGTGGCTCACACCTGTAACCCCAGCACTTTGGGAAGTTGAGGAGGGTGGATCACATGAGGCCAGGAATTTGAGACCAGCCTGGCAAACATGGCAAGCCCTATGTCTACTAAAAATACAAAAATTAGCTGGGCATGGTGGCGCATGCCTGTAATCCCAGCTACTCAGGAGACAGAGGCAGGAGAACTGCTTGAACCTGGGAGGCAGAGGTTGCAGTGAGCCGAGAGTGTGCCACTGCACTCCAGCACCCCGTCTCATTTGAGACGGAGGCGATGGAGCGAGACCCCGTCTCAAAAAAACAAAAAAACCTCAACAACTATTTCTTGAGTGTCTCCTCTGTGTTTGGCAAACATCGGGGATACAGTGATGAGCAGGATGGGCGGTGTAGTGCAGTTAAGACTGGGCTCTCGAGTCGAGCCTGAGTGTAAAGGTTTGCCCTCTTGCTTACTAGCTTTAGGATTTGGGGCAACTTCTTCTGTAATCTGTTTCTTCATCTGTAAAATGAGTTTAATAATACCTCGTGATTGAGAAGGAAAAGCAATAATGTGCTTAACCCTGTGCTTGATAAAGTTCAAAAACTAATCACTGCTGGTATCAGATGTTGAACATAATGCTTGTTCTCCAGAGTTCTCAAATCCTGAGGGGGAAGAGAGATACATGTGCAACTATACGGTCACAGCGTATAATGTTAGCAGTATCCTTGTAGAAGAGGGCTTGATGCCACAGTCTTCATTTGTTGCTCCAGTGTGCAGGTGACAGTCCTGTCTCTATGGCAATGAGTCCAGTCTGAGGCGTTAGCCTCAGCCTGTCGGCACCCCAAGGACCTTGCACATAGGGATTATAACTCCTCTCCTTAAACACTCCTTCCCTTAAAACACTAACAGCATTGTAATGGGTGGTATTTTAACCACATGTTAAATACCATCAACTAACATAGTCATAGTCTTTTAATACAGTAGTCTAGACTCTAGTTGTCATCCACCTGAAAAACAGATGATAGAGCATAGCCGTGAGTGCTTTCGAGGAGGTGGGTACACCTGGACAGAGTAAAATTGTAGGAGAGTGTATTGTATCCATTAAATAGAAGATGACTAGAGCCATAGGATTAGCCACTACGCATAAAGTCAACCTGAGGCAGGTCCTGTGTTGGTGACCATACGTATAAAGTGTTGTCAACTGCTGAATGAGTTGTTCTTGTTCAGGCTTTATTGTGAAAGGAAAATGACCCCAAACGACGCTCTTGTCAGACTGCATTAGTTGAAATTTTGGATGTAATAGTTCGTTCTTTTGCTCCCATTCTTCCTCACCTGGCTGAAGAGGTGTTCCAGCACATACCTTATATTAAAGGTAAGGAATACTTCATTTATTCTCTTAATGAGAAAGATCCCTGATAAAGGTGCAACTTTTGATATAAGGGGCACTTACCCATCTCCAGTGACTGCTCTGTGACACAGTGTGTCTTGGTCATGTATTTGTGTCTGCACCTGTTTGTAGGGGAGTAGGGTAAATTTCACAATGACCTCGTCATCTCCAGTGCTTTCTGAAATGTATTAGCAGCTTGACAGTATCAAGAAACCACTTTTTTTCTTAAATACCTTTATAAATGATCTGAAATGGCTGGGCACGGTGGCTCACACCTGTAATCCCAGCACTTTGGGAGGCCGAGGTAGGCGGATCACTTGAGGTCAGGAGTTCAAAACTAGCCAGGCCAACACAGTGAAACCCCATCTCTACTAAAAATACAAAAATTAGCTGGGTGTGGTGGCATGCACCTGTAATCCCAGCTACTCGAGAGGCTGAGGCAGGAAAATCGCTTGGACTTCGGAGGTGGAGGTTGCAGTGAGCTGAGGTCATGCCACTGCACTTCAGCCTGGGTGACAGAGTGAGCTGTCTCAAAAACAAAAAAGGTTCTGAAATATATTTTAGGTTTTATTAAAACAAAATATAGTGCCTTTTAGTGAATATTTTGTGATAGTTGTTTTCTTCTGATTGTATTAAGTTTATAAAAATTAGCAACTATAGAAGTGTAGTCTTAGTACCGATAGCTGTTAATATTGGGATATTTCTATTTTATTTTTTTCTAAGCATCCTTTTTTCTCTTTGAGATCTTACATATTTTCTCTTTTGTTTAAATGTAACAAATGTTTTCCAATGCTGATGTAAATGTTTTGTAAATAATTAGGATGGCTCCGTATTTCATCACTTGATGACCATAAATAACAATTCTTATTTCCCATTAATGGTAAATATTTAATGGTTAGAGCTTCATATACAGTTTAGGATGTATGTAAAGCAGTTTACTGTTTTTGTTCTTCTGAAGAGCCCAAGAGTGTTTTCCGTACTGGGTGGATTCGTACTAGTTCTATCTGGAAGAAGCCTGGGTTGGAAGAAGCTGTGGAGAGTGCGTGTGCAATGCGAGATTCATTTCTCGGAAGCATCCCTGGCAAAAATGCAGCTGAGTACAAGGTTATCATTGTGATAGAACCGGGACTGCTTTTTGAGATAATAGAGGTATGCAGCAGTATGTACCTTTTGAATTGGTATTAGTATCGTAGAGCTTTGCCTAAAATTTACTTTTTAAATGTATCTAAATTAAAAAAATAATTTAGAAATTAGGGTTTGTCTTCTGATCCTGATATTATCGCTGATTGTTTCCTACTTCACTGTGTTCTTTTCCATGTCTTGTAAAACATGTTCTGTGCATGTAACGTGTACATGTTACTCTGTAGGAACAGGAAAGGTATAAAGTTCTGTTTCAAATGAAAGGCCTCAGGACTATTTAAAAGATAGGTGACATATAAATTGATCGCAGTCGTCTTTGAATATATAAAAATTGGGAGTTTTGTATTAAGGGTCTGGTTTCCTGAGAATTTCATCCATCTGGACCAGAATTAAAACAAACCCAAAAAGTTTCCATTTTTATTTTGTGAGATCTGAAGAAAATTCACTTTCTCCAGCAAGTTACCACATATATTTCAAAGCATTTATCCTATTTTTATTTCCAGAAGGGCCATCAGACTTTTCTTCTTGGGATTTTTAGGGGTTGATTGGCCAGATTAGTTTATAGCTTAACATAATGATGTGATTTTTTTTTTCCAGTCTAAATGCTTAAGAAGAGAATTGGCAATGAATATATTTTTTAAAAGTTTTGTTAGTGTCAGGTTTCTAAAAAGTACCCATCTCATTTTGTTTGGTAAGTTCAATTTAAATGTTTAACGACGTAATTAGCGTGATTAAGATTTGAGCTTGAAATAACTAGTAGGTATAATAAGATAAGATGTTCACATTTTAAAATGTAAACTTGGGAAGCTCTCCATTTTGCAGGTGAGGAAGTGAGGCCTGCTGAAGCTGTGACCTAGCCAGGGTAACACAGCCCAGTCCTGGCCTTTTTTCCTACATAATATGTTTGTAGTTTGTTTCGTTTGACTTCAGTCTTTCTAAGTAATAAACTGAAAATAACAGCTTGTTTTGGATCAATTTTATTGTAAAAAATACTTTGGAATTTTCAAAAACATGGATGTGTTTTCCTTAGGAATCATACCAAGTAGCTGTCAGGTGGAGTGGTGGTTCTGTCCATTACTAATTGCATCAACTTGTTAAAACCAAATTAATCTCTTTGAGTCTCCTGTTTCTCACGGGCTTTAATTTTTTAAAGGAATGTCTGTATTGGTTAGCTTACAAACTCACTTTGAAGATCAAAATTACAGTGAAAAATGTGTTTTTCAGACAAATTCGGTCTACTTCAGAAGCATTCTGCATATTGTGTAGATTGCCACGATCACTATACATTACAAAAGCAGGTCCTTGTTGAGACAGTATTTTAGCCCCTCACCCAATGATACATGAAAAAATAAAGGCTTTGAGGCTGACAGACCAGGGCTTGACTTGCAGTTGAGAAACTTGGGCAAATTAACCTCTCTTTGCTTGTTTCTTCATTTGTAAAGTTAGTATAATAAACACCATACAGGCTTTTTGTGTGTGACAATTAGAAACGAGACATTTTAGGATCTAGCAAAGTGAAGTGCCTGGCATTCTCAATAGATACTGCTGATGAAAATCTTTAGTTAAAACCTTTTATGATAATTAGGCTTGATGCATTTAATGGTGTTTGCTCAGGATGCAATGGTATACCAAAGGGTTCCTCTCTAAACATGAGATTTTATAGTGTCTCTTTTTCTAACCTCAGTTTATGATAAAAATTTAAACTGTAACTTTCACATGCTTCCTTCCAGATGCTGCAGTCTGAAGAGACTTCCAGCACCTCTCAGTTGAATGAATTAATGATGGCTTCTGAGACAACTTTACTGGCTCAGGAACCACGAGAGATGACTGCAGATGTAATTGAGCTTAAAGGGAAATTCCTCATCAACTTAGAAGGTAAGAAGGAGGTGAAGGAGGTGAAAATAACAAGTAACATCTGGAGAACTGAATAATTATAAGTCATCTCCAACTTTCCAGTGAACTAGATTTATTCTAAAGGCAGTTATATACTTAGAATACATCCAAGTTTCTAAGCCCACTCTTAAAACTATCTTATCTGATGATCTTGGGAACTGAGGGCTAGGGACAGAAGACTTTTTTTCTGTCCTTTGAATAAATATTGGTTATTGTATGTGAGGTTTATGTTAGTCTGACTTGCTTCCATTTCCCTTTGTGTCCCCCCTGCTTTGATTCTTAGTACCCTAGTACTGGCGCAGTCCTGCCTGCCCACCATTCCTCAGTGTTGATTCAGAAATTTCCTGTTATGTATACCCCAGATTAAAATATTTAGCCATTCTTGTGAGGGGTTAAGGAGGAAGTTTTGTTGAACTCATTCTAACAATGGTATGTCATAAGGAAGCATTTTGTAGATACTTGTTTTATAGATTTAAAAAGTCAACCTGGTTCATCGTCATTGGTGGAGGTAGAGTTGCATTAATAAAGAAAAATAAGCAGATATTTTGGCAAAGTTTATGCTACTTGCGTTTTTCATAGCTTTAGGGTACCAGGAGATGGGAAGCTAACTTACAGGCATCAGTTCAAATTTGGGCTTGGCAGCATAGACCATGTAGTAAAAGTTCTGGCTTAATTTACTTTTTGTAATTTTATTTTCTTGAGACCGAGTCTCGCTCAGTTGCCCAAGCTGGAGTGCCATGGCACGATTTCAGCTTACCACAATCTCTGCCTCCCGGGTTCAAGCAATTTTCCTGCCTCAGCCTCCTGAGTAGCTGGGAATACAGGTGCTTGCCAACATGCCTGGCTAATTTTTTTTTTGTATTTTTAGTGGAGACGGTTTCACTATGTTGGCCAGGATGGTCTTGAACTCCTGACCTTGTGATCTGCCTGCCTCAACCTCCCAAAGAGCTGGGATTACAGGTGTGAGCCAACACCCGGCCCTTTTTTTTTTTTTGCAACACAGTTTCACTCTTGTTGCCCGGGCTGGAGTGCAATGGTACGATCTTGGCTCAGTGCAGCCTCCACCTCCCAGGTTCAAGTGATTCTCCCGCGTCAGCCTCCCAAGTAGCTGGGATTACAAGCGCCCACCACCACATCCGGCTAATTTTTGTATTTTTAGTAGAGACAGGGTTTCACCATTTTGGCCAGGCTGGTCTCGAACTCCTGACCTCAGGTGATCCACCTGCCTTGGCATCCCAAAGTGCTGGCTGTGAGCCACTGTGCCTGGCTATGTAATGTTCATACTTTGTACAATGACTAGAAAATAATTTACTCTTTTATATTTTTATCAATTTGAGGTCTAAGAGTATTAATTGTGGAGATACTTTTGGTTCCCTTTTAAAAATTCTTAGTCAAGTATGTAGCTGGAGAGGCAGCGTCATTCATCAGAACTATATGCAGATTAAACAGCTAGAAAGTCTGCTCTGCCTGAGTAGATGTAGAACTCAGTGACTTGGGAGATGTTAGTCTCAGAGTGATGGGGTCTCCAACTCCTCAGCTCTCTTCAGTTGTTGAGTTGTATGATCCCATTATCTTGGCTATATATGTAATGGGGCAAATGGGGAAGTGTCCAACAAGCTTTACCAAAGCAGGATGGAGGACTTGAAAAAGAAGCCTCTGCTAAACCAATGAAGAAACAGTGATACAAGTTGAATGCCTATGAGAAATACTCTTCATGTATTTTTTTATAGGTGGTGATATTCGTGAAGAGTCTTCCTATAAAGTAATTGTCATGCCGACTACCAAAGAAAAATGCCCTCGTTGTTGGAAGTATACAGCGGAATCTTCAGATACACTCTGTCCTCGATGTGCAGAAGCTGTTAGTGGAAAATAGTATTAATAGCTCACTTGAGCAAGAAGCTCCTGACAGTACTGGCTAGAAGTTTAGATAGATGATTTACGATATTGGAAAGAAATCCAAGATTTACGTGATGAGTAGATGAGTAAACAGTGGACGATGAGGGTCAAAATCAGAATTATATAAGAAGTATTTCCTGTAACTACAGAAAGAATTAATTATGTATATATACATGCAGAAAAAAAAATTGTATGTGTATGTGTGTATAACATAGACACGTATTTAGCTTATCTTCAAATATGGTAGAGCAGAAAATGTTTTATATTTTATACGTATCTTTTGACTCAGTATTTAAATTCTATGATATCTGAAAATAAAGGCATTCTGGAAAAGTACTGACTGATGTTGGTGCAGAAGTGAATATCAAGTAAAAGTATAGTTTTGAAAGGGAAAAGAGGTGAAGA
The DNA here is from genome assembly GCA_036589455.1 of Ateles fusciceps. Lineage (NCBI taxonomy): Eukaryota > Metazoa > Chordata > Mammalia > Primates > Atelidae > Ateles > Ateles fusciceps. Next base: position 9,756,960 of record JAZHEH010001979.1, read on the forward strand.
GTCATTTATTCTTCCCACTAGTAAACATCAAACTTTTCAGAATAGCTAGTTTTTGGGGTTGGATTAGAAAGAAAATAATCACCGGCCGGATGCGGTGGGGCTCATGCCTGTAATCCCAGCACTTTGGGAGGCTGAGGCAGGTGGATCACCTGAGGTTGGGAGTTTGAGACCAGCCTGACCAACACAGAGAAACCTCACGTCTACTAAAAATACAAGTTAGCCGGGTGTGGTGGCACATACCTGTAATCCCAGCTACTTGGGAGGCTGAGGCAGGAGAATCACTTGAACCTGGGAGGTGGAGGTTGCAGTGAGCCGAGATCACACCATTGCACTCCAGCCTGGGCCACAAGAGGGAAACTCCATCTCAAAAAAAAAGGAGGGAGGAGGAAAGGAAGGAAGGGAAGGACCAAATTTGTTACTTGAGAGGAAGAAATCTCTTAATAGTTATATTTATGAATGTTTAGGAAACAACATGAAAGCTGAAAATTTATTTCACTAATGTACATAAGTTGACAACAATGGACAGAAAATAGCAGTATATACAGAATTTCACTACTTACAGTACATTACAACAAAGCATTTTATAAACAATTCAGTATTGGATCAAAATCTTTTAAGGATGGCTAATTCTATTCAGCAGGAATCTAACTTCTAGACAACCAGCAAACCCATTCCTGTCAGGGGAGCGAGGGCTCTCGCTGTTGCTATAGTGTACTGTAAAAATATTTTATCTCTTATAAATCATATGGACCACAGCAACTTCTAAAGGATTATATTCAGTGTAAGTCTAATATTATTAAATTTCAGATTTTTGACTTTAGATTGCAATTATTTTTAAATAGCAATTTAAATGTAACAGTGTTTACTTTGACCATAGATGAATTTTTATAATAAAGGTAAAACTTTTTTTCTTTTTGCAATAGTATGAAGCATTTAGAAGCATGGTGCTATGTATCTCTTTATCTACATTTTCCCTGGCCCCTCTAGTTCTACATCTAAACAGAACCTGTAATGTAGAAGTTATGATTATTTGAACACTGTTTTCCTTCAGCATTATACAATAAGATAAAATGCATATTTAACATTAACGAAGAAAGTTGTGTGAGGGTGGGTATACATCTAGGAAAACACTACTGGTTATTGGCTTCTCATCAGTAACTACGGTAAGTGCCACATACTTTTGTTTCAGAAACCACCCATTCTACATAAAATCTAATTCCTTTATCATCTATGGCTTTGTTATTACAGAATATCTACATAGGTATTTATTTGCCTTTCTTCATATCAGATTTATTTACTTTAAAAGCCCTTGAAAAGTAGTAAAATATTTAACTGCTTTCTTAACCAAGTCAGAATTCAATTTTAAAATTCTATGAAAAATTTTAGGATAACGAATGTAACTAGAGTCTTAATTATTTGTGTTAGGATTCTGTGAGCCATATTTCAGCTTCTTCTTATTCTCAGCAATCCCCAAATTTGATTGTCTGTTCTACCAGAGTAAGCTTAACCAGTTTTATTATATAATGCTTAATAAGTACCCCTCCCCCGAAGTGATTTAGTGTTTCAAAATGCCTATAACTCCAAGTTTCTTTGACTAGCCTCCTTAAGTTCATACTACTTTCAGCATACTTGCAAAAAATCACAGGAAGAACTAATCTCTTAGAATACATATGACAAGTGACTGTTAAGAGCCAGATATGTTTACACGAATTCCAGAATGTGTCTGGCTGGGGCAGCGGAGACCCAGGCAGAGGCTGGGAGGTTGGACTAGCTCTCTCCAGTGCTGTTACTCTATAAAATGTATGCCTCAGTCAGACTCACAGGCCCCATCCCAAATACTCAAGACATCTTAAACACTTACCTTGTAAGATTTTAAGTTTCATAGTTACTTAACAGTAACTATTAAATTTTAGCCAGTTAAATTCTTGTTCAGATGTGTTCTTTTAGCTCAAGAAACAGATTTTTCTTTATATCCCTGAGGGACGTACTTCTCAACTTTGCATGATTCCTATAGTTGGCTTCTTAAGGGAAAGTGAAGAAACAAACTTCTGTATCACAATGACTTACTATGAATAACAACTGTGATCCACGACAGATACCAAAAATTACACTGTATGGCTACATTCTAAAAATATACCATCATAAATACTTGGTATTTGTAGAGCTCAAAGCACTCTTTTACAGAGTTTTGGTTAATGTGGTTTTTTCTTTTTTTTCAAGACAGGGTCTTGCTGTTGCCCCGGATGGCCTCAAACTCCTGGGCTGAAGCAATCCTCCCACCACAGCCTCCCGAGTAGCTATAGTTTGGTTTTAATCAGTAAATATTTATTTAGCACTTGGACTGCTCTAGGCACTATAGGGTACAAAATCAGTTGTATTTTATCCTCTCATCCCAGCTATGAGGTAGGTTTGCTAAAGCTGTAATATCACTAAGCAGTTTTTTCAATACTGTTCCCAAGGATAGATAACATTAGCAAATCCCAGAAACATTTCTAAACCCTTGTAGGAAAAATAAAGTTGGACTTAAAATTTTTAGTATCTTTGCCTTTTTTTTTTTTTACATAAGTTTTACAAGATAATACATTTTTACAGAGACCTGATGTGGATACAACTTTGCAACTTGGCAAAAAGCAAATCTTAACTTACATTATAATTAATTTGCTGTATTGTACGCACCTCTGATTCTCAATTTTGGCAAGTACAACAGGTGAAGGGTTCTATTTAGTGCCCCCTTCTGATGAATATGATGGTCTTCAACCCATTCTTCCTCCTCAAGCACGGTCATCCTCCTCTGATGGCAACAGCAGAACCTCTGGGAAAGGAACCTTTCAGTTTCCAGAACTCCCCGGTGGCAGCCCAGTGTGGGATTTGAAGCATGACAAGAAAGGCGTTTTCTCAACATTTACTAAAGGAGAGTGATGTGTTTCTATACTCTACTGATGGGGACTGTACATGAACACATTTAAACTGAATTACAACATTTTAGATAGGAAATACAGAATCTTATAAGAACATAATCTGTAAATTATAACCATTTTTTAAATAGCAAAGTTTAACAATAAAGCTACCGAAGTGTCTGAATTAGAAATAAACAGTAAAACATCTGTATTAATTATAATAGAGTTGACATTTGTTTATATTTTATCTTCAGTATTAACCAAGGAGTGGAATATAGCCAGGGTGGTACTTTTTAGAAGTTGTATATATTCTTTTACAAAAGGAAAAAGAAAAAAAAGACATACTTTTCCCATAAAATTCCAGGTCTTTCTTACTGTGTAAAATAACCATGCACTAATTCATGTTTAATCCTAATTTTAGAGCATTTCCAGTAGGTACGTGTCATAACGAAGGAAGAGATATGGCTTCCACAGCTTCAATGAGGTGTAAGGCTAGACCATACTGCCCGTGTTTTTCTGGTAAAAGCTCAATTACTTTATTTACTAGTTTAGCTGTTGTTGCAATTGGCACTTCAGTGTTTTGAAGATCCTGGGGGTCCTGCAAATGGGACAGAAAAATAACCTATTATAGACAACTAAACAACATTTGTTCCTGACTTAAGAGTTATTACATAAAAATACTTTTCTTTGTAACTAGGTGAATTAAATTTGTCAGATGTTCTTCATGACTGTTATTAACTCGGCACTTAAGAAAACATCCAATGGCCTGATCTCATTCTATTATACTGACCATTGCTTTCAGCCAAGTACACAGTGTGGGTGGAAGTCTGGCAAGCAGCTCCATTCCTTCTTTCGTCTGGGTGTGGAGAAGCGCATGAGCCAGCCTTTGCCCCGTCAACACCAGCAGCTGAGAGGCAAGGACTTCTTTGTCATGAACCTGTAGAATGGCCTGAAGATAGGAACATGGAGAAATAATACAGTCACAGTGAGCAGATTTGTTTATATTCTATAGGAAAGGGGTTCCCAGTGAAGAGATTCTAGCTGATTTTTGACCTGTGGCCATTTATCTTTTGGTTGTATACAACCAAAAGATAAATCCAAATCAAACTTAGCATTTAAACCAAAATTTCTGCTCCTTGGCTAATTGTTTTTCTCTCATTACCTAATTTTTCAATTCAGTATGGCTATTCAGTGTGTTGTTTTCAAGGTTTTGGCAAATAAAGGGAGTTTCAGGTCGTGACTATTTGAAGCCCTCTAATGGCTTCTTTTGATCTTTTTTTTTTTTTTTTGAGATGGAGTCTCACTCTGCCACCCAGACTGGAGGGCAGTGGTCTCACCTCATGATCTCAGCTCATTGCAGCCTCCACCTCCTGGGTTCAAGTGATTCTCCTGCCTCATTCTCACAAGTAGTTAGGATTACAGGCATGTGCCACTATGCCCAGCTAATTTTTTGTATTTTTAGTAGAGATGGGGTTTCACCATGTTGCCCAGGCTGGTCTCAAACTCCTGACCTCAAATGATCCACCCGCCGTGGCCTCCCAAAGTGTTGGGATTACAGGCATGAGCCACCACGCCCAGCCCCTCTAATGGCTTCTGAATACACTAAGAATAACCATGGGCCGTATCCTAGGTCGTGGCCATGGCCTGTGCCAGCCTCCCTGCCTCATCCCATACTTCTTTATTCCTTGCTTATTATGTTTGGTCAGCCATTCCAGCTTTTCTAGTCCTGAACCTGGCCATTCTAGTCCCCACCCACCTCAGGGCCTTTGTAATTCTTATCTCAAGCACCGTTCCCCCGGTTTCTGAGTAGCTGGCTGCTGTTTCCCCTTGGGGGCTCGGCTCAAACGTCACCTTCTCTGACCACCCTACTGTAGTAGCTCCTGTTTATTCATATGATCCTGTTTTTTTTTAATTGAAAAAAATTTTTTTCTTTTCCTTTTTAGAGACAAGTCCTCGCGATATTGCCCAGACTGGTCTTGAGCTTCTGGGCTCAAGTGATCTGCTGCCTCAGCCTTGCAAAGTGCTGGGATTACAGGTGTGAACCACGACGCCTGGCCCTGTTTATTTTTTTCATAGCACCTGCCATGCAACGCAAAATTTAGCATGCTTTTCTGCTTCTACCAGCAGACTATCAAGTCCATGAGGAAGGAACCTTGTTTTGTTTACTGCTATATCCTTGTGCATACAGCAGGCCTGGCACACTGTAGGAATTATTTGATTATAATTTTATGTTTAAAAAATATTCTATTGTTCTATTTTTGTACCTAGATGTTCTAACAAAAGGAAGAGCAAAAGGTTTCATTGGAGACTTTACTGATTCTTTATTCCAACTATCAATTTTATAACGAGCCCAATTAACATTCAAAGGGTTCTTGATTACCTCTTCTCCTAAGTGGTCAATTCCATAGTTGTACAGTTCCCCCACATAATGCCTTCTGACAACATCTTCACTAACTTGAAGGTGATGGGCTAAATCCACAGCTAGAGCCGGCCAATCTTGGTCTTTCCCAAAAGGAGTGGGTGTTGCCTCTTCTGTGGGATATTTGACCTTTGTGGCTGAATGCTGAGCCTGGACAGCTGCACTGACAACTTTCAGTAAGAACTTGAAAACGGAGAGATATAGCAATGTATTGTTACTGTTTCATCTTAAAATACTTAAATCGAAGTATTGTTGGCTTTTCTGTCACTTATAGTGGCTTTTCCATTAAATTGTTTAATTATCAAAAAAGGAACACATAATTTAAACGACTAGCTCTCAAAACACTTTGAAAGTGGTCATTCTTTTAAAAGCCAGCTAGATTTTTCCTTTACTTTTTTTTTCCTCCCAAGAAACAAAAACAAAATCCAATAGCTGTAATTTACCTGTTGTCGTACAGAAATAAAATTTGGATCCATTTCCCCCACTAGGTAATAACTGAATTGAAGTTAGGTCTTTGAAAAATGCATTTTTTCCCTAAAGAGAAGAGAGCAAGAAAACTGATATCAGGGTGTGGATTATTAAGTGGGGAAAGGGAGATTTTTTAAAAATTAAGACATTTAAGAATAACTGATGGTTGATTTTTATTTTTCCTTGAACAGTAAGATTTTAGAATTCTTCCTTTAATTTTTATAACAATTATCTAGTATGTAGTAGACAGCCTTTAAGATCACCCCCAGTGATTCCCCTCCTCCTGGTATTTGTGTTTCCTATGGTCTCCTCTCCTTGCATGTGGGCTGGTGACTTGCTGCTAGCAAAACAAGCAGGTAGAGGTGATAGCATGTTACTTCCAAGACTGTTCCAGAAGACTGCTTCTGCCTTGAGGCACTCATACTTGCTCTCACTTGCTCTGCGGGAAGCCAGGTTCCATGTTGTGAGCTGCTGTATGGAGAGGCACACGTGGCAAATAACTGAATCTTGCCAACAATTGTGCTTGGAAGTGAATCACCCTTTCCCCATCCCAGTTGAGCTTTCAGATGCAGGGCCTTAACTACAGCCTCATGAGAGACTAAGCCAGAGGCACCTAGATAAGGAGAACACAGATTACTGACCCACAAGAACTGTGAGATAATACATGTTTGTTATTTTCAGCCAAGTTTTGGGATGATTTGCTTTGCACTAATAGCCAAGTAATATATATATGTACTCTGAATCCACACCCCCCACCCTTTTTTTTTTGAGACAGAGTCTCACTCTGTTGTCCTCAGCCTTCCAAAGTGCTGGAACTACAGATGTGAGCCACGATACTCGGCCCTGTTTATTTTTCATTAAATTGTTTAATAATCACACAGTGGCACGATCTCAGCTCACTGCAGCCTCCTCCTCTTGGTTCAAGAGATTCTCTTCTCCCATCTCAGCCTCCCAAGTAGCTGGGACTACAGGTGTGTGCCACCACACCCAGGTTAATTTTTTTGTATTTAGTAGAGGCGGGGTTTTACCCTGTTGGCCAGGCAGGTCTCAAATTCCTGACCTCAGGTGATCTGCCTACCTCGGCTTCCCAAAGTGCTGGGATTATGGGCATGAGCCACTGTGCCCAGCCTCTGAATCTTTAAAAACACTTTTGAAAACACCTGATTTAAAAGAACAGATGTGTGTCTAAAAAGTAAAAACAGAGTATCAGAAAACAGGATTTCAGAAGTTCCTTGGAAGGAAATGTAATACAGAGCAAAGAGCATGGGCCTTTAAATTGAAAGACCTGGGTCTAGTCCGAAGCTCACCACTTCCAACCAGGTTGCCTCGGGTAAATGACCACTATCTTGGGTTACTGTTTCTTCTTCTGCAAGCAGGTCACATCCTAGGTATCTTCCATTGTGCCTTCCATACCTAATCATCTGTGATTCTAGGTCATCTAGTGTGATTGCCAAGTAGATTAAAGCTACCCATCCTTTAGTGATAAGAAAAACCAGACTCCTCCAGGGGAACCCATGACATTCTGGACATCACTGATCGAAGTATTTAAAGATCTAGCAATACTCACAATCTGTTACGTGGGAGTTCCCACCTGGTGGTCTTAGCTATAAGGTCTGTAACAGTACCATTTATTCTTTACTGTATTCCAGACACTGCTAAGTACTTCATGTTGAATACAAGGAACCCTCACAACAACCATGAGGTCGGTGCTAGAGTCACTGCTACTTTCTGAATGAGAAAACTGGGGCTAAGAAAATCGAAATAATTCTAGTTAGCAAATGGTAGCACTGGGATTGTTTCACTAGCCAACCAACCATACTGCCTCTCTGCAGATGAGAGTCACGCAGCTGTCTCAGGTAGTCTTGGCATGATACGGGTTGAGACTAACAACGTCAGTATGCTCGTCCAGTTCTGGATGTGTTCTGGTTTGGCAAAGACCTCTGAGGGGAATACCAAGCTGCGCAATTTATTTTGACATTTCTTTCTCTTTTTTAATCTTTAAGCACTCTTATAATCTCAAAGACACACTAACTCATTCAAAATCCATACCCTTTTTTTTTTTTGAGACAGAGTCTCACTCTGTGGCTCTGTTGCCAGTGTGATCTTGGCTCACTGCAACCTCTGCCTCCTAGGTTCAAGCGATTCTCCTGCCTCAGCCTCCCAAGTAGCTGGGATTACAGGCACATGCCACCGCGCCCAGCTAATTTTTATATTTTTAGTAGTGACAGGGTTTTACCATGTTGGCCAGGCTGGTCTTGAACTCCTGACTTCAAGTAATCCACTCACCTCAGCCTCCCAAAGTGATGGGATTACAGGAGTGAGCCACTGCTCCCGGCTGTGAGTCTCTCATTTAAGGGTGAAATAAGCCCACTTTCCCACAAGCCTAAGCTGTGTTTTCTAACCTAGTTTCTATCAGTAAAAGCTAAGTAATAAAGTTGACATTTTTATCTCCAACAGTCTGAGTCCTGTCTGTCTCTCAAAATTTGACACCTGCATGGGGAAGGAAAGAGTTTTACTATCCACTGCAGCTAAATGGTGAAGGTTACAACAGAATATGTAAAAACATATTCTACTCACAAGTTTGGACTCAATCCTGCGGAGGAGCCAAAAAAATCTTAGGCATAGAACTCATACAATTAAACCTGTCTCTTAGGAAGACAGCTCTTGTAGCACGAGACTAGAGAGAGAGAAACTGGAGGCAGGGTGATTAGGAAAGGGCTGTTGTAATAGCCAAGGGAAAGATGATTGCGCCTAACTAGGGGTATAGTCATGGAGAGAAATGGACAGGTATGATCTATAGATGAATATACAAGAATGAATTTACAATGAAGAAAATTGGCTTGAAGTAAGGAATTGGTGAGATAATTTAAAACTTTCTATTTTTTGCCAGGGCAAAAAGGATGACATCATTAATCAAATAACCAAGCCAGGGAATTCAGAAGGAACAGCAAATTTAGGTTAGGGGGAGGATGGGGGTGTGGGTTTGCAGATACATTTTAAGATATGAGGTGTCTGAAGTCCTATAGGACACTCAAAGAAAGAAGTTCAATAGAAATGTGTGCCTAAAAACTCTGGGGATTGGTCAGGCCTAGAGATATACAAGAGGGAGAAAATAAGTCTGTCCAGGAATAATATGGAAAACGGGAAGGGCAGAGACAGCTGAGAGGGGAGCAGTATGAAAGGTAAATAAAAAGAACAGAATCAAGCAGGGAATAAGGGAGTGAGAACCTCGCATGAAATTACGCAAGTCACAAAAGTACTGAACAGCTTCTATTAAATAAGAAAACCCATGTGTCTGCTAAGCCTGCAACTCTAAAATAGCTCTGAAATCCTTTGAGGTACTTACCTTACTGTCAAAAAGTGAAAGCGGCTTCACAGTCTTCAGAGAAAACCTCATGACTGCATACAAGATGGAGCACAGGATGGAGTGGTGCTCCACCAGTGGGTAGTGGATGTGTTTCTGATCAAGGGCCAGTTCCACTATGGAGATTGGTCCTTCCACAGAGAGCCATGCATCCTCAGTATCCAGCACAGGCATCTGTATTTCATCCCTGCTAACATCTGCCTAAGGGTTTTAAGAATGGAGGACTGTGTTCAGTAATGGATAAATGATAGCTCACAAATACCCTAATGAGTTTATTAGCAGCAAAGTGCAAACTCATATTGTACACTGTCCCAAATTGTAATAAAAAAACACAAAGCCTAATTTCAATAAGAATTTAATAAGAAAACATCACTACCTTTTGGGCTTAAGTCTAAATTTAGAAATGAATGAATGAAAAACAACCTCATTAAAATAGTCATTTATTAAGTGCAATGGTTTGCAGAATATTTATATCTTAGGAGCAGTTCAGAATGAAAATACACCTCTTTACCTCCATTAAGATCTGAAGAAGCTCCAAACAGCAGCCAAGGAAAGATGTCATTGCTGTGTCACTCATTCCCACATCCTGTTTTTAAAAGAGGAACATAATTAGGCCCTGCAGGAAAACTGCTATAGTTAATATCAGAAAAACAAGAACCAGAATACAATACACCTGTTCAACTGACTTTCCACAATGAATAGACAGGCAAGAATGAGAAAGGCAAGGCATTAGCATATTTAAGTTCCTTCTTTTAGATTATTTACTGTCAGCCAATTTTAAAGTCAAGCTTTAAAAAGTGGTACAAATAATGACTTTTAAAAAGTAGTGTTCTGGCCGGGCACAGTGGCTCACACCTGTAATCCCAGCACTTTGGGAGGCTGAGGCGGGCAAATCACGAGGTCAAGAGATCAAGACCATCCTGGCCAATATGGTGACACCCATCTCTACTAAAAAATACAAAAATTAGCTGGGCGTGGTGGCACATGCCTGTAGTCCCAGCTACTTGGGAGGCTGAGGCAGGAGAATTGCTTGAACCCGGGAGGCAGAGGTTGCAGTGAACCGAGATTGTGACACTGCATTCCAGCCTGAAACCTGGCAATACAGCAAGATTCTGTCTCAAGAAAAAAAAAGGTAGTGTTCTTTGTGTATTGTATAGACACAGTCTCATCAGTTACTATACATGGTGGCACTTTTGAGCTCACTATTCAGCTTGCTAAGGCATCTGGTAGCCAAATAATCATGGTAGAGGGAAGATACATACAAGACTCTAACCTGAAAAGTTCCAATAAAACAGCCTGGTCTGGTTTCAGAGCATCTCTTAGAGACTGAACTCAACTCTCCGAGCAAAACTAGAATCTCCAAGCTTGAGAACTAAATACCAGATCCATGCTGTGAGCAACAGATGGTTCTCAATGACTCCTTTAAAGGGCCTGTCCAAGGGACCACTGCATTTGTGTATAATCTTTTTAAAACCAACAACCAATCATTTCCTCACATCCCCAAAGCAAATAATTCAGAGTGTGTGGGCTCATGCACACATACACACAACCTAGTCATACAACCATTCTCAAGAACACATGAGAAAAAGTCTTCAACAGTGGTGATTCTTTTGGGACTAAGGACCTCTAACAACTGTGTCCCAACATTCCTTAAGGTATTTGTGAAAAGAACATTTCAAAGTTCTGAGGTTGCTAGTACTATTAATTTCTCAGGTCAAATACAAGTCCCGTATCTAGGGATTGGAATATTAGTTAAGATTAATGTTGTATTTGTATAGTTAGGTTATTACACATAATATATATATAGGTAGGTCAAATTAACTATTTCATTTGAACCTGCTTCAATTTGATGTTGGATGCTTCTATTATAAATGTCTAATTTGAATTAGAGCAAAAATACGCAGCAATGGTAGCATGTTATACTGTCCACAGTCCAAAGTTGAACACATCTTATAAAAACCTAGTTTAAATATGCTATCTAACAATCTGGAAAAGTAAATTAAAATTGGCCATAGTTCATGACCAGTTTCCTTAATGCAATACATTCTCTTTTCATTTTTGTTATCTCCTCCTGATACATCATCACAATGGTAGAAGGCAAAGTTCACCCCTACAGTTAATAAAATACTATATGAAGTGTGGAATTAACAACTGTAATTCTAGTTATGGGAGATTCACTTACCCTTCGGCATAACCTATCCTTTGGTGATTTTCCAACCTAAAAGACAAAATGTTGTAATATTTAATAATTTAAATAAAAAGACATTACTATGGTACAGATAAGAAAAAGTATTCAAATTTAAAAACCATAAATGCATCTATAAATAAATGTGGCAGCCTCATTAATTAGCTGTTGTCTCTACCCATGGTAGATGCAATTAAATTTGAGGTTAAACTTAATGTCACACTGGGCTCAAGAATAATCCTTTTCAAATATAAATTACATATTTCTGAACTATTTTTTTTTGTTTCTGAACTATTAAATAAGAAAAAACTCTAAAAATCTGGCCCTCACTTTGTACAGTCAAATAACTGTGTTGACTAAAAACCGAGAGCTTAGGCCAGGTGTAGTGGCTCATGCCTGTAATCCCAGAACTTTGGGAGGCCAAGGTGGGCTGATCACTTGAGATCAGGAGTTCAAGACCAGCCGGGCCAACATGGTGAAACCCTGTCTCTACTAAAGATACAAAAATTAGTTGGGTGTTGTGGCATGCACCTGTGGTCCCACCTACTAGGGAGGCTGAGGCAGGGGAATCACTTGAACCCGGGAGGTGGAAGTTGCAGTGAGCCAAGATTGTATCACTACACTCCAGCCTGGGCAAAAAGAGTGAGACTTCATCCCACCCCCACCAAAGAAAAACAAACAAAAAAAACCCCCAGAGCCTAACTCAAGGATGCTAATCAAGAACACCTAAGAATTTGGCCTGTTGATAAAGACACAATCGTTTCAAATAGAAAGGAAAAACACTCTAAAGCATATGAGAGTTATATTCTAGCTCAGAAAGATTTCCTTATGCAGTAAGTACTTATTAAGATTCTACTGTATATGTCTACAGTGTAATAAGTGGGAGGTAAAAGTTCTGCCCTCAGAAATACTACCTGATAAGAGAGAAAACTCACAGGAGACAGTGGGAGAAAAACCTGACCTCGCTACCACTTGCTGGGATTACCACAAGAGCCTTGAAACAACCAAGCTCAGCCAACCGCAATCCCAAGATATTTTGTCTGTTGCCTAAATAATCTTTTTAAACACAAATCTGAATATATAATTCCTGTGCTTAAAATTGCCCCAGTGTCTTCAATATAAAATAATAGCTACAATTTACGGAGTCACATGTGCCAGCCCCTGTGCTAAGCTTACACATACTACCAGAAAATCCAAATCCACAGCCTGCACAAGAAATTCTTCATCTTAGCTTCTCTTTTCTCCTAATATAGCCTATGTTCCAGCAATACCAAGCTAATTACAGTTCTCTGAATACAACCAGTTGCCTCATATCTCCAGGACGGCTGGGATACACTTTCTTCTCACCTACTTAAGTTGGAAGCCTTCCCCTTGTCTTGTTATTTATTTCCTCCTCTTCTGAGCTCCAAAAACTCCCTATTGTCTGTTTACCTGGTATTCAAACTGTGAGCTCTTTGAGGGCCAGGACTGTAACTTCCATTGGTTCAACCACAGAACCTAGCATAGTCTTGGCACATGAGAAACACACATTATAATAAAGACTTATTGAATCACAAATTTCCTGCTTCCTAGTTTAGGACTATTTTCACCCCAAAGTAGTGAAGATCAAATGTGACTGTGGATGTGAGAATGCTGTGAAATTACAAATTGTAACACACACATAAATTACAGTTTATTGTTACTCTCTCGACAGAGGAGGGGGTCAGAGGTGAAGTTGAATAGGAGAACAACATCATAAAGGCCAAAAGATGCAAGTTCCAAGAAAGAAGCTAAGCAGTCAAGGAAGAAGAGCACAGAGGAAAGACGGGTTAGTTTTAACTAGAAATATGTTATCAAAAACATCCAAGAAAGCAATTTCAAGGGGAGCAGTGGCCTAAAGTTGGGTCTTGGTTGTGGTGCTATTCATGGTACAGAAATGACTGTGACTATACAGTTAAAAGAATATGTTTTCATTACAGTGGTAATTCTCTTAGCATCCACTCATCTGATGCTACATTAATCTACATTGTTGAGTGGCCTGTAAAACATACTAACTAGTGCTCCTGGCCAGTCAGCTGGAGACTAGGCTGTTACCCTCAGCAGCTTCTGCTCCCACCAGTTGAGTTCTATGCTTACATGTTATGTTTGTTCCCAAAGCTATTCATGCTAGTTGTACATGTCACTGTAATTATGTCACTTAATTCAATAACTGATGAAATATGAATGATAAAAAAGGGGGAGTTATTTACATGAATGCTATGTTGAATGCTTTTAAAGGTTTATGGAGGAGAATAACTCCTAGGTCTTTTGGATTAGATACAGAGCAAGGAACTACAAAAATTATAGAAATCTAAAGGTTATAACTTAGATTACATAACAACTTCAAAAAATAAGATCCAGCCATGATAGGAAATGCATCATGGGTGAGGTTTTTGCTAGAAAACCAAAGGAGAACTGCAATCAACTCCATTCAAAGAAAATATCTTGGCCCTTTAGGAGGACGAGGCAGACAGATCATGAGCTCAAGAGATTGAGACCATCCTGGCCAACATGGTGAAACCCCATCTGTATTAAAAATACAAAAATTAGCTGGGTGTGGTGGCGTGCACCTGTAGTCCCAGCTACTTGGGAGGCTGAGGCAGGAGAATCGTTAGAACCCAGGAGGTAGAGGTTGCAGTGAGCCAAGATTGCACCACTGCACTCCAGCTTGGCAACTGCATTCCAGCTTGGCAACAGAGCTAGACTTTGTCTCAAAAAAAAAAAAAAATAAAATAAAATAAATCTTGGCTTTATATCGAAGATCGGTAAGTGTAAATTTCTACATTTTAATTTGAAATAAAATGCAAATCCTTGCTTGAATCACCACCAGTCCTAATATCTTTAGTTAAGGGGCTTTTATAATATAACAGACTCTTTCTGAGGATTTAGAGCTCTTCTTCATGTCATTAAAATGCCAGAACTGGGCATTACGTTTAACTGAGCATGAGTAAAATCTAATTATCAAATTAAAAAATAGTCTAACAAAGCCTAACGTCGACCAGTCTTTTTAATATTAGTCAATTAAGAGAACCAAATAAATAAGAAGTCAATACATGAAACTACCTTACCTTATCCATTAAGTATGTAGCGGCAGAAAATCTTTTAACTAAGAACGTATTCCACAACATCAGCGCAATGCCTAGATAGCAAGTAAAAGTAAAGTAGTAAATAGAATGCTTATATATTCTCACTTTTATTATATATAACCAATTACTGTCTTTCTTAAGTTTATTAAACTACATGGACTATATATTTTGATTTCATTTTTTATATCTTATGTAATACTACAAAGTTAATGAAATCTTTAATAAAAATCAGAACTGGACTGTAGAAGAATATTTCAAATTTGCCAATAAGCATTAAGAAAAAGAGCCAAATCATTAGTTATGAGAGAAATAGAAAGTCACAGTGAGAAAGCATGACACAGCCACCAAAAAGGCTAAAACCAATTTTTAAGTTACAATGCCAAGTATTAATGAGGATATGGAACAAATGGAACACTCATGCATTACTGGTGGTATAATAACTTGGTGAAACCAAACGGGAAACGGTTGGGTGGTAGCTACTGAAGCTAAACGTGTCTGCTGTATCACTCGACAATTCTACTGCTGGGTATACACACAAGAGAAATGAATACAGAAGATATGTACGAGAGTATTAGGAACAGTTTTATTCCTGACAGCCAAACACTAGAAACAATCCCAATGTCTGCCAATTGATTTTTTTCCTATGTAACTATAAATTAAAGTAATATATAAAAAAGTATTAAAAACAAAATATAAAAAAAAACTTTATTTTTAAAAAAAAAACCAGTCTGGGCAACATGGCCAGAATCCATCTCTATGAAAAAATGTTTAAAAAAGTCGCCAGGCATGGTGGTGCATGGCTATAGACCGACTCGGAGGCTGAGGTGATAGGTTAGCCTGAACTCGAGTTCAAGATTACAGTGAGCTATGACTGCACCACTATACTCCAGCTGGGGTAATAAAGCAAGACCCTGTCACTCACTACGCACTGAGCTGTAGCATTAAAATTAAATTTCTGAAACAGTTGTCAATTAGGCAGTATAAACATGGCATTTCACATGCTGTTATTAGTACCCTTGCAGCTGAGTGAGTCTGTCTATGAGTAAGGTCCCTCACAGGCTGTGAGAGCCAGGAACCTTACTCGATCGGTAAAGGTACAAATGGGTAAGAGTCTGACTTGAAGAAATACTAGTCTGAAGTCAGTTAGTAACTTAATAATTTTATTAATAAGGATAGAATAATTTAAACATGATATTTTCCCAATGAGTCAGGGTAAATTTTTTCTTTTTGGATGAATGTAAGATCTAAGAGATGAATAAGTAATTTTCAAGTTCTCTTCAAGTAAAATGGGACATATTCCACCTGCAAGAATGTGATAGAAGTGAAAAAGAAGTAGCTTCTGGGTGTGGGGGGGGGGGGGTGCTAGGGGGAGGGACAGTGGGGGGGTGGGAAGGTTGGCGAGGGATAATATGGGGGAGAAATGCCAGATATAGGTAATGGGGGGATGGAGGCAGCAAACCACATTGCCATGTATGTACCTATGCAACAATCTTACATGATCAGCACATGTACCCCAGACCTAAAGTACAATTAAAAACAACAAACAGTAGCTTCTCAAGAATTTATCACAGAGACATAAGGTGATACCTCCTCTTACCCAGCCTAACACCAAGTCTCATCATTATTAAGGTTACTAACTAGCCTGGTGCTGATATCTTCAATTCCTATAAAGAAACCCATCTGTCTATTAAAGGGAATCTGTTTACAAGTTCAATATTTTTTAAGGAGACATTAGTAGTTGCCAAGGTCTGGCAGCTAATGGGAGAATATTCACATCCATTATAAGAAGCATAAGATAGTTGCTACAATCTAATCTTATTAGGCTCTTGGCTATCACAATTTTTCATAAGGATTACAGTCCTGAGACATCCATCCCTCTTTCCTTCACTATCTGTGAAGGGTGTAATTAAGACAGCTGTTCTGCAGCTATCATTGATTCCCTCTTTCCTTGGAAAGACAGATGCAGAACAGCTGCCTTAATTATTCCCCAGGAATAGTAGTCAGCTTGGGGAACAGAAGTGGTGATTACCATCAGTTCTTTTGCCCGTTTCTAAGTAGCATTTTCCCAAGTAGTTAACATGGCCAGTACTGTTTATTTTATTTTTTAGAGACAGGGTCTCACTCTGTCACCCAAGCTGGATGCAGTGGCACAATCATAGTTCACTGTAGCCTTGAACCACTGGCCTCAAGCGACCCTTACACCTGAGCCAATACACAGTAATACGTAGGTTGCAGAATAATCAAATAAAAATTTAATAGGCTGTGAATCTTTAAATTTACATCCTGTTAAGTCAGGAAGTCTCTTTTAAATCAACCAGTGATGTTTCTAATATCTGTTTACTTACCATTTTGAATATGTGCATTAAGAATATGCTTCAAGTGTTCTATTGACCTAACAAAAAAACGTGCTTCCTTCCATACAGGGGAGAAAAAAAAGAGAAAGAAAAAGAGTATCATTTAATAGGTTTTACCATTATCAATAGAGACTTCTTACATAAATTTCTGTATAACGCTACCTAAGAATGTTGCAATAATAGGGTAAGAAGTAACTTTTGATAAAGTGCCCCTCTTCAACTCACATTACCTATACAATGATTAATTCCTAGCAGCTCCTAGGTCATATGGGCTAACATCTGAATTCAAATTTGCAGTGGTTTTTAAATCATAGCAATATTCTCTCCAATAAATACTTGAATTTCATACAGATGTAAAAACAATAAGCTTGCTTTTGTAGTACAATTCATTTGTTATTCAACAAATATTTATTGAGAATCTACTCTGCACCAAGCCCTATCTGAAGCACCACAGATTCCATAATGAACAAAACAGACCCAAAGTCTTGCCTTCGCTGAGTTTAAATTCTAGTGAGGGACCCATTATGATCGCCATTCAGGCTGGAGTGTAGTGGCGTGATCTTGGCTCCCTGCAACCTCCACCTCCCAGGTTCAAGCAATTCTCCTCTCTCAGCCTCCCAAGTGGCTGGGATTATAAGCGCCCACTACCACACCCGGCTAATTTTTGTATTTTTAATAGAGACAGGGTTTCACCATGTTGCTCAGGCTGGTCTTGAACTCCTAACTTCAGGTGATCCGCCTGCCTGGACCTCTCAAAGTGCCGAGAATATAGGCGTGAGCCACCACACCCGAGAAAGAAAAAGAGGTATCATTTAACAGGTTTTACCATTAAATGATACTTACCATATTTATTTATTATGTTTATTAATATAAACATAATAAATACATTATATTTAGTATGTTAGTGGTAACTGCCAAAGAGAAAAAAATTAAAGCAGGGAAGGAAATATGAAATATCACATGGGATGTCTGAAATTCAATTCTTTCTAATTAAAGTAGTTTACATATTAAAACTCAAATACAGTATGCAACACTAATGAAATCATCCAGATGTCTGCTAAATAATTTTGTAGCTTATACATCATCATCAAACACATCATCATTACCAATACATACTGTGTTGAAATTTGTCTGAAGGTAATTTTATTGTTTTGAGCCTTACAAAATTGTGTATGTCAAATGGTGGAGCTGAGACAGTGGCTGGATGGGGCAAGATGAGTATTTAACAGGAAAAACAAGTAAAATAACTTCTTTTAAATGTAAGCAATACTAATGATAATGATAACACTAATCAAAATGTTATGCACTATGCATTCATTTTCCCAAAAAATGCAATAACCTTTTGAGATAACTACTATTATAGCCCTCATTTTAGGAGAAAGTTGAAACAAAGAGACCAGAAACTGTGTGCTATGATTATTAAAAGCTATATGCAGCAGCCATGGGGCTTGATGTCAGCTTTGTCTATGTCCTCTCTGCAAGTTGCCTTTGGTTTATAAACAAATGCTATAGGCCGGGTGTGGTGGCTCACGCCTATATTCTCAGCACTTTGAGAGGTCCAGGCAGGCGGATCACCTGAAGTTAGGAGTTCAAGAACAGCCTGAGCAACATGGTGAAACCCCGTCTCTATTAAAAATACAAAAATTAGCCGGGTGTGGTAGTGGGCGCTTATAATCCCAGCCACTTGGGAGGCTGAGAAAGGAGAATTGCCTGAACCTGGGAGGTGGAGGCTGCAGGGAACCAAGATCATGCCACTACACTCCAGCCTGGGGAACAGAGTGAAATTCCAACTCAAAAAACAAAAAACAAAACAAAACAAAACAAAACAAATGCTATTAAGCAGAATTTTCTTCTTAAATGCCACTTTTTTAGACTTGAATCTGAAATTAATTCATTCCGATTTTAGAAATTATGTTCTTATTCTAGACATAACATTCCTTTTTAATAAAATGGAAAAGTAACTCATTTAAGTAGAGAGCCTAAATATGATTGCCATTCAGGCTGTAGTCAACTCAAGGGAGTGATTTGAGGGGCATTAAGAGGATCCTCTGTCCTAAAATCATTTTTTGGTCAAGGTTTAATTGATCAAAGACTATTCCTTTATTTAAATCACTTACTTTTGTAATGTCTTCCTTTAATATGTAAGCGATTAGTTTTTTGGAGGAAGGAAGAGTATTGTTTCCATTAATATATTAGCATGAATTGGTTCATCTGTGAGAGTTCTCTACAGTGCAACTGCATACAAGGATGATAAAGGTAAGAATTTTGATTTGAGAGGAATAATTTACCAGGGCACTGACTAGGGAGGTTTAAGTGAAGGACCGATTGGCAGAATATTTACAGTATGTTTTTATACCTTATTTGATCATGGCACCTTCATTTTAAAAAGGAGGGGAGAAGGAAGAAAATAACAGGCCAGAGATTCAGTGACTCTCTTGAGCCAGAAGCTTGTCAGCAATTCAGCTGGGATCTAAATCTCGGCCTTCTGTCTCCGGCTTGGGGCCTTTCCCCTATGCTGATTCTAGATTGCAAATGCCCTGGTAGAAACAGTGGCTACCAAAAGCAATAGAAAACGACGCCTGAGCAGAGAACTGAAAGGGCAATCTGGCACAATATGCCTCTTTGTTCTTCTGAGGCAAATAGAAGTAACAGACAAATACAGACATATTTGAACAATCAGACGCTAGGTTGATGTCAGGACCTTCACTCTTGACTTCTATCATGATGACTATAATATTAAGAATATTCTGGGTCCAGCATGGTGGCTCATGCCTGCAATCCCAGCACTTTGGGAGGCTGAAGTGGGCAGATCACAAAGTCAGGAGTTCGAGACCAGCCTGGCCAACATGGGGAAACCCCATCTCTACTAAAAATATAAAAATTAGCCAAGCATGGTGGTGTGCGCCTGTAATCCCAGCTATTTGGGAGGCTAAGGCAGGAGAATCGCTTGAACCCGGGAAGCAGAGGTTGCAGTGACTCGAGATCGCACCATTGCACTCCAGTCTGGGTGACAGGTTGAGATGTCTCAAAAAAAAAAAAAAAAAAACAAAACCAAAAAAACGAATATTCTGTTAGGTTGGTGCCATTTCATGCAGGAATTCAGAAAGAAAGAAACAATATACTTGTCACAACCTAACTAGGGAGTAGGGCAAAGCACACAGGTTTCAGATAAAGAGAAACACTTCACTTAGCTGTGTGCCTGCAGGGAAGAAACTTAAATTCTCTGAGCCCTAGTTTTTTCTTCTCCAATGACAGTACCTACACGTTACAGGTTTACTGTGAGGATTATAAGAGAAAACACACGAAAAAGGTCTACCCTAGTTAGTACAGAGGCATTACAACGGGAAAAAGCCAGTGTTTAGAATAAGCTCTTTCATTACAGTCCCCCACATATGAATAGCATGAATGCAGAAACAGAAATAACATGAAAGAGGTAACGAGAAATCTTACCTCTGGATCTTTATTCCATTGAACAACATACTCCCAGCAGCAATGTGCATGCAACACATCTAGCTCAAGGCTACAAGGAAACTGCTCGTATGCTAAATGCAGTAGGTCTGAAAGTCAGAAGAAAGCAGAGATGTTATTTTTTTCCTTGACAGACACTTGGTCTCATCTTTCTACTCTGGATTTCATATTTCTAATTATTTGTGTATCACCTGGTATGGCTCCTAAGTCCGTCTCCACCTCTGATACCTCAAGGAAACCTCTGTTAACACCTTCTTTGGGTTCATCTGGGTTTTCTACATCTCTTTCATTAGCCAGCTTTAATACTTCAGGGCTGAGGTCCTGTTTAAATATCCACTTGGCTACACTGTCTGCAATGCCACCTATAGTTTGGAGACAAGAAAGAAAATAAAAATTTACAACACACAAGGCAGTGTTTGCCAATGGGAGCCAAGATGGTTCATAACCTACATTTCCTTATGAAGAGATTTAAGTACCACATTCATTTCTGAGCCTGAAGGTGACCCGAAAAAGCCATGAGATTTACAGCAGTGTTACTACCTACCACGCAACTTGTGCGGGGCAACAAGCAGGATATTTTATTGTTGACACTACGGTATGCGCATGTGAACTTATATTCATCTGATATTTTCTGAGAGTATAAGGATGCCCTGACGTATATCAAAATATATGTCAGGGCATCCTTATACTCTCAGAAAATATCAGATGAATATAAATGCACATGCGCATACCATATGCTTTCTATGTCCACAGATTTAAAATACACTTTACCAGATAAAAACAAAGAAATTGGCTGAGCATGATGGTTCACGCCTGTAATCTCCAGCACTTTGAGAGGCCGAGGCTGGTGGATCACCTGAGGTCAGGAATTGAGACCAGCCTGTACAACATGGAGAAAGCCCATCTCCGCTAAAAATACAAAATTAGCCGGGCGTGGTGGTGCATGCCTGTAATCCCAGCTATTCAGGAGGCTGAGGCAGGAGAATTGCTTGAACCCGGGAGGTGGAGGTTGCAATGAGCCGAGATCACGCTATTATACTCCAGCCTGGGCAACAAGAGTGAAACTGCATCTCAAAAAACAAACAGATTAATATATCCTTAAAATACTTTTACTTAAATTATAAGTGAAAATAGATTGTTTAGTATGACACTTGTCTAGGCTCCTAAGGGCAATATATTACCCTTTTTTTTTTGGATGGAGTCATGCTTTGTTGCCCAGGCTGGAGTGCAATGGCATGATCTTGGCTCACCGCAACCTCTGCCTGCCAGGTTCAAGCGATTTCCCTGCCTCAGCCTCCTGAGTAGCTGGGATTGCAGGTGCACACCACCATGCCCAGCTAATTTTTTTGTATTTTTAGTAGAGAGCATTTCACCATGTTGGCCAGGCTGGTCTTGAACTCCTGACCTCCGGTGATCCACCTGACTTGGCCTCCCAAAGTGCTATGATTACAGGCATGAATCACTGTGCCCAGCCAATATCACTTTTAATAATCAACTAATTTGCCTATATGAAATATCTCTGGGCCTAATTTAGCCATAGCTAATCAACAGCATACTGTATCATGTTTCAGTCATCAATATAGTACAAAAAACTGTAAACACATGCTGAAAAACATTCCAGATGTTTAAAGAGTCCTGTTAATTATCGAAAACAAATTACACTTCTTCTATGGTTTACCAAAACTTTCTCTCTCAGTCTTTCCTCTTCTTTTGATTCAAATAACAACCTTCCACAAAAAGAATGCTTCACAGTAAATTCACAATTATCAGTGAAAATAAATGTGAGCAGTGTGCTGGGTGATCTCATTTCTTATGTTTCTTCTAAAACATTTGAAAATTCTCATTCCAAAATTAAGCCCCTGATTCCACTGCTTAGGTTAATATTCAAATAGCATCCTCACCCTTTCACTAGGTGGCAACATGACATTTGGTGAGTTTACAATAAAAAAATGGTCACAAGTTTATAAAGAATGAGAAAATGAGTAAGCTAAATAAAAATCTATAAATATATAGGTATTTATAAAGCTTACACACAGTTCTTCCAGTATCAAATGCCTAAAAGAGCTGGGATAAAAAGTGTGAGCACCCAAAGACAACTAAAAATGTAAGATGTTTATGTTCCTGCAAGATATAAGCACAGGAACCCAAACGACTCCAGGACAGTAGAAAGTGATGCATCAGAACAGAGGAATAAAGTTCTATGGATATTAGGGGAAAAAAGAGAAAATTTGCAGTTAGCGAATATGAAGGGTTTCTTGGATGAGAAGCATTTGAGCTGGATATTGAAAGATGAGTAAGATTTCGATATTCATGAGTGAGAGAGGCAGGGAAAGGGAAGAGGATAGGCCCAGATCTAAGACAGGATGCACATGGATGCTTTATTTTAACTAAAATCTAGGAAGCAAGTATGAAAGAAATAGAAAAATCAGTTGGATTCAAAGTCAAAAGTTTTTGGAGAGCAAGCTTAAGAGTTTATGCTTAAGGCATTTAAAGGCAATTCTTTTTTTTTTAAGAGAATTAAATCGCTTTATTGATTACACATGATAATGGATGCTACATAAGCTTCATTCCCATCTATAATTTTATCTGGTACTATTATTCAAATTAGATATATTGCAAAGGATGTGCCGACAATCATCTTTATAACCAATAATTCTATGATTTTGCTTGGGTGATCCCTTTTAATCGTGAACTTCAGTCACAACAGTAACTATTAGTTCAACTACACCAAGGTTTCTGAAGACCATGGCTTCTCCACCCAAGCAGGGTGTATATAATTTCCAAATAGAACCTGGCATCACCCTGAAGGAATTCTAAGTTCACACTCTTGGGGAAATTTACCAAGATGGCTTCAGAGTAGACTAACTTTACACAGCACATTAAAAAAAAAAGACATTTATTCAGCGTCACGATCAGACTATTACATTTAGCAATCAACAGCATGGGTGCAAAAAAAAAAAAAAAAAAGAGAAAGAAAAAAAATCTACATTAAAACCCTTTGTTGGAATGCTTTACACTTACCACAGAACAGAAACTAAAATAACCTGTTATACAATTAGTCACAAATGCAGTCCTCGAGTTTTTTGCCCATACACATGAGTATTTGTCTAAATCATGTCTTCTTTGCAGCAGCTAGGCCTTGCCGCCACTGTGCTTGGCTTAGTTCACAAATCTGTTGTAACCTGTAGCTTCCCTGTCACTTCTCTGGCTCTCTTCTCCTGCTAAGCTTTGTTTCCTAATTAAAATCTTCTGCCACTGCCACAGCTACTGCTGCTACTGGAACCGCCACAGCCACCTTGGTTTCGTGGTTTGGCAAAGTATTGGCCGCCAACACCATAGGGGCCAGAGCTTCTGCCTCCCAACTTTCCTCCCTTCATGGGTCCAAAATTTGAAGACTGATTGTTGTAACTGCCAAAATCATTGCAGCTTTCACCACCTCCAAAACTGCCTCCATCATTAACAAATCCATTATAGCCATCCCCCACTGCCACCATATCTACCACCACCAAAGCCACCAGGACCAAAGTTGTCATTCCCCACCGAAACCACCTCCACGACCACCACCAAAGTTTCCAGAACCACTTCGACCTCTTTGGTTGGATGAAGCACTAGCCATCTCTTGCTTTGACAGGGCTTTCCTAACTTCACAGTCGTGGCCATTCACAGTATGGTATTTCTGAATGACAGTCTTATCCACAGAGTCATGGTTGTCAAAGGTTACAAAGGCAAAGCCCCTTTTCTTGCCACTGCCTCTGTCAGTCATGATTTCAATCACTTCAATTTTTCCATACTGTTCAAAATAATCTCTTAGGTGATGTTCTTCAGTGTCTTCTTTAATGCCACCAACGAATATTTTTTTCACAGTTAAGTGGGCACCTGGTCTTTGAGAATCTTCTCTTGAGACAGCTCTCTTGGTTCCACAACTCTTCCATCCACTTTGTGTGGCCTTGCATTCATGGCTGCATCCACCTCCTCCACAGCTGCATACATGACAAACCCAAAGCCCCTGGAGCGCTTGGTGTTTGGATCTCTCATTACCACACAGTCTGTGAGTGTTCCCCATTGCTCAAAATGGCTCCTGAGGCTCTCATCGGCTGTTTCAAAGCTCAACCCTCCAATGAAGAGCTTCCTCAGCTGTTCCGGCTCCTTAGGAGACTCTGACTTAGACATGATCGCAGGGAGAAGAGAGACTTTAATGACACTTCTTCGGTGGCGTCCACGGGCAGCGGCAATTCTTGAACTTACTGGTCTCATGATCCCCTTAAAATTACTGGCAACCCCAAAGAACTTTGGTTTATGAGTTATAGCTGTCAATCTTTATGGTACTAAAAATTAAAACTGATAAATTTAAAAAATATTTTATTAGTCCATTTTAAAATGAAAATAATAAACTGATTACATGTTAATATTTTATGAAAATAATTATATTTGATCAAACAATCCCACTACTGGGTATATACCCAAAAGATTATAAATCATTCTACTATGAAGACTCATGCACACGTATGTTTACTGCAGCACTGTTCACAATAGCAAAGACTTGGAACCAACCCAAATGCCTATCAATGATAGACTGGATGAAGAAAATGTGCACATATATACCCATGGAATACTATGCAGCCATAAAAAAGGATGAGTTCATGTCCTTTGCAGGGACATGGATGAAACTGGAAACCAGCATTCTCAGCAAACAAAGGAACAGAAAACCAAACACTGCATATTCTCACTCATAAATGGGAGCTGAACAATGAGAACACATGGACCAGAGAGGAAACATCATAAACTGGGGTCTACTGGGGGTGGGAGTCTAGGGGAGGGATAGCATTAGAAGAAATACCTAATGTAGATGACAGGTTGATGGATGCAGCAAACCACCATGGCACGTGTATACCTATGTAACAAACCTGCACGTTCTGCACATGTATCCCAGAACTTAGTATAAAAAAAAAAACAACTACATTTCCCAGTGCAAAAAAAAAAAAGGGATATTTGGTGAGAAAAGTGGCACTACTTTACATATTTGCACATCTGTGTAATGTCTGGCTTCTATCTGGAATCTCCAATCAGCTTTGACATTCAATCTATTGTGCTCTGTTGTTTTGGTTGAAGCATACAAGGAAAATTTGACCTATACAGACATGCAGGTGAAAAAAGGACTCCTGAGGTCCTCTGACCACTCTTTGAGAATCACTGCCATTTTCTTAGGCAGAGGGATGCACCTAACAATTCCTGAGCGTGGAACTGACCAAATGAGACTTTAGAGAAAATTAATTTAGAGAAAGTATATAGAAAGTTATTGTTATTTTTTAAATCTGAGTGTATTTTTCTTTCCCTATTCTTTCAGTCATTTCTATTAAAAGAAACCTTCATAATATAAAAACATGGATGCAAATGATCACATAAACTCAGCTTACCTTTTCCTCCTTCTAATAACTTTTTAACAGAAAGCCTTAGAAGTGGCTCAGTCTGCAGCGATGACACTTTGGAGCTCTGAGTGTTCCCTTTGCTGTGAAGCAGAGTCTGAAGTATAAGACAATCCTCCAGCTGTTTCAGAAGGAGTTTCCAGTACTCAGTGTCAAGAGAAAGGGCTTCCCAGGAATCAGTGAGGGCCTCTGAATCTGCACCCAAAACTGTTTGGAAAAACTAATAAAAAATGCACTGGTGATTCTCTGCCAAAGATTCTGAATCAATATTAACTCAAATGAGCTTTTAACTTGAAAGATGATGGATACTGAGGATACATCACAAAGCAACACATAAATGCTATTTTACAAGTATTACTACTGGGTTGGATGAAACATGAGGGTCAGGAGTAGACTGGAGACTCATAGGCAAGGATGGTGACTTCAGATATTTGTAAGGAGTCCTGCACTAATGACCCCATTCAACCAGGGTACATTTCGAAGTTTTCTGGGTCATCTTTGGCAAGGGCCACAGTTTTGTCTATCAGTACCAATCAAAATACTTATGTCTCTTCAGAATACACTCTTCAACTTAAAAAAAAATATGAAATGTCATCTCTCCCCATCATAAAGAACATTTCAAGAGGGCAATATTAAATTGAGCCTATAAACAACAGTGACTGACAAAGTTAAGTGTCTCTCCACAGACATATTTAGGTGTCTCATCTAAATGAATGTAACACCCCCCTGGAAAAAATTATTTGATCCGCCATGAGCTGTAAAGGAAATCTGAGTCCTTAAGAGATGAGAAAAAAACACAGTAGGATACTGCCATTGGCAACTGCTAAATTCAAGTATGGACGGCATCATGCTGAATAAACAAATTAAGGGGAGCACCTCTCATCCCTTTCCCTAATCCCCCCCCCACAAAAAAAAAACCCAGAAAAGGAAAGCATCCCCTTAGCCTATGGCTGTGTACAGATCAAAGCCATACCTTTGCCCACTTACTTTTTTCTCTGTCATGTTGTTTGATATCTGTGCAGCAACAGAATGCCCAACATGTGCAGACAATAGAGCAGCTCCATTGTTCTCAGACTGAATACAGGCTGTGCGCATCTGCTGCCACCATGGCGACACAGACTGAGAATCCCAGGTCTCATCGATGGCCACTACAGGGATAGGAGAAAACTCAAAAATAAACCCTTACCCTGTCTATTTCTTTGTGTAACCATTTATGGTAAACATAATGTTAAAACTAAGTTCCCTACTGATGTGTTTTTTTATTTCTCAATGAAGTGGAAAATAAACCTAACAATCTATTTTATTCAGAACATTTCTATTCCATTTATTTATGATCTTTTAGTCATCTTTGTTCTGAATCAATATTAAATCCTTATTTGGAATATTTCATCATTATTGAAAACTACTGAATTTTTTTTTTTGAGACAGAGTCTCACTCTGTCACCCAGGCTGGAGTGCAGCAGTGTGATCTCAGCTCACTGCAACCTCCACCTCCTGGGTTCAAGCAATTCTCCTGCCTCAGCCTCCTGAGTAGCTGGGATTACAGGTGCCCGCCACCACGCCCAGCTATTTTTTTGTATTTTTAGTAGTGACAGGGTTTCACCATGTTAGCCAGGATGGTCTTGATCTCCTGACCTCGTGACCTGCCCGCCTCGGCCTCCCAAAGTGCTGGGATTACAGGTGTGAGCCACTGTGCCCGGCCTGAATATTTTAATATAATAGATTAATATTCTGATAATCATATAAAAAATAAAAAGAAAAACATTACCTCCCCTGCAGACCACTCCATTTGCCTAAGATGTATTGTTCAAATCATATTTTTATGATGATACAAAATATAAAATTTCATAAATTAAAACTTAAGTCAAATACATTAAGAGTATTCTATTAATAAATAAAAGAATCTGCATGGTGAAATGTTTTGTACACTATAGACTCCTTTTGTTAAGGGATCCTATCGACTCTCCCATCTTGTTGTGACATTTCAAACACTAAACTTTGCTTATGAGAGCATTAGCTAAAATCCTGAGATTCTGAACTACGATATGCACTAGCATCCTACCTTTCATCTTGCTCAGGAGAGACAGCATTTTATGAAGACAGCAGATAGACTGCGGTTTATCCAAAATATCCTTTTCCTTAGAAAGCCAAACACTCAGGAGCAGAGACTGAAATCAAATTTAAATCTTTTTCAGTCTAAAAAAAATTTAACATAGACAAAATCTTATACTTTCCTAGACAGCAAATGCATGCATATGGATGATGCAGCTTCTTGAGGTGAAAAAGTAAGTGGTTGCTTGCTGTATCATGCAATATGAGAGGGAGAATGAAGTACCTTGTCTACCTAAGAGATTACAACCTGTTGTATATTTAAACTTCACTGTTTCCAACTCTTCTTTGTTAAGCATTGCCTTCCAATCCAAATCTCTATTAAGGAGCATATTATCAGAAAGGAGTTACTACCACGTGAGCATAGATTTGCTGTTTTTTTTTTTTTTGAGATGGAGTTTCGCTCTTGTTGCCCAAGCTGGAGTGCAATGGCGCGATCTCAGCTCACTGCAACCTCCGCTTCCTGGGTTCAAGTGATTCTCCTGCCTCAGCCTCCTGCGTATCTGGGATAACAGGCATGTGCCACCACACCCAGCTAATTTTTTTGTATTATTAGTAGAGACAGGGTTTCCCCATGTTGGTCAGGCTGGTCTGGAACTCCTGACCTCAGGTGACCTGCCTACCTCGGTCTCCCAGAGTGCTGGGATTATAGGTGTAATCCACCACACCTGGCCGATTTTCTGTTGATTAACGAGGTGCCACTGGCTGTAGGGTCTGACTGAGAGACTCACCCAGATCTCTCAGCCCAGGAGTCAGAGCCTCCCTGACAGGCTCGCCAACCTCTATCTCACTCCTGAGGGGATCTCAGCTCAGGGCCCTCTCACTGCAGCTGGAGAACTATCCTATCTGTGTAGGAACTTGCTGGAAGACACCCCTCTCTGAGCCAACATGAGACAAACCAGCCTCCATTCCCACAGCTGATCTTGAGAGGGCCCAGTCTCAGCTCCAGCCCCTCCTGTTGCAGTCGAGGAATTACCTCACTTGTGCAAGAACCTGCTGGGCGACACATACCCATCTGAGCCAACAAAACAGGCCGGCTAGCCTCCTTTTCACACAGATCCTAAAGAGGTCCAGTCTCACCTCTACCCCCTCTCTCTGCAGCTGAGGACCCATCCACCTGTACAGAGACCTGCTAGGATGCAGATGCACACCTGTCTGGGCCACCAGGACGGTCTTCTGGATTCAGGTCCCTGGCCAGCATTCCCACATAGAATCAGTACCCTCCTTGGGTCTTCCCTCAGTCCATGAAGGCTGGAAAGCCACATAAACCTCAGAGCTCTTGAGAAACCTGCAGCAAGCCTGGGCTTAGAGTGTCATCTAGTATTGAGACAGCTGCACTGGGCACAAGCTCAGGGAACGTAACAGTCAGTCAGCTTAGAATCCCTGGAAGGCCCTCTGAGGAAGGTCAAGTAGAAACAAAGCCAGACTGTGAAGACTAAAGTAAATACCTAATATATTGATGCATAGATACCACTATACTTCAACAAGCATCAAGAACATTCAGAGAAACATGACCTCACCAAATTGACAAAGTAAGGCACCAGAGACAGAACCTAAAGTGAAGGAGATATGTGATCTCTAAGACAAATAATTCAAAATAGCTGTTTAAGGAAGTTCAACAAACTTCAAGAAAACACACACAATCTATTCAAAAATATATCAGAGAAATTTTAAAAAGATTGAAATACTAATGAAAAAATCAAATAGAAACCTTGGAGCTGAAAAATAAATAAAATGAAAAATGCAGTAGAGAGCATCAATAGCAGAACTGATCAAACGAATAAGTGAATTTGTTGATAGACTATTTGAAAATACACAGTCAGAGGAGAAGAAAGAAATGAATGAAAAGGAATGAACAAGGCCTACAGGAGCTGCGAAACAACATCACAAGAGCGAATTTGGGGTTACTCAAGTTAAAGAGAGAACTGAGAAAGATAAAGGAGTAGAAAGTTTACTCAAATAAGTAATAACAGAAAACTTTCCAAACCAGAAGATATACATATACAGGTATAACAAGGTCAAGGGTCACCAATCTGAGTTAACACAAACAAGAATACTCTAATTTACAAACTCATAAAGGTCAAAGACAAAGAGAGAATTTAGAAAACAGCAAGAGAATAGAAGCAAATAACATATAAGATAGATCCAATATGTTTGGTAGCAGATTTCTCAACAGAAATCTTACAGACCAAGAGGACAGTATGTTCAGAGTGTTCAAGGAAAAACACTGCCACCTAAAAATACTGTACTCAGCAAAGTTCTTCCTCAGAAATGAAAAGGAAAATAAAAGATTTCCTGAGACAAATGAAAGCTGAGGGAATTTATTGCTATCAGACCTACCCTATAAGAAAGGTGTGATCTCTCAGACACTAAAGGGAGTTCTCCAAACTGAAAGAAAATGATACTAATGTGATTGCTGCACTAGTATTGTAATCATGGTGTTTAAACCATGTATATCTTTAGTAAGAAGACTAAAGAAAACACAGTCAAAAAATAATAACAATTTGTTAAGAGACAATATAAATAATGTAAAATGATGATATCAAAAATGCTAAAATGCAGGGAGAAGGGAGTTAATCTGTATAGATTTTCTTTTCATGGTTTGTTCCTTTTTTGCAATCGAAGTTAAGTTGGTATCAGTTTTAAATACT
Source organism: Ateles fusciceps (assembly GCA_036589455.1). Taxonomy (NCBI): domain Eukaryota; kingdom Metazoa; phylum Chordata; class Mammalia; order Primates; family Atelidae; genus Ateles; species Ateles fusciceps. The sequence goes on from JAZHEH010001979.1 coordinate 9,787,402, forward strand.
TGTTGTAACTAGGACTTTTTTTTAAGCTTCATGGTAATCACAGCGCAAAGCCTACAATAGATACACTAAAAAAAGCAATACACTATCAAAAGCAATGAATTGAAACATACTACAAGAGAAAATCATTTAACCATCAAAAAAAAAAAAAAAAGAACAGAAAAAAAAGAAGAGTTACACAACAACTAATAAACAAGTAACAAAATAGCAGGAGTCAGACCTTACCTAATAATACTGAATGTAAGTGGGCTAAATTCTCCAATTAAAAGACACAGAGTGAGCTGGGCACAGTGGTATGCATCTATAGTCCTGGCTAACTGGAAGGCTGAGATGAGAGAATTGCTTAGACCCAGGAACAAAAATAATAATAAAAAAACACAGAGTGACCGAATGGATTAAAAAACAAAATCCAAGCATATACTGCATATTAGAAACTCAATTCACCTACAAAGACAAACATAGACTGAAAGTGAAGGAATGAAAAAGATATTCCATAAAAATTAAAACCAAAAAAGTACAGAAGCCGTACATATATCAGAAAGAATAGACTTTAAGTTGAAAACTATAAAAAGAGACAAAGGGGAGGTTGAGGCAAGAGAATCCCCTGAACCTGGGAGGTGGAGGATGTAGTGAGCCAAGATTGTGACACTGCACTCCCACCTGGGTGACAGTGAGACTCTGTCTCAAAAAAAAAAGGGAGGAGGCAAGATGGTAACTATGTAATGATGAAAGAGTCAATTCAGCAAGAGGATCTATCAATAGTTAAGTATGTATACACCCAACAATGGAGCACACAAATATATAAAGCAAATATTAATATATCTAAAGGGAGAGACAGACTTCAATACAGTAATAATAGGGGTCTTCAATCTCATTTTCAGGAATGGACAGATCTTCCAGGTAGAACATCAACAAAGAAACACAGAGTTAAACTACGTACTAGAACGTGTGGACCTAATAGACATCTATAGAAAATTTCACTTGCTGCTGCAAAATACACATTCTTTTCATCAGCACATAAAATATTCTCCAGGACAGACCATATGTTTACCACAAAACAAGTCTCAACAAATTGTAAAAGGTCAAAATCATACCAAGTATTTTCTTAACCACAACAGAATAAAACTAGAAATCGGTAACAAGAGGAACTTTGGAAACTGCACAAATATAGATATTAAACAACAAGCTTCTGAACAACCGATGAGACCAAAAACGGCAACTAAAAAGAAAATGTAAAAATTTCTTGATAAAAATAAAAATGGAAATGTAACATACCAAAACAATGAATGCAGCAAAAGGAGTGCTAAGAGGGAAGTCTACAGCAATAAACACTTCAAAAAAAAAAAAAAAAAAAAAGACTCCAAATAAGCAATTTAACAATGCACACCTCAATAAACTAGAAAAGAACAAACCAACCCAAAAATTAGTAAAAGAATAAAGATCAAGCAGAAATAAATGAAATTGAGACTTAAAAAAATTACAAAAGACCAATAAAAAAGTTGTTTTATTAAAAAAGGTAGACAAAAATCAACAAACCTTTAGTTAGCATAAAAAAAAAAAAGAGAAAAGAATCAAATAAATAAAATGAGAGACAAACAGAAAACATTACAACTGATACCACAGAAATACAGAGGATCATTAGAGACTGTTATGAACAGCTTTATGCCAACAATTGTAGAAAAACAGAAAACCTCAACAAACCAGTAATGAGTAACGAGACCGAAGCAGTCATAAAAAGTCTCCCATCAGAGGAAAGCCCAGGATCTGATGAATTTCTTGCTGAATTCTTTCAAACATTTGAAGAACAACTAATATCAATTATACTCAAACTATTTCACAACACTGAAGAGAAGGAAATACTTCCAAACTGATTTTATGAGGCCAGCATTATCCTGATACCAACACCAGACACATACATAATAAAAAAAATACATTAAATAGTCAACAAGCTCACAGAGGTACGATCCCCAAATCTTAACATTTAACATGTGAATGGAGGCCAAAATATAACATGTGAATGGAGGTGTGTGAAAGAGTGTGCTCTTGGCCCTCTTATCCACGCACTCCACATCCGTGTATTCAATCAACTGAGTCAAAAATATTCAGGAAAAAGACGGATGGTTGCATCTGTACTCAACATATACAGACTTTTTTCTTGTCATTATTCCCTCAACAACACAGTGTTTACGCTGCATAAAGTATTATAAGTAATCGAGATATGATTTAAGGTATACGGGATGTAAGGTATACGGGAGATGTGCATAGGTTACATGCGAATACTACACCATTTTAACTTTTTTGGTTTTTTTTTAGAGACAGGGTCTCACTCTGTCACCTAGGCTGGAGTGTAGAGGTGCAATCATAGCATATCCTTGACCTCCCTGATTGAAGGGATCCTCATGCTTCAGCCTCTTGAGTAGCTGGGGCTACAGAGATGTGCCACCATGCCTGGCTATTTTTTTACTACACCATTTTATATCAGGACCTTCTGTATCCATGGATTTTGGTATGGGGGGGGCAGTTTCCTGGAACCAATCTTCCATGGGTGCTGAGGGACAGGTGTGTATGCGTATATGTGCAGGGGATATGTAATAACAAAGAAGAACAAGGAATATGGGGTAACTTTCCTTTGTTTTTTCAGAAAGGGCAAAAATTTAGTGTTGTATTTTCTCCTTGGATGATTCTTTTGTTTTGTATTTGTTATATTAGAGATTACATTCTAACATATATTCAGAGTTTGAAAATGGTAACAATTTCACTTTGCTTTAAGGGAAGTTTATTTTGTTTTTAAGATCTTTTTCATTGTAACATGACAGTTTTTTACTGATGATCCAATTCTACTGTAAATGCATACATACAGATGCATGCATACAGATACTAAATTTATTTTAGGCCAACTATAGAATATGCTTCTTAACATTTACAGAAAATTGGCCAGGCACAGTGGTTCTTGTCTGTAATCCAAAAGCTTTGAATGATAAAGCAGGGAGAATCACTTCAAGGCAGGAGTCTGAGACAGTCTGGGCAACATAGCAAGACCCTCATCTCTATGAAAGTAAAAAAAATATTGCCTGGCATAACATCATGCACCTGTAGTCCCAGCTACTCAGGAGGCTGAGGTGGGAGGATGGCTTGAGCCAAGGAAGTTGAGGCTGCAGTGAGCTATGATCACACCATTGTACTCCATCCAGTCTGGGTGACAGAGCAAGACACTCTCTCTCTCAAAGTAAAGAAAAAGAAAAAAATTTTTTACAGGATATAAGAAAAATAAAATAATGTTACTCTATTAAATATGGTGATTAAAAGTTTCTTAGATCATTTTTAGAATATCATTTGATCATTTTTAGGATATCATTCTATGATATCCTAAAAAGAAAATGGTTAAAAAAAAAAGAAGACTGACACTTCTGGGTGACATTCACAAGGAAGAACAGCATCCAGCAACCAAAAAAAACCTTACCAACAACAGCTGAGGGCTAAGTCCAGCTGACTCCAAAGTGTGACACATATCCTCAGTGGAGCTTTCTCCATGCAAACATTTCCAAAAAAAGAAACTGCCTGGTAGAACAAAAACAAAGCACATTAATCAATGACTACTTACCATTTGGACTAAAAATCTTATTGAATCACAATCTGGAAATCTACAGAAGCAAAACATTATGAGGAAAGAGAAATTAATGGTTCAATTTGCTTGATTTATTAAAGCAGAAAGCAAATAATGATCTAGTACTGTCTCTTTAGTATACTTATTAATACAACCTGTTGATCAGAGTATCTTTTGTTGGCCAAAAAATACAGTACATTAAATCCTTTCATTAATTAAATTTCAAAACAAACTGAATCTCTGAGATGCTATTATGTTCCTAAAATGCTTTCTTCTAAAAGAGGAAGGATACAAGGAAAAGCGTATTATTTTACGTACCTAAAGCCACATATTCCTCTTCACTTATCTTCTTTATGTTGAGCACATCTTTTTCATATTCTAAATATTCCAAAAATGTTTTTACAGGTAACACACCATCTTTATCAACAGAAAATCGAACATTTGTCCTGGTGTTCTCTTGCTTATATTTCTCTAGTAATGCCTGGAGCTTAAGCAGTTCTTTTTCATCAAGCCTTAGTAACACAGCCAAGTCCTTTAAGAGAGAGAACAAAAACAAAAAACAAAACAACATTCCACATCTATCAACCACATTATATGAACTGAAATTCAAGGCTGTCAGCAAAAGTTGACTTTTTAATCAATATAATAGCTATTATATATTCTGCTTAAAACTTTACTTACAAATCACATTTCATGAGTAGGAGGTTCTTTAAATAAAGTAATCTTGAAACACTACATACTACTAAGGTACCAGTTTCGCATATTTCTTAAGGGCACTCTACTCTCTTCTAGAATGTTAGTTTTCTTTCTCTTTTTTTTGTAAGACAGGGTCTCACTTTGTTACCCAGGCTAGAGTGCCTTGGCACGATCATGGTTCCTGTAGCCTTGACTTCTTGGGCTCAAGTAATCCTCCTGCCTCAGCCACTCGAGTAGCTGGGACCACAAGTGTGTGCCACCACATTCAGTTAATTAAAAAAAATTTTTTTTTTTTTTTTTTTGTAGAGACAGGGTCCCACTATGTTGTACAGGCTGGTCTCAAACTCCTGGGCTCAAGTGATACTCCCACCTCAGCTTCCCAAAGTGCTGGGATTACAGGTATGAGCCACTATGCCCTGGCAAACGCTAGAATTTTAACTAACTTGTATTGCTATATAATCAGAAAAAAAGTGTAAAAGTGTGTCAAATGCAACTCTTACCATTCTGAGGAAACTAAATATTTGAATTTAAATGCTTAGTTATCAAGCAGCATAAACACTATAAAATAAAAACACAGAAAAACCATTTCTCATTTTATCTACATATAAGTCCTATATGCGGCTCTCAGGGATATAACCTGCTAGGCTTTCAAACTATTTTTATATACCATATGTACAAAAACATATCATGGATGGGCATAGTGGCTCATGCCTAAAATCTCAGCACTTGTATAAATAATATAAATTTAGCAGAAAGGTACAGAGAGCTACCAGGAGGCCTGGTAAAGAAAATATACCTTTAAAGCTTTAAAAAAAATTCTTATTTTTCTTTTTGAGACAAAGTCTCACTCTGTGGCCCAGGATGGCTCACTGCAACCTCCGCCTCCTGGATTCAACTGATTCTCCTGCCTCAGACTCCCGAGTAGCTGGGATCACAGGCACGTGCCACCATGCCCAGCTAATTTTTGTATTTTTAGTAGAGACGGGGTTTCACCATGTTATCCAGGATGGTCTCAATCTCCTGACCTGGTGATCTGCCCACCTCAGCCTCCCAAAGTGCTGGGATTACAGGCATGAGCCACTGCACCCTGCCAAAAAAATTCTTAATTTTCTACTTCTTTACTACTGATTTTAAAAAGTAAAACTAATCAGAGAGATTATTTTATATAAAATTTGGGATTACTCACATTATCAGAGAATGGTGTGTCTAAATGAAAATCAATGGAATTTAACCGACTGACAGACTCATAAAGTTGCAGCAATTTTAGTTTATTGGCACAAAACTGTAGCAATCCTTCATCAACAGACTCAAGTTCTAAAAGGCAGAAGGAAAAGTATATTGTTTAACAGACTTACAAACAGGCTTTTCTTTCATTAAGTCTCTCAACATTACATAATTCCCTGATGCTCTGACATATTAAACATTGAGATGCTTAAGCTATACCAGATTTTGAAAGCAAAGATAATTTTTCTGTCATGACAAAATGTCTAACTTTTTAAATAAAATAAAATGCTCTAAAAGTAGGAGGATAAAAAAGAAAAAAAAAGAAGGCAGAAATATCTTCATTTAATACTTAAAATTTAAAGAAATTATATGGAAATATCTTTGAAAAGATTTTCTCTGACTCCATAATTCATATACTATATCAATATTTATATCTAATATAAAACAAATATCTATTCTTTAAAAAGGGAGACACTGAAAATCCCCCCCCAAATCTTATTTTAAATATAGTATCATGGAATATTGTTCAAGTTCTTAGAGCCCTAATAAAACTGACCATACAAAATAATTAAAGTTTTTAGGAATCACAATTTTATATAGAGCTTGAAACTGATGATTTTATACAACTCCAACAATAGTGTTTGGTTTACTACCAGACCAGTGAAAGATAACTTTTCACTTACTACATTTTGGGATTTTCTTAATGCCTTGAGGGGTAGGAGGGCTTTATAAGTATACTATGCTTTTTAAAAAGAGGTGTTTATTTCTGACAAGTGGTATACACTAAAGGAGTTCATTATTTGCCAATGTCAGTTTTATGTATCTGTTAAAAAAAGGTTGAACAAGAGTCTCAAAATTAGGATGTTTGAAGCCCTGAAAGAATAAATTATAATTTGTTTAGTAAGCCACTTTAAGCTGGCTTACACATAATTAAAACACAAAGCTGGTTTTACATAATTAATATGACAAGCAAAAGTCACAACTAGATGATACCAGTCCACTGAACACTACAATTTAACTGATGTTAAGAATTAAGAATAAATTGAATTTTTACTAGTTCAGTTGGATGGAATATGGTGTTACAACCCCAGTTTCAAGTATAATCCTTTTTCAGGCAAATATATTTTGACTGATTGATTGATTTTAAAGAATAATGTGATAGTACAGACAAATTTTGAGTAGCAAAAAATGATCAGAAAATTCAGAACAAACAATCCAATTGTTGTCTGTGATTTTGGAAGTCCTTAACTCTATTCATGAGGGAAACTGATGGGAAAATACAGATGTTATACACTAATAGAACATTAATACAAAGTACAAATATTTTTTATTTTTATCTTGGTCAAAATGACACTCTGTGCCCCCCTTGAGAAATCTGTCCCCTCTTGTGAAGCTAAAGAAAAGACAACAGCAGCAAGGGAACTTGGTTGTTTTCCCATACCACCAGATAACTTCCCCTTCATTCCAATAGTTTTCACAATGTTCTACAGCTACATAAGAATAACAGCTTATCATTCTATACTGACATCTTTCCTCACAATTTAAAAAAACCTTTCCAATAACAAACAGTCAATACCTTCACAGCCAGCTTAGATGAAGATCAACTACATACATTAAACAGGGAATAAATAAGATTCCTTATTTCATATACATATATCTATATATATGTATCTCTCTATATATATCTTCCATATTAAAGTAACATGATGGTATCATAAAGTCGGTAGCTTTCTATAATCAGAGTTATAAAATTTGAGTTGAGAACATAACCTCCTATCAGTAAAAACTCTATTACCTTGATTTTTTAAAGTGTCCATTAAAGTCTGAGTGATGTTTCTAAGGCAAGAAAATGGTAAACGTTCACTTGCCAAAATGCTTTCCAAAGCCTAGAAGAAAGATATTGAATAATTCTAGTAATTATAAGGCAATGATTTTTTAATCTTATATTTATGCCCGCACTTTCACTACCTCAAATTTCAAAGGGAAGCTCTATATTTAAGATGTTTTAGTGTACATACCTTAAATCTCAAGTTGCACTGTTAAGTAATATACAATCAACTTCATGTCACCAAATATGATATAAATGACAAAAAGTCCAGGCTGAGAATAAAACAACTAGAAGGCAACAGCTACTTAACAGAATAGCCAAATCGAAACAGAAACAAAGATAAGCTATTTACCAAAAGAAGAGTTTGAATATGCCTATACTATCTAGGCATAAATGAAAAGCAGAGGTTATTGTCGTGTCAATAACAAAAGCTGCCAACAACTTAGTTATAGCTTAATTACTGCATTTGTGCATGGCAGTCAGAATCTATAGGCCATGCTAGATACAGTACCTACCCTATCCTATCTCCCTCTCCTCATCCCCACGGATATTTAAGATTCTTTATAACCAGTCCCAAAATATCTCTTCATGCCTAAAGTAGCAAGTATCAGAAACATCAATGAGTTAGACACAGCAGTTAAAGGTCATATTTATCCTTTCATATTAGCACATTAAATTGGATTTTAATCAATGAGATTAAATAGTTTAAAAAGCAGGCTGACAATGTGGGATGAGACAAATATCCGATCATAACACAATAACCTCTGTGTGTTTGTGCAAGAGAAATGGGCTTAGAGGGTGGCTCAAAATGTTGGTCAGGCCTATAATGAAGCAACTACCTGGAAGCAATAAAGAAAGTAACTAAAAGAGGCAAGAACCCAGGACAAGCGTAACCTGCTCCTGTTCTGCCTATGATTACACAGGCTAGCAGCTAGCTTACTTTCTTTCTCATTATTCAGTCTCCCAAAGCCTAAACTGGTTTCTTCCCTCCCTTTAGTCAGTCTTACAAGACATATAACTTTTGTTACCGGGTTTTCCAGTGTTTTTAATAAAATTCACAGCTTCATGCATGATTCACAAGTATTGTTAAAAAAAAAAAAGAAAAGAGAATCAAGAAGACAGTTTGCATTATGTTGGTTTCCCAATTTTGTTATTCTCTAATTTAAGAGAAAGATGGCATCAAAATGAGAAGAACTGCGTGGGTTATGGCCCTTTCTACTACAGATGTCTCAAACTGTCTCTCTAGATGCCCACTTTGTCATCATCATGTCATCTTTAATAACTGAGACTCTACCCTGAGGAAAATGAGAGCCAATTAGCATTGTTAGTAGAATGGAAAACACGATTAAAAATCACACAGACTTTTCTGTTCTACAATAACACAATAAAAAGTGTTTTAAAAACTGACTGTAACAGAAAGCACTATTCACTAAATTCTCCCATCTATGTAGCTGTAAAATCATAAGAAACATAAATATTGGTCTATGGCCCCAGTACCTGACACAGAGTTCCTATAATTGTGAACAATGGGGGTGCTAGGAGTTTATTTTGTTCTAATGTTTGGTCTCTGCCCTAGTTCATGAGTCAGAACTCTTAATCCCTTTGTGGACAGTGGTGCTAGGAGAACCTTTTGTTCTAACATTTGGTCTTTGACCCCCAGTTTCTGATGGGGGAGCTTCTAAGACCTCTAATTTCCTTGGTGATAGGAGAATCTTTTGTTCTAATGAAGCCTCTCATGGTGGGCTCCTGGAAAGCTTCAGAATAAGGAGTTGGTTGCCAGTAGAACCAACCATATATTTGAGGATTGGAACTTTTAGCTCAACCCCTGACCTCTGGGGAGCCACGAGGGGCTGAAGACTGAGTTAATCACCAATGGCCAATGATATAATCAATCACGCCTACATAATGAAGCTTCCATCAACACCCAAAAGGACAAGGTTTGGAAGAACTTCTGGATAGTACAGGTTGAACATGTAGAGGTTCCTGAATAGCGGCTTGCCAGGAGAGGGAATGGAAGCTCTGCAACCCATCCCATATGATTTACGCTATGCATCCCTTCCATCTGGCTGTTCACCCCTACCCTCTGTATTATCCTTTTAATAAATAGGTAAACTAAGTAAAATGTTTCCCTGAGTTCGGTGAACTGCTCTAGATGAACCCCAAAGAGGGGGTCATAGGAACCCCAATTTATAGCCAGTCAATCAGATATATAGCTGACAACCTACTACTTGTGACTGGCATCTGAAGTAGGTAGAAGTCTTGTAGGACTGAGCTCTTAACTTGTGGTGATGATCTCATGCTATTATCTCCAGGTAGATGGTGTCATAACTGAATTGAATTAGAGAATAATCAGCTGGTGTTAGCTGGAGAATCCCCCAAAGAAATTGACTGGTGTGTGGGGGGAAAGAAAAGCCCAACATCTAGTGGCAGAAGTGTTGAGCGACTGTGTACGAGAAGAAAAAAACCACCAGGATATGGTTTTTTTCTTATATTTTCACGGTAGCATTATTTTAGATGCTGTGAATTATAAAACTCAAGTATTTGGTAAGGTTCCTACTTGAAGGAGCTTAAAAGACCTAAAGGAAAAAAAAGCTGGGGGAGTTATGACTAACACACATGAGATAATTAGAAAATAAGTAGTCATTAACTACCTAGCTCTGACTGAAAGTAGAGCAGAAGTTCAGAATTATCCATGGGGACCGAAGCATTATGTAAGAATTTATGGAGTTAGGACTTGAATAGCATTATGAGGGGTTTGGATAGGAAGAGTGGGAGTAAAAGAAATCACCAACGGTGACCATATTATAACCACAAGCCTGGCAAAAAGTAAAAGTCTCGCAATACCATGGAATGTTGAGCCTGTGGAGTAACAGGGACTCATACAGAACGAGTGGGACTATAAATTAGTACAATTATTTTGAGAAACAATTTGCCATCAACTAGTACAGCTGAGGAAGCTCACACCACAGCAATTCCACTCTTAGGTATAACTCCAGAAAAACTCTTGCATATGTGCATGAGGAAATATGTACACAGATAAGCAAAGCATCATTGTTTGTAATGGCAAAAATCTGGAAACAACCTAACTGTTCACTGACAGGTCAGTGAATAAATTCTAGTCAGCAAGTGGAATTTGTATGGCATAGCGAATGAATGAATTACAACAATAGCTACATATGCTAATATGAATGACACAGAAACATAATCCTGAAGGAAAAACCAAAGTCACAGAAGACATAGGGCATGACTCTATTTATATAAAGTTTGAAAAGGCAGGAAATGCATCAACAGGTTTCAAAGAAGCCACACAGAAATGATGGAACTATAAAGCAAAGAAAAAGAAAGAACCACAAAATTCTAAATTATGGTTACCTTAGGGATGAGAGAAGGGAATGGGACTGAGGAGGGACACTCAGGACTGTTTAGAGTTCCTTCCTGGTAAGATTGTATTTCCTAAGGTGGGTGGTCATACACACATATTTCTTTTATATATATATATATATATATATATATATATATATATATATAAATGTAGGGATATGTATGTGTGGGTATATAAAACACACTCAGATGTATGGTAATATATATATTTTTTAAATGAGACAACAGGAACTTCCACATGAAAATATAGAAAGGGATAAACAATAAAAATATGAAAAGAAGACTTCAGCCTGCCATGTTTGGGGGAAATAGGAAAATAAAGATGTTAAGAAGGATGTATTACAGCTACTAGCAGGAAAGTTCACGTATTATGTACACTTACTTGTATTTTGGTTGCAGGGTATTTAATATCAAGAATTAATTCCTTTATTTCTGCTTCAACCAAATCTATAAAGGAAAAATTAACCAAAGTAAAATTTTAATTTTTATAACAGTGAAGCATTATTCTGAAAGAAAATGAACATATCTATACCATCAGTGAGTCTAAAGGATTTTTGGGTTCTCTCACGTTAATGTTTCCCTTTTATAAATTATAACACCCTCTAGATGGCAGACTTCATCCTTACAGAGCAATTCCAGTAAGTACAGGTGATCACTTATATCACTTGTACCTCACCTCATTCTGAAAAGGAGTTCAGCTCATCCATGGATTATTTTGATTGCTCCATTCAGAATATTTTATTGATTTAAAAGATGATAGAACAATATGCTTTATTATTAGTATGACAGAATACCTACCAAGATTGGGAGATTTTGTTTTCAGTAAGGCTGCTAGTTTCTTCACTAGGTGCATATCCTTGGCTCGTTCACTCTTCTTATCACTAAAACAATAAATATAGCAAATTCTTACAGAATATGAAATTATTTTCTTTCTAACTCTGACACACTCCAACTATTTTTTCCTTTATGTGTTTCCTATTTAACTTTCAAGAAATCAGTCTAAAGACAAAGGAAACAACAAAATAGCAACTACAAAACAGAGTACAACAAACCTAGGAACTAGGAAAAGTTAGCAGAGAAGCATCAATCAGCAACACTGGATACACCTTACCTCAGTGCTAAATGGAAGGGAATGTTCACTGTTTTCACACTTGCAGACACTGGATCAACAAGACAGATCTGATAAGTCTGTGGCTGCCAACTCTGACTGGTAACATTATTTAAGCCCATTATTTTATATCCAGGATACAGTAGCCTAAAAAAAAAACACAAATCAATATGGTAAAAATATTAGAACAAAGAGAAATGCCAAAAAGTGCTTTTATTATAGCTACAGAACCCAACATTATTATCAATTTAGGAGTATTAATAAGGCAACTAAATACTGATAGCAAACACATAAGTAAAGCAGGGCTCAACTAGCAGAGTTCTGCTTTGTTAAAAGATTCTATAAAATAAAATGAATACAAGCAGGCCCAGGTTTCAATGGCAAACAAAGCATTCACCTCACTTATCACTAGGGCAATTTGAAGGAACCTTTCCTTTTGAGGTTTCACAGCATAAGTCAGGGACAAATGTCAGCAAAAAGCTAACTTTAATTCAGTAGTGTACCATGGCATTTTCAACTTTTTTTTGTTATTAAATTATAAACCAGGCACTCACAGGGAAAACCACAATAAAGAATACTGTAATTCTCAAACTTGTAATCTAATAAGGAGCTTTAGTAAAAGCTTTATTTTAATAAAAGCATTCCTATTTTTCATTTTGTAATCAGTACAATGCCAGCATTTGCAGCTTACCTGCAGTGCTTCCCCACATTGAAAGCTCCTACTCTAGGTCCCTGCTGTGTGCTCCACACTTCTAAAATTCCCCTTCTTGGAGCATAGATCACAAGGAATTGAGCTACTCGACTTGGACCCTGAGAATTTCCAAAGGGAGAAAACTCTGCCTTTTCCGGCACTCTTTCATGGAGGTCCTCTACAATTTGAATCCATCCAATCTGTGCATCACGGTACCCTTAACGACAGAGGGAAAGGGAAGTTAATTACTTAATCTAGGTTCCATAATAGCCTCCTGAAGTACTCTGGAATAGTAGGAGTGAAGTAAGAAAAGCTATAAAAGTCTATTTTTTTAATTATGGAATAGCTTAAATAAAAAATGATAATAAATAATAACCAGTCTATCACTAAGACTTATCAAATCTTAGTACTTTGCTATATTTGCTTCTGATCACTTTTTCTTTGTAAAAAGAAAATATTGGCTAGGCACAGTGGCTCACACCTATAAATCCAGCACTTTGGGAGGCCAAGGCGGGTGGATAATCTGAGATCAGGAGTTTGAGAACAGCCTGACCAACATGGTGAAACCCTGTCTCTACTAAACACAAAAAATTAGCTGGGCGAGGTGGCACATGCCTGTAATCCCCGTTACTTGGGAGGCTGAGGCAGGAGAATCATTTGAACTCGGGAGGCGGAGGTTGCAGTGAGCAGAGATAGTGCCATTGCACTCCAGCCTGGGCAACAAGAGCAAAACTCAAGAAAAGAAAAGATTATAGATATAATTAAAGCTACCTGATTACCCCTCCTGATCCCATTCCCTTCCTTCCCAACCAAGTCTTTTGGTGATATGCAGATAGAAAATATGGGCTACAAGGCGACGGGGAGGAAGGTCCTGCAGGGGAGAAGTAGCTGATGCTGTCTTCCATTTTAGGGTGGCCCCTCTTACAGGCAATTGATCCTTCTTTCCAAGTACACAATGGAAAGGAAAACTGAATGCACCAGCTGCAGAAAGACAGGCAATGATGTAAGGAATAAGATTGCCATAGGGGATGTGAAGCAGTCAGTACAGCTTTGTCTTCTGTATTTTAGAAAAGGCTTGCTGAGAACACACCTTTGATATTGTTTCAGAAGACAAACACCAAGGAGAAATGATGTATCTGCAGTACTAAAATTATTTCTACAGATATTTAGACATGTAGTAAGTAAAGACTGCCTGCCTCTGTCTGTCACTACAGGAGTTCTTTGGCAAGAAGGTGACAGTGGCTTCAATCTGGTCCAGAGTAATTTAATGACCTCAATCCATAATTCCACAGATTTTAAAGGACAGACAAGATTGCACCATAAATTGTGGTCTGCACTGACATGTTACTATTCCAGATGATTCTAAATAATGTAATCATCCCTTCTTAGTCAGGGAGATATTATTTTATTCAGGGGTTGACAATGTGCCCAGTTAAAAGATATTTTCAGGTCTCCCTTGTAGTTAGATGAGGTCATGTCACTAAGTCCTGGCTAATGTAGATAATGGCTGAAGAGACTTTGGGGAATATCCTCAAAGTAGATTGACTCAGTTGCCAGGAGAAGCCTTCTTCCTTTCTGCTTCCTTCCTGGAATGCAGATAAGAGGGCTGTCTATGAGAACCTTGAGTGGGGAAGCTACAAGGAAGAAGACCGCGTTCCTGAAGATACTGTGGTCTGTTACTAACAGCTGAATGAAACTCCTAAGTGACATACTTATTGACACACCAGGTGGACTGACCCAAGCATATGGACATAAAAGTCAAGTAAGTGAACATGGGTTTTGCTGTCTTAAATCTGAAAGACTTGACATTATAGATTTGGGGAGAACATTTGGCTCAAGAATGCTTTGTGAAGGGGAATAAGTGTAGCAGGGGCAAGAAACTGAACTCAGAAATTGACAATGACAGTAAGAATTCAAAGAAAGTGCATAAGGTAAAGGTTAAACATGGCTATGAGGTGATCAAACCTAAAGGATGTATCAACTGACTACTGGAACAAGTGGTTGTTGATCCGAGTTCACGTCAAAAAAATAAAAACATGTAAACATAAAGAATTAAACAGAGTTATCAACCGGAAGCTGAAGGACGATAACATTGCTCAACTATTGGGGTAAAAAGTAATTGTTTTTCTGGATTGTTGTAAGAAGTACCTTTCCACATGCGTATTGCAATTCCTCTAGCTACATCCAATAAAAGAACTCTGCCGAAATCATCTGTTACTGCTGCCAGCGTGTTACATGGAGACAGACATATGCTTTCACCATGGCGTCTAGAATCCGGAAGTCCAAATCTGATATTTAAAAAGAAAATAAAAACTCAAATCACATTCCAATTCAGAAACATATAACAGAATAATGAAATGCATAAATGAAATAGGCTGAATCTGTTTTTATATAAAGAAATATGAATTTTGCTTGGATTAACAGTTAATTAATCACAACTGACATTTGTAATATAAGATATATAAAAGAAATAAAACCACAGTTCTATGTAGGTTTTCAATAGATACCCACAACCCTATACCTTTAGATAATATAAAGTATACCTTTATTTAATTAAGAGTCATGCCATAGAAAATAATGTCCTCACCATCAACTAAATTTTAGAATTTTCTCCCACACAGGCATCTTTGTCTATTTTAAGTTCTTCTTCCTAATCTTTCTCTTTTTTGTAAGATATCATATCCTGCTGACACCAATCTGCCTGAAGCAAAAACTTTCCTTTTTCTAAATAGTTATCTCTAAACTGCTGTTGGTCTACAATCAACCTCATTAGAATTGTGAGTAAAATAAAAGTAAAGAGGTTCTAAAAAAGAACTAGGAAACTCACTTTGAGAAAAGTCCCTGAAACAAAGATGCTCAAACTTTGCTACATCTATTTGAGACTCACAGGGCCATTTGGCTAATTTCTTGATTCTTGATATTAGGAAACGTGATATGCTACAATATGTTTTTTAAAAAGATGAAAAAAACTTAGATGATATACTTTGATAAATTTTAATAATTAGTTGGCTCTCTTTAGGTGAAGAATATCCATAAAGAGGAGGATAAATAAACAGAACTATTTCCTTTCATGGTGGTACTTTATATTAGGTGATTAAAAAAAATGATTTTAAAACAAAACCAAACATTAGAAAAAATCCTTCTGTCTAAAAAATACTAATAAAAAAGAAACAAAAATCATGCTCCCTCCACCAAAAAAAAAAAAAAAAAAATCGCACAAATATACTAATACATTCTAAAGCATTACTGAAATAAACAAGGAA
The DNA here is from genome assembly GCA_036589455.1 of Ateles fusciceps. NCBI lineage: Eukaryota > Metazoa > Chordata > Mammalia > Primates > Atelidae > Ateles > Ateles fusciceps. The sequence goes on from JAZHEH010001979.1 coordinate 9,803,194, forward strand.
GCACAGGCCAGGAGTCTTGTCTAAAGACTGCTTGACTACACGACTCCTGCTTTTACTTTTTTACTTTTTTTATTTTTATTTTTTGAGATTGAGTTTTGCTCTTGTCCCCCAGGCTGGAGTGCAGTGGAGCGATCTTGGCTCACTGCAACCTCTGCCTCCCGGGTTTGAGTGATTCTCCTGCCTCAGACTCCCGAGTAGCTGGGATTACAGGCAAGCGCCACCATGCCTGGCTAATTTTTGTATTTTTAGTAGAGATTAGGTTTCACCATGTTGGCCAGGCTGGTGTCAAACTCCTGACCTCAAGTGATCCGCCCAACTCGGCCTCCCAAAGTGCTAGGATTATAGGCGTGAGCCACTGTAATCTACCAAGATTATATTTTTTAAATGAAATCACTAAGAACTTTTAAAGTTTCCATAACTTAGTAACAAACTAAACTTTTAAAAGAAATTCAACAGCTATCACTGAATCAATTCTCCTACAACTAAGGTAAGTTTATTTGTTAATAAGCTACAATTCTCCTACAACTAAGCTAAGTTTATTTGTTAATAAGTACATTTAAGAAATGCATCTTGAATACCTACTATAAACAGGGATACAGCTGTGAACAAAACAGGTAAGAATCACTCTTCACATGGAGTTTTACATTCTAGTGGGTGAAAAAATCCCACTGTAATGGCTTTCAGAAGTTCCAAAGACTTATGAGATCAGCAAATCAACCAAGCACATGAAAAGACCATACATTTAACAGTACTTTTCTAAAAGGACTAAAATTTGAGAAGCATGACAGACTTGCCTTACAGCTAATGGGGTAGCTGGCTCAACCTTTGGCTTTTGCTTCTGGACAGCTTCTTCTTCATGCTTACTTTTCCAACCAAGCCAACCACTGAAAAGAAAGAAAACTTATAATAAAACTGAGCTTCCAGGGTTTTAAAGTACAAACTACCAAAATGTAGGTTAAAAGCAAGCTAGATACAAATTAGATATTTTTTATTTAATTGTTAAGTAATTACCTGGCAGCATTAAATAAAGCAGAAGTGAGTTTACTTGCAACTGCTAGTGCAACATGGGATAATAATGGTTGTGTGCTTCCCTGAAAAACAGAACATTTGAAAGAGAAAATTTAGTAGCTTACAAAGAAACAAACATACTTTCTAAATAAAGCTTACTTTAACATACTTTGAAAAGTTGTAAAGGCTGGACTAGCAACTCAGCTTCTTTCAGAGTACAGTAAAAAGTTTATTTTAGGAGCAATATAATAAGAAGTTTTAACTCTATAGTTAAAAATAAAATCACCATTAGCCTATGTTACCATTAGAATTTCCCTCTTTAAATTCCAGTTCATTAAAATAAATTTTAAACTAGGATATTGAGATTACCTTATTCTAGCTGGACTAGCCAGCTCTTTTCTCTTTATATATATATATATATATATGCACACACACACACACACATTTTTATAAAAGTAAAAAGATATTTTGGACGATTCTGAGAAGCATGCTTTTTAAGTGAGAAACAAGAGCTGCCAAATCTAACACTCAACTTTCCCCTATTTTAGGAAGCAATTTTCACCACTTATAACAAGCATAGTTGGCAGCTTGTTCTGTCTTTACAAATTCCTCATTTACTCAAATCCCTAGTGGGCTGACATCATTAACAAGCCTGAGCTTCTGACTATTGCAGCAATATTTAAAGAAATCTCAGCTATCAAAGAACTCAGGGCTTCAGAAACAAAGAATTTTCTTTTATACTGATTTTAGCACCTTTTTAGTTAATCTAAAGAATTTGGAAGAAACCTAGTTGAGATTAATGTTAGTTTCAATTGAAATTTAGATATATAAACTGCTTAATCTTCTAAAGCTAAGCAAGTTACCATATCCAATTTGTAGACCAGTTGTAAAATCAAGAGTGGCCTTACTCATGATCAGTGATAAAACTCATACCTCTAAAGCATAGAAGAAGCCGGTAAATGGATTGGACCCTACAGTGATATACTGAGACATGGCAGGTGGACTATTTTTAATTGCTGCATTAAATCCACCTATATTGGAGGCAGTCTTCATTTGATCAAAGGGGGACAGAGTCATAATACCTAATGATAAAAAAAAAACATGTGATTTGAATGTACAATGTTATTTTGGTCATGACATTTTTACTTCAGTTCCATTCTAAGAAGCTAAATCCTTAGTTTTATTTAACAAACAAAAGTCATTTTAAGAGCTACAAAATCAACATCAGAAAATATTCTGCTGGGCACGGTGGCTCACTCCTGCAATCCCAACACTTGAGAGGCCAAGGCAGGTGGATCAGTTGAAGTCAAGAGTTTGAAACCAGCCTGGACAACACAGTGAAACCCTATCTATACTACATATACAAAAATTAGCCAGGTGTGGTGATGGGTGTCTGTAATCTTAGCTACCTGGGAGGTTGGGGCAGGAGAATTGCTTGAACGTGGGAGGTGGAGGTTGCAGTGGGCCGAGACCACAACAATTGCACTGCAGCCTGGGCAACAGAGCAAGATCTCATTTCCTACCCCAAAATTAAAAATCCCATCTATAATTTCTATAACCTATAGAATAAAACCAAAATTTAATTTTTTGGATACAAAACTCAGAGGTACTAGAAGTATATAGTCCACTTATATCCCCAAGTACCAATTCACTTCTTCTTTTTTTTTTCTTTTTGATACGGAGTCTCACCCTGTCACTCAGGCTGGAGTGCAATGGTGTGATCTCAGCTCACTGCAACCTCTGCCTCCCAGGTTCAAGTGATTCTCTTGCCTCAGCCTCCCTGAATAGCTGGGACTACAGGCGTGTGCCACCATGCCCAGCTAATTTTTGTATTTTTAGTAGACACGGAGTTTTGCCCTGTTGGCCAGGCTGGTCTCAAACTCCTGACCACAGGTGATCCGCCTACCTCAGCCTCCCAAAGTGTTGGGATTATAGGCGTGTGCCACTGCGCCGGCCCCAATTTGCTTTTTAGTAGCAACAACCAATGTAATTGTTTCTTATGCTGTCTTCCAGAGGTGTTGTATACACACAAATGACAGAACATCAAATAAGTTGATGCGTGCCTTACTTTTTGTATTTAATAAAACATCAAGAAGACATCATTCTTCTCAATCATTCTTAGTATTCTATTATATAGACATAGCATAACTGATCTGACCTACTGGTGGACATTTGGGTCATTTCCCATCTTTTGGCACTACAAAGAATTCTATAATATATGTATCCTTAATGTCTTTGCACACCTATATATGTCTATCTATACTGTACCTATATACGTAAATTCTTAAAAACATTAGTGCAGGGTCAAACAGGATCTACATTAAAAAATTTTTTTTCTTTTTTTGAGATGGAGTCTTCACCCGTCACTAAGGCTGGAGTGCAGTGGCACTATCTCGGCTCACTGCAACCTCCACCTCCTGGGTTTAAGCAATTCTCTGCCACGGCCTCCTGAGCAGCTGGGATTACAGGCACCTGCCACCAGGCCTGGCTAAATTTTGTATTTTTAGTAGAGACAAGGTTTCACCATCTCGGCCAGGCTGGTCTTGAATTCTTGACCTCATGATCCACCCGCCTCGGCCTCCCAAAGTGCTGGGATTACAGGCGTGAGCCACTGTGCCTGGCCTTTAAAAAAAACTTTAAGTACTGCTACACTGCATTCCATAAAGATGGCGCTAACTTATACTCCCACAAAAAAGCTGAGAGTACATGTGCTCTGTACCATTCCCAAACAGTGAGAACACACACTTTTGAATGTCTGCTCTGTAGTTCAGCAATCCCCAATGTTTCATAACGGAGACTTACTTTTCATTTCCTTAAAACTCTAAGAGCAAAAATAGCTTGAATGTTGATAGCCATATGCCTGGGTGGAGTAGCAGAGGAAAACCTAGTGTCATTTAATTTCACCTGACTGGCAGAGAGAGAGAGGGGAAACTGAGCTTAGAGAGCTAGGAAGTAAGGAACTGCTGCTATTCTAACCTATGTGGACTCAGGCAGTGTCTTCAAACTTGAGTACTCATACGATACGTGAAGACACCCCACTGAGATAACCTGAACTCAAATATACCATAGAATGAATCAAGAGTTATAGTTTCTATTGTTCCATATACTTTTTTTTTTTTTTTGAGACAGGGTCTTTCTCTGTCACCCAGGCTGGTGTGTAGTGGCATGGTCACAGCTCACTGCAGCCTAAGCCTCCTGGGCTCAAGTGATCATGCCACTCCACCCTCCCAAGTAGCTGGGATTACAGGCGCAGGTGACCACACATGGCTAATTTTTTTATTTCTCATAGACACAGGGTTTTGCCATGTTGCCCACTGGTCTTGAACTCCTGAGCTCAAGCGATCCTACTCACTGTGGCCTCCCAAAGGTCTAGAATTATAGGCGTGTGCTGCTGCTGTGCCCAGCATTAATAATTTTCATATACATGTATTGCCTCCTCTTTGCCTGAAAACTGTCAAAAAATGAATTTGTCCTTAAGATGAGTCCTAGGAAAGGAAATTCTTTTAGTGAGTTCATAAGCAAAACATTCACTGGATTTATAGGAATTAAAGTGATCAAACAAATCCTTGTACTATTTTTTTAATTCCCCTCCCACCTCCCTGAATACTATAAAAGATCAGAACACCTGTCTCATAGTCATGAATGAATCCATGATTCAGTAGACAAAATGTTTTCACTACATTATAAAATTTGCATGAATTTTGCCTGACTCCACCAGAGCATGATCAAAGACTAAATTGTATGGCATACAAATTGAAATTTAAGTTTTAAAATAGCTTCTTTGCATATTCCCATGGCAATACACATGGGAGTGTAAATTGATACAAGATAATCCACAGGACAATTTTGCAATAGGTATAAATTTTTTAAAGGATTCTAATTTATAGTAAGGAAATGGCTGATCAGTTCTTTCTATCATTGCCACCAATGATCTTTTCCTTCTATAATGTAAATCTATAGATTTACATTTTCAATGTCATGCTTTAGTTCCTGTCATCAGCACCTGTAGATTCTTTGTAACCTTGATTTCAAGCATACCACACTTAGACCACCACTTCCTAGCTTTCCATCTCAATTACTTTAGAAACTCCCTGCAGTAATTTCACAATTTCGAGTTTCAAATAATTAATCTTACTATTTTTTCCACTATTTATCAAGTACCTCTTGGGATCACTTCCCTTTTTATCCAGCTTAGATTGGTGTTCCATCATCACCACTTTCTTGTAAATACCCACAATCTCCCCTACACTTGTCTCCCCCTACACATATACTCCCCTAGTTAAATCTTAACCTTGGTTGACCTAAACTTTCTGCACTCTCTGCTCTTGAAGCAAAATAGCTGATCATTGCTAAGAAAAACAATATCTCTGGGTTTCAAAGTAAGGACCACAAACAAATGGACATAAAGATTGGTCCAAAATCCTTCTGACCTCAACTCTCCTTCCGACCCTTGATCCTTTGAAATCTGGTTGTTGAAGAAACAAGGCTGTTTGAGACTAATTTCCCACAGTCTACATTTTGCTGACTACATTCCTATAGTATTAAGTGTTTTTCTGCCCTCTATATTGCTACATATTGGTACTGAATTTAGGGGGCTGTTATCTTTTGAGTCACCGATTTTAGCACTATTTTTCATTAACTTAGGGTGGTATAGCTTATTTACATCTCTTTCTCTCCCTATATCCTTCCAAAATATTTGTATCTCAATTATTAAATTCACTGTTTTCATTATTAGGAATGATATAATTCACTGCTGAGACTCACTACTTATATTTCCTTGGCTGTGCATTTTTTTTCTGGAGTTATTATTACCTTGTTATTTCGAGTTCTCCCTGAGCATCTGAGGCCTTTCCACACTTTGAAAGACATCAAAGTCCCTCTCAATACAAATTTCCATAAAGTCAAACTCATTGGATGATTTTCTAGGTCTAGTAGAGTGGCTAAAGAAGGCCTCTTTGAAAAAGTGATTTACTATGGAATGCTTCGTAGAATTCAAGAAAAGAAGGTCTGTTGGATTTGACAACCTGGAGTTATTTATTGACTCTTGATATGAATAGTTAAAGTAGAATGATGAGGATGAAAGCCAAATTAATATAGGCTTAAGAATAGTTTCACCCCCTGCTCTCCAAGTGACAAGGAGCATAAGAAATAGATTCCCAGGCCAGGCGCAGTGGCTCACACCTATAATCCCAGCACTTTAGGAGCTGAGGTGGGCGGATCATGAGGTTGGGAGATGGAGAAAACTAGTGAAGAGAGGGAGAAAGCCATGTGACTAGCTAAAGTTTTCCAGGCAGAGGAAGCAGTAATTCTAAATGCTCTAGAGTGGGAATATGCTTGCTGCATCTGAGGAACACAAAGGAGATCCACGTGATGAAACACAATGCACAGGGAGGGGTATGCTGCAGGAGACAGTATCAGAGTACCATAAGCAAGATAAGGTTGGGCCTTGTATGTCATCTTTCTCCTGAAGAAAGATGATGTGGGGAAAAAAAGGAGGAGCAAGTTTGACAGGAGGAAATTAAGAATTTGATATGTTAAGTTTGATATCTAGGTAGAAATTGTTCAGTAGGGAGCTGGAAAAATGAGTATGAGGCTTCAGGAAGAGGTCAGGACTCCATAAAAATGGAGACACTGGGAATCTATTTCTTGTCTTTTTTTTTTTGAGACGAAGTTTCGCTCTGTTGCCAGGCTGGAGTGCAGTGGCGCAATCTCAGCTCACTGCAACCTCTGCCTCCCAGGTTTAAGCAATTCTCCTGCCTCAGCCCCCAAAATAGCTGGGACTTCAGGTGTACACCACCACACCCAGCTAATTTTTTGTATTTTTAGTAGAGATGGGGTTTTACCATGTTGGCCAGGATGATCTCCATCTCCCAACCTCATGATCCGCCCACCTCAGCCTCCTAAAGTGCTGGGATTATAGGTGTGAGCCACTGCGCCTGGCCTGGGAATCTATTTCTTATGCTCCTTGTCACTTGGAGAGCAGGGGGTGAAACTATTCTTAAGCCTATATTAATTTGGCTTTCATCCTCATCATTCTACTTTAACTATTCATATCAAGAGTCAATAAATAACTCCAGGTTGTCAAATCCAACAGACCTTCTTTTCTTGAATTCTACGAAGCATTCCATAGTAAATCACTCCCTCTCAAATTTGTATCTACAATCCCAGCTTCCTCCCTGAACTTCAGACACTCATGTCCAATTTGTATACTTGATACCTCTACTTGAATGTATAACTGTGTCAGAAGTTAGCCTGTAAAAACATAACTCATTATTTGCCTACCTTAAATCTCTTCCTCTCCTCCTCCTTATTCTAATTTCAGTAAACATCCACCCTGTTGCTCAAACTTAAAAATTAAGAAATCCTTAATTCTTTTCTTCCTCTTATTTCTCAGAACCATCCCTTAGCAAGTACAAAATGTATCTCAAATCTGTCTACTTCCTTCCAACTCCACTGCCTCCACCATAAAGCCATCATTCTCTCTTGCGTGAATTATTGTAATATACTCCTAACTGGTCTCCTTGCTTTCTTCTACAAGCATCTCCCTAAAGAACGAGAGAGAGAGAGATATGTTTAAATGCAATCCCCTACTTAGAATCCATCAATGACATCCATTGCATTTAGAATAAAATCTGGCCTACTTATCCCTACGTGATTTAACCCTAGTCTGCATCTCCAACCTAACCTTGTCCTGTTTTCCCCTCACTCTTTACAGCCAAGTCACACCAACCCCCTTTCTGTTTCTTGAACACTCTGAAATCTTCAAGGCTCCCATGCCTATATCCCGGATGCTCCTCTGCCTGGAATGCTCTTCCTACACCTCTTTCCATAGCTGGCTCCTTCTCATCCTTCATGTCTCAGTCTGAATGTCACGTCCCTAGAGAGGCCTTTCCTCACTAGTCTACCTAAAGCACCCTCTTCCTTTACTCTCTATCATAACTTTCTATTCATTTTCTTCATGATGCCCACTAACAGTCTGATATTATCATATTTATTCATTTAGTTTATTGTTTGTTTCCCCATCACCAAAATGTAAGCTTTATGAGAGTGGTGTCCTGTCTATCTTGTATTTCTAGCACAAATACTAATAGGTACTCATTTATTTGTTGAATAAATTAATCAGACCTTTACATAAAGATGTACATACAATAAGGTTTATTGGACCTTTTTTCATTTTGTAGGCTGGGGATAAATGAATAGAATAATATTTTCTATCCAATCATTTTCCCTAGCCAGTTTCAATGTTCCAAAGTTTAATTAACAGAGGAGGGGAAGTTCTCCTGAACTGAACTCAACACTTTGGAATTTTGTAGCATTTTTATGCTAGCAAAAAAGTAGACATACTGAAATGTTTACCAATAGGTTTTTATTACAGAGTATTCCAAATAAGAGCTATGCAGTAAATAGAAAGTTAGCCCTGCGTGTCAGATATCTTGTTACGCCTCTTGATTTACACTCTTTCTTTTTTTCCTTGCTCTTTCTCTCCCAGTGTCCAGTGTGCATAGAATGAGTAGAACTTGACCAAGTGAACAAACACAGAGGAGGCATTCTAGCCAACATGCACACAGATCTAGGGGTAAAACTATATAGTGTGCTGGAGAAACAATCAGTGTTTCCTCCTCTGCTCCACTACAGCTGGTCCCTTTGTCTGCTACAATTATTATGATATATTATTGTAGTCATTCACATGTGTTTCTTCTAACTAGACTCCTAGACACACTTTCAGACAGCAGAGAAGCATGTCTTTTCATCTCTATACCCTCAATACCTAACACAGTAAGCTCTCTTACAGGGTTGCAAGAAGAAATCTACTTTTATCTATATTCTACTGGTTTAAAGGTTACTTTTTTTTTTTAAGCGATAGAGTCTTGCTAGCCTGCCCAGGCTGGTCTTGAACTCCTAAGCTCAAAAGATCCTCCTACCTCAGCCTTCTGAGTAGCTGGGATTACAGGTGCAAGCCACCACACCTGACCAAGGTTACATTTTTAAAAGACTAACTTATATGGTCATTATATAGACCAAATTTGTCTGTAGAAAAATTAGTCAAATAGTGAGTGATTTAAAACTATACAATACTGTGGCTGAGGGCATAATTAAATCTTTATTGAAACTGCTACCATTTCTTTTTGTTTTTTGTTTTCTTGAGACAGAGTCTTGCTCTATCACTCAGGCAGGAGTGCAGTGGCGTGATCCTGGCTCACTGCAACCTCGGCCTCTTGGGTTCAGGCAATTCTCCTGCCTCAGCCTCCCAAGCAACTGGGAATACAGGTGTGCACCACACCAGGCTAATTTTTGTATTTTTAGTAGAGATAGGGTTTCACCATGTGGGTAGGGCTAATCTTGAACTCCTGGCCTCATGTGATTCTCCTGCCTCAGCCTCCCAAAGTGCTGGGATTATGGGTGTTAGCCACCATCATCAGCTTTAAAGATACATGCCTATGATGTTCTGAATCTGAACCTCCAGATGTCTCACCAAAAGCAATGCATTTTTTCACATAAGAATAAATGTTGGCCGGGTATAGGGGCTCACGCCTGTAAACCCAGCACTTTGGGAGGCTGAGGCGGGCAGATCACTTGAGGTCAGGAGTTCAAGACTAGCCCAGCCAACATGATGAAATTCCGTCTCTATTAAAAATACAAAAATTAGCCAGACATGGTGGTGGACGCTTGTAATCTCAGCTACTCGGAAGGCTGAGGTGGCGGAGGTTGCAGCGAGCCGAGACCGTGCCACTGCACTTTAGCTTCAGCGATAGAGCGAGATTCCGTCTCAAACAAAATAATAATAAAGAATGCCCATTTCTAATAAATGAGATACTTCAGTAAAAAAGTATAAGAAGTAAATTCTAAGAGAATTTTAATTAGTAATACTTACCAACACTAGCATGATCAATAATAGTGTCAATATCTTGTAGACCCCATTTCTTATAAGCTAATGGTGGCGGTTGTATGTTCTCATTGCCTGATGCTGCGGCTACCAAAGATAAAATAGTAATCCAAACTTAACTATTATGGATAAAATTAAGTTTTACAAAAAAATCATTAAAACCATACTAATTTATTTTTCTAAAATTTCAGGTAATAATGAGGCAAAGTAATGAAAACAAGGCATAAAGTGAGATTTATTCACACCAAGACAATGATCATAAAATGCAAACATTTAAAAGACTAAGTTGGCTGTCACAAAAGATTCTCAAACACTCAAGTAATTGAAGAAGACTATTAAAAATCCTATAATACTACTAAAAATCAAAGTGAATTCAGGCTGAGCACGGTGGCTCATACTTGTAATTCCAGCACTTTGGGAAGCCGAGACAGGTGGATCGCTTTAGATCAGGAGTTTGCGATCAGTCTGGCCAACATGGTGAAACCCCGTCTCTAGTAAAAATGCAAAAATCAGCCAGGTGTGGTGGCGCACACCTGTGGTCCAAGCTACTCGGGAGGCTGAGGTGGGAAAATTGCTTGAACCCAGGAGGTGGAGGTTGCAGTAAGCTGAGATCATACCACTGCACTCTAGCCTGGGTGACAGAGGCAGACTGTCTCAAAAACAAAAACAAAACAAAACAAAACAAAAGTGCATTCAAACTGCAAGTGATGCCAAGTAAGAACTTTCTCCCTCTTGACAAAGTGGATAAAATCCTAGAGATAGGAATCAGTGCTTTACTGAGTGAAAACTAAAAACCTGATATACCTGGCAGAGTACACATACAGCAAGGTCTCTAATCTAGGTAACTGAGACCAGACTTGATAGAAAGATATGTTAAAAGCAACAGCACTATCAAAAAAAAAAACAAAACAAAACAAAACAAAAAAACAAAAACAGAATGAAATGCCAATCTTTAACCTCAGTCCCTTCACCTACTGAGTAAGAAAAGGAAAAGTAACAGTTACACCTCTTGCCATAGATTCATGCATATCCCATTAATTGGTAAATTCCCATGCTGCATATTAGAATACTGCTGAATTCTGGCTGTTTATTCAGGAAAGTGAAAAAATAATATTAAAGAAAAAATATAATCCTCCAAACATTGCAGATTGATAGTCAGGCCAAGAAATGATAACTTTCTTATATGCTGAAATAAATGTTACAATTTATGACTAAGTAACCAGAACTCTTTTTACAGCAATTTACAATAAAAGGGCACTAAGTGGCTTAATTCCTTACTTCCTAGGAGACAAATGGCTTTATGGTCTTACATACAACAAACAGAAATTCAAAAATGGTGAAAAATCAAATGGGTGATAATACCAATTATAAATTAATTGTCTATCTCTATTAATGAACTTCTTATCCACAGAAAGTTGCCTTTTGATATATATTAATTCTAAGTATTTTAAATGTTCTCAAGATAATGAAGCTTATGGTGGGATAAATTTAAAAAATTTAAAAGATTATGAAAATAAGCATAAAAATTTAAATAATTTTTTAAAAAAGACCGCATAGCCAAGACTTCAGAATTTTACCAATCATATCAACCTGCTAAAAAAGACAGAGAAAAAAAAATTATTGCAATATAAGATGCTGCATTTATACTAGATTTAGAAATAATTTCAGATCCCAATTTTAGAGTTGTTAAAATACAGAGAAGTCTTAAAATCAGTGAAAATATGAGTAGTGACGCTCACTTCCCCTTTTCTTCTGGGATTGAGTAGAGGAGCCTTGGTGGCCCCCAAACAAAGTTTAACTCCGAAATGGTTGAGATGGTTTCCTAAAAACATAGGCTCATTAGGATATGTTTACTGTTCCATAAAATTGTTTCTAAATTTAGTCTAAATGCAGCATCTTATATTGCAATAAAAATTTTTTCTCTTTTTTAGCAGGTTGACGTGATTGGTAAAATTTTGAAGTCTTGGCTATGTGGTTCTTTTCTAGTATATGTTTTTTACTAGGTCAGAATTTGTTTAAATTTTTATACCTATTTTCATACTCTTTTAAATTATTTAATGCACCATAAGCTTCATTATCTTGAGAACATTTAAAATACTCACCCTTAATCTATATATCAAAAGGCAATTTTCTGTAGGTAAGAAGTCCATAAATTTAATAAACTAGTAATAGACCATTATTTTATGATTGGTATTATCAGCCATTTCATTTTCCACCAAAGTTAACCTTTGTTTTGGGGCCATTAAGGCTCCTCTACTCAATCCCAGAAAAAAAAGGGAAGTTAATGTTACCACTCATATTTTCACTAGTTTTAAGACTCTTCCATATTTTCACAACTCTGAAATTGATATCTGAAAATTGATTGTGTGTCTTTTACTTGCAATAGTTTTTCTTCTTAGTGGTACATAAAATAATAGTGTATCTTACAATCAATGGCATGTTGAATTTGATGAAATATCTCTTCCAAAAATGTAACAGCATTAGAATGTAAATTATAGGTAGTAAAAGCAAGAATTCTTGATTATTTGGGCAGTTTTCATCCCCAAGTCTGAAAATAATATTGTTGCCCAAATACACATTAAGTTTAGGCCTCTAGCTTTTCTCCATTCCGAGTGTTCCAAGTTAGCAAAAAGAAGCTCATGGTCACCCCCTGCTAGGTCCTGCGTACAGTGGTATCTCTAGGATCTCGCATTTCCCTTGCACACAGGGATATCTTTAACCTCAGTGAGGACAGAAGCAATGTACAGTCACAAGATTTTAGGATACTGGCCTTGATTAGCTGCTGATCTAGTGAAAATCTGGTACCTCAGCCAGATGCAACTAAATTCTTTACCCCAATGTTGGTTGTCAATACAGTTGCAAATCTAAGTAGCCAAGCAATATTGTTGAATTAATGAAGAAAGACGGGCGTTCCTGTGCTGACCACCCTCTCCAAAGGCAACATGTGAAGAGTGTTTATGTTTTAGCCCTTGTCTCTACCTTACTAAGCAATCTACTCAACATGCTCCCTTATCTCTATAGGAGGCAGGTTTTTCCCATAAATCTAGTTCAGAAGGCCTTTCTGTATTTAGAAGACATACTTAATTCCATAAGCAGGTAAAATTAAATAAAACAAATATCAACATAGGTTAAATATTTCTTGCCCAAATATTACCTTTTGCTACCTGATTTCGACAAGCACGAAGAGACTGAAAAAGACTAAATCCATCAATAGTCACAATGGCAGCAGGATATAAGATACTCAACTCTTCGTTCTATTTAAGAAATAAGAAAAAAATAAATGCTCTTGACTAGATACATCAAATAAGCTTATATTTTTTGAATATACCTGAATTTCATGAATAATGTAAAATAAAAAATACTGGGACTAAACCATCAACCACCCAACACCCAAAGCAATATCAGTCAGAACAACAGTAAAAATAGATTTAAAAAATTAATTTCAGACTGCCTTTCTGCCAAAGACCTAAAATTCTTTTCAAATACAACCTTTTTGTGTATGGTGAATAACTGTCTCAAAGATGCTGAGGGTAACATAAAGAATTACAATTTCATAAAAAGTAAATATACTCATTGCACAGATACAAACAATATGTAAAAACAGAAGAAAGAAAACTCACCTGAAATCCCAGACATGTCTCAACACATCCTCAAATATATTCATACACATTTGCATAAGGCTACACCACATACAGTATCTTAACATGATTTTTACTACTCAATAATATGTCAATGATATTTTTCCATTTCACTAAGTGAACAAATAATCTTCTGTTGTGGCTGCACAGTCTTTCATTATATGTACCCCATTTTACTTAACCAGTTCATATTGACGGACATTCAGTTTGGCCTCCTGCTTCCACTCTTGCTCTCTACAATTCATGTTCCACACAGCCAGTGTGCTCTTCATGAGACACAGCAGATCAAATCAATCTCCTGATTGAAACTCTCCAAAGACTCCCTTCTGCATTTAGAATAAAACCTGAACTCGTTAACCATGGCTGCAAGATCTGGCAAATATGAGAGGTCATCATTACCCTCAGACCTTTGCATGTGCTTGGACCTTCTCCTCGCAGATTTTCACCTGCCTAATCGCTCTGGTCATTCAGATTTCAGTTCAAATGTTAGTTATCCAGAGAGGCTGCTCCTAAATCTCCATCTCAAACAACACACCTATTCTCTTGGCACATTACTATCTCATCAACATGACTTCCTTTACAGTACCTATCAGAGACTGGAATCACCTTGATATCTCTAGTTGCTTACTGTTGGTTTCCCTCCACCATCCCCAAACTGTAAGCTCCATGAAAGCAGGAACCTTGTATGCCTGCTACACCAATGAATCCTCAAGGATTGGAACTGAACTGGGCACATAGTAGGCAGTAAAGAAATATTTATGAATTAATATATTTTCATCATTAGAAACATCACTGCAATAAACATTCTTCTGTCCATATCTTTCCATGTTAGTAGATATTCCTTCAGTGTAAATTCCTTCAACTGAGTCTGCTGGGTCATAAAGTATTCACAATTTTCATTCTCTTATATATTAAGTTGCCTCAAAAAGTACCTATCGACTTATATTTCCACCAACAATACATGCAAGTGCCTGTTTTTCTATATTGTCACCAAAAGTTTATCTTTGCCAATCCGAAAAGTGAAAAGTTATTTCACTGCATTTTCTTATAGTTCTTAGATTATTAAGGTTCAAAATTTTCTTATATGCTTTTGGGCCAATTTCTTTTGAGATCTGCCTTACTCCTTTTTCTACTAGACTGTCAGGCTGTTTCTCTTTTTAAAAAGAATTCTGGGGCATAAGGGGCATAGGCCAGTGAAGACGGGGACGCACCATGCGTTCTCACATGACAGGTTCACAAGGCTAAGCATGCATGGCTCAGTGAGCATGGCAGCAGGGAGAGAGCCTCCTCACTGACTTTGGGGAGCTAGAAAACAGAGAAGATCTAATCACCAGCAAGTCAATTATCTCCAAAAACAGGTAGTCTTCCTGAAGAAAACACTAATACAAACACCAATGGCCCCGAATCTGTAGATATTGTGCTAGATGACAGAGATTTTTTTACAGAAGCTATTACACAAAAGAAGTTTCTTTGAAATTCCAGAAGGAGATTTTTTCCTCTCTTTTGAATCCTCTCCTGTAATAACCTACTGTGACCCCCCACTACATTCACTGCTCCCAGAACTGAATTAGAGGAAATATGCTTCTGTGATCTCTGACAAAAAATTTTGAGATGATTTTCTTGGCTTGTATAGCAAATAGCAAGCAAATATTTAAATGTTAGTTATATTTTCCCACCCAGTTCTAAAAAAGAGTATTACAGACATGACCAAATTTAATGTCTTTTAAAAAGCTTCATCATCCAGTGAATTTTTAGAAATTTGAGAAACATCTCTGGAAAGTTATCTTCAGTTCACAGATTATCTTTTTTGATTTCCAGCTGTTCCTTGTTTCCTTTAATAGTTCAATTTCTCCTATCTCCTTATGGTGAGTATGATGATTATTATTAGTTACTAAGACTTAAGTCTTCAGCTTGCAGTTTTATTTTCCTACATGCTTTACTTGAAAGAATTCATTCATTATCTATGACTTCAACCACCATGTCCAATCTAGTCTCTGTGCCTATACAGCAGTTTTCTAACATTACGTGACACCAATAACTTCGTTTTATTTCCTACCATTGCCTCAACCTCAACATGTGCAAAACCACATTTAATAACATTTATTGCCAATGTAGTCCCCTATTCCAGCGCTGACAATGGCACTCCTCAGGATAAGTATCTTGGAGACATCTTTAGCTCATTTAAAAAATTGTACATCTCTACACAATAACCAAGTCTTACTAATTGCTTCTTCAAAAACAATTTTTATAATGGTCCCTTCTCTCTTCCCATAGCCATTTTAGTCCTGGTGCCCAGCACTCCACATGTGTTATAGATAACTTAAAAAACCAGATAACCAGCCTCCCAAATTCCAGTTTATCCTGAAGAAAGAAATCTTCAACATTCCTTTGTTTACATCATTTTCGTCTCATAAATCTTTAGGAGTTTCTTTCATTTCCTGAATCAATTCTAATTTTCCACTTGGCTTTTGAATTTATGCAAAATTTGGCCACTCTGCCTATTTGACAGTTTCTCACTGTTTTATAACACAGGTTTCTTTGTAGTTGCATATATAGTTCTACATTTGAATCTTCTCTCAAATTTTCTCCTGATCACCTGAAACGCTTTCCCCTTTTTTTCCATTACCTAATTATATTCTATACCAATTATTCAAGGCTTAGAGCAAAACTCACCTCATCAATGAAATTGTCTTATTTTCCCGGTCCAAACTGAACTCCCCTTTCTCTAAGCTTGTACAGAATGTATTCCATCCAAATAAATTACCAATAAATTAGGTATTGCTTTATATTAGTGATTAATTCATACATAGATATTATTAGATTTTAATCCTAGTCTCTCTTACTAGATAGTTAAGTTTCTTTGACAGCTCCCATCCATCTCCCATGCAAATTAAATTAACATATACATACAGTATATACATCTGTTTACTTGAAATCTTTTGGAGGCCAAGTAGTACAAAAAAGGGAAGGCATATTACATAGTTTTGATTATGCACTCTGCAAAACAAATAAAAGCATATTGGTTTAAATGTCCTACAATTATTTTTTTGACTGAGACAGCCAAAATCTTATAAGTCACCTAAGAAGTTAGAGCCTTAAATACTAAACAGTATTATTTTCTCACTGAAATCTTCAATGAATATAATGTATTTTCCACTATGAACAAAAGCTTAGTAACCCCCTTTCTGGGAAATGTACAAGGTAATAGCCTAGTAACAAGAAGGCAATTTTTTTTGCTTTTACTCTGAGTAATTTTGGCACCTAAATCCAAATAAAAAAAGATGTAAGGTTATATAATATCATATTTTTGCCTTAAGTCACTATTAAATTCTAAAAATAAGTAATTTTCTTGGCTTCTAACTAAAGTGTTTTACTTTGTTGTAGAAAGAAACATACAATATTTCATTAAATAAGTAAAAGCAAGACTAATATTCTTTATTCAGCTACAAATAGATTATACTTCTAGAATATGACAGCAGAGCTAACTGTGCCACAAGACAGAGATATCTGTTAAGTTTCCACTCGCCAAAAGAGGAAAGAAACTGCTTCAAAGTAATGCCACTATTACCGCTGGAACACAATCTTTTACACTACCTGCTCAGTCACGCCAGGATGTCGTGGTATTTCATAGGTTCTGCATTTAAGTTGAAGCACTGGGTCCTCATTCAAAAGCTGTGCAAGCAACAGCACACCATTCTAGGAGGAAGCACAGAGAAGAGCCCTGCTTGTTTTCTTACCAATATACCTGAGCTGGTATCACCAGGCAGAGAGTACCATTTCCCCAACAGTTTTCCAGAGATACCAGGTACACTCTTTTCAGAATACAGCTCCTCTTCTGTGTATCTTCTACCAGAACTTGCCATGGTCTGTCCTGGCCTCTATCCCCATAAAGCATCAACTACACATTTTCAGGCAGCAGGTAATAAAGTCATTAACTAGTATAAAGGGGATGCATAACCAGCTATTGCAATCAAATAGCTTTTTTCTAGCTGCTGAAAACTCAACTCACCTCAGTATAGAAGCGTAAATAACCTGAAGTAAAACCCACGACAATGCAGGTCCAGTCAGGACGCCCAGTGGAACTCCTGTTACAAACAAAATTTATTATCTTAACAACTCATAAATCAAAGCAAAGACAACAGATAACTCTTATTTATCCTTACCTCTTTTGGCTTGCTAGTGGAATACATAGAGCACTGGTTACACATTCCCTAAAAACAAAAACAAAATCATATGCTTTTCCACTGAATTTATTAATTACTTTTATTTCTCTATAATTGGATGTTTAAAGGATAAGTGGAAGATGACTTCTGTGAACCAGTTTTATCTGATGCGTAAGTAAAAACACAGTAAAACTTCACCACAGGTAAGGTCCTTAAAATTCATTCCCATAAAATGTAATGCTGCACGCATTTGAGGTTAATAAGAAACAGAATTTTTCACTCTGTATTGTCATGAAAAACATGAAAGTACAGAAAGCAAAACTTTACTTACACAACTGACTGTATACAGAACTGAGCAAACCTCAAATGATCCCCAAGCAGCCTTTTCCTACTATCTCCCCCTCCTCTCCTCTGCTTCAGCTAAGAACTTCGGCCTGCCTCCTTGTTTGAGATCAGAAGCTGGGCAAATGGTTGAGGAACTGCCAGTCACATGACATGCAAACTGCATTTCTGCAGGGTACATTATTTTAGGAACTTATGTATTCAACTTGCTGGTTTTTCTTTCCTATTTTGCAGAAATTGCTCTGATAATCTATTTCTAAGTACATGTTAGGTGTGATGTTCCATTAAAAAGATATTTTTTTTCCTGACATGTAGACTTGAAATATTTGTCAGGAGCTCAGAAACTAAGTCTCAAAATCAAAACAACTCCTACCCACTGACTTTTGTTAAATCTGTCGAACCTGAGGATGATCACCAGCTTATCCAAGAAACTATCAACACTTCTATGCCATACATCATACTAGGTAATCAAAGAACAAAGTTCATCTTCATGTTTGTTCACTGATTTTAAAGTATTATGTTTGCTTGGCATTTCTGACAGAAATCAAATGACTTTAAAACACTTAGTCTAAATGGTCTAAGGAGAAATATTACCATTTATTTTGATAATAGTAGAGAATATTTCAAATATCTACAATGTGCCAGGGATGTTTTAGGCACTTCCACTTGGTTGTCTTTTATCTGAATTCAAAGTCTGAAGGCTTTTCTTATTCAGTCTGATCAGACAGTTTTCAGTCATTAAAATTTAATTGAAAACCAGTTTTGGGCTCAAGGTTCTAGGCTAGCAGCTCCATCATGTAACCACACTGGATATCACGGTTATAAAAGTTTTACTGGGTCAGCAGGAAACTAATGTACCCACTTGCATTTCTGAAGTATTTATAAGTTTTAAGAATTAATGTAGTACGGTACCCTTCAAGTATAAGCAGAGAAGTATATATGTCAGCAAAGCAGAGAAGACAATGATTGCCCTTGACTTTTTGGACGAGTAAAATTAGTAATGGAGAACAGAGGGAAAAGACAAGATGTAAAAAGGATTTTATGAGATTCTTCTTAAATTCTTCCTTAAATCTTACAACAGAATTAAAAAATAATTACATGATACATAAAATTTGCTGACTGAATCATTCTCTACAACCTCTAAAGTTAGGATGCACATACATTTACTAAACATTTCGAATGATGAATTTCTTTCTTACTTTAAAAAATTATTATTTTTTTAAGAGACAGGGTATCACTCTGTTTCCCTGACAGGAATGCAGTGGTATGATCATAGCTCACTGCAGACTCAAACTCCTGGGTTGAAGCAATCCTCTTGCTTCAGCCTCTGGAGTACTTGGGACTACAGATGCATGCACCACATCCAGCTAATTTTAAAATTTCTTGTAGAGCAGGGTCTTACTCTGTTGCTCAGGGTGGTCTTGAACTCCTGGGCTCAAATGATCTTCCTGCCTTGGCTTTCCAAGGTGCTAGGATTACAGATGTGAACCACTGTGCCTAACCAAACAATCAAACTTTTTAATAGATTCACTTACAAGTCAAACAATTTCATACAGACATGTAACACACAGAGAAACATAAATTAACTAGCACCTACCCTTCTTCGACATTTAAAGAACCACTCCAACCAACAGCAAATTGCATTTCTTCTTTTCCTTTATCACTATATTTCCATTTTGCTAAAAAAATTAAGATATCATATAAAATAATTTTAGCTACAATATACTAAAACAGTAATTTATAAAATTTTGCTCTTTCCCCTTCGAATATGATTATAAAATTTAACAGCTGTGTATTAACTGACTTGGGTCTTTTTTATAGGTAAATATAAGATAAAAATGTTTATAAGATTTTTATAATACACCTAGTCTCCTGGCCTTCAGCCTCTCCTTCTCCCAATCCAACCTATATAATGTTGTCATAGTTCTTGCAGAATAAAGTTATTAATTCCTATGCTCATCCTGCCTAGTTTAAGACTACTTTTATCTTCAGATGACAGAGAAAATTCTTCTACTAGATCTTTGCTACTGGAGGGTAAATTTGCTTTGTAAGACCATTCTATAGACATTTTATATATAATCTTACTTTGATCGCTAAGGTTTGTAGATCTATAAGATATGAAAAACAAGTGAATTTTAATCTTCAACAAAAATTATGAGTTAAAATGTTATGCCCAAAACACCAGAAATCTGTAATATTACGAGTTTTCAAATTCGAGTTGAAAATCACCTCACTCACATTGTTACTAAGAAAAGGTCAATGACCTTGACAGAGAGAGAAAGCGGGGTGGGGGAGAGAAAGAGAAAAGGAAATAAAAAGTGTTATATTCTTTCCACCTAATCCATTTTCTCTTCTATCCAATGCATCAAAATCAAGGTCGCTGAAAATAATAGGATACTCACGCACTAGAAATACAGCTTTTTGCTCTCGAGCTATCACCATAAGATCATTGGTTGGAGATAAGGATAAAACACAATCTTGGAGCCAGGAAGTTTTTTGTGTTTTCCAAGTATTTCCTTCTTCTTCCTGTAGGTAAAACTACAATTATTGCATATGCAAAAATGCCAAGAGTATTCAAACTCAGCTTCCCTGCCTCAAGGGGTGAGGGGGAAAGAAAAAAAAAAAGAAAATATTTCCAATTCTCATACAGTTTCATAATATTCCTTATGAAAATATGCCAAAGATGACTGACAAAATACCCACTATAAACAAATCTTCAGTTTTGAATATTAATGTAAAACATTTAAATATAAACAAATATAAATGAGCAAGGCATTAAAAGAATGTCACACAGTGGCCGGGTATGGTGGCTCATGCTTGTAATCTCAGCACTTTGGGAGGCTGAGGCGGGCAGATCACCTAAGGTCAGGAGTTTGAGACCAGCGTGGCCAACATGATGAAACCCCATCTCTACTAAAAACACAAAAATTAGCCAGGTGCGGTGGTGCTCGCCTGTAATCCCAGCTACTTGGGAGGCTGAGGCCTCCCTTTGAACCCAGGAGGCAGATGTTGCAGTGAGCTGAGAACATGCCACTGTACTCCAGATTGGGCAACAGAGTGAGACTTCATCTTTAAAAAAAAATGTCACATAGGAATCACTCCAGGAATAATTCAGCATTAGGAAATTTCATGAATAATCCTATTCACAAAGAGACAGCTATGGTAAAACTGCAGCTAGAGAGCAAAGATGTTTATCTGATATCTGATGTTTATTATGGTTATAGGATGTATAAAAGCATTTGATATAATGTTATGCTTCTTTATTTGGCCTACAAGGTATTTCCTTGTTTTCATTAGAAGTTTATTTATTGTATAGGTAAATCCCTGTGGTTAAAAATTCAACAGCTATAAAAAGGTGTTCTTTGAAAAGTCTCTTATACGCCTATACTCTAGCCACCTAGTTGTTAACTCTAGAGAAATACAATCAGTTCTTATGTGTATTTCCGGAGATATTTTATGCACATTTACTACCCTTTTCCTCCCTTTTTCTTACAAAAATGGTAGCATAATATACACATACTTCTATACTTTGCTTTTTTCTCTTAACATATTCCTTAGACTTCATTCCACATGAAGTTTCTTTATTCTTTTTAATGTCTGCATAGTATTCCATTTTATGAATGCACTATAATTTATTTAACCAGTCCCCTACATGTGTGGACATTTGTACTGCTCACAATCTTTTGCTGTTACAAACTATGTTGCAATAAGTAAGTTTATAATTTTGTCAGTTTGTGTGGCAGTGTATTAGTAGGCTAAATTCTCAGAAGCAAAACTGCTGAGTCAAAGGGAATGTGTATTAGTAAATTTGCTGGATATTCCCAAACTGTGCCCCACACATGTTGTATTAATTTGTAATTCCATTAGCAATTTTTGAAAGTGCTTGCTTTTTCACATACATTTCAAAAGATGTTTTAATGGTGGATCTCTGCCAATTTAATAGGTAAAATGTAGTATCTCAATATACTTTTAAACTACATTTTTCTTATGAATGAGAATTTAGGCATTTTCTCATATACTTAAGAAAATTTCTCATTTTTATATAAAGGAAAGGAACAAACTGCATAATTTTCTATGAACAGTTTGTTCTGTTCCTTTGCAAATTTCCTGTTGGGTTGCTGCTCTTTATCTAATTGATTTGCATACGCTCTTTACATACAAAAAAATTGGCCCTTTGAATATAAGTGATACAAATAGTTTTTCCTATTTGTGATGTCTTATTTTTTCCATGTAGAATTTTTTTATTGTTATGTAGCTAAATTATCCATCTATTCTCTTATGGCTTCTAGGTTTGATGTCATGCAGACTCCTACCTTACTCAGCCCTATCTAATGTCTTTTAGATTGAATTATTCAAAAGGGGAGGGGAAGAGAGGGGAAAGATATGCTGGTTAATTTTATTTTATAAAAAAATCATATTTTCATGCATTTTAAAAACTTGTAATAAGCATGCATTACAAACATTATAAAATTTAAAAGATTTTAGAAACAGAATCTAGTCAGAAATGTTATAGTAGTAGTATACTTCTAGGAATAATAAATTATTTCTTGCTGGGATACCATCAGAGAGATGTTTAAAACACAAATAAAATATGGGTTACAGGAAATCTTTAGAAATACTCCAAATGACCCTGAAACCTCTGGGATAGTCATGCAATTATTTTTCTTTTGCAGTGGGATATTAGGAAACAAATGGATTTGGAAACTTTTTCTCAAGCAAAATAAGCTAAGGAGGCTGCACCGTCTCCTAAAAGGAAGGGAGAGCAGAACATTAGCAAAATCTTATTTTATTAAAGCTCTATTTTTCTTAGGGAATTCTATATCTAGCTTGTTGTTTTTAATGTTTATTTTTTACAGAAAAATTAGAAAACTATCCCCCCAAAGACAAAAGTTATAAGGTGAAACTTAGTTGTAATTAAATTTTTCCTGGGTTCCACAATGTCTGCTATAGGATAGCCTTTGTTTACCCAACACATCACTCCTCATGATGGCTCTGCTGTAAGCTGAGGACAACACTATGCTATGGTTTCCACCAATCACTGAGACTCCAATTATACCAATTGTGAGGTACAGGACCTTCTAAGTGATTAAAGTTCCACTTTCAGGTAGGAGCCTAGAAGAGGGCAGCTTATATAGGAATATTATTTAGGCATTGATACTTGATAAGAAATTGGGATGGTCTAAAACTCTTTGATTGGTCTCTGACTCTTCTCCTAAAATCTCCATCTCAATGCAATAAAAAGAATCAACATAATGCTTCAGGAAAGGAATACAGCCCTGATTTGGGCCTGTTCTCAAAAACATTTTTTAAATAATTGACCATCTATACAAATAGATTCCTTCCTCTTATCACACGTCCAAAACTATGTTTAAACAGTAAATCCTAAAAATATTATAAAAGTTACTTTTCTTTTTTTCAATAAAGAATATTGTTCCTGTGTTGTCCCATGTTTTCAAAATAATGCCATTAACAAGGATTAGATCTGATGTTTATCTGCCCAGAAAAGACAAAGAGTCAAAGATGAAAGACAGTTAGAGACCAAATGGTCCAAAACCTAATTTTATAATAAAGAAAATGGAGTCTTGCAGAGTTAAGGGATGTGCTCCCGCCATGGGATTAGTGTCAGAGCCCAAACTAAAATCTGGGCTTCCTGATTCTTAATTCAGGTGGTCTTTCCATTCTATCACCCTGTTCTGTGGCTAGCTGTGGGTGGCTGTATAGCTCTTTGGGAAGCTTGTCTTTACTTGAGATTTGACTCTAGAGTCATATTCAATGAAAAGCCTTTTCTCCAAAACAACTACCATATTGTCACTTTATTACAGGCTAAGCTTTCTGTAGCTCTTTGAGTTGATTTAGAGCTACAAACTGTATTTGAACATGTGAGCCAGAGTATTCTTGAGGCATTTCTTCAAGAACTCCTTTAAAATACTTTCCCTCTCCTTTCTGTCTTTCCATCAGAAGTTCCAGTTCCTGTGGCAAACACATCCTACCCTGACTCTTAACCTTCTTTCAAACTTACTGCAGTTAAAAGTCTTACTATTGCCTGCTACCTGTTTATTCTGTGACTGCATTTCTCCCACACTAGATGAGAAGCCCTCAGGTTGGCAAAGCCTATGGCTTATATTATTTTTCAACTCCACATATAGCATAGTCCACTAATAGAATATATGAGTAAATAACAGCATTCTCTGTCTCTTGAATAATGTATTATCTATTCTTACACATGAAACTGTATGACAATGAGCAATCAATCTAAAGCTAGTATATTGAATCCTTAGTAATGTTTTTTCTTTAGTAATACTAAGATTTAAAAGATTCTGGCTGACAAATCCATGGTAGGTACAGGTTAAAGAAATATAAGAACAGAATACCACTGTATCACAGTCTTCTTAGTTGGGCCTAACACTCAGTGTCAAATTATGATCCAGCCCTGTCTGCTGCTACCCCAACAAATGGACTATAAGTGATCCCATGAGCAAACACGAATTTTATCCCAAAAGGACTAACCATGTCAAAAGCAGTGGAAATAGATGTCACTTGCTTGGAAGCAAATTCAGAAAAATGATTCCATAATCGTTTATTATATCCCTACCCCTGCTTAGCCATCTTATACATGTACATTTTTAGTTACATGAAACACCTGAGAATAAAACTTGATGTGGATTAGCACTCTGGGTTTATCTACCAATGACAGGGGAATAAAGAAGCAGAAAGCCAAAATCTTCCATCATTCTTCACTTTCACTTTTCACATTCTTTTCTATGCCCTTTCTACATCTCCAACTTTTTTTGTTATTGTGGTTCTAAAAACATACCCTCCTAGTTTGCCATAGTAAAGCTGGATGTGTACAACTGAGCATTACAAATTATAAAAACAGGTTCAAAAATACGATAATATTGTTATATTATCATTAGAGTTTGACGTGCCATAAGATTCTAGATCTAAACTTTTAGTTGTGCTTCTCAAGAACGATGCTAGCTTGTCACAAAATGCAATGGTGGTGTGCTCTTAATATCAGCTCCACAAGCTCTTTGGATCCACAACCACACGGGGGAGCAGCTGTATACCTATTGCAACTGCAAGCTCTTGGTCACATGTAATTCTAAAGTAACTTCTTTGTGACTACGGCACAGTATCCAACATATCAGATTCAATATTAGGATAAAAAGCCTCTAATGACAATAACCCAAACCAGATAATATTCTTAAAATTATAAAGAGGAAGAAATGTATTGTTTCCCCCATAAGCTTTGCTATAATATTTTGCCCCTAACCAGAGTAAATTTTACCATATTATGAAGCAAATTCAAAACAGAAAACCAGTGGAGGTATGGATGGGAGAAATCTCAGGTAAATCAAATTTCTTTCAATAAATCAACAAATTGACTAAGAAACTGTAGTACTAAGTGCAAGACAATGTAATCAAAGATCCTAGAACTGCTTGTCTGTATGGAACAACAATCTCCCCTCCTACACATGTCATAATCCTCTTGAAGCCAACTGACAGATGACACAATCTTAAACAGAAACAGAAGGAACTATGGAGATCATCTGATTGAAATTCTTCATTTTCCAAAAAAGAAACCAAGTTCTAGAAAGAATAAGTGGATTTTTACTAACCATACCAATACTACAGATAACAAATTTAAAGCAACATACATTCACACAGTCCCCGGACAATTTACAGAGGAACTCTGGTCCTTCACTTCTGAAATCAGGGGTCTGAGGAGGAATGAGGAAATGGCCTGTGGGTCAGAATCCATTAAAATGACTAGACCCTTGATGCTCTCACCTCCCCCCTCTCTCTCTGTCTCCCTCTTTTCTCTCTCTGCTTTAAAGTATCCTGTACAACACCACCACAGTAGTGCTCCAGAAGGGCTGCAGAAACACAAACCAAGAATAAAGTGTGCGAGTCCGTCTGAAGTGACTCCTGTGCTAGATTTTTCAGGGAAGTCTCAAGTTTAAGCACACATAACTTGATGAAAATATTGGTATAGTGGAGACTAGGAAATCCCCTCTCTAGGCTGATCGCAATGAACTAGTATTAGGTTTGACAACAAAACGTGATTTCCAGTGCCAGTTCCAGAAAGCTCAGGCAAGAAATAGGGCTGCAAACAACAATGCTCTGGGAAGCCTAACAGAGCATCAGCATACATTCAGTGGCTGACAAGACGCAAGCTCATCATTTTGTTTTGTATCATAAGGGCATCTGCCTACTAATTGGGGTTTTGGAAAACTTCCCCAACAATAATGGGGCCCACAGTCAGTAACACTGCTCCCTTGAAGCTAGCAATCCAAAAATAATATCATTTGACAAGATGATTTCCCAAGCCATGCCTGAAATGTAAAACAAACCAAAAAAAGCACCTCACTGCTTAAAGGTACTCCACCAGGGACCACCTTCCACCTTGGGTTTCCCACAAAAACTTGCCTCCTCCACCCTGTTAGTAAACGTAACACCAAATTTGCGTGCAGTCTCCCCCATCATCGTCACTGTGGTGGCTGTGCTAAGCCTCACGGCTCTGAGAGCCAGCCTGTCACCTACCTGCCAATGTGAAGTGGGTGCTCAGAGAGGGCTGCTACTAGAACACAGGTGAGTGGAGTCCCCAAAGATGCATGCAAAACAGCCCGGTAGGTTCCACCAATTATGAAAAAGTCTGGGCTCTCAGACCACTGACCATGATAAGTGGAAGTACTTGGTGCCACCTGGTATTGTAGTGGCTCAGTCCACACACATCATCCAATTTCCTGTTGAAAAGGCCTCCACCCCATTTGCGGATAAAACAGTGCAGCCCAACCATGGGACAGCTTTAGGATGAGGCAAAAGCTGAAGATAGATTTTTGTACCTAGCTGATATGGTTTGGCTGTGTCCCCACCCAAATCTGATCTTGAATTATAACTCCCACAATTTCCATGTGTCATGGGAAGAAGCTTGTGGGAGGTGACTGAATTATGGGGTTGAGTCTTCCTGCCCTGTTCTGATAGTGAATGAGTCTCACGAGATCTGATGGTTTTAAAAAGAGGAGTTTACCTGCACAAGCTCTCTTCTCTTGTCTGCCACCGTGTGAGACATGCCTTTCACCTTCTGCTATAATTGTGAGGCCTACCCAGCCACGTGGAAGTGTAAGTCCAATAAACCTCTTTCTTTTGTAAATTGCTCAGTCTTGGGTATGTCTTTATCAGCAGCATGAAAATGGACTAATACACTGGCCTACAGTGAAGAGAGCACTCTGGTTTCTTCTGAGGGCTGTTGCCGGGCTGGGTGCACCATTATCACTTGAGTATCTTGAAAATAGCTGGCAGTTTTCAGTTATTATACCACAATCTCTTCTCACAGACTTGTTAGTGCATCTGAGACTGGGTTTATTTCTTCATATATTAGAAACTTTTGTTTCCTTAGAATAGTAAATTATCATACACAGTTTTGAGTTTTTCTTTTTGTGCAATGTCCTCATGGCTATATTCTCCAGACAGCTTGTTCTCTTTTGGAAATCATATTTAATAAAGATATTTCCATATTGAAGTGAGGTGAATATGGTATTAAAGGAAAAAGGAAAAAGATGAAATATTTATTCTGCATTATGTCTGAAGTGTTAGATGACTAAGTATTAAAAGCAATCAAATTAAATCCCGCAAATTAAACCAATCAGAACACCTGCTTCACTAGATTCTGCCAGCTGCCAATCATGTCGGATTGTTTCTCTTTCTGAAACTACTATGGTAAATAACAATAAAACTTGTTTTTATAAAGGCAAAAACGAATGAATGAATGAATGAGTGCACCTATAAAACAGAATCCTAGTTGTTATAGGGAGGGAATCTATAATTATATTTTAGTGTGGTCAAAACTTCAAGAATTTTTTTTGAACTAAGTCCAGTAATAAAGTTTTCTTAATCTGAAAAAACACAGAAGCCAGTAATGTACATTATGAAAAGGAATTCTTTCTAAACAACTCTATATGGCATAGAGCATATACTTGAAAACATTTCTTTCTTTTGATTTTAAGCACACAATGCAGGCAGACAATAAAAGCGCAGTAATTTAATCAGCCTTTCAACTATAGCTGACATTATAGGGACTGGTAATTACTGGGTAAATACAGTGACCAATGTTTTTTTAGTTTCTCAGCTATTATAGTACTTATGTAGTCACTAAAGTAGCCAGGAGTAGTTTTTCGAAGCTTTCAACTTTAGTACGATAAGTCCATCATCTGCAATTTATGTTGTTACTGTCATTGTGCTAACTTTCACAGATACTTATACATTTTAGTGGTCCCAGTAAAATCCAGTGTAATCTAAGGGCTGTCAGCACATTCTCTGTAATTCTCAGTAGCTCACTGCCTAAGCTGTAGAAATAAAGTAGTCATCTATCTTTTCAAAGCAAGAGAAATAGTGCTTCAGCAATTCTGAAACACAAAGAGAAAGTAAACATCACTATATTACTAGTTACTAAAGATTTCTTTTTTTTCTATTCTGCTACTATGAAACACTCAATATTTTTTAAACTTTCTTTTTTTAGATAGCAGAACTTTTTATTCCCAAACAAAATTTTATACAAAATTTCAATATATGAAATAGATAAAAGCACGAATGAGGAAGCTACACAGCACCTCTGTAGAACCCTAGAGCTCTCTCACACACGTATTATGAAAAGTACTAGGCCACATTTCACATCAGAGACTAAAATTCTCAAATGAAAGATCCTGAAATCTTTTCAACATAAGGAAAGGCATGAACTCTTTCTAAATTTGATTTGAAGGGGCCCTGAGGAAAATTCTCACAAATAAATTAATCACAAAAAACTATAACTTCAATCTCAATTTTAAAAACTACCTTTCTTTCTAGCATTAGAGGAACTTAACTCTAATTCAGTAATTTCTTATTTCCTGGTGGAGTACCTTATTTCTTATTTCTCTAATTCTTATTTCCTTCAACTGTCAATACAAGCAGGACTACTTCTGCCATTTATTCTTAAATTGTATATATAATATAATCTCATTTTCATAAAGTGTTCTTTGTGCCCATTCATCTGCCCACTCAACCTTCTATTCGTATAGTGCCAAAGAAAAACCCCTAAAAACCCCTTTATTTGTATAGATCCATGCAGAATCCCTTAAAGTTAATAATGATGATTATTTTTAGATGTTAGGAATGGATATTTTATTCTTTGTATTTTTCTGTAATACCTGAATTTTCTATAATAAACCTGTGTCAAAAATACTTTATTACTCATACAAAATTCATTTCATAAACAATTACAGAGGAACTCCAAACCTAAAAAGCATACTCCTCTATTGCCTGAACTACTGTTTGTTTTATTTTTGATTTTTTGAGACAGGGTGTCACTCTGACGCCCAGGCTGAAGTGCAGTGCAGTGGCACAATCGCAGCTCACTATAGCCTCTATCGCCTGGACTCCAGTGATCCTCCCACCTCAGCCCCTGAGTAGGTAGGAGTATAGGCAAGCACATGTCACTGTGTCTGACCACAGCTGTTTAACACCACATACTAAGTGCCATGGTGTAAAAGAAAGTACCAAAATATTCCTGCTCAGAAAGTATCATCTAGTTGGATAAACAACACTAACAAATAAGAAATAATTCACACTCAATATAAATCAGAACAGATTTAATAGCTAAAGTGCCATGAACCTTAAATTGCTATTGGAATTTAGAAAAAAGAATAAGATAATGGTATGCATTCCCCAAAAGCAATTATAAGCGAAAAACATGAAAGGATAACAGACCTTACCCATAAATTTAACATACAGATTAAAACACTGAAATGGCATTTTACACTGATGTGGTTTTGCAAAGATTAAAGTTTGATAACATGTTGGGAGTCAACAATTTCAAATACCTGAGAACAGCAAGAGAAAAGCACATTCATCTCTCACAGTCTTGTTTCCCAATACAGTATTTGATAAAAACATGGGTAGAGAGAAATATTTCGCTTAAAAAAAATAGCACATAGTCAATGATAATAAGCAACTACTCAGAGCTATTTTTATTTCTGTAAACAGCAAGTGGAGAAAGGTACTCTCATACACTGCTATTTGGAATACAAATTGGATAGCCCTTTAGGAGCACCATGCAACAATTTCTGTCAAAATGTAAAATACACCTGGGCAACATGGTGAAACCCCATCTCTACAAAAACTAAAAAATTAAGAGGCCTGGGAATTCAAGGCTGCAGTTGAGTCACAATCGTGCCTCTGCACTCCAGCCTGGGAGACAGAGCAAGACCTTATCTCAAAAAACAAACAAACAACAACAACAAAACCAGGAGAATGTATATACCTTTTGAATTTATTCTGATGGAATAATAAGGCTAGCTGACAATTATTGAGCACTTACTATGCTCCAAGTACTATTCTAAGCATATATCATTTAATCCTCATGGCAATCCTATGAGTCTGATATTATCATCAATCACACTTTAGAAATGAGGTAACTGAGCTTAGAACAGTTAAGTAACTTGCCCAAGGTTTCATAATTAGTAAGTGGCAGAATTGGGACAGAAATTCAGGCAGTCGGACTCTCAATTATGATACTATGTGGCCACATGTAATCAAAGATGAATGGCAGATATAAAGATGCTTATTGCAGCATTGCTCATAACAGGAAAAAAGAAAAGAAAAAGAGCAAAGGAAAACTAGATGTTCTTCAACAGAAGCGTGATTAAATAAATCACAGTACAGCTATACAATAAAATAGTATTCCTTGAAAAGAATGAGATAACTTACATATATGTAAAATCCTCCAAATTACATTAAATAGAAAAAGCAAGAAGTAGAATATTGTGTAAAATTAAAGTCTTATTTGGCCTTTCAGGTAAAGAGAGTAAATTAAACACATGAATTTTACTCTAAGTCTCCTCAGTACCACTAAAAACATAGTAAAAGAATTTTTTTTAAAGGCAAAAACAGTAAGGACAAAAAACCTTCCTCCAAAAACCAAATTAACAAAAATGAGAGGAGAAAAGGCACAAAATGTGAGAGGCAGAAAGCAAAGAAACAGGTGGTAACTGATTTTACAGTTCCTAGAAAGCCAGCTCCTAAACTGATGGAGAAGAAAGCTGAGAAGCTGCCCTAGCTGTACTGCAAAATCACCAGCAGCCTTAGGAATTGGCACCAGGTCCCTCTAGAAGTAAGGGGAAGGATGGGGTAAAATCAGGAAGCTTGATTGCAAGTATGTTTAACCAGCAGTCAGGACCCAGTCTCCCTTTCCCTACTCCACCCAGCCAGATCCCTAGTAGAAGATCAGAGGCCCCAGTGACCAAACTAAAACTCACTTAACAGAGCTACTCTCTGGGAATGCCTGAGGAGTGCAGATTTGAACTAAAATTAACAGTTATAAACAAGAGAAAGGAAAAATGGCAGCTCACTACATGGAGCTTCAGCATTTAGGCATAAATAACGGCACAGAGGCTAAGCCTGGACAACTTGTTGCTCTGTGGCCAAAGATCCAAGAACAACTTAAATTAACTTTTGTTTCCTAGCAATCAGTTAGCTGCACTTTTCATAACAGCAAAGCACTTCACCAAACTCTACTACAATTAAATTAATGATCTTGTAGATTAAATGCTCTTAAGGTCAAGAAGTTTGAGAGAAAATGGGGAAAGGCAAAAAGACAGACTGGGAGGGTTACATTAAAAGCCATGGGCTAAATAAACCAAGGTTTCTGAACCTCAGCACTATTGACATTTGGGGCCAGAAAATCCTTTGTTTGGATGGGTGCTATTCTGTGCACTGAAAGATGCTTAGCAGAATTATTGGCCTCTACTCACTAGATGCACATCCCTAAAGGTGTGAAAGCCAAAAATGTCTCCAGATAGTGCCAAATCATTGCTAAATATTCTCTGAGGAGGCAAAAATCACCCATAGTTGAGAATCACTAGGCTAGACCAAACTGTATTAATAGAGAGAGGAGTATCTTCGGCAAAATGAGTGTTTCTAACAATCCGAAGTCCAAAGTCCTAATGAGAAATGGCCTAATGAGAAAGAGACCCTTGCCCAGCCTCAGAGGATAACCTAGGGCACATCCTTACTGTGTAAGTATTCTCCTTCCGCCTCTGGCCAATCTGCTGCTCATGTCTCCTGTATGGCAGATGGCATGAGAGTCTAATGAAAATAACAAAATAAGGCAAAAATAAAAAAAAAAATTAAATAAAATAAAAAAAAAAAAAAAAAAAAAAAAGATAGAATTAGTGGAAGCATCTTTCAGCTTTTAAACACATCAGTTAAAAGATCCTTAGATTTATCGCTAGATTTAGGTTACCTCTAGATTTAGTATATCCTTGCTGATAAAAAGAAGACATGCTTTACAGGTCAGATTTAGAGGAAGTGTGTTAACACTTATGCATTCTAACTACACTATCATTGTCCATATCACTTAGAATCAGCTGCAACCGTAGCAGACCAAAATGAAATACTGCAAAATAAAGAGGCCCATGACCCTCAAGAGTATGAGAAGTATAGCTAATTAAGAAGAAAACAAAAACTAACTACACCTATTCCACAGAGCAGCCAAGGTGAGCTTAAAAAAACAGAAATCAGACAATGTGGTTTCTGATCATATTGAGAATAAATTCAAAATTTTCAAAGCCTTGTATCAGGCCTACTTGCTTCTCTGACCCCATTTTGTAGCACCTTTTCCTTCTTTTCTACTCCTTAGGTTATAATGTCATAAAGTAGAGCACCCTTAGGAAGGCACATTTTCAATGAGCCAAAAAGCAAGTCTGTGGCACATTATGACTAAACTAACCCACTTAATACTACCAGGGCAGAATCAACAGATATCTTTAAGAACAACTAGCCTCTCACACAAATGCCTAACTATGTCATTCACAAACATTAACAAAAATCCATTACAGAAAAAGCCAAGTATGTACCAGTGGGCTCTTTAAGATGTGGCCATCTGGGTCTGAAATAAATATTATACTATAACTCAACACCAGCACAATTTTATATATTTGATAATAACTGTCATACTGGAACCTCTTCTGAAATTATAAATGCATGTGTCCACTTTAACATGCAATGGCTGTGAGGTTTAGTCCAATAAACCTCAAACTTACTTGGAAGTCTCTTACATTATTTACAAGGGTAGCTTAGCTACATGATTCCAGAAAGCAAATATTAAAAGGAACTGTACCAAATACCACATGTAAGGTAACCGCCAGTTACACTACCGCTTTCTGGGAAATTCTCAAAGCACATCCCTTTCTGAAAGGTTTCATAGAGTCATGAAAAATCTCCAAGCTTGTTTACACAAACCCCCTCCTCATTCTTGCCATAGCTAATTAAACTGCTAATGAATGGCTGACAAGGAGGCAACATTAATAGATCTGCTGATGTCCCATGAAGTGGCCTGGTATAAACACTATGTCCCCCTCCGCAAATATCCTGTATTAGGTTGTAAGTAACACACTCAGTAAAATCTTCGTATGACCTCTGAATGTGAAACAAAAAAAGGAGAAAGAATCTAAGACAACCACAGACAAGAGACATAGCCAAAGCCATGAAATAGTTGAAATCATGAGTAAGCAGAAACCAGTCAGTCTTAGTAAGAGCAGAGAGAGACAGAGTAGTTGAGGCTCCATTTTGACGCAGCATTAGAAAAGAGGACTAGGTGTTGTTCGCAGAGGTGCTGGGGTAATCAACTTCCTTGAGATGCATTTTATCCTATTCAACACATCCTAATTCTCCTAGAGGTCTTCTGAAATGGTTTCCTGTTCTTAATCTCCTCATGGAGCTTTTCCATAAATCTCTATTACATGAGCATATCTCTACTTCCTAGCACATGATGCTCTCTCATTTCTCTGCTAAAGCTCATCTTCCCTAACTCAATAAGACACAACACCCCTCTGGTTATTCAAGTCAAATACCTGGGAAGGTTTTTAAAAAACTTATGAATATTTTCAAATATTAACAAAAGTAAAAAGAATAATATCTATTACTCACCTTTTGAGAGTATCAATCTTTCAACAATCATGTTTTATCTGTTTCACACCATACCCCAGATCAAAGAAGTTATTATTGATTTTTCACTTTCCTCTAATCCTTTATAACCAGCTCACTGGAAAGTCTTATGATTACCTCTGAAAATTATCCAGAATCCATCCATTACCCATTTTCACTAATATACCATCTTAATCAAAGCCACAATCATCTCTCAACTAAACTACTGCAACAGTCTTATAATTGGTCTCCCGGCTTCTACTTTTGCTCCCTACTTCAACCTATTGCAAAGAGCAGTCAAAGTGAGCTATCAAAGTCAGAAATCAGGTAAATGTAGTTTTCTATTGCATTCAGAATAAACACCAAATTCACAAAGCTTGACATCTGGCCTGCTTTTCTCTGCCCCATCTTTTAACAGTCTCAGTCCTGCTATATCACACTGGCCTTCTTTATGTTTCTTCAAACTCCCAAGCCCATTCCTGCCTTGAGACTTTGCCTGAGCTGTTATCCTGGCCTAGAATGCTCTCTGTCAGATTTTCACGTTGTTGACTCCATGTTGCCTTTTAGATCTCAGTTTAAGTGTGACATCCTCTGAAAAGACTTCCTTAACCACCCAATCTACAACAGTCACTTGATCACTTGCTATCATATTACTGTTTGAATTCTCTGCATACCTATTACCATCACTTGATACTTTCCATCCATCTTTCTTTTTGTGTCTCCCTCTCATGGTGTATAAGCTCCCAGAAACAGGACTGTAAGAAGACCTATCTAATATTCATTCTTCTTTGTTTAAAAAAAAAATCCTGATTTGTTCAGATATCAACTCCTCCTGTGTGGCCATGGGCCTCAAGAGAAGCTGACCCTTTTATCCTCCAACTCCAAGGAATAATATGATTCAAGAATGAATATCTCATATCCCTTGCCAGTGATTAGTTCAGAAATGAGCATGTGGCCCAATCCTGGCCAAGAAGATATAAGGAAAGGTTTGCTAGAGACGTCTAAGAAAGTAGTTCCTTAATTCCTAGAAGAGTCATGAAAAGCCTGAGTCTTTTTCTCTCCCTAACTGCTAATGAAGAAACATGTTGCCCATTACATCTGTGAGTGAAACAGGCATCAGGATGAAGCCAACACTGCATATGCAAAGTAGACAGAAGGAAGGAACTTGACATATTTGAATTGCCTGATCAACCAACCCGGGAGTCCATTCTATCTTTGGACTTCCTTTTATGTAAGTGAATTTCTTTGTATTTAAGCCAATTTAAGTTAGATTTTCTTTTACTCATTTGTGAAAATATACTAACATATATATGAACTTTGTCTACCCTGTTCTTTGCTATACTCCCAGCACCTAGAAAAATGCCTAGAATATGGTAGGTACAGCAAATATCTGAGTGAATAGTAAAAGAATGTAAAAGAATAACTTATGAAAAATGAAGACTCTTAAAACAATTATTCTCCATTTAGCCCACTACTATGGTTTGAATGTGCCCCCAAAAGGCATGTGTTGAAAGTTTAATCCCCAATGGAACAGTGTCGGGAAGTGGGGCCTAATGAGAGGTAATTAGGCCATGAGAGCAGAGTGAATAGATTAATGCCATTAATGAGGGAGTTAGTTCTTTATTGTGGGAGTGAATTTCTTATAAAAAGAGGAGGTTGGCCCATGTTTTCTTCCCTCCCACCCTCTCCACGACCCTCGGGTCTTATCACCTTCACCATATTATGATGCAGCAAGAAGCCTCTTGCCAGATGCTGGCCCCTGATCTTGGACTTCCCAACATCCAGAACTGTGAGCCTATCAATTTCCATTCATTATGAACTACCCAGTCTCAGGTATTGTTATAACAACACAAAATGAACGAAGACACCTGCTTTAGCTACAATGTCGTTAAGTTCTTCAAGAAGATGTATCTAGTTCAGTACTATTAAGCACAAATATGTTCTTGATATAGATTTTAAAATGTCAACCTGACACTGAAATATGTCACCATCATTACAAAAGGAAAATACCACTATCAAAAAACATGCATACATTTGTAAAGACTTACAGGTTCTTGGGATTCGGTTTCTTCCCATGCTCCCCAACCATCATCTTCCCAGTCTGTTGATTTACCTATTTTTAAAAGATGAACAATGCTTGCATGAAATACAGAGCTTTAAATATCTTTAAAGCATTTTTTTAAACATAATAATAGAACTAACCCCTGTATAATGCTGATGTTAAGGAAGAAAATAATGGTAAACTGTGTTATAGTAGGATTTTGCTATATATAATACCAATCAGAAAATATTTGACCTACTGAATTTCTAAATGTATTAGTAAAACTGTGTGCAAGTTAGTAGAATTGTGTGTGAGTTATTTGGATCTTAAGATACTGGACATCAAGTTAATTCACACTCAAATTGCAAAGGTGACTTTTAAAAAATCTAAAAATGACAAATGTTTATTACTCAAGATATTAGACAAATATACACAGTGACAAAAGAAACACCTAAAATTTCACACACATGCCTTTACAAAGTAACTTGTTTTTTGATAAGATAAATCATCAGTAAAAAAGTAAACTGAATTTTGAAACCAGACAAACCTACTATTCTGCACCCTTTTCTGATATTCTGTTATTTCTTATATGTGGGAATATCCTCTCAGAGGAAAATAAGACGGTCAACAACAATGCAACAAGGGATGTAAAAGCCCAGATAGGTTTAGAGAGTAGAGTATGTTCCCTTACAATGCCCATGTGACTGGCTTTTACATAATCATCTTTTAATTTATCAGAAGAGAAAAAAACTCTCATTTTTTAAACAACTACTCTGAGACAAGCATTAGATACTTTATATGCAACAAGGTACAAATAAAACTTTAGGCCTCAGAATCACACTGCCTAAGTTTTATTTGAACTTTATCTTCTCAAAAAATGTAATTTGAGGTAATATATGTATATATTTTTTTTCTTAATTTATTTAATTTTTTTTTAGATGGAGTCTCGCTCTGTTGCCCAGGCTGGAGTGCAGCGGTGTGATCTTGGCCCACTGCAACCTCCACCTCCTGGGTTCAAGCCATTCTCCTGCCTCAGCCTCTGGAGTAGCTGGGACTACAGGTACACACCGCCACACCTGGCCAATTTTTGTATTTTTAATAGAGACAGGGTTTCACCATGTTGGCCAGGTTGGTCTCGAACTCCTGACCTCAAGTGATCCGCCCACCTTGGACTCCCAAACTGCTGGAATTACAGGTGTGGGCCACCGCACCCACCCTTGAAGTAATACATATAAAGTATTGAATGCTTGCTCAAATCCTGGATCTAGCACTTACTATCTCTGTGACCTAGTGCAAATTACCCATTTAAACCACAGTTTTTAATAATAAAGGCATGGAAAACAAGAGTACCTATATCTAGTAGGGTTGTTGTAAGGACTTACACCAGATAGCGTACTAAAGTCCTCAATGCCTGACACATACCAAGTACTCAATGCTGGTCAAGACTTAGCTAAATAAAATATTATATTTAATATTTAAGCAATCAGCTTTAAAATTCTTGGGGGAAATCAATTTAAAAGATGGGACTGATCCTGATGACTTACAGTAGGAAGGAGGCAAACAGATTCACTTATGTATAAGGTTTTAAAGGTTCCTGAAATCAATTTCATATAGATAATTAAAGAATTTGTTACAGTCTAGTACTTGGAGTCACTGTTCAATTAGTTTTGTGGTTAACAGTCTAATATTCTGTACTTAAATGTCAAATAATTACTTCCTAATAGGCATATATTAAGTCCTAAACTAGCACTATCATTTGATTAACATTGCACAATTTATAGAAGAGTTCCATGTACAAGTCAATTAGCAATTTAACAAATACTCTATTAAACACCATGTGGCAAATCCTGTAGCAGGAGCTGAGAAAAATACAAACATACTCCTTGCCTTTGAAGAATTCATCATCTATTATAGAAGGTAGCCAAACATGAAACCATAATACATGGTGAGTGCAGTAATGGACTACTATGGGAACTTGGATGAGAGAGTAAGAGATGGGAAAAATATATAAAGACATTTGGTCTTTAAAAAGTAGGAAGACTGGGGGGAAAACGTTAACATGAATGAAAGAGGCAGAAAGATGCAATATACATGACAAATAACATGTATTAAACATTTCTGTATGCTGAAATGCTTTATAGACATTATTAGTTCACTTAAACATCACAGGATCCTTTACTGTTCCCATTTTACAATGAGAAAAACAGATTTCTTAGAGTGTTTAGTAGTTTGACCAATATCACACAGGAGTAAGTGGCACAGTGGAGGCTGAGTTCAGTTCTGAGTTCCAAAACCCATGCTCCTGTAATAACCTAACTTGTGCTAGCCTAACTGATTCCATCGTAGCTGTGAGCCTGACAAGCTCCATTTTTGCCTCTCCCTCCCTACCACGTCTCCCTCAGGTGCATAACTGGGCCACACCGACGCTGTGCTTATGTCACACTGACCCTGTGCTTATCCTACCATATAACTGTTGTTAACTACATCCTGCTTGGCAAATACACCTGTTATTGTATTTAACTCTCCTTGGCACTCCCTTGGAGATTGTTTGGAAAATACCCTGGTCTGCAACCACGTCTCTCTAACCTGCTCATTCTGCTTCTGTAAAATTCCACTTCAGCTAGGCTCCCCCTCCCCTACCTAAATCAAGGTATAAAGGGAAATCAAGGTATAAAGGCGAATCAAGCCCCTTCCTCGGGCTAGAGAATTTTGAGCGTTAGACGTCTCTCGGTTGCTGGCAAATAAAGGACTCTTAATTTGGAACTCAGAGCATGGCGCTTTCCTTCTGATTCACTCAGTTACAACACTCCTAAGTATTAGACTATATGTACTCCTACTGTGGCAGATGAGGGTAAAATTAGGGAAAAGTGGGGTTTACAGTTAAGGCCAAAAGTAAGAGGGTTCTTATTTTAAAACAGAAACAATCCCTTAATGTTGTGACTTAGAGTTTTTTTTAAACTTGGAAAATTATAGTGTTTTTTGGCAATTTAATTCAATTAGGCAATCTTTATTTTGCTAATTTTTCCACTGCACCAAAAACAATTGTCTTATTGTGGGTTTAAGGCAGACAACTAGGCTATCCCATTTAAAGTTTCAGAATATGTATTATCTCTTACATTAGAAAGCAAAGTATCTAAAAGAGCTTATTACTATAAAGTTCATGATTCAATTTTTAAATTGCTATAAAAATAACATTTATATCAAATTACCACAATCTCGAAAAGACCATGCAGAATTTAGACTCTTCAGGAAGGTCATAATTATTCATGCATTCAACACACACAACATCTTTTATGTTTGGGGCACTGTGCTAAGTGCTGGAAATATAAATGAAAATAACCCTTCAAAGAGCTTAGTTTGTGCCCATAACCTCTGTTGAATGCTGTATAAAACTACACAAAGTGTGTTATTTCTCCTCTACATTGGTATAAAAAGCACCTGACTCAATTCACAAATGACTCATATAAGCAAATAGAAGACAGCAGTAATTTGGATTTCCTACCCCTGCAGAGAACCAGTATCTCTCTATGCCACAATTCAGAACTCCAAGAAAAAAAGACCTTGAGAAATACTTTATACAAGATATTTAGGTTTATGAAGGTTTACTCATTTTCAATGCCCTTTCAACAAAAAGGAAAGAGAATTCAATTGGGCATCTTCTATTATCATAGGAATACATTTTCCCCAACCAGGTCAAGATAAAGGGAGGTGAAACAGCATTATTATTCAGGTAAGTTACAGATATTTTTTGTAGGTTGCTCTAGAAGACTAAGTATATTTATAATACTTTGAGAGAATGCATCAGCTTAAAAACGGGAAATGTTTTGCCAGTGGGGCAATAACCTTGTGGCTATTTCTACTCAGTGCCAGTGATTTAATTTTTGTGGCCTCCTATGTCCTATTGAAAATCATTTGAGAATGTTTTGCAAGCAGCTAGTTGATAGCTATTGTCAGCTATTAAAAAGTGTTAGAATCCCAGCACTTTACCAAAGTTATTTCTACGGCTTCAGATTATGCAAGTGGGCCAAGCACATTCTTTAGAAAAAAAAAAAAGGTATATATTGAGAAAATAGCTGATGAATGTCTAATAAAATTGCCATTCATGTCAAGAATTCTGTTCAGGCACAGTACTTCCTTCTGGTAACCTTTCTAAGAAGGATGGTATTCTGTAATCAATATCATTAATATTTTTTAATTGATCATTGGTCAAGAATGTAGGTAGTCAAAGCAATGTCCAGCATAAGTCTGAGAACTATACATTGTTTTAGGTTAATATGAAATGTTACTGTAAGGCCTTGAGGTTCAAAAACTCTATGTCATCATGAAGAAATATGACTAATTTGGTTAATTTATTATCAATTACTTCCAAGGAAAGCTAAAAATGGCTCACCATGATTGTCTTTTAGAAGAATAAATAGATCAATATCTCTTGTAGGACAGGATAATTTGAAAGCCCTAAGCTCTGGTATAACTCAAAAAGGCAAATCAGTTTAATAAAGTGCATCACAGAATTAAGGACACCAGGACAGCCAACTTCTTTAGGACGGTCTAGGTCCAGTGTAAAGATTCCAAACATTCCACCAATCACTAAATCCCATAGCCAGAGTTATGTGGCCCTCATTTCTGTGAAAGGCTAGACTACAAATTATAGGGCAATTAAAATTGTTATTTTCTCTATTTATTAAATAAGTAGCAACCACCCAATCTTCAAAAAGCAATGTCTTTCATTTTACTGTAGTCCAATCCAACAAAATTGGTTAGAAAATTAAGAAAACAGCATTCACATTCAGTGCCTTGATAAAACCAGCATTATAGTCTCTCCTGCAGATCCCCCTTGGCAGGTGCAAGTTAAACCTTTACAATGAAGAAATTAAAATAATGAATTAGGGATGACTGAAGTTTTGGAGATGGCCCTACTCTCAGAGATTCTTTTTCAGGAGGTCTGCAACGGATCCAGGAATCTCTATTTAACTACCTTCCCCACCCTGAAAACTTGAGGCAGATGGTGAATGCATGGATCACCTCAAGGATAACCCTAAGTGCTGGCCTAATTTAATCCTAAGTATTATTTTCCTTTGCCTGTCATCACTCTTCTATTCTTTCACTCCAGGTGGACTATTCATTCACTGGTATGCAGTCTTGAACAGCACTGTCTAATAAAAATATATCATGGGCTACCTATGTAATTTTAAATTAACTAATAGCCACATTAAAAAGTAAAATGAAACAGGTGAAATTAACATTAATGATATAGTTGATCATAATACAGCCAGAATATTGTTTCAATGCGTAATCAATGTAAAATTATTTGTGAGATAGATATACTCTTCAAAATCTGATGAGTGTTTTTTTAGTTTAGTTTACTTTTGAAAAAGGGTCTCTCTGTCACCCAGGCTGGAGTGCAGTGGTGCAATTACAGCTCACTGCGGCCTTGATCTCCGAGACTCAAGTGATCCTCCCACCTCCGCCTCCCAAGTAGATGGGACTACAGGTATGCGCCACCAAGCCCGGCTAATTTTTTTTCTCTTGTTTTTTTGTAGAGATGAGGTCTTGCCATTTTGCCCAGGCTGGTGATGTGTGTTTTACATGTAGAGCACATCTCAGTTTTTCCTAGTCACATTCCAAGTGCTCAAAAGTACATGTGGCTAGTGACTACAGTGTAAAACAGCTCAAGTCTAGAACGATTAAATCTCAGGTCTAATTGAGTTGTCAGGTTGCACTGGATTGGTTGCCCAGTTTTACCTTCTAAAGAGTTATATGACCTTGGCCAATTTATTAAATTTCTTACTGCCTCGGCTTCCTCTTTAGCAAAAATGGAGTTAAAACTGCACCAATCTCATAGAGTTGTTATAGTTAAAATATGCAAAGCACTTTTACAGTGCTTGGCACATAGACACCCTTTATAGCTGTTATAATTATCACTCTCCAAATACAACATTCTCTCTTACTCTCTGCCTTTGCCTATCCTACGCCTATCAACTAAATGCTTCCCATATGACTCTACCTCTCCAAATCCTACTTCTACAAACTCAGGTGAATCCTTTATGAAGTTTTCTTACATCCACCAATAAGCCTTCCCTCTTGTGAAACAATAGCATTTGACTGTTTCTTATTTAGAACTTAATTATATACTGTTTTGGGTCATTTGCTGCATTATTAGTTAACATGTAATTATCTGATTTAACATAAATGTACACCCTGTCTACACAACTATTAGGCTCTTAGAGAACAGAAAACATGTGTCCTATGTATGTGCACACATTTACACATATACATACATAAAAGTATCCTAGGTACTTAATAAATATTTACTAAATGGATACTTATTGAAAATGACATTCTTACTCAAATGCTTCCCTATATACCCCTATAAAAGCAGCTGTATTTAAATTAATATTTTTAAATACAATGAACAAATCAGCTGTTGTTTCTGAACCTTTTGCATTTCAAAAGAAATACAACAAATACAAAAGATTATGTTTTATAAACTTTACATATACAGACTTTATATTCAGGATCCAAACCATCTTTTTCAAACAACTTTTTTTGTGTGTGGGGGAGATGGGGAGGGACAAGGTCTGGCTATGTTGCCCAGGCTGGAATGCAATGATGTGATCTCGGTTCACAGGCTCAATCTCCTGGGTGCAAGCAATCCTCCTACCTCAGTCTCCCAAGTAGCTGGGACTACAGGCATGCGCCACCATGTCTGGCAAATTTTCATATTTTTTGCAGAGACAGGTTTTCGCCATGTTGCCCGGTTGATCTTGAACTTGTGAGCTCAAGTGAACTGCCGGTCTTGGCCTCACAAAGTGCTGGGACTGCAGACATGAGCCACTGTGCCCAGCTAGCCTTCAAATAACTTTTATATATAACATAATAATATTAATAATTTTATTCTATTCCATTCCATTTTAGTGAGAAAAAATAATCAAAAGTACCATTTCTTAGCTTTAGTTTTGATAATGAAATAACAGGAATAGTACAGAAATAATAGGAATAGTATCTAGAATAATTGGCAACATAACCATAAACTCCTGTTCTTACCCTCATCAAGCTAAAAGTTTTGCCTGAATAAATAAAACCAATGACTTCAAAATATAAAATGTAACCAAAATTCCCTTCTGAAGAGAACTTTTTTCTTGACAAGATTCGAT
Organism: Ateles fusciceps; assembly: GCA_036589455.1. Classification (NCBI taxonomy): domain Eukaryota; kingdom Metazoa; phylum Chordata; class Mammalia; order Primates; family Atelidae; genus Ateles; species Ateles fusciceps. The sequence continues at coordinate 9,846,384 of JAZHEH010001979.1, forward strand.
TATACTAATATGAAAAACCTGTTACGACTCTCACTTGATAAACCTTCAAATCACACAGAAAACACATTTTAATCAATAAAAAGGAGTACTTCCAATCAATGAATTATTCTACCAACAAAAGCGTAAATAAGAAATTCAACTTCTGCTTTCCACAGCTCTATTTAATTCCCCAAACACATTATTCTAATTTGTTTCTGAACGAGTCTGTCCTCATAAACCGAGTGTACGGTTTTTTTCATTTAACAAGAACCTGAAGCTAGAAAGAAAATTGAATTCTAGAAGTGGGCAATTAATTTGATAGTATTTGCTTTTTCCAATATGAGTATGTCAAGTTCAAAAACCAAATAAGAAACTGAAACCATTAAATGTCAGGAAAAGGAAAACTTTTAGTTTCTGTGGTCTAATAAAAGATCTCAGCACAAAAGTAAATTCATTTCCATTCTTCCGAGATTAGAAAAAACAGAGATAATGTACTTGTTTCTATAAAAAGTAAGAACCTCTACAACGTATGACTTGTAAATAATTCAGGGAATTCAGTGAATTTTACTTGGCTCTTCTTGACCAAGGCAAGGAAAGCATCAAAGCTAAAAGAAAAAGGAAAAGTCTAAAGAATAGAGGAGCTACCTCTTATATTTCTATACATCAGAATTATTAATTGTTTTCCATTTCTAGGGAAATGCAAAATAGAAAACGAATTTCATATTAGCATGAAAATTTCATATTAGCAAGAAATACTAATTTGAAAATAAATTTCATATTAGTCACTTACTAAAGGGTTTATTACATACATTTAAAAATTTACATGTCTATAATTTTGTTTTAACAACTTCATATTTATATATTATTTGTTTTTTATGTCCAAAGCAACAGAAAAAGATAAGCATGTCTAAAAAGGTGAAGAAGAGTGCACCATTATCAAATGTAGGTAAAGGTATATAAAAATTGCTAACTAAAGCTAATTTCTGCATGTTCCAGAGAAAACAATTATAAACTTTCCTTCCTTAACCTACTCTACTCTTCAACTACTGACTCTGAGAAATCTCCTTATATTTAAATTAAATCCTTCCTAAACCAGCCTAATCTTGCTATTACTGTTTTTTTTCAAAGTACATATAGAGAAAGTCTGATAATAATTTTAACAATATCACATAACATGGAATATTTTGGTTCCATAGTAAAGAAAAAAATGTAGATAGCATATTTATCACTGTCTTATTTCATAGTTAGCATTCCTAAAACAAGGACAAACATTCAACTCAGACACAGTCCAACACACAACAGTTCATTATTAAGTTCTTACTACAAATCATCTGTGTATCAATGCTGGGGATACAACAAATATATTACTCATTCCCTGGCCTAAACTGGTTTATAATTTAGTGCAGAATATAGAGACATCAACAGACAAATGAAACGCAAGGCTGACATTACCAAAAAAACTGGAAACTTGGGAAAAATGTTAGCCACATACTCTAAAGTGAAGGTATTCCATGTAATTAACATAGACATAAGCCATTATTTTTTCACAGCTCCCTATTATACCACTGTGTCAATGTAGCATAATTTAATCAACCCTCTAGTATCAGGTATTGTTTTCAACTTTTTTGCAGTTATAAACACCTCCTTTTAACATTAAACTGTATATTGATTTTTTGACTTTACAAACTGTTTCCAACCTTGCTAAACAACTTTATGAACCATTATTTTTTAAATGAGTAAAGAAAAAGTGACTTCAAATATAAGGCAATTATCTATTTTTCCAAACAGAAGATCCAAAAATACAAAGTTTTCTGGGCAATCTGAATACTATACATTGTAAATGCAGGCACTTACACAACATCAATGTCTACATGCAACATTTAATTATGTCACACATCATATGAGATTAATTTAGAGATAAAAATGTTCAGACTCCCAGTGACAGAAAATATACTGACTTAGAACCCTTGCTTTATTCATTTTCATTTTTCAGGAAACAAAACCCTTCCATATGTACCTTCAACATCAGTCTTTTTTTTTTTTAAAGACATAATAATAAACACATGGTATTTACTACACGCAAAGCATTGCTCTTAAGCACAACAGCTTTCCCTCTGAAGTATGTACTACTGTTACTTCCATTTCACAAAGGAAGTTTCTGAAGCAAAAAGAGATTATGTAACTTGCTCAAGGTCACACAACTGATAAGTGGCAGAACTGTGATTCACACCCACGCAGGCTAACTCAGGGGCCATTTCCATCTACTTTTTGAGTCAACTAACAGTTTTCCAGAGTACATCATCTTCAATGCCCTCTCGGTTATTTGAGATAGTCTTTTCAATCCAGTATGATGCTGTCACTGGTCATTTTAAGCCCACTCACAGTCTGTCAGCACAACATGTTAAAGAGCAATACAATGAGGGGCTGCTGTGGAGATAAAAGCTAGAGAGCAATACAGAAAATACCTTTGTCTCCTACAGAAAATGGTCTGTTCTTATGCCCAAAGTCTATTTACAAACATTAATTAATTAGGTTACTGCTCAGAAAGCAAACTTTGATACAATATCCAAAAAGCAGAAAACAGGCACAGAAGGGACTACCTTAAAGTAATAAAAGCCATATATGGCAAACCCACAGCCAACATCATATTGAATGGGAAAAGTTGAAAGCATTTCCCTTGAGAACTAGAACAAGGCAACTTTTATCACTTCTATTCAACATAGTACTGGAAGTCTGCACCAGAGCAGTCAGTCAAGAGAAAGAAATAAAGGCCATCCAAACTGGAAAAGAGGAAATAAAAGTGTTGTTGTTCACCCATATGATCCTATAGAAAATCCTAAAGACTCATCCAAAAGGCTCCTAAATCTGGTAAGTGAAATTAATAAAAGCTACAGTTACAAAATCAATGTACACAAATCAGTAGCACTGCGATACACCAACAGCGACTAAGCTGAAATCAAATCAGCAACTCATTACCTTTTACAATAGCTGCAAAAAAACAAAAAACATAAAAAACCCACCAGGAATATACTTAACCAAGGAGGCAGAAGATCTCTACAAGGAAAACTACAAAATGCTCCTGAAAGAAATGACAGATAACATAAACAAATGGAAACACATCCCATGCTCGTAAATGGGAAGAATCAATATTGTGAAAATGACCAGACTGCCCAAAGCAATCTACAGATTTAATGCAATTTCCCTAAAAATACCGTCACTCTTTTTCACGGAACTAGAAAAAACAATCCTAAAATTCATATGGAACAAAAAAGGAGCCCACAGAGCCAAAGCAAGACTAAGCAAAAAGAACAAATCTGGAGGTATCACATTACAGGAATTCAAATTATACTACAAGGCTATAGTTACCAAAACAGCATGGTACTGATGTAAAAACAGGCACTTAGACCATTGGAACAGAAGAGAGAATCCAGAAATAAAGCCAAATATTTACTGCCAACTGATCTTTGACAAAGCATATAAAAACATAAACTGGGGAAAGGACACCCTATTCAATAAATGGTGCTGAGAAAACTGGCAGGCCATATATAGAATGACACTGGATCCCTATCTCTCATCTTATAAAAAATCAACTCTAAATAGATCAAAGACTTAAATCTAAAACCTGAAACCATAAAAATCCTGGAAGATAACGTTGGCAAAACTCTTCTGGACATTGGCTTAGGCAAAGAATTCCTGACCAAGACCCCAAAAGCAAGTGCAACAAAAACAAAAATAAATAAATGGGACCTAATTAAATTAAAAGGCTTCTGCACAGCAAAAGAAATAATCAGCAAACAGAAAAACCCACAGAGTGGGGAAAATATTTGAAAACCATGCACCTGACAACAGACTAGTATCCAGAATCTCCAAAAAACTCAAATCAGCAAGAAAAAAAAAATCTCATTAAAAAGTGAGCAAAGTAAATGAATAGACATTTCTCAAAAGAAGATGTACAAACAGCCAACAAGACCTTAAAAAATGCTCAACATCACTAATAACGAGGTAAATGCAAATTAAAACCACAAAAAAATACCACCTTACTACTATTAGAAGGGCTATAATAAAAAGTCAAAAAACAATAGATGTTGTGGTGGATGTGTTGAAAAGGGGACACCCTTACACTGCTGGTGGGAATGCAAATTAGTACAACCTCTATGGAAAACAGATGGAGGGTCCTCTAAGAACTAAAAGTAGATCTACCATGTGATCCAGTGGTCCCACTACTGGGTATTTCCCATAGGAAAAGCGGTCATTATATGAAAAAGATACATGCACACACATGTTAATAGCACAACTCACAACTGCAAAGATATGGAACCAACCTAAGTGCCCATCAACCAATAAGTAGATTTAAAAAATGTGGTATATATACACTATGGAATATCACTCAGCTATAAATAGGAATTAAATAATATCTTTTACAGCAACTTAGATGAAGCTGGAGGCCATTATTCTAAGTGAAGTAACTCAGGAATGGAAAAGCAAATACCATATGTCCTCACTTATAAGTGGAAGCTAAGCTATGAGGACAAAAAGACATACAGAGTGATATAACAAATTCTGAGGACTCAAGGGGAGGTTGGGAGGGGGGTGAAGAATAAAAGACTACATATGGGGTACCGTGTATACCACTCAGGTGACGGGTGCAGTAAAAATCTCATAATCTACCATTAAATAACTCATCCATGTAACAAAAAATCACCTGTACCCCCCCGAACTATTGAAATTTTAAGCAGCAGAAAACATACAGACTATACTCTCCAACAACAATACGGAAAAACATCAATCAGCAATTAAAAGATAACTAAATGAAAAAAATTTAAAAAGAACCACTTGGAAATTTTAGTATTACTTTTCTACAAATCTTAGACAAATAAAAAAATTAAAGATGAAAATAGAAATTAATTGGAAACTTTGAAAAATTAGACTTGATAAAGAGAACTAAATGTAAACAAAAATCAATATTTTAAAATAAAAATTTTATGAGATCCAGGTCATAACAATAAATTTAATAAAGTACACAGACATTCAGATATATTAAACAAAAGTGTAAGATTTATATGAGAAGAAAAAAACTTGGCTAAAAGATGCAAAAAATATGAATAAAACTATCCAGACAAATATTATATGATTTCACTTATAAGAGTAATCTAAAAAAGTCAAACTAATAGAAGCAGAGAGTAGAAAGATGTCAGTCAAAGGGTAAAAATTTTCAGTTACAAGATGAAGTTATGAGGACCTAATGTACTATTGTGGGGTCTGGAGAATGATGGCCCCAAATATGGCTGATAATACTATACTGCATAGTTGAAATTGGCTAAGGGAGTAGATCTTAAGGGTTCTCCCAACCAAAAGAAAAAAAAAATTATGTAAGGTGATTGTAACAATCCTTTCATAATGTATATCAAATCATCATGTTGCACACCTTAAATATGTACCATTTTTGTTTGTCAGTTATACCTCAATAAACCTAGGGGTAGGGGTAGGGGTTGGAGCAATAGACCTAGAGTTTGGGGAAATATCAATTTTTCCCAAATTAATATATAAACTTAAAACAATTCTTATCAAAATCCCAGTATGAATTTGGTTTTGTTTTGTTTTGAAATTTAATTCTAAAGCTCAATGGGAAGAAAAAGGTGTAAGAATAACCCGAAGAATTTTTTGAAAGAAGAGTAGTGATACGGCCTGGCTGTGTCCCCACCTAAATCTCATCTTGAATTGTAGTTCCATTAATCTCCATGTGCCATGGAGAGACCCAGTGGGGAGGTAACTGAATCATGGGGGAGGTTACCTCCATGCTGTTCTCATCATAGTGAGTTCTCACGAGATCTGATGGTTTTGAAAGGGGCTTTCCCTCACTTTGCTCTCACTCATTCTCCTTCCTGCCACCATGTGAAGAAGGACATGCTTGCTTCCCCTTCTGCCATGATTGTAAGTTTCCTGAGGCCTCTCCAGCCATGCTGAATGGAGTCAATTAAACCTTTTTCCTTTACAAATTACCCAGTCTCAGGTATGTCCTTATGGAAGTGGGAGAACAAACTAATACAGTAAACTGGTACTGGGAGTGGGGTGCTGCCATTAGGATATCCAAAAATGTAGAAGCAACTTTGGAACTGGGTAACAGGCAGAGGACAGAACAGTTTAGAGGGCTCAGAAGAAGACAGGAAAATGTGGGAAAGTTTGGAACTTTCTAAGAATTAGAGGGCTCAGAAGACAGGAAGATGTGGGAAAGTCTGGAATTCCCTAGAGACTTGTTGAATGACTTTGACCAAAATGGTGATAGTGATATGGACAATGAAGTCCAAGCTGAGGTGGTCTCAGAAGGAGATGACAAACTTTTTGAGAACTGGAGCAAAGGTCACGCTTGTTATACTTGAGCAAAGAGACTGGCAGAATTTTGACCTTGCCCTAGAGGTCAGTGGAATTTTGAACTTAAGATTGTTTAGAATGGGAACTTATGTTTAAAAGGGAAGCAGAGCATAAAAGTTTGACAAATTTGCAGCCTGACAATGCAATAGAAAAGCAAAACTCATTTCCTGGGTTTCCTGCTTGAATTTCCTAGGAGAAAATTCAAGCAGGCTGTAGAAATTTGCATAAGTAATGAGGATCCAAATGTTAATTACCAACACAATGGGGAAAATGTCACCAGGGCATGTCAGAGATCTTCATGGCAGCCTCTCCCATCACAGGCCCCGAGGCCTAAGAGGAAGTAATGGTTTTATGGCCCAGGGCCTTGGCGTTTTGTGTAGTCTTGGGACTTAATGTTTTGTGTCCCAGCCATGGCTAAAAGGGGCCAACATATAGCTCAGACTCTTGCTTCAGAGCATGCAAGCTGCAAGCCTTGGCAGCTTACACACAGTGTTGGGCCTGTGGGTGCACGGAAATCAAGAACTGAGGTTGGGGAACCTCTGCCTCGATTTCTGAAGATGTATGGAAATGCCTGGATGTCCAGACAGAAGTTTGTTGAAGCGGAAGAACCATCATGGAAAACCTCTGCTAGGGCAGTGTGGAAGGAAACTGTGGGGTATGAGCCCCAACACAGACTCCTGACTAGGACGCTATGAAGCTGTGAGATGAAGGCCATCATTCTCCAGACCCCAGAATAGTACATCCACTGACAGCTTGCACCATGCGCCTGGAAAAGCCACAGACACTCAAAACCAGTCATGAGAAGCCTGGAGGAAGTCTGTACCCTGCAAAACCACAGGGGTGGAGCTGCTCAAGGCTGTGGGAGCCCATCTCTTGCATCAGTATGACCTGGATGTAAGACATGGAGTCAAAGGAGATCATTTTGGAACTTTAAGGTTTAATGACTGCCCCACTGAATTCTGGACTTACATGGAGCCTGTAGCCCCTTTGTTTTGGTCAATTTATCCCGTTTGGAAGAGGCGTATTTACCGCATGCCAGTACCCTCATTGTATATAGGAAGTAACTAACTTGCTTTTGATTCTACAGGCTTATAGGTAGAAAGGACTTGCCTTGTCTGAGATGAGACTTTGGACTTATCTGAGTTAATGCTAGAATAACACTTTGGGGGACTGTTGGAAGGACATAATTGTGTTTTGAAATGTGAGGACATGAGATTTGGGAGGAGACAGCTAAAATGATATGGGTTGGCTGTCCCCACCCAAATCTCGTCTTGAACTGTAGTTCCCATAATCCTCACGTGTTGTGGGAGGGTCCTGGTGGGAGGTAATTAAATTATGGGAGGTGGTTACCTGCATGCTGTTCTCATGATAGTGAGTTCTCAGAAGATTTGATGGTTTTATAAGGGACTCTCCCCCAACTTTGTTCTCACTCATTCCCCTTCCTGCCACTATGTGAAGAAGGATGTGTTTGCTTCCCCTTCCTCCACGATTGTGAGTTTCCTGAGGCCTCCCCAGGCATGCTGAACTGTGTCAATTAAACCTCTTTCCCTTGTAGCAGTGTGAGAATGGAGTAATACAAGTACTTTGGCAGAAACTATCTCTACTAAGCATTAAAATGGATAGGAATTGACAAATTAGTGAAACAGAAGAGAAGCCAAAAAAAAGAGATAAGTATTTCTGAGTAGTTAACATGGTAAAGATAGCATCTTGAATTAGTAGAAAGTTGATGAATTAGTTAATAAATTGTGTTAAAACAACTGCGTATCCATTTGGAATAAAATAAAGATAGGATCCCATCTCAGATTTCATACTTAACACACATGCACACAAGTGTGATTTAGGTTAAAATCTAGTAGAATGTTTAACAAGCTTAAGATTGGAAAGATCTTTCAAGGAAGAATATGAAACAGAAGGTAAAAAGGCAAAGGTTAATAGATATGATTATATAAAATCTAAAGCCTGCCCAATTAATAAAGTTAAAAGACAAATGATAGACTAGTACAAATATTTGCAAAATATAAACACAGGATATGATAAACATTTGTAAAATAACAGAAAAGTTTAAAGATCCAATTAAAAAATCAGCAAAAGTGAACAGTTAACTTACAAAGCAAGCTCTACCTGACTGATACACATTGAAAATGCTCAACTTCTCTCAATTTTAAGAAGTATGAATTAAAACCATGATATACAATTTTTCATTTATCAGAAGAGCAAAAGTCAAAGATACTGATAATATTATGATGACAAGTATATTTGTAGACAGGCACTGATTATTACAGACAGGACTGAACCTGAAAAACAATTTTTAGAGTAATTTGGCAATCATGACCCACGTGTATAAGGATGCTTAGTGGAGCACTGTTCTTACAGCAAAAATATTAGAAATAACCTGAAAAATGTTCACTGATCAGGCAATTATTAAACTGAGCCTGGTGGAGTCTTCAGTGAAATATTATAGAACCATTAAAAACATGCTACAGGCTGGGTGTGGTGGCTCATGCCTGTAATCCCAGCACTTTGGAAAGCTGAGGTAGTAGGACTGCTTGAGCCCACACATTCAAGACCAGCCTAGGCAGCACAGAGAGACCCCCACCTTTACAAAGAAATAGAAAAAATAGCTGGGCATGGTGGCACATGTCTGTAGTCCCAACTACTTGCGGGGCTGAGGCAGCATCAGGATCAATTGAGCCCAGAAGGTGGAGGCAGCAGTAAGCCATGATGGCACCACTGCACTCCAGCCTGGGGACAGGGTGAGACCCTCCCTCAAAAAGAAAAAAAAAAAAAAGAAAAAAAAGAAAAAAAATGCTAGAGCTATATATATCTGAAAACTATAAATTACTTGACTTGGAAAGATATAGATATTATGTAATATATAATTAAACTCCAAAAGGTTGCAGATATGCATTTTATAAAAATGAGATCACAATATAAAATTAAGAATAAAATTCCCAATGAGTGTGTGTGTGTGTGTGTGTGTGTGTGTGTGCTGACTGAGCACAGAAAGTCTGAAAGACGTTTCAGACCCAAGACGGCTGATTAGAAGCAGCTGTGGTCTGCAGCACTCATGGTGAGGAATGAAAAAGGGCAAGTGAATTCAGAACCTTCAACTGAGATACCCAGGTTCTGACACTGGGACTGACTGGACAAACAGCTTGACCCATGGAGAACAAAGAAAAGCAAATGGGGTTGGAGGGGCGATGGCCCACCCAGAAGCAGCATGGAGTCAAAGAAACACAGGACATGATAAACATTTGTAAAACAATAGAAAAAGTTTAAAGATCCAATTAAAAAATCAGCAAAAGTTGTGAATAGTTAATTTACAAAGCAAGCTCTACTTCACTGATACACACTGAAAATGCTCAGCTTTTCTCAATTTTAAGAAGTATGATTAAAACCACGATATACCATTTTGCATTCATCAGAAGAGCAAAAGTCAAAGACACTGGTAATATTATGATGACAAGTATATTTGTAGACAGGCACTGATTATCATAAATAGGACTGAACCTGAAAACCAATTTTTAGAGTAATTTGGCAATTGTGACCCACATGTATAAGGATGCTTAGTGGAGCACTGTTCTTACAGCAAAAAATATCAGAAATAACCTGAAAAATGTTCATTGATCAGGCAATTATTAAACAGAGGCTGGTGGAGTCTCCAGTGAAATATTACATAACCATTAAAAACATGCTATAGCCAAAGAAACCCCCACCTCCAGCCAAGAGAAGAGGTGAGTAATTGTGCTACCCTGCCTGGGAAACCACACTTCTCCCATGGATCTTTGCAACCCATGGATCAGGAGATCCCCTCATGAGCCTGCACCATCAGGGCCTTGGGTCTGATATACAGAGCTGTGTGGAGTCTTGGTAGAGCAGCCATTCAGGCACACACAGAGAACCATGAGTTTTACATACAACAGCCCTGAGATCCCTGGCAAGGCGGGAAATCCATCTGTATGTGTCTCTAGGAAGGCAGCTGATTCCAGGGAGTCAGGCAGCATCATTCTGTGGGCCCCACTTCCACAGCACCTCACAAGTTAAGACCTACTGGCTTGGAATCCCAGCGAGCCGATGGTAGCAGGTTTGAATGCACTAGAGATGTGTTCAAGTTCCCAGGGGCAAAGGGGTGGCCATCATCTCTGTGGTTTGATAGACTCAGCCACTCTAGCCTGCTGGCTGTGGAGAATAGACAGTCTGCATGAGGAAGGGTCCTTCACAATGCAGAAAAGCTGCCTTGTCAGATTGTGACCAGACTGTTTCTTTGGGTGTGACCCTGATTCCATTCCTCCTTACTGGGTGGGCACTCCCAACAGGGGTCTCCAGCCACCTCCTACAGGTACATGCGGGCCAGCAACAGGTCAGTACTCCACTGGAATGCAGCTTCCAGAGGAAGGCGCTGGCTACCATCTTTACTGTTTTGTGGACTTTACTGGTGATACCTCCAAGTACAGGAGAAACTGAGGAAACTGGGGTCTGGAGCAGACCCTCAGTAAACTGCAGCAGCCCTATGGTAGAGTGGCCAGACTGTTAAAGAAAAACAAACAGAAAACAACAACATCATCATCAACAAAAGAGACCCCACAAAAACCTCATTCAGAGGTCAGCAACCTCAAAGACTGAAGAAGATGGATAACCCACAAAGATGAGAAACAATCAATGCAAAAGTGCTGAAAACTGAAAAAGTCAGAGTGCCTCTTCTCCTCCAAATGACTGCAACGCCCCTCCAGCCAGCGTACAGAACTGGACTGAGGCTGAGATGACTGAATTGACAGAAGTAGGCTTCAGAAGATGGGTAATAACAAACTTTGCTGAGCTAAAGGAGCATGTTGTAATCCAATGCAAAGATGCTAAGAATCATGATGAAACAATGCAGGAGCTGATAGCCAGAACAGCCAGTTTAGAGAGGAAGATAACTGACCTGATGGGGCTGAAAAACACAGTATTAGAACTTCACAATGCAATCACAAGTATCAATAGCAGAACAGACCAAGTGGAGAAAAGAATCTCAGCGCTTGAACAATCTTTTGGCAATAAGACAGACAAGAATAGACAGCAAGAAAATGAAAAGGAATGAACAGAACTTCCAGGAAATATGGGATCACATAAAGAGACGAAATCTATGACTGACTGGGGTACCTGAAAGAGATGGAGAGAATAGAACCAAGTGGAAAAACAGTTCAGGATATTATCCAGGAGAACTTTCCCAACCTAGCAAGACAGGCCAACATTCAAACTCAGGAAATGCAAAGAGCCTCGGTAAGATATTCCACAAGAAGATCAACCCCAAGACACAAAATCATCAGATTCTCCAAGGTCAAAATGAAAGAAAAAATGTTAAGGACAGCCAGAGAGAAAGGCCAGACCACCTACAAAGGGAAGCCCATCAGACTAACAGCAGGTCTCTCAACTGGGGACCAATGTTCAACATTCTTAAGGAAAATAATTTCCAGCCCAGAATTTCATATCTGGCTAAGCTAAGCTTCATAAGTGAAGGAGAAATAAGATCCTTTTCAGATAGGCAAATGCTAAAAAAATTCATCACCAACAGGCCTGCTTTACAAGAGCTCCTGAAGGAAGCACTAAATATGGAAATGACAAACCATTACCAACCACCTCAAAAACACACTGAAGGACACAGACCAGTGATGCTATGAAGCAACCACATAAACAAGTCTGCAAAATAACCAGCCAGCATTATAATGACAGGATAAAATTCACACATAACAATACTAACCTTAAATGCAAATGGGCTAAATGCCCTGATTAAAAGACACAGAATGGCAAACTGGATAAAGAGCCAAGACCTATCGGTATGCTGTCTTCAAGAGATCCACCTCACATGCAAAGACACACATAGGCTCAAAAGGATGAAGAAAAATTTAGCAAGCACGTGGAAAACAGAAAAAAAGCAGGGGTTGCAATCCTAGTTTCTGACAGAACAGACTTTATGCAAACAAAGATCAAAAAAGACAAAGAAGGGCATTACATAATGGTAAAGGGTTCAATACAACAAGAAGAGTTAATTATCTTAAATATATGTGCACCCAGTACAGGAGCACTGGGATTCATAAAGCAAGTGCTTACAGAACTACAAAGAGACTTAGACTCCTGCACAATAATAGTGGGAGATTTTAACACCACACTGACAACATTAGATCATGGAGACAGAAAATTAACAGATATTCAGGACCTGAACTCAGCTCTCAAACAAGTGGAGCTGATAGATATCTACAGAACTCTCTACCTAAATTCAACAGAATATACATTATTCTCACCACCACATGACACTTACTCTAAAACGGATCACATAATCGGAAGTAAAACACTCCTCAGCAAATGCAAAATAACTGTCTCTCAGACGACAGAACAATCAAATTAGAACTCAAGATTAAGAAATTCACTCAAAAGGCCTTGCACAGTGGCTCATGCCTATAATTCCAGCACTTTGGTAGGCTGAAGCAGGTGAATCATGAGGTCAGGAGATTGAGACCACCCTGGATAACACTGTGAAACCCCGTCTCTTACTAAAAATACAAAAAATTAGCCGGGCATGGTATCATGTGCCTGTGGTCCCAGCTACTTGGGGGGCTGAGACAGGAGAATCACTTGAACCTGGGAGGCAGAGGTTGCAGTGAGCTGAGATTATGCCACTGCACTCCAGCCTAGGCGACAGAGCGAGACTCCATTGCAAAAAAAGAAAAAAAAAAGAAATTCACTCAAAACCACACAACCAGATGGAAATTGAATAACCTGCTCCTAAATGACTTTTGGGCAAACAATGAAATTAAGGCAGAAATCAAAAAGATCTTTGAATCTAATGAGAACAAAAGACAATGTACCAGAATCCCTGGGATGCAGCTAAAGCAGTGTTAAGAGGGAAATTTATAGCACTAAATGCCCACAACAAAAAGCTAGAAGGATCAAGTTAACAATCTAATGTCTCAACTAAAAAGAACTAGAGAATGAAGAGTAAATAAACCCCAAAGCTTGCAGAAGACAAGAAATAACCAAGATCAGAGCTGAACTGAAGGAGACACAGACACACACACAAAAATCAATGCATTTAGGAGCTGGTTTTTTGAAAAAATTAATAAAGCAGACCTCCAGCTAGACTAATAAAGAATAAAAGAAAGAAGAATCAAATAAACACAACAAGAAATGATAAAGGGAATATCACCACTGACCCCACAGAAATACAAATCACCATCACAGAGAAATAAAGTAGAAAATCTAGAAAAAAATGGATAAATTCCTAGACATATACATCCTCCCAAGACTGAATAAGGAAGAAATTGAATCTCTAAACAGACCAATAATGAGTTCTGAAATTGAGGCAGTAATAAATACCCTACCAACCAAAAAAGCCCAGGACAAGATGGATTCACAGTGGAATTCTTCCAAAGGTACAAAGAAGAGCTGTTACCATTTCTACTGAAACTACTGTAAAAAATGAGGTACTCCTCCCAAACTCATTCTATAAGGCCAGCATCATCCTGATACCAAAAACTGGCAGAGATACAACAAACAAAGAAAACTTCCAGCCAATATTCCTGATGAACATCAATGCAAAAATCCTCAATAAAATACTGGCAAATCGAATCCAGAAGCACAAAAAGCTTATCTACCACAATCAAGGTGGCTTCATCCCCAGGATGCAAGGTTGGTTCAACATACTCAAATCAATAAATGTGATTCATCACATAAACAGAACTAAAGACGAAAACCACATGAATATCTCAATAGATGCAGAAAAGGCCTTTGACAAAATTCAACATCCCTTCATGTTAAAAACTCTCGATAAACTAGGTATTGAAGGAACATACTTCAAAATAGTAAAAGCCTTGTATGACAAACCAACAGCCAATATGATACTGAATGGGCAAAAGTTGGAAGCATTCCCCTTAAAACCAGCACAAGACAAGGATGCCCCTCTGACCACTCTTACTTAACACAGTATTGGAAGTTCTGGCTAGGGCAATCAGGCAAGAGAAAGAAATAATGGGTTCTCATACAGGAACAGAGGAGGTTAAATTGTCTGTGTTTGCAGAGGCTATGTGATCCTGTATCTAGAAAACCCCCATCTCAGTCCAAAAGCTTCTTAAGCTGACAAGCAACGTCAGCAAAGTCTCAGGAAACAAAATCAATGTGCAAAAATCACAAGCATTCCTATACACCAACAACAGACAAGCAGAAAGCCAAATTATGAATGAAGTTCCATTCATGACTGCTACAAAAAGAGTAAAATACCTAGGAATACAGCTAACAAGGGAAGTGAAGGACCTCTTCAAGGAGAGCTACAACCACTGCTAAAAAAAAAAAAAAAAAAAAAAATAAGGGAGGCCACAAACAAATGGAAAAACATTCCATGCTCATGGATAGGAAAAAACCAGTATCATAAAAATGGTCATACTGTCCAAAGTAATTTATAGATTCAATGCTCTTCCCATTAAACTACCAGTGACATTCTTCACAGAATTAGAAAAAACTATTTTAAAATTCATATGGAACTAAATAAGAGCCCAAATAGCCAAGACAAGCATAAGCAAAAAGAACATAGCTGGAGGCATCATACTACCCAACTTCAAACTATACTGCAAGGCTATAGTAACCAAAACAGCATGGAACTGGTACAAGAACAGATACATACACCAATGGAACAGAACACAGAACTCAGAAATAAGGTCACTTACCTACAACCATGTGATCTTCGACAAATTTGACAAAAACAAGGAATGAGGCAAGGACCCCCTAGTTAATAAATGGTGCTGGGAGTACTGGCTAGCCATATGCAGAAAATTGAAACTGGACCCCTTCCTTACACCATATACAAAATTTAACTCAAGATGGGTTACAGACTTAAAACTAAAACCCAAAACTATAAACACCTTAGAAGAAAATCTAGCAATACCATTCAGGACACAGACACAGGCAAAGATTTCATGATGAAGACACCAAAAGCAATTGCAACAAAAGCACAAATTGACAAATGGGATCTAATTAAACTAAAGAGCTTCTGCACAGCAAAAGAAACTATTGTCAGAATGAACTGATAACCTACAGAATAGGAGAAAATTTTTGCAACCTATCTATCTGACAAAAGTCTAATATCCAGAGTCTACAAGGAACTTTAACAAATTTACAAGAAAAAACAACCACATTACAAAGGGCAAAGGAAATGAATAGACACTTATCAAAAGAAGACATACATGTCACCAACAAACATACTGAAAAAAAGTTCAATATCACTAATCATTAGAGAAATGCAAATCAAAACTACAATGAGATACCATCTTATGCCAGTCAGAATGACCATTGTTAAAAGTCCAAAAACAACA
Source organism: Ateles fusciceps (assembly GCA_036589455.1). NCBI lineage: Eukaryota > Metazoa > Chordata > Mammalia > Primates > Atelidae > Ateles > Ateles fusciceps. The sequence goes on from JAZHEH010001979.1 coordinate 9,862,070, forward strand.
GATGCTGGTGAGGTTGCAGAGAAAAAATGCTTTTACACTGTTGGTGCGAGTGTAAATTAGTTCAACCATTGTGGAAGACAGTGTGGTGATTCCTCAAAGACCTAGAGGCAGAAGTATCTTTTGGCCTAGCAATCCTATTAGTGGGTATATACCCAAAGGAATATAAATCATTCTATTACAAAGATACATGCCCATATATTTTCACTGTGGCACTATACAAGAGTGAAAACACAGAATCAACCTAAATATCCATCAATGATAGACTGGATAAGGAAAAATGTGGTATGTATACACCATGGAATACTATGCAGTCATAAAAAAGGACAAGATTATGTCCTTTGCAGGGACATGGATGGAGTTGGAGGCCGTTTCCTCAGCCAACTAATGCGGGAACAGAAAAACAGACACCACATGTTCTCACTTATAAGTGGGAGCTGAATTATGAGAACACATGAACACATGGGGGAGAACAAATACACACCAAGGTCTGTTGGGGTGGAGTGGGGAGGGAGAACATCAGAAAAAACAGCTAATGAATGCTGGGCTCAATACCTGAGCGATGGGGTGATCTGTGCAGCAAACCACCATGATACACATTTACATATATAATAAACCTGCACATCCTGCACATGTACCCCCTGAACTTAAAAGTTGAAGAAGAAAGAAATACAAGTCTCACTAAGGCAATACTTGCAATAGAATGTTGTGTAATAATGGAAATATTCTATATTGTGCTGATCAATATGGTAGCCACTAGCAACATGTGGCTATTGAGCACTTCAAATGTAGCCACTGTGACTGGGGAATTTTTTAAATTTAATTACTATTTATCTAAACTTAAATGTAAATAGCCATATGTGGCTAGTGGCTACCATATTAAACAGCATAGTACTAAGATTTTAACATCTGAAAGGTAGAGTATGAGTAGCCAGGTGATGGCTTTTATGTCTGATTTTACAGACCTTAATTAAAAGTGGGGGGGGGATGGATGAGGACAATGTGATAATAAGTAATGTCTACTCTCTTGACCTGATGAGACTCTCTCTTCTGGGGAACTTATATGTGAGACCTAGACTCACAATGTACAAAGAAAAGTAATCTATGTTCAAGGGGCCATTTCTGGTCTCTTTTTTAAAGGCAAGAGATGATCACAGCAGATACCTAGGAATTTCAAGAATTCTTCTCTGTGGGGAAGGTTCAACGACTTACTCTTCATTTAAGGTCTCAATAGTCCCAAATTGTATTAAGCATAGTAGTCATTCAAAAATACTTGTCATACTTCCAGGATTGTCACTGTGTATACTATAAAATAACCTCTTAGGAAACCCATGCTAAGGAAAAGATAATCTCCTCTTCTGGAATACTGCAACAGCCTCCTAACTGGTCACTCTACTTCTGCTTTTACTTAACACTCCCATCCATTCTTCTCTTTGCAGACAAAGAAATGTCTCCAAAATATTTGTCTGGCTATCCTATTTCTCAGCACAAATTCTAATAGTCTCAAACTCCATTGCCATTGCTATTACCTTAGTTCTGCCTTTATTGGCTCTAACCTGAACTTCTACAACTATCTCTCTAATGATCACCTGTCTCTAGCTTTGAACTGCCCAATCTATTCTCTCCACAGCTACCAAACATATCTGTTTAAAACACAAACCTTAAAATACTTTTGCTATACTTTTACTTAAAACCATCATTGACTACTCTGCCCATAGCAGAGATTCTCAGCATGCTGCAAATGTGTTACAGGTGAGCCAAGATATTGATCCTTTTAGTAGTAAAAGCAGTCACGTAGGACCTGGAGCTATTGGAACCTATGTCACTTTCCAACATAAGCAGCTTTGTCTCATTTTTAAATAATCTATTTATTATCAATCTAATTGACATTTTGTATTTTGGTTAAAAAAAATCATAAAATTTATCATCTTAACCATCTTTAAGTGGACAGTTCAGTAGTGTTAAGTGTATTCACACTGTTGTAAAAAAGATCTCCAGAACTTCATCTTGCAAATTTGAAACTCTATATCCATTAAACAATTCCCCTGTTCTCCCTTCCCTCAGCCTCTGGTAACTGCCATTCTATTTTTTGTTTCTATAAATGACTACTTTAGATTCCTCACGTAAGTGGAATCATACAGTATTTGTCTTTTTGTGACTGGCATATTTCACTTAGCATAATTTAACAAAGTTCATTCATTTTATAGTATGTGACATTCCCTTAATTTTAATGGCTAAATAGTACTCCACTGTGTGTATATACCACATTTTGTTTATCCATTCATTCATCAACGGACATTTAGGTTGCTTCTACCTCTTGCCTACTGTGAAACGTCTATGAACATGGGTGTGGAAACATCTCTTCAAGACCCTGCTTTCAATTCTTTTGTATATATACCCTAAACTGGGATAACTGGATCATATGATAATTCTTTTAATTTTTTGAGGAACCTGACCCCTGCTGCATTTGTAAAACTGCTGATCATTCCTCACCTTCATCAAGTTCTTACCTTCCTCAGCTCCGAGGGTCTTCTCTCACCTGATCTTCCTCTTTCTTTTACTCCTTCTTAGTTTTCTTCCCAGTAACGTCTACTTGACTTTTAAACAAACACCAGTGCTCCTCTAAGCTTATAGCTTCACTACTCAGTGCATTTCACAACATACATAATTGAGACTGAATTGATGCTTTTTGCTGTCAGTTCCCCAAATAACATCTGTGGCCCATTACTCCCTACTGTTTTGATTATCTAAATCTGGTGTTCAACCAGATGTCCTTATTTGGACATACCATAAACATTTAAAATGCAAAACGTTGAAAACCTGTATCCTTCATTATCTTATTACATACACTTGCCCAAACCACGAGCCAAAGGCTTCCTAACTCCCTCTCACTTACTAGTTACAATGCCCATCACCTGCAGATTCTAACTCCTTCACATCTTTCTAATCTAGTCCATCATCTTCATCCTGCTAAGGCTGTTGGTTCAAGCTCACATCATTTCTTCCTTGGATTACTCGAAGAGCCTTCCAATCCATTTCCCTTCTTCCAATCTCTCCTCCTCTTTGCTACCAAAGCACATTACAGGTCTTCAACAAATGTTGTTGATTACATTAAGTACAAATCTGACAATGTCATTTCTCTGCTTAAACTTTCAGAGAAATGCCACAACTTTCACAAGGCTTCTTGTGATCTAGCTCATCACAATTACTGCCTTACTGCCCCCAACTCTTCCCCTCACATCCTCCTCTCCATTCTAGTATAGCACTAAGTGAGAGCACTGTACTACAAAGCCAAATGTACTTCATGCTGGAAATGCAAAAACAAAATAAAACAGAAGGCACACCTTTTCAAAAGATGAAATGTAGGAAATTCTGAGAACCTAGGTAGTGTCTAATTAACCAGCCCTGGAACTTTATACTATGTGAGGAAGGGCTTATTTAACACTTTGATGATAAAAATAGGTGGAAGGTTTCTCATCCCAATAAAGCAAATTAACCTTTCTTGGCTGTGTCACTGTAATTTTGGTTCCTAATGTAGATTCTCGCTCACTTCCTGACAGGTTATTTTCCTTCTTTGAGAGAGTCTTACCACCTCAAGGGACACTCATTTGTCAGTCAGCCATTTGTTCTCAAAATCTGAATGGGGGAACGCGGATGGAAGAAGGGAGAGCGTGGGAGGGGATGATGAACACTTTGCGGAAGGGGGAGGTGGCAGAAGGCCACAGTCCCCGGGATGGAAGAGAGAGGGGTGCTGAGGCAATATCAGAGTGGAGCGCTGACATTTGGCAAGGAACAGGGAGGATGCGATCACGGAGCAGGCAACATGAAACGGGGGACGACCCCAGGCTGAAGATGGGGAGACAGAGAAGATGCTCAGAGAGAAAGCTAGGAATGTGGTGGGGGTTGGGGGGGAAGGAGGAAGCGGTGATAGGCAGAGCCGAGAGGAAGCAAGACGCAGTTTTTGGCCAGGAATCAGAGGGGCTGAGGAGAAAAGCTGGGGTCGAGAGGAAGACAACACAAATGGAGCTTTAGGACGAGGGGGGGTAGGGGGTCATCCCGGTGCAGAAGGGAGGCACGGGGAGAACGGAGGTCCAGTGGGCAGAGGCAGACGGCGCAAAGCGAGTAGGAGACCCGAACCCGCCGAGCAGAAGCCGGGGGAAGGGACGGCGAGGCTAGAGGCACTTACTGGGGTCCCTCCGCACGGCGCCGCTGGGGATCTCCTCCCGGAGGTGAGGAAAGAGGAAGTCCCGGGCGGCCTGGAGGTCCTGGAAGTAGCAGAACTGGACAATGGAGCAGGCCATGGCTCCGGAGAACCCCACTGCGGCACTCACCTCACCACGCCCTGCCCCCTCCACCCCAATGCGGCCGCCGCCGAGCCCCGACAGCTTTAGCCAAGCAGGAGGCGGAGGAAAGCAAACCGGAAGCTGTCACTGACGCGGGTCCGCCGTCTCGGAGTAACGCGCAGGCGCAGGAGCAGGCAGGCCCAGACGACTAAGGAGGGGGGAGGCCCGGGTCACGTGACCACGGCGCCGCCGCTGCGGGTGGAGCCAACGTTGACGTGGAGGCTTGGGCAGATTTTCAGTCCCAGTACTGCATCTACGCCCAGGAATGAACCCCTTCATTCATTCTGGCTTTTAGCCAGAGGTGTTCTAATTGGGCTTGTCCGCGCAGGCCTTTGAGTCATTCAGCCACTCTTACTGATGCCCTATTATTGGCACGATCCTGATGTTTCACAGAAAATAATTCGTTTTAAACTAGTGGCAGGCCAGTGGGGGACCGTATCCTGCAAGAATCGGATTTTGAAAAGATTAATTGCTCTTCCGGAGATTAGCCCCGTCAAGGCTGGTTTTACAGTGCTCCTGCTATAAATTCCCATAGTACTATGCAAGCCCAATATAGTACGTGTTATGATGTATTGTATACACTTATGTTTTCATTATTCGTTTGGTTTTTCATTCATGCATTCACCTATCCGTTCAACAAATATTTGTTAGTCTTTTAAATGCCAGCCATGCAGGGTGCTGAGCATTAGAGAACAAAAGAGAATACCTTTTCCCAGAAAGCTAGAATTCTAGTAACTGATACAGGCAGTAAGCAATTAATTACAGTAGTTACCTTTAATCCAATGGGATATGTTTTAAGACCCCCAGTGGATGACTGAAACCATGGATAGTACTGAAGCCTATGTATGTGTACTATGTTTTTACCTATACATACCTATGATAAAGTTCAATTTATAAATTAGGGACAGTAAAAGATTAACAATAACTAATAATAAAATTGAATAATTATATAGAAAATGAACTCATGGATAAAGGGGGCACTATTGTACTCAACTATTTAACTGAAATTGTGATCATGCTAGTAAGTGCTTCATAAATATTTGCTGAAGAAATAAATGGAATGGAATGTGTACATGAAGTAAATAGAATAACCTGTTTCTTTTACAAAGCATTTTCTATTTTTGAAAGTGCTTTACATAGTCACAAATGCCATTTAAAAATAGTGTGTCTTTGCAAAGGCGGTTTCAGTTAAAGATTAAATAATATTAAATAAAAAGAAAAAAGAAAAAAAATAGTGTATCTTATCCCATTTTCTAAATGAAGAAATTGAGCTGTCTCTGAACAGGCTTGAAGTTTAAGTTATTTTTCCAAAAAGTAAAAGCCAAAAAAAAATTATTTTTATGTTAGCACAAAGGCCTGTAGGCACTTACACACTTCCCAAAGGAAACCTAAAGAGGCCATCCACATTGTATGAGAAAATGGCACAGGAATAAATGGAAGGCAAGTGGATGGGGTCCAGAGCATTCATTTCTGTCAGGCCTGTGGACATACACACTCTTAGTCCTAATAATATAACAACTATAATTTAGTGTTCAGGTTCCTACTCCATTATTTCCTGTTTCTAGAGTAGGATGATTTTCCCAAAACAGGATAGGCAATATCTATGTTATCAGGTTAAGATGAATCAGTTCTACACCTAAAAATGCAGTTGAATCAGATGTGCTGTAAGGTCCCTTTAAGCATCAGAGACCTACACTTCTGTAATCGAAAGCTTTCAGAAAAGGCAAGCTGCCAGTGCTCCCTTCTTCTATCAGAAGAAATGCAATGTTTCCTCAGATCATCACTAACTAGAATAATCCAGTCCTGATAAGATTATTCCCTAAAGTCCAGCACCAATCCCAAACTAAATTAAAATTAAAATTTAGATTCTTAGTGTTACTGGATGAATAAAGAACTCATGACACGTTCTGGAAGGAGACTGTCTTTCCTTGAAAACCATTCAAGTTCCTATTCAGGTAAATGCATTTTGTGGAAGTAACTGCTGTTGGCTGATTCTGCTGGCCTTTGTTCTTCCCTGAGGCATTCATATATCTCCTGTGGTGGTCATTGAATTTCATCACTGTGTTGGCTCAGTTTTAATGGTGAAGTCTCTGACTTCCTTCCAAGTACTGTTGAAAAGGTTCATTCATGGATGTTTTTAAGGACTTTAGATACCCTTCACAGAAATTACAACATATTCATGAACTGAACTCTTTCCCCAGGAAGTTGTAAAGCTGCAGGGGGCATGCCTCTGGAGTTCTGCTGCCATGGTTTCTGTGGCATGTGGGAGGATTGCATCGGAGAGTGAGTATCACTTATTCCGCAGTCATAAGAAAGCACACTGCAAAAATGTGCAGGCCTTAAATATCCCAGCATTGACAATGTCTCTCTGAGGTTTGGGTTCAGGAGCTAGGAAAAGCACTGTGACCAAAATAACCACAGGATGAGTTCAGGTACTCATGTGAACTTCCTCCAGTATCCATTAGTGTGAGTCAGACCACTGATGACAGTTGTTAAGAGACATGTGTTAATGAGGATGATAAACAGCAGGCCCTTGCCAATCCTTAACAGCAGCCTGAAGCGAAGGGGTTGAGGTGCAGGATGGGCACTAATCGAAGGTGTGAGAGAAAGAGCAATGGACCTGGAGTCATGACCTTGGAAAATTCATGTCACGTTTCTGGGACTTAGTTTCTTGATTTATAAAATGAAGAGGGTGGGTGCTAAAGTTCATCCCAGGGATATGTAGGTTTCGGTAAGAGATGGAATGGCAAGCTCTGGGAGTTAGAATTGCTTAAAGAAGTGGTCTGTAGAAGCATCCCAGTAAGAAGCTTGGGTCAGCAGCAGAAAATGTGAGGGCTCTGGACATCTCTAAGGGGAAGTAAGGGGAACATAGCAAGGAGATGGAGAGTCCTTGAAGCCTTACCTCATAGCTTTGCTAAGGGTCATCCTGGAATTGACGATTGAGTGAGCAGAAGCAAGGGCTATTTACAACTATTATTCAACAAACATGTATGCAGTGCTTTTTACACTAAAGGTGCTGTAGTAAGCACAGTGAGGCAATAAGGACAGACGACCCAGAGATTCACTACCTGAAAGCAGACAAACACACTCTAAGAGCAGAGTGTGATGAGTACCATGGGTGGCTTTTGGACAAAGGGCAGTGGGAGAAATAAGGGAGAGGTTAATTTAGATCCCTAGGCGTGTCCCTTGGAAAAGAAGTAGTGTGGAAGAGGTAGGAAAGGCACTAAACAAATTGGTTCTTGATTATAGAGAACCTCAAAATCCAAATCAAAACTATGACTGAGAGTGAAAGAGCTGTAACTTAACCAACTCCATCTTGTTTCTAACCTCCAAGCTGTCCTTGTTCATTCCTGGGCATAGACTGATCTAACTTTGGGAGAAACTTAGTTTATAGTTTATAGTTTAAACAAAGTCTGCTTTTCCCAAAGCAGACTTCCTTCTTGTCTGGGGACTAGATTGCCTTTGTAAGACTAACATTAGCCACAAGATTAAAAATTATGGTTTAGGAGTCATGCAGCCGAAGGCTACAAGATTCTGACCCTCCCTAAACTGCTCCTAAAATCAGTGCTTGAGATATTTTGCAGACCCTGCACTTGATGGATCAGCTGGCACCACCCAGATCAATAAACTGGCTCATCTAATCTTGTGCCCCACGCCCCACCCACCCAGGAACTGACTCAGCACAAAAAGACAGCTTTGATTCCCTGTGATTTCATCCCTGACCAATCAGCACTCCTGGCTCACTGGCTTTCCCCAACCCACCAAGTTATCCTCAAAACTTCTGCTCCTGAATGCTCAGGGAGACTGATTTGACTAATAATAAAACTCTGGTCTCCCACACAGCCGTGAATTACTCTTTCTCTTGCAATTCCCCTGTCCTGATGAATCAGCTGTGTCTAGGCAGCTGGCAAGGTGAACCCCTTGGGCGGTTATATGTATGATCATATATCAAAACACTGGATAGTATGATCTGGTCTTTTTCTGTGTGCAAGGTGTAGACAACTGAATATATTTTAGAGGAGTTGTAGCAGAGCAGTATGTGGGATGACTGAAGGCAGAGAGATCCCTCTAGATGTCATAGCAATATTCCATACGAGAAGTAATAACAGTGGAAAGGCGGTGCCTCTCTGGTGGCTGAATCAATAGAATTTTGATATATGGTTAGATATAGGTGTGGGAAGGGAAAATAAGACCCAAGGTAATGTTCAAGTGTTCAGTTCAAAGAATTGGAAAGGTGGCAATGTCATGTCGGCAACCAAGATATAGAATGTTAAAGGAGGAATGGATTTGGGACAAATAAAAATAGGATGAGGCTGGGCACGGTGGCTCATGACTGTAATCCCTGTGCTTTGGAAGGAAGTGGTGGGGAGGATTGCATGAGGCCAAGACTTCGAGACCAGTCTGGGCAACATAGAGAGACCCCATTTCTACACAAAATGAAAATGAAAATTAAATTGTCTGGCCTGGTGGTACATGCCCATAGTCCTAGCTACCTAAGAGACTGAGTCGGGAAGATTGCTTGAGCCCAGGTTTGAGGTTACAGAGAGCTATGACTGTGTCACTGCCCTCCAGCCTGGGTGACAGAGCAAGTGAGACTCTGTCTCAAAAGAAAAAAGGATAAATGAATAAATTCAGTGTTGGATTTGTTAAATTCGAAGTACTCACGGAAGAGCTAGGTTTGTTGTTTTTTTTTCAAGTTGTTTTATAAACCAAAGTTAGAAATTGGGATTGGAGAGGCCAGAGGAGATAGAAGCTACCTGTGGAAGTCTTCCACACAGAAGTTATATTGAAGGGAGGAGATGAAAGTGCCAGTGGATTCTACTGGGGTGAAGGCACGATTGGCTGAGGAAAACAAGCTGGGAGGACTACATTTTTTTTTTTTTTTTAAATAGAGTCTTGCTCTGTCACCAGGGCTCTGGGCTGGGGTGCGATGGCATAATCTTGGCTCACTGCAACATTTGCCTCTCAGGCTCAAGTGATCCTCCCACCTCAGCCTCCCAAGTAGCTGGAACTATAGGTGCATGCCACCATGCCTGGCTAATTTTTGTATTTTTTGAAGAGATGGGGTCTCACTATGTTGCCCAGGCTGGTCTTGAACTGCTAAGCTCAAAGAATGTGCCCTCTTTGGCCTCTCAAAGTGCAGGGATTACAGGCATGAACCACTGTGCCCGGCCAACTGTCTATTTTTTTAGAGGCGGATGGAAGAAGAAGCTCTAGTAAAGAAGATAGAAAAGACATAGTCAAAGAGAAAACTGTGCATGGTAAGACCAAGCTATGAAAGCCAAGTGAGGAAGAAGACATTTTCACAAATGGGTAATCCTAAGAATTTAAGGAAAGGAAAAGCTGAGAAGAGATGATTCAGTTTGGTGAACAGGTAATCACAAGTGATTATCCAGTGTATAGAACAGCCAAACTCTGTTTCCTTTGCAGGAAATTTGTCACCTTTCTTCAGAAGTCGATTATTTTTCTGATAGCCACAGAAGCAATGGTCATCTTTTTCTTTTTAAAATGGAGACGGAAAGAAGAGTTTTCTTTTTGCTGGCCTTGACCAGTTAGGAAAAGAAGAATTAACATCACTAAATATTGTTTTATTGCTTTTTTGAATGCAAGAAAATATATTTATATTTTCAGTATTTTCCAATATTTATACCTTTATTGGGCCAAAACCTACTTTATAATGGCATAAGGAAAGAGATATTAACACAGTTAGCTAACAAATATAAGTGCCATAGTGCTTTTAAGTCTCCATCTTCTTAATTTTAATGTGTTTAGGACTTGTCAGGTAAGTAAGCCACCAAATGTCAATGAGATTTGACATCCATTTCCTCTTTTGCCTTAGCAGGAGAACCCATATATTACTGGGATAGTTATGTGTCCATTTTCGAAGACAAACCATATTTCCCAACCTCTCTTGACTCAGCGTATCCATAGACTATGTTCTGCCCAGTGAAATAGAGCACAAATTGTTGGAATCATTAGGAGGCGTTTCCAGGAAGTTTACTTACGAGAGACAGCTAAGAAAAACCCTTTGGCTTCTCCTTTCCCTTTCCTGTTTCCTACCTAAAATTTACCATGGCTGTAGCACCAGCATCCTTTTTAGACAATGAATTGACCTAAACTGTGGTGGAGCATAAAGAAGGAGCCTGAGTCTCCTCTGCTTTGTGGAGCTGCCATGCTAAGCTTGGACTGTCACATCTGGACTTCTTTTACGTGACAAAATAAATCTGTATGTGTTCTAACCACTGCTATTTTGGGTTTTCTGTTATTGTAGATCAACCTAATCCTGACACAATACGAACTAAATAACAAGAGAAACTTTTGATGAAGGAATTTCATCTATTCCATGTATCTTGTTTAAATAAAAGCATTTTTATTTCTCTGATAGTCTTTTTCTCTAGCATAATTCAGATGAGATTAGACCAACTACTTGTATAGTTTTAATTGTTTAAATATTTTTGGCTTCATTTGGGACATAAAAAATATGCCCCAGGTGACCAAGTATTTCTTGTTTTCTTATTTTTAGCACAACTGAAATAGACCCTTAAAAGATTCTTTGAAATAAAAGAATGTCCCCAGTGGTGTTTAGCAGCTGAGTGATAAGTTCCAATCAGCAATTTTCATAATGGAAAATCGAGGGAAAGCTAGGAGAAGGGGAAACTGCTGGTTGGAGTTGTATATGAACTAAGACCACAAGTCTGAGAAACCATTGCCTTGTGATTTGTGAACTAAAATAGCTCAGTCCAACGCTTTCCTTCACTTCCCTGTAGTTTCCTTACTCTGAACTACACTTTCTTTACAGTTTTCCCAAACCTTAGCTTCAGTGAAGCTGCAACCTCCTGACCTCTTCTTCCTCTTCGATCTTTTTATTTTCTGAATATGTTACCACCTCCTTGTTATCCTTCTCTATTCCTTCAGTCCCTTCTTCAAAGTCCCTTGTTTCAGCCTCTTTTCTTTCTGTTAATGGTATCACTCTTCTGTTGGTGGCTAAGCTATGAACGGAAAGGATAAATATTCTTTTCCTCTGCTTGTTCACTAGTCAGTCACCAAGTTCTATTGATTTAAATTCCAAAATAACTCTTGGATTGATCCTCTCCTGACGTCCTCATTGCCACCTCCTGGCAGAGCTGTTTCGATAGCTTTCTCGGTCTTCCTGCTTTGAGTCTGGGCTTCCCACCTCAATCATCCTACACATTGCTGCCAGATTTGTCTTCCTGAAACATAATTCTAATCATATTACTTAGTAAATCTCCCCGTAACACTCATTTCTTCTTTAATTTATTCGCTCATTTAAGAACTATTCTCTGGGTGCCCATTAGGTGCCATGAATGTCTGGAGGCCCTAAGAACATTAATATAAGTAAGACCCAGTACCAGTAGAGGTAGAGATTACCAATACATAAGCAGGAATAATTACCAGGGAACAGAGCAGGAACAAAAGCCATGGCCATGGGATTCACAAAAGGCTTTTAAAAGGTAATATCTGAGTTGAGTCTTGAAAGCTGAATAGATTTTAGCTGGCTCACAAGGGTGTAAGGGAGAAATAAGAAGAATATTCTAGTGGAAGAAACATCATGACAAAAGGCTTGGGGGCAGCCATAACTTATGTGTACAGAGAAACACAAACAGCTGTTTCTAAAATGTGAGGTGTGACACTATGACTGGGGCTGAGTCTAGAGAGGTGGCCTGAGTGATTTTAAACTTTCTTAAATTTCATTTCCTGTAGAATTTAAGGACTAAGCAACATTTCTTAGTTTGCTTAAATATGAGAAATGTCTCCTTTGGTTCATTTTCTTTACTAATACCACATCTTGCTTGCAGTCTAAGGAGCTGAACAGTTTTCCCAAACCTTAGCCTGAAGCTGCAAACTCCTGATCCCTTTCTTCCTCTTCGATCTTTTTATTTTCTGAATGTTACCACCTCCTTGTTATCCTTCTGTATTCCTTCAGTCCCTTCTTCAAAGTCCCTTGTTCCAAACTCTTTCTTTCTGTTAATGGTATCACTCTTCTGTTAGTGAATAAGCTATGAACGGAAAGGATAAATATTCCTTTTCACATCTTGATTGCAGCCTAAGGAGCTGCAGGGGAGGGACAAGGGTTTGTAGATTCAGAGTCAAGGTGTGTTCCCGGCCCAGCTCCCAGTAATGCACTCGATCATTTACACTGGACTCTAGATTTGTGTTGAAGGTTGGCTTTCTGTTCCCCCTTGGTAAAACTTTCACAGACTGCTAGACGCCAGACCAGAGGAACTTTTCCTTCAGTGTTCTGCTCAGTGTCCCCCTTTCTTAAGCTCTCCAATTTTCCTGCCTTACATTGACTGGCTTTAGGTGACTGAGTGTTTTATTCTTCCTGATGCAGTTTCTTTCCAGCAGATGTGGTCAGTGTTAATTGTCCTGCTAGTAGCCACTAATTTGACTTACATGTAATCCTTGCATTTTAAAATCTTTTTTTCAAATTCAATCCTTTTCACTCTTCTAGTTAGTTGGATCCCTCATTTGTGGCCACATTCTATTCTTTTCTATCTTTCTTGCACTGAAAGGCACTTGGAAGATTTAAACCACTGAAGACTATAGACCTGCCCAAAGGCATGCTGGAACATTCTAAAGTAGTTAATTAGTGAGGATCTGCTGTCCTCTTTTCCCCACCGAGCAAACTTCGAAATCCTTCCAAACTCAGTTCGAATATCACCTCCTTTATGAAAAGCCTCACTTTACCAGGCAAAATTAGTCACTTTGAACCCCTATACCTGTTTCTTTTTTCCTTATAGAGACAGGGTCTTGCTCTGTCACCCAGGCTGGAGAGCAGTGGCATGATCGTGGCTCACTGCATTATTGTAGCCTTGAACTCCTGGACTCAAGTGATCCTCCTACGTCAGCCTCATGAGTAGCTAGGACTACAGGTGGATGACCTCCCTGCTGCCGCCCCCGCCACCCATAGCTTTTTCATCTATGTGTCTATTCTGAAAACTTAACACCTTGATTCTTTGTATTATGTTTTATCTGCATTACTGTCTCCCCCACTAGATGGTGATATCCTCAAGGGGAGGAATTGTGATGTTTACCCTTGTGACATTCATTCATTCAACACATTTTTAAATATATACTGGGCACCAGGAGCTAAACATACACACGACTCATATCCAATACAAAGAGACACATGTGTACTAATAGATAATACACTCCAATGACAGATAGATGATTCATTTTGGAAAATGCAATGCTGGGGAACAGTACAGAGGAACAGAATAAGAAAGTCACCTCACTTTGGAGATCAGGGAGGGCTTCTTGTAGGAAGTAGCATGTGAGCTAAGACTAGATCAAAGCCAGAAATAAACGGGATAGAAGGTAGAATGCAAGCAGAGAGACCAAACGTTCTTAGATACAGAGGAAACAGCTCAAAACTCCAGAAATGAGGAGACATAGTGTATTTAAGAATTAAGTACCTTTTAGCCTGTCTGGAGCTAAAAAAAAAAAAAGGACTGTTAACAGGAGATGGAGAAGTAAAGAGGGACAGAAATCATAAAACGACTCAAGGGCACAGATTATGGTTTATTTAAATTTCTTCCTCTCTCCTGTGTTTGTACTTATCAAACAGGTGGTTGGTTAATAGATGTTCATGGAAGAGAGCAAAGAAAAAAACGGAATGGCCCAGCACTCCAGTGGGTGGGATATGTTAGAAATATGAAATGCAGATTTTGTCTGCCTTCAGTGCCATTGGATAGACAAGACATGTCTGTCAACATCAGTTAAATACTAGGCCCCATTTGATTTAATACCTGCAAAGAGTGGTACATGCAAGGGTGGTTACGTCTGGAGAGATAGCTGTGACCAGGGATTACCAAGGGAGCCTACATCAACGAGATGGAACCTGAACGGCATCTGTAGGATGAGTATGGTTTAAGAAGAAAAGAATAAAAAGACATTCTGGATCTTACCACATGAAGACAAAGGCATGAAGGGCAAGTAGAAAGAGGAAACAGGTGTGGTGTTTTTTTTTTGCAAACTTTTCTTGATTCTTTCTCTATCAGCTTCTGTTTAAGGGCTTCATTGAGAACATCAAGTCTTTTGTTGAAAGGCACCAGATCATGAGACAGGGGCCGTATCTAAGGAAGGTCTATTCATGGAATCAGAGCACAAGGAGACTCAGCCTTATAAACTTGAACCAAATGGAATTTACATTTTGATATGGATTGGAATTCTTTTTAAAAAGTGTGCAGAGACATGAATGTTAATTGTATTCAGAGACTTGATGTTAATTGTTCAGCTAAAATAAATGCCATTTTCAAACAGGATCATTTTTTTTTTCTTTACAAAAGCAACTAAGTAATTTACCTTAAAAATTTTAGGCAATATTTAACTGAGAACATTCTGGAACAACAAGTCTATAGGCAGTTTTGTGGAGCCTGGGTACGGAATTTGACTTGCACTGTTCTGGCTAAGTTTTCTATTCAATGCTCTGGCATTTTTGCCTATCATCTTGTAAACACATTTTCCAGTTACAGCTTGCATATTACAGTTGGATGTTTCTGAATTTTTATTTTCCAGTGTTACTTTTCTTTTCTTTTTTTTTTGGAGATGGAGTCTCATTCGGTGGCCCAGGATGGAGTGCAGTGGCGCAATCTTGGCTTACTGCAACCTCCGCCTCCTGGGTTCAAGTGATTTTCCTGCCTCAGCCTCCCAAGTAGTTGGGATTACAGACCTGCACCACCACACCTGGCTAATTTTTTTTTTTTAGATGGAGTTTTGCTCTTGTCACCCAGGCTGGAGTGCACTGGTGTGATCTCGGGTCACTGCAACCTCTGCCTCCTGGGTTCAAGCAATTCTCCTATTCTTAGCCTCCCGAGTAGCTGGGATTACAGGCACCTCCCAGCACGCCCAGTTAATTTATTTTTTATTTTTTAAAATATAGTAAAAAAATATAGTAAAAAAATGGGGTTTTACTATGTTGGCCAGGCTGGTCCTGAACTCCTGACCTCAGGTAATCCACCCACCTCTGCCTCCCAAAATGCTGGGATTACAGGTGTGAGCCACCATACCTGGCCAATTTTTGTATTTTTAGTAGAGCCAAGGTTGCACCATGTTGGCCAGGCTGGTCTCAAACTCCTTACCTCCAGTGATCTTCCCGCCTCAGCCTCCCAAAGTGTTGGCATTACCGACATGAGCTACTGCACCCGGCCTAATTTTCTTATAAAATTATGATCCCAGCTTCTGCAGAATTTCCGATGTTAGCATATGAAATTATTTTCTCTAAATTCAATAGTTCACATTTTATGAAACTGAAATTTATTTTATCCCCACGGTTCTTTGTCGTTTAAGCTTTTTCAGTTTGGCATGCTTTTTCATTCTTTGCTATTGCTTGAAACGCTTCCAAATTTAGAATAATCTATGAATTTCATTATTGAGCTTTTTCTCTCTTAGAAATATTTTAAAGTTTGACCATCACATTCATGCTGTTCAGCTATAGACAATGACTTAAAACTGCTGGCTTCAATGTAGAAGTTCAATAAGTACTTGAAGACAAATATTATGACCTGATTTATTATTCACCCTTGCACAGCCTTCCTTTCAACAGGCTAGCCATCTTATTATCTTTGCCTTATGATAATTTTGTCAGTTTTCAATCCTCCTTTCCAAGTAATTTGAATTAATATGCACATAACATTAAATAACATGATAGCGAGATAAAATATTTTCTTCATTAGTTAATATTTATTGGCAATGGTACGTTGGAGGTGGCTCCTACC
The DNA here is from genome assembly GCA_036589455.1 of Ateles fusciceps. Lineage (NCBI taxonomy): Eukaryota > Metazoa > Chordata > Mammalia > Primates > Atelidae > Ateles > Ateles fusciceps. The sequence goes on from JAZHEH010001979.1 coordinate 9,878,148, forward strand.
AGCTTACCAGAACTGACAACTTTTCAGAAAATTTGTAAGTCAGTTGCTTGTACCTTAGTATCCTGAAATCTGCCACAGTGGGAATATTTATACCACAGAAATTGGCATACACTACAAATTAGGATTTGCCTTTTCTATCCTTCCCAAAGCCAGTTGTTAAGCATGTAGCAACACACTATTGACTAATCAAGGTAATTTTTTTAAAAAAGATTTTTAACTTTTTTTCATACATCACTTTTTACAAAACAGTCTTAAGTAGGCTTTCATGAACACCTGACATTTATTTTCATATGAAACTGATCCTATTCTGCACATATCTTACTTCCTGGTTTTCTCTTGCTAAGCTATGTATAAGTGTGTAAGATGGTATAGTCTGGCTCAAGCAAGGGCTTTCTCTAAAGCCAGAATCTAACTCCTAGCATTACCATATTTTAGTAGTATAGCATCCAAGTTTTTCTAATCTCTATAATCTCAATTTCATCACCTGTAACATGATGTTATTAAAACTATGCTCATTGTACCTGCTTTGGAGATTAGAAAAGATAATTCATATAAATCATTTAGCACAGATTCTTTTTTTTTTTTTTTCAGTGGTGGGTCTTGCTCTGTTGTCCAGGCTGGAGTGCAGTGGTGCAATCAAAGCCCACTGCAACCTCAGACTCCTGGGCTCAAGTGATCCTCCTGCTTCAGCCTCTCCAGTAACTATACCCAGCCAAGTTTAAAAATTTTTTTTGTAAAGATGGGATCTCACTATATTTTCCAGGCTGGTCTTGAATTCCTAGGCCCAAGTGATCCTCCTGCCACTGCCTCTCAAAGCACTGGGATTATAGAAGTGACACTGTGTCTGGCCTCAGCACAGATTCTTATTTTGTACATCACAAAGAAATAAAGAAACATTGCCAATTAAACCACAACATAGCATTATTATTTGTAAAACACATCTGTATTTCAGAAGTGTTAAAATAAGGGGAAATATATATCTTAAAATCAATGATATAAGATAGTAAACTCCCAAGTATTTTCTACAATGAGAACACTGGACTCTATTTATTGCAGGAATAACAGTTTGGAAAAATCTGGACTCCACTAATACAAAAAAGGTCCCATTGAAATTATGATAACACATTCCTAAGTATTGCTATGACGTTGGTTTGTTTTTATTTCTAAACTTTTGGAAAAACATACACATTTTCTTAAAAAGCAGACAGTACCATACTTTTTTGTGATCTTTTCAAAAGTATTTGAAGCAAATTAGTTAGTTTATTGGCATTAGTATCTTAAGCTATACTTTCTTCAGACTTGCCAGTTTATATAAAATCACAAGTGCAGTTTATGCTAATAAGTTGTTTTTTAATAATCATGACCTCTCTCCTCTCCCTAGGCTTTTCTGAATTTAAAAATTTAGGGAAAATAAAAACATTTCCAAAATTGTATGTGAGCATCAAGGTAAATTATTTATTGATAACAACAGTATCTCAGTCCAGTTTCTGTTACTAGAACAGAATGGCACACACTGGGTCATTTATACAGAAAAGAAGTTTATTTCTTACAGCTCTGGAGGCTGCGCAATTAAAGGGCATGGCTTTAGCATCTGGTTAGGGTCTTTGGGATGCATCATCCCATTGTGGAAAGATGGAAGAGCAAGCGATCATGTGCAAAAGGGAAAGCATGAGGGGCTGGGCTCACTTTATAGCAACCTGCTCTCAAGATAACTAACCCACTCCCCACAATAATGGCCTTAATCCATTTATAAGTATAGAGCCCAAATGATCAAACTACTTCTTGCAGGCCCCCACCTTTTAATAAGGTTAGACTGGCAATTAAATTTCAACATGAGTTTCAGAGGATAAACATATAAACCATAGCAAATGGTAACACAGAACTAAATATTTGGCTTTCTCTTGCCAATTAGATAATTTATATCTTATTGGAAATACAGCCATTTTAGTAATATATCTACCAGCTATTTAAAGGACAAAATTTAATTGTGATATTTAAGATAACGAATAATCAGGAATTATGTAAACTATGAATTCACTATGTTCAAAATACAATTGGCTGGCAGATAATTTATGTATGATTAAGGCTCATGGCCTTAGTCATACTAACAAAGTCTTAAGCAATTGAACAATAATGTATGTGGTAAAAAATCTAGAAGACAATAAGTGCTGCTTTTTATTTATTTATTTTTTGTTTATTTTTTGTTCTTTTTTTTCTAAGTGCTGCTTTTTAAAAGGTCAAAAATCAAAGCAAATTGAAGAACCAAATTCACTGTAGAGATAATTTATCCTGAATAAACTTTGTGTTTGAACAGACAATAACATGGACAATCATTTGTAAGCAGCAAAATGAGACACATTTGTTGTTGCAGAATTTGAAAAGCAAATGCTATAACCTTTAGATTGTCCAGTAATTTCTTTTGAGACAATTAATTTAAAAAAATGTATCTCTGAAACAGCTTTGCTAGTAATACCAAATGATTAATGAGTGATCATTTATATAAAAGAGGAGTAAAAACAAGGAACGTTTATTATTTCATTTATGGTGGAAGTAACTCTAGGGGTCTCACACACCAGATATTCCTTAACCTTTGGGATAAGGAAATGATTTGTTATTTAGTCAGATAAAAGACTCTGATTTTGTGGTATAGATAACAACTGTCAATTTAAAAAAATATTATCATTAATGATGATATGAAATCAGATTTTATGTGTGAAAATAAGCCACCCACATTTTTTTTTTTAAATGTGTGACCTTGTCTCACATTTTATTAGCAAATTTAGCTGCATAGTAACAATCCTTTGGCATCTATTTGCATTCTATTTTCATTTGTCTATTCTGTTCCTCCTTCCTCCCTCCCCATCCTCACATTATCCTCAAATACTCATCGTATACTCTCTGTGTGTATGACACTGTACTACTATATGCAGGCTTGCTGGATCTCAGCCATTCTAGCTAAATCACATTCCCTAAAAATCTTACCCTTTGGAGAACAATGTTTCTTGTGAGGTATGACATTAAATTCTGTAAACCAGCAAAGTCCATTTGAGCTTTTTTCAAAGAAATTAAATTTCAAAAGTGCTGAGATGTTAAGCAATGAATAAAACAAGGGGAGTAAATTATTCATAAATGTATTAATAAATATTTCAGTGCTAAATGGAGTCCTGGTTAATGTACATTAATATCTTAGTAAGTGAAATTCTTTGAATGTTTTAGATGTTACAATTTAAAGTATTTAGTATTATTGACCATGAATCTATAGATAAAATATTTAACAAAAGTCACCAATAAATATGAAAAGGGCACTTTGGGAAGTTTTAATAAATAAACTCATTAATAGTGCAAGACATTTACAGGCAAAGATACTTACTTATCATACCCTGAATCTGATTTTATTGTATGATTAGAAATCTTTCTACTTGAAATAGCTTGTCAAAATGAACTCTGAACACAAATATTAAGAGCATTATTGCTGTTTCATTAAATGTACAGCCTCTCATTATATTGTACATATATCCCTGAAATGTCTTTGAATGCACTTTATAAACTCGAATTTTAAGTTTATTTTTCAACTTGTAGCAAACATTGCATTTTCAAAACTTTGTCATTTTTGCATAGGCGGGGTGAAGAATGTATTCATCCCGTCAACTGCAAAACTTGCTGCTTTGGTCACTCACTGCACACTAGTAATATTATATAGCTGCTCACATTTAACAGGAACGTTAAGTAATCTAATTTTTATGTATGCGGCACAGCAGAACACCATTTCAGAAAATGTTCTACAGCATGGCACTTTTGACATTTTGGGACTGATAATTATTTGTTGTGGGGCTGTCCTATCCTGTGCGTTGTAGGATGTTTAGGAGTATCCCTGGCCTTTACACCCTAGATGCCAGTAGCATCTTCAACTAGTTGTGACAACCGAAACTATCCCTAAACATTGCCAAATGTGCCCTGGAAGGCAAAATGATCCTCTATATAAAGAAGTACTATTTTACCATAACATGTTTTATAAAAGGAATTTAAGCTTAGGAGTCCTACCATAAGGAGGTCTCAAAAATCCTTTCTCTTAAAAAACAGAAAATGGTCAGTGGTCTGAGGTGATCACTCTTTCATAGTCAACTTTATTGAAGTATAGCTTATATACAATAACATGCAGATGGTAAGTGCACGGTTTGATGAATTTTAATAGACGTACCCAGGTAACTATAACCCTAACTAAGACATAGAACATTTCCATCACTTTAAAAAGTTCCATTCTGCTACTTTGCTGTCAATCCTGGCTTACATTAATCCAAACCCTGCCCCAGAAAAGCAATGATTTCCATCCCAATAGAGTAGTTTCAGCTACTGTGGAACTTCATGTAAATGGAATAAGAAGGTACAGGTATATACCCTTTTATGTCTGACTTCTTTCACTCAAGTTAATCTCTGTGAAATTCATCCATATTATTGTGTACATCAGCAATTTGTTCATTGTTTTCTTAGAAGTATCCATTTGTTTGATTACATGACAATTTGTTTATTCATTCACCTGTGGAAGGACTTTGGGTTGTTTCCAGGTTTGGGCTATCACAAAACAGTCGTTTTGAACTTTCACGCACAAGCTTTTTTATAAACATGAGTTTTTATATCTCTTGGGTAAGTACCTAGAGCTGGAATTGCTGCATTATAAGACAGATTTGGTTTACCTTCATAGGTAAGCAGTCTCACTAATGATGTGCGAGAGTTCCAGTTGTTCCACATTTTCACCAACACTCTTGATATTATTATGATTTCTAGGGGTATCTCATGGTGATTTTAATTTACTTTTCCCTGATGATGTTGAGTATATTTTCATGTGCTAATTGGCCATTCACCTACCTTCTTTTGTGATGTGTCTGCTTAAGGCTTTTGCTCATTTTTAAATTGGGTATTTTCTTGTTGAGTTGTAAGAGCTCATTACATATTCCGGACCCAACTCCGTGTGTCTTGTGTGTGTGTGTGTGTGTGTGTGTGTGTGTGTGTGTGTGTACATATATACAGTGAATATTTCATCCCAGTTTATTAATTATCTTTTGGGAACAAAAAACAAAACCACTGTCAAGATTGCATTTAGAGGACCCCATTGTTGGAAGTAAATCCTTATGAGATTATTTTTGTAAAGCAACCATCTAACCACAAGTTTATTCTATTTTCATGTAATTGGTTTGCTTATAGGAAGGCTTCATAGTTATAAATTGTAGTACCTATACATAGAAAGTACTCATTCTCCAGTACTGTTACCAACAACTCTGTAATCATTGTAATCAATTTTTTAAAAAAACAACATTTACTTTATCAAAGGTTCTGAAGTGTTCTCCTTTAAGGAGGTATGCATGTGTATGGCTCAATGTAAATTAACTAAATAAATTGATATTAACGCAGTGTAGAGGACAGATGTTGGCAAACACAATGCAATGCTCTGTGATATTTCTTACACGACATGTAGAATTTGAATGAAATTTCTTTGGCTAGATAAAACAGTTGTTTAACAAAAGGTGATTAAGTAGTGTACTTTATTAGAATCATAGAAATTTAGAGCTGAAAGTATAGAGACCATCATAGTCCAATATTCTCCTCTCTGTGTTGTATCAGTGGAGACAGAATACTGGGGCTGTTTTAAAACTAGAGCTACATAGAGGAATTGGTTTTGTTAAACAAGCCGTTTTGTTTTGTTAAACAAGCCATGCATGATAAGCATACAGCAAATGTGATGGAATAGGATAACTAGGATGTTGAGGAACATTCATACTATTCTTTAGTAGCTCTTTCCCCAGGGAATCCTGTATTTTAATATACCATATCTCCTGGCAAAGAAGGTGCTGTAGCGTATAAATGAAAGGGCTATCTGGGTGGGGGTTCCAGGTTAGCCCATTTCCAACTGTGGTATTTCCTAATTAGTCTGTAAAATTTTCAGGAATTTTTACTGCTTTAGTCCAAAGAAATAGGGGAATAAGTTGCAGTCATATCCCTTGGAGGGCCTACAGGGAATGTGAAATTTGGAGTTAATGCAGACAGTTCTTGGCTTTGGGTGGTTCTACCCCACTGTTTTACATTTCTGGCATTCCATCACTTTCCCAGATATTGCCAATTTGTGCCTTGAAAAAAAGCATGTAGATACAAAAAAATGAACTTATTCTTCCTTCCTTAGCTAATGGTGTCACTGCCTTGTTTCTGCATGTCCCTCAGTGCACAGAGTGAAGCTCAAACTCCCGTGTATTGAATGTGTGTCCCTTCCAAATCTCATGTTGAAATGTAATTCCCAATGCTGGAGGTGGGGCCTAGTGGGAGGTATTGGGTCATGGGGCAGATCCCTCATGAAAGGCTTGCTTCTGTCCTTATGATAGTGAGTGGGTTCCTGCAGGACCCAGTTAAGATTGTGGCAGCTACTTGCTCCCACTCCCCGCTCGCTCCCGCTCTGGCCACGTGATGCATGTGCTCCTTCATCTTCCACCATGATTAGAAGCTTCTTGAGGCCCTTACCAGAAACAGATGCCAGCACTATGCTTCATGTACAGCCTGCAGAACCGTGAGCCAATTAATCCTCTTTGTACATTACCCAGTGTAAAGTATTCCTTTATAGCAATGCAAGAATAAACTAACACATTCCTTAAATGAAGGAATATATGAAAAGCTTCTAGCCGTGTGTCAGGCCCAATAAACTGTAGTCCCCAACACTTTATCATGGCATAAAAGGGCCCTTCCGAATTGACTTCTCATTTATAGGACTCTCCCATCCTCCCTTCTTTTCCTTCACCTCTCACTGCCTTCTTCAAAATGTGTCCAGTGTTCCAGAACACTGGGGCTTCTCTGTTCTGTGCACTACCCAGCTGCTCTATCTTTGTTCATGTTCTTACCATGGTCTAGAACTCACACCCACACACTCTGTCAGCCTGCAGAATCCCTACTCTTCCTTTAAAATCAAATCAAGTGTCAACTCTCTGAAGCCCTCCGATTCTCCTTTTCCCTGCTACCTCTGCCTCAGAAGGAAATTTAGTATTGCTGCCTAATTTTGATTTTGTTCATAGCTCTATCATAATACTGGCCACAATATGGCAGTTATTTGTTTATATACTTGCTTCTTATGATAACTAGTGAAGTCTTGAAAGTAGAGACTGTGTCTTCTATAACCAACTTATAGTCCAGTGCCCAAAATACCGTGAGGGTTTGGTGAATGTTTGCTGGTTGGAACAAAATTGATATGTGGGCCACATTTATTAAAAACCACAGCCCCAGGGTCACTGGTCAGTTGCCTCAAGTAAGATAGCAAGGAGAGATGGTGTATAGTGAAGCTCAGCAAAGCAGGGAAAAGTAGGAAAATTTTCTTAAGTAGTAGTAGACCCAGAGATTAATTTTTCTCTAGAGGTTTCATTTCTTTTAAGTACATTTAAAAAGAGGGGCCATATAAATCAAGCAATCCGCTACTTTGGAAAAGCTGCGTTACCTTCAAGGGGTCTATTCTGAGAAAAATATGCATGTTTGCACAAAAGCTATTTTATTTGTCAGAAAATTATTTTCATAATCTTATCCTACTTAAATATTTTACCATCCTTTAAAATGCCGGAGAGAAAAAAAAAATACACGATTCTGGTAAGGACTGCAATTCACTGTAAAAGCAAAATATGGGGCTTGAGACGGGTAGAAGAGAAGTGATTTGTGCATTTGGATTTATTATTTAAAAATTTTAAAAAATTATTTAACACTTCAAACATATAGAAACTAGTATGACAGAAACCATTGTTTTTCAGATCCCTCTCCTTCCACCTGCATTTTCTTTTTCTCCTTCCTTCCTTCCTTCCCTCCCTCCCTCCTCCTTCCTTCCCTCCCTCCTCCCTCCTCCCTCCTTCCTTCCTTCCCTCCCTGCCTCCCTCCCTCCCTCCCTTCTTCCTTCCTTCCTTCCTTCCTTTTTTTTTTTTTGAGACAGGAATCTCACTCTGTTGAGCCCAGGCTGGAGTGGAGTGGCATGATCTCGGCTCATGGCAACCTCCATCTCCCCTCCCAGGTTCAAGCAATTCTCCTGCGTCAGCCTCCCAAGTAGCTGGGGGTATAGGTATGTGTCACTACAATCGGACAATTTTTTGCATTTTTAGTAGAGATAGGTGTTTCACTATGTTGGCCAGGCTGGTCTTGAACTCCTAACCTCCAGTGATCCACCCTCCTCAGCCTCCCAAAGTGGTGGGATTACAGGCGTGAGCCACCACGTCCGGTCAATTTTCTGAAGTGCATCCCTAGATAGTATTTTTCCTTGTGGATGCATGTATGTAGGTCTTTAATTGTTTTCTGACAATGTCTTAATTCCATTCTCCTCTTAAAGAGTATATAAAGTTGTTACAGTTTCTTAGGTTAAGAGTTACTTTAATGTATTATTAAAATGTATTACATTTTCTTCTGTCTCCTCTGTTTGATGTTGAGTAGCCTGCTGGAAATTTTTCTTTCTTTGAAGATACTTTTATCTTTTCTCTGTGGTTGCTTTTAGTTTACCTATTTGTTTTTGGTGTTCCGAAAATAGTGTTTTTTGATGTTTCTATGTGTAGACTCATTTATATTATACATTTCAAGATTCACTGGGCTTCTTGAGCTTGGGTATTCATGTCTCCTCATTCATCTTAGAAAATTCCTAGTCATTAATTCTTTGTTGCTTTGCCAAATTGTCTCTATCTACTTTTGGAACTTCTATTTAACATATATTGGGTTTTCACTTTTCATTCTCCTTTTTTTTTCATCTCTTTCTTTAGTTTGAGCTGTAGTTTGGACAAATTTCTAAGACTTATCCTTCAGTTCACAAATTCTCTCTCTAGCTGTATTTAACTTACTATTTATCCTATTTATTGTAATTTAAAATTTTAATTACAATGTTTTTAATTTGTAGAAATTCGTTTGGTTCTTTCAAAAAAATATTCCTTTTTTTTTGAGACAGAGTCTCACACTGTCACCCAGGCTGTAGTGCAGTGGTATGTGATCTCGGCTCACTTCAATCTCTGCCTCCTGGGTTCAAGCAATTCTCCTGCCTCAGTCTCCCAAGTAGCTGAGACTACAGGCATGCGCCACCACACCCAGCTAATTTTTTTGTATTTTTAGTAGAGACAGAGTTTCACCATGTTGGCCAGGATGGTCTTATCTCCTGACCTCGTGATCTGCCCACCTCAGCCTCCCAAAGTGCTGGGATTACAGGCATGAGCCACCACGCCTGGCCAAATCTTCCTTTTTTAAAATAGTATAATTTTATTTGTTATGTTTCGATTTCTTATTTGATATCTTTAATACATTTAAATATACTTATTTTATGGTTTCTATTAGATTGTTCTAATATCAAATATTCTTGGAGATCTTATTCCGACTCTTATTTAGGGTGGATTGTTTCTTCATCTGTTTTGTAATTTTGTTATCTAATTTTTAGGAGAATTTATGAGTGGGAACCCTGTGCAGCCTGGTTTGAGGGTGTGGTCTTCTGGAGTAGGTTTTGGTTTGCCTTGGCCATATGTTATAAGAGTATCAGAAGCTTGAACCAATTTATACGTTAATTATTTGGCTTGCTTGTGTGGAGTGAGGAGGTGGATTCCCATAGTTAAATTTTCAGGGGAGACTTTTTCCCATACAGAGCTAGGACTAGTCAGACAAGTTCTCTTAATAACTCCTGAGGCTGGAAGGTGAATTCTTCCTAAACTATTCTTTCACTAATGGAGCAGCCCTTTTAGGATACTGGTTTTATGAAGGAGGTTCTCAGTTCCAAACTCTATTTTGGGCAAGCTTAAGACATAAGTGCTATTTTCCAGATGGGCATTAAACTTCTCTGGATTACGAAGGATGAGACAGCCTGTTGCTCTGACATTGTCAGTTCACAAGCTTGCTTCTCTGTTTTTCAGTTTTCCTTTTCATTTCTACCAGCTCGGGACGTTCCCTTCATTTTGGTGCCCTTAGCTATGATTTAAAAGAGTATTTGTTATACTTTATCCAGCGTTTTTATGTACTTACAGCTGAAAGTTCGTCAGATATTTGTAGTTTTCCTTTTAGCTAGAACCAGAACTCTCTCAAATTTGTTTTCAAGACCTTTAAATTTTGCTTTTATTTAAAACAAAGCTTTGAGGTATTTTTTTTTTTCCCTTTGGGAAGAAAGAATATAATGAAAGAGCAAAGCACAAAAATCTGAATGAAAATTAAATCAGTATGTGTATTTAAAAGACATAGCATCCTTGCCTGCTTTTTGTATTTATCAGCTTGCTCTTCTAAGGTGCAAGATGTCATAATGTGATTGAAGGAAACAGATTTTGCCTTCTGGTTTGAATCTTTACCCTCTCTCGTATTCTCTATTTAACTCTGGAGATGTAATTTATCCTCTGACATTCTTAGTTTTCATCTGTAAATAGGAAAAAGGATACTTGTGTAATTACTTCTTAGCGTTATTAAGAAGTTCAAATGAAGTAACATAGAGTGAGTGACAGCGTTCTGTAGACTGTAAAACATGATGCAAATACTAGTTACCGCTAGGTGCTTTCAAGTAGTAATGGGATTGGTAAGTTTCACTTGCTTTTATTCCCTGCAATTGAATGTTTCTGAGAATTGTGGGTCTGGCCCACTCATATGCTTATATTTGAATCTCAGAACTTTTTTTTCTATGAAAGAGAAAGGTGAATTAACCCTTCATAAAATACTAAAACTATAATTAAGTAAGTGGAAAAATCTTATTCCCTATATCCATAAAAGATAAATTCCATTGAATTAAAGAAAAAAATGCCCCTTCTTTTTCTCATTCAAGAGCAAGGACTTCTATGATTTGGGTATCGTGCCACAATTCTTACCATTTGTCTCTTTACTAAGTGATTTCACATTCTGAGCAAGATATAGGCCAAGGGAGTTGAAAATCTTGCCCACTGCTGTGTACACCAGGAAAATAGTACTAAGTAGTACTAGCATTTTTGAAAAGTTATAATAAAATACTCATAACATAAAATATACCATCTTAACATTTTAAAAAAGTTTTTTTACAGGTTTATGTAGCCTTGTGGAAACAAGGCCTCAAAAAATTGGTTTAAGACTCAGAGTTGTTCCTCTCCATGGAAATCTTTGGTAAAAGGCAAAAGATTTATACCGTCTGAAGAGAAACCAGAGTATCCATCTTAACAATTTTTAAATGTACAGTTGAGTAGTGTTAAGTACATTCACATTATTGTGCAACCAATCTTCAGAACCCTTTCACCTTGCAAAACTAAAACTGCTTTCCATTGCAGCTTAACCATTTTACAGCTCTCCATTTCTCTTTACCCACAGCCCTGGCAGCCAACCTCCATTCTACTTTGTGTCTCCATGAATTTCACTACTCCAAACAACTAATGTAAGTGGAATCATACAGTATTTATCTTTTTGCGTCTGGCTTATTTTCCTTAGCATAATGTCCTTGAGGTTCATTCACGTTGTAGCATGTGTCCGAATTTCTTTCCTTTTTAAGGCTGAATAATATTTCGTTATACAGGGACACTTGTATTGCTTCTACCTTTTGGCTATTGTGAAGAATGCTGCTATGAGCATTGGTGTGCAAACGTCTGTTCAAGTACATGCTTTCAATTACTTTGGGTATATACCCAGAAGTAGAATTGCTGAATCTTGGATAACTCTGTTTTTAATTTTTTGGGAAATCATCATACTGTTTTCCACAGTGGCTGCATCATTTTACATTCCCCACCAGCAATGTACAAGGTCCCACTTTTCCCACATCCTTGCTAACCCTTGTTATTTTCTTTTTGTTTTGTTCTACTTTGTAAAAAATAGTAGCTATCCTAATGGGTATGAATTTTGATTTGCATTTCCCTAATAATTAGTGATGTTAGCATCTTTTAATGTACTTTTCTCCCAATTTGTATATCTTCTCTGGAAAATGACTACTCAAGTCCATTATCCATTTTTTAATTGGGTTGTTGATTTTTGTTGTTGTTGAGTTGAAGAAGCCCTTTATAGATTCTGGATATTAACCTCTTATTGTATATATGATTTGCAAATATGTTTTCTCATTCTGTAGGTTCTCTTTTCACTGTTAATTGCGTCCTTTGATGCACAAAAGTTTTTAAGTTTAGTAGAACACCATTTTGTCTATTTTTGCTTACATTGCCTATAATTTTGGTGTCACATCTAGGAAACCATTGGCAAAAGTAATATTTTTGAGTAGTTTCACAATAGAATCCCGGATGAGGAAGGGGAACAATCAGTATTGTTTAGAATTATAATTATTTAAGGATCTATCTAGAATTCAAATTGGCTTGGTGGCAAAACAGAAAGGAGTTGTTCACTCTTTTAGGCAACTCAGTACTTCCACCCCTCTCTATGTTTGAGCATTTCCATATCTTATGAATATTGTGGCATGTGGAGTCTGTTCCCCACTCTAAATGCTGATTAGGCCAGACACTCCATTCCTCAAACTGCCTTTCACTGGGGTGTGGGCATATGACCTTGGCCCTACCAATGTCATGCACCTGTACCAGAGGTCCTTGCAGTCCCAATGATGGTACGAAACCTGAGTTCCTGGGCACTAGCAGAGGTAATGGTAATGCTTTGTGTCTACACTTGCTATGTGTGGCAGTGGTTGCTGGTTGTCTATTCTTTCCTGCATCCATAGCATTAAACCTCTTCTTAACTGAGCACGAGCCATTCAGGATAAAGACTATATTATCCAGTCTCCTTGGGGGATAGCTTTGGCTAGTTCTGGCTAATGAGCTGTAACTAGAAGTATTGCCTGACCTCTTCTGGGATCTTCCTTAAAGGACAGCTGGAGTTTCATCTGTTCCTTTTCTGGCTTGAATGTGGATCAGGATGGTTGAAGCTGGATTAGCTGCCACAAATGATGAGATAACTATAGTAGTGGAGGCCCTGCATGGGAGGGCAACAAAATAGAAGGGGCCTGCATCTCTGGAGCCTCCAGGCAACAGAGTTTACCTATCAGCCCTGGACCTCAAGACTTTTATATGAGAAAGGGAAGTATATATCTATCTTATTTAAGGTCAGGTAATTTAGGGTCTCTGTTGCTTGCTGCTGAAGTTAATCTTAATCAATGCATTGTCAGTGGTGCAAGCTGCAATGTCAAGCTGTGCAGGCTGCAGGGGGCCAGTTGGAGGTGGGATTTGAGGCTTCATTCCTGATTCATTGCCCTGGACTGTTTTTTTCAACCTTACTTGTGATTCTATGACATACATATCATTTTAATGCACTCCATTCTCTTTAAATCAGCTGGAGTTGTTTTTCATTATAAAAAAAGTTCTTACTGATATGAGGTGAAGATTTCTTAAAACTCTTTTTCAGATAAAAAACTGAAGTTTGTTTTTCACCACAAATTTCAGCCTTAAAACTGAACCACATTTTCACAAAACTCAAGGTGAAAGTTCACACACAGCATCCGTTAGAAGTTAATTGTGAAAAGGGATCATCAATGGTCATCCTTTAATTGATGAGACCTCCCATATGTTTTGGATGATTTAATTTCCAACACATTCTCTTCTGAGTCTTTGATATATGTGTTGACTCCATGAAATTAAGTCTAAGTGTGAGAACACAGGCTGCCTCCCTTCCTCAGCTGTTGCAGGACTGCACTCTGTCAAAATGCGTGTCCAGAAAGGTCTAAGTCTCTAAAGTGTGGTGGTTATTAAGAAAAACTTCGCCTTTTATATCCTCCAACATTTCTAATAAAATCATGACTATCCTCGATTTGCATTCACAGACTTCTGGGAATACTGCTATTATTGACACCAAACCCTCTCCTCTGTCATTCAGAGATTGCTGTCTATGAGGTCAAGAATTTTGTATTTTATTCATCTTTGCATCCCCAGAGCATAGCATGTAATAATAGTTTAAATATATATATTTTTTGAGATGGACTCTCGCTCTGTCATCTAGGCTGGAGTGCAGTAGCACCATCTCAGCTCACTGCAACCTCCGCCTCCTGGGTTCAAGCAATTCTCCCTGCCTCAGCCTCCTGAGTAGCTGGGACTACAGGCTTGCACCACCACACCTAACTAATTTTGTATTTTTAGTAGAGTCGGGGTATCACCATGTTGGCCAGGCTGATTTTGAACTCCTGATCTCAAGTGATCTGCCCATCTCGGCCTCCCAAAGTGCTGGGATTACAGGCATGAGCCACCGCGCCTGGCCTAAATAATATTTTTTAAAAATTTAAATTATTTCTCACAAGCAATGTTCATACAATTTGCTCTGTTTACTATCTCACCCCACACAACTGACCTGGTACTCACAAAATTCAGCTTAGAGATCACTTCCTCAGGGATACCTTCTCTGATATCAAAGCTAAGGTCTGGGCCCTCTATTGAGTTCAGAGAACACCTTAGGTTTAGGTTTCCACTTTATAGCATTTATTATACTTTTATTTATGTAATATTTGTGTCCTGTACTGGAATAAGAACTCCAGGAGATCTGTAACATTCTCTTATCCTCAGTGCTACTATTTATAATCAATGCCTAGGACACAGTAGATGCTCAATAACATTTCTAGACTAAATGAATTTTGATCAATAGGATTTATGAGGCTAGTCTCTCTCTTCTTCTCATCCTCTACTCTCTACATAGTGATTTACAGCCTTTCAAAATGGTTTTTTTCTTCCTACTGTCACTTTCCAACTCCTACCAACTACTGCTTGAACCCATGATGTCTTGTGGAATAGATGTCAGGCTGGCTACAACATTTCCACTTTGGAGAGCAGTTTTTTATCTTTTGCCCTTCTCCGGGGCTTGGACTGATAAGGCAGTGGAATCCTTCTGCCCTCAGAACTTTGCCTTTTAACTTTGTTCCTTGGGAACGTGCCTGTCAGACTGTGGAGAAGTCATTCCTTCTTTTGATGAGAAACAGACTAGCTGAGCTCTTTCCCTGCTTTAAATGAAGCACTAGAGGGGGCAGTGACCTGCTCTGCTGCTGCACCTGAATTGTACCTGTAGGGTATTAGGGTTAGATGGATCTTAATGACTTCCTGGGGTACCTTCTCCCATTTTCTAAACAAACAGAGACAAGAAACTTGCCAAAGGCTACAGACTTGATCAGTGACAAAACTAGGCCTAGACCCCAGATCTGCTTTCTCCTCCAGCACACCGCCTCCTACCCTGCAGTCCTTGGAAGATTCTTGCAGGGTCTGGTCCACTGATAGAGATCAATTTTTTTTTTTTTTTTGAGACTGAGTCTTGCTCTGTCGCCCAGGCTGGAGTGCAGTGGCGAGATCTCGGCTCACTGCAACCTGTGCTTCCTGTGTTCAGGTGATTCTCATGCCTCAGCCTCCGGAGTAACTGGGATTCCAGGCATCCACCACTACACCCAGCTAGTTTTTGTATTTTTAGTAGAGACAGGGGTTCACCATGTTGACCAGGCTGGTCTTGAACTCCTGACCTCAAGTGATCTGTCAGCCTCAGCCTCCCAAAGTGCTGGGATTACTGGCGTGGGCCACCGCACCCGGCCAGATATGGATCAATTTTGACAAGACTGATTAATTCATCAAGAATTCATTGGACCACCAATGTGATTATCCACATTGATTTATTAGGTGTGCGTGTGGGCTAAAGGGAGGAGTAGCATGAGGTAATGGAAATTATGCTCAATTCCACCACTTGTGGAAAACAAGTTGTAGTGGATGGTGCTAGCTATTGTCCTTTCGTCATCGAAGCAAGCTTTGTCATCACCCCTTCTTCTGGTAACTGCCCTCCCTCCTCCTCACTCCCTTCGCAGAGGCAGGGGCCAGTATCAGGTCTAGCTAATCATAGCTCCCCCGCTCCTTCCCACTCAGTAATGGTTCAGGGGAAGGTATGAACTCAAGCTGGCTTTATTATAGTCCTTCCCTGAGATTTCTGAGTTTAAAAACAGGAGAAGCAATGGTGTTATCTCAGGGTTATGGTACCATAAGGATATGAAATTAAAGGACTGTGGTCATCTTTTTAACCAAACAGAGAAGACCTATTATAGGAGCTGATCAAAGAGTTAAGCAGAGACTCAGAGAGAAAAGCTGGATATAGGATGGAATCACAATCCCAGTTCTTCAGCCCTGGATCCGACTTCTTTTCTCAGGTTCTTCGAGTTACCCTACTTTATTATGCCTGGCTACATGGGCCTATCAATTCCCTTCTTTTGTTTAAAGATAGTTGGAATTAGATTTTTATCACTCACAATGAAGAATTTTGACTAGAAATTCTAGAGACCATTAAAACATACCAAAAAATACTCCTTATTTTAGGTAAAGAGTTTGTAGTCACTGTGGGTGTAGGGTAATATCGCCTTTCCTCTGACCATAAACTAAGGAAGGATAAGCCAGAAGTCAGTCTTTCAATACAAACCTCATAGGTGAGTAGTGATTAGCTTTTTGTATTTCCTCGCTGGTGTCTATCTTGGTCAGCTCAACCAGGAAGAACAAGTTGCTACTGAGGCCAAGAGCACAGGTCACGTGGCTTGGTTAATTCTTTTCTGTCTACAACACAAGACTTATCCCCCAAATATCCAGCTGTTTGCAAGCCATACCCTTGAGTGATGTGAGCTAGCGGGGAATGTCTACACTGACTCTGGAAGGCAGCATGGGGTGATGGAGCACCAGACTGAGTCTTGGGAGAGAGGGATCCAGTCCTAACCCCATTTTTCCCTTATTGGAAGACCCCCAGCGAAGACATCTGACATCTCTGGGCCTTAGTTTATCAGATTACAAAAAAAGTGATACACCTGAACAACATGATCCTAAGATACTTTCTAGCTCTAAAATTACATTATTATAAAAGAACAACTCAAATGCATCCCCTATGAATGGTATTGACCTCTCTGTTCTTATATCAAAAAGATATCACAATTTAACTCCATTGTTCTTCATCAGTCCTTAGGGCAAGCCACATGCAGTATCATTAAGTATCTTTCAAATAGAAATCTCTGCTTCTGGCACAAAGAAAGCCTTGCCCTCCTTATCAAATTATTTGCTACCCTTAGGGCTGTTTTAGCTATGCCAGGGAAAGCGAATCTCTTTTTCTGAAATACTAATTACTGTGAAGTAGCAATTCTGCACTTCAGGGCCTAGGAGGGGGAGAGATTTCTTGGCATTCTCACCTCTGCCGCCCAGACTCCCTTTGACACATCCACCTCCCAGACTGTGCAGAGTGGAGGGTTGCTAGGAGACCAGGGTGGCAGACAGGCAGGATCCAGAGGGGCTCGGCTAGTTGGGAGAGCTGCAAGGATGAACACAACCATTGAATGAAAAGGAAGCAAACACTTCCTGGACTCCTGATCTATTTTAGAAGACGAGGTAAATACACATGGGGGGTGGGCTGGGGATGGAAAGGGAGGAAGTTTCGGGGGAAGAGCTTGTAGATCAGAGGTGGGGATGCAACACGAAGCGCTACAGGAGGTGAGCACGGCAGGAGGCCATGTAGATGGCAGACACCAAAGGCTTATTGCTCAGAGGAGATGAAAACAAAAGTCATTTTGATTGACACTCCCGGTGAACCTGAATGAGACTAATAGTCTTCGGCTTTCCTCAGGGCTGCCACGATGGCTGGGTGCCTGCAGGACTGCTAAGATCCACTGACTGTCTGATGCCGTCTCCCCTGGGCCTGAGCTTGTCTCCGGGAAGCACTGATCCAAGCGCAGATGCATTTGAGTTGCTCTGAATAGCAAGGGGGCGATCCAGTAGAGCTCAGTGTTACTGCGTGGAGCGCAATGGTCAACTAGACCCCGACGGGGCACCCCCAGGACACAAGGTTAAGACCACTCTAAAGCAAAGGGCACTCTACTCACTCAGTCACACTGTTAATAAGGCCACGAGTTTGCTTGACACCGTGTCTTGGCACATGGTAAAAGCTCAATAAATGCTTGGTTTAAAAATTGTTATTGTTATAAGAGTCCTTACCAATGGGTATTGAATACTTCTCTACTCCCTTCGCCCCTAAGATTTTGCTGTATAATTGTTTTGAAGTGATACGGATTACAACATTTTTTTTGACAGGGTCTTGCTCTGTCACTGAAGCTGGAATGCAGTGGTGCTATCATGGCTCACTGCGGCCTCCATCTCCCAGCCTCAAGCCATCCTCCCACCTCAGCCTCCTGAGTAGCTGGGACTACAGGCACATGCCACCATGTCTGGCTAATTTTTAAAGAGAAGAGGTCTTACTGTGTTGCCCAGGATGGTCTTAAACTCCTGGCCTCAAATGATCCTCCTGTCTCGGCCTCCCAAAGTGCTGGGCTTATAGGTGTGAGCCACCTTGCCCAGCCATAAATGTCTTGTCTTTTTTTTTTTTTTTTTTCTGATGCTCTATCACCCAGGCTGGAGTACAGTGGCACAATCTCAGCTTACTGCAATCTCTGCCTCTGAGGTTCAAGCAATTCTCATGCCTCAGCTTCCTGAGTAGCTGGGATTACAGGTGTGCACTACCACATCCAGCTAAGTTTTTTGTATTTTTAGAGGAGACGGCTTTTCACCATGTTGGGCAGGCTGATCTTGAACTCCTGGCCTCAAGTGATCCACCCACCTCAGCCTCCCAAAGTGCTGGAATTACTGTGCCCAGCCTGCCTTGTCTTCTTTTAATGGCCCTCTATAGGTTTCACGTCCCATTCGTATACCTATGAGAATTACACACTCAGGGTCAGTTTCTTTCAGCCAGTCAACAGGCACCATTCACAGGCACATTTGCCCACATAATGCAAATTTGACATGCCAAAATATCTAACTCAATAAAATATGAACTACATGTTACCATATCTTGCCAGGAAAAAAATCATCTTCATTTCATTTCTGATTTTCAATTTTGAAATGCACGTTTCATAATTGAATTTTATGCATGTTTAACATGGCATGTGGCCTTCCCCAGCAGTCATTGCATTTTTGGGGGGACAGCATGACCCTCAGGTGAGTCTATTGCTGATGTGTACAAAGCTGCCTCTGCCTGAGGTTATGGCTTACTGCTCATAGCAGCAGCAGCAACAGCAGCAGCACAGTAACAGCAAGCTCTGCCTTAAAAGGAATCACATCCTAGAATGATGTAATGTTTCCGGATGTGTGTTGGTTAAGTCACATGAGGTCTGACATCATCTGGAGCAGGGAGCTTCCAGGAATGCTGCCACTAGCAACTTTGCTGGGCAGACACTGGAGCACAGCTCTTTCAGAAGACAGAAAACAAAGCAGAGCAAAACAAAAGCTACGTGCCAGCTTCAAAAATCTGAGTAGTCAAATCACAAGGGGAGAGAAAGAGAACTGTGACACTTGCTCCAGAGACTCTAAACCTTCATTTTTCAGCACTCAGACAAATTTGTAATCAAAAGGACCTTGGGAGGCTTTATCTGGTTCAACCTTCTGCCTCTAAGACAGATTCTATCTAAAACTTCAAAGCATATTAAAACCTTCAGGAGAATGATGATGCATGACCTGCTTTCGTAAGTGGCTCCAGTGTCACTATCTTTAGGGCAGTGGACTGGCTCTAAAGACTCAGCTGACCTAGCCCCATGTCTGGAAGGGGTGGCCACAGGGGAGGGTTTGGGCGTGTCCCTCCAGCAGAGATTCTTATGCACTCTAGTGGGAAGAGAGATGGAATCTTGGGGAGAAAAATGTGAAGGTCAGTAAATAAAGCTTCTATAGCCTCTTGGTTGGACTAAATATATTTTTTTAATTCAAAGATTTGCCTGTATTAATCATGATGATATTTTTAATTGTAAAATTTCAAACATCAAAAAACAGCAAGAAAACGTAACCTTCACCTAGACTCACCAATTAACATTTTTCCATGTTTGCTTTATTTTTCTCTCATTAGTGTGCATACATGCATACACACACACACACACACACGACATAAATGTCTTTATGTAATATTGCCTAAACAGACAGACACACACACAAACACACACACACACCCCTTTAGGTAATATTACATATATATTACATAAAAGGAAAAATAAAGCAACCTACCTATCAACCAATCAATTTTCTGAAACATTGTGATAAAATGTACACATTTTTCACAACCAATGTCACTGCCTGCTCCCCTTTTGATCCTCTAATCCATGTTGAGAATTTATTCTGTAGAATCAAGAAGTTTGTTCTTGTGTTTGGTTTTCTCACAATTAAACTATATAATTTACCCTCTCAGTATAAAAAAAGAAGACAGCTGTCACTACCTTAAACATACTGTCTGCCTCTTGATTTTCGCCAAAGAAGAAAGGCAAGTGCTGAGCATGCAAAATGGCTTATCTGGAGTCCTGGCCAAACAGGACAATGGCCAGGATTCACATACTTTGAGTTCCATCCATTTTTACTATCCACAGATTAGTAGAGGTTGTACTGTGACGCTGAGTTTTTTTGTTCTGTCTCCTATTCAGCAAAGGTTCCTTAAGGAACATCATGGGGGCTGACTACTCAGCTGTTCAACTCTGAATCTTTCAGTCACTACTCTGCCATCTGACTCCTTCTATGTGTGAAGCTTTTCATATAAAAACATAAGCTATAAAAATGACCTTTCTGCTGAACCCCATCTGAAACTCCCACCTTGTCTTCCCACTTCCGCATACTGTGTCCTCAAACACTCAACATACTCCAAATACATATGCATGTGTACATCGCCACTAGTGTTAACAACTCAAATCAACGTGGCTAATTGAGCATCTACTATATTTCAGGGTTAGGTCCTGGAGCTCCCTGGCATGACTCCTACTCCCATGGAGTTTAAAATCTAGCAGAGAAAACAGGTATTAAACAAATATTTTCACTTGCAATGCGTGCTATATTAAGAGAAGCAGGCCAGGCATGGTGGCTCTCACCTGTAATCCTAGCACTTTGGGAGGCTGAAGTGTGCAGATCACTTGAGCCCAGGAGTTTGATACCAGCCTGGGGAACATAGCAAGACCCCATCTCTACAAAAAATTAAAAAATTAGCTGGGCATGATGGTGAGTGCCTGTAGTTCCAGCTATTCAGGGGGCTGAGGTGGGAGGATCGCTTGAGCCCTGGAGGTTGAGGCTGCAGTGAGTTGTGACTGCACCACGAAGCACAGGTTTTTATGGGACCCGACTGCTGAGAGACTTAAACCTAGTCCATCTAGGTCAAAGAAGGTCACCCTGGGAAAGAGATATTTGGGTTGAGATCTGCAGAAAGAATGGGAGTAAACCAAGAAGGATGAGTTGGGGGATGGGAGTTGGAGTGAGGATTTGAGAGGGAAGAATATTTCTGTCAGAGGAAACAACTTCTATATAACCCTGGGGGGCAAGAGAGAGGGAGACACTGCCAGGACAAGAGAAATCTGTTATGTGAAGTTGTCTATGATCAATTGCCCACATGGAACATAGTGGTTTACTACACAGTGCAGGCATGAGGCAAGTGTGTGTGCAGGAGATCAGCTCCTATTTTCCTCTTCTAAGAGAAAGAGGTTTTTAGCAGACCCTGTCGCTGGTCCAAGCACTGCCTCTAGATAGTAATGGATCTTTAATGCCAACGGCTTGGCAGGGCAGAAGCAAATATCTGAGAGAGTGGTGCTTTCTGTCATATTACTGCTGAGAAACCAATGCTCAGACACGGTAACTTGCTAACGAACACACAACTTGTAGGAAGCACCTGCAACCTGAATGCTAGTTAGTTTAGCCCCAGCATTCCCGTGCTAAGAGACTATCAAGTGCTAGATTCTCAACACCTGAGAAAGGCAAAACCTGAATCCGGAGTATACTAATAACCTTCCAAACCACAGAAGTGCAGACGCAGGCTCTGCAGCGATTAGAAAAGGAGTCCAGCTGCTGTTTCTGTCCACAGCATGTAATAGAGTATAAACAAATAACCTTTTCTTTTAAACATCAGTTTTCATTATCTGTTGGTGCTTTCTGGGTCCTGCAAATTGTTTCACGTAGCTAAGTGTCAGAATTACAACAGAAAATACCACTATGTATATCTATTCTGACAGAATCTTCTCTCCATTCCTAAGTTGGGAACCACTTTATCTGGAGTTAATGTTAGAAGCCTCTGGGTAGCCAGTGAAGGCAGGAATTTAAACCTGCCTTGGATTAATCCAATGACAAGCATACTTTTTGACCCATGCCTCACTTCATAGTGAGAACTCAATCTTACCAGCATTTTATGCTATAAGTGTTTATATCGCCTACCCTCGGTTAAAACCTCTCACTTTTTCCTATTCTGATTACTAAATACTGGGGGTGAGGAGTATTAGAATCAATAACACTACAATGATTGTTCCTTTAAAAGTGTTGAATTAAATTTTATTATATTTGCATTGAAAATATAAAGTTAAAAGTGAAAAATTTCGTTAATCAGACTTTTTGTTCCAATTATAATGAAATAGCTGGTATGGATTTACCTTCCTACAGCAAGTGACTATAAAACTGCTCAAAATATATGAAGTGATTTTTCTGTTACTAGACATCAAACACTGCAATGCTAAGCTTCTTGAGAAAAGAGGAAAATGCACAGGAACCTCCACATTCACCCTGGATTTCTGTTTGGGGGCCCTTTCTAAAATGTGCCACAAGGAAATGGAGCCAGAGAGTGGTGAAAACAGAAACTGGAATTCAGGAATTAAATAGCTGAAATTTGTATGACAAGGCACTGGGGAAGAGAAAGCTTCACGGAGAGGGGAGACCTAGAATTCTGCAAGGGAGTCCTCTTCAATCTTTGGTCAAATACTAAGCTGCACATGTGGATAGGGAGACTCCATGAAATTGACTGGAGATCCTGGAGGATACATAGTGCTGGGGAAGCATTTAAATTCTAACCAGTCAGAGTGAAGAGACCATTCTATATATTCTGAATATTTAGATGAGATCATAGAAAGGTTACGCTTTAGGGGAAGGGCTAAAACAGTTCTAGAGTTAAGGTAACTCTTCACCTGGCCTAATACATAGTAAAACTAAGCTTCCACAGGATTAAACTAAATCACCAGTACTATCTACAAGAGCAATATTTAACAGTCTTAAAAGAAGACAATAAAATGCATTGTGTTATCTATAATGTCCAACTTGCTGTAAAATAAATTATTCATACATGATGAGATTAGAAAACAGGACCTATAATTGGGAGAAATGACATTGAATAGAGGCAAACTCAGATATGGCAGAGTTGTTGGAATTAGCAAAGGTTGTAAGATAATTTATAAATATGTTCGAGGACATAACAGAAAATATATAAAAAGTGAACGATCAGATGGGAAATTTCAATACAGAAATGGAAACTATTTAAAAATGCAAGTGGAAATTCTAAAAAAAAAAAAAAAAGAAATAAAAAATTTACTGACTGAGATTAGCATTAATTTGACAACTGCAGAAAGGAAAAAAATCAATAAACTTTAAAACACATCAATAGGATCTAGCCAAACAGAAACTCAGAGAAAAAAATGACTGAAGAAAAAAAGAACCAACTTCAGAGACCTGTGGGAAAATGTCGAATGGTCTAACATATTTCTAATTAGAGTTCAAGGCAAAGGAGAAACAGAAAAATGTATTTGAAAACACTTTGACTAAAAAAATTTCAAATTTGATGGAAAATATCAACCTAAAGAGCCAACAGGCTCAACTTATCTCAATAAGGATAAACACAAAGAAAACCATACTATGCCCATCATAATCAAATTGCTAAATCAAAGATAATCTTAAAGCAACTAGAGATGAAGAAAGGATGTATTAAATAGAAGACAACAATGATAAATATGACTGCTGAACCTCTCATCAGAACTAATGCAAGACAGAAGACAACTGAATGCCATCAGTTGTACTGATGAGAGAAAAGTCCTGAGAGAAAAAAATAAACTGTTAGCCTAGAAGTCCATACCAAAGGAAAATATCTTTTCGAAATGAAGGTAATGAAGAGATTTTAAGGCTGGGAGTGGTGGCTCACACTTGTAATCCAGCACATTGGGAGGCTGAGGCAGGAGGATTGCTTCAGCCCAGTAGTTCTAGACCAGTGTGGGCAACAAAGAAAGACCTGTCTCAAAAAAAAAAAAAAAAAAAAAAGAGAGAAGATATTAAAAAAAAAAAAAAAAGCTGACAGAATTTGATACCAGCCAACTTGTACTACAAAAAATGTTACAGTAAGTTCTTCAGGATAAAGGAAAATGACATAAAACAAACTGAAACCTAAATTAAGAATACTGTAAATGGTAAATATGTGAGTAATTATTTAAAAACACTTTTTTGTTGCTCTTTGAGGCTGGGCACCATGGCTTACACCTGTAATCCCAGCACTTGGGAGGCCTCACTTGAGGTCAGGAGTTTGAGACCAGCCTGGCCAATGTGGTGAAACCCTATCCCTACTAATAAAAATACAAAATTAGCCTGGCATGGTGGCACACACCTGTAGTCCCAGCTACTCTGATGTGGAGGCAGGAGAATCGTTTGAACCTGAGAGGTGGAGGTTGCAGTGAGCCAAGATTGTGCCACTGCATTCCAGCCTGGGTGACAGAGTGAGACTCTGTCTCGAAATAATAATAATAATAATAATTTTTCTTGTTTCTTGATGTTCTAAAAGATAATAAACTGTCCAAAGTGAATATAATAATAATGTATTATGAGTTTTATATCACACATAGAACTAAAATTTTTGACAAAACCAACACAAATAACATGGGAGGGGTAAGTAAGAGTGTTGTGTTGTTAGGTTCTTACATTATATGTGAACTGTAAAATGCTAATTCAAGGTAGAACAAAAAATAAACAGAGAAGTATAACTAAAAAGGCAATAAATACAATTAAATATTTTATTACATATGTTGTATTAATATAGTATATTAAGATGCTGTATGCTTTAATATTGTATTAAAGTCTTAACTAATTCAATAGATGTCAGAAAAGGAAGTGTAAAAAGAGCAAAGAACACATAGAATGAGTAAGAAACCAACAGCAAGACTTAAATCCAACCATATCAATAATTAAATGTAAATGAACTAAACCCATTAAGAGGCAAAGATTGTCAGATTGAATAAAAAGCAAGATCACATTGTATTTGTTTGCGAGAGATGCACATGAAATCAAAAGAAACATATAGGCTAAAAATGAAATGATAGAAAAGATATATCATGCAAACACTAATCATGAAAAAGTAGAATAAAAAGGAAGAGAGATGGTTAATGAGAACAAAAACAATAAACTAAAAAGAGCATCCAATAGATACACTATTTAATTAATAGTCATTCTAGATAAAGAGAACAGAGGAAATGAAAATATATGATCAAAGAAGTAGTATGAGAACTTTTCCTAGATTTGAAGGACATAAATCTCCAGATTACAAAGGCCCACAAGTGCGCAATAGATAGGGAACCAAGCCAACTTTTACAACACGAGTGATAGAGCACACCGAAAACTTTCAGAGAGAAAAACAGAATATATACATAAGTTCTGGAATAAGAATGGCACCAGACTTCTCAATCACTGGAATCATAGGAAAGCAATGCCTTCAAAAGCCAAAGAAAAATAATTTTCAATCTAAAATTCTACTCAGCCAAGCTATCAGTCAAGTTTGATACTAGATAGAAGACATTTTCAGACATACAAGGTCTCAAAAATTTACTTCCCCTTTCAAAAAGCTATTGAAGGATGGGCACTACCAAACAAGGGGGTAAGCCAAGAACTAAGCAGCCAAGAAACAGAGGAAGTAACACTGGAGTGAGGAGGAACATTTCTAAGATGGTGGAAATATAAGTGTCCCGAGGTTCTGACTAATCATCAAGCCTATGGTGTATCTCGGCTCACATTGGAGCAGGATGACAGAGCATAACACGTGAGATGTCTCTAGGGATGAAAGTGGATCTGATAGAGCATCTGATGAACTTGCAGAGAAAAAACATTTCATGATGATGATTTCCCAGCTTCTTTTGCACTTACAAATGAGCAAGTAACATAATTCTGCCCAGTGAGATGCAAGCTGCATTCTACTGGGCAAAAACACTAGGAAAACTATTACTTTTCAATGAAAAATCAAAGACTGGCTGGCACACTCACTCTGTTGTCCTCACTCCCTCCTCCTGCCTGGAATGAGGATGTGGTATCAGAAGGACATAGCGGAACCATCTTGACACCAGGAGAACAAAAACCACACGCTAAAGATTTTGTAGGACAAGGATCAAGAATTCTGCAATGTGGATGATATGATAACTAACAGAAACAGTATTTCCCAAAGCATGGTGGACAATGAGACCATTTTTAATGGAACTGTACCCAGACATAGCATTAAATAGCCTTGAGTTACATACACTAAAATTCAGTCAATCATTATCACTGTTTTTTCTCCCTGCTGAAATGACTGGCTTGCTTAATGAACAAATAGCCCAAGATTATTATTGTTACCATCTTTGAACTTCCTTTCAGAGTAAGAGTGTATTGTAAATTTTTAAAGCTTCATATATTTCTAGTATCTCAGAATGTCCACAAACAGGCTGTGAGCATCTTGCCCAAGCAACCAGGTGCACCGGTTTGATGAAGCTGCTGCTCCCTGCTGCAAGTTCTCTGTTTTACTATAACTTGACAGTGACCTAGAGGCATTCAAATACACCGGTGAAGCCCCCTCATGTGTTTTGCTTGTGTACTTCACCCTGACTCCCAGTAAAGCCACTTGCCCAGGGGTCCTTTCTCTCAGCTCCACTCCTGCTTGGTTGAGCCCAGTTCTTTGATGCTCTTCCCATAAGGCCCCCTGCATGGTGTGGCCTGCATCCCACTCTAGGGCCTGTGAGTATAATACATCCTTTAATTTCGTATGTTTCTCTGAGTGCAATTTCTGCAGCTGTGTTATTGCGATCCTTAAAGACCCCACGACGGGGATTTACTGCCCTACTGACAACACAAAGGGCAATGTCAAGGTCCAATTTTTCACAGATCAAAATTAAATAATATAGAATTGTTTGGAGAATATGGAAAAATACATAGTAGACAACGAATCAAAAACTGTTTTGAGAATCACTTCTTAGCCAACAAGGGAGAGATGGGGTAGGATAAAGAATAAATTTTTGGTGGCTGGCAAGATGGCCAAATAGGAACAGCTCTGGTCTGCAGCCCCCAGCAAGGTCAACGCAGAAGGTGGGTGATTTCTGCATTTCCAACTGAGGTACCTGGCTCATCTTATTGGAACTGATTAGACAGAGGGTGCAGCCCACAGAGGGTGAGCCGAAGCAGGGTGGGAAGTCGCCTCACCCAGGAAGCGGAAAGGGTCGAGGAACTCCCTCCCCTAGCCAAGGGAAGCCTTGAGGGACTGTGCTGTTGCATTCTGACCCAGATACTACTCCTTTCCCACGGTCTTTGCAACTTGCAGACCAGGAGATTCCCCTGGGTGCCTACGCCAGGGTCCTGGGTTTCAAGCACAAAACTGGGTGGCTGTTTGGGCAGACACCAAGCTAGCTGCAGGAGTGTTTTTTTTTTCATATCCCAGTGGTGCCTGGAATGCCAGTGAGACAGAACTGTCCACTCCCTTGGAAAGGGGGCTGAAGCCAGGGAGCCAAGTGGTTTAGCTCAGTGGATCTCACCCCCATGGAGCCCAGCAAGCTAAAATCCACTGGCTTGAAATTCTCTCTGCCAGCACAGCAGTCTGAAGTCAACCTTGGATGCTTGAGCTTGGTGAGGGTAGGGGTGTCTGCCATTGCTGAGACTTGAGTAGGCAGTTTCCCCTCACAGTGTAAATAAAGCTGCCAGGAAGTTTGAACTGGGTGGAGCCCACTGCAGCTCAGCAAAGCTGCTGTAGCCAGACTGCCTCTGTAGATTCCCCCTCTCTGGGCAGGGCATCTCTGAAAGAAAGGCAGCAGCCCCAGCCAGGGGTTTACAGATAAAACTCCCATCTCCCTGAGACAGAGCACCTGGGGGAAGGGGTGGCTGTGGGTGCAGCTTCAGCAGACTTAAATTTTCCTGCCTGCTAGCTCTGAAGAGAGCAATGGATCCCCCCAGTACAGTGCTCAAGCTCTGCTAAAAGACAGACTGCCTCCTCAAGTGGGTCCTTGACCCCTATGCCTCCTGACTGCAAGACACCTCCCAGCAGGGGTTGACAGACACCTCCTACAGGAGAGCTCCAGCTGGCATCTGGTGGGTGCCACTTTGGGATGAAGCTTCCAGAGGAAGGAACAGGCAGCAATGTTTGCTGTTCTGCAGCTTCTGCTGCTGATACCCAGGCAAACAGGGTGTGGAGTGGACCTCTAGCAAACTCCAGCAGACCTGCAGCAGAGAGGCCTGACAGTTAGAAGGAAAACTAACAAACAGAAAGGAATAGCATCGACATCAACAAAAGGACATCCATACAGAAACTCCATCCAAAGATCACCAACATCAAAGACCAAAGGTAGATAAATCCACAAACATGAGGAAAAACCAGTGCAAAAAGGCTGAAAATTCCAAAAACCAGAATGCCTCTTCTCCTCCAAAGGATCACAAACTCCTTGCCAGCAAAGAAACAAAACTGAATGGAGAATGAGTTTGACAAACTGACAGAAGTAGGCTTCAGAAGGTGGGTAATAACAAACTCCTCCGAGCTAAAGGAGCATGTTCTAACCCAATGCGAGGAAGCTAAGAACCTTGAAAAAAGGTTAGAGGAATCGCTAACTAGAATAAGCAGTTTAGACAAGAACATAAATGACCTAATGGAGCTGAAAAACACAGCATGAGAACTTCATGAAGCATACACAAGTATCAATAGCTGGATTGATCAAGTGGAAGAAAGGATATCATAGATTGAAGATCAACTTAACAAAATAAAGCATGAAGACAAGATTAGAGAAAAACGAATGAAAAGGAATGAACAAAGCCTCCAAGAAATATGAGACTATGTGAAAAGACCAAACCTACGTTTGATTGGTGTACCCAAAAGTGATGGGGAGAATGGGAAGTTGGAAAATACTCTTCAGGGTATTATCCAGGAGAACTTCCCCAACCTAGCGAGAAAGACCAACATTCAAATTCAGGAAATACAGAGAGCACTACAAAGATGCTCCTTGAGAATAGCAACCCCAAGACACATAATCATCAGATTCACCAAGGCTGAAATGAAGGAAAAAATGTTAAGGGCAACCAGTAAGAAAGGTCTGGTTACCCACGAAGTGAAGCCCATCAGACTAACAGCGGATCTCTCTACAGAAACCCTACAAGCCAGAAGAGAGTGGGGGCCAATATTCAACATTCTTAATGAAAAATATTTTCAACCTAGAATTTCATATCCAGCCAAACTAAGCTTTCATAAGCAAAGGAGAAATAAAATCTTTTACAGACAAGGAAATGCTGAGAGATTTTGTCACCACCAGGCCTGCCTTCTGAGAGCTTCTGAAAAAAGCACTAAACATGGAATGGAACAATTGGTACCAGTCACTGCAAACACATACCAAATTGTAAAGACCATTGACACTATGAAGAAACTGCATCAACTAACGGGCAAAATAACCAGCTAGCATCATAGTGACAGGATCAAATTCACACATAACAGTATTAACCTTAAATGTAAATGGGCTAAATACCCCAGTTAAAAGACATAGACTGACAAACTGGATAAAGAGTCGAGACCCATTGGTGTGCTATATTCAGGAGACCCATCTCACATACAAAGACAAACATAGGCTCAAAATAAAGGGAAAGAGGAATATTTACCAAGCAAATGAAAGCAAAAAAGAAGCGGGGGGTTGCAATCCTAGTCTCTGATAAAACAGATTTTAAACCAACAAAGATCAAAAAAGACAAAGAAGGGCATTGCATAACGGTAAAGGGATCAATGCAACAAGAAGAGCTAACTATCTTAAATATATATGCACCCAATACAAGAGCACCCAGATTCATAAAGCAAATTCTTAGAGACATACAAAGAGACTTAGACTCCCACACAATAATAGTGGGAGACTTTAACACCCCACTGTCACTATTAGACTGATCAATGAAACAGAAGATTAACAAGGATATTCAGTACTTGAACTCAGCTCTGGACCAAGCAGACCTAATAGACAGCTACAGAACTCTCCACTCCAAATCAACAGAAAATACATTCTTTTCAGCACATCACACTTATTCTAAAACTGACCACATAATTGGAAGTAAAACACTCCTTAGCAAATCCAAAAGAACAGAAATAATAACAGTCTCTCAGACGACCATGCAATCAAATTAGAACTCAGGATTAAGAAACTCACTCAAAACCACACAACTACATGCAAATTAAACAACCTGCTCCTGAATGACTACTGAGTAAATAACAAAATAAAGACAAAAATAGATAAATTTTTTGAAACCAATAGGAAAAAAGACACAATGTACCAGAATCTCTGGGACACAGCTAAAGCACTGTTTAGAGGGAAATTTATAGCACTAAATGCCCACAGGAGAAAGCAGGAAAGATCTAAAAGGGAAAATTACAACAATTTGCCAGGCACTGTACCGTCTTTAATTTTCATAACCACTGTGAGGAGTGGTATTATTATTAGTGATCAAATGGGCTCACAGAAGTTGGTAAGTTGGTCAAAATCACTTAGGCATTAAGTAGTGAAGTTGGAATCGGAACTCAGATGTGTCTGACCCTAATTTTATTGCTATTCCTCTGCACTTGGAATTTTGGCATCTTCATTGCTGTAGAAGAATGAAGTTAGTCACCACTCATTTTGTTGACAGATTGACCATACGGCCGTCCTAGAAGTGGTCATTGAACTGATGGTATTAGCTATTTCTTCTCAGACTTACTGATTGATTGCCTTTGTGTGCCAAAAACTCTGTGTTATAAGACAGAAACACTAAAGAATAGCAAACAAGATCTTTACTTTCCATGATAGTCAAATCTAACTGGAGGAAGAGAACATGTAAATGAAAGCTATATGTCACCAGGTACTAATTAATTAGCCAGAGGCAACCTAATGTCTCTTATATTTTTTTCTTATTCTAAAGATAATAACTACATATTACAGGAAAATCTCCTCTAATCTCATTACTTCCTTAACTCTTCTTTTCAATGCACATATATATTTAGACATTTAGTTGAATGATGTTTATAAATACATGTATATTCTGTTTTTAATTGAATATTGTATTATGAATACTTTCATAACATTATATTATTCCAATGTATAATTTTTAATGACAGAATAATATTCATAGTATTTCAATTTATTATCTTCTGTGACTGGATATTAAGATTATTTCTAATATTTAAAAAATTTTAAATAAATTATATTGCATTGAACATCCTAGACCACAAATCTTTTCTTATGTCTCTGCTTATTGACTTAGGATAAATTTATTCAGGAGGAATTGCAAATAAATTTCTGGAGATTCCTGATATATGTTAAGAAGAACCTAAGACAGAATGGAGATCCTGGCCGGGTGCAGTGGCTCATGCCTGTAATCCCAGTTCTTTGGGAGGCCGAGGTGGGCGGATCATGAGATCAAGAGATCTAGACCATCCTGGCCAACATGGTGAAACCCTGCCTCTACTAAAAGTACAAAAATTAGCCAGGCATGGTGGCGTGTGCCTGTAGTCCCAGCTACTCAAGAGGATGAGGCAGAAGAATTGCTTGAACCTGGGAGGCAGAGGTTGTAGTGAGCCAAGATCATGCCACTGCACTCCAGCCTGGCGACAGAGTGAGACTCTGTCTCAAAAAAAAAAAAAAAAAAAAAAAGAATGGAAATCCCTAAGCAGATTTCGGGCGCACCGCTTGGGGCACCACCACTTTGGGCAACAAGCCCTAAAGGCTAAAGTACCACGTTATATCTCCAATTCATTCGCCAGTTGATATGCGTTCTTTGCTTCTTTGATTTCTCTGAATAGAGCTTTCTAGTCATTTGAAGGGGCACTTTCTGGTGGTGCACGACAGCATTTTGCATTACATTTTATTTACCGCAGAATAAATTTTACTTGATGCAAAATGCCACCAGGCACCACCAGAAAGTGCCCCTTCAAATGAGTAGAAAGTCTCCTTCTGTGATAGGAGTATAGTTTGATAGTTAGAATTCTTTGCTGTTTTCATATTGGCTACTTAGGATCTATATAATCTCATTGCAACTGACTACCAGAGTGTCTTGAGGCTGGCTGACTGGAGCCTTACATCTAGCATTCGAAGAAGGTGCAAGAGAAAGAAACTAGCGCTAGATGAGACTCATGAGCATAAACCCCTTCAAATTAGGAGAGACGTCTGCATTTGCAGCCGGACTTCTAACATCAGCTCTGATTCCTGACATAATGAGTTGCGAGTTGTTATAATCATGGAGGACAACTGGCTTGAGGGGATAACATTGATGATGTTATTTGAAGATGAGTTCAGTATAGTTAAACTTCTGTAAAAATTATTCTGGTAAGCTGATCTTAAGACATCATGCCATGTTTGATGGGTCATACTTCTAATCCCATAACTTTGTAGCACTTTGGGAGGCTGAGACGGGCAGATTGCTTGAGCCCGGGAGTTTGAGACCAGCCTGGGTAACATGGCGAAACCCTGTCTCTTAAAAAAATATACAAAAAGTAGGCAGGCATGGTGGCTCACACCTGTAGTCCCAGCTACCTGGGAGGCTGAGGTGGGAGGATCACCTGAACCCGGGGAAGTCGTGAGTTATGATTGTGACACTGCATTCAAGCCTAGGAGGACCCTCTCTCAAAAAATAAAAAAAAAATCACATTGTTTACTCCCTTGCTGCTGGCAGGAGAGACACTTGGCATCTTGATGGCAGTATAGTTTCTCTTTTTTTTTCTTACAGTGCAAAGTTAGGGCTCTTCATTCAGGCAGTAGAGTTAGGAACAGCAAAGTAGGAGGGCTACACCATTACCACGGCAACAGAAAGCCTCATTAATATAAAGTCCCTCGGCTTCTGTCAGGCAGGCTCTTCCTAGCTCAGGAGACACCTGTTTTCATTGACTGAGAACAAAGCCAGGCAGCCTGGCTACAGTGTGGAAGGGCAGCTGGACAAGTGGCCTCTGGTCAGTCCTGGAAGTGGTGAGGGCTTCCAGTGGCTCCTGCTTCTTCAGTACACTCTTCAGCCCATACCCTGGCAGGCCTCTTTCAGCACGGGCACAGCAAACTTGCCCAGCATGCCCTTGCTTATGTGCGTCTTCAGCTCCTCTTCTGAATACTCCACCTTGAGCCTTTTGCTTCCAGAACCTTCATTACCATGTTTTATATTGGTAACTTTCCCTGCAGGATCGTAATCTGGTGGGTAGAGAAGTTCCTTAAACTCATCCACCAGGGAGCCCAGTCTTTTATTCCTTGCTTCAGCCTTGGGCAATGTCGGGTCCACTGCTTGTTCAGCCTCCATCAAATCCAAGGCCAAGGCCTCCAGGTTTTTGGAGCGCTGCTGCAGCATGGAGTTCTCAAAGCTGTCACTTCTGTATTTGAATCTGAGTTTCTGAACAACAGCCTTCACCTTGTCTGTCTGCTCTGGGGTTGCTATGACTTTTTCAGTAAGGGCACCTTCTGTTTATCATCAGCATAGTGTCAAAAATCCAGCTGGAAGCCTGCAGGAGTCACCTGAATTTTCTGGTCATCAAGCTCCTCTTCTTGTGGCACCAAAGCCACAAAATAAGCGGGGACGTTCCTGCGGGGTGTGTATCTGCACAATACTATGACCTCCTTCTCCAGAACTTGATGAGTAGAGCACCATTCATCAGCGACTCCTCAGAGTACACAAACAGGGAGGGCCTCAGGTAATGGTGCTTCTTCAGCTTTACCAAGGGCTTCAACCCATCAGAATCAAACCTGGTTCATCGAACTGTTTTAGCTCTTCTGTTTCCTCTTTCTCCAGTATAATCTGATGCCTTCCCCAGATCTGAGAACTTTTGGTATTGCTAGGCAAAAGCAAACTGCCTGTATTGACCTTAAATGTGTGGGTCTTGGTTTTCACTGGTTCATCTGTTTCCCAATAGAGCTTTATTGGAGGGGGCTTGAGAGCCTTCTGGATCAGATTGTAAATGCCCACAGAGAGCACTATATCTTTGTTGAGCTTCAGCTTTAACCTGCTGAGTGCTTGCTTCCTGGTCTTCTTGGCTCAAACCTGCCTCAACAGGTCTTCTAGCTTGCTGGATTCTTCAAAGTGAGCCCTGAGGTCCTCATCCTCTGCTATGCTGATGATATCTCTGTAAAACAAGGATATGTCAAAGGCCCCAGGTTTCTTCAGGTGCATCAAGTCAAGGAAGATGCCTGTATCTCAGTGATTATTGGCCTTGGTCCTGGCCCAGCTGGCTTTGGCACTGTCATTGCCATAGGGGTTGTCTTCACTGGTGAACAACATGATCCTCCTGAACAGGACATTGCTAAAGAGGTTGTTGGCACAGACTCACAGCACTTCGCTTAGTCAGATCCATGCCCATTGGGTCTTGGAAACGTTTTTGTCCCTGCTGCCCCTTAAACCAGTCAAACTCCAGAATTCATTTTACACCTGGATTATCCAATTCCTGGATGCTCAGGTCAAAAGGAGTCAACTCGTCTTCACTCTGAGATTCAAACATAGCTCTGGAGGCATCAATCAAAAAATCAAACTATTTCTTCCTGAATATTTATAGTCTCCACTTGCTTCACATGATTCTCATGGGGTTCAAGCCCTTGGTAATGCTGAAGTGCTGTGGGTCTATGCCAACCTCTTTAGCAATGTCCAATTCAAAATGTTCTTCTGCTTCTTCATCACCCTGGGTTTTGTAATAAGACTTTCACCCTGACATGTTGCTTACTGCCCACTTTGGTGCAGGCCAGGGCAGTAAGGCTCTCTCAAGATTCTCTAGGCCAGTTTGGTCTCTGTCTAACTATATTACTTTAGAGACCCAAGCAAGGGTGTTCCAAAGGAATGTTCTGATATTGGTAACATTACATATCATCAAATTACTCGCTAGAAATGTATAAATTTACAACACCATCAGAAGAGTATGTAATAGTGCTCCTTACAACGTATCCTCACCAGGTTGGAATATTATCTTTTAAAAATCTTTGATGTATTATTAATTGTTTTTGTGGAGTGCTGTGGCTCAGGCTGTTGGAAGAAGCCTAGGATAACAGAAACATAATTCTGGTTAATATTGATGAGAAAAGATTTGCGGTGTTGGCAATGGCCCAGCTGACACTGGGGGAAATAAAAGGTTTAGCAATGGGAAGAGAAAAGGTAAGTCTGGTTTGAGATGAGATAAGTTTGGATTATCTGTGGGACATCCAAGAGGTTATATGTAGTAAGTCATTGAGTATCTCTGTGTGGAGCTCAACAGAAAGGTGTGAGATGTAAATAGAACATTAAAGTATTAATACATGGTTAAGTAGGTCAAATCATAAGTGTAGGTACTATGGTTCAGGGAGAATTCAGAATGGGAAAGGAGTTGAATATGAAATCTTGGGGAATATCAATATTTAAAAGGTTACAAAAGAAGCATAAGCTAAAGTCACTTGATTTTTTTTTGAGAGAGATGGGGTCTTGCCCTGTCGCACAGGCTGGAGTGCAGTGGTGCAATCATAGCTCACTGAAACCTTGAAATCCTGGGCTAAAGCAATTTTCCCACATCAGCTTCTGGAGTAGCTAAGACTACAGGCACAAGCCACCATGCCCAGAGGAAGGCCTTTTTTTCTTTCTTTTTAAAGAAGCCTTTATTTCCTTGTTTTGCAAATAAAGCTGGCTGAGTTGGTTGCTTTTTTGTGATGAGTCAGAGACCAAATTCCCTATCTTTGTCCTGTTCCTTCCACTCTTCCTTGGCTTCAACCTTAGCTGGGGCTGCAGCAGCAACAGGAGAAGGCGTGGTGGCAGCCGCCACAGGGGCAGCAGCCACAGGGGCAGATGGGTCAGCCAAGAAGGCCTTGACCTTTTCAGCAAGTGGGAAGGTGTAATCAGTCTCCACAGACAAAGCCAGGACTCGTTTGTACCCACTGATGATGGAATGGGGTACTGATGCAACAGCTGGGTAGTCAGTCTGCAGACAGACACTGGCAACATCGTGGACACTCTCCAGGAAGCACCTCAGGGTTGTCAAACACCTGCAGGATGACCAGCCCAAGGGAGAAGGAAGAGATGTTCAGCAGTGTGGCTTCGCTGGCTCCCACTTTGTCTCCAGTCTTGATCAGCTGCACGTCAGTCAGGATTTCAATGGTGCCCCTGAAGATTTTAGTGCTGATGCCTAAAGCCTGGAGAAAGGAGACCTTCTCGGGCCCTAGACCAGTGTTCTGGGCTGGCACAGTGACTTTACATGGGGCAATGGCACCAGCATGGGCGGCAGCTGGCCCCTTATTGGCCAGCAGCAGGTCCCTGATCTCAGTGAGGTCCTCCCTGGTGAACACAAAGCCCACATTCCCCTGGATATGAGGCAACAGTTTCTCCAGAGGCGAATTGCTTTCCAGGTGCCCTCGGATGGCCTTGCACCTCGTGGTGTTCTTGCCCATTAGCACCACAATCTGCCTGTGGAGGGACAGGCGGATCTGCTGCCTCTGCTTGGAGCCCACATTGTCTGCTCCCACAATGAAACATTTCAGATAATCATCCAAAAGTTGGATGATCTTAAGGAATTAGTTGGACTTCCAGGTCGCCCTATCTTCTCTGGGCATCACAGTGGTGTATCAGGGATTGCCACGCAGGGTTTAAAGACGATGTCATTTTCACAAGGATGACTGGTGAGAGGAGGCACTTTTTATGAATAGCCACAGAGGTTAGAAAGAAAACTCAGAGAAGAGTACTGTCATTGAAGGAAAAGGAGAGAATTTCAGAGAGGAGAGAATAGCACATCACAAAGGAAAATAGATTAAATATTAGTGATTGGGAAATGGTGATTTAATGGTGATTTAGTCTGTTTGTGCTGCTATTACAAAATACCTGAGACTGGATAATTTATAAAGAAAAGACATTTATTTTCTCAGATGCTGATACTCTCTCATGATAGTCTTGTTTTCTCTTTTTAGCCTTTTCATCTTTATTTGATCTATTATTCCTGGTTTTTCTAGGTCTACTGTTAATGTATGGATTAATAGATTAATATTAATGTATAGCTGATACAGCTTATGGAGCCTCAGTTTCTCAATCTATGAAATGGGAATGCTAATAACCAGTAGTCTGTGGTGGAGATTAAATGACATAATTAAACCATAAGTTCCAAATATGCAAATAGCTTTCTCATTTAATTGCAAATTATCGGGATTTACCCAATGCCTGTACAACCACTGCATCTTGGAGGTAAATAACTTGTTTTTCACCTTACAGGCTCATAGCTGAAAGAAACTTACCTTGTGTCTCTAAGGAGACTTTGGACTTCAGACTTTTGAGATGATGCTGGAATGAGTTAAGACTTTTGGGACTATTGGGAAGGGATGACTGTATTTTGCAATGCGAGAAGAACCTGAGTTTGCTGGAGCAGGAGTGGAATGCTGTGGTTTGGATATAATTCATTTGTCCCTACCAAATCTCATGTAGAAATGTAATCCCCAGTGTAGCGGTGTTGCGAAGTGGGGCCTAGTGGGAAATATTTGGGTCACAGCTTCATGAATATATCAATGCCCTCCCTCTGGAGAGATGAGTTCTCACTATGTGAGTTCCCAGGTG
The DNA here is from genome assembly GCA_036589455.1 of Ateles fusciceps. Taxonomy (NCBI): domain Eukaryota; kingdom Metazoa; phylum Chordata; class Mammalia; order Primates; family Atelidae; genus Ateles; species Ateles fusciceps. Next base: position 9,915,584 of record JAZHEH010001979.1, read on the forward strand.
AGCTGCTTGTTAAAACAATCCTTGCTCCTCCCTGTCCTGTCCTCCTCTCTCAGGATGCAACCTCTGCACGTACCAGCTCCCTTTGCCCTCCACCACGAGGGGAAGCAACCTGAAGGTTTTACCAGATGCAGATGCCCAATATTGAACTTCCCAGCCATCCAGAATCATAAACGTTTTTCTCTTTATAAATTACCCAACCTTCAGTATTCCTTTATAGAAAAACAAAACGGACTAAGACAGTTCATTTTCTGCATTGATTTTTGTGATTCAGGGTTCAAGCCCTCTGACGGCATCCATCAATCACTCTTCCCAAGTTAAAGCACATCCCCATGAGCACTGGGGTTGTGCAAACAGTGCTGGTGGTGGTGGTGAGGTGCAACCACGATCTTTTTTTTTTTTTTTTTTGAGATGGAGTCTTACTCCATCGCCCAGACTGGAGCGTAGTAGCATGATCTCGGTTCACTGCAACCTCAGCCTCTCGGGTTCAAGCAATTCTTTTAAATAGCTGGGACTAGGAGTACGCCACCATGCCCGACTAATTTTTGTATTTTTATTAGAGATGAGGCTTTGCCATCTTGGCCAGACTGGTCTCTAACTCCTGACCTCAAGTGATCTACCTGCCTGGGCCTCCCAAAGTGCTGGGATTACAGGGGTGAGCCGGTACCATGGTCGATTGAAGGGAGAGATGGGGAAGGAACCTCATTACTATATTCACATGATAAAGCTCCCATAGAAACTCAGAGTCAAAGAAGTCAATTCTAGTTTTCATTCTACCAACAGGCCTCCAGGCTCTGGCTGCCTGAGGGGTAGGAGTGATAAATAGAAAGATGTTTTCTGTCAAGTGGGTGAAAAAAACTCTGTCTCTCAGAACGTGGAGAAGCTCTTCAAGGTTGTGGGGCTGAAGATTGATGCCATCCACTTATCAGAGCTCCCCCAGCTATGAAAGGAGTAGAAGTCTTTTTCAGGGTGGGGGATTAATGAATTTTCAGAAATAAAGACCTGATTTGTAATGGTTCTACTCAACAGGCACTATTTACTAACATCATCATTTATGTATTCCTAAAGCTGAGGATGAACAAAAGTTCATTACTTTGAGACTCTAATTTAGACAAAACTTGAAACAAATTAGTGATGAAAGAAATCCTGCTGTCTCAGCAGTTCTCCTGTGGTACGTGTGTGTGTGTGTGTGTGTGTGTGTGTGTGTGTGTGTGTGTGTCACTGTTCCCATGGTGGGACTACCTTGAGGTCTGAGAGCTAAATCCATTTAGCATCTACATAATAGGTCCCTGGGTGAGTCCAGAGGCCTTGCTCAAACCTGGTTTCTTTGTTTCATTAGCCTGTAATGAAGTTCCTGGGGAATATAATGAAGTCTCTGAAGGATTCTTTTGCCTTAAGAAATAAACTTATTCACGTATTCCAGCTCCTTTTAGACCTGGAACAGACTTTAGAAATGATCCAAATTATTTCCTCTCACATGGAGCTGATGGGTATAGCGATCACTGGTGAAATGTACAGGGCCAGACCCCAGGGTTCTTGCCACACAATAGTCACCCTTCGGTTACTTGGGGATTGAGTTTCCCCTTCCTGTTTTCTTTCCCCCTTTGCATTTTCCTGTTTATTCAAATATGATGTCTTCATTATAGAAAAACTAGCATATATAGAGAAGTGTTAAGAGAAAAAGAGAAGTAGGAGGAGGGGCGAGGAAAATGGAAAAAATAGGAAAGGGAGGGGCAGGAAAGGAGGAGGAGGAGAAGGAGGAGAGGGAGATAAGCAAGGAGGAGGAGGAGGAAGAGGAGGGAAAGAGAAAGATGAAGGAGGAGGAGGGAGAGGTGGTGTAGTGATGGAGAAGGAGGAGGAGGAAGAGAAAGAGCGTTGGCAAGTCCCTGGTATCTCTTAGCAGATGTGTTGCAAAAAAAACATCTTTCCCTTGTGAACCCAAAGGAGTGGGGGGGAATGGTTTCTCTTGGTTCTCCTTGCTGGAATGAGATGATTTCCACTTGGCACACTTGTAGGGGTGTCCCACATGGAGGGACTATGCATAAATCTGTGTAGTGCTGGGGTAGAAGGTACCATCCCATGGGTTATAGGCCCTAGGACAGGCCAGCAGAAGGACCCTACTCTGTCCTGGTGCTGTCATGGGCGTGGACCTTTGGTGCTAGAATTGGAGGCAGGTTGCCTGGCTGCTTGTGGCCAGCTCAGGACACCCTTCCGTTTTAATGCCTCCCAGTGGTCAGGGCAAAATAAGCAGGTCTTGACAGGTAGATTTACTCAAGTAAGTCACCATGTGGAAACTTCCCTAGAAGCAGGAGTTACCTGAGGAGTAGGCTTTCGTTCTGTTCTTAGGTGTGCTGATGCCTAGAATACTTGGGACAACATGTTTGGTTGGTGTCTAATGTCTAATGCTCTCTTCTCTACTTGTGATGATCATCTACTAGTGGGGGATAGATTTGTACAAAACCACCTGCAGTTCAAATAGCCTCTCTCTTGCCCAGGGTTCTGCAAGCTGGCCGTGACATAGAGGAAGACTAGCCAGCTCCAACACTCGATCTGTCTTTGATCTTGGGCCCGATGGCACAGGATTCTAGTTCGCTGGATAAAGCATTAATACACTTAATGACAAATGTCTTCACACACCTCACTTTCCTGCTACCCCTCTCTGTTATTTATTATGAATGGTTATTCCCTTAGTTGTAAAAAGTAGGGTTTATCTCCACCATTCCCCAATATAAACAACTGGGAGATTCATTCCTGGGGGGTTCTCTCAGTTTCCCCACCATCCCCATCTCCTTACCAGACTCAAGACGCACTGATCTTCTTTCATATCCTCAAACACCAGACTCCTTTCTGCCTCTGAGCCTTTGCACATGCTGTTCCTTCTTCCTGGAGGGACTGCCCTCTGTATGCCTCTTCTGTGCATTCTAATCTCTTCCTGCAGTGTAAGTAATATTTTCTTTCAGGAAAGCCTCTGCCCACATTCTCAGACTTGGCCAAGTCTTCATCTGCATCTGCTTGTTAGCTTTGTATCACTTCTCACTGAGAAGGAAGTAAATGAATATTGTTAATTTTTTGTTTGTTTCATTTTCAACAGCAGTGCCTTTGCAGCACAGACCTGCCTGTCTTCCTCACTCTTATGCCCAGTGCTTAGCTGTGGGTCTAGCAGGTACTCACAGTTCCTGGGATGGACGAACCTATGGCAGGGAGTGAAGGAGGTAGTCACAGCTCTCTGATCCTCCTCCAGGACACATCAGTATGTCTGCTCTACCTTGGCAGAAACCGTGTAACTATGCCTTTGCAAAATGAGCACTCATTCAGTTACTCCGGAGAAACCAGGTGGAGCTCTAGAGAGGAATTCTTTTAAAACCTCTTTTTTTTTTTTTTTTTTTTGAGATGGAGTCTTGCTCTATTGTCCAGGCTGCGGTGCAATAGCGCAATCTCGGCTCACTGCAACCTCCGCCTCCTGGGTTCAAGCAACTCTCCTGCCTCAGCCTCTCAAGTAGTTGGGATTAGAGGTGTATACCATCATGCCCGATTAATTTTCGTATTTTTAGTAGAGATGGGTTTCACCATGTTGGCTAACCTGGTCTGGAACTCCTGACCTCCTGATCTGCCTGTCTCAGCCTCCCAAAGTGCTGGGATTATAAATGTGAACCACAGTGCCCAGCCTTAAAACCCCTTAATGCCTAGATGATGTAACTGAAGAAAATGACTTGATACAAAACAGGGATGTCCAGCCTTGTATTCATTAAGCCTCTTTTTTCTTATAATAATTCTAACACCTTACTTTTGCATAACAGACTTGAGTTGGTTTCTAAAACTCTTTCATGAACATTAGTTTCTTTTATTTACATAAATATAAGTCTTTCACAAGTGCCATCCTAATCACAGAAAGCAATGGTGCTTTTATTGATCAGAAAAATCTTAAAGGGAGAAGGCGAGGGTGGAAAGACTGGAGAGTTGGCAAGGTGCTTAGGCTGTGGTAGCTTCTGCCGCAACCTGGGGGATGTCCCTTTGGTTCTCTCAGCTGTATCTGAACTGACACTGGACTCCGGAGAAGCTGTGCCAAAAATATGTTCATTCTTAGTTGAACATGCAGGGAATGTGCCTTTGCCAAGATGTTCTCTGTTATGGAGGTCAGACTGTACATTCTCAATGTTATTCACAGCAATACGACAATATATACTGTTACTGGGCACTTCACAATGATCATCTCATTTAATCTTCACTACACCTCTGAGAGGGAAGTGGTATTATCCCAATTTTCCGTATGTGGAAACTGAAACAAAACAAAGCCATATAATTTGCCCAAAGATCCATGATTAGTAGGCAGCAGGGTCAGGATCCGAACCCAGGTCTTAAATCCTCTGCGCTTACAAACTCCTCTCCTGGCCTGACAGCTTCTCACTGGATCTTCTCTTTTTCCTATTTTCATCCCATTCCTCAGGAGCTTCCTTAGGGACTATTCCTGGAAAGTCCAAAGTCTTATTTCTTTCTTTTTAAAATAATGTGTATAAATCTTGTTTCTTTACTAAGCAAAGCTGAGCAGACCCCACAAGAATCTCAGGAAAACAAGAGAACAGAGGTTCCCTCTTCTTTAGAAAGCAATCATGGTAGTTTATAGTGTGGTTGCTATTTTTCTCCTTTACACATACACATTACCTCAATATTCAGTAAAACTCTATGAGAAAAGTATTAATAATATTTCCTTTTGCAGGAGAGAAAACAGTCATAAAAGAATAATTTGGGCCAGCATGGTATCTCACACCTGTAATCCCAGCACTTTGGGAGACTGAGGCGGGCAAATCACTTGAGGTCAGGAGTTCGAGACCAGTCTGGCCAACATGTTCAAACCCTGTCTGTACTAAAAAATCCAAAAATTAGCCGAGCATAGTGTGTCGCGTGCGTTGAATCCCAGGTACTCAGGAGGCTGAGGCAAGAGAATCGCTTGAACCTGGAAGGTGGAGCTTGAAGTGGGCCAAGATTGCACCATTGCACTGTAGCCTGGGTGACAGAGCAAGACTCCAACTCCAAAAATAATAATTGTCCAAGACTGCACAGTTTTTAGGTAGTGAAGATGTAGTTCCTAAACACATCTATTTGAATCCAAAACAACTGTTCTTCCTTGCTATCCTCTTATGCATAATTTCAAAATGGCCCAGAAATTCTAACATTTATATTTCTAAATCGTGGTCCCCTCAACGGACACCTGCCCCTGGGAGCTACACAAAAAGCCTTTTACAGACATGTCCTGAGTTTTTGTTAGAGAAACAAGGTCAAACACAAGAAGCTTTGTAAATCCAGACTATCCCAGGAATGAGCTGATATTCCTTCTTGTTCTTCTTTAGCTGTGAATTTCTCCAGTTGGCAGGTGCCCCAGCAGGAATGATGGCTGGTGGGCTCCAGCCCCTTGGTGAGCCAGGCTAATTGCAGCTTCAATGGAGTGCAGCCCTTACTGAGTGAGCAGGTATAAAAGCTACAGAGGCAAACTGGCAGCTGCTACTCTTTATTTTTATTTTATAGCGGTCTGGAGGTTTTAGTGGAGAGGGCAGGTCTCGGGAAGGAGAACTGGTGGGCACTAATGGGACCACTAAGTTGCCTCTAGCCTCTGGATTTCCTCTCCGTGGTTTAGTTTCTGCTGTTGGGTTCTCCTCGCAACCCAGAAGCCATGACTCAGCAGGGGTTACTGCTCAGCACAGCCCTTTCTTGGTGAGGGTGAGTTCAGCTATGGGGAGATGCTCCTTATGTTTTCTGACACCTGTGGATGCCGCCTGACAGATGTTCAATCAGCATTTCCAGCAGGCTGAGTAAGGAGCTTGTGCTGAGAAATGGCTTCAACACACCAAGCACCCAGTCCAGCCCCACAGAGCAGGCCATCATCCTACCCTGGCCTCTCTTCCCTCGCCTTTTTCAGATCCACGGAGGCTGGAGAACGAGTCAGCCAGGGAAACAGACATCTGATTCATGTAAGTCCTCTACTTGGCAATTATAGGGATGATATTCCCAGAAAGGCTTGCAGAGACGCCAGTCCCACATTTACCTTTAACAGCCTGGCCATGTGCAAACAGCAGAAAATCCACTGGAAATCATAATTTTATCATGTATTTGGTTTTTATGTTTAAATAAAGAATAGTTTGACACAATCATCATCTCCCTTGCTATCCTATAAAAATATAGGCAGCTTCAATATGTGTCAAAAATTTAACCCAAGTTCTTGGTGCTCTTTCTACATCAGATTGTTTACGCCGTGGGTGATAGAAAGCAACCACTTAGGAGTTAATGTCTGCAAGACAGGTCCGTCTAATGGGTCTTTCTTAGAGTGGAGGGCATTAAGGAACAAGAGCCCTACTTAGACTAAAACCTGGGGATGCAGTAGCCTCTCGAAGGTGACATCTTGAAAAAGACATGGTGGTCTTGGAAGTAAGTGGTAACTACCCTCTGGTTTGATCCCTGCAGTCTAACCATGGAGCGGAAATATCTGTGGATGTCAATGCTTGAGGACTAATGGCCTGTGAGAAGAATCAGGTACAGTGGTCACATATTCCGGATTCCCGGAATAGTCCCATTTTGGTAAACTGTTCAGTAAAAGTTGTTCACAAAATATGCAAGCAGGGTTTAATTTGTCTTCATGAGAACTTTCTAACAGAGAAAAAAATACACCAAAAATATAATTTTCTTAGACCACAGGGTTGTATTTTCAGTTTCAGTAGACCCAAGTCTGACAGGTGAGGGAACAGCTGTTGCCTAGGCTCTGGATGCAGACAGGTGATGTGAGTTGCCTGGGAGCCATCCCAGACCTATTTTTGAATGAAGCAGGTTCAGACACGCAGGTTTAAGACTCATTAGAATGACACTACAGCAAGCAAGGTGGAGGTCAGGCCCAGCCCAGGGAAAGCGTGAGCCACAACGCTGAACCGACTTCCAGCTGGCCCTGCTGATCCTGCTACTTAGAGTTGCTGCTGAAAGCTAACCCTCTGTGTGCAGTCAATGAGTCATTCCTTAACCTGTCTCTTAAAAATATATGTCATTTGCCATTTACTAAAATATACGCATGAGGGAGGGAGGAAGGGAGTGAAGACCAGCCAGGCTACTCTCACATCAGCTTTGGGATATGTTTTACACATAAGTACAACCCAATATTCTCCTGATCATTCAGCCTTTCCAGGAACATCCAAGGTGGGGAGCCCCTTACATCACAAGTGAACAAACTTCAAAGATCTGACAGTATTTGAAGAGGAGTTCAAGTAGACATATGGAGATGAGGAGGGGTAACAGGAAGCACGGTTAATAAACCTCTGAAAAGAGAGTCAAAATATGTATTTTGTAAAGCAGGGTCATCACAGTAAACAAGGTAAAATACACATCTGATAAGAGATTGAGATACGTATTTGAAGAAACCAGAGTCACAATATTGAGCTGAAGGGCGCAGGGGAGGATGGAGAGAGTATTTACTAGGTTTGTTCATTGATTGTGGGGGAATGGGGTGCTGCTGTCTCTTAACAGTCCCACCTCTTTGGATGTACAAATCCTCACATGTATACCTGTTTATTTATTAAGGCATACTGACACCTTTCCAAGGACTGTGATTGTTACTGTTGTGATAAGTGACTCTAGAGGGTATGAAAATGGTGACAGGCAGGGAAGGAGGGCTTTGGGTGGGCTGCTGCAGACAAGAACTGTGATGAGGCTCATAAAGGATCTGAACTCCCCCCACCCTTTTCTGAAAAGTGGGCTATTTTTTTTCAGAGCAGTTTTAGGTTTGCGCAAAATTGAGCAGAAAGCACAGCAAGTTCCTGCACACCTTCAGTCCCCACACATGCACAGCCTTGTTCCTGGTCACAGTGGTGCAGTGGTTACAGTCTGTAGCCTACATTGACACATCGTTATCACCCAGACTCCACAGTTTTCATTAGAGCTCCCAGGAACCCCCTTATTTTTCATAAGGGGTGAAAGGTGCAAGCTCAATACCAGGCTCTGCACCAGGTCTCTTTCCTCTTGCACTTTTCCAGTTTCCCTTTTCTAAAGCTGTTATGCTCCCAACAGTTCCCTCTGTGCCTATGCCCCATGGCGTCTGAGATACCATTTTACGGCCTGCACTGTCAGGGCGTGTCTGGTGTGTGTTTGTTGTTGTTGTTTTCAGCTTCCTCCCCCACATCAGAGCTTTTATTGCATCTTATTTTCCTGGGAAGAAGTTCACTGCTTTTCAAGGTCACATCTAGTTATTTATACTCAAATATGAGCTAAGGTGCTAATGAGGACTCTTGGAGGCAAGAGAAAGGCATGGGAGACAAAGCACATCCAAAGGAAGGATACTCAAATTCTGTGAATTTCATAAAGCAGGCTTGGGCAAGCCAGAGGGGTAGATATTTCTGGGTTGACTGGCTTCGGAGTACCTTTCAAATCATACCAGATAGGAGACCACCTGCTCTACCTGTCAGAGTGAGCCCTGCATTTTCCATCACCATCATTTCTTCACTATTTTAAACTTCAAATGCAAGAAACAGGGTTGTCTAGAAGTAATCTCTCTCTCTCCCTCCCTCTCTCTTTCCTTCCTTCATTTCACAGGTGGGGAAGATGAACAAACAACTCAGCTCAGGTCTCCTAGGGTTACAGATCTTCAAGCAGTGGTGTTGTGCTGGTGTCTAACAACTGGTTTGCTGAAAAAAAAGTAACTTTATGAGTTTGTTATGGATTTTACTGATGTAAAGAGTATGTGGCATACAAGTTGGCATACATGTTATTACTAACGAAATACATAACATAATTCATTATAAATTCCATATAGCCGATTGACTCACAAAATGCTTTTGTTGCTTTTTGCTGCTTTCATATATATCCACAGCCAACCTATGGCTGCAATCCAATCCTGATATGACAAATAAAGTGAACCCTTCAATCTGCCAAATCTTTTCCCAATAAAGTCACTGTCATTACATCTGTTATGTAGTCTACAGTTTATTTACTATTTATCACTCTGTGGCAAATTACAATCATTAAACTGAGAGGTGTCTCAGTTCCACTAATATTTGTAATATAATTTATTTTCCTAAATAATAATTTGGTTAAGAACTGGCTTGCAAACTTCCTGACAATTTAACAACTGACTGTCATGAGCAAAGCCAGCTCCAGCTTTGCTACCTTTGGGGCTGGCAGCCACCTGGCTTGGTCCTCTTCATGCCTGCTGCAGAGCAGGGCTAGAATGTAGGATTTAGTAGCCAGAAGCAGGAATGGTGTTTGCTCTCTGTGGTGCCAGGCCATGGGAAGTCTGCCGACATCTCCACAGCCTTATGTTCTGAGATGCCTAGAAACCACCTAACAGAACACACGGGGGCCTCTGGTTAAGAGCTTGAGTCTCTTTATGAGGTGACACCACCTCTCACCTGCCATGCCCCTTATTTCACAGGTCAGGTAGAGATGCTAAATCCTCTCCTTTTTTTTTTTTTGAGACGGAGTCTCACTCTGCTGCCCAGGCTGGAGTGCAGTGTTACGATCTTGGCTCACTGCAACCTCCGCCTCCTGGGTTGAAGTGATTCTCCTGCCTCAGCCTCCTGAGTAACTGGGACTACAGGTGGGCTCCACCACACCCAGCTGATTTTTTTTTTTTTTTTTTTTTTTTTTTAGTAGAGACAAGGTTTCACCATATTGGCCAGGCTGGTCTCAAACTTTTGACCTCAAGTAATCCATCCGCCTCGGCCTCCCAAAGTGCTGGGATTACAGGCGTGAGCCACAGCGCCCGGCTAACCCCTCTCCTTGAGGAGAAGCATGGCTGAGAAGGGGAGAGGGTAGGAATTTAAAGCAAGTGCTTTTCAGTGTATTTTCTTCAAGCCTCATGTCTTTCTCCACATCTGCTTGGCACAGCGTTACTCCTACAGACAGGGTGACTCTTCATGGACTGGCAGGACACTTGCCATCCAACCCCAGCCCATTTTTGCCCTTCAGTTATTACTCTTCACCATCTAAATCTGGTTTGTCGTGAAAACCAGTTCTGGGAGGTAAGGGTTTTAAAAAACAGCAAGGCCTATAAATAACATCAACACTCACTGGGAGGAGGGAAGTAGAAGAGACCCAGATAGCAGTTTTCACTTTTTGTTTATTAATTTCTCATCTAGGAACTCGTAATTCTGTCTGCCTCAAGTGGAAAAAGCATAGTCTCCCTTGAGACTTCACTAAAGACCACATGATTTCCACTTTCAGATTTTCTGAAAGGGGTGGGTCCAAGCGGGCTTTGGAGGTACCTGCTCTGCCTGAGGAGGGGGAGGTCACAGCTTGAAGCTGTGACCTCCCCCTCCTGCCAGCCCTGTCCTGCTGCTGGCAGGAAGGGAAGGATCGAATCTCATTTGTAACCAGATTTTCTGTTGATTCAGTAGAGAGTCAATTGTCCTAACACTGAGTTTTGTGTTTTTGCCAGTTGGGTGGGTGGCAGTGAGTTGCATTTAGTTTCTAGTGTTATTAATACTCGCATTATTATACTATTGCTTGAATGAGTAGGAGACAGAGCAGGAATGTGTGTGGCAAGGAAGGCCATCAAAAAATCCAGTTTTTCTTTTAATCTGGATTTTTTTTTAAGGTAAAATTCACATAGCAGATAAGTCACCATTTTAACCATTTTAAAGTGTATAAATAAGTGGCATTTATTACACTTACAATGTGCAAACATCATCACTATCTAGTTCCAGAAACCCCGTACCCATTAAGCGGCAGTCACTCCCCACCCCGCTCTCTGCCTCCAGGCCCTGGCAACCACTAATCTGCTTTCTGTTTCTACAGATTTGCCTGTTGTGGACATTTCGTATAAATGGAATTACACAATATGTGGCCTTTTGTGTCTGGATTCTTTCACTCAACGTAATGTCTCCAAAGTTCATCCATGTTATAGCATGTATTGTAAGTTACTTTTTAATTTAAAAAAAGTTAAGTGGGAAATGTCACAGGCCCGCTTCACCTGGCTGAATATCATCCCCTTCCACCCAGTTTTACTTGGCAGACTGTGAAATAATTGCCATCGCAAACCTCTGACTGGGTGCCTTATCTAGGTCCCAAGGAAATGGGCAAAAGGACTGAAAGAAATAAAGTCCATCTGTCCCAGGTGAATTATTTCTTAAGTTTTAGTTATATTTGGATTTGTAGCTGCTTGTGGATTTGTGTTAGCATTGTGTTAACAAGATCTTGGTTTAGTAATAATAACTAACCTAGTATACTGTCTCTTTAATTACTTTCGTTTTCCTATAGCTTTAGGAAAATAGAAGACAAAGTCTTGGTAATGCAGAAATAAAGGTTACAGACAAAAACCTATGACCCCATCAGAGATTTAAAAAAGTGGAGGTTTCTCTTAATTCAAGGGTAGAATTTCAATGACTTTATCACCTTAGTAAAAGAAGCTCTCCATTCTTGACAGTTCTGTCAAGGGAATAATATAATGAGAATCTTTGTCTAAACCCTTTCTGGGTGCTCTGTGCCTCACCACCAAAGTCGACAACAGGAAAACAAAGTCATTTATGGGATTCCTGCTTATCGTCTATTGTCACTTTTTCTTTAAGCTTCTTACTGGATTGCAAACTCTTTGGGGGAAGGATGTAGGTCTGATTCATGCAATCCAAATCCCTGACCATTCAAAGGCCCTCATCTGTGTAATGATAGGACTTCAGACATCTTTTTATGTTGCCATATTAGAGTAATTAATGTTAGCTGCAGTAACAAACAACCTCAAAATCTCAGTGGTTTAACACAATAAATGTTTATTCTTTGCTCCCATCACAACTCAAAACAGTTCTGGCAGCTCCCCCTCTAAGTGATGACTCAGGGATTCAGGCTTCTTCTATCAATGGAGCTTGCTGTCTTCCACAGCCCTTTTGGAGTCCTCTGCATATCATCTGAATTGAGCTGACCAGCAAACAAAGAGAGATCAAGCAGAGGATGCATGCAGATTTTAGGTTCCAGGCATTAAAGTGTCTATACCCCTAAAGGGTCTACACCCCATTCCAGTCATGTTCCCTTGTCCAGTGCAAGGGGGCTGGAAGATATAGTCTTCTGTGTGCTCAGGAGAGAAAAGGATATTGTTGAGCACCTAGTCAATCTCTTCTATAATTTTTCCTTTCCCTCAGGCATGCTCAGCAAGACATGGGTGGGGGAAAGCTCTGTCATGATGGTTCCCAAGTTAGTCGCGCCACATCTATGATTCTGCTTTGCTTGATTCCAGACTGGCAAGCTCCACTGTACCATGGACCATCATTCACTTCTCTGCAGGTTGCTTGATGCAGTTCCAGAACATTCTACCTCCCTTCAATTGATGCTGCTACCATGAAGCTGACCTCAGGATGAGGAAAGGCTGCACCTCCTTAACCATTCCACATAGCTCCTTCTTTTACTTGCCAAGAACAGACTGTAATAAAACTTTACTGAAGGCTTCAATTCCGCAGAAGGAAATTACGATGCAGAGAAATGTAAAACTGGTATGTGATCTGACTGTTCTCAGAGTAGGCTGCTGAAGCCTCTGTAGTTTCTGGCCGGCCTCTTTTGACCTGGTAGAGGTCAGCTTTCTTCTTCCTATCATAGGAGGAAGACCTCTAGTATGTCCCCGCTTCTGTTGAGTCCCAGGCCTCATGTCCCCATATCCCCTAAAAGGTAAACAGTTCCCTGCCTTCTGAATCTTTTCTTTCTGACTTGGATCTGTTCATTCAATATGATAGGTTCTGGGAATTTCTATTTCCTTTAGAAAAAAGTACAACCTTCAACCCATAGAAAGTGGCCTCTATACTCAGAAGCAAAGTCCCTTTAGAGCATAATAATAGGACATCAGTTGTTTTCTCAACTGAGTTAGAATAACATCACATAACAGGCATAATTCATCTAGTCTGGGGCAAGCATTACTAAACTCAGTCCAGTTTATTTTCAGTTTTATCACCTGTTTGAAGTAACACCCATGCCTACATATCCTTGCCACCATCTTGGGGTCTCAGCAGCCAACCTCCTTGAGAAATTGCATTTCCAAGAACAAGCAGTGATTTGTAGGATGATGTGTGTAAGTTCATCTTTAGCCACCCTCTCCACAATGAAATAGAAGTTGTAGGACCATGCAAACCGACTGAACTTTTGCAACTGGCGAGTTACAAACTGTACATACCAGAAAAGGGCCTCTGTTCCATTTTTTTTTGTTGTTGTTGTTGTTGTTTTTTCATCCTCCATTTCTCTTTGCTTCTAAGGTCTATTTTTGTTTTTAAAGTCTAAGGCTCTTTTGATGACAAATAAGAAGACTCTGCTAAATAACTTAAGCAGAAAAGCAGGTGTGTGGAGGATTTATTAGAGGGCAATAGGACTCAAGAGCAGGAGATGAGGCTGTTTTATAGGGACTTAAGCCATTAGCAGCCAGGATCATTCATGTTCTTTCTCACCATGCATCAGCTTCCTCTCTCCACAAACGGGCCTCTGCTTGTAGATGCGCAAGGTGGAAAGATGACTGCACAGTTTATATTGGTTCCATTCGGGCAGCCATCATTAATCTGCAAGTGTCTCTTAGCCCCATTTTTAATTCTGTAGAGAAATTGGTTCTTTTTACATGGCCACTCTTTGTCTTATTAACTATAGCCAGGGAGAAATTATCTTCTGGTATAAACATCTCTGCCAGTGTGTACCTTGTAAACTGAGGTGGTTATTTCTATGAAAATTGAGGATTCCAGGGCAAATGAATCCTTGTCCAGAGGTAATTTTATATTCTACTGCCAATAATACAGAATATTGCTCAAAAGTTTGATCTAGGCTGAGGTGGGAGGACTGCTTGCTTGAGGCCCAAAGTTTGAGTCCAGCATGGGCAACATAGATCCCATCTCTACAAAAAATTACAAAAATTAGCCTAGTATAATGGCATCCCCTGTCGTCCTAACTACTTGGGAGGGTAAGGTGGGAGGATTGCTTGAAGTCAGGGGTTTGAGACTGCAGTAAACTATGACTGTGCCTGGCTGAGCAAGCCTGAGGGAATGGGTAGATCCTGTCTTTCTGTTTTTTTAAAAACAACTTTGATTTGAGATTTTTCTGGATTGGATTATTTTCGTTAAAGTGTCTGGGATTATTCAAGTTCAAGTTTGGTTTGAAGTCCAAATTCCTTGTTTTTCCCCTTCCCTGCAAGAATCTCTGTAGAAAGGAAACATCTTCCAAGTATAGAGCCTGGGAGTTAGAGCTCAGTCCTGAGATGACAGCTAGGAAAGGTCTATGTCCCCCTTTCACATCTAGCTCCAGGTGTCTTGGTCCTTTATTGCAATACTTGCATCAACCACAAGCCTTGGGCAGTTCTTCGTACAAAGTAGGACCTGAAGTAATACTTATAGAATGAATGGATCATTGGTTGATTTGAACCATTACATTTGCTGACTTCTAGAAAAACTGCCAGTTAACTGGTGGTTTGCTCAATGTTCCAAGCCTTTCTTTTCCATACTGTGAATCAATAGACTTTTAGTTGAAATTTTTTGGTCTTTAGGTTTCTGGAACTTTCTTAACTCTCTTGACAAGCAGAATGGTTACTTCCTCTATGCTATGATAGTAACTGGTTTACATCGTCAATAAATCTTTTGTCATATTGAGTTTCAGTTACTCACACTCAGATCTGCCTTCCCAACTAGATTATTAACTGCTTAAGTCTAGGTATTCTAGTTCTGTATGTCTCGTACATGTTCAATGCTCAAAAGATGTTTTTTGAAAGTATGAATCAATCAATAAGCTATGTTTCCTGGGATAAACCAGCCTTCAGGTAAAAACTGAGTCACTAACAATCATCAAACAATTCTTTTCTGGATATGCCTTTTACTTATTATACCCCCTAAACTTCCAACCAGATATTTTGTATATTTTCTTATATATTCATTATTACACACACACACACATATTTCACACACATTCAGTATTGTATATTTTCTCATATATTCATTATTATACACACACACATTTCACATATATATTTATATATATTTTTTTCTTTTGAGACAGAGTTTCCCTCTTATTGCTCACGATGGAGTGCAATGGCACCGTCTTGGCTCACTGCAACCTCTGCCTCCCAGGTTCAAGTGATTCTACTGCCTCAGCCTCCCGAGTAGCTGGGATTACAGGGGGATGCCACCACACCCAGCTAATTTTTGTAGTTTTAGTAGAGATGAGGTTTCACCATGTTGGCCAGGGTGGTCTCGAACTCCTGACCTCAAGTGTTCCACCCACCTCAGCCTCCCAAAGTGCTGGGATTATAGGCGTGAGCCACCACACCCAGCCTGTTTTTTTTTTTGAGATGGAGTTTTGCTGAGTGCAGTCCCCCAGTCTTGCCTCACTGCAACCTCTGCCTCCTGGGTTCAAGTGATTCTCCTGCCTTAGCACCCTGAATAGCTGGGATTTCAGGCACCTGCCACCACACCTGGCTAATTTTTGGTATTTTTTTTTAATAGAGACGAGGTTTCACCATGTTGGCCAGGCTGGTCTCAAACCCCTGACCTCAGGTGATCCACCTGCCTCAGCCTCCTAAAGTGCTGGGATTACAAGCATGAGCCACTGCCCTGGCTACATATGTATTTACGTGTCTGCTAAAGCCAAATAATATACCAGGGCCTGGGAATGCGGTGATAAAGATTGATGATGTTGATGATGATGACGACAATGATGATTCCTATAGTATTTGAGAGTCTTAATAAAATAGCACTTCTCATTCCTGAGTTATGAATCAATCTAGAAATAAGCCAATAGAACCAGCATATAAAGTCAAAGTTGCACATTTAAAAAATTACTGATAAAGCTTATATTGGAAAATAAGCCTTATATCTATGGCCAAGTGGTCTTCTGAATACTAACCTCCAGAACTGTTTAGACTCACCTACTCAGTCAAAGCAGTGATTCCTCACATGGTCTGTCCCCATGACATCAGCCATGGACAAACAGAATGTGTACTATCTGGGGAAGGCTGGCCCCAGGGGAGAGGGCAGGGAAGAATTAATTGATGGAACAAGATCTTTCTGGTTACCCTTTGGCTATTGCAATTTTCCTGCCAGCCTTGGCTTTCATCAGTGATCATTCTTATAACCAGTACTGAAAACAACAGTTCTGTTGCCAATATGCCTGGAAGATGCAGCCGCTGCTGGCGTTGGCCAAAGGCACTTCCACTGCTGTGTTGGCCTGGCAGCACCTGTGCCAAGGCTACTGACGCCTAGTCAAGGCAATAATGTCTGAGCTGACTCTTGTGGTTGCCAAAGTCAACAAAGTTGCTGAAGAAGTTGTTGGCACCAGAAGGTTTGCCTGCTCAGCATCTCTCAGAGCTTATGGATAAGTGCTCTTGTGGTTTCTACTTGCTATTTTCCTGCAGCCCCTAGACATAGGTTTCAGGCTGGGTCAGTGACAGCTGAGCGGGGAGGATGCTCTGAGATTATTCAGACCATCTCAGAGAGAAGCCACCAGAACTGAACTGAAAGAAGACAGCACTCACCACACAGCCCTTTTCTTATGTCCTTGTATTGGATCACATCGCTATACTAAATTATGAATTACTGATACTTATAAATCCATTCATGATCTTGTGAATAATACGATTATTTGCAATGTGTTTTATGTTAATGTTAAAGACATTATGATGTTAAATGTAAAATTGCAAAATGCATCTTTATATAACTCAGTTTTGATATACCTTAATGTAGTATTTCAGGAGTCTCAAAAACAAAAGGAGTTTGGGTTCAGCCTCCAAGAGGGTCCCCATCTCACTTCTTTTGCCCTTTACCCCTCCTACTCTGGACCACTGTCCTTGTATCAAACTCATTTGCCTTAGAGCTCTGTTTCCTAAGAAGAGTTCTTCTCCAGAGATTCTTCTACCTTTCTCGTAAGTAAGTCTCTGTTGCTGACCCATGAGTTTTTGCAGCAAGCCTTGACATGCCTGGGTCCTAGAGTGAACCCAGCTTAGGCTCACACTGGGTTCCCTGTATGCGTAAGGAATGAATCAGGAAGGGCTTACCTACATTCATCCAGGAGCTTCATTAAACTAATCAGAGTAACCACCACAGGGTGGATAGAAAGAGGACCCTGTTTCTTAGTTTGGTTTCCATTCTTCCTCCCACTTTAGCACCTGTTCAATATTTAGCCCTAACTAAATCAGCACATTTCAATAGTCACACCTAGAAATCTTATGAGTACATGTGGAATTTAAGGAATGTTTAGAAAAAAATGTTTGTTGGGGACTTGAATTAACAAAGCTTGCTGGGGAGTTCTGGATTTTCCTGCATTTTGTTTCCCTCGAAGGAAGTGTTCTTACTTCTGTTTATGTTTAGGACTCAAATATATTATTGATTTGTCTCCCTCTGAATTCCCTAAGGAAGATGCTTATTAAAATGCCTGAGAGGCTCGTGGCTGTAAAGAGAAAGTAAATAAGACTTACGTGCTTGGTTGAAAAACAAACACAAACACATAGCTCTTTATGAGTGTGTTGACATAGCACACTTTCACCTGCTGTCCTGCTGCTGACCAACTATTCTAAGCAGCTTCTCTTCCACAGGCAGCATTGTCCCCCCATCTCTGAGTGAAGTCCACAATTAATGAGGTTCTTTGGGTGGTTGTTGCCATCGCTGATTCACTGGCTGTTTTAGCTACAGCGCACCACCAGTGTATACCTGCCTCAGGCACAGACGGAATGCTGGGTGGCCTGATGCTATCTTAGGTAACTAGAGCATTGCTTCTGGAAGTGAGATGCTGCCTTTAAATTATTCAGTGAGCCTTCTTCCAGTTCACAGGCCTTTCCCAACAGTAGGGAAAGCAGCCGCAAAGTGCCATGATGGTCTTGACACAGCAGGATTTAAAGGGAAGGCAAAATAGGGGGAGGAGGATTCAACAGCTGGAATATGCCAAGCAGAGACCAGAGTGCTGCAGAGCCTGCATCTGCTCACCTCTTTTCCAAGTGGGAATGTCGGAAGAGAAGTCGAAAGGGTATAGTGGCTCTCAAATGTGCCACCTTGGCGACATTAGTTAATGTGCGTACTTTTAAATTTTTATTTTTTTAGCACTTTCTGATAAGGAGATAATGTGTGTTTTGTTCATGTGTCTGTTTCTTGCTAGACTTTTGCTGCTTGAGGGTCTGATCTTATTTATGTCATTGCAATGTTATATACCCAACTCTGGCACTTAGTTACTCTTAACAAACTTACGTGGAATGAAATGTGCTCTGTTTGAACTTCTCCTTTTAGCACTATTCGCAGGCTCAAAAAAAAAAACACACAAAATAACTCTATATTTTTCCCCTTGTTACTTAGTTCTCAGTCCTGCATATACTTGAAGTCGGCCTTCTTTCTCTGGGTTGAATGACCATGTCAGATGCCTGGCAGTTTCAAAGGGATTGATTACTTGAGGATAAGTCCTTAAATATTCTTGAAACAGCAGAGATTAAAGCACTCTCACTTTGTTTTTTTTTTTTTCTGAGACAGGGTCTCACTCTGTTGCCCAGGCTGGAATGCAGTGGCATGATCTCGGCTCACCACAACCTCCACCTCCCAGATTCAAGTGATTCTCCTATCTCAGCCTCCCGAGTAGCTGGGATTACAGGCGCATGCCACCATGCCTGGCTGATTTTTTTATTTTTAGTAGAGACAGGGTTTCGCCATGTTGGTCAGGCTGGTTTTGAACTCCTGACCTCAGATGATCCACCTGCCTCAGCCTCTCAAAGTGCTGGGATTACAGGCATGAGCCACCACCCCCAGCCAGCACTCCCAAATTTTACTGGCCACCATGTTAAGTGCTTCTGGGCACTACAGATCTACAGATCTGCAACAGGCATTCTTTTCTAGGGAAGGGAAAAATTTTCCTCTAGTCTCCTTAGTGACAGAGTAATGAGTAAAAAAAAAAGTTTTAGTTACGCACATATGCATGGTTCTTGATAAAGTAAAATGTGGCTCAAGGAGGCAGCCAGAACTTAGTGTTTACATACCTTCTTAGGCTAGACAAGGGAAAGGGGTGAGTTATGCAAGGTGTCCAAGGACTTTGTGGTAAATAAGAGTTGTTTATTAAGGTTTGTTATGCAGATTTAAGTTGGTGCCTTCTCCATTGATAGGAGTCACAACAGCCATTCTCCTCCTTCTTGGTTTGGGAGAGGAGACACTTTTGCAAATGTAAATTTCTTTTATAAATGTAAACTTCCTTTATGAAAGGGTAATTTATGCTCTGCTTCAAAGCTTTTTCTGGGTCTGATGTTCCTCAATTGCCTTCAGCTCAGAATAATCCTTATGCCAAAGAGGCCTATTCTGGGGAGGCATATTCTGGTCTTCTTCACTATGATAGCTCATTCTATGTCAGGATAGACTTTGACAAGTAGTTGTGCTTCCCTATATACAATCAACACACTTTGGAAGCACTAATGCTCGTTTCTATAGATCTCTGGGGTTGCTAGTGTGCTTCATTGGGCAGGGCCCCGTGACCTCAATTACGGAAGTCTTACTCTGCATCTTAGAGTGAAAGCATTTACACCCTTTCCTGATGGGCAAACAAGAGGCTCAGGCTCCATTGCACGTATCTCAGCATGCAGGATGGCACAAAGAGGAAAGAGAGCATGGCAAGTTAGAGGAATAGAGTTCAATATAACTGGAGTATTGAGTGTAATCTGAGCCCAGGAAGAGCGGATGGTCAAAGCCAGATGTAATGGGTATTTTTTTGTGTCTCTCCCCTGGCATCCAATCCTTCCATTCCTGTCACTAGCCCCTTTTTTCCGTTTGAGATTCATCCCTTATGCATTTCATTCCTTGTGGTCTAGATGGAGCTCTAGGTCTGGGGGTGGAAACTGGATTGAGGTCTGAGTCAACTGGCATACCATATTTTCTTGGCACAAGGATGGAATCTAGACTGGTCTTATCTGTGTGAATTTCTGGACATTTCTTAAGAATTCTGAATCAAAGACGCCCACTGTTTTCTACCAGATTTAAACCTAAAAATAAGTTGTTCCCGGAGCAGGTGGCAGCCATTCTGAGGCCACAGGGAAAGAGCCCATCTGAGAATGGAATCAATACAGCAGTTGAGTCATGGAACAGAAAGAAAATGGGTCCTGGAAATATCATTTGAACCCCTGCATCACGATGTGTCTGAACTTCTGAAATTTCCAGTCACATTAACCAATACATTCCCTTTTTGGTTTAGGCCAGTTTGGGTTGAATGCTGTTATTTGTAACTGCAAAAGTCCCACTGTGTATACTGGGTTAGTCAAATGCCTTCATAAAGTCCAAAGAGTGAGCACAGGGTAAAGATTGAGAGAAAAAGTCAAACCAATCGTTAAGAGGACACTGGAAAGGTCCATGGAGTATGAGCAATACCTGCCATGAAGTGAGAAGATCTATGATGATGGCCCTGAAGAGGGACATGCCAGGGATCGGGTCTCAAGCTGACATCCTACTTATCTTCCAATTTTTTTTTTTTTTGAGATGGAGTCTCACTCTGTTACCCAGGATGGAGTGCAGTGGCACGATCTTAGCTCACTGCAACCTCCACCTACTGGGTGCAAGCGATTCTTGTACCTCAGCCACCTGAGTAGCTGGGATTACAGGCGCTCACCACCATGCCTGGCTAATTTTCATATTTTTAGTAGAGACAGGGTTTCATTATGTTGGCCAGGCTGGCCTCGACCTCCTGACCTCAAGTGGTCCACCCACCTTGGCCTCCCAAAGTGCTGGGATTACAGGAGTGAGCCACCGCGCCTGGCCCAATTCATTTTCTAAGTTTAATTTTTTTGATAAGTCCCAAATATTCTTATTTAAAACATAGCTTTAGTCATCTAAATATGGCATATAAACCTTCCCAAGACCTACTGACCTTCTGAGAAGTATTTGAACCATAAAAACCAAAAATAAGCTAAGTCCCTTTTCTAATATTTCAACCATCTGAAAATCAAAAAGGGGCATAGAATCCTACATTTCACTTTACTGCGAATCTTAGTTACCAATAGCAACAGATAGTTATTTTGAACACAGTCTCTAACGTTGCTCTCTTTCTTTATATCCTTGTTGGCAAATGTTTAGAAAATCTATAGTAACCTCCCACAGAATGAATAGAAGATGATTTCAGATAGTCACAGACACATGATAAATTACCCTTCAGCCTCTAACAAATGCTCAGCATCTACAGCTTCGATCCCATTATCATCTTTCATCCTTGCTGATTAGAACACAGGGTTCTCTCACGGTGAGAGGTTTCATTTAGCCTGTACGAAAATACGGTTCTGATGCTCAGGTGAATAGTTCATGAAGAAAAGAGAGTACACAATGGATTTCCAAAAATCACTGCTGCTAGGGAAGAGATGATTTGGGGCTGGCTAAGAAATTTAACTGTCACATTTATATGCCTGCAGAGTCTAAAGCTTTCTATTGCTGAAGAGCATGGTTTATTCTCACAAATCCTTTTCATTCATATCTAGGAAATTTTGTGTATCATTTCCAAGCCATAGAATGCATCTGTGACCCATCTTCAATCTAATTCTTTGTATCTTGGCCAGGTCAGCTAGTGACAGGTGAATTACTACGCATAGTTTTGTGTGGAGATCATTTTAATGTTTTAAACACTGAAACTTTCTGTTCTTTGAGCATATAGTCCAAGTAATTGAATGCTTCATTATCCCCTGAAAGTTTCATGTGTGTTATTTTTGTCTCTTTATCTGGGTCCCAAAAGACAGGAAGAAAAGTCCCTCCTCTGGGATAGAGAACTGTTTTCTCCATATTTCTACCCCTGTTGAGGTCCCCGGAAAGGGTGGCCACCATGTGGTCTCTGCTCACCTACCTGAAAATGTGTACTGCCCTCTTGTACCTGTTGGCTTGTTCTCTCTTCACCTGAGTTCCTCTAACCTTCAAACATCGTGTGTTGAACTCTTCAGCTGCCTCTGCAGCTGAGGCAGGTATCTCCAGCCCTTGCCTCTCTTAATTTTAGCTTCCTGTTCTCAGTATATTCTTCTTCCTTGACTCAGGCTGCTGAGGCTTAGGCATACGCTTAACCAGAATTCACCAAGTTATGACAGACCAGAATAAGGAAATGTGATATTTATTGGAATTACTGGCTACTATGTGACTATCTAGTAATTTATGAACATTCACATTACAAAGTTGAAACTTTGCTGTCCTACATAAAAGTGTGAGTAAAAAAACAAAATGCCAAAGTGTATCTGTTATCTGTTGCTACCTAACAGATCACCCCAACACTCTGTGGTTTAAAATAACATTTATTCTCACAAATCTATCATTTGGGCAGAGCTTGGCAGGAACAGCTTATCTCTGTTCCACCTGGCATCAGCCTAGAGTCACCCAAAGACTGGCATCATCTGAAGGCTCTCACTCACGTGCCTGCTGGTTGGTGTTGGACTGACTCAAACAAATGGGGCTCCTTGAGCATCTTGTTCTATTTCCATGCAGCTTCTCCGTGTGTTCCCTCCAGCATGGCAGCTTCCGATAGCCAGATTTCTCATGTGTCAGCTTGGGGTCCCCAAGGCGTGTGCCACAAGACAGAGCCTGGTGGACAATGTATTGCTTTTTCTAACCTACCCTTAAAAGTCATGTGGCATCACTTTTGCTGCACTATATTCACTGAAAGGAAGTGACTAAGGCCAAGATAATTAAACTCTACCATATTATGAGAGGTGTATCAAAAGATGTGCAGACTTGTTTTTCTTTTTCCTTTTTTTGAGACGGAGTCTTGCTCCTCACCCAGGCTGGAGTACAGCGGCACGATCTCGGCTCACTGAAACCTCCATCTCCCGGGTTCAAGCAATTCTCCTGCCTCAGCCTCCCGAGTAGCTGGGGTTACAGACGCGTGCACCATCATGCCCAGCTAATTTTTGTATTTTTAGTAGAGACAGAGTTTCACCGTGTTGGCCAGGCTGGTCTTGAACTCTTGACCTTGTGATCTGCCCGCCTCGGCCTCCCAAAGTGCTGGGATTACAGGCATTAGCCACCACCGCGCCTGGCCAAAAAATGTGCAGACTTGTTTTAAAACCAAGAGATGTATGACTCATCTCCACTCCGTGGATGGCGAACTGCCTCACTCACGTCTGGGGCGTCTCTCTCCACGTGATTTCTCATCTTTAAGATGAGGCTACCCTGGGCTTGTTCACATGGCATCACATTCCAGAAGGGAAAGAGTAGAAGCTGTGAGGCGTAGGCTCAAACTTGTAAAATAACATTTCTGCCACATTCTGTTGGCCAAAGCAGGTTACAAGGCCAGTCCAGCTTTAAGGCACAGAAAATACACTCTACCTTTTGATGCGAGAAGTTGAAAGAATTCATAGCTAGTTTTGATCTTTCATATGTGATCATCCAAACTTCTTTCCTTGAACAATAAGAGTTTAAAGAACAGAGTCCTGTGATTCAAGAAGGGTTGGCTACGTGATCTCAAACGTCTCTGATTTGTGGTGAAGCGGCACAGGAAGCTGTGTTGAAAAGAGTTCCTAGGAGTGTTTTCTTTCTAGCTGGCAGAGACTGCCTCTTCCTTGTCCCATAGGGAAAGACTGCCTAGGGATCCTGCCTTTGCCTTTGACTAAGCAGAGAGAGTCATGAATCAACTAACTTTTACCCGAGAGACAGTAAGGCCTGGAGAACTGTAAGGAAGGGGTATGCGGTCTTCAGGAGATGACTGAGGGAGTGCCAAATGCTGCCTTTTGCGTCCTCCCTAAAACTCACACGTTGAAATGTGAATGGAGGGTGGAAGGAAGCAAGTGTCCCATAAAAGCATTATGGAGGGCAGGATGAGGAACTGAGTTCATTTTGCAAACTTGCCTCCTTATGGGGTGCAAGGCTGGATGAGGCAGGATGGGCTGAGGGCAGTGCTTGGCCTCACCGAGCTGTCTAGCCCTCTCTGACTCTATCTACATGAGGACTACTCCAAGTCCGTCTTTCTTCCTGTGGGCACACTGCACCTCTTCACAGGTTAGAAGATCCAAGCCCTGCTCCCTCTTGTGTCTTGTGCACTCAGCCATCTCAGGCTTCTGCTGGACATCAGTGGAATCTTCCCCAGGGGCTTCTGCTGACTCCCAAGAGAGGGGTGGCTGAACTTAGCCTTCATCCCGGCCCATGTGGATGGGGTGTGGAGTGGAGACACACTGAGTGAGTCAATACCACCCCATCAGCAAAAATCATGGTTAATTTCTCTTCAATTACCCAAAAGCAGTCATACCATGGAGAGTCCCAATTTTGCTCTTTCACTGACCTTCTTTAACATGATCTTGACCCTCCTTCTTATGAAATAATAGCCATAGCTTTATTACAGCATCTCTCTGTTAACCAGAAGAATAATTCAGAACTAATCCAAATACCTTACTCTGACAGAGTGCGATACATGTACTCCATTTTATTTTAATAAGTTAGTTATCATAGTAAGAAGAAAGGATCGTTTTCTCTTCCAAATTATTTCATAGTGAATTAATTACAAGTGACATTGACCTTAAATGATAGCTTGATAATTTCATGAAGAAGGACATTTTGTTAGTAAAGAAAGTGAGAGGGCTAGTTTCTTTGTGTTTGTAGGAATTCACTAATTTATAAATGTTACAATTAAGGGCATTAATGGTGCTTACTGCTGCAGTTCAAGAGAGAGGCCAGAATACGTGGCAGAACCTTGCCCAAACACCTACCACCACTTGATCTAATCTTATACATTTTTCTCTGCCTTCTCTGACCATAGTTTTGACCCATTTGATGATTTGAAAGTAAAAATGAATCCTACTTTCTGCTTTGAGAGAGATGCAGGGGATCTAGATATCGTTCACTGATGAAGTGTGTTCCAAGATGTAGATGGAGTCCCAGAAGCAAAGGTCCAAATCCAGTGTGGCTTGATAAGACATCAAGGGGCTTTGGGTCAGAAGCTCTTTGATCTGAAATCTGCCTGATAGGGTGAAATATAAATTGGCATGGAGACCCATGGCACAACACTGCAGTTATTCTTGCGATGGTAACATGGCGAAACATGGGCCAAAACATTCCTTCTTGATCCTGCCCCTCCCGAGTGGTATCACCACAAGCCAGCACTGGCCACCCATGGTTTGTGGCAGCGGCCTCACTTGTCCAGCAGCACTTGCTGAGCAGGCATTTTGTCTTGCCAGCATTTGCATCCGTGCAAAGCTAAGGAACAGGTAAGGTGTTAGGCTTCCAGGGTTAGGAGATAGGAAGAAACGGGTGGCTTACACTACGTTTTGCCTTTGAGTCTTAGGAAGACGCTAATGTGGAGTTGGAGACGTGAACTCAGTCTCCACGTCAACAAACCAGAGTTCTCTAAATGTGGGATTCAATCCAGCATGGGGAAAAGCTAAATATTTTGTTGAAAAAAATTCGGCCCTTAACAACACACATTTTGCATTTATTTCATATAGAAGACCAAAGGCAAACAATAGAAAAGTGTGCTTTCCTTTTCTCACATAAAATGGTCTTCTTAAGGATGCTGAGCAGGGGTACTTGAGGTCTACAGGTAATTAGAAAACACCTGTTAGCAGAGCTGCCCCAGAAGCCGGAAGTGTTGCAGCCAGCAAATCGTCAGAGAAGCGGAAGCGTTGGATGGAGGGCCTCATCAAGGGAGAGACTCACCACATGTTTATCCCTATCTGACAGTCCTTTCTGCTGGCCCTTGGCTCTCTGGCTCTGCTCTATTCCAGCCCAGAGCCTCAAGCATTGCCTTTCCCTTCCTTTTCCTGACTCTGATCATTGCTCTGAAATTGATTCTGCAATGGGAGCCTAACCTCTCTTTGTGTCACTGACCTTGCTGCCTGTTGATGGCTCTCTGCCTTCTCTCAGCTCTTCCTCTACCTGGCAACCTGATCCTTAGATAGCCTACGTGGTCTGGTTTGGATGTCCCTGACCTTGAACAGTGTTCAGATTTTAGTTAGTCATAGCCCTTGTAGCAGAGTTTTAGCTCTTTCCTTTGGTACAAATTTCAGCTTATTCGAAGTTGAGTAAGTTGGGTGAAGAGTCTCTATATCTGTCTGTGGTTCTTCTTCCATTTTTGTTGACTCAACACAGCTCAGAGATATGCCCAATCCCATGAGAAATAGCATCTCCCCCAAAATTGTGACTCTCCACAGAGTGGGTAGAAAGAGAAGTTCAAGCAAGCCTTCATCAGGGATATCAAATTTTCCCAGGGTGGGAGGAAAACCTTACAGTAAAAAACTTCCAGCAGGGTGTGATGGCACATGCCTGTAATCCCAGAACTTTGGGAGGCTGGGGCAGAGGATTGCTTTAGCCCAGGAGCATTGGAGGTTACATTGAGTTATGACCACTTCTCTACACTCCAGCCTGGGTGACAGAGCAAGACCCTGTCTCAAAAAAAAAAAAAAAAAAAAAAGTTCCGCTCTTTGACTAGATGCATCTGATGTACCTCAAGAGGGGTAAGCCTTTTTTCCATACCTGTTTGTTCTTTAGAAATCACTGCTAACTAAAGGCTAGAGGAAAGACGTCTTGCAATGAGGCTGGCCAGCATTCTGCATTTCTGCAGTGGAAGCCAGAAATGAGAGAACCCAAGGTGCTACCGGTGGCAAATATCCAGGTTTCACTGCACCAAATATGTTAACGGTGGCAGGTATCAGAGTTACCCGGCGGCGTATGCATATAGGTCTGCAAAGACTTCAGTTCTTGTCTCCCCAGAAGAAAGAATTTGATTGAGGGCCATAAAGCAGAAAAAGAGACAAGTTTCAGAGCAGGAGTGAAAGTTTATTAAAAAGCTTTAGAACAGTAAGGAAAGAAAGGAAGGAAAGCAGAGAAAAGAAGGAAAGTACAATTTGGAAGAGGGCCAAGTGGGCAACCTGGGAAACCAAGTGCACAGCCTGATGTCTTGACTTGGGGTTTTGTTGGCATACTTCCGGGATTTTACTGGGAAGCTGCCAATCAGTTTCAGGTGTTTTCTATCTATTAGGCGACTACCTTCCCCTGGTGCTGGCTATGACCAATGATTACTTTAGAGAAACAGTTAACAACTGCCTGACCAACACCTGATGGTTGCCCAACACTCTTGGTGTATATGGGGGAAGCCCTCTCCTGTCCTGCTCAGACCTAACCAGCTACCTACTGTAACAAACAGTCTATGATTTGGAACCGACCAAGGCTCCCCGCCCATCAGCACAGGACATTCATAGTGTGTGTGTCCGGGGTTCCAGTTTCTTTTTTTTTTCTTTTTCTCTTCCTAGAATAAATAGAAGCCAGTGAGAGCAAGAGTGAGCATTCACTCCTCTTAAATGCCGCTTCGATTTTTGTGAATGAATTTTCTCTTCATTCTCTGAGCCAAGTGAACAATCTGGAAAGAAAATACCATGCTAGAGAGTCTGGCTGCGATGGCAGCACAGTGAATTGGGAGAGGGGCAGGGGAGAGGAAGGGGAGAGCTTTAGAGAGCAATCTTCTGGCTATCCAAGTCCCTGAGTTGTCATGTCTCTGGGCAATTCTCTTATACTTTCTGACTTTTCTACTCAAAGATGAATTTGTATCACATGGTCAACAGCATAATGAGATTCTTGAGAAGTAAGTGTTAGCACTGCTTTCAAATAGCACAACTTCCTAATACTTCACATCCGTAAAGCAGCTTTCTAGCTGCTACAGATATTTTATTAAGGTTGCCATCAGCCCTAGGGGTTGGTGGGAAAAGTTACTATTACGCATCAATAGTCCTACTTTTCAGAGAGAGAGAGAGAGAGTAGGTATCCCACAGCAGTGCCATTTTTCAGAGTCAAACCACTCTTGTGATACAATACACACTTCCCTACAATAGAAAAAAGACAATCAAGCCTTAACGCTCTTTCCCTTGGGACATAAATGCATCTAGAAGGAAACCCATGATGCTGTCTTCAGCATTCCATTTCAGCAAAGCATAGTAATGCTCGGTTTTGGTTTCTAAAGCTAATATATAGCCATAGTATTTGCAGAAAGCCATGCCACCAACAAATGGCAGGATAACTATGGCATATCAGCCAAGAGTAAGCCTAGCAAAGGTGATCGACTGCAAGGCATGCTGTTTATCTGGTCTGTTAATTCTAGGAACCAAAATCTTGTCTGCAGTTGTCACAAAAGTCTATTTGCTATAGGTATATGTATTAATATACTTATTTAAAGAGATTTTTTAAAAACACTAGACTATAAATACAGCACAAAGCATCAATTCAGAATGAGCAAATTTACATATAGGTGTATAGTTTGCTTTATAATGAACTCAATCAAGCATAATTATCTGCAACCAACTATAGATACTCTCTCTTATGGCTCACATAACTAACCTCAGATTTCTTCACGGTAGGAATTAGTGAAATACTTTTTCATATGTGTCTAGGAGAATTGTCTTTGTTTTGATATCTTTTGATCATTTTGGTCTGGTTCTGCAGATGCTCTTATTTTTGACTTATACTGTTTTTCTATCAAGGTACTTACACTATTGACAGAGAATTTTCAGTCTCTGTTATCTGTATCATAAGCACTGCGAATTTATCAACTGTAGTTTAGCAAAGTTTCTAGCTTCTAATCTTATTTGAAAAAAATATTTATTATTAGGTACACATTAGCCCAAGGGGTTTCTCTCTATATTTTAGTCATTTTCCATTTTTTTTTCTCTAAATGCTTTCTAACTGTTGCCTAGAAGTTTTGCCACAGGCTGCCAAGCAGGAGGAGGAGAAGACAGGGTGGTGGGAGCTGGGGGAGAACTGCTTTCTAGCCCCTGCATTTTCAGTGGGAAGAAATGTGTGTAGCTCCACTCTGAACTGAAAAGGCCTCCGCTACTGGGAAGGAGTCAAAGATGCCAGGAGCAACACTAGTTCAAAAGAGCTCTGGCTACCGTGACCTGGGATTTTACTTTTTAACCATTTCACACTCCATTTTGGACAGGTTAGAGAACTGTCTTTCAAAACAAGCAGAAAGCAGTCTGGAGTTCTGGCTCTTAAAAGAGCCAGCAAACAGAATTTGAAGAGGTAGTTTAAAAACTTGAAAATATTAGAGTTTAAAGAAGAAAGTATTATTCAGTCTTGCCAAATTTCAGGATAACCGAATTCTTTTATCTGCTCATTAACTTTCTGCAATGAAGCTTCTCTATATCCTGGGTCGGACAGCTTGACTTTACACACTAAAACCTATTCTCCCTGCAGCTCTGCTCGTATCCCTGTCTCCTTGCTTCCGTCAAACTTCTCAAAACTGTAATTCACCTGCCTAACCAGGTCTTGTATAAGAACATTTCTCAAACTGAAGTCTGCAGAACCCCATTTCACAAGCTGTTAGTAAGTGTGCCGTAAAGACACTATGCTAGGCTGAAAAACATATGGGAAATGCTGAATTAAATTAAGGAAAAAGGTTCATTTGCTTCAGGGCTGCTCAGGATCTTTACTATGTTAATGGACGTTGTAACCTGCAAAGAGAGTTTGTGTGATCATGGTGGACTATTTTGTGGTATGTGTATGTTAACAGTAAGAGTTTTCTGTGTATCCAAAAAATGGTTTGGAGAACATTCTCCAAACAGTATTCTGAAATATATCCTTATGTTATTCAACCCAGGTGCTACAAGGAATAAGTATGGACTATGAAACCCGTTCTATTTTCTGCCTTCGTATTATAGCCAAGGGCCTGCACCTAACTTGATGTTTCTGAGTCCATTTCGACACAAGCTCTTTCACCTTCAGATCTGAATCCAGCATTCAGGCTTCCCTACACTATGGCTCCAAACTACCTTTCCAGTTTTTCTTCCTCATATCTGGGGGAGAAACTGTACACAAACACGTCAATAGCTGCATCTCTATCACCCACCTGTACATAGGGAGGTATTCATCCCTTGAATTTGTCCCTAGAATCTCCCACCTTTGCACGTTTCTCATTCCATCTCTTATCCTTTAAATGTCTCTTCTTCCCATCTCCGCTTGTCAAAATCCAACCAGACCTGTTAGGGCAATCTCAACCTCCATTTCCTGACTATTGAGGGAGAGTCTTATAAAAGAAAGCAGAAACTATCCATAAGAAATATAGAATGCTAAAAATAGATTTAGTAAGACATTTAAATGCAAACTTTTCCCAGTTATTTTAAAAGGGATATTGCTTACTCCTTTTTAGCTATAAAGCAAGTCATGTCTGAACAACAAGATGGGGTAATGATGACACAGGAGGAGGGCAGAGAAATGCTGGGAGAAGAAGGACAAGGTCCTTGGTGAGGGCTCCACCCCCCAGGCCTGCACCCATGGACCTAGGCGAGGACAGGTATTTCTGTTTTGTGCCCCAAATGTTGCATTTTCCAAGACTACCACGGCCCACCATGCCCCCATCCTATGCCTATGATATCCCCCAAGACCCTAGCGGGTAGAAACACAAATGGCTGGACGTGGAGAGGAACACACTGGTGGAAGAGCACACCCGACAGGTACTGCCAGGCCACTGACCTGCGAAACGACGTGGAGTTTGGCTGGGGTGCTCGGAAGAGAGCGGGCCGCCTCCAGGGGGAAATCCACTTTCCCACTGCACACTCTATACCCCCTCCTGGCTCCCATCCATCTGCTGAGAACTCTTTCCACTACTCAATAAAACCTTGTAATCATTCTCCAAGTCCACATGTGATCTGATTTTTCCGGTAACTAAAGCAAGAACCCGGGATACAGAAAGCCCCTCGTTAAGATAAGGTGGAGGGTCTAATTGAGCTGATTAACACAAGCTGCCTACAGACAGCAAAAACTAAAAGGGCACATGGCAACACACCGCCCGCTGGGGCTTCAGGAGCTGTAAACATTCATCCCTAGACCCTGCCATGGGGTCAGAGCCCACTCTCCCCACCACCTGCAAGTCCCCCCTAGGGGTTTTGAGTAGCAGGGCACTGAAGAAATGAGGCACACCCTCAACTGCGAGGGGGTCGAGGGAACTTTTTGTGTTTCAGTGACACTAATTCTTTTCATTGTAACAAGAAGCTTTTTCAAGATAACGTTAGAAAAAACACAGATGAAACTTCTTTGTGAAAGATTTTTTTTCAGATTTGATAGTTAAAACCTATATTATAAAGTCACATTATGAAATGTTTAGTATAGTTACAACCAATCCTTATTTCATCCTATAAAATTTTAGAATTATTTAAAACTCATTAGCGAACAATAAAGCTACGTGCTAGTGTCCAAATCTATATACAAGAAAAGATCAAAACTGATCATGATTCCTATTGCTAGGACAGATGTTCCCAAAATAATTTTATATATTACTAAAATCAATATCTATAAAAATATTTATTTGGTTGTGATAATCATAGTTACAATGCAATCTAATATCCTTTAAAACATTGAACACTTTAGGTCACAAAAAATATATCAAAAATTTAAATTTCTAAATTTTAATTAACATACTTTTTAAAAATTGTAGCTATGTTGAGGTGATAAAAGAAGTTAAACAAAAGACTTTTGACCATAAAACATATTAGGACAGATTTTTTTTTTTGTGGGGGAAGCAGAATAGAAACATGAATTTAAATACATCAGCGAAAGATGTTAAATTTCCAAATGTTAAAAAAAAAGCTTTCTTAGGTTTTTAAAGTGTGAATGGTGGTGGGTATCACATGGTTATGATATTACATTTTATTGGATAATGTAACAGTTTTATGTTGAAATGTCATATTTAAATATACCAGAAAATGTATATATGATTTTTATATGTCAACGTTAAAATCTGTGAGAGGGTACATAGTTTTCAAAATTCTTGGGCATGCAAGCAAGAAATGCAGAATGCCCCTATTCTGTATCATACATCTTTATTCTTATACTTAGTTACAGAATGATTTTGCCAGGAATTGCTCAAGACACAGTCTTTGGTTACATAGTCTTTTTTTTTGAGACAAAGTCTTGCTCTATTGCCCAAGCTGAAGTGCAATTGTGCCATCAAGGCTCACTGCAGCCTTGATCTTTTGGGCTCAAGTAATCCTCCCGCCTCAGCCTCCTGAGTAGCTGGGACTACAGGCATGTACCACCACACCCAGCCACACCCAGCTGATTTTATTTTTATTTTTTATAGGGACATGGTCTCACTAAGTTGCCCAGGCCGGTCCCAAAGTGCTTGTATTACAGGCATGAGCCACCACGCCTGGCCAATTAAGTTTCGGTTTCCTCAAAATGTGCAAAAGGACTTAGTAAGATTTTTTACTTTATAGACATGGAAGGACATATCCTTAGACATGTGCCTACAAAATAGCTATCATGGGTGCTGGCCATTGAAAATATGTTAAAATGTTGACCTGCTGTAAAATCAATTTTCAAAGTTTGGGAAAAGAATGTTCTCTGATGTGGAAAAGCATTGAAGATGAGAATGGAGAAAAGGATCACAGTAAACTATTTGATGATCTTTTATGAAGACATAAAGAGCCTATAACAGGATAAGCTGACCGCACCTGAGTTGTTTGGTGTTGTGTGTTGGTTGTGATAAAAACCTCATACAGTTAAACAAAAATGTCTCATTTTTTGGGGAGATAAGATTGCTTAAGGGCTAAAAAAGCCGGGCACGGTGGCTCACGCCTATAATCCCAGCACTTTGGGAGGCTGAGGTGGGTGGATCACAAGGTCAGGAGTCTGAAACCACCCTGGCCAACATGGTGAAACCCCGTTTCCACTGAAGATACAGAAAATTAGACAGGCGTGGTGGCGCATGCCTGTAATCCCAGCTACTCAGGAGGCTGAGGCAGGAGAATTGCTTAAACCTGGGAGGCGGAGGTTGCAGTGAGCCAAGATCACATCATTGCACTCCAGTCTGTGCGACAGGTGAGACTCTGTCTCAAAAAAAAAAACAAAAAAAAAATATTATAAGAGCTAAAAAAAAAAAAAAAAAGAAAAAAGTAATCAGTAAAGGGTAGCCAAGGTAAACCAAACTTTCTCAATATCTTTAGGAAAAGAATAACTTATTTGGAAGTCAACTTCTATTTTGATAAGTTCAAATTACCTCCATGCCTTACAAGCATTTTCCCTGAGAAGGAGATGTTTAAGTTATGTTGACATCCAGTGGACTTCATAGTGTTTAAAATTAATGGGCATTGAAGACATGGTAGCCTATGTAATTAATTTATAGATGCAAAGAACCTGAATGACAAACAATTGCTCTACCACAATGAGCCTGCAAATACAAAGCCAGTGTAGCTTTGGAGAGGTGAAAATAAATTTCTGTGAGTCTAACACTCTGCAGTTGCTAATAAATAAGTTCCTAAGCATTCCAGCCAGGCACATGTAGCCTGGGAGCATGTAGCCTAGATCCCCCCACATGCGCAGTTCACCACAGGTTTGCTCCTATGAAAATCTAATGCCTCGCTGATCTGATCAGAGGTGGAGCTCAGGCAGTAAAGCTCACTGGAGGCCGCTCACCTTCTGCTGTGTGGCCCAGCTCCTAACAGGCCATAAACCAGTACTGGTCTGTGGCCTGGGGGTTGGGGACCCATGCTGTATTAGACTAAACACTATAATAATATTTTTATATTTTTCTCACATATTTTTTTGTTTACTTAGTCCTATTAATTACTGCTAATTCACTCTAGCTAGTTCTATTATTATTTTGTGTAAGTAATAGCATTTATGTAACAAAAAAGCAAACAATGTAGAATACCATTATTTATATTAATGGCCATTTTTATATTTTTATGTTAACTTAGTAATGATATATGAGTAATTTGTTAGATATTAAGATTTTTTGGATGTGATATGGCTGTGTCCTTATTTGTCTCTCTAAAAAACTGATTACCCAGGAGAGACAAGGACTCAAAACATATCAGGCCAAACAAATGAATGTAACTTACATCGTTGATAAGGTTTTGATACTTTTCATACTTTCTGTCTCATGTGGAAAAACACCTCCAGCTTTCTAAGATTGGTAGAGGGAATCTTATCATTATTATTATTATTATTTGAGATGAAGTTTCGCTCTTGTCACTCAGGCCGAAGTGCAGTGGCGTGATCTCGGCTCACCGCAACCTCCACCTCCCAGATTCAAGTGATTCTCCTGCCTCCGCCTCCCGAGTAGCTGGGATTACAAGTGCCCCGCACCACATCTGGTTAATTTTTGTATTTTTAGTAGAGACAGGGTTTCACCATGTTGGTCAGGCTTGTCTCGAACTCCTGACCTCAGGTGATTCACCCGCCTCAGCCTCCCAAATTGCTGGGATTATAGGTGTGAGCCACCACACCCGGCCCGGAAACCTTATTTTTTTAAACAGATATTGATATTTGGATTCTGATATTTTCTTGGCTATTACTAAAAATGATTGTTTAAAAAGTGTTACCCTAAACAAATCTCACTAGTGAGTCAAATGGAAATGTACATGTGGGTATAGCATGCTGTGTTCGAAGTGGTGAGAAGCTAGGAACCCAATCACCGACACACACACACATGCACACACACACACACACCCCTCGTCCTGAATCTTGTTCCTTTTCATACTCTCCATGACTCTCCACTCTGACATTTTAATTTTATTTCAGGTTAATTTTCTAAGACCTGAATAAAGACAACAACTTAGTTTTAATCACACACACATAGACATTTTTAAAATAGCACTTATGCAGGTACTTAGTGTCAAGAATGGTGACTGGCATTTGCGTTTTCTCATTCCTCTTACTCTCTTACAATAAGGTGAGATGTGGGGTGCTATTATTATACCCATTTTCCAGATAAAGAAACAGAGGCTTGGTGAGATTATAAAATATGTCCAAGATAACCTAGCTACTAAAGAGTAGAGGTAAAATTTGAACCCTGATATTTATAACTCCAAAGGCTGTGACTTCATCTTCATGAAGGCCTGGAGTGTGTCTATTTTTGATCCGTGTTGAACCCTCAGGTTCTAAGCAGTTCCTGGCACATGGTAGGCATTCAGCAACTATTTGGTAAATGAAAAGCCATTCTGCTGTGCGGTCAACTGAATCACAAGCACAGGGAGCCTGGAGCCCTGCGGCACCCTTTGCTAGGACACTATCATAGCACCACCTGTGTTGGGTTCAAGTGGCCACCATTGACTCTCTAATTAGATGTGTGAATTGCTTGAGTGCAGGACCCTGCCTTATTGCCCCTAGTAAGCCCCACAACTAGCATAGAGAAATAACGCCTGAATCATGGTAGGCCCTCAGTAAGTATGAATGAGTAAAAGCCTGAAAGATACATCAGAAGCTCGATAATGGTGACACGATTTCTAGCTTCTGTTTTGACTATTGCTTTAACAATCATTGAGTCGCCACTTACATGTGCCAAACCTTGTGGTCTTTACTTAGGTGGCAAAAAGGCAAGAACAATGTTGCTAAATCAGGGTGTATTTTTGGTATCATTTTGGTGGGTTTGTCAGATAAGCAAAGTCTAAGTCATTGTGAAGAGGGCAAATGACCTTGCCACTCCAATTCCGGAAGCCAGACCCTTGCTCTGTGAACCCAGTAAACCTGAGCCCCTTATTTTCTGACACACACTATCCTGTGCGATCTTAAGAAAGTACCAAAATGATTGTCTTGAATCTTCTATGATTTGGTGTGAAGAGAGACAGCAGAAAACTTGTGAATGATGAACTGGGTAAACCTACAGTGTTCCTCCCGGGAGCAGTCATTATGAAATGTGTCCCCCAGAGGCACACATTTATGTTGATTGATACAATTCTACTTTATATAGCACTTATAATTTTATCCAAGGCTCTTCACATGTTTCTTCAGAAAAAAAATAATATACACTTCATGTTTTCTTTCCTTTTGTCCTGCCACTCTGATATGCTTTGGCTGTGTTCCCACCCAAATATCATCTTGAATTGTAGTCCCTATAATTCCTACATGTTGTGGGAGGGACCCAGTGAGAGATAATTGAATCATGGGGGTGGTTTCCCCCATACTGTTCTCGTGGTAGTAAATAAGTCTCACGAGATCTGATGGCTTTACAGGGGGAAACTTCTTTTGCTTCATTCTCATTCTCTCTCCTGCCTGCTGCCATGTAAGACATGCCTTTCACCTTCCACCATGATTGTGAGGCCTCCCAAGCCACGTGGAACTGTGAGTCCATTGCACCTCTTTTTCTTTATAAATTACCCAGTGTCAGGTATGTCTTTATCAGCAGCATGAAAACGGACTAATACCCTCTTCCTTACTTAGGATTTATATTTGACTGTATCTGTGTTTCCTCTGTAAATGCTGTGGGTCACTTCCATAGTATAGTTCTTCCTGGATAGTCTGAAAACATACACCCTTTTAACAAGTGGAGCTTATCTAGACTGTTGAAGAGATCATATGAGTTCTCTTGTACAATCCAGCATTTGATGGAGTTGTGACTCAGGTCCAGATCAGCCTGATTTCACCGGTCTTCCAGCATTTCTTATTTCTGTGAATGGCACCACCATGCCCTGGGGTGGGAAGCCAAGATGTGGGGGGACAGGGTCCACTTCTCCCATCTCTTCTAGCTCCAGAGCATCGCTGAGTCCTGTCAGTCTTTCATCCTCACAGCCCTTGACACTCTCTATTTCTGCCTATCTTCTGTGCTCCACTCCATTGTTTCCATCATTTCTTCCCTGGCCTATTGTATTGCTTCCTACCTGGACTTCTCAGGTGGACTTTGGTTCCCTCCAATCATTTACCCACATTGCAACCAGAACAATCTTTAAAAAAATGTAAGTCAAACCATGCCACTCCCCTATTCTCTCTTTTTTTTTTTTTTGAGACAGAGTCTTGCTCTGTCACTCAGGCTGGAGTACAGTAGTGTGATCTCAGCTCACTGCAACCTCCACCCCCCCAGGTTCAGGAGATTCTCCTGCCTCAGCCTCCCGAGTAGCTGGGACTACAGGTGCACATCACCACGCCCAGCTAATTTTTGTATTTTTTGTAGGGATGGGGTTTCACCATGTTGGTCAGGATAGTCTCCATCTCTTGACCTCATGATCCGCCTGCCTTGGCCTCCACAAGTGCTGGGATTATAGGTGTAAGCCGCTGGCCATATTCTCATTGTTTTTACAATAACGTAGCGATACTGGTTTTGAGAATCTTTGGCTTTTGGAGGCAACATGTACCACTTACGGGTGTGCTGCTCAGCCCTTTGCCAAGCAGCCTAATGGGCTGACAGTTTAAAATGGGGCCCAGAGTGAGAGATGGCTCTGCAATAGGCCCAGGTTGTGGTGTGAGCTACCTTTCCACTTAGGCCTCATGATCAAAAGATTCGATGGAGTTCAGAATGTCAGTGGACAATAAGAATTCTCTCTTTCTCTCTACAGACTTCTCTTGATAAAACCTCTGGCCAATCTAGGATTTGGAAGCAGAGCCATGTGCTCCTTTGTTAATTCTCCTTTTGAAAAACAGCTTCTTCATTGCTACTGAACCCCAGGAGAGACCGAACACTTTACTATGACATAGCAAGTGACTATGTGATCTAACCTACTCATCAGAAAGTGGGCACCATAATGTATGCAGCACAATTAATTGTCAAGTGGAAGTGGCATATATGAGACTGGGTTTGAGCATGTCTGGAAAGCACTAGCAAGTTCCATGAGCCAGTTGCCCAGACACCCACAACACCTGCTGCTGTAGATGGGGCTGCTCTGTATGCTGGTCCAATCCGAGTGGACTGTTGCAGCACGCAGGCCCAGCAGGGGGTGGGTGTGAATTACAGTCACGAAGATCTTCCCACTAGGTAGGAGCTTTGGCAGTACAGCTGGCTGGGCTCATCAGCATGGACTTCTCTGCTCTAAGGCTGATTTAACTACCTGTTCCTGCTTAGTGCCCAGTTGCCCATATCAGTGGCCAATGGTAAGCCTGGGTATGGCCTCATTCTTTGGAGAGTGGGTTGGTGAAATTAGCCAGCCACCTGAAGGCAAATCAATTACATTGGAGCCTGTTATGAGCTAAGTTGTATCCCCCCCTAAATATATATGTTGAAGTCCTAACCCCAAGTACCAAAGAATGTGGTGGTGTTTGGAAATGGGGTTTACAAAGAGGTAATTAATTTAAAATGAAGTCCTTAGAGTGTGTCCTAATCCAACATGACTGGTGTCTTTATGAGAAGAGGAAATTTGGACACAGACTTATAAAGAGGGAAGACTATGGGAAGACACAGGGAAAAGATGGCCATCTACAAACCAAGAAGAGAGGCCTCAGAAGAGTCTGCCAGTGCTGACACCTTGATCTGGTACTTCTAGCTTCTGAAACTCTGAGAAAATAAATTCCTGTTGTTTAAGCCACCGATTTGTGGGACTTAGTTACAGCAGGCCCAGGAAACTAATACAGAGCTTTTCCATCATGGAAGGCATAGCACTTGGTCCTCCGTGGAGTAGACACTCATTCTGGGCATGGGCTTTCCTTCTTTTCCAGTGATTCAGCCAGCATCAGGTAAGGAGCTCTCTGCTCAGTATAGGTACTGGCTGATCATGGGGTCACAGCTGAATGATGGTTTCTTTCTTTCACCACTCATTTCATGATATCCTTGCCCTCCACAGGAGCCACATCAGGACCTGATGGAGAAGACTTCATATCACCTGGAGACTTGAGGCGAATACAAAGACTAATGGGACTTTCTTCTCCACTTGTAGTTCCCTACAAGCATCCTTGTTTGCATAATGGTTAGTGCCTCACATTAGGAAGAAGCAGAATTACCATCGGAGTGGGCCTGCTGCATAGACCCACAAAGGTTTGAGCTTCCACCAGGTGAGTCCAGACTCTGCGCTGCAGAAACACTATTCCCTTTTTGAGTGTGTACCCTCCAGACTAAGGCTGAGACTGGCTTCCTGTTGTTGCTAACTTCTGGGTTCCCTCATCATCCTCTTTCTTCTTAGCTCTTTCCTCACCTGTGAAGCCAATGCCTTACCTTTCTTTTTTCTGTTTTAAATGTTCAGAATGGTTTCTGTCATCCTGCTTAAACCTTGACTAACATGGTGCCTAAAGACCATGATCATTCGGTCTCTGCCAACCCGTGCAGTGTCGTTCCAGACCACCCTTGCTAATTGCTTTTTGAGTGTCTTCCATAGTATTTCCCCCATCTCCTTGAATGTGTTAGCCTCCTTCTGCCAGATAATCTTTGCATATGCTGTTTCTCCTAGAGCGGAAGAGCTCTCCCCTTCTCTGCCAGTTAATTCCACTCAATCATAAGATCACGTTGCAAATGCCACCTTCTCAGGAAAGACTTTCCTGACTGCAAGTCTAGATCAGGTACTTTGTTGTATTTGCTCTTAGAACCACAATCTTTCCTCCAGAACAACACTTAATATGTTTTAAATACCATATTCACTATGTAGCGAATTAATCTTCTCTCATTAGATGGAAAATTCCATGAGATCCAAGATCATAATGTTTTTCAGTCACCATTTTATCTCCAGCATCTAGCGTGGTTCCTGGCATATACTGAAAGTTCAATAAATACTTGTTGAATGAATGAATGGACAAATGAATACACTTTCTCTGGAGGAGCAGTTCTAAACCTCAGCTGCATGTTGGAATCACCTGGGGAACTTAAATAAGTACTGACACCTGAGTCTCACCGCTAGCGCTTTTAACTTAATTGGTCTGGAGTGTGGACTAAGCGTCAGGATTTTTGAAAGTTCCCTAGATACTTCTAATGAGCGGCAAGGTTGTCAGAGATGGAGAGTTACAACCGTTCTAGCATGCGTATGAAGTGTGTGAACATGTGTGTATGTGTGAACATTTTCACATAGACACATTTTTACTTGTGGAGGGTTTGGAATGTATTCAGTAGGTCTTTTTTAAAAATCGGTATTTATACAGAAGAGCACTGCATCCTCTTTACTCAGGTTCAGTTTCTTTGGGTGCTATAGAAGTTGACCTCTTGATTGCTTAGACCAAATCACTTCTGAAGTCGCTTTCAACCTTGAGAGCTTAGCTTAAAAAAAAACAAAACTTTATATTGCTGCCAAGTAAAGACAGTTGGGATATTAAACTCTTATTTTTTAGGTGGAAGAACTATTTTCAACTCTGGAGTCAATGCACTGATTTTCAGCTAACAAGCTTTTAGCTGACATTCTACAATCCTTGCAGAAAATCTGAATGTATTAAAATTCCAGTCACATAGATTTCAGTGTGTTGTCTCCTCATCAAGATACCACCTAATGGGAGATCGATAGCCACCCGCTCTCCATTTCCTAAATGTTTTCAGCTAATGCATTGCCTGACATTTGTGATGACTCACTAAGCTGCTGTTTGAGGCAAATCTGCTATTTGCTCAGTAATCCTTTCAGGTGGAGATCAGACATCTGTTAGTGACGTAATTTTTATGAGGCAGAGGTAAATCTTTCCAGCACCCAGCTGGTTAATGCAAGCAGATTTTCCTGTGGATTCAATTGCTTGGAGGTCAGATTTCTTTTTTTCCCCTCCAAATGCTGAGGCTTATGTGCTGTGGGCAGACGGAGGGCCCTGCCAGCATCTTCTCCCTTGCTCTGTCTCTGGTGACCTCACCAAGGATAGGTGCAAACTCAAGCAGTGGTTCTCAATGACTTCTTAAAGTCGTCTCTGAGCAAAGCCTTTTCATTCACTGTGCTGTCTGCTAATGCGTATCAATACAGAGATTTGTTTGGAGTTTGCTCTCAGCGATTTGTATTAGTAGACCAGAAGCACATTGAACATGCTTTTGAAAACCAGATGCTATCTCCCCCTCTTGAGATTTCAATACTAACTCCTCCTGTGAAAGCATCATTTGCTCGCTGCAGTGTGTGTGTGTGTGTGTGTGTGTGTGTGTGTGTGTGATGAGTGACAGGTGCAGGTGAGACTATTCCAGTGATTCTGGACCACCGTGGGGCCGATTAGAACCACATGACCTGTATGTCCCTCCAGACTCAAGCACATCTCAGGCCCCGAACAGGCCAGACCTCCATCCAATGCCCTCTGGCTCTGAGAGACTGCTGGGTGGAACTGTATGGGAAAGTTTCCAGTTCCCATTAAGTGCAGTTGTTGGCTCTGTGACATTTTTTTTTAATCTTCTCAATCTCTATTGTAACATTCACTTTGGTTTAGAAGACTCCCTTATGCTGACCTTTTAATGTAAGGTCAGATTGACCATTCCGTTTGCTTCGTTATACTTTCTTAAAGGTGTAGTGAAATGCATTGTGTGTGTGTGTGTGTGTGTGTGTGTGCGTGCATGTATGTGTGGGTGTGTGTGTTTCCCAGAATAATCCACCTACACAAACCCTTTTTAATGGAGTGTGGTTTTAAATGGGGTCTTAAAAAAAAAAACAAGCTAACTTGTAGCAAATAGAAGTCTTTCCTGCTTTCAATATTGATTGAAGTGCTATAACTTACAGTTTTTGGAGTTAATTTCCTTACCTCAACCTTTGTTTCTCGTATTCGTTTTTAAGCAGATCATTTGTCCATGATCAGCTTGCTCCAGTGTCATCAGCTACTTCCACGGAAGACACTCCTCATTTTCCACACAGGATCTTGCGATGAGCATTTGAATTCATCTTGTTTCCTGGAGTGGCGTGGAAGCTCTGAGGGGGCGCACTTCCGGGTCCCATTAGTGGAGGACAAAGGAAGTAAGAGGAGGCACTGGAAGCAAGCCTGAGGAGCAGAGCTCCCTTTCCCAGTAGCAGGAAACACGTGTGAGCCTTCGCGGAGGATGGAAGTCAGAACTTAGAGCCAGTGGGGCAAGTTCAAAGTCCTAGCCTGGCAGCAAGTTTTGGTGGTCTGGGTTAGAGGGAGATTGGGAGCAAGTCTGGTAGAAGAAGTTTACAATCATCCTGAGCAATGAGGATGATGTCTTCTAATTTCAGAAATTTTGGAGTTCATCATCAGGGAAGTATTCCAGCTGAGGCACTGGAGGCAATTCCCTAAGGAGCCCATTGACACCACCCCCTCCCCCACAAGCCTGTGAGTCACGTCTGGGTAAGAGAGTGTTGGTGAGAGTCAAAAGCTATTGTCACAAGGTTCAGAGCACCTCTGGAGTTGT
This sequence comes from Ateles fusciceps, assembly GCA_036589455.1. Lineage (NCBI taxonomy): Eukaryota > Metazoa > Chordata > Mammalia > Primates > Atelidae > Ateles > Ateles fusciceps. The sequence continues at coordinate 9,957,389 of JAZHEH010001979.1, forward strand.
TTCCGTCTGAAGGGGAAGGCTGCCCTCTACTCTCCGTTTCTCCCTATTCACCTTATCATTTTCTGCCCTCTCACTTGTAGAGGATCTTCCACTACTCTTTTATTTGGACATAAAAGACATTTATTGAGTACCTACTATGTGTCAGGCACTATTCATGCACTGAAAATACAATGGTGAACAAGACAGACACCTCTGTTTTGTTCAGTTGTGGCAATGGGAGAGTGATATGATTTATAGTGATTGATATGATGATACCAAAAGCTACCAGCAAATAATCTGTTTTCTCTCTTTCACATAAAGGTTGCAACTGACTCCACCCAGCTGACAGCTCTGCAGAGACAGAATATGTTGGGACTCAAGTCAAGGCAGCAGTTTTCCTGGGTTTCTGGTCCTGGGGGCCTCAGCAGCTGATGATTCTCATATGAATGATCGGGCTGGAAGGTGCTAGGAGTTGGTCCTTTTGCCACGCTCAGGAGGGTTTTCTATTCTGCAGGACTCTCCCAATGGTGCTGGAGGCTGGAACTGATGCATGCCTGTCCACCAGGAGCAATGACAGGGAGCTACCTCCGGCGTTTTGGTGCACCTGCTGCAGCGCTGGGTGGACTGAAGTCCAGTTTTTCAGAGCCTGTTTCCTGGGCATCTCACCCCTCCAGCAGATGTATGCCTTAGGCTTGCCTGAAGTAAAGAAGACAACAGATGGATGTATAATTTAAGGTCAGGTGATGAAAATCGCTATTGACTAAAACATAAAGTAGGATAAGGGGATTGTGAGTGAAGATTTGGTGGCTATTTTGGGGTAATGAGAGGGATCCTTTGAGGAGGTGACATTTAAGCAGAGGCTTAAAGGAAGTGAGAATAAGACAAGTACAAAGGGCTGTGGAAGAGAATTTCAGGCAGCAGGAATGGCAAATGCAAAAGCCTGAAAACAGGAACTGGCTTGGTGGGTTCAACAAAGATGGCAAGAAGTTGTGGGTGGTGGGGAGGATTGTGAATGACGGAGAGGAGTAGGGAGTGAGGTCACGGGGTGGGTAGGGATCAGATCACAAGAGGCCTCAGAGCTGGCTAAGGAGTTGTTCTTTCTCCCTTTCCCAGTAGCTGGCATGCACGGAAGCGAGTACAATATGCCGGATCTGACAGCCAGCTCTGTTGTTTCTAGGGGGAGCTGAGGCTAGGTGAATGAGTGCAAGGAGGAGCACATCCTCTGACAGGGAAAGTCCTGGGGTCACCCTTGCCAGGCCAGCTGCTGACAAGAGGAGGAGTCTCAATTCCATGAGTGCCTAGGATGCTTACGGAAGTCCCTAGAGTGGTACCTAGTAAAACAAAAATTATATTGCTGTCCTACTGAGACATCTGTCTTTTCCTTCTAATCAGTTTAGCTGTTTCAAGAAGAAAAACGTTCCTTGTTAGACCATCCCTTAAAAAGAACCTGACCTTGTGTAACTAAACCCTTGTCCTTTGCTTGAAAGGAAAAGGGTGGGGTCTTTTTTGTTCAACCCAGGTGTATCAGATTTTACACTGGGTCCCCCCACCTTTTTTTTTCTAGTTATGCCACTGTACATGATGCTTATAGTAGACATACAGCTCTTAAGATTATTTTAAAGTTTATATCCAAATTCCCCTTTCTAAAAACATTTAAGATGGTGTCTTTGTCAGTTTGGGCTGTTATAACTAATTACCAGAGACTAGCTGGCTTAAATAACAAGCATTTATTTCTTATAATGCTGGAGGCTGGAAGTCCAAGGTCAGGGGCCAGCACGGTTTGTTCCTCCAGGCTGTAGACTGCTGACTTCTTGTTGTATCCTCTCATGGTGGAGGAAGAGTTCCATAGCCTCTGACCTCTTCTTGTAAGGGCGCTAATCCCATCCAGGAGGGCTTCACCCTCATGCTCTCATGATCTCTCAAAGCCCCCCTTGTCCGAATATCATCACAGTGGGGATTAGATTTCAAAACATGATTTTTTTTTTTCTGAGGGGGTACATAAACTTTCAGCCCATAACAGATGGAGTTAAGTCATTGTAAAGGTTAGTCATGGATATATCTTAGACAAAAGCAACTCTGCAAGATATGAAGAACTAGAAGCATAAAAGCACTTCCAGAAATCAACTTGAGATGACCATGGAGGACTCCTGGGAGGTTCTGCAAGTTTGGTAAGCCATTTTGTTGGGGGCAGCGTTAGCCCTCTAAAATATTACAAACCCACATTTACCAAAAACACACTCTTGCTAGACCTATCCAATCCCAAAAGGTATTACTAGCTGAATATCCTCACACGGTGACCTTTAGATTGTTTTAGGGGTCTGTTAAGGTTGAAATTAACTCAGCCTCCTTTTGGAAATGTTTGTTTGTGGGACAAATGTCATTAAAGTAGGCAATGGAATTGGGAATCATCTAATCCAAACTTCTCTATGAAGCAATTTCCTCTACAACCTTTTTCTCAGGTAGAGTTTGAAGGACACCTGCTCAAATTGGGACAAGTTTCTCATTTTCTTCACAAGCGACCCATTTCCTTGCTGAATTGGATGACTTCAGTCTAGCATTCTCAAACGTGTTTCATGAGTCATGAAAACTAAATTAAGAAATAAAGGAAGAGTTTGATTCTGTGGTCAGTTAAATTTGGGACATCTTCTTGGAGAAATTTAAAGCATGCTAACACATTAAAGGATCTGAGGAGTCCAGCCATGAAGAAACCTGCTTACTTTGCCTGACTCTGAGATCCCCAGACTTACCCATGGCCATTAGCATTCAGCTGGAGAGCAGCCCGTGTGGAAATAATCTAGGTGAAAGCTGTCTTAATTGTTAGAGATACCCTCGTTTATTGCATACAAGTTAGTCTCCCTGTAACTGTCACCCACTAGTTCTAATTCTTCCCTCAAGAGTTACTATGAATAAGTCAAATCCTTGCTCCAAAGGTCAGCCCCTTGGCTAGAAGAAGCTAACATGGTCCCCAGAAAACAAAAACAAAACCCAGCTTCGGTCACTATAACTGCACCTTATCTAAGCTCACACCATCCTCTGTAGTTTGCCCCAGCCCCCTTAATGTGGGCTGTCCAATCCTGGGCACCATTCCCCAGATGTGGTTTTACAAATGCAAAATATGTATTCTTTCCCCTTGATCTGGACACCACAGTGGTGCCGGTGCAGACTGTATTTGCTTTTGTAGAAGCCCTGTCAGCTGTTGTTTCATTTTAAGTTAGTGGTCAATTAAAAGCCTCCCAGCCTTTTTCCCTTGACTGATTGCCAAACCAGTTCTTTCTCCTTCATTCTCTACCCATAGGGTGGGTGTGAGGACATCCTGCTTCCTGCCTTGTTCTCTCTCAAGCTCCACAAACAACCACGGCCACTTAATTCCTAGTTGCTGGCTCGGCCCCTCCCTGTATTCGAGAACCATTTCAGACCCTGCATGGAGGGATATCTGCACACCTGAGATCCATCACTCGGCAGCGTTCTCAGCCTTGTTGTTGATCTCACTCTGATTTGAACTCTAGGGACCAGGCCTTTCGCTCTTGCCTTTTTTGAGATTACATATCAAGTCCCAGAGTCACTGCCTGATTTCTTTCCAGAATCCTGTTCTGGAAGAGGAGTCTTGCCTTTCCTAGTTACCCTTGGATCCCTCACTGGTGACTGCTGAAGAGCAAGCTGGGACCGCCAGCAGCGTGCATACTTTCCCAATTGCCACGTGCAGCCCGCCTCCTAGGCAGGCACCGTTCATCATGGTCAGACCTCTGTGTGGCTGACCACATATCTATCTCAACCTTTGCCTGTCTCCTCGTGGAAATCCTGCTCCCTCTGTCTGCCACCTGTGGACTTCTGTTATGAATGGCACATACACAGCACATCTACCCTCCTTCCCCTCTCCTGCCTCCATTGCAGATATTGGTAATCAGCCTCAACACTCCTTCCAGTTCAGCCTGGACACTGGACACCATCTCAGACATTTCTGTAACACGGCGCTTCAGGTAGGCTTGCCCCGTCACCTGGAATTGCTACTCATGTTGAAACCTATTCGCTATTCTGGACTATATCATTTGCCTCCAAAAAGTAGGCCTCTCCTTGCCATGTTAGCACTGTTTTTGGATAACTTGTTTCGTATTTTCATAACTTCTAGCTTAATCTAGAAGGCTTTATGCATCCTGGCATCGTTCTTTCAGGACTATGCCTCTCTTTCATGTAGGTAATGGTAAGAGCACGAGCCCTGGAGTCAGACTGTCTAGATTCAAATCCAGATTTGGGAAATCTACCAATTGTATGACCTTGGCCAATTAACCAAACCTTGTAAACCTCGGTATTCTCATCTGCAAAATGGGTGGAATAAGGGTACCTAATAAATATAGTTGTCTTAAGGATTGAATAGGGGAGATATTTGTAAAGAGTTTAGCATGGTACCAGGTATACATTAAGAATTTAATGCGGCAAATATCAACTAAACACACACAAATTTCTTGTCCCAGCCCCACTTAAATCATCATTGAGATTGTTTGGGATTACATTATTTAGAATTATATTTAAATTTTTGGAAAACTTTCACCTTCTATTAACCATGATCCCCTTTAGAACTTCTGGTCATCGTATTTTCCTTATGTTGTCTCTGAGAGTCTGACTTCTGCTCTCCCTGCTAGGCTGTCCGCAGAGTTTCCTTCCTTGATTCGTGAACTCTAAGATGCCTAGATCACCAGGTCGGCCCCAGGTATTATCTACCGTCAGCAAGTTGGCCATGCTGAAGTCCAAATAGGGATTCCTCTCTTCACCCTTTCTGCCTTGTCAGTGAAGCCACCCTTAAAAAAGAGTGCAGTTCCCTCAGGCACATAGATTTGTGCAATGTACGTGTAATGCAAACCAAATGTTAGGATCAGACCCAGCCACTCTGGAGCCCGTTTGTCAAAAACAAGAAAGACTTGAGGCACTTTCTCCAAAGCACAGCAGCCACGTCTTCCGCGTGCAGTCAGTTTAGACTGAGCAAGTGGCAAGTGCTAGGAAAGTGTATTATCCAGGCTGGCTGGATCTGTCTCTCCCTAGGTTATTTTCAGAGGTCTTGGCACTTCCAATTAAGGGGTCGTTGCCAGTGCACTCATTGAGTGCACATGAAAGGGATCACATTCCCGAGATGAGGCTGGGAGAAGGCATTAGTCAGCAGCTGTGAAAGCGGCTAGCGGGCTCGCAGAGCTGGGAGCACACATTACTGTAGGATTCATCATGCCACCCCCCGCCACCTGACCCCCGCAACACACCCATACCAGACTCTTTTTTTTTGTTTTTTTTGTCTCGGTTTCTAAGAAAGTCTCAGGATTAAAGGAACACAAGCTGGTTAGCCAGAATCCTGGTCATTCCAGGTCCTGAGAGAGGGAGTGACAAGGTTTACTTAGAATGGCATGACATAGGCTGAGATACAGGGAAGATCAGGTCCCAGGCCTCAGAAACAGGACCCAGAATGGGCACTGGTTTTTGGAAGTGAGGCAGAGTTTTGGGTCTCGAGATTGGACAAGTGGTGAATGTGAGTGTGATTGGTTCTGACCTTGACTAGACTGAGATGCTTTAAAGTTCTCCTACTCCATCACAGGCTCTGGAGATGGAGACAAGCCTGAGCCAGGTAGGAATCAGAAGTTCCCTGCTGTGGGAATAAGAGGTGACTCCAGACTAGCAACAAGGCTGGACCTCACCTATGGCACCCTGGCCTATACCAATTCATTTTGCTACGTCTTACTTGTGTCAGCCCAACTGACTCTTGGAGGGCAAGGGACATTCTTAATATTGGCTGACAGACACCTGTCACTCTACCCCTCTCCACTCCCCCAGGTTACATGGCTGTGATTAAAAGTAGTGTGAGGCCAGGGAGTCTGAGGATTCAGGTGACTTTAACAAAATCAGCCAGGTAGTTACCTGAGGTGACAGACAAATATGCTGAAAATCCGGGACTCGAAAAACTGAAAAGATAAGACAGATGGAGTAGGTAGAATGTGGCAAGTCCAGGGAGGATGTCAAGGCTCAATGGTCTTGGCTATATCTGTAAGGTTATAGTGGCCCAGAGGTTCAGGGTTCCACAGGTAGAGGGGTCTGAGGCAGTGGTCCCAGAGAGCAGGAATACAAGCAAGCCCTCATCGCAGGGGTAGGATGCGGTACTCTTCTGGCATGCTCCTTTCTGATTTGCCAGAAGGTGGTATAGGTGGCCCTGGGTGAAGGTAGCCCTGGGTCCTTGGGTGAGAAATTGACAAAACCTGTGAGTGCACCCTGCTTCTGAAGGAATAAGGTCAGAGGTTCCAGTATAGTTGGGAGGTCTCCTGCAGTCAATGTGTAACTGTCGTTAGACTAGATACAGAAGTCCTGGAGGCCATGGAACGTTTTGTTTGCCCAGGAGCTAAACTAGTATATGACGGTGGATCAGTCACCTGGGTGCCCTGGGCTTTGTTCGTATTTGTAAGAGGTTGGCGGAGAGGCCCTGAGGTGGGAACACAGGCTGGAGACGCTATGGACTTTGGGATTTCACCAGAAGGATCACGGGGTATGGAGAGCACTAATTAATATCTGTGCAAAGCTTTGAACTCTGCTTTCATTGTCTTTAAGTCAAGCATCACTGTTATTCAGGAGCTTTGAGATCCCCATATGGGAGTCTTTTGTCAAGTTAAAATTTAGCAGAATAGTAATAAACACTGCTTTTGGGGAAAGCTGTGGCAATGTAAAGAGCTGCTGACAAAACAGTTGTCATCTTTCTGCTCTCTGAGCCCTATACATTAACTGGCTACTTCAGGAAAATTTGCACCAAGTATGGAAGACAGCAATCTGAACATCAACTTCTACAACTGAAAACTTTTTGGAACTTTCTCTTCCCATCCATTAGTGGTATAGCTAATGTTGTTGGTTAGCTCTTTAACATATTTAGCAGAAATAACAGGGATCCAGAAACTTCTGAGAGGGATTATAAAGTGAGTCTGCTATCTCTCCTCTCTCCTGTAAGCTGAGATTTCCCAGAGGAAAATTTGTTCCATTGTTCATGTTTCTGAGCAGCCATAATGCTGGAAGTGAGAGTGTGCTCATCTGAGATAAGGTCAAGCCTTGCCCCTTCTCATCTGCCCACCTTCAGTTCTTTGGCAGAGCCCACTATTTCAGGTTCTGGCTACAACGAGTACCCTTGCTCTCTCATGCCTTGCTTCTGCTTTGAGCAAATCGACCTAAGCCGAGCTCTGCACCTGACCAAGCTTCCCCATCGGTGGCCACTTTTTCTCACAAATTTCATTTGTATAACCTGTGGATTTCATAAGCATGGTGTTGTGCATGGAGTTAGTGATGCCGATAGATCAAGGTAGAGCTGCTTTTGTTATTTATATTCAACTGGACAATCACTTCACAACAATTCATCTCTGGGTTTTGGGAAATGATTAAAATGGGGTCACTGACCTCATGGAGCTCTTGACCTGACCCCTGTTGATAGCATCTGTGGCTCTGGCCACAGGCATGTGCATAATGGTGCTACCACTGTATGTGTTCTGTGACCTCCTTTGCTGGCACTCCTGGAGTCAGAGGTACCATGTGTAACTTTCTGTCAACACTTCTTTACCCATGAGAACACGAACACCAACTGACTTTGCAGTTACTTTGTTCTAGGCTTTCTTCTCCTTCTAGGGTTCAAGCTTTCTCAGTCTTTATTCAGGGCCTTAGCTCTTGAATAGCCCCTGTGGGAAGCTCCTTTCCGTGTTAGCAGGCAGCTCATCTTCTCTTGAAATGTGTTGGTAGACGATGGATTTAGTAAGTAGGAGGGAATCCTCTTCATGTTACTGCATTTCTGTGTCCATGATGTGACTTGGAATATTAATCGAATTTGTTGTGCAGAAACCCTGGATAGCAACTCATAATCCTGCCTGAATCTCAGTAAAATGTGGGGGAACCCAGTGATCCCATACAGATTGATGGCAAAGGTCTTATCAGGTAATCTCTTGACAGAAAAATGAACAGAGAATAATACTATCATCCATGACAAAATAATACAACTGATGTCAGTCAGCTCATGAGACTTAGAGCCACGACACGGGCATCATTAATACTGTGCTTGAACTGATCTGGTTAATCCAGTTAATATGCCACACACACATGCTCCCTGGGGGTCCCTCTTCCCACAGATCCAGCTGAACAGGGCAGTGCTCTAACACTGGTGTCGAGCTGGTGAGAGGCTACCTCCCAGGGTTTCCTTCTGACCATTTAATGTCAGGCAGTGCTCAGGAGTGTAGATGAAATCAGGCAATTTTCACAGCTATAAAGTAATGGGGTCAGACCACACAATCTGCAAATTCTTACCCAGCTCTAATGATCATGTTTAATTTCTCAAAAAGTTGTCAGGTTCATGAATCAGAGCTGTATTAAAAGTAAAATGCCATGCAGCATCTCAGCCTCAGATTTGTTTTAGAGTTTGATGCAATTTTATATTCACATTTTGATGAACTTTTAGATCAATTTTCTGAACATTGGTTAGTTTATGTTGAGATAACATGTTGCCTAGAGTGGATTTCAATGACGGCTTCCTGAGATTAACTGTCTGAGGAAATCTGCATCATTATTTACTCACTTCTTGTCTTAAAGATGTATTCGTTAAGGTTCTCTGGAGGATCAGAACCAATAGGAGATACATATGGCAAGAGAAGAGAGAGAAATAAGGAACTGATATACATAGGTGATCATGGAGTCAGGCAAGTCTAAATCAGCGGTGTGGGCTGGAAGCCTGGAGACCCGAGAGAGCCAGTGGTGCAAATGAAGTCTGAAGGCAGTCTTCTGAAGAATTCCGTCTTGCATGGTGGGGGGCACTTATTTCGTTCTAGTCAGGCCTTCAACTGATTGGATGAGGCCCACTCACTTCATGGAGGGCAAGCTGCTTTACCAAAAGTTCGTGGATTTAAATGTTAATCTTACACAAAACACCCTTCAAATTGACACATAAAATTAACTATCAAAAAAGGGCTGGGCATGGTGACTCACACCTGTAATCCCAGCAATTTGGGAGGCTGAGGCAGGCAGATCACCTGAGGTCAGAAGTTTGAGAGTAGTCTAGCCAGTGAAACCCTATCTCTATTAAAAGTACAAAAATTAGCTGGGAATGGAGGTGCATGCCTGTAGTCCCAGCTACTTGAGAGGCTGAGGCAAGAGAATCACTTGAACTCAGGAGGCAGAGATTGCAGTGAGCTGAGATTTTACCACTGCACTCCAGCCCGGGCGACAGAATGAGACTCCATCTAAAAAAAAAAAACCAAAAAACAAAAAAAAAAACCCTAAGTAATTCTAATTGTTTTTATCTCAACAGACTGATTCTTCTTTGTGATTTTTTTTTTTTCTTAGACAGGATCTCACTCTGTTTCCCAGGCTGGAGTGCAGTGGTATAATCATGGCTCACTGCAGCCTCAACCTCCTGGGCTCAATCAATCCTTCCATCTCAGCCATCTGAGTAGCTGGAACTACAGCCATGTACCACCATGCCTGGCTAACTTTTGTATTATTATTATTATTATTTTGGTAGAGACAGGGTTTTGCCATGTTGCCCAGGCTTGTCTTAAACTCCTGGCCTCAAGCAATGTACCCACCTCGGGATTACAGGCGTGAGCCACCGTGCCTGGCCCATATCCTATCTTCAATGTCACTTTCTGCTGGAAGATTTCCTAGATATGCAGTGCCCAGCTCCCTAGTTAGGTGAGTGCTCCTTACATTTATTTATTTATTCATTCAAAATATGTTTATTGAATCCTATTGTGTACCAGATACTGATCTAGGTGGTGGAGATACATCAGTGAGATAAAAAAGACATAAAACCCTGTCATGCTATGTCTTCCTATATTGTCCTTCTCTATATTTTCATATGTTATTACTATGGCTTGTTAATTGTTTTCTCATGAGATAGGGTGACTTTTTCATGCTTGTGAAACTCAAACTACTAATGGGCATAACAGATATTTAATAAGTATTTGATGAGTAAATGCATAAATGAGCAAAGTCTATAGTATTTTCTTGCTGAATTTCCCTTCAGCATCATGGGCCAACATCCTGGTTCTAACCTTCCCTCCCTTTTTGATGATCCACATTTCAGATACCTAGAGGTCTCATGTTCTTTTCTCTTCTTGCTTCCCAAATTACTATTCACTCCATACTTACTCATACTCCTTATTAACTCTTGGATTCCTCAATGGCAAGAGCCAGTGCTCATCTGTCTTTGTATTCCCAAAGCTTTGCTCATTACCTGGCATATAGTAGGTGCTCAACAAATATTGAGAAGGGTTGTGAAGCAGCTACTCACACCAAGAGCTTGAAGTCTTTGAATGTAGCTGACTGCGGAGGATTTCACCATACATAGGCTACGATCTACTTTGCTTATGGACAAACTTGGACCTGCTAACAAATATATATTTTGTGAAAACCATTCTGGATGAACAAGAAATTCTTGGGAGATCTGGGTCTCTAGTGGGATTTAGTTATTTACTACTTAAATAATGTAAATATTCCAGGTCAAAAACATATGAAATGAACAGTGGTCCTCATGTAAACATGCTATATTTATTAGCTCAGGAATAAAAAGTTCTGGGAATTAATTTCCTTAGAATCACACTGTTACCAAAAGTAGAGTAGCTGCTGCCTACACATAGTGTGTTTAGAGCTAATTTAGTCACTGTAGTTTATAAGGCTAGATTATTTTCTTGGATGAAAAACCAGCCTTGATCTGAGGCCTCTGTGTAGACACACTGCTAAGTGTTGCAATAGTTTACCTGGTTTCCTGGGTCTGGGTCTGCACACTCTTTTTGGAGTAGATGGTGCTACCGAAGCAACTCTCTATATAGATTTTGCACTGATCCAAGATCCCTGGGCCAGGCAGTCTGCACCAAACCAATCTCTTTGTTAGTCCCTCTCTGATTTTGACTTGTGCTCCTCATGACTCATGCCGCATTTCTAGTTTTTTTTTTCCTCTCTATTCCGGCATCTAAATGCTTTCCTGATTCCTTGTAACATAGTTCCTCCGAGATGGGGTCCATTCTTGCCTTTCACTCCCCATGTAGCTTATTACCTTTAGGAATTGAGATCTTCCCATTTTCCCTAGTTCTTACTGAAACGGGAAAACCTCCCTTGTCCCCTTCACTGGGTGTGAGATGGGAATGTGGGTCACTTCTTCAGTGCCCTGCTGCTCAAACCTCTAGGGAGAGCATGCAGACGGGCAGGTTATGGGGCTCCGACCTTACAGCAGTGTCTAGGGGTGAATGTTTAGAGTTGAAGCCCTAGTGGGCGTGTGTTACAGGGTGTTCTTTTGGTCTAGCCATCCGTAGGCAGCTTGTGTTAGCTCAATTAGACCGCTGCCTTATCGCAAGGACACTCTGTCCCAGGGTTCTTGCCTTGGTGTATAGGAAGGGTCGAATCATATATTAGTTTGGAGAATGAGTGCAAGGTTTTATTGAGTGGAAGCAGCTCTCATCAGATGGGGAAGCCAGAAGGAAGATAGTTTTCCCCTGGAGTTGGGTCCCTTAGCAGCCCGGGCTCTCCTCCGAATGCCCTGACCAAACTTCACTTCGTTCCACCAGCTGATGGCCTGCCAGCGTCTGTCGTGTGCTCTTCTGCCAGTGTGCTCCCCACCAGTGTGCTCACCCTGACATCCTCTTGATGTCCAGCCACTTGTGTCTTCTTCCGCTGATGTGTTCCTGTCGACGTCTAGCCACTTACGTGTCTGCCTGCTAGGGTCTTGGGGTTTTTATAGGTACAGGATGGGGGCGTGGCAGGCCACAGTGGTCTTGGAAAATGCAACATTTGGGCACAATGGCAGGAGTGCCCTGTCCTCACCTGGGTCCATGGGCACAGGCCTGGGGGGGTGGAACTGTTGCCAGGGACCCGCCATTCTCCTCCCAGCACCTCCCTGCCCCCCCTCCCCTCCTGTATCATCATGGCTCAGTCTTTGCTACTTAACTGCTGAACGTCTTGTTGACAACTTACCTACCTAGACATCTGCCTTTTAGGTGAGGCCCTAATTCTTGCTATCCCTGGTGATAAGGTTTAGCTGTGTCCCCACTCATGTGAAATGTAGCTCCCATAATCCACATGTGTCCTGGGAGGGACCCAGTGGGAGGTAATTGAATCATGGCGGTAGATTTTTCGCATGCTGTTCTCTTGACAGTGAATAAGTCTCAAGAGGTCTGATGGTTTTATAAAGGGTAGTTCCCCCTGCACACGCTCCCTTGCCTGCTGCCACATAAGAGGTGACTTTGCTTCTCCTTCGCTTTCCACCATGATTGTGAGGCCTCCCCGGCCATGTGGAACTGTAAGTCCATTAAACCTCTTTTTCTTTATAAATTACCCAGTCTTGGGTATTTCTTCATAGCAGTCTGAAAATGAACTAATACACCTGGGGTCTCTAGGATTTGGCTCTCCCCCTGCGTAGGATATTTTACTGCCGACGTAATCCGGGTAGGAACGTCTCCTTCCCCCTGCTAGTCGTCTCTTTGCTAAGCTTGGAAAGAGACTAAGAAAAAGAGAAAGAGAAAGAAATGGGATAGGGCAAAAGGGAAAAGAGATAAAGAAATTGGTTTGTAAATGGAATTATTTTTTCTCCACCTTCTCAGGTGGCTACCAGGAAGTAAGCAGAGGAAAGACAAGTATAAAAACCGATGTGGTATCATCATGAACTCGGAAACACTGGCCAGCTTTTCTTGCAGAAGGTCATATGGGTTCTCACTCGAGGATAAGATCTATTTCCTGAGGCTTGCTGTTTTAGGAAGTCTCATGCCTTCTATCCAAGCAGAAGAGCTACATAGCTCAACCCTCAGGCTACTAAAGAAACTTGTGTCTAACATTGTCTTAAGGTTGAAACTGAAACTCTGTCCTCTTCAGAGAGACATGTGTCAATTTCTGCCATCTGAGTCTTCACTTGTCTTCCAGGCCACCCATTCATGTGAAAGCAGTCTTGTATTTCAGCTGCTTTTTTCTTTTGAACGGTCTGTGCTGACCAAACTGCTCACTATCTTTCAATCTTCTTTGTGATCATTGGAAAGATTGGTGAAGTTACCCGCAGCCACCCAGTCAGAGAAAGCTAATTGAATTTACTTACAGCTACTTCTTTCTCTATGTTCAGCTGTAAGTAGACTAGTTCAGAACTTTGGGTGTTTTAGAAATACAATGGACCATCATTAAGTATAACATGAGTTGCTGCTATTGAGCATTTACTGTGAGATAGGCACAGTGGTGTGCTAATAAACTGCCTCAGTGAAACTAAAAACAAAACCCTGATTTGTATTGTTGCCCAAGTTCCGTGATGTAAATACTCCCACTGTGGTGAATTTCAAGCTACCAAAACTGGGAAGAGTTGAGAATCAGAATCTGAAAGAGACATGCAGAAGAGATATGCTCTCCCAAGCCAGTAACGGCTGTTCGAGCACACTGTAGGCATTTTACAAGTACCATCTTTTTCAGTTCCCATTGTATTCTCATGAAGTGGGTACTATTATTATCTCCATTTCACAGATTAGAAAACTGATATTCAGAGAGATTAAGCAACTTTCCTAAAGCACGCAGTGACAAAGCGGAATAGCAGATATTTGTATCTAAATCTGTGTACTCTGTGTCCATCAATGGACGTAAAATATCCAAGAATCTGTTCACATCATTCTTTTATTTACATGGAGCAAAGGAGAATCCTGAATCTACATCTATTCTCCTTAATTTTAAACTGTTCACAAAAAGATATTCTACCTTCGTAGAGCCAGAAGAAAGTAAAGAGTATTTTCCATTGTTATGCTTCTCCATTTCTCAGAGAAATACACTTTATAGACCTTTTCCTATGGAAGGACACAGAGATGATGGAAGGGTTGAGTGAACACCTCTTTTTGGCTTAGCTGATACTTTGTGATCCAGTCCTTCTTGAGCTTAAAAAGTATTGTTGAGTTTATTGTATAGTCTATCAATTCAAAGTTAAATTTGCTGGTACCGTAAATCCAATGTCTCCATGCACTGTAGAGGCTTCTTCTCTCTGGATGAAGTTTGTGTTTCATCTCGCCCAGAAATACTTATTTGCAGGGGTTGGGGGAGACTTGTACTCACCAATCAGGTATATTCATATTGTTTGTTACATTCAGAAGAAAGGGCTATGAGTCTCATTTAGGGACACACACACACACACACACACACACACACACATTTATCCACTAATTAGAGCTTTGTAAAGAGTGAATATGTTAAAAATAAGCTAAACCATTTTCTTGATCATTATAGCGATCAGACCAGTCATGTGTACAGAGAATGTCTCTGTCACTGGATCAAGGTTTAACGTTTTTTCTTTGGGATAAGTGTAGCAAGGGACCAAATTTTGACTTTGATAAAAATCTGATGGCCTTAGATTTTGTAAAAGTCAAATTTGTTGTGCATGAACAGCCTGGAACAGGATACATAAGTATGGAAAATGAATTAACAAAAGGACAAAAAAGACAAGTGGATTCACTCATGCTAATGCCTCCAGATGGTGCTGAGCACAGAGCACAGCCCTGTCCTTGACATATCTTGCATATGTATGTCTCATGTTTCAGAGGGCATATGAATAGCCCTCCTGCGTTCTGAAAACTTCCCCGTAGTAATGTAATTCCTAAGACCTTTACATCAAAAGGGAGTTGGAACCATTTCCTCTAAGCTGGACCTCTTTTCCCCTGTTTCCAGTTGCTTTTACTTGTTCTCTTCACCAATGCCAAAGGGAAGACTTACATGCTGAAGATCAGTGAGAGGTTGAGAGTATCTCTACAATCCCTGGGGATATATTGTACCTCAAATAGACCCTTTTTCCAGCTGCTCTTCCAAATTGGTAACTAGATCTGGGCACCACCACTGCTCATCCATTTCCATCCTGTTGCCTGGGTCTTCAACAGTAGCTTCTGATGAACGGTTTCCATGGCAACTCGAGTAACACCTCCAGTCTGCCACCTCCTAACTGCAGAGATGAAAAGGGTAAAGGAAACAAAAGCTAAGCAAAATCAGTCTTCAGTATAAGAGTTTAAAAGGAATGGCAGCTTAATCATCAATAATTATTTAATATCAACATCCAAATTGAATGGTCAAATTTTACTTCACCTTTGATGGTTAGAATTATTTTCTCTTTTGGCACCACTGGCAGATGATCTATCTTCTTTCTTTTGTTAATTGATTCCAATTTCTAGATAATAATGGCCTAAGATAATGTTTTTCAAGCTGGAGGTTAGGACTTTTCAAGTGATCATAGGTCCTTCTGATACAGAGAAAGAGCAGAGAATGGAAAACTGAAGATTCTCAAACAGAAACAACTAGCAGTCACCAGAATTGCCTTCCTCCAATTTTTTCACCTTTGCTTTTTTGTTTCTTGACTTCTTCACAAGTCAAAATAACAGCGAATGGTTGCTGACAGGAGAACGATGAGCAAAGCAAGAGATACCTTATAAGAAAGGATCATGGTGAAAAAGGTGGTTTTATACTACCATTTACTACTGCCTCCCAGACTTTACCTAATCACTGAAAGTTTGTGACTTATCTCTCAGAAATCCTGAGCTGTAGACCACATGACCTCTTTAGTATCTGAGTTTTATTCATTCATTTAGCTGATATTTAGTCTAACTTTATATGCCTGATTTACAGAGAAGAATACGACAGACAAGTTCTCCTAGAGATTGTAAAGATATCTTAGCTTTTTCTCCTCCAACCATTTGCTTACTTAGGGAGCTAAAATAATCTCAGTCAAACCAAGATACAGGCAGTAACAAAGAGACCAGGTTTGCTAAAAGTAACTAAGATTAGGAGTCTAGCTGTTAAGTAGGGTCTCACAGGACAAACTCCGAAGAGTATATTGTCCAGACTAGAGAAGTCCGCTGGGAAAAGTAAAGCAGGTATTCAACGGAGTTAGAGAGGACCTCATGGGTAGACAACAGAGCATATAAGCTCTGCTCCTGGAGAAGAGGTTCTCTGCTTCTTATTGTTTTTAGTGTTTGCTACCTCTCAGTGGCCTTAGTCTCACAGGCAATGACTTTGGCAAGAAGGATATCCTGGATCTCTACTGGAGCCATGATCCTCCTTGGGGGTGAGAATAAGAGGCATTGGGATCATTTTCTTCAGTTTTATATTTACTATTTTATGCAGACAGTTCTTTAGAAATAATTAACAAGTAAAAGTATATTTACACTGTGTTTCATATTTTCCTACATAATTACTTCTACTGGTACTCTTAATTTTTTTCATGTGGATTTGAGTTACCATCTTGTGGCATTTCTATTCAGCCCTTACCATTTCTTGTAAGGCAGGGCTGCTGTCCACTAATTCTCTCAATTTTTACTTACCTGGGGAATTTTTTTTTTTTGAAACAGGGTCTCATGCTGTCATCTGGGTTGGAGTGCAGTGGTGAGATCTCAGCTCACTGCAACCTCTGCCTCCTAGGCTCAAGCAGTCCTTCCACTTTGGCTTTCTAAGCAGCTGGGACTACAGGCGCCCACCACCATACCTGGATAATTTTTGTATTTTTGTATAGACCAAGTTTTGCCCTGTTGCCCAGGCTGGTCTCGAACTCCTGAGCTCAAACAATCCACCCACCTTAGCCTCCTAAAATGCTGGGATTGCAGACATGACTCACCACGTCGGGCAGGAAATGTGTTTATCTTGCCTGCATTTTTGAAGTATAGTTCTGCTGGATATAGAATATTTGCTTGACAGGTTTTTGTTATTTTAGCCCTTTGAATATGTTATCCCACTGCCTTCTGGCCTCCATTGTTTCTGATGAGAAGTCAGTTATTAATCTTATTGGGGATTCCTTGTATGGGATGAGTTATTTTTCTCTTGCTACTTTCAACATTTTCTCTTTGTCTTTTGACAATTTGACCATGATGTTTCTAGATTTGGATCTCTTTGAGTTTATTCTACTTGAGATTTGTTGAGATTTTTGAATTTGTAGATTAATGTTTTGTTAATCAAATTTGGGACATTTTCAACCATTATTTCCTTGAATATTTTTTCTTCTCTCTCCCTCTCTCTGTTCCTCCCTGTATTCCCACCATGTGGATAATGGTTTGATTAATGGTATCTCATAGGTCTCTGAGACTCTGTTCATTTTTCTTCACTTTTTTTTTCCGTTCTTCAGGTTGGACACACTATCTCCAGGCTTGTTGATTTTTTTTTTCTTGCCAGTTTAAATCTGCTTTTGAACAACTCTAGCGAAATTTTCATTTCAGTCATTTTACTTTTCAACTCCAGAATTTTCATTTGGCTCTTTTTATAATTTCTATATTCCCTATTATATTCTCCAATTGGTGAAGTGTTGTTGTCATACTTTTATGTAATGATTCAAACATGGTACCTTTTAGTTCTTTGAACATATTTATAATAGTGATTTGAAGTCTTTGTCTACTAAGTCCTATATCTAAGCTCTCTTATAGATGGCTTTTGTTGACTGCTTATTTTCCTGTATATGGGCTACATTAAATACAATACATTCCTGCTGTTTTGTATTTCTGGTAATTAAAAAAAAACTAGACATTTTAGATCATACTGTAGCCTTTCTGGATTTTGATCCTCCCAAGGAATTTTTATTTTTGCTCTTTTGTTTGTTAACTTGTTTAGTGACTTGTCTGAACTGATAAAATCTCTTCAATGTGTGGCCACTGAAGTCTGATTAGATTTTTAGATTTTTTAATTATTGTTTTTATTTTTGAGTAGGCTCCCTACTGGTCACACCTGAGTCAGCATAGCTGAATGGTCATCCAATGATTGCTCAGAAGTTTACCGTAAACGCCTTGAGTTAACAAGGTTTCCACCCTATGCCATGGGATCTGTGTGTGAGTTGGTGCATACATTCAAAGTTTAGACAGTTCACAATTCTACCTTGACTTTTACTTTCTGCTTGCACAGAGTCTCATGGTCAGTCAAAGGCCCCGGGGCCCTCTTGGTCTTTCTTGAGTATAAATGCAATCCTGTGCATGGGTACAATCTTCCAGATCCCTAGGAATATATCAGCACTTCTCAAAATCCTCGTGGCTGTCTCATTTTCCCTCTATGCCTCTTAAATTTTGGTTGGTCTCTTGCTTATCCCTACTAGTACTGCAGCCTTAGGCAGTTGGCTTTCCCAATGTTGTGTTTCCCAATTGTTTGTCACTACTAGCTGTCAGATTTGACCATGTCCCAGGTGTGGGATTTCTCTGGGGAGCTTCAAATCAAATCAACCCCCTGCATGACAGTGAGGCTGCCAGCCATCATGGCTACTGTATCATTGACCTAGAGGGGAGGAATGGGCACATCTCCAAACTAAAATGTAACAGATCCCATTGTTTGCACTAAGATTCAGTAGTTTTTCTTAAATATGTATGTTTCAATTTATCTATGCCTTTGGTTTTTTTCAGAGTTCTGAAATGATTGCTTTTGACAATTTTGCTAGTTTTATCAGTGCTTTTTAAGGTAGGATTTGCCAACGTTCTCACTCCACCATTCTGAAAGTGGCCAGCCCTCTCCACACTTTTGTTTGGGACTTGGTGCTACAATTAATTATAAGAAAATTCCAGCTACAAAAACCAGGTAAATGACTGCTTGGTATGGCAGCAAAACAATTGCAATTAAAAGTCTATTTGTATGACTTAAAAACTAATTAATTCAGTGTGAAACATAGGCAAGCAAGAAGTTTTCTAGCTTTTTCACCAAAAAGTGTTCAAGAACTAGCCTCCTTTTGGAATTCTTATGCTATTTTTTGCATATCCCAGTTGGTAAAGTCACTAAATTATTTTCTAATAATCTGTTTAAGGGTCTGTATTCTCCACTAAGCTAAATGCTCCTTAAAGTTGGTAAAGTCACTAAATTATTTTCTAATAATCTGTTTAAGGGTCTCTGTTCTCCACTAAGCTAAATGCTCCTTAAAATACAAATTGTGTTTTAATTACCAAAAGGGTCTTGTAATGTGTGGCCAGGGCTTCTAGTAGGTACTCAATAAATTTTTGCTCAGTATTGTTGAACATTGTAGTTAGAGGTGACCCAAGGCTGAGGACGATGCTAATAGTATCCAAAGTGTAGAACAATCTGGACTTCATTTTCAAAAAATCAACCTTTGGCATATCAATTTGAGCAATTAATTTGAGTTGTTCTTTTATACACATTCTGTTAGTAATTATATTTAACCTAATTTAGTATCGACTTTTGAGATATCTTCCTTTCAAGTAGCACATTCCCTAAAGAAAACTGCTAAAACCATTTGGGTATTCTGTTATGTTTAATGGCACCTCTGTGAGTTGTGTTAATGTCTGATGTATGTTTGTAATCGCTTGAATAAATTACAGTTATTAAGCATGTCAAGAATACCTGACATATAAAGCGCAGCACACTTGTTAATTAGAAAGTGATTAATTGCAAAGGATTTAATGTCACATTCTTTTTAGTACCAAATTGCCAACGTGTACTCTGGCTGACTCCTTCAGCTCCCCAAATCCCCCATGGGATCACCTCTATGCTGAGCTACCATCATTTGTGATAATCCTTCTGAATGTAGGGACAAGGGTAATTGTCTCCCTCTCTTCTCTTCATCTGAAGTGTAAGATTGACTTTCCACCTAATTTTAGATGATACAGCAGGCTGCTACAGGTAATGAGAGTTTATTAAAATTTGGGCATAATAAAAAGAAAATAACTAAATTGCATAAGGCGAGAGTGTGTGGGGTTCCTTCCTCACACCCGCTGTCTGCCTCACATGCAAACTAGCATTCCTGTGGCCAGGGGAGCTCTTCGTCCACCTCTGGAATTGCAATTGGCATCTCCGTGTCTCCAAGCCTGAGTCTATTCATTCCTGGCTCTAAAAGAGAAAAGGATTTTTTCCTTCATGCCAAACTAAGGCCTATCTTCTGAGTCTTCATTCCCTGACGCTGGATTGTTCTCTTTTCCCACCATTAAGCAACCTGAATATTTATCTCTTTTGAAGGATCCTTCATCTCCACCCACCAGAGTGTGGTCTAATCCTGTGATCTCCAACAGGACGATCCCTTAAATATGTAGCATCAGTATTATTTTTCAAAGCCAGGCTCAGTTCTTAAACAAAAGCAGTTATTTTATATAATTTTTTTAGTTCCTTCTCATTAAATATTCGTAAAACCTGGAGGTCCAGTCCTACATGCCGTCAGTTTATCACATGCTAAGTGATCTAGGCAAGGTGATTTTCTAGGTACCATGATAGTCACAAAGATGGTCTAGTTAAAATCCCTTAGAATATATGTTTGCATATGAAAAATACTTTCTGATGACTAACACTTGATAATTGTTAGGCAATTTAATGATCACATATACAGATACGGCCATAGAGGAAAGAGAGGTCCATTACAATAGAGTGTAGAGCTGGGGGATGTATGTAGATCAGAGAAGCCTTCATGGATAAGCTGGTATTTGAGTTAAATTTTGAGATATAAGTAGAATTTCAACAGATGGAATTTGAGAGGAAGCATTTCTGATGGAGGGAGGAAATTGCAAACACAAAGACATTGGAGTGAGAAAGAAGTGAGCATTCTTGGGAAGAGCTGAGCTACCCTTGTCATTAGCTACAGCCCTTGCCATTAGGCAAAGCGGCTGGAAGTGTAAGGAGTCTGGAATGAGAGTCACAGAGGGCCTTGAATATCTGCTAAAGAATTTGAATAGCTTTTCCACAAAGAGGAGAGAGAAGAAAACGGTGAGCAAATCTCTTAGATTACCAAAAGAGGATTGTGTAACCCTGTGGCATTTTCATTTGTTTCATCTGGTAGACTGATGTTCTCCATGTCAATGACAAGTTCAATAGTAAAATGTTGTGTTGGTTAAGGCTGCAGCACCTGGCAAATGGATTGCCTGGGGTGAGTGAGCAGAAACATCTGCTATGCTCCTAGAAAGTGTCATTTAATGAAGTAGATTATGCCAAGTATTGCACTTAAGGAAAGGGAATAGGAGGAGTGAGTTTAAGAATTTTCTCTGGGAGTTTTCACAAGAGTCACATTCAAGTACTTTGGAGTGTGGGGGAGTGGTGGGAAGGTCATTCCAGATTACACACATGAGTTATTTTTTTTTATTGAATGTGCCAATATAGGCAATGCTGATACTCTGAAGTTGTTATTCTTGTTTTAACATTTGCTTTTCTTTATCCCACCCTACCACTCCCATCAATGACCCAACCTAGTGCCTATTACAATGGTCTCTGCCCAGCAAGCCGATAGCTTCCTATGAACCAAGGGAAAGGGGAAGAGTTTCCAGGAGAGGAAATTCATTCTTCCCTTCTCTCTGTCTATAGCCTGGCCTCCAAGTAGAGGCATGTAATGTCTTAGTCAGGTTGTGCTGCTATCGGAAAATATCACACAATAGGAATTTATTTTTACAATTCCGGAGGTCGGGAAATCCAAGATCAAGGTGGCATTTGGTGTCTGGTGGGGGTCTTCTTGCTGCATCCTTACATGGCAGAAAGGCCAAATATTGTATCCCCATGCATCAGAAGAGAAGAGAATAAGCCCATTCCCTCAAGCCCTTTAGTAAGAAGGGCTCAAATCCCATCCATGAGGGTTCCACCCTCGTGATTTAATCACCCCCTAAATGCCTCACCTCTTAATAATATCACATTGATGATTCAGTTTCAACATATGAATTTTGGGTGACGCATTCAGACCATAGCAACTACAGCTGGTGGGTTGTGGTCTGCTATGGACTGGATGTTTGTATCCCCTTCCCCCTAATTTTATATGTTGAAGTCCTAATCGCCAATGTGACGGTATTTGGAGGTGGGGTCTTTGAAATTCTATTTAGAGGAGGCCTTGAGGGTGGACTCTCCGTGATGGGATTAGTGCTCTTATAAAAAGAGGAAAATATTTTAGCATATTCTCTCTCTCTCTCTCCTGCTCTCCATATGTATACCAAAAGAAGGCCATGTGAGAACTTAAGCAGAAGAAGGCTCTCACCAATAACTCAACCATGTGCAACTCTGCTGGAACTCTGATCTTGGACTTCCAGCCTCCATAACTGTGAGAAGTAAATGTTTGTTGTTTAAGCCACCTAGCCCATGGCAATTTGTTATCACAGCCCAAATGGAATAAGACTTGATCCATTTCTAGATGCAGGCAATAGTCTCAAAGATGTAGTTTGGTTTATAAAAAGTTAGAATCTCCTGCAATTTTGGTTGTTTACGGGGCCACAGTAAAGAGTATTGGAAATTAGGACTGACTTAGAAAGTCTGAGTGGTGCCAAGGATGAAGAAGAATGGATTGGGCAGAGTGGGGGAGCAAACGCAGCAACTCAGCAGACACTGGCAGGGAATGCAGACACTAGTTGGCAATACTGGTCAAGAATACTGGCAAAGGCTAGCGAGGGACTCTATTTCCTACTGCAACTCTGTCTTCCATACTTCCTCACTGTGTCAAAGCCCACAATAGAGAGTCCAGCAGGGAATGGAGCACCAGTCTCCAACAGCTGCTTGTCTTTTCATGGAATAAAACTCTCTTTTTGACCTGGAAGATTTCCTTCTCCTCTTTCTCATGTGTCTTATCATATATCAGCCCCTCATGTTGACACTGGACCCAGCTTTTCCTCTCTCCTCCCATTTCGGTGGTGTATGATTTCATTAGAGAGAAAATATTTTCTTTAGCACACCTCCGTCACCCAGCTGCTAGGCATTTTCCTTCCTCTGAGCAGAAAGCTTTTGCTGTTTTTAGGTGAGTCTTACCTCAAAGAAAGAGCAAGATGCCAGGTTGTGAGAGATGCTGGAGGCAATTCCTTGAGCCCTCTTTGAAAACATGTTTCTGGGAGGGTGCCAACCCCATTTTGCAGGGATGGCAGGGCTGCAGATGGAACCTGGAAATAAATGATTGCCCTGGGCCAACTCCACAGACAAATGATGAGCTAATTTCTGCTCAGTAAGAGTGTTCTGTATTTGCTGATCAGAAGCTGCCAACAACTTCAACTTCATATGCTTAGCACCGTATCCCCCCCCCCCCTTATGTCTCTTTGGCTCCATTGAATGTTTAAATAGCCCATTTCATTAAGCCTTAGGCAGAACAGTGTGATGTCATTTATTCATAGCTGAGGTGGTAATCAAGCTAATGAAGGAAGACACAGGAAGGAGAGAGAGTCAGCTGAACTTAAGGGTAAAACATGGTGTGGTCTGGTGCGTGTGCATATGTGTGTTCAACTCTCCATTATTCACATATTTCTCTGCCTCTTTGTGGATTACTTGAAACACATTTTATCCCTAGTTGACTTTCCATTTAGAAAATGTCTTGCCGTTCTCTTCTAGTATGTCTTTTTTGTTTTTTTTTTTAACTCAAGGATGATACATTTATATTGTCATCTAGGCAAAACACAATTAGAAATGGGTGTCGACCACCTCAAAATCTGTAATGTTTTCTTTTCTTTTTTTTTTTTTTTTTTGGAGACAGAGTCTCGCTCTATCACCCACCATCACCCAGGCTGGAGTGCAGTGACATGATCTCAACTCACTGTAACCTCTACCTCCCAGGTTCAAACAATTCTGCTGCCTCAGCTGCCAGACCAGCTGGGATTACAGGTGTGTGCCACCATACCCAGCTAATTTTTGTAATTTTTAGTAGAGATGGGGTTTCGCCATGTTGGACAGGCTGGTCTCGAACCCTTGACCTCAAGTGATTTGCCTGCTTCAGCCTCCCAAAGTGCTGGGATTACAGGGATGAGCCACTGCACCTGGCCACTGTAATGTTTTCTAGAACCAAAGATGAATGTTTATGATTTGTTGCCTAACATTTTGAAATGATCTGTTTTAACTGTTCATTTTCACACCAATGATAACCAGGCATCTAAATTAAAGTACAAACCAGCCTACTGTTAGAATAAAAGAGACCAAATTATATTTCCCAACTTGCATGCTGTTACAATTTCTGTTTTAAAACAGTTTTATTGAGATAGAATTTATGTATCATAACATTCAGTTCACCCATTTAAAGTATATCATTTCATGATTTTTAGTAACTTCACAGACATGGGTAACCATCACCATAGTCAATTTTAGAACATTTTCTTCACCTGAAAAGGAACCTCTGTACCTTGTAACTATCATTCCCTAAGCCCCCTAACCCCCAATCACCCAGCCCTAAACAACTACCATTCTCGTCTCTGTCTTTATAGATTTAATGTCTTTGTTCTGGACATTTCCTGTGAATGGAATCATAATTGGTCTTTTGTGATTAGTTACTTTCACTTAGCATATTTTTAAGGTTTGTCTATGTTGTCGTATTATGTATCAATACTTCATTCCTTTCTGCAGCTGAATAATATTCCATTGAATAGGCGTACCACAGTTTGTTTATGTATTTGTCAGTTGATACACATTTGGGTTGTTTCCACCTCTTGGTTATTATGAATAATACTGCTGGGAACATTTGTGTTTAAGGTTTTGTGTGGACTTTGCTTGCTGTTATAATTTCTATTGTCAACTGTAACTATTGTCATTCATCCAACCACTCATTCATTCATTGTCTGCATCAGAAATAGTGGACATTATTGGTGTCTTGCCCAGTCCATACTGATATAAATAAATGATTGAATAAATAGATCTGTGTGGGGGAGTAGACAAATCAATGCAGAAGATTTCCACATAATATTTATAGATATTCCATACATATCTATGTAGAACCGTAACTTCCCACTCTTTAAATGTGGACTGCACGTAATGACTTCCTTCCAAAGCTTATAGTATGGAAAGGACGCATAAAAGAGTAACTTTACAGTGTAGAAATCCCATAAACACTACCTCAGCCAGGGGGATCAAAGTTAACATCAATGGTGATAAATTGTATTGATTGCATGTACCCCGATAGGATGTGATGAAATGACATTTTACTTATGTGCTCTTCCTCCTAAAGACACATAACCCCATTCTAATCATGAGAAAAACGTCAGACAAGTTCCAGATGAGGAACATTCTACAAAATGCCTAACATGTATTTCTCAAAACTGTCAAAGTCATCAAAAACAAGGGTGGTCTGAGAAAATGTCACAGCCAAGAGGAGTCTAAGGAGATGTGATGACTAAATATGATGTGGTGTCCTAGACAGGGTCCTGAAATAGAAAAAGGACATTAGGGAAAAACCAAGAAAAACTCAACAAAATATAAACTTCAGTTAATAATAATATATCAGTATTGGTTCGTTGATTATGACAAATGTATCTACTAATTTAAGACTAATACTGGCAAAACTGGATGTGGGGTATGTGAACGTCTGTATTTTTCTGTAACTTGAAAACTATTCTGAAACAAAAATATTTAAACAACAGATAGAGCCACTACTGTTAAAAAAAAAAAAACAACACAGATTCATTGGTTCCCTAATTTTTATCGTCTTTTGTAGATATTAATTTCTCTTCAGCCAGAGCATTAGTGAATACTAGCTGTAACAACTTCTCTAAGGTGAAGAAATCAGCTTGATGATGCCAAAAAGAGAGAGAGAAAGTGGCGGTGCTCTGGGGTTTAGAAAACCTTACTCCAGTATCTGATTTCCCATGTGATCAGCAGCAGCTACTTCATCTCTCTAGGTCTCAGTGTTCTCACACAACGGTGAATGTGTGGGTTGAAATGGATGAATGGCAAGGTCGCATCTTGCCTGAGGTCCTAAGCTTCCACTTGCTCTGGCTGAAACTCTCGGAGCTGGAATGCTTAACAGCTCTTTCTATCAATACCCCACATTTGGCTCATCAGCATATCCTGTGGTCTCTACATCACTGCTACTGCTGGGTCCGAGCAACCACCCTTCCTCCTGGGATTACTCTTTTCCTTGCTTCTCTCCTTACCTGCTCCCAATCACTGATACAGGAACCAGAATGTCCTTTTTAAACAAAAGTCAAAGCTGGGTGCAGTGGCTCATGCCTGTAATCCCAGCACTTTGGGAGGCCAAGGCAGATGGATCACTTGAGGTCAGGAGTTTGAGACCAGCCTGGGCAACATGGTGAAACCCTCCTCTCTACTAAAAATACAAAAAATTTAGCCTAGCATCATGGTGCATGCCTGTAATCCAGCAACCTGGGAGGCTGAGGCAGGAGAATCACTTGAACCTGGGAGGTGGAGGTTGCATTGAGCCGAGATTGTACCACTGCTTTTCAGAGCCTGGGCAACAGAGGGAGATTCAGTCTCAAAAAAATAAAAAATAAAAGGTCGGCCGGGCACAGTGGCTCACACCGGTAATCCCAGCACTCTGGGAGGCCGAGGAAGGCAGATCATGAGGTCAAGAGATCGAGACCATCCTGGCCAACATGGTGAAACCCCATCTCTACTAAAAATACAAAAAAAAAAAAAAAAAAAAAAAAAATTAGCCGGGTGTGGTGGCACAGGCCTGTAATCCCAGCTACTTGGGAGGCTGAGGAAGGAGAATCACTTGAACCTGGGAGGCAGAGGTTTCGGTCAGCCGAGATCGTGCCATCGCACTCCAGCCTGGGCAAGAGGAGCAAAATTCTACCTCAAAAAAAAAAAAAAAAAAAAAAAAGAAAAGATCAAAAGGTGACCCTTCTCTGTACAAAACACTCTAATGACTTCCCATCTCATTCATTGGAAGTGCCAGTCTTTTTTGAGTGTCACCTAAAGTTCTACATAATCTGGACGTCTATCTTCTACTCTGTCCCCTTCAGTTACTCTTTCCGCACCAGCCTCCATGAGTAACATGAAGTACACTGATGCCTCAGGGCCTTTGAATTGCTACTCCCCTTGCGTGAGATGCTCTTTCCCTGGTGAGCTACGTAGTTTGCTCTCTTACCTCTTCCAGTCACTCAGCTAGAGAGGCTGTTCTTGGACCCCTCTCTGTAAAACAGCAATCTCCTCTCCATTGCACCTCCAGCAAAACCTTTCACCTCCCCTTCCGCTGCTTTATTTTTATCTACAGCATTTACCATCATCTGATGACTCATATATATTTGTTTGCTTATTTTCAAGTCTTTTTTACTTGAGAATATACGAACCTTGAGGTACAGGGACTTTATTATGTTCACTGCCGCATTGCCAGTACCTAAAACTGCACCTGGCACATAGTAGTTACTTAATAAACATGAGTTGAGTAAAAGAGTAAGTGACTGAATGCTGAATAGATAAGTGAAAAAAAAAGCTTCCAAGGATCAGTAACTTATCTTCAGCTATACCGCCAGTGCCTTGGTACGGGTGGAGCCGGGGAAGGCTCCTTCCTTTCTGCTTTCTGCTGTGTCACATCCTTTCTCTGTGGCCGTGGGCATGGATCGATCTCCTTGCTTTAGTAAGAACAAGGCAAAGGAGAGAAATAAGTGTTTAAAAATGAATCAGTTCAAATCTGGAAATGTTAATATTGCCACTCACCTCACACACTGCATTTAGCTTTTGTGTTTTCAGGTTTTCTCCCTCAATAGACTACAAGCAACTCACAGAAAAGGGCTGTGTCATTCAGCTCTGTATCCCTCGTCCCTCAAATAGTGCCTTGCACATACTAGCTTCTTTAGTCACTATATGTTGAGTCTATTTGAATCAATAAAAGAGAAGTACCAAGGACTTCCACTGGCAGGTTGCTGAAAGTTCTTTTCTCTTTCTCTTTGGTTTTAAGTTAAGAGCCAAGAAGTTTGTCCGCAAGGACATGCCAGCGGGGGTGCAAACATGACCTCAGGGAGCCAGCAAACACTAACGGCCCCTTCGTGGAATGGAGACGTGAAGACAGCCCCACCAGGGTTTAAGTCCAGCTCCGTTACTAGTTGTGGAAACTTGGGAAATATACTTAAATTTCCTCATCTGCTAATAACCTTATTGGTAGATATTATATGATGCTCAAGTCTTACAGTAGGAAGTGGCTCAGCTGAGATTCAAATTGAGGCAGGTGATGCTGGCTCCAGAGTCCACCCTCTTAAAGATACTGTGCCCTACCGAAAAATAAGCTCTAAAGGATGAGTCTCCATTTTTAAACATGAGGTATCAAAAAATGAGGTATCACTTGAGTCTAAACTCATGTACTCGGGGCAAGAAAAATTTCAGAGGACAGGATATCAGAACACAGGGTGTTGTTTAGAAACTGCCATGGAATTGTGATGAGGCATATGTGATTCGGTCCACACAGAGCACGCAGAACGGGGACCGGGGCACAGGAAACGCTTTCCAAGCTATGGCCATCATCATCACAGTTTTTTATTTAATTTAATTAATTAATTAATTTGTTTTCATAGATTTATGGCCCACAAGTGCAGTCTTGCTACATTGGTATATTGCACAGTGATGAAATCTGGGCTTTTAGTGTAATCATCACACAAATAGCGTACCTTGTACCTGTCAGGTGGTTTCTCATCCCTTGCCCCCTCCCACCCTCCCACTTTTCTTAGTCTCTAATATCTATTATTCCACTTTCTCTGTCCACAGTACTTATTATTTAGCTCCCACGTATGAATGAGGGAATGCAGTATTTGATTTTTTGTTCTTGTTTCTGAGTTATCTCACTTAAGAGAATGGCTGCAAAAGAAATGATTTATTTCTTTTTTATGATGCATTTGTTTTTATGGTAGAGTAGTATTTCATAGTGTGTGTATCACATTTTATTTCTTTTCTGTTTTAACCATTTTAAAATGTATTTATTAACTAGAACATGAAAGAAATATAGACAAAAATTAATGGAATATGAAACAAAACAAAAATGTCTGTTAAAAATAAAATAGTTGGTCTGATAATGAGAGTAAATTGTAAAAATATATTTTTTCAGATCAAAACCAAATAGAAATTCATTATGTTTGAGAAATAAATTCCAAGCAGAAGCCATGGAAAGGTTTTAGAATTAATTTGATAATACTAATAATAAAGAGGAGTGTGTCATCTGAACACATTGCAAAATCCTTGAAGATCTTGCGATTTTAGATAAAACAGTGGCATTAAGTTAACATGAAACACACACTAGACCACTAGAAAAGGGACATTTTTGACAAACTGGTTAATGAAACTCATGAGTCAATGAAAACTTTTTAAAAAAAATCTTGAAATTCCTAGGCTGGGCGCAGTGGCTCAAGCCTGTAATCCCAGCCCTTTGGGAGGCTGAGGTGGGCGGATCACCTGAGGTCAGGAGTTTGAAACCAACCTCACCAGCATGGAGAAGCCCTGTCTCTACTAAGAGTACAAAATTAGCAGGGTGTGGTGGTGGGATTGAATCTATAAATTACTTTGGGCAGTATGACCATTTTCACAATATTGATTTTTTCCTAACCATGAGCGTGGAATGTTTTTCCATCTGCTTGTTTCCTCTCTTATTTCCTTGAGCAGTGGTTTGTAGTTCTCTTTGAAGAGGTCCTTCACGTCCCTTGTTAGTTGTATCCCTAGGTATTTTACTCTCTTTGTAGCAATTGTGAATGGGGAGTTCGCTCATGATTTGGCTTTCTGTTTGTCTGTTATTGGTGTATAGGAATGTTTGTGATATTTGCACATTGATTTTGCATCCTGAGACTTTGCTGAAGTTGCGTATCATCTTAAGGAGATTTTGGGCTGAAACAACGGGATCTTCTAAATATACAATCATGTCATCTGCAAACAGAGACAATTTGACTTCCTCTTGTCCTAGTTGAATACCCTTTATTTATTTTTCTTGTCTGATTGTTCTGGGCAGAACTTCCAATACTATGTTGAACAGGAGTGGTAGAGAGGGCACCCTTGTCTAGTGCCAGATTTCAAAGGGAATGCTTCCAGTTTTTGCCCATTCAGTATGATATTGGCTGTGGGTTTGCCGTAAATAGCTTTTATTATTTTGAGATACATTCCATCGATACCTAGTTTATTGAGAGTTTTTACCATAAAGGGCTGTTGAAGTTTGTCAAAGGCCTTCTCTGCATCTACTGAGTTAATCATGTGGGTTTTTTTCTTTGGTTCTGTTTATGTGATGTATCACATTTATAGATTTGCATATGTTGAACCAGCCTTGCATCCCCAGGATGAAGCCAACTTGATCATGAAGGATAAGCTTTTTGATGTGCTGTTGGATTTGGCTTGCCAGCATTTTATTGAAGATTTTCACATCAATGTTCATCATGGATATTGGCCTGAAATTTTCTTTTTCATTTGTGTCTGTGGCAGGTTTTGTTATCAGGATGATGTTGGTCTCATAAGGATTCCCTCTTTTTGTATTGTTTGGAATAGTTTCAGAAGGAATGGTACCAGCTCTTCTTTGTATGTCTGGTTGAATTCAGCTGTGAACCCATCTGGTCCTAGACTTTTTTTGGTTGGTAGGCTATTAATTGCTGCCTCAACTTCAGCCCTTGTTATTGGTCTATTCAAGGATTCAACTTCTTCCTGGCTTAGTCTTGGGAGGCTGTAAGTGTCCAGGAATTTATCAGTTTCTTCTAGATTTACTGGTTTATGTGCATAGAGGTGTTTGTAGTAATCTCTGATGGTAGTTTCTATTTCTGTGGAATTGGTGGTGATATCCCCTTTATCATTTTTTATTGCATCTATTTTATTATTCTCTCTTTCCTTTTTATTAGTCTGGCTATTGGTCTATCTATTTTGTTGATCTTTTCAAAAAACCAGCTCCTGGATTCATTGATTTTTTGAAGGGTTTTTTGTGTCTCTCTCTCCTTCAGTTCTGCTCTGATCTTAGTTATTTCTTGTCTTCTGCTAGCCTTTGAATTTCTTTGATCTTGCTTCTCTAGTTCTTTTAATTGTGATGATAGGGTGTCGATTTTAGATCTTTTCTTGCTTATCATATGGGCATTTAGTGCTATAATTTTCCCTCTAGACACTGCTTCAAATGTGTCCCAGATATTCTAGTACGTTGTGTCTTCATTCTCATTGGTTTCAAAGAACCTTTTTATTTCTGCCTCCATTTCGTTATTTATCCAGTAGTCATTCAGGAGCAGGTTGTTCAGTTTCCATGTAGTTGTGAGGTTCTGAATGAGTTTCTTAATCCTGAGTTATTTTCTTTAAGGATGTAGTCTGAGAGATTGTTTGTTATGATTTCTGTTCCTTTGCATTTGCTGAGGAGTGATTTACTTCCAATTGTGTGGTCAATAAGTGTGATGTGGTGCTGAGAAGAATGTATAATCTGTGGATTTAGGGTGGAGAGTTCATTAGATGTCTATTAGGTTCACTTGGTCTAGATCTGAGTTCAAGTCGTGGATATCCTTGTTAACTTTCTGTCTCGTTGATCTGTCTAATATTGACAGTGGAGTGTTAAAGTCTCCCACTATTATTGTGTGGGAGTCTAAGTCTCTTTGTAGGTCATTAAGAACATTATGTATCTGGGTGCTCCTGTATTGGATGCATGTATATTTAGGATAGTTAGCTCTTCTTGTTGCATTAATCCCTTTACCATTACGTAATGCCCTTGTCTCTTTTGATCTTTGTTCAAAAACCTGGTCTTCAAATCTGAAATTCTTTCTTCTGCTTGGTTTAGTCCATTGGGAAAACTTACAATTGTATTTTGAAATTCCTTAGGTGAGTATTTCAATTCCAGAAGCTCTGATTGATTTCTTTTTAAGATGTTTATCTCTTCCCGCATTTCCTGAATTGCTTTAGAAGTTTTTTTGTGTTGTCTCGGATCTCATTGAACTTCCTTAAAATCCATGCTGTATCTTTCTTTTCATCATCACTATTTAGGAGCCATCTCAGGTACCATTTCTTCAGCCTGTTTGTCTGGTCAGCATGTCTACTTGCAGGGGCTTCCCAGCAGTTCTAAACAATAGGGACTATTTCCTTTGAAAATAAGCTCTTTATTAATGTACTGAGCTTGTGTCAGGAGAAAAAGGAAACTTTTAAGTGGCAGGCAGAGAAAAATAAAGGTTGTGGGGAAAAAGAAAATACCAAAAGTTTAGAATGTCATCTGCATCAGGGCCACAAATCACAGCTTCCTCTAGTTTGGTTCCATGGCCTGGTGTTGATTAGATCACAGAACCTCAGAGTAGGATGAGCTATTGAAGATTTCTCAATGTTGCACCGTTTCCTCTCACACCCTAATGACCTGGTAAATATCCCTAATCCCCGCACTTTCCTCTTACATCATATGGCAGAAAGCAGAGTCATGTAGTAGAATATGGGCTTTGGAATCAAATTGATCTGGGATTGAATTCCTTTTCTGCCCCTCTGAACTCTGTGATATTAGGCAAGTTGCCCTTTTCTGTCG
Organism: Ateles fusciceps; assembly: GCA_036589455.1. NCBI lineage: Eukaryota > Metazoa > Chordata > Mammalia > Primates > Atelidae > Ateles > Ateles fusciceps. The sequence goes on from JAZHEH010001979.1 coordinate 9,989,427, forward strand.
CAGTTTCTTTATTAGGAAAATAAACATAGCAATAGCTACATTTTAGGGCTTTTGTCAAGAATAAATGACAAAATTACCAGGTTTGCTAGTGTAATATTTGGCACACAGGTGTTCAGTAATGGCTCGTAGTATTTTCTCCATCTTGAGGCTAATTTTCTTTTGGATACTCTACTTTATCAATGCCCTTATGAAGGTAATGCCTAGAATGAAACATAATTCTCCTGATACCATCTCAAATATGGATAAACACATATACACACATAGGCTTGTTATGCACAAGGCACTGTGCTAAATACTTTGCATGCAATATCTTATCAAAGCATTAAAGAAGTCTTTGAAATGGCATAGTGTACCATTTATAAATGAAGAAGGTGAGATTCAGAGAGGGTATATCGCTTGCTCAGGGCCACACGCTCAGCTGTGGGCAGGTAGCTCAGGCTAAGGATTAGCTTCTATGGGTGAGGAGCTGGGGCAAGGAGGTAGAGTGCCAGGAAGGCAAGCCTGATCAGAGTGTTTCAGAAAGAGCTGCATTTTAAACCCTGGCAGCCATGTGCAAGAGGTAAGTCCACAGGGCCAAGCAATATTGGCTGTCTTGGGACCTAAACAGTAGTATTTGGTGGATAAACAGGGTGGTAGTGTTGGAAAATTGGGATGGAGATAGGGTTTCTTGGACTAATTGTATGACTTTACTGGGCTAATTGTACGGGCTGGTGAATGCATGTGTAAGTGAGGATGAACTGAAGGACCTACATCAAGGCAGACATTAAACGGGGCCTTTCACAAATGACTCTTTATTTATTCTACATATCCTGTGTGAAGTTAGATTTAGATTTTTCAGGGCCTGAAACAAGATGCCTCTGCCATATGGGGAAAGTCTTGTTTCCTTAATGCTTACAAAGCTCTCTCCAAGGATGATGAAGCTGTCTTTGCCACAATCAGAGACTTACTTAGGTTGACTGCTACAGAAGACTTTCTGCTTTCTCGCCTTCTTCTAGGGCTGGGCCTCCCAAGTGAGTGGACACATGATAGGAAACGCTCCTACTGCAACCTGAAGGCCGATGACTGCTGAAATGCAGGTCTGGTGAGTCTGTCTTGATGACACCCAGGTTCGGTCCTGGAGGCTCTTTCTTTTTTCCTCTCATCTTTTTCTTTGCAGCTCTGTCACTGCTTAATGGCACTCCACCTCCACCACCACCAGGTCCTGGGAGATATAAAAGCCGGGTCTAGGATATGGAACTAAGATGAGGAGCTAATTCAGTTCAGTCCAACAGCTGGTTAATTCAGACACATTTGGTTGAGATTCTAATAGCAAATCCAGGCCCCCGACCTCAGGTGGGGGTACTTATTTCACTACTCAGCCTGCGTTTCCAGGTTAGCTCTATGCTGATCAAATATGCTTTGGTGAAGACATCTTTATATTTTGTTCCTCAATTTTGTTTCTCGAAACAAACTATGCTTCTCTCTAAAATGTTACTCAAAAATTTTGACGTGACTTTAAACATTTGCTAACAGGAAGTATATACATATACATAAGATATGTATGCATGTGTGTACAAATACACACACACACACACACACACACACCCCTTGGTATTTCATATAAGTTCCATATGAATACTTAGTTGCTTTCATATTGCTTGGAATTGCTGACATCAGGGAGAAGCACTCTGTCTTTCATTACAAAGATATAATTATAAGAACTACTGATGATTTGTAACCAATAAAGGACTAACAGTGACAAGTCTAATTAGGCATTGAAAGAGAGTGATGATCCATATTTAGCTGATTCTGACTCTTACTGAATGAGAATTTTTCTGAACACAAACTATTCATATTTACTTAAATATCAAGGAAAATTTAATGAATGAAAAAAGCATGGGCTTTGTTGTTCCCATGATAAAAATTATACATATATATGTGTGCATATATATGTATATGTGTATGCATCTATCTGTTTTATTTTTGTTTTTAAGACAAAAGGGAATTGGAAAAATGGAATAAACATACTTTTTGGTATGTCTTACACTAAAAACAACTAAAAACCCTGGACATTATGTATAAAACAAACATAAGATGGCTCAGAAAGGTATGCAGAAGGCAGACTGGCTAAAGACTTTGGGACTCAAGGAATTACTGTGTTTTCTTTTGGATCTGAAGAAGCTGGCAACCCAGAAATGCCAATAGGCACAAACAAAACCCAAAAGCTCTAAGAAAAGCCTACTCTCCCTAGCCAAAGAACTAGTGAAAGGGCAGCCTAGCAAGACAGACTTTTAGACACGAATCGCTGTACTCCAGCCAACACCGTAGAAAACACTGTGGTCCCACTCTACTTATGCTAGCAAAGGCCAAGTAGGGAGCCCAGATTTCCACCCCCAGCAGGCTATAATGAAGTGCCCTAGCTTCTCCCCTGTAATGGGGGATGATGTCCAAGAAGGTGTAGTAGGGAAGTGGAATCTTGATTTCTCCTGGGTGATACAAAAGGCATCCTACCCCTTCCTTGGGAAGGTGTCAGAAGAGGCCTAGGACACAATCAAGGATTTTACCACTGCCTCGTTTTAAAGAGGTTCCTCCCACCCTCCACCAGTGGAGGTCACATGGGGGAGTAGTAAGGAAGCACTCCAGTGCCTCCGCCCCTGCCCCATCAGTAACTAGGAGCAACTCCTTGAGTGCCAGCAGAGGCCAGAAGGAGAACCTGGATTTCTGTCCCTACCTGGCAGTAACAAGGTGACATCCCCATTTTCCTGTTGGAGCAGGATCAAAGAAAGCCCGCTAGATCAGAAGGTTTAAGTAAGCTCTGGAGTCTCATAACATAATACCCCAGATGTCCAGTTTTCAATCAAAAATCACTTGTCTTACCAAGAAGTTAGAAGATCTCAACTGAATGAAAAAGGTCATTCAATAGGTGTGAACAGCGAGATGGCAAAGATGTTAGAATTACTTGACAAAGATTTTAAAGCAACCATTGTAAAAATGCTTCAGTGAGCAATCATGAACACACTTAAACAAAGTAAAGGAGTTAGCTCCAAAAGACTTGGGTAAAAAAACTTTATAAAGAAAACATTTTGAAAAACTGTTGTGAATTTCTCCAGAGATGACAGTAAGTTCAAGGTTTTATTCTAACTTCCTAGGAAACCTCACCATCACTAACAGACAAGTAGAGAATAAAGAGGAGTGGTGAGTCAGCATCCAGTCTTGGCTCCTGAGAAGGCTAATGTGGCTGAGAGGGAGAGAGACCGAAGCGTGCATCAGGCCCAGTGGGTGGTCTGGGGTGAGTGCTTGACAGGTCAAGAGTAGATAGTACTGCGTTAGTATCAAAGTCCAGAAGAGAAGACAAAAACAGAGCTGGAGAGTTCTGTTCATCTGAGGATACTACACTGGACATTGCCTCCAATTAAACAGCCTGGGGCTAGTGTTCAAGGTAGCCAACCAGATAGGAGGGGATTCTAGATGGAGCAGTGCTGGGAGTGTTTCCTAAAACAGAGATGTGGGCAGGGCCAGGGAGGGTGAAGCAGTTAATCTGAACTAAATCATAAAACTATGCAACTCTTGTGCAATTGGGAGTAGGCACAGGGGAAGTTATTTAATGTTAAAGCCACTAATAATCTTCCTTATGTACGGAACCATAGTTTTTTACTCTGTCATCCAGGGGTGGCAGAGGACAAAGTCTGATACCTCCCCTGGTGTCTCGACTATCCAATACCATGCCCATCAAGTCCTGGACACTAAATTTCCCACTTTGCTTCATGTATTTCATTATGCCTTAATGCCATTTTCCCTTAATGGTTTGTGTTTTTAACCTCCTGGAAGGTGGCAGCAGGAGGTAGTAGGTGGTGGTGGTAGAGGAAAAGGCATAGGGCCAGTGAGGGACTGTGAACGGGCTGCTCACCTCCTGGCGCCTGTGGCTGTTCCGTCACTGCACCGCACATTGTTGGACCCCTTTGACCTCGTTATTATATGTGACCGCTCATGCTGATCAGTCTTCATTGTTGTTGGTACAGTTTCTTGCTTTTGAAGAATTATTTGGTGTACTCGCAGTTCCTTCTATTGATTCTTTCACACTTATACAGCAAGAATGAGCTACATAGGTAAGCTTTTTTGTTGTTTTTTTGCTTTTTTGTGTGTGTTTGCTTGTTTTTGAGACAGGATCTGGAGTGCAGTGTTGTGATCACAGCTCACTGCAGCCTTGACCTCCCAGGCTCTAACAATCCTCCCACCTCAGCCTCCTGAGCAGCTGGGACTATAGGGACATGACACCACATGTGATTAATTTTCAATTGTTTTGTAGAGACGGGGTTTCACTATCTTGCCAGGGCTCATATATAAACTTTTTAGACAGAAATATACTGGGCAGAAGAAAGATAATTTTAAAAATATCAAATTATACTCTTACCTTCTACCATACACCAAAAACTATTCCAGATTAATTAAATGTTTACATATTAATAAAAAACTAATTTAAAAATGCAGGTGATTATGAGTAAGAAATATATTTCTGAGAATAACAAGAAAGATAAAAACCATAGAAGAAAATACTGAAATGGTTTGAATTACATTAACCTTAAAAATGTCTGCAAGTCTTAGCTATCTCTAGGTAGTGATATTTAGGTGAGAGTAGTTCACTTACCTAATGCTTCTCTGTATTTTACATTCTTTTATAAACATACAAAAATTATTTTATATGTTCCATATAATAAAACAATATTGAAAGTCAAACATCAAACAGAGGAAAAATAATTGCAACATATAGATTACCTTTCAGCATATAATATGTAAAGAATTCTGACACATCAATATGAAAAATACTCAGTCCCCAATAGTCAGTTCCTCACACGCTGTTCATCTGAGGACTCTGGGTAAAAATATTCACAAAATAGAGTATTCACAAAAGAGGCATGACAAATGGGTATGCAAAAGAAATAATGCTCAATGTATTACCTATTTTTAAAAATGCAAACTAAAACACTAGGATGCATTCTAGCGGGTGTCTGTCAGAATGCCAGAGATTAAAAATAATTTCATACATAGTTAGGGGCCTTGTAAATTGATATAATCTTTTCGAAAAGCAATAGGGGGATGAGTCATAAACAGTTTGTTTACTTTTGAATAGCAATTCTACTGCTAGTAATTGATTTTCAGAAAATTACCATAAATGTGTTAAAAATTCAGATTCTATCCACAGAATTTTTTCCAACAAAAAAAATTTAATGTACTCAATACAGGGGATTGGTTAAGTAAATTAGGGTCTATTCATTAGGCAAAACAAACAAAAACAATGCTTTATAAGTGAATTTTCAGGAAACTGTCTGATATGAGAAATATGCAGAATATTTTGCTTAAAAAAAGTAGTATATTAAATAGCATTTTTTTTTAAAGTCACATAAACAAGAGACGAGATAGACACATCAAGTGTGAATAGTGGTTATGTTAAGTAGGGAAATTAGGTTTGATCCCTTCTGCTCCTTTATTTGGCTTATTTTTGTTATATGTATTTTTTCAATTAGCATATATTCTATGGGAAAATACTTAAATGGTTTTTTTGAAAAGTTGGCAGCCAGCATGAGGAGATAAAATAGGCCGCACTCTTTGTATAGCCTGTCACCCTTTCACAAAGGAGTGATATTATTTTGCTGACAGCCCTGAAGACCACTCAATCTCACATTGCAAATCTGTCCATGATCAGAACCAAATCCAGCTCAAGGACTCAAGGAGAGAATTTCAAAACGTAATTTCTTCTCCTCCAAGCTCAGGAGGACAAATGCAATTGTCTTCTGTGCAACAGGGAGGGAAAAGCTAAGGCTCAGAAGCATAAATGCTGCAGTAATATTTTTGTCCACAGATTCAGAGAGAAAAATCCAGCCTAGGAAAGACACTCCCTTGGTTTGTGCATTGTGAATTTCTTAGAAAACTTCAGGGGAGGGGGAGGGATTGGGGGTTCCATGTGGTTGGTTTTCACTGAATAACATCAAGCCAAAAGAAAGTCCATAACTAATTGGCCCTGTGGGAGGGGGGAAATGCTATCAAGACTTTTTTCTTTTCTTTATTTTTTTTTCTTTAAGTGCCGTAGGCGCAGAGACGTGACGCTGCATGTTGTGGGGGTAGTATTGGTGTTGCAGCCAATTCTCTCCTGGACAGAGGAGCAACTAGAATAGCAACTGAGATTAGCAATGAGTGACCAACATTACATTTGCATCTGAAAGTGCCCACCACAAACAGCTGAGGCAGCATTTGTGCAGAAGGAGAGGAGGTTTGAACAAACCCTTGAGTGCTGCCTGCCCGAGGACCCTAGCCTCAATGAGCCAGCCTTCTGGATTTAGGACAGATATCTCATGTCAAAGGAAATAGCCCCATCACAGGTTAAATATCTATTCACGGGACTGCAGTATCGACATTTTCAGTTCCTCCATCCTCTCCATTTACATTGTCTTTCTCTCTGCTTTCCTGCTGGGTTTGTTCCACCTCATTCACCAGACAGGGGATGTGGTCTGATATTCTTTGTTTCATCATTTGAAAATATGCGAGGAGAGAACAGTCCTTGAAATTAGACAGATTAAATGTCTCTGGCCCTGGGAATCTGATTAATTTTTTTTCTCTCCCCGAGGATATAAATGTAGTGCTCGATTATTATCTGAATTCTCTGAATTATTCTTGTACAACACTCTTTCCTCTGTGGGGGAAAAACAGCAGGGACAAAAGAATAGAATTCCATTTTCTTCTAAGGGAACAAGAAAGGATTGAAATTCGAGTTTTCCCAGGCTTCTTCTGGGACGCCAAGGAAGACTGAATTGCGTAATTTCACAAAAATGTGAGATGCGACCTCCGCCTCCATAAACTCTAATATATAGTCAAGGGATTAGAGAAACTAAGAAACATATGCACTATTTCCTGACCTGTGCACAATTAGAGATCTCAACTGCAAAATGTTAACTGCCTCAAGACCAAAGAACTACAGACACAGGAAGTGTAACTCACCACGGAGGAATCCTCCTACCACATAGGTTTCTTTTATAATAGCTACTGGGGAGAACCTGGAGGTACACATTAGTATTTGTTGCATTGCACAAAAAACTCAGAAAGTCCATATTGGAAACCTTGCCCACTCCTCCAATAGAGATTGTATCCAATGGCAAAGGTAGATTTTAAGATATTGCTATTTAATAATTTCCTTTTCCAAGCCTATGGCTAACTTCTTGATATTCAACTGTATGCATTTGTTTGAGCTTAAAATGGATTGATCATTTGCCCTCAGCAACTTGCTCAGTGAGCCTGGGCTAAGAGCAGAACCGCTGGGCTTGGGACACTAGGCAACTGAGGCTCTGAAGTTCTCAATTACACTGTCCCAGTGATGGCCCAGGCCCTACCAATGGAATGAAGACTGAGTATCTGGGCTGGCAACTCTGGAAAGAAAGATGCAGAGGAAGCAGGGTTCTATTAAATTAAGCAATTGTTTATTGGGCGCCTACTTGTGCCGTGCACTGTGTGAGGGCTATACACTGGGAATGCAAAAATAAATAGGACAACAGCCATTGCCCATAAGAATGTTACAATCTAATAGGCAAATATACCTAAAATAATATATGCTAAATGCTAAATCAGTAATAGAGCACCACATAAATTAGTAATATGAACACCTGCAAACTCAGAGATAGAAAAGCGCCTTAAAAAGTCCTTCAGCAAAAAATCATTGTCCAGAAGAAATTTATCAGGAGTTATTTCTTTTTTCTTTTAATATATATATATATTTTTAAGAGAGCCGTGATCTCAGCTCACTGCAACCTTGGCCCACTGTACCTCTGGGCCCAAGAGGTTCTCCCATCTCAGCCTCCTGAGTTGCTGGGACTACAGGCAGGTATCACCACGCCCAGCTAATTTTTGTATTTTTAGTAGAGACAAGGTTTCACCATGCTGGCCAGGCTGGTCTTGAACGCCTGGCCTCAAGTGATCAGCCCACCTCAGCCTCCCAGAGTGCTGGGATTACAGGTATGAGCCACTGCGCCCAGCCCATGGTTATTATAGGAATGTTCTCTCTTGATACCTAAGTCAGTGGTGTCCAAAGTAGGAATGGGTACCTGGTATAGTTTGGGTGTCCCCTCTGAATCTCTTTACGACTGTTAAGTTGTAATCCTCAATGTTGGAGGTGGAAGCTGGTGGAAGGTGTTTGGGTCATGGGGGCAGATCCCTCGTGACTCGGTGCTGTCCTGGCGATAGTGCATTGAGTTCTCCCGAGATCTGTTTTTCTTAAGTGTGTGGCACCTCCCCCCTCTCACTCTCTTTCTTGCTCCTGTTTTCACCATGTGAGATGCTCAGTGAAAGTTCCCTGAGGGCTTCCCAGAAGCCAAGCACATGCCGGCACCATTCTTGTACAGCCTGCAGAAGCATGAGCCAATGACACCTGTTTTCTTTATAAAATACCCAGTCTCAGTTATTTCTTTACAGCAATGCAAAACAACCTAGGACAATACTCTAGCAGGTGCACAAAGTAATCATGCAGATGCAGAAAGAAAATATTATAACTTGTGTTTATATTATTAATATATTCTTTTACATTTTATTTTTGCATATATTTTATAACATATGACAATGATTCCATAGTAAATGTTTATTATTTACAAAAATAGTGTATTTTATTGGGGGTGCATGCTCAAAACATTTGAACACTTGGGTGTGAAAAAAGGTTTGAAAACGGTGGAGCTCATTTATCCCCCATCTCTAAGCCCAGGCTCCTGGATGGTCTTTGCTCCATCTTTGGGCAGTTTAAATGTGTCTCAGCAACTCTAAGCTCGCCCAACTGTCTCACTCCTCATTCCTGTTCAGCAAAGAGAGGACCCTCAAATTACCTTCATCCTTCTTTCTTAAAAGGCAACCTGCAGTTATATGACATTTTTCCTCATTTTATGTCACAGATGTTTGAGGAGGCAACAAAAGTAATTTGTTGGACAAATTACTTCACATATATTACTTCACATAGGCGAAGTAATTTGTCCAACATTATAGGACTAGTATTACTAACGTGCTTTCTGGCAAAAATTAAGAAATAAAACAAGACAACCCTCATATAGGCTGATGTGTGATACTAGTAAGAAACTGGCCAAAGCTTTTGGTGGAAAAGCAAAAATTGACAAAATCTGTTGTTACAAGAATAAAAGCCATGAGATACACATGACAGGGTAGATAAATCAGCATAACCAATGGCTACTAATGGAATTTTGTAGTCATGGAGGCCTGAGTTAAAATCCTGACCTGGGACCAGGCACAGTGACTCATACCTGTGGTCCCAGCACTTTGGTAGGCCGAGGCGAGAGGATTGCTTGAGGCCAGGAGTTTGAGAACAGCTTGGGAAATATAGCAAGACCATGTCTCTACAAAAAATAAAAAAATGTAGCTGGGCATAGTGGTGTGTGCTTGTAGTCCCAGCTACTTGGGAGGCTGAGGTGGGGGTTGGCTTGAGCCCAGAAGTTCAAAGTTTCAGTGAGCAATGATCATGTCCATGCACTCCAGCCTGGGCAAGAGAGTAAGACCCTATCTATCTCAAAAAGAAAAAAAAATCCTGACCTTGCCACTTCATAGCTCGCAGATCTAAGCAATTACAAAACTGTTTAAGCATATCTGGTGCTGTTCTTGAGTTGCAAGGAATAGAAACTAGCTCTGGCTAACATAAACACTCCCAAAAGGAATTTGTTACAGGGGAACAGGGTCATTCCCATAATAAAAGGAAGAGCTGAAACCTAAGCTGTGTAAAGAGACAGAGTCTAGGAAGGTTCCAAGGATCTGGGCAGAGATGGTAAGCCTCTTAGATCTTTAGGATACTCAGCTCTGACAACTCCACCCTAGCGGTTTTTGAGTCCTGGGATGCATCTTCATTCAAATTTAAGTTCTCAGGATAGGGATTCTACTTGGTCTGTTCTGATCATGTGCCTATCCCTGTGGTCCTATGTTTTGATAGAGCTGAGACTGAAACCCTAGTGGTTTACAGATTAGGGGAAAGGCTGGTCCTCAAAGGAAGGAAAGCTAAGCAGACCAAAATAAGTCCTATCTACAGGGGTAGTTTGTTTTATTGCACTTTGCTTCGTAGCATGTTGCAGATACTGCATCCTTCACAGACTGAAGATTTGTGGCAATTCTGTGTTGAGCAAGTCCTATTGGTGCCATTTTTCCAATAGCACGTGCTCACTTTGTGTCTCTGTGTCATATCAAAAATAATAATAATTTGTGTTTATTTTATTTATTTATTTTATTTTAGAGACAGCGTGTTGTTCTGTCAGCCAGGCTGAGGTGCAGTGGCATGATCACAGCTCACTGTAACTTCGAACTGCTAGGCTCAAGTGATCCTCCCACCTCAGCCTCTCAAGTAGCTAGGACTACAAGTGTGTACCACCATGCCCAGCTAATTTATTTTATTTTTGTAGAGGTGGGGTCTTACTATGATGCCAAGCTAATTTATTTTTATTTATGTAGAGATGGGGTCTTGCTATGTTGCCCAGGATGGTCTTGAACTCCTAGCTTCAAATGATCCTCCCACCTTGACCTCCCAAACCACTGGGATTATAGGAATGAGCCACCACACCCAGCCTCTGGGCCACATTGAGGTAATTCTAGCAATATTTCAAACTTCATTATCATCTCTGTTATGGTAATCTGTGATCAGTGATTTTTGATATTTCTATCATAATCTCTTTGGTGTGCCACAAACCATGCTTATATAAGATGGCAAATTTAATACATAAATGTGTGTTTTCTGATCTCTCTACCAACTGGCTGTTTCTTTACCTCTTTCCCTTTCATTAGGCCTCCGTGTTCCCTAAGACCCAACAAAACCTAGCAATGATTAAGCTCTGTAAAGACTGGCATGTTGAAAGCTGAATTAGGCTGAAACCTAGGCCTTGTGGACCAAACAGCCAAGTTGTGAATACAAAGGAAAAATTCTTGAAGAAAATTAAGGCCAGGTATGGTGGCTCATGCCTGTAATCCCAGTACTTTGGGAGGTCGAGGGAGACGGATCACTCGAGGCCAGAAGTTTGAGACCAGCCTGGCCAACATGGTGAAACTCTACTAAAAATACAAAAATTAGCTGGGCATGGTGGTGTGCACCTGTAATCCCAGGTACTCAGGAGGCTGAGATGGGAAAATCACTTGAAACCAGGAGGTGGAGATTGCAGTGAGCTGAGATCACGCCACTGTACTCCAGCCTGGGTGACAGAGCAAGACTCTGTCTTAAAAAATAATAATTATTATTAAGAGTGCTACTCCAGAACATATGAATGATAAGTGAAATAGCACTATTGCTGATACAGAGAAAGTTTTACTGATCTGGATAGAAAAATCAAACTAGCCACAACATTCTCTTAAGCCAAAGCCTAACCCAGAGCAAGGCCCTCACTCTCTTTAATTCTATAAAGGTTAAGGGAGGCAAGGAAGCTGCAGAAGAAAGGTTGAAAGGCAGCAGCGCTTGGCTTGTGAGGTTTAAGGAGTGAAGCTGCCTTCATACCCTAAAAGTGCAAGGAGAAGCAGCAAGTGCTGCTGTGGAAGCTACAGCACGTTATCCAGGAGATCCAGCTCCATCACTGATGAAGGTGGCTACATTAGTAGTTGCTTCTTATGGACGAGCAAAGAAAGTGGTTTCTTAGATGAAATCTACTCCTGGTGAAGATGCTATGAACATCGCTAAACTGACAACAATGGATTTAGAATATTACACGTAGTTGATAAAGCAGCAGCAGGGTTTGAGAGGATTGACTCTAATTTTTAAAGTTCTACTGTGGATAAAATGCTATCAAACAGCATCGTCTGCTACAAAGGAGTATTTCATGAAGGAAGAGTCAATCAATGTGGCAAAGTTTATTGTCTTTATGTTTGGTTTGGGAAGAAGAAGCAAATCCTGACTTCGAGGATAAACTACTCACAGGAAGTGTCAATAAGGTAGTAAACAGCTAGTTGATTTCGTGAAAAAAACAGTCAACCCTTGAGACAGAATTTTAGTTAATCAATAGAATTTTTAAGTCATTGGGCTGAATTAAATGCATTTTTTTTAAACATCACATCAACATAACGTCGGATTTGGCATTAATTCGTTTCAGGGTTGGTAAACAGTCTCCAGTTGCACAATTGTTACCAGCGAAACATCTTTCTCCCTGCAGTTCACGGTTTGTGATGGACAGTGAATATGCACGGAGAGGGAAGTGGTGGAGATGAGCCTGGAGCTTGTGAACATGCAGAATCAGCACAGGTGGGGATGGGCCGTGGCCCCACTTCTGCTCTGGCAGCATTTTTATCTCCCTAGCTAAGTGCTAATCTGTGCTCTGGGACAAGTTATTCCAGAATAGAAAGTCTTATGAGAAAGAGCCTTGAGCTCGAACAGTTAAAGGACTTGTTCAAGTTCAAGATGACCAGAAAAGTATTCATAGAAGGGCCAGCTGTGCCAGATGCAGAAGAAACAGATGGCTCTTGCATGTGAATGTGGGTGGTGCTTGAACGTATATGGGAAAGGTTCTTGCTGACAAAGCAAAATGGGAAACTGGAGCAATGAGCTGGGGTAATTAAAACAAGAGACCCATTTTTGTCTGGTTTAGCTGAGCAATACAGAAAGGTGGAGAAGCAAAACAGTTCTGCGATTGTGGAGGTCCTCTGAGCTGGATTTAACAATCTCTTCCTCCCACCAGCAGGTCATTGCCTTGAACAGCCTCTCCCTCCCCTTCCCACTTCACCCGTTCTCTGAGTCCTTCAAAACCAACAAACAATATTCCACATAGACATCCAGGGAGCATCCAGGCAATTCTTTCCCTCCTTCCTCTTACCCCCTTAAAAATAAAACACACTTTCACTAGACATTTTACACATCAGATATCTTGCTGACAGTAGCTTATGTGAGCATGAAATAGATGACAATGCAGTAGTGTCTTCCTGTCTGAAAATCCAGCAGATATTTAGGGCAGTGGTTTTTACCGTCTTAAGCATTAAACGCTTGGAGAGGACAGCAAAGCAAGAGTTTAGTAAATGATAAATTTAGTGCGTGAGTAAACCACAGTTGTATCCAATTTTAAGCCAAGACAAATTTACTATTTACACACATACCCACACTCTCTCTCTAACAGACACGTATATTAATATGCTATATATGTGTGTGTGTATTCAGTAGATGAAACGTTTAATAAGGGGTTCTTTAAAGAGCAAAGTCCCCGAGTACATTTAAAATATGATTTGATTTACAAACATGTGACTTAACACAATCTTTGGGGAATGCATTCTTTGCATAAATTGTGGCAAATGTACCAAGATAATGTTTAATGATATCAAAGTCTTTGGCTAAAGAGCAGTTAGCCACATATATCTTTGGTTTACAAGAAGCTAAACACCCCTAATAGTTTCCAAAATGTATTTCTAAAAGAAAAAACAATGTTTCCCCCAAACAGCCCCTTGGCCTGTCATTGTGGGTGTCCATAATTTGGCCCAAATCTTACTTTTCAAATCTTATTTCTCATTTCTCTCCACCAGTTTTCTATTTCTGTTTCTTACAAGCTAAATGAGCATTTCAAGATACATAAGACATTAACGAAGAACAAGAAGTCAAGGACTGAACCTAACGATCGTCTGCGGTTCTGAGGCCGTGGGGATTGGAGGAATTGCAGAAATAGAGGGCCCCCGTCAGAGAGTACTTCTTCTTTTTGCTCTGTCTCTGTTCTGTCTCTCTGTCTCTCTCTCTCTCTCTCTCTCTCTCTCTCTCTCACACACACACACACACACACACACACACACACACACACACACACAGAGATCCCCACACATTTGTAGAACATGTCAATACCACTGGGCACTGATAGCAAGGGAAGAACCCCGCCTGATCTGATGCTGGGGGAATCAGAATCAACGTCATACACAGGTCCTACTTTAAAAGATGTTTTAACCAAGCAGATCTCAGGGCTCATTGGCTTGGGTCTTGTGTTAGGGTTGCAGCAATATGGTTTCTGTCTACCTCAGTGGCTGAAGCCTGCCCAGTCTTCTGTCTAGGATCCCTCCCCTTTGTTTGCTGATCTGATCTGCGTGGTGCCCACACTACCTTTCAAATCGTCTTGAAGATTGAAGCTTGAGTTCTACGTTTGGCCATGACACGAGCTCATTATACCTGTCTAACCGCACCTTTGTCTTGGGGCAGCAGATCTCCACTGAAATAAACTGTGCCTTACTGACTGAATTCCCATGTTCCTGTTCGAAATCCCAACATCCAGCCATCCTTCTGTGAAGCAATCACCTCTACCCTGTATTACAACATCTAGCATGATACTCTTCATAGAAGGGAGTCAGGGAATACTGAAGTAAATAAAGTGGCAGTAATTACTTGAGTGAAGAAACAAAACAAAAAAAGTATTATAAAAAAATATCTGTGGCCATGCATGGCAGCTCATACTTATACTTCCCGCACTTTGGGAGGCTGAGGTGGAAAAATTGCTTGAGCCTAGGAGTTTGAGACCAGCCTGGACAACATAGTGAGGCCCCATAACTACAAAAGTAAAATGTTTTAAAAATTAGCTGGGCATGGTGGTGCACACTTATAGTCCCAGCTACTTGGGAGGCTGAGATGGGAGGATCGCTTAAGCCCAGGAGTTTGGGGCTGCATTGAGCTCTGATTGCATCACTGCACACCAGCCTGGCGACAGAGCAAGACCCTGTTTCAAAGAAAACAAAAAAAAAAAAAACCAAAAAACCTATTTGTATGATAAGCGAATTTTTATGTTTTAATTCAAATACGTCAAAATCACACAGACCCGTCGTCTGGGCTGCATCTGTTCCATGTTCCCGTCTCCCAGAAGCATGTTAAAAAGATGAAGTGACTTTTGGCCTCTGCTGACTCCTCCTTTGCCTCCCTAACAAAGTGACTGGGTGTGAGATTGGGGTCAGGAGCTTTGGGTGTGGTTCTAACACTCAGTGGGAGCTTTGTGACCTGGGTCAAGTTAAATTTTGTGAATCCCAGCTGCTTCATTTGCTCATGATAACAAGATTTTGAGGATAAAAGGAGAAAACTATGTGAATTGGCTTTGGACATTGTCACTTTTTGCATGATGTTTTTTTTCTGGTGGTAATATATACGCAGAAAGAGCTGAAGCCATAGACATCTGAGGGGTCAAAGGGTGAAAATTCTTACATCAGGCAAGACTAAAATCTAAATTGTACAAGATAATGGCCCTCTGTAGCCATGCGTTCTGCATCCTTGGATTCAACCTACTGTGGTTGGGAAAAAAATGGATGGTTACATCTGTGCCATGTATAGACTTTTTCTTGTCATTATTCCCTAAACAATGTAGTAAAATAAATATTCACATAGTGTTTACACTGTATTAGCTCTTATAAGTAATCTAGGGATGATTTAAAATATATGGGAGAATGTGTGTAGGTTATGTGCAAATAATATACCATTTTTTATCAGGGATTTTGGTATACACAGGATTCCTGGAACCAATCCCCATGGATACCAAGGGACAACTATATTTGAAAGTTTCTGCAAGTGGAAAATTCACAAATATTTTTGGTAATGTGTTTAAAGGTTTAGTTTCTTGGATTTTGGAAAGGCTTTGCCTGTAACATAGTTTGTGCTGCCGTTAGGTCCTATAGCATCTATCAAAAAACTACCAATTAACTCCTAATGTAAAGAAGCCTCTCCCTTTTTGGTCCACAGGGTGTGTCTCTAGCTATCCCTTTGGAGGGGTCAGGGCAGTTCTTCCGTAGGGGGGGAAGGCTTAGTGCCAGATGACAGGCTATGGATGGTCACTTCCTGCTGCCCCATGGTCCACCGTAGGGGTTATACCCATGGAACAGTGACAGGGAACACCTGACTTTCCCTCGGGTAACCCCACACTGGACTTCAATAA
The DNA here is from genome assembly GCA_036589455.1 of Ateles fusciceps. NCBI lineage: Eukaryota > Metazoa > Chordata > Mammalia > Primates > Atelidae > Ateles > Ateles fusciceps. The sequence continues at coordinate 10,005,281 of JAZHEH010001979.1, forward strand.
GATGCAAGACCTTTTTAGTGAAGGTCTTGAAATGGTCATTGCAAAGTTGCATAGAGTGGGAAAGAGGATGAAAGATTGGCATTTTTCCCAGGTGATCTCTATGGCCCCTCTGGATCACCCAGGGTGCCAAGTCTCATCTGCCTAGGCCTGCTTTACCTTCATGTTTCCCAAGCAACTTGAGGGTAGCTTGCAGATTTCTGTTGTTCTTAAAATCTCTATTTACCTCCCCACTCCTAAAGGCTCTTGTCCTTTCGCTCCTCCCCACTGCCCTCAGGATGCCCTCCTTATGGAAATCAAATTCCAGGTCTTGTACATTTCATGATCTTTATCACTGAATATTAATGGCAGAGTGGTGGGGGCACCATCCCTACATCTGCCTGTCCGTTATGATCTGACCCATGAATGGAGAGGGGGAAACTAGAGGACTTCTTCTCCAGACTGTGGCTAGTTGCCTTGAATGTATGGCAAATTAAATACCACCATGAAGATCAGTTTCTTTCCCAACTTTCCTCCTTTTAGTCTGCAGGGGAAGTTGTTATTCCTCCTATTGATGTAGCTTTGACTTTCTTTCTTGTGAAGTGCTTCCATCAGCTTTATTATGCTGAGGAAGAGCTGATGGCTCCCTCTCTGCCCTAAATTATTTCACAAACCGTCTTAAATAAACTTAACACGGAAGAGCACCATGTCCAATTGCTTCTTAAATCCTCAGAGGAGTCAAAAAAACTAAAAATAGAGCTATCATATGATCCAGCAATCCCACTACTTAGTATATGCCCAAAAGAAAGGAAATCAGTGTATCAGAGAGATCTGCACTCCTACGTTGCAGCACTGATCACAATAGCCAAGATTTAAAACAACCTAAGTGTCCATCAACAGATGAATGGATAAAGAAAATGTGACACATATACACAGTGGAGTTCTATTCAGCCACAAAAAAAGAATGAGATCCTGTGATTTACAACAGCATGGGTGGAACTGGAGATCATTATGTTAAATGAAATAAGCCAGGCACAGAAAGACAAACTTCACATGTTCTCACTTACTTGTGGCATCTAAAAATCAAAACAATTGAACTCATGGATCTAGAGAGTAGAAGGATGGTTACCAGAAGCTGTGAAGCGTAGTGGGGGTGTGGGGGGTAGGGAAAGGTTAATGAGTACCAAAAAAGTAGAAAGAATGAATAAGACCTAGTATCTGTTAGCACCACAGGGTGACTATAGTCAATAATAATTTAATTGTTCATGTAAAAATAACTAAAAGAGTATAACTGGATTGTTTGTAACACAAAGAATAAATACTTGAGTAGATGGTACCCCACTCTCCATGATGTGATGATTACACATTGCATACCTGTATAAAAACATCTCATGTACCCCATAAATGTAAACACCTATTCTGCATCCACAAAAATTAAAAACAAATAAGAGTGAAATAAAAAAAATTTTCAGACAAACAAAATCCTCAGAGGTGGATTTGGTGGGGTTGTAAGAACAATCTCTGTTGACCCCACCATAGTTATCATTATCTTGTGGCTATGTGTCAAATATAATAATAATCATTATTATTTTATTCTAATAGCTGTCACTTTTGATTGCTTACTATGTGCCAGGCAGTGACCTAGGAGCTCTACTTGTATTGTGTGTTAAACAGCAAGTATAGAAGGCCATTGTTTTGGACTAAGCTCCTGCACTAGCCCTCAACATGAACCAGACTAAAGTGAAAATGGAGTCACCCATGCTAAAGTTCCAGGTCACCAAACCTAAACTAAATTGTTATCTGACCTTGGGAGAAATCAGAAAAGAGATAACAGCCAGTTTCCCAAGCAGGCCAGTTTCCATCTTCAATCAGCCTAAGGAAGTTCCCCTCTGTTTTAACCTGAAGTAACCTGATGTTAACCAGCCAGTCATCATCTTTTTGCTGTCCTGTCGCCCTGTGCCCACCTTACATGAAAGTAACTTTGAAATGACCAATCCACTTTTAGTTCTTCGTTTCTGCTTTCTTCAGTCCTTCTATGTCTATAAGCCAACATCTTTTGTTCAGCTCATTGGGACACTTGTCTATTTTATGGAATGAAGCGTCACCCAATTCTAGAATTGCACATAAAGCCAGTTGAGATCATTCAACTAAATTTGCTGTAGTTTTATCTTTTATCTTATACTACTATAACTCATGATAACCCTATATGGTAAATACTATTGTTATCTCCATCTCACAGAGCAGAGCACTGCAGCATGGGGACTAAGGGGTTCTGTCCATGGTCATGGCCAGCAAGAGGTTGAACCTTGTTCAAACTCATGTCTGATTAACTCCAGTAGTTTATCTGTGACTCTGACTATAAGCTGGCATTTCCTAGGGATGGTGAATTCATTGACATTCAAAAGAACATTTAGATCCTTGATACTGTAAATACAAGGTGTGGCTATGTGATGTGGTTAGTGTTTGAGCAACCACAGCTGTTTATCTGGTTTATCTGTTACTCTGACTATAGCTGGCATTTCCTAAGGATGGTCAATTGACTGATTTTCAAAAGACCTTTTAGATCTTTGATATTGAAAATACAGTGTATAGTTATGTGCTGTGGTTAGTGTTTGAGCAACCGCAGCTATTTACAATAAAGAGATATGGGCACCGTCAGTTGAAATTTACCCTAACTAAAAATGGTGTTATTTAAAAAGCCTCCCTTTCTGACTTGCTAAGTGAATTTAATGCTCCAAATGGGTGTCATATTGGCAGCCTGCAGAATAAATTCCACTATTTATGCAAGAAACGGACAAAGTGACCATGTGCTTCCACCCTAACCTTGAAGGACGTCCTTTGCAGAACACGAGGTTAATGTGCCCTTCAAGTCTTACTCCATCTTGGCCCCCCAAGAGCTCTGCTGACGTAAGTGCTGGGCCAACAGTTGTAATTGTACTAGGAGTTTTCAGGGCTGTGATTCACCAAACCTGCTTGTATATCAAAAGTACCTGGGGACTTTAAAGTTATACAGATTCCTGGGCAATCTACCAAACTTTCTGAGTCACAACCTGGTCAGGAATCTGTGCTTTCCAAATTTCACCCCGAGTTTGAGAACCACTGTCTTGGGAAAGTCCTGTCCTCTGCGGACTATTACCTGTTTTTATCCTGCACAGTCATGAGCCATCTGCTAGCTTATTTACCCTTCCACCTGCACGCATGTAATATGAAGCCAATGTCCTGCTAGTGTCAGAAAAGCTGGAGGAAATGTCAGGCTTTGTCGGCTGAAGTCAGTATTTACTTGAGAAACCTTTTGGCACATCTGTGTTACCAGCAAATGTGTTTCCAAACTGCTGAATAAACTAAGCCTTAATCAGTGGGCTATATTTAATTATAGGCTCGACTTCTAAGATGCACTCACATTTTTGTTAACATGTTTTCCTCATTACTTCTCAGTGTGTTCTATCGTTTATTTATTTCTTAAGAATTGTTTCCAGAGACTAGAAGGCAAATAAAATGAAGCACGGCTAGAAACAGGTTGGAAAAAAAAAATCTCAGTCCCTTTGATAGAGACCCAAATAATAACTTATTGGCATTCATTTAAAAGAAATATTATTACAGTAGGATAACCTTGCAGTGATTGCTGTAGAATTGTCAATTGTCATTGTTGCAGATCTGTGGCTGTAATTGGCAAGAAGGAAAATGGAAAACAAGTAGCTCAAATTCTCCTTCAGGTATGCTGGGGAGAAGGACAGGGAGGATATATAGAGAAAATGTGCCCATGATCTTGATTTTGGATTCTCTTAATATCACCTTCTTCCTTATTGCCACATATTTTTTTTCAATTGTGTATAATCTATTTGTACACAATTAGAGTTCCCTAGTTACATTCTGTAGGTTTTCACACTAGCTAGAGCCAAAAATCTGGAGAAATACACTCTACAGAACAATCAAGTATTTCCCCATAAGGAGTTTTAATATCAGAAAAAGATTTGATGAATAGGAAATTGCATCAACAGACCTGAGTTCTACAATATGCCTCTGTGTTTCCCTGTCTCTCAGAAGTATTACCCTGACATTGTTGCTTTATTTGGAGTTTTAAAGAAACACAATTCTTTTTTTTTTCCCATACACAAATTTTATTCAGAACACCAATACACAGGAAAGATAAGAGCTATGCTTTTCAGGTGGAAAATGAGGGGCAGAGCAGCTGCCATGCAGCCTCCTCCACCTGGGCACCTACTGGAAATTTTGAAACTCCATGAAACAAGATGGCTTTGAGTTAAGAGATGACCACTGGGCCCATACTTCTGACTCCTGACTGCCACAGCCCCTGCTCTCCTGCTCTTTTTTTCCTGCCTCAGGTCAGCTTGGGACTGTCCTCCATGAAGGGCCTTAATAAGGTGCTCCTTTATGAGTATGTCCTCTGTCATGGCTATTATCCATATGGGGAACCTCCCATGCCAGGCCGTTGATTTCCCAGGATGGCATCCCCTGCCCTCCCTCCCACCTCATTCATCCAGGGCTCTGATCACGTATTCTGAGTCCAATTCTGATTATGCAAGAGAACTACCTCCCCTTCCAAGGGGTTTCTTTTTCTTTTTAGTGTAGAGTGAAATATCTAAGAATGCATACAGATTTGGGGGGCTAAATCTTGTAACATTGGAGGGAGGTTCATCTTTAAGAAAAATGGAACAAATAAACAAATAAAAAATGCTAAGGTCCCTCTCAGAAACTTAGAAGCAGCCAATGCAAGCGACAGGTCCTGAAGTTTGATTCGCCTCACAATAAATCTGCCTTTTATAATACTGCTGTGTCTTCTTCTACCAACTCCTGCTTTGCCACCTAGGCCCACCTTTGCTCCGGGATCATGAATGAAAGAGACTCATCTCATTCCTGAAGAGATGGCTCCTCTTCCTATAAAAGCTCACCTGTGGACCAGTCTACAGAAAAAGAAAACAAAAGATTCAAAATGTACCATGGGTTACATAGTTATAAATCTAATTGGATAAATCCCAGTGTTGGTGATGAGGAAACTACAGAAAAAGGATTCTATCCACAGACTGAAAACAGTGGAGTCTTGATCTATGTTTCAGACCCAAGCAAGGCCTTCTTTAAGCTGTCAATCCCATTAACTTAAAGTTCCTCAGATCCTGTCTATTAATAATGTATTTCCATACAACGAAAGTGGAAATTTTGGAGAGGCTAGTTTATTTCCAGAATAACAATGGCAACCAGCAATCTTGTGGGGGAAGAGTAGTAAGGAGAGTTCATCGCTGATGAAGAGAGTGAAGAAGGCTGTCCTCTTAGGATGGGGTGATTTTTGTCCACCAGGAAGTTGAAGATGTCACTGGGTTTTAATTGATCCCAGATGGAGAAAGAATTATCCATTTACTTAAGATTTTCCAGAGCTTAATGACTACACATGGCAGAGATCTGGATGCACAAATCAATTTATTCCTCATATAATAATTTCTTTAATATTTGCTTAGTAAAGTTTCCTGTTGAAAAGGAAACGCTTTGAAGATGTATTGCAAGTGATAATTCTAATAAATTAACCAAGAATGTTTTTTTAAAAAAGAAAGTAGTCTGAGGTTCAAAGTCTAACAAAGATTTTGGGGGAGGGGTTATGAAATAAAACAACAGCAACTTCTCAGAGGATGTTGGAGGACACCAGGTTGTATTAAGAATTGAAGATTAGTCATTATGATGACAAACAGGTCAGAAAAAACACTGCAGGGGTGTGTGTGTGTGTGTGTAAAGAGAGAGAGAGAGAGAGAGAGAGTGACACTCTCACTTAGTAATGACCTGGAGGTCAAAGGATTTCCTGAAAAACAATGGCATGTTTATATTAGGTTAAATGGGTGAGGTTCTGGGTCACGGCCATTTAGACACTGAGGTAGTTAAGGTGTGGTCCTCAGAGATTGCATGCAAAAGGGTAGAGAAGTGAACCAGAGTGGACAGGTTGAGTGGTTATTGGGAAGGACTGGTCCCTGGGACTGGATTGTGCATTGGTCAGTAGAAGGTAGGTTCTTCTCCTGGCCTGGGTGGGGGTTGGCTTATTTCACATTCCTCAGGCATTCCTCTATGAGGCACTAATGTACATGGTTACAACAGAGCTCTGAGGGAGCCAACAGCCAGGTTTGAACCAGGCCCTAGCATTTTAGCTAAGTGACTTTGGGCAAGTCTCAGATTCCTTAGCTGTAAGATAAACTCAATAATAGTAAGTATTTAATTGGATTGTTATAAAGGGTAGTTAAGATAACATACGTAAAGCATTTAGCATAGGGAGTAGGACTTAGTAAGTACTCAGAAAACATTAACTTTTATTATATGGTGTTATTTTTGAGTGAATAAGGTAGACTCATTCCTATCCTTTATTATTTAACAGACTTCTTTTTAAAACAAAGGAATGGTTACAAATTATCAAGTGTAGTAATAGTGCTTCAATGAACATGGGAGTGCGAATATCCCTTCAAGATCCTGCTTTCAGTGCTCTTGGATAAATACCCAAAAGTGGCTGGATCATATACAGTAGTTCTATGTTTAATTTTGAAGGAAGTGCCGTACTGTTTTCTCTATTGAGCACAATCGTCAGAGATAGTCTGTCCCCGAGCTAGCCTGAGACTCATGAACAGGAAAATCAGTGGAACTAGATGATCACAGATCTCTCCAGGCTCTGAGCTTCTAGGGTTCTTGTGTCCTGCTTTTCAACTGGTGAAAATAAAAGAAAATCAAGCAGGTGCCTGGGGAATCAGCCTGGCCAAGGAAGTATTTCTATGGATTCTGTTGAAAGAAGCCGTGGACACCATAACTCGTATCACATAAAGTTCTGGCCCTAAGTTTCCTTCACTCTCAGCCAAAGATTCCGAGAAATAGATCCTTTAATAGGAAGGGGAGGACATGTGTTCCTAGCAGCCCAAGTTGGAAACTTTGATATATTTTTCCACAGATATGGTTATATGCTGTGGCTAGGGTCTAATAATAGGAACAATTTATATTTCTGGAATATAAAAATATAAATTAACTCATTTTCTTTTCTTTTCTTTTTTTTTTTTGAGATGGAGTCTCGCTCTGTTGCCCAGGCTGGAGGACAGTGGCACTATCTCAGCTCACTGCAACCTCTACCTCCTGGCTTCAAGCAATTCTCCTGCCTCAGCCTCCTGAGTAGCTGGGATTACAGGTGCTCACCACCATGCCTGGCTAAATTTTTATATATTTTTTTTTTGGCAAAGATGGAGTTTCACCATGTTGGCCAGTCTGGTCTCAAACTCCTGACCTCGAGTGATCTGGCTGCCTTGGCCTCCCAAAGTGCTGAGATTACAGGCGTAGTAAGCCACTGTGCCAAGCCAATTAATTCATTTTCACAAGAATTTTGTGAAGTAGATACTTGTATCAGTTAGGGATACTTGTATTAAGTCAGAGATACTTGATACTTGCATTAAGTCAGAGAGGCAGGACCACTGGGAGCCATACAGAATAAGGAATTTTTATCGGGATTTGGCCTTATGCCATTGTAGGATCTGGTTAAACAATGTATGTGTGACTGTTTTTTGTTTTTGTTTTGTTTTGTTTTTTGCATCTGGTGCTTGCTGAAGTGAGTAGGGCAAGCGTTAGGGAGCTGTGGCTGTCAGCCTCTAAGATGGCCCCAGTGATTCCTTCTTCCTGGTATCTACACCCTGTATAGTCCCCTCTCATATGGCACCAGTATCAATCTGTGTGAGTGACAGATACAGCAGAAGTCATGGCATGTCACTTCTGAGATTGGGTTATAAGACAAATTGTGGCTTCTGTTTGGTCACTCTCTTTTGCTCTCTCTCTCTCTCTCTCAGCTCACTCACTCTGGGAGAAGCGAGCTGACCCACTGTAGTAATGCTATGGACAGACCCATGTGACAAGGAACTGAAATCTCTGGCCAACAGCCAGCAAGGAACACAAGCCAGCTAGCAAACACTGGGGGAGCTTGGAAGTGGGTTCTCCGGGCCCAGTTAAGTCTGCAGCCCTGTCTAAGAATTTGACAAAGACCTCACGAGAGACCTTGAGCCATAATCACCCACTAAGCCTCGCTCAGATTTCTGGCCCTAAGAAACAGTGTCAAATTATAAACTTTGTTGTCTCAAACTTCTTATCTGGGGTCCTTTGTTGTCCAGCAACAGATAACTAATACAAGAAGAAAAGCAAGACATGAAATAGAGAAGAACAAAGACAATCTTAAGGGTAAGCTGGAACTCCAAGGATAGACTGGAACCTGCACGGGTCTTATACTTCTTCTAAGACTTCATCTTTGATAATGCATGACCTGCAGGAGACACAGGGACCTTTCATCACAAAGCTAAATAAGCACCTGGCTCAGTTGCTGGAGAAGCTTGAAGGAAGTTTCAGCAGGAGTTAGAGTGGCTACAGGCCTGGCTGCGACACTATACCATCAGGGTGAACCATCACATCAGCTGTCACAAAGTGCATGAGCTACAATAGCACCTGGTGCCTTGCACCGAATCTGAGCCTAAGAAGAATATGTCTTCTGCTTCACTTCTGCCTTGCAAATTGTGCGCAGAATGTCTCTTGTGACCAAGCTAACCTAGAACTATGCAGAGAAAGAAATTCTGGGAAACACAGCTCTAGTTTAGCTAAATTGACACAATACCAATCCACCATGGCATTATTTCACTTAATAGGATTAAGCTTAGAATCTGAAGGTTAAAATGATTTTTCTAAATGCCATGCAGTTGGCTGGTAGAAGAACTAAAATGGAAAACCAGGGCTATCAACTCTTACCATTACATCTATTTGAATCCTTCTGAATTAACTAATTAATGGGCAAAATAGGCTTTCATGGGTGGGCCTAGGGGAAACAAACAATTGTCTTCCAAATACATAACAAATGAATGGTCCAAGTCCCAGGCTCTTTGTACATAGCAATGGCGGTGTGCCTGTTCTCTCATGCCCTCTACTCACATTCTGGGCACAGAGCTGGGGCTCAAGATTAATCTCTTCTCTGAGTGGAATTTCTAGCTCAGAATTTCAGCAGTGTGTATCTTTTCTCTTAACATCTATCCTCTGACTCTGGAACACGGTGAAGCCCGTTTCCTGCTGTTCTGGCTCCTCCTGTAGAATGACTTTCTGTGGGTTGTTCTTACTGGTGTGACTCTCTCTGTTGAAAGACTTTAACGTCTGTGATTGGTGAACTCCCTAGAATACCCAGTCTCTGAGGCAAGAATTCACCTTTGGTAGATTTTCTTTCATAATGGAGTGGTTGAGTAGTTGACAGCTCAACAATTTCAAGTTAGACAGAAACATCTTAGGCAGAATGTTTAATTTTAGCCAGCATTGAAAATGTGCATGATAATAATTAAAAATAAGAATGTATATTGTGCATTTACTGTGAACCTGATGCTGGACTAAGTTTTTACATACATTAGTTATTTCATGTAGTTCACATAATATCCAATGAGGTAGACATTATTATTATTCCCATTTCACAGATAAAGCATGCAAAGACCACTTCATTATCAGTTATTTATCAAACCACTTCTCTTTCTCCCTGGAATACAGACAGACTTCATAACCCAGGCTGTCTTGCAATTAGAAGTGGCTAGGGGAATGTGGCCATAAGTGGTATACTCCACTGGCTCATAAAAAAACCCTCACCCAATCCTCCAACCTATGTCTCTTTCCTTACCTGTTGAATGAAGGCAAAGACTCCAGTAGAAAACTCCAAGGCCTGGGAACTCCAAGGGAAACTTAGAACCACTAGATAGAAGGAGCTTGAGTCCCAGAATGAATGTGTGAAATGGAACACACCCTGGCAATATAAGCAAGAAATAAATATTTATTCTGGTTGTTATATTAGATAGCACACTTATATTGATGTCTTGAAGTATGGGGGTCTTTCAAAACAAAACTCCAAAATATATGACATTGGCTTAGCAGTTGAGTAATGGGCACCAAGAAACCTGACATCAAAGGCTGGAAAGATGGCAACCTCCATTATGCAGTGGTGAAACATTTGGTAAAACCATCACCTCCCTTAATTTGTACAGAGTTTACATGTGCACTGAAACTGTTGCTCCAGGGGGAAAAAGTTGGAAAATAACAGAGTGTTAGTGAGAATATGACTATTATTGGCTCTCCTTCACAGGTACTACCCAAAAAAGAAAAAATTAAAAAAAAAAAGATAAGCTCAACAAACTGGCCAGTTTATGAGCCACAGTGGAAGAGTGTAGAAGGAGGCCAGGAATTTTGGACATCAGATGTGAAAGAATTAACTGCTTCTTGATCCTAAAAGGTAAAATGTATACAGATCTTGAGTGACAAAGATCTAGTAACATTCCTCAGCTGAACAAATTGACTCAGCCCTTTGACAAAAAAGTCATTTTAGGTGTGTGGCCTTCCTTCATCTTGTTTTGGAGAACTTCAAGGTGGCCACCATTAAGGAGAAAGAGAGAATAAATCATGGAGGTGAGGAAGGAAAGGAAGAAACCAGGCTTGAGGAGTATATCTAGGAAAGAATTTTGGGTGTGGCTACTGGCACGTGGAACGGGCTGGTGGCAAGTACACTGGACGCCTAGGAAGTGTTTGAAAGTATTGTATTGCCAAGGAAATCATGAGCCTGGACTTTCCAAGGTACAAAACAATCCCTGGACTTCCAACCTTTTTCACTCCTCTAAAAACTCCAAGCACATAAACTCCATAAACACATATACTTCAGCTTTTCAGACTTCAAACAGGGACAGAGAAATTATTGACCAGAAAAAAACACCACAAAGGGCCAAATCAGGGGCCCTAGAGAATGAAGGACAAAGATGTTCTTTCCAGAGTGCAGAATTAGTCTATAACTAAAGTACTTCTTCTACCCCACGGAGGGGGAACCTTCTTATTGACTGTCTAGCTAAGGGCCAATGTTGCTATATCTCTCTTCTATCCCTTTCTAAATGAGAGTTTCTATTGAGAATACCCTGCCCCTAACCCATCATAGTATATGGGTTTGTATGGGGGAGGGGGGATGGGAAGCAGGTAAATTAATAAAAAATCACAGATCTCTAAACTATAAGAGGCCACATCTAGACTTGATGGAGGGGACCATGCAGCCCTTGGAGATCTTGTCTAAAGCTGGTTGCAGAGACTGGGTGGGGCTTTGAGGGACTTTGGGATTGTCTCCTTCGGATTGCTTACAAAAGGAAGGGTTAAACAAATACTTGATGACCAGATTGGGGGTCTATGGCAAAGGGTGAAGAATTGTTTATCTGATCACTCATTTTCCTCCTAAGCGTATAACCGGATGACAATTACCTATCCTCCCTGTGGTTATGGGCCACCATGTCACGGACTTTGTCCAGTGGACGATGGCTGGATGTAATGCAGCCATTCTAGGCCTGACTCATAAAAACTTCTGCACAATCTTCCATACTCTCTTTTCCAGTTTGGCTTAGAGGATCCAGCACAGAACTCTGAGGAGAGCATGGAGCCCAGTGGAAGGAGTCTGGACCCGTGTATCCATCTGAGATAGAATCCCCTTCCAGCCTGTACTGTTTTCTGATATGAGTGAGAAATAAATCTTTATTATGTTAAGCCACCAAGATTCTCAGGGTGCTTTTACTGCAATTTTCCTACTCTCACCAATGGAAATAGATTTAGAATGATTAAGTAATCTGCCAAGGTGACACGGCTAAGGAGGGATAGAGCAGAAATGCAAGTGAGGAGTAGGTCCCAAACTTGGGTCTGTAGAAGACCACGATGACAATCACTTGGGGAACTTCATCGAAATACAGATTCTTTAGTTCCACTCCAAAAATGCTGCTGTTGTAGGGTTTTTTTGGGGGGGTGGGGGAGTGACAGGCCTTAAATCTATTTTTAACAAGCTCCCTGGATAATTCTGCTGCCTATATCAATGTTGAGAGGCACCAAATGCCATCAGTTATTCTAAAACATAGAAGCTGAGTTCCTGGGGAGAGATGTCAAATGAGTAGGCTGGTCATCTAATTTATTACCCGATCTAAGACAATTCCAAGAGTGAAAAAGGGAGCTATTAATAATCACACTTGAGTACCAGGCATGAAATAGGACTTTCCCAGGCAAAGCGGCATGTAAGAGCCTCTATGTATGATAGCAAACGATGGGACAGCTGTGTTCTCTGCTAATAAAAAGTGTTATTTCCTATTAACAGAATTTTCAGTTTTTCTAGAGAGGGCTATCTGCCATCTGGGTGGGACAAAAGTGGCCTTCAAGCTAGAGGCAAAGCTGAATTCTGGAGAGAAGCTGAGAGGGGCAGCCTCAGAGGCTTGGAGTAACAAAACGGAAGTGTGTTACAGACTTGGAGAAATGATACCCAAGTATTGGCAAAGGCTCACGCAGACCCAGGGACCACCAAGGCGTAAAGGGTAAGCACAAGCAGAAGAAAAGGATCGCAACAATCCTGATTGAAACCAACAGAAGCTTAGCAATAGGCAAAGTACAGAGCCAGAGTTCAGGCTAGGATGGGAGAGGAATTGTCTTGATTGGTTTTCCAAGAAAGATTTTGTGCTCTCCTTTTGAAGGTGTTAGAAACTGATAGCACCTGCAGGGCACAAATGAAGCTAAATTTGGGCTTGGAAAGGTGTACGGTAAAGGCACCTGACAGCAATAACCTAAGCATAGCCTAAGCAGATGCACCCGAATGTGTGTTGAGCTAGGGAATCTGGGAGTGGCCAACCTGGAGATTCATTCCTTGTCTATGGGGAACAACTGACTCCCCATCCCATCCCATGTAACATGAGTTGTACAGAGGATGAAGACCCTGAGTTTTGGGTTAATGGAGGTCATTAAGGGGAGGGTGGTAAGTGAAAATGCTGTAAAAATTGCAGGTTGTTTGCAAGTTGTTGCAGTTCTCCTGCAGCCCACAGCCCCTGGGCCATGCAGTTACCTTGTCCAGTCCGATGCCACTAGACAAGCTCCCCTGTATTAAGTCCCCAGTAAAGCCCTGTCTTATTTGCTGGTTCTGGGTCTCTTCTTTGGCCTGAACCTGGTGCCATCCCAATTGGAATTAATAGGGGTTTGGCATGACAAAAGGAAGTTCCAGAGTTTGACTAATATCTACTCTTGGGACCACACAAAAATAACATTGCTGTTCTCAAGTAATTTGTCATCATTCAGCCACTTATTAGCTGAGCAGTATGGTATCACATTAGTCCCTCTGTTTCTCATCACCTCAGCCTACCTTATAAGGGGTAACTGGGAGGATCAGGCAAGATGATATGTAAGTATTAAGGTTGGTGCAAAAGTAGTTGCAGGTTTACTATTGAAAGTAACGGCAAAAACCGCAATTACTTTTGCACCAACCTAACAGTAGTGCTTCCAAAATAGCAAAGCCTTTTGAAAGGAAAGATATTACTATTAATGACATTAACAATAAAGTATAACATATAGTATCAGGTAATAGCAAGTTTCCCAGCATGTGTTAACATTTTCTTCATGAATTGAGTAGGTTCTTAAGTGACCTAGTGTTCCCCTTTTTGTAAGTCAGGTGTGTGTGTGCCTGTGTGTGTGCACAGTTATGTGTGTCCCCTATATCTCATATATCAGCATCTCCTGGGGCTGCATGCCAAAATGCAGATTCATTTCAGGTTTGCTGGATCTCTGCTGGTGGGGCCCAAAAGTCTGTAGCTTTAACAGGCTTCCCAGGTGATTCTTATGCACCATTTTCTGAAAGTAACTGCTCTGAGCAATGGGGCTCTAAGAATCAGCTTCCTTTGGCTTAGAGGCTAATTGGTTATCAAATACTATTGTAGTTTGACCCTGGAGGAAAAACTAATCAATCTATCGATATCTCGCTGAAGCTAAATTCTCCAACAGGTGAACCAGGTGATTGCTTGTGTGGTGTGAAGTATCTTCTTTGAATTACCAAGTGAAGCCCAACTGTGGATCATAGCACTTAATTGGTAACAGAGAAATAGAAGGATGGAAAATTTTCTTGCCTCTATTTGCAAAGAGAAACCCAAAACCAGTCATTTGGAATTTACCATCCATGTCTCTAGGAGTTTAAAGAGATAGAGTGAATTTCAGGACCAGAAACTTACTGTTCCTTAGGCAAGATCTGATTCAATGAAAGAAGCAGCAATGAAAGCACTTCTCACATCTTAGATGTCAAACAGGTTTTGATCATTTTGGACTAATATTTATTTCATTCCTTCAGTATTTATTTCTCACTTGTTTTATACTATGGATCCTACTAGACATAAGAAAAAGATGGTGAACAAACAAACACAGCCTTTCTGGATAAGGCAGCTATTGATCTTACCTTTCAGACTTGCTTTCTTATTCCAGATTGGTCTTGGATGTTCCTGTAATGGTTAATTTCATGTGTCAACTTGGCTGGGTCACGGAGTACCCAGATACTTGTTCAAACATTATTCTGAGTGTTTCCACGAGGGCGTTTTGAATGATGCTAACATTTAAATCGGCAGACTTTGAGTAAAGCAGGTGGACCTTATCCAATCAGTTGAAGGCATGAATAACAACAAAAAAGACTGGCTTCCCCCAAGCAAAAGAGAATGCTTCAGCAGACTGCCTTCAGAGTTCATCTGCAGCATCAGTTCTTTCTGGTTCAAAAGATGTCCGCCTTTGGACTGGGACTAGAATCACAGCTATCCTGGGTCTCCAGCCTGCTGGCCTATCCTGAAGATTCTGGACTTGCCAGTCACCATAATCATGTTAGCCAATTCCTTACAACACATCTCTTCTATCTCAGTTCTTTTTTCTCTGGAGAGCCTTGACTAATACAGATCCCTAACCCAGTCACTAGAAAGAAATTCCTTGCTGCTTGCTGAATGTAGGAAGAGAAAGGGAGATAGATATCCTGAGGCCTCTGGAAAGTGGTAGGTTTTGTGGCAGGTATGAGATACGAATCCCTAAGCTGTGAAGTATTAAGTAATTTATTGCTTCTTTTAGCTCACAGAAAGCATTGCAACTTTTTTAAAACTCAGACCACTATTCGCAATAAGAGTTTGGATTGGAGTTTGCACGTTTAGACAATAGTGTTCAAACTTAAGGATTTATTAGAATGACCTGGAGAGCTTGTTAAAGCAGACTGCTGGATCTTACTCCAGAGCTAACTTCCCAGCAGGTCTGGGGTGGGACCCAAGTATTTGCATTTCTAACAAGAAGCTGATGCTGCTGGTCCAGGGACCACACTTTGAGAACCAGCGTAATGATTAAAGAGACAACAGATAAGTGTGAGAGTTGCTGGTGAGAAGAAGAAATGGTTCATTAGCATACTCACACTGTGTCTTCCCTGACCTCCTGTGGCAATTATTGGCTGCACAATACATCTGGCAATTAATCATGTCTTGCCTTTTGACAGTTCTTCTCTTTGTCTGAATGCTATTTACATCTTTTTGTTGGGTCTCTGCTTAACATCCAGGCAGGAAGAGGGGCCAGCAATGGGACAACCAGTGGGAGAAAGAGGAGAGAAATTCAGGCCCAGGAGGGAGCAGGAAAAGGATAATTAAGCAGACGGGGGATCTGCCTGTGGGAAAGTGGAGTTGGAGCTGGACTCTTAATACAGGAGGAAGAAAGCAAAGAAGAAAATTCATGCAGCTTTTGGAAGGTACAGTATGGGAAAGACAGGCAAGCACCAGAGAAGCCAGAGGGTAACCTCACAGATAAATGACCCAGCTGCCAGGAGAGATTAAGGGAGAAGGAGTTCACCAGCACCATGATATCCCCTGGAAAAGGAACCCAAATCTTGTTTGGCATTTTCCTTTATCCTCTGCAGAAGAAAGGAAACTATGGTGGTGAGGAAGCTGCTGATGTGTATTGTTATGAGGATGAGGAGGGTGGAGTAGGATTGCTTCCTACCAGGAGACCCAAGCAATTTGGGTGAGTAAGTTCCAGGAAAATGGATCAGGGCCAAATGCTTGGGAAAGTAGGCTATTTTAAAGACACGACATGAAGAGGAATGGAGCTAGTGCCTCTATCAAAGGAAAAGGCAGTGTGTGGGTTGGTTTAAGAGAAGCAGTATTGGGTTCTTGAGATGGGGTGGTCAGTTTTTTGTTTACAACTGCCATACTCCTCCTTTTTGGCCTTTCAACACCTATTTGCAAATGGCAGCCTTTCTCTCTCTCTCTCTTTTTTTTTGAGATGGAGTCTTGCTTTGTCACCCAGGCTGGAGTGCAGTGGCTTGATCTCAGCTTACTGCAACCTCTGCCTCCCAGGTTCAAGCAGTTCTCCCTGCCTTAGCCTCCTGAGTAGCTGGGATTACAGGCACCCGCCACCATGCCTAGTAATTTTTGTATTTTTAGTAGAGACGGGGTTTTGTGTGTTGGCCAGGCTGGTCTTGAACTCCTGACCTCAGGTGATCCGCCTGACTGGGCCTCCCAAAGTGCTAGGATTACAGACGTGAGCCCCCAGGGCCACAGGGCAGCCTTTCTCTATTACATCTTGCAGGTGAGTTAACTTGGCATGCTAAAGGTCTCATGGAATTCCTGGGAAGCATCAGCAGCCAGAGATGACATACTTAAGGCGGCAAGGCTTCTCAGAGGGGCATCCCTTTGGGACTAGGACTGCTATTCGAGATCTGAAAAACAAACAAAAGAGCTTCCGGTGAAAAGCACTAGTTCCGTTCTCTACCAGCCTCGGCCACAATCCCAGTCTTTAATTGCTTCTGTTTTTAGTTCTTTGGGTACATCCAAACATCTAAGTATTAATTTATCTGTGTATTCTATCTGTTGACTCCTCAGTGTGAACACTGAACATTATTTAACTTCTGTTTCTCCCCATCTTCCTCCCAATATTTGACAGTGTTTAGTTCTTCTATTGGTTACCTTGAAAGTTTGATCTTTAATATACTAAAATCTTTGTACAGGATTACTTGATTCTCCATTTTGTAAAATGAAGAATGCCTTTTGTTTGTTTGTTTTGTTTTGAGATGGAGCACGCTCAGCCATTTTCTTCATTTTTTCTGTTATTTCTTTCTCTCTTGGTCTGTCACCCAGGTTGAGTGCAGTGGTGCCATCTGGGCTTATTGCAAACTCCACCTCCCTGGTTCAAGTGATTCTCCTGTCTCAGCCTCCCAGGTAGGTAGGATTGCAGGTGCACGCTAGCACACCTATTTTTTTTTGAATTTTTAGTAGAGACGGGGTTTCACCATGTTGGCTAGGCTGGTCAACTCCTGATCTCAGGTGATCTGCCAGCCTGGGCCTCCCAAAATGCTGGGATTACAGGCGTGAGCCAGCACACTCAGCCATTTTCTTCATTTTTTCTGTTATTTCTTTCTGTCTGCTTATTTCATCCCACATTCTGGGCAAATCTTTCTACTTTTACGTTGTGTTGAAATTGTTAACATTTGGATTTGCTTCCGCAACAAAAATCAAGTCTTCTGTATTGAGTCCATAGTTGACTCTAAACAGTAAAAATCAATACATGCTTTATATGATTTTGATTGGTTCTATGTTATGCTGAGGGCTGGGATTACATTCTTTTCTGAGAGTCCAGTAGAAACATAAACTGGCTAAATAGAATGTTCTTAACTTCAAGGTCAAATGGATATCCTCTTTTAGATTGCATCAGTTGCTTAAAATCTCAAGATGTTTTTGTTTGCTTAGTACTTGATCTGTGTGTTTCTTGGAGAACTTTCTGTTTTTCTTGGAGTTGCTAATTTTCTGTTCCATTTTCTTGTAATTTATCATATCTTCAAGTGTTTCCGATCTTTAACTCATTTTATCTCCTCTATAGCATCTTGCCCAGAGACCAGGACTCCTCTTGCACTCCTTGATCCAACTTAAACTAGCTTCATAGCCAGTATCTGAGAATTCTCCTCTTTGGTTTCCTGAGTTGAGTACTCTGGATTCCATGTCATGTCGTTCTCAGTTTACCCTTTATTTGCTGTGTTTATCACCAAGTAATTTCCTAAGGAAAGATGAAGCTTTGTTCCTTGAAAATACCTTTATCTGCCCTCACACTTGCCTGGTAATGTGCTGTACATAGAACTCCAGGTTAAAAGCTATTTTGAAGACAAATATTTGAACATCCAATGTTGCTGGAGAAACTTGATGGCAGACCAATTCTTATTCTTTTCCAGGTGACTTTTTTTTTAAGAAAGAAAAAAAGAAAAGAAAGAGAGAAAAAGAAAAAGAAGGAAAAAAAAAGAAAGGGAAAAAGGAGAAAAAGAGGGAGAGAGAACGGGAATCTTGCTCTATTGCCCAGGCTAGAATGCAGTCTAAAAATGGGTATTGAAAAGCTCTTTTATACTAATAATTGTGTTATACAATGGAGACAGGAAGGAATAAGGGAGGAAAATAACAAACAGCCAACCAATATTTCATTTAAACCTATGAAATGCTATGCAATTGCTGGGGGAGTGATCTACTCCCAACCATGTGGTCACTTTTAGAATAGATGTGATGTGTTACTGAAGAAAATGTATGTTTTGTGGATTTGGAGTAGAGAGTTCTGTAAATGTTTATTAAGTTTACTTGTTCGAGGTCTAAGTTCAAGTCCCGGGTATCCTTGTTAACCTTCTGTCTCATTAATCTGTCCAATATTGACAATGTAGTGTTACAGTCTCCCCACGATTATTGTGTGGGAGTCCAAGTCTCTTTGTAAGTCACCAGGAAGTTGGCCTGTGTATCTGGGTGCTCCTATATTGGGTGCGCATAGACTTAGGATCGTTAGCTCTTCCTATTACATTGATCCCTCTACCATTATACAATGTCCTTCTTATCTCTTTTGGTTTCTATTACTTTAAAGTCTATTTTATCAGAGACAAGAATTGCAACTCCTTTTTTTTTTTTTTCCTCTCCATTTGATTGGCAAATCTTCCTCCATCCCTTTGTTTTGAGTCTCTGTATATCCTTGCATGTGAGATGGGTCTGGATGCAGCTTACCAATGGGTTTTTTGGAATGGCTGATACTGGTTGTTCCTTTCTGTATATAGTGCTTCTTTCAGAAGCTCTTGTAAAGCAGGCCTGGTGGTTATGAAATCTCTGAGTACTTGCTTGTTTGTAAAAAATTTTATTTTTCCTGCACTTATGAAACTTAGTTTGGCTGGATATGAAATTCTGGGTTGAAAGTTCTTTTCTTTAAGGATGTTGAATATTGGCCCCCACTCTCTTCTGGCTTGTAGGATTTCTGCTGAGAGATCTGCTGTGAGTCTGACAGGCTTCCCCTTGTGGGTAACCTGACCTTTCTCTCTGGCTGCCCTTAGTATTTTCTCCTTCATTTCAACCCTAGTGAATCTAATGATTATGTGCCCTGGGGGTTGCTCTTTTGAGGAATATCTTTGTGGTGGTCTCTGTATTACCTGGAGTTGAGTATTGTCCTGCCTTGCTAGGTTGGGAAAGTTTTCCTGGATAATATCCTGAAGAATATTTTCCAGCTTGGATTCATTCTCTTCGTCACATTCAGGTACACCTATCAAACGTAGATTAGGTCTTTTCACATAGTCCCATATTTCTTGGAGACTTTGCTCATTCCTTTTTACCCTGTTTTCTCTAAGCTTGTCTTCTGGTTTTATTTCGTTAAGTTGGTCTTCGACCTCTGAAATCCTTTCTTCTGCTTGATCAATTCGACTGTTAAAACTTGTGCATACTTTGCGAAGTTCTCGTATTGTGTTTTTCAGCTCCATTAATTCACTTATATTCTTCTCTAAATTGTCCATTCTCATTAACATTTCTGTCAAACCTTTTTTCAAGGTTCTTAGTTTCCTTGCATTGGGCTAGAACATATTCTTTTAGCTCACAGAAGTTTTCTCATTATCCACCTTCTGAAGGCTGATTCTGTTGATTCCTCACATTCATTCTCGATCAGGCCTTGTTCAATTGGTGATGAGGAACTGCAGTCCTCTGTAGGAGGAAAGGCATTCTGATTTCGGGTGTTTTCAGCCTTTCTTGTGCTAGTTTCTTCCCATCTTTGTGGACTTGTCCACCTGTCGTGTGTGTAATTTGCTGACCTTCAGATTAGGTCTCTGAGTGGGACGTCCTAGCTTGTTGGTGGTAGTTTTTTCTGTTTCTTAGTTTTCCTTCAGTGGACACCCCCTCCTCCACAGAGCTAGACCCTCCTGGGTTCAGCTGTACTTGCTGTGAAACTCTCAATCCTCAACAGTTGCAATTACTGTTCTTTTTTTTTTGTTGGTGGTGGCGGGGGGACCAGCCTTCCCCTGCGGTGACCCACTACACCGGCTGAAAACAGCAGCGTTAAGATTTGTGGCGCTTTTCTGCCCGGGAATCTCCCCGGTCTGGTCCCCCGCTTCAGTCCCCTTTTCAATCAGCTGAATGGGAGACTCTGTCTTCCCGGAGCTCCAAACGCCAACTAAAAGGGCACTCAGTCCCGCATACTCCTGACAGAGAACCGCCGCACCAGGGCGCCTGCAAAACGGCAGCGCTGGCGACCCGCGGGGCTCCTCCGCCGGGGAATCTCCTGGTCCGTGGGCAATAAAAATTCGTCCGAAAATGTGGCGTCTACTTCACTCTCTGCACTTTCAGTGGGAGCTACAATCCTGAGCTGCTGCTAATTGGCCATCTTGGATCTCTCTCCCCCTAGTGACTTGTTTCATTTTCTCTAAAAGCTTTAATACTTCTCTTTTGTCTTTGGTGCCTTGAAACTTCATATAAAAGGGTTGAAGCATGAGGATTTGTATTGTTTTCATTAATTATGTTGACGCTCAGTTTGCCCTTTCCCTCTAGAAAATTATATCTTTCAGCCAGGTGTGGTGGCTCACACCTGTAATCCTAGCACTTTAGGAGGCCAAAGCAGGTGGATCACCTGAGGTCAGGAGTTCAAGACCAGCCTGGCCACCATAGTGAAACCTCGTCTCTACTAAAAATATAAAAATTAGCCAGGTGTGGTGATGGGTGCCTATAATTTCAGCTACTTGGGATGCTGAGGCAGGAGAATCATTTGAACCCGAGAGGCAGAGGTTGCAGTGAGTGGAGATCACGCCATTGCACTCCAGCCTGAGTGACAAGAATGACACTTCATCTAAAAAAAAAAAAATTATATCTTTCTTTACCTTTGAAATTTTAAATTTATTCCTTCTTTAAAGATTTTCTTCCTTTTATGTTGGTTTCTTCCTAAGATTCATATTCATCTGAGCAGATCTTTTAGCTTGTCTTTCTATTATTCTAAAGAGATCTTCTTGATTTTATTTGCAGTTCTTTGTTGAAAAAATTATATAGTCTTCTTTTGATTTTATTTTTCATAAATATTATATAATATTTCAAATCTCTCTGAATATATTAAGTAGAAAGGTTTTTGTTGCTAGTTCTTTTGTGTTTCATGAATTACCTATGCTACCTCTAGAATCTATGTTATGTTTGTTTTGGCTGTCTGCATCCCGGCTGCTTTTCATATCACATACCTGATCAAACTACTTGTCTTTGTTTCCTTCTATATAGGAAAGAAGGAACAGAGCTCATCTGTGCCCACACACTTTTCAGAAGCTTCCCAGGAAACAGTTGGTGGGATTTCCATTTTTCAAATGTTGGCATGACTAGAGATGTCTTTATTCTACATTAATCTTTGAATGTTAGTTTGATTTGAATGATAAAATGTTATTTTCACAGTCATTTGTTTTTAGAAATTTGAAGGCGTTTTTCTAATTGAAAATTTTATTTATTGTGTTAAAATATACATAACATGAAATCCACCATTTTAACAATTTTAAGTGTACAAGTCACTGTCACTAAGTACATTCACATTGCTGTGCAACCATCACCACCATCCATTTCCAGAACATTTTCATCATCCCAAACAGAAACTCTGTCCTTGTTCTATAATAACTCTCCACTTCCTCTCTCCCTTTGTCCTGTGGTAACCACCATTCTACTGTGTCCCTATGCATTTACCTATTCTAGATACCTCACATAAATAGAATCATACAATACTAATCTTTTGGTGTCTGACTTATTTCACCTAACATAATGTTTCAAGGATCATACATGTTGTAGCATATATTAGAATTTCATTCCTAAGACAGAACCGTATTTTATTGTATGTATATACCACATTTCATTTATTCATTCATTCATCCATGGGCACTTGAGTTGATTCCCTGTTTTGGCTATCATGAATAATGCTGCTATGAATACTAGAACACAAACATCTGTTTGAGTCCTTGCTTTTAATTACTTTGGGGATATACCTAGAAGTGGAATTGCTGAATCATATAGTAATTTGATGTTTAACTTTTTGAAGAACTTCCACAGCATCTGTGCGATTTTACATTTCTACCCTCAATGTACTAAGGCTCTAATTTTTCCACGTCCTCAGTGACATTTGTTATTTTCTTTCTTTTTTTTTTTTTTAATAATAGCCATCCTAATAAATCCAAAGTGGTATCTCATTGTGGTTTTGATTTGCATTTTCCTGGAGAAAAGTGATTCTGACCATTCTTTCATGTACTTATTGGCCATGTGTATATCTTCTTTGGAAAAATGTCTATTCAAGTCCATTGCCCATTTTTAAATTGAGTTGCTTTTGTTATTGTTTTGTCGTAGGAGTTCTTTATATATTTCTAGATATCAACCCCATATCAGATATATGATCTGCAAACATTTTCTCCTGTTCTGTGACTTCTCACTCTATTGATAGTGACGTTTGATGCACAAAAATCTTTGACTATTTTATCTATTTTTTTATTTTGTTGCCTGTGTTTTTGGTATCATATTCATGAAATTTTGCCAAATCCAATGTCAGAAATTATTCCCCTGTTTTCTTGTAAGAATTTTATAGCTTTAACTCTTACATTTAGTTCTTTGATCCATTTTGTGTTCATTTTGCATATGTTACAAAGTAATTATTCAAGTTCATTACTTTGTATGTGAACACCTATTTTTCTCAGCAAAATTTATTGAAAATACATCATTTTTTCATTGAATGGTCTTCACATCCTTATTAAAAATCAATTGATCAAGGCTGGCATGGTGGCATACACCTATAATCTCAGCTACACAGGAGGCTGAGGCAGGAGGATCTCTTGAGCTCAGGAGTTCAAGGCCAGCTTGGGTAACATATAGAGAGCCTGTCTCAAAATAAAGAAAAGAAATTGATCATGTATACTCTACCGTCTTTTAACTACCAGTGTTTCCATTGTGAAACTTGCTGACGTTCTGATTCTTGCTAATTTAGAAGTGACATATCTATTTAACTTTTTTGGAAGATTTTAACCTAGTGGGGGGAAATTTTGTGACAACGTGTCTTTGTATGTCTTTTTTCCTTTCTTTCTTTCATTTTGATGGGCATTTGCTAGGGCTTGTTTGGGGAAATTTTTCTTGAACTATTTCTTAAACAATTTCCTCTCTTTCATTTTTCTCTATTCTCTCCCTCTGACTTACGGTGTTAGGTTTATTTTTTCTCCTATTTTTTAGGTTTTTCTCTTTTCCGATCTACTTTATGGAAAACTTATTTGATTTACATCATACAACTCTTCTATTGGGTTTCAGAAAAATTAGGCTCACGATTTACTTTTCGAGAACGCTTGAGAGTGTTCTGATTGTTTCTTTTCATAACATTGTATTTTTGTTTTAGGAAAGCAATATACTCTTACCTTTTAAATAGTTTTTGCATTTCCTCCTGTGTTCTTCAGAATTTCTATATATTTGTTCTACCTATTTGTTTATCTTGGATTCTTTCTTTGATGTTAGAAATTGTCATGAATGGCTTGTGATCGTTGGTATTTACAAGTAAGGTACTGAAATCTTGATTGAAAGCACAATGGCGTGGGTAGGGCTTGTCTTTTGATGGGCTTTGTTAGAGGATGATCAGGTGAGCTGGCTTCTTTGTTGTGGGATCTCAAGAATCAGTATGAGATCCTTTCATTCTCTTTCTCCTTATCTAGACCACAACTTCCTGAATTCTAGAGACCTTATTTTATAATTTGTTTAGTCCTTTCAAATCCTATTACTATGTTTTAATAAAAGATGACTGTTTATTGATTTGATGCTGCAGTAACAAAAAAAGTGGAAACTTCAATTAATCAAACAATTGTTTTGTTTTCTCAAAACATAAAGCTTGGCAGCTCCCCCTCCCACTCCAATTGCTTGCTCATTTTTTTTCAGGTACAGAACTGGCCTAAATGTATATATATATATATATATTTGCAGCAGAAACCCACATCTGTATCTCTATGTTCTACCTTAAGGAGAGTGGGCAAAAGTGAACAGGAGCAATGACCTGGAGAGAGAGGGCCAACAGCCACTGACCAAGTTCACACAGGGGCTTAAAAATCATTCTTGGTCCAGGAAATTTTAAGAATTCTGAGGAGGTGATGGAGGAGGGAGTGGGATGGAGATGGGAAGGGTGAGGGTGAGTTGGTCAAAAAATGAAGCAGAGCTTCTGAGTCTGTGAAGCAGAACAGGTACACAGGGACCAGGTACACAGTTCTTGATGCAAATATTGGAAAAGCAGAAATAAGGCCTGGACCCCAGAAAAAGAAAAGGCAGAACAAAGGACTAATAAATAATTAGAGTAGTACCTGTCTATTTCTGTTCTGTGGAGATGGATCACTCTCATGAGATGATCTTCAGCAAAATATAGACTATAGAAAAGATGATTCTAAGGTCAGTTACTATCCCTATTGGATGTTTGTAAAGTTTAAAAGCAGTTTTAGAGCTTAAGAATCTGTGTGGTGAACCAATCTTTCTTTTTTTGTTTAATCCGGCCTTTCTCCAAATTCGTTAACCTCTCTTTATTCCTGGTCTATGGTATATACTTCAGGAAATCCTCAGCCCTCCTTAGGCAAGACCTCTGCAGTGTTCTGGTTTCTTTCTTCACTCTCCAAAGCGCCTTTAGCTCTGAATAGAAAAGGACAATATTACACACAGCAGAGAGCCCAAATGTCTCTGTGTCAGAGGCAAGTCCCTCTATTATCTGTTTTCACTTTCTGTGGTCATTCTGCTTAAGACCACATTTTTCAGTCTTTCTGAAAGTGGGCAGAGCATGTGACTGGATGGGATGTCAGTAGAAGTCATGTGTGCAACCCCTAGGTTTCACCCGGAAAATGAAAGAAGCATGCTCAGCTAGTGGTGACTGCAGAGGACGTGGATTCCATCAAGCTGGTTGTCTTTCTGCCTGTCCTGTGTCACAAAATGAGGTCTCTTACTGCATTATCAAGAGGAAGGCAAGACTGAGACATCTAGTCCACGGGAAGACCTGCACCACTGTTGCCTTCACACAGGTTAACTCAGAAGACAAAGGAGCTTTGACTAAACTGATGAAGGCCATCAAGACCAATTATGACTGATACGATGAGATCCGCCATCACTGGGGAGGCAGTGTCCTGGGTCCCAAGTCTGTGGCTTGCAATGCCAAGCTTGAAAAGGCAAAGGCTGAAGAACTTGCTACCAAATTGGGTAAAATGTACACTGTTGAGTTTTCTGTAAATAAAAATAGTTAAAATAATATAAATTCTCCTTCAAAAGAAAGAAGAAAGAAAGAAGAAAAAGAAAGAAAGAAAGGCACTCTCTTTTCCTTCTCATGTTCCTGCAGGTGGAATGTGAATTCAGTGCGGGGGAACTAGAGCAGCCACCTTTGACCATGTTGAGGAGGAAGAGCAACAAAGATCAAAATAGCCTGGGTCCCTGCCACCATGGGACCTCCATGTCCAGACTGGGTTGCTCACTCTCAGACTGTTACTGAGACAGAAAGAAACCTCTCTCTTATTTTAACTACTTTTTTTTCCAGTCTTTTGTTTCAGCTGCTGAACTAGTATTCAAACTAATGCAATGGTATTCCAGGACTTGATTCCTGATATTATTAAAGAAATACCAAAAGGAGAGTAACCCACAATGGCCTCTAATGATGGAGATGGCAGAGCAATAATTACCGAGGCACAGCTTGGTGCATCCTTTAGGCTCTATGAAGGAGAGGAACACCCTAAAGATGATGAGCTGCTTTATGTTACACACTCCCTTTCCCTCACTACACATTAAGCACCTCGGAAGACGGGGCATTCAGCACGCCACTGGATGGGGGTGGCATTAATTTCTGAATCATCTCCCTCAGCTAGGTTCTTTCATTCAACCAGATCCTGCTTCTTACCCTCATCCTGCTGTCAACCCCTACTGTTTGTTCTCCTCTCTTGCCTCTTGTATTTGCAGCTCACACTGAGATCCATTTCTACAGCTCTGACCTTGGTTCACCTCTAACATGATTTGGCCAATTTATCTTAGTTTCTTCTCCCATCCTAGCTCTGCCTCCTGAAAGGTAACTTTGCTGATTAGCAGAGGTTGACACTTTTTTTTAAAGGCAGAGGTAGATACAAGGGTGTGATTGTTTGCATGCTTTGATTCCTCTTAAAGAAAAAATAAAATAATTCGCAGTTGGTGAATGGAGTTTGAAAACAAAATAGTTTAAAACACCTGTGTGACAAAATAGATTTTAAGTTATTATTTTTCATTAAAAATAAGTTTTATTTTGTAGACTAGGTATAGTCTATTAAACACAATGTAAGACATGGAATACTGTGAAAAACAGATTATGTGTTCCATAAATATTTATTGACCAATAAGCCAAGAAGGTATCATCTGTCCAGCATGTTGCTAATATGAGAACAGCTACAAGGTAAATGAATATAGTTCCTTTACTTCAGAAATGTGAAACTAAGTCAGGCAGAAACACATGAAACCAAGACACTATATGCCATCATCGAATGCAATAAATATGGTAAGCTCATGAACCTGATTTTCCTAAACAGTATATTTAAAATACTGTCCCTCATACTTGTCAAAATATATGCACCAATTTCTGGTTTGGAAAAGATGGTTTCTTTGGCTATAAGATTATGTACAAAGTACTTTGTGAACTCAGAGGAGGAAACATCTATCTGCCAGGGAGAATCAAGCAAAGCTTCAGAGAGAAGATTATATTTAAGTCTGGTTTGGAAGGGTAAAAGGGTAAAAGAGGAGCTTGACAAGCGGGTGAGGGGAGAAGATGCGCTTGATAGAGAGGGGAAATACAAAGATAAAGATTCCTGGAAGATCATCACTTTCCATTAGTAGTTTTCTCTTTATTCATAAGTGATGCCAGACATTAACTCATAGGAACCTCACAAAATCTCTATGAGCTGTTTTGATATATTGTTATCCCCAAACCTTAGATAACCATGTAAAGAAGTCTCTGGGAAAATGCTCCAGAACCTTGGAATTTCTCCAGGGTCTGCCTCCTACACACAGTATTAAGTAAGCTTGTCTGCCTGGGTAACTCTGGTTTCCATGTTTGGCTTCTGTCTTGCTGTGCAGCCTTGTGGCGAGACGCATTGGTTGCATTCAGATTCTGACTTTACTTCCAGTGCCGTGTTTGGCATTCCCTTGGCTCTGTGCTTTGGAAGCAGCAGAAGCCAAGAAGACCTAGAAAAATCATTTGGATGATCCTTGCAGAAGCCTGGGTAAAAGAAGGCGGCATTTAATGAGTTGGGTTCTGCTTGGCAAGCAGGCCTCCTCCCTAGAAGACCAGGTTTAGTCTGTGCCACCTTAGTAACCAGGTAGGGTTAAATGTTGAGGATGCAGGTCTTTCCTGTTAATAGACGCAGGAGGCAGATAAAGGAAAAGGGTCCCCAGAGAATCTCTGACCCGCCTGCACACTGGGAGACTGGGGTGGAGCCCGGGGAAGTTCATGCCCTGTGCAGGGGTGAGGAGCCCGGCCTCTTCAGTTCCTTCGTGTGCCCTGGAATCAATCTGTGAGGTGGGAGGCCTTGTCAGCAGGGCCCACTCTTGCTTTGCTGCAAGTTTTTTTCTTCTTTTCCTTTTTCACCCAATACATTTCATTCCCCCTCACCCTTCAATGTGCCCATGTTCTTAATTCTTCCTGGTCATGTGACAAGAACCCAGTTTTAGCTGAACTAAGAAGCAAAGTTCTACATCGCTATCTGCAGCTGAGCGGAAGACACAAGGCAGGCATGGACTCCAGAGAGCAAAAAAAATTACCATTAAGAACCAGAGATGTATAGATCTGAAATGTGGAGGCCATATAAATTATGTTTCTATTTAAATAAGAAATTCCAACTCCTTATCAACCCCTGCAATTCTCTCACTCATATAATTACAGAGCATTTATTCATTCTTCAAATATTTCTAAATTAATTATTATATGCTAGGCACTGAGCTAGAGTCCAAGAATGAGAAAAATAAAACAGTTCCTGCTTTCAAGGGCTTTGCAGCTATTGGGGAAAACAGAAAAGATAGGAGTGTGGCATGAATGCTGGTTACCGGGTTTCCTAGGGTCATGGAGTGCACTTCATCAAATAAACTATGGGGTGTGAGCAAAAGGGCTTTTCTATCTGCATTTCTGTCAATGTTGCATTGAACAACGGTTGAAATGGGCCTTTTTGTGCTTGGAGTGGTCTTAAATTTAAACTTAAGATCTGGTTAAAATTGCCTGATTTCAATTTGAAGAGAAAAAATTACATTATGGCATACAAGTAACTGGAGTCAATGATTAAGCAATGTAACCCTCTAAAATTATCCAAGGACTTATTTAAGTGTACTGTTAAAATATACTGGAACTCTAAGACTTGCTGAAACAGAGCATGTCTTTCCAAGTTTCTATCGTTGTTTTATGTGTTCTCTTTTACGTACGTTTGCCCTGGGGCTTCAGAATGAAGTAACTTTTTTAATGTAGCCAATTCCGTGGTTCCAGCTGAAAGGTATGATTCCTGTTCTCCAACATTCTGATTTTTAAAATCTGCATTTGTTTGCATCTTATTTGGGAAGGAATTTATCAGATTTTCCGTAGCACACATCATTTTCTAACATGCTTTTTAATTCACTTATTCATTATATTATTTATTGCCTGGATGACCCTGCTAGAATGTAAACTCCATCAGAGCAAAGATCTTTGTTTAGTTCAATGTTGTATCCCTGCTTCCTAGAACAATACTTGGCATGTGGCATATATTAATATTTCATAAATATGTGTTGAATGAATAAAATAAAAGATAAAGGAAGAAGAGTTCCACAGACCATTGATGATGATGTGTTACCAATGGAAGAGTATAAATAACGCAATTACCTGCACCCCCTTAATAAATTACAGTGTGTTAGGAAGTTCCCTATTTGTCTTCCCATAGAATGATCCATCAATAGCTTCTGAACTTCGAGTTTTTCCTAATAGTATGTCATCTTAGTTTTCTAATCCAGACTTCTTCTGGTCAGGCCCATTTCACCATGTGTATCTTTAGGCCTTTTAGATATGGTTCATTTCACATCACATGGATCCATTATAACTCCTTTGAGATAATCTGGTACATGTAAACCAAACCAAGGTAGAGGCAGAGAGAGGCTTGCTTCATTTGCATGTCGAATACCACAGAAAAACAACAGACCTCTTCTAAAAATGCATAACTGGTAAATGGAAATACTTCAATTTTTCCACCTTACTTGCCAGAATTTAGTTAGTTTATCTTACCTCTAGTTAGAGTGCCAAAGGCAGATTACTGCAAAAGTATATTTCTTTGATAAGGACTACCTTGAAATTTTGACCTCAAAGATACAGGATTATTAAGTCTTTTTCTGTAATTAAGTGTTCTTTTTAAACATCCAATATAGTTGAATGAAAGTGATGGTAGGATGGCTTTTATCTCTGAAATTCAAGAAATACATGACCATCCTACAAAGATAAGGTGCATTTTCAGAAATAGAACCCACTT
Organism: Ateles fusciceps; assembly: GCA_036589455.1. Taxonomy (NCBI): domain Eukaryota; kingdom Metazoa; phylum Chordata; class Mammalia; order Primates; family Atelidae; genus Ateles; species Ateles fusciceps. The sequence goes on from JAZHEH010001979.1 coordinate 10,034,847, forward strand.
GAGAATGGAATAATCCATTCGTGTTTAGGGAATAGGACTGTCCCAGTGCAAAGATGTGGCTTGCTTCAGAGCTAAAATTCATCAGATTGGTCCCATTAAAAAAGCAGAACTTCTGTGAGGGTTATGAATTTCAAAGCCTCAAAAATAATTTTTTGAAGTTACAAATACAAGCAAACAGTGAGTTGAATTATTCACTCCCATAAATTTATCATCATAAAAGCGTGTTTTAATTTGACTTCAACAGTTCTTAGGCCTAGATTCAAGCCAGGATGCTGTCATCTGAAAAGATGATGTGTGATCAAGAAAGAAACATGTTGGGGTTTAGAAAACTGGGAGTTCAGTACCGTAGAAACAATTTTGAGATTCTAAGCCTGCAAACTGAGAAATGTGTACACATGAGGAGGTGGTAGACAGTGCCATTGTATATGCATTGCATCAAGGGATAGCATTCTGAGTGCATCAGTGCATGCCGGGCAGAGGCTCTGAGGATAGGGCAGCAACTGTTGGAAAGTTGCATGGTATGAGGATGCTGCTGAGCTTACCAACACGGGAAATTGCTTCTAGTGTCTACATTCCAATTTGCTTATATGCTTGCTGGTCTTGGAGCCTCCTGAAGACCTGCAGAAGAAAGCAATTAAAGGTAGGCAATGGAGACATAAAGCACAGATTTTTGGAACCAGACGGCATCCCTCATTTGAGATGACTTATTTAACCTCTTTCATAGTTATGGGAAGGCGATCCAAGCAGGATCTGGGCATCTCTGCAGCCTGTGCCCTTCGGCACCCTTGGGCACCCCAGGAAGGCCCCCTTCACCCCCGTCCCTACAGACTCAGGGGTGTCTGCTCCCACTGTCTGGCCTCTCTTGGCTCCCAGCACCCTCTCCGATCTGGGAGCCAAGCCCTGGGACCATGAATGGTAGCAGGAAGCAGACAGAGTCCTGGACAGAAGGGAGGAGGGGTCCCCAGTAAGGCCCCACCCTAAGGCCGTGGAGGGCCTGAAGGCTAGGGGCTATGCTGCCAGTTTCTCCCACCAGAGTGGGGACTCGGGGGTGCCTCTCTGCCTACCCATCTCAGCTCATGGACCAATCGGCACACACTTCCTCCCCCTCTGAGGTCTGTAAAAGCCCTGGTCTCAGCCAGGAACAGGCAGGATCTGCCCTCGCAGGTGTAGAGTAGAGCAGAGGATCGCCGAGAACGAAGAGTGCAGAGAGATAGGCTGATCAGCTGCAGAGAGGAGTACTCTCTCCACTGAGAGCTGCAGAGGTGACCTGCCAGCAGAGAGGAGCTATTCTCTCTGCTGAGAGCTTTAGACACCTGCAGAAACATCCGAATGACTTGCCTGCAGAGAGGAGCCATCTTCTTCAGGGCCTCCTCTCTGCTGAGAGCTGAACACTCGACGGGATGACCTGCCCACAGAGAGGAGCTACCCACTCCTCTGAGCTGTTCTATCACTAAATAAAACTATTCTTCATCCTTCACTTGTCTGGATGCAGGACAAGAACTTGGGGAAAGGCACCATGGCCGCAGAGGTTTCCAGTCAGAGAAATTGACACCCCAGAAATCCCTAACACTTTGGACTTCCCAGCCTAGAATTATGAGCAACAAATTTCTATTTGCTTTTAAATTACCTAGCCTAAGGTATTTCAGCCTAAACGGACTAAGACAACATGTTTTGGTCTTTGGTCTTTTTAAAAATGCATTTATACATATACACTATGCACCACACACACAGTTTTGCTATTTGTTTTACACGTGTGATAATAATATATAGATTATTATTCAAACTGTCTTTTCATTTAACAATAGGTCTTTAGAGCTTCACACATCTCTGCAGTCAGCTCTAGCTCCGTCTTATAATGACAACCAGTATTTCATATTATGCATATAATATGTATTGTTTGACCATTTCCCTATATAACCAATAATGAATGTTCTTGTATGTTCATCTTCGTGAAGCTACATTGAGTATTTCTTTAGAATGGAGTAATTGCTGAATGAAAGGGTATATACATTTTTCTAAAGTTATGTTTTAGATTCACCCCTTCTATATTTTATATTTCCTATCCATTTCTCCTCAAATATTTAATATTTTCAGTTATTTTAATTGATACCATTCTGATAGGCAAAATTGGTACACTTGTTCTAATTTGCACTTTTCAGGTGACAGTAAATTGGATATCCTTTTATTTATTCTGTTTATATTTTTTACTGTAAAATTTCCTTTCCATACTGTGTCCATTTTTTAAATAGGCTATTTGGCGTTTCCTTATTAATTTGTAAGAATTCAATGTATGCTAGATTACTAACTATTGGTTAAATATCTTGCGAAGTTTTCTCCCTGTAATGTAACTTAATTTTACATATGATGTCTTTTACTGCATTGAAATTTCAATTGATCCAATCTACAATTATTTTTATGGCTTTTTTTTTGCTTTGTTTAGAAATTATTTCCTTTTCCAAAGTTAGAAAAATATCCTACTATATTTTCTTCTCACATACATTTCAGGAATAACTTTTAAATTTATTTGGAGTTTCTTTCAGTGAGTGCTATTAGGTATGGAATCTATTTTTTCCCCAAATATATATTAATCATTATTTCTCTTAACGCAATTTGGTAAATTTCTTCAACTGACTTAAAATGTCATTTTTATCATAAACTAACTTTTAAAACATACCTAGGTCTGTACCTAGACATTGGTTTAGAATTCCAACTTCCAGAAAATTTGGCACATAACATTCAACATTGAGAAACAGTCAAGGAAACTTTAAGAAAAAACACAGAAAGTACAGATACACAAAATAAAAAATGATAAAGAGGAAACAATCACATTAGAAGAATCATTTAAGATGGCTGAACTCCATGCAAATGAATTTTAAAACCTGGATACAAATGAATAACTTTCTAGAAACTTACCACATTTATCAAAAATGACTCCAGAAGAGTTGGAAAATCTAAACAGTCTGATTTTTATAGAAGAAATGGGAAAACTTTCAAATAGTTACACCCCCATCAAGCCAACAAGACCAGATAGTGTTGCAGATGAATTTGACAAAGGCATTAAAGGGCAAATAATTCAATGGCTTTTTTTTTTTTTTTTTGAGATGGAGTCTTGCTCTGTTGCCCAGGCTGGAGTGCAGTGACACAATCTCAGCTCATTGCAACCTCTGCCTCCTGGGTTAAAGCAATTCTCCTGCCTAAGCCTTTCCAGTAGTTGGGATTACAGGCCTGTGCCACCACACCTGGCTAATTTTTGTATTTTTAGTAGAGATGGGATTCCACCATGTTGGCCAGGCTGGTCTTGAACTCCTGACTTCAGGTGATCCATCCACCTTGGCCTCCTAAAGTGTTGGGATTATAGGAATGAGCCACTGTGCCCAGCCTCCAGTGGCTTTTAAACAATTCTATCACCTTGGAAAATAAATGAAACTGAAATGGGAAAGGTCCCCCCTTGCAGGGCGTGCAAAGGGTGTGTGGCTGGCTTCTTCAGTAACCTACTCCTCAAACCTCTAGGGCAGGCTGTGGGGCTCTGACCCCATGGCAGTGTCTGGGGGTAAATGTTTACAGCTGAAGCCCCAGTGGGTGGGTACTCTTTTAGGTTGCTGTCTATAGGTGGCTTGTGTAAACCAGCTCAATTAGACCCCCTTTCTTATCACAAGGACAGAGAGATTTCTGTATCCCAAGGTTTTTGCCTTGGTGTAGCAGAAGAATAGGATCACATGTGGGCTTGGAGAATGAGTGCAACATTTTATTGAGTAGTAGCAGCTGTCAGCAGATGGGAAGCCAGAAGGGAGATGGTTTTCCCCTGGACTTGGGCTGCTCAGCGGCTTGACTCTTCTCTGACCACTCCAGCCAAAGTCTATGTCTTTTCCGCTGGTCGATGGCCTGCCGGCCTGCCAGGCTGCCGTGCCTGTCGGCAAGCTCTTCCACAGGCCGGACTCTCGACAACCAGCGCTTTGTGTCTTCTTCCTCTGACGTGTTCCTCACAACATCCAACCACTTCTGTGTCTGCCCACTAGGCGGTCTCAGGTTTTTATAGGCCCAGGATGGGGGCGTGGCAGGCCAGGATGGTCTTGGGAAATGCGACGTTTAGGCAGGAAATTGCTGCCCTCACCTAGGTCCATGGGCGTGGATCCCTAGCTGGGACCCGCCTTTCTCTACCCAGCACTTCCCTTTCCCTCTTCTGTATCATTTAAAGGGGACACACTCTTCCCTTCTCAGCACTCCAGTATCATTTCCCTACTCTGAAGAGGAACATCTAACCGTCGCTAGAATATGTATAATGACCAAGTCTTAGCTGCTTCCTACTGACGCGGGTGTTGTTTTGGAAGAAAAAGGCAGTCAAACTCCTCCCAGAGGTCTAAGGGTTCCTAGCAAAGGGGGAGCCATCATCCGAAGCTCCGGTTCTCTTCACTGAGGCTCCAAAGAACGTTTGCAGTTTAATGGCTTTTAGGTGTGAGAGAAAAAAAGTAAGTTTTTATTGTTGTTCTTGTTGTTGTTTTGAGACAGGGTCTCACTCTGTCACCCAGGCTGGAGTGCAATGGCGCCATCTCGGCTTACATGTTTAACCCATGCATACTTAACCTTATAAGAGCAGACTTTTATAAAAACATGTGTATTACACAATAATTAAGTGCCAAAGATTACAGCAATAAGAAGTGAAATATACAAACGACGACATTGTACCCTGAGCTATTTCACCCTGGTGAAAGAAATTAAACCTTGTATGGGAGCTCTTAAACTTTTAGAAGAGAGATAACTATTCTTGCCATATCTTTTAGCAGTTAACAGGTGCAGCCTGGGAATACCTGTATCTCCTCTCTCTTTCCCAGGCCTCCCTGTCTTTATTATAAAAGACTGAGGTGGCCACTTTCAGGAGGTCCTCCAATGTACTTTCTGGTCCCAGGGCCCATTTCGGCAACTTCCTCCTGATATCGGGGGAAGCCTGAGTAATAAATTTATCCTTTAGGATTAACTGTCCCTCGACTGAATCAGGAGATAGAGAGGTGTGCTTTACCAAGGCCTCTCTTAGCCTTTCCAGGAAGGCAGTGAGATTTTCATCAAATCCCTGGTTAATCAGGGACAACTTAATATAATTGAGAGGCTTGGTTCTAGTCCTGCCTAAGCCTTATATTAAGCACACCTGAAAGTGTCTCTGCCTCTAGTCTTCCATCTCATCACTGGAATCCCATTTAGGGTAATTCACTGGTATTTCTCTTCTGGGTGGATGTTCTCCCCCTTCCTGATGCTGTATGTGATACAAAGCTCATCCCCAAATCTCTCTGCTGATTGCAGAGCAGCCTGTGTCTGTCAGGGTCTGATTCAAAAGTAACTAATGCCTCTCCAGGAGAGTTCAAATATTTGAGTGAAATTCTGGAATGCCTCTAGGTATCTATCAGGGTCATCTGAAAACTTGCCAAGATCCCCCTTTAATTTGCTTTGAGTCCTGTAAGGAGAAGGGGGACCTGGACTTTACTGGGCCCAAATTCATTGGGCATGCGTTGGAGGGGAAGGCATGAGACTGGGGCTTGTTTAGAGTGAGAATTTTTAGGAGGGGGCAACTGAGAGGCTGAAGCTGCATAGGGAGGTAGGGGTGGACCTGGAGGAGCAGGGCTTGAGGGAGCTGGCTCCTCTGCTGGGGGTGCTTCTGGGATTCATATCTTTAATTCCCTGGGCTTGCCCCTTGCAGCCTTCCCTAATATAGCAAAGAGGAGGGCTGGACCAATCTTACATTGTTGGCAAAGGTCTGGATTGCCTTGCAAGATATGGAAAGGCTGCATATATGGGGGCTCATTCCTCACGTCTACAGAAAAGTTCCAACTGCTGGATGGTATCAACATGAGTTGTTGCTTTCTAGGATTAACTCAGTCCTTCATAATTTGGCCAAACCTTTGTGCAGGGGGCTGAGGCATTCTTCCTCCAGATTCTGAGGGTCAAAGCAGCCCCTGTGGTTCAGGACACACTCGAGAGGAGTATAAGCTGGGGGGTGGTGAAGAGAACTGGTTGTCCATTCTGAAAGATGGGGAATAGAGGTGTCCCTCATTCCCTTCCTTCTTTCAGCAAAAACTCAGGGTGTGATGGAGAGAGAAAGTGGGAGTCCTCCCTTCATTCTCCACCCCTTATCCCTGAGCCCCGGAGACTATGTCAAGTGCTAGCCATAGGTACTAATGCAGTATGTACCCATAAAGCAGGGAAAACCTGGAGAATAGGAATTAACCATCCTCACCTATGCATCCATTTCTCCTGCTGTTCTCAAACTTGAGTTCCCTGGGCCTGTTTATGCCACGAAGCATGGCCTCCTTCTGTAGGATGGAGGGTCTCGGTCAGCAGGAATTGCTCCTGCCCATTTACATTGTACCTGTTGCTTGGCTTTGGATCCCTCAGACCTGGTGTTTCTTTCTAAGGCCTCTGCCTGAAGCTTGGAATTGAGTTTGGGACTGAAAAGTCATTTTAGAGGCTGTTTGTATCTGTTTAGTCTCAAATGTGCCCTGTCGAATTTGCAGTTCGCAGCCAGCAGGGGCCATTCCTCCATTAACTTCCCTATCAGAAATGTGTGTGTGTGTGTGTGTGTGTGTGTGTTGGGGGGCGGGGTGGGGCTCTCACTTAGAAAAGGAAAAGAGAAAAATAGTTTAAGGGGAAAAGGGGGAAGTTTCTGGGGGAACCCCTTGCTTAGTGCAAGTGGGCCTTTCTAATCCTTATATCTTTTTTCCCAAACTGGCTTGAATTCTTTGGCCAGGGAGAAAAAGTTCTATCGGTGAGAAGTGCTTGTCTGTTGGCCCTGTAAGATCACAGCTACCATCACGGCTTTCTCCCACCCACCTTGTAGCTGTTGGGCTTGGCCTTTGCCTGCTATAGGCACACCTAGGTGCCCGAGCTGGGAGAGGAAAGGGTAAGGAGAGTTGTCCTGAGCTGTGCGGGCATGCGGCTGTCGAGGCATACGTGCCACCTCCAAGAATAGGTGGTCTGATTTGCACCTTTGACAGCTGAGCCTAATGCTCATTTTACTTAGTAACATTGCTGTAGCCTGTAACAAAATTCTTAACATTATAAAGGAAGGTGAAAGAGCCATTTCAAACCACGTGAGAGCAAGAAAAGTCTGGGCGTTTTGACTGGCTGGTTAGGGTGGTTTAAAACTCCGTGAAGGGAAGCAGAGCCTCTTACTTGAAGGAAAGAGAGAGGTGTCAGCGTTTTGGAAGAGAGGCAGACAGGACAGTTTCGCATTCGCTTACAGTCACCTTCTGCTATCTCGAACGAGCTCCCGGTTGAAATGGGAAATGTTCCCTTGTCTTTCTTGCAGGATGTGTGACGGGGGTATGGCTCACTTCTTCAGTGCCCTGCTGCTTAAACCTCTAGGGGAGCATACAGACAGGCAGGCTGTGGGGCTCTGACCCCCTTGCAGTGTCTAGGGGTGAATGTGTAAAGCTGAAGGCCCAGTGGGTGTGTGTTACAGTGTGCTCTTTTAGTTTACCCAACCGTAGGTAGCTTGTGTTACTCAGCTCAATTAGACCCCTGCCTTATTGCAAGGATGGAGGGTTTTTTGTATCCCTGGGTTCTTGCCTTGGTGTACCCGAAGAATCAGATCACACGTGGGCTTGGAGAACAAATACAAGGTTTTATTGAATAGAAGTAGCTCTCAGCAAATGGAGGAGCCAGAAGGGAGATGATTTTCCCCTGGAGTCGGACCACGCAGCAGCTTGACTCTTCTCTGACTGCTCTGGCTGAACCACCTATTCTGCCAGTTGATGGCCTGCTGCTGCTCTTCCGTCTTCTGCCAGCAGGTTCTCAGTAACCAGAGCTTGTGTGTGTCTGCTTCTACTGATGTGTTCCTCATGACGCCTAGCCGTTTCTGTGTCTGCCTGTGAGGGTCTCAGGTTTTTCTAGGGCCAGGATGGGGGCGTGGCAGTCCAGGGTGGTCTTGGGAATTGCAACGTTTGGGCAGGAAATGCCTGTCCTCACCTAGGTCCATGGGGGTGGAGCCCTAGCCAGAGACCCGCCTTTCTCTACCCAGCACTTCCCTTCCCCCCTTTCCCTATCATTTAAAGGGCCCACACTGTTCCCTTCCCCAGCACTCTTATATCAAAACCTCCATATTCTCTTTATGAGACAAATATAACTGGGTCATATGTCAGGAGATCCCTGGTGTTTGGCCCGAGGGCACCTGTATTCTGTGGGCTGGCTGTGGTGCTGGGGTCAGGGTGGGGGCAGGTATAACCTCTGTGCCTCATTGTCCCCTGGTGCCACTGGACATTGCTCAAGCTGCCAGCACCATGAAGACCTGGACTTCAGAGCATGTCTTTGACCACTCATGGGAAACTGTTATGACAGCTGTAATGCAGAAATATCCAAACCTTATGAACCCAAGTGTGGTTGGAGTTAATGTGTTGAACAGACATGTAGATACCTCTGGAAAGTTGCACAGCCACAGACTTCTCAGCACAGACTGGGGACTGCTGTCCATTGTGAAATGTCTTATTGGTGCAGCAAGAACCAAAACATATGTGCAAGAACATTCTGTTGATCCTGTAGAGAAAGCGATGGAACTTAAATCTACTAATATTTCATGTACAAATATGGTTTCAGTAGATGAGAGACTTATGTACAAACCACATCCTCAGGATCCAGAAATAACTATTTTGACTCAAGAAGCCATAATCACCTTGAAAGCAGTTAGCCTCCGCCGTTACCTGGAAGGACTGTTGGCAAGTGCGATATCCTCAAGTGCTAGTAAAGATGGTGAAGCAATGGAATGGGTAATACACAAATTAAATGCTGAGACTGGGCTGGGTGCAATGGCTCATGCTTGTAATCCCTGCACTTTGGGAGGCCAAGGCAGGTGGATCCCTGAGGTCAGGAGTTCGAGACCAGCCTGGCCAACATAATGAAACCCCATCTCTGCTAAAAAATAAAAAAAAATTAGCTGGGTATGGTGGTGGGCACCTGTAATCCAGCTACTTGGGAGGCTGAGGCAGGAGAATGGCTTGAACCTGGGAGGCTGAGCTTGCAGTGAGCAGAGATCGCACCATTGCACCCCAGCCTAGGTGACAAGAGTGAAACTCTGTCTCAAAAAAAAAAAAAAAAAAAAAAAAAAAGCTGAGATTGAAGAATTGACAGCCTCAGCAAGAGGAGGCATAAGGACTCCAGTGGCAGCCGCAGCATTTGCAGAGAAGTGATCATGAAAGTTGGTAGACAACATTGGGTATGCCAGGTCTCTCCGAGTTGACTGTATATTTATTTGTCGTTTTAAAATTACAATTATATTTTAGGTAGAATTTTTTTTTGATAAGCTGGCTACGTGACTTTTGATCAAAACAGAAGGGCTTCTAAATAAAAGGGATCATCTGAAATTAATGTTGTTTGAAATTACTGTCTGATTTTGAGGGTTCCTGTATTTATGTGAAAAATTAACAAGAAGTCCTTGGAAATTGGTATTGACATTAAATCTCCTTAAGGTAGAATTTTAAAGCTTTAAATACACTGGAACTCCACCTGCCTTTGGACCAATTCCAGAACAGAGCAGAGCCACTTCCTATAGATGCCCACTGCTCTGCTGCTGTACACTTCAACAGCTTGCACAAGGGAACGCACTTAAAAGGAGAAATTATGTAGTTTTAAACTATATTTTGTGTAAAGTAACTTGCTCTGCTATAAACCACCATTAAAAACCAGTGCTTTGATTTGGTACTTAAATATTTTGAGAGTGAAAATTATCATTAAAGTAACATATGACTCCAACAAAAGTATAGTTTTGTGTTTTGTTTAGTTTTGAAACAGTGTCCAAGCTGGAGTGCAGTGGAGCGATCTCGGCTCATTGCAACCTCCTCCCAGGTGATTCTTGTTCCTCAGCCTCCTGAGTAGCTGGGACTACCAATGCGCACTGACACTCCTGGCTAATGCTTATACTTTCAGTAGAGATGACGTTTCACCACTTTGGCCGGGCTGGTCTTGAACTCCTGGCCTCAGGTGACCTGTTCACCTCAGCCTCCCAAAGTGCTAGGACTACAGGCATGACCCACTGCGCCAAGCCAAAAGTATGGTTTCATTATATTGAAGAGTAATGTATTGATTTGCCAAAGTTTTGTAACTTGGTAAAGGTATTATCTTACTTGGATTTGTACTTTGTGATTTAGTCTGCTGTACCCTGGGCTGGTTATGCTAACTGAAAAAATAAAGTCATTACCTGAGTTTTGCAGCACTCTAACTTAAACAGAAGAACAGCTGTTCACATCTTTTAGCACTTCGCGTTTGCCTAAATTAAAAATAATTTCATCATTTGAAATTATTCAAATGATATACAGCTCCTTCATGTAAAAACCATTTGAAATTATTCAAATGATGTCTTGTTCTGAAGCATAAACCCCAGGTACTTAATGTATTTAATAATATGGTGCCACTGTAGAGTTTGGGGGCAGTGGGGAAGAACAAGGACAATGATGAGGGGAGGACTGGCTGAAACTAACCACTAAGTAAGTTGTACTGCAGCTTTTATTTATGGGAACCCCTTGTTTGGGAGGTCAGAGAGCAGCTACAAACTGAAAAACAATCCAGTAAAATGTACTTTGTTTCATATTTTGTAGCAGGCAATAATCAACCACTAAATAATCGCTTTGACATTTGCAGTGGTCGCATACAAAGTATTGTTGCTAGAAGAGGACTAGCTCTCACCTTTATTTTACAGTGCTTAATGTGATAAACTTCTAGTCATGTTTCCTATCAAAGAGAAACACAGAAACAGCATAATAAACTGTTTTAATAAACAATATTTTAAAATTGTTTTTCTACTTAAAATATTATTTAGCTTAAGACTGCTTAGGACATTTATAAAAGCAGGTTAAATTTAATAAGATTTCTGAATTTTTTTTATAACTGGAGATAGTTTTTACTAGTGAAATAACATTTCAGCTAAATAAAACCTTGCTAAATATTGATATTTGATAAAAAGTTACCTTGTATAATTTCTGCATCCCTTGTTCTGAAAAATGTGTAATGCCCTAAAGATAAAAGATTTTAAAACAAATCCTTATCCTTTGTTTGATTTTTAAAACTCTGATCTAATGTTACAATTTTATAAATTTTTATTTTCTAATACAGTTAGTTACCTTTTTAAAAAAATAGCTGGTAATTCATAGCTTTTACTTGTTAAATATAAATGCACAGCAAGCAAATGAATTTAAGAGGACTAAACTGGAATAAAATGTTCATAAATGAAAATCTTCAACTATTTAATATTAAAATTGAAACGTGAATTAAGAAAAACTTTTGTTAATAAAAACTTTATTTTTAAAAAATGAAACAAGTGTAACTAAAGATCAGATCCACTTATAAATGTCAATGCAATAATTCTGAATAAAATATTGGAGAATATAATCCGTAAAATTATTAAATTAATATTATGGCCAAGTAAAATTTTAGTTCAGGAGGGCAAGAATAGTTTAGGAATTTTTTTTTTGTTTTGGAAGGAGTTTTGCTGTTTTTTTGCCCAGGCTGGAGTGCAATGGCATGGTCTCGGCTCACTGCAATCTCCGCCTCTTGGGTTCAAGTGATTCTCCTGCTTCAGCCTCCCAAGTAGCTACCACACCTGGCTAATTTTGTTATTTTTAGTAGAGATGGGCTTTCACCATGTTGGCCAGGCTGGTTTCAAACTCCTGACCTCAGGTAATCTGCCCACCTCAGCCTCCCAAAGTGCTGGGATTACAGATGGGAACCACCATGCCCGGCCCTAGAAAATCTATTAATATAATTCATCAAATTAATAGTTTTTAAAAGATAAGCTATTGATCATCTCTATAAATGTTGAAAAGCATTTGGCAAAAGTCAACAACCATTCTTGACTTAAAACAAAACTCAGTGTGACAGGAAAAGACAGATCCTTAAAATGATGAGATAAAGCTTTTTTTTTTTTTTTTTGACCCCAAATTGAGATTATTTCCTTTGATATCAGAAACATGACAGGGATACCCACTATCATCACTTCATACTGTGCAGGAGGTACTAGTCAATGCAATTAGCAAAAAGGGAAAAAAACAGAAATTATGAAATTGGAAAGGAAGAGGTAATGCTATTATTATTTTTTAAATAGATACAAAATATGCATAGAATGTGTAATGATTAAGTCAGGGTGTTTGGGTAGCTAGCACCTTGAATATCATTTCTATATGTTGTTAACATTTCAAGTCCTCTTTTCTAGCTACTTTGAAAAATACTCTGCAATGTTGCTAACAAAAATACTATGCAATGTTGCTAACTGTGGTTACCCTACTCTGCTGTTGTATATCAGGGCTTATTTGTTCTATCTAATTGTATGTTTGTACCCACTAATTAACCTCCCTTTATCTTCCCCTCCCACCCAAACACTCCTACCAACCTCCAATATCTATCATTTTCTTCTCTATCTCCATGAGGTCAATTATTTTTTGGCTCTCATGCGTAAGTGAGGACATGTGGCATCTGTCTTTCTGTGCCTAACTTATTTCACTTAACGTAACTTCCAGTTCCATCCATGTTGCTGCAAATGACATGAGTTCATTATCTTTTATGACTGAATAGCACCCATTGTGTGTATATACCATATTTTCTTTATCCATTTATCTATCGATGGAGCTATTACTATTTTCAGATAACATGAAGACCTAGGTGAATCAACTGCAGAACTATTACAAACAATAAAATAATTCAGCAAGGTAGAAGGGTACAATATTAACATAAAGAAACCAATACATGTCAGATACAGAAACCACAATCACCTAGAAGCTATAATGGAAGAAAATCCCCAAATATTACAACATTTTAAAAAAGTAATTAACAATAAATGAAAATATTTATATGAAGGAAAGCTTAAAATATTTTAATTTGAGTTCCAGAAGGGCAGGAAAGTGAGAATGAGGAATAAACAACATTTGAGGAGGTAATAGCTGAGAATACAGCCATGCACCACATAAAAATGTTTCAGTAAACAACAGACCACAAATACAGAGGTGGTCCAAAAAGATTATAATACCATATTCTTACTGTGCCTTTTCTATATTTAGATACACAAATACTTATCATTGTGTTACAGTTGCCTACAATATTCAGTGCAGTAACATGCTGCACAGGTTTGTAGCCTAGGAGCAATAGGCTATACCATATAGCCTAGGTATGTAGTAGGTTATGCCATCTAGCTTTCTGTAAGTGTGCTCTATGCTGTTCACAAAACGACAATATTTTCTAAGGTCATGTTTCTCAGAATGTATCCCCATCATTCATTGATATATGACTGTATTCCAAAACTGATGAAAGGCATCAATCCATCAATTTGAGAAGCCCTGTGAATCCAAAGCAGAATGAACAGTTATTCTGAGACATATTGTAAAACAACCAATGCGAAATCTGGGTTTATTGGGAGTGGTGAGTCCCTGTGTGACCCTGTGGGATTGGAGGAAGATAGTGGGTGCCTTTTGATTATCCTTGTAACTCACCTCTCAGACTTCTCTGGTCCCAGGTAGTAGATTTCCGGTCGGCCAGGTCTGTGTGTCTCTTTATACTAGTATCCACTGAGGTGTGGCTAGCAAACTTCTGGTTTGTTCTTTCAGCTGGGTTAAAACCCTGTGGTTCTCATTGTGATCTCAGCCTGCCTTAGGTCTCTCTGATCCTGTACATTCTAATTCTCCATCATGGTCCTCACTAAAAAACCTATCGTGTGGCTTCTGTGGTAAGTCATTATCCTCTGGCTACAGAAGCCCTTGTACATCTTCTTGCTCTCACTTCAATTGTCTTTACCCTAGTGGTTAAAGAATAGACTTCATATCTAGATTGACTTTGTGTTAAAATCCTGGTTTCCTGTTACAGCAGTGTGACCTTGGGCAAGATAGTGAACCTCTCTGTGCCTCAGTCTCCACAATTAAAAAAGTGCAAACAGGACTATGTATAGGGCTGTTGAAAGATGCAATAAGACCATTTCTGTAAAGCACTTAGACTTATTCCTGGCACATAGCTCTCAATAAATGTTAACTATTATTATTTATTGAGGTTCATGAAGGCCCAATAAATAACACTCCATTTCCTCACCTGAGTACTGAAGTAATTAAGAAATATAGAGAGAGTAAAGTAGATGGAGATCAAAATTTACCTTTTTTTTCAATACTCGTAATACATTATTGTAGAACGTGATTTATATCTCTGGGCAAGTGTCTTCTTTACACCGAACCCCAGAAGTAGGTGGACTTATTCAGTCTCAGGTGGCAATGAACTGGGGGCAAATCTGTCCCTGTGAAATGTATAGTAAGGGGACCTGGGCACATGCCTCTGTGATAAGATCTCTTCGTTCTCTGATCTGTTACAGCAATATTTGCCTATACAATTAATTTGGCAATGGATCATATCCAGCCTCAATCCACCATAGTAGAGGTGGTCAGATGCTGTCAGAGCTCTACTCATATCCCATTACCACGTTTGGCCATTTCCAGGCACACTGATCACATTGACGTGCACACTGGTGAGCTTCCACTCTCTAGAGCAAGCACCCACATCTCACTGTTGTAAGACTGCTTTTAAGCAGCGATAACCCTAGTGCAGACAGCCAAGTGCCTGGAAATTTATTTAATATAACTGCCCACCACACCCGCAACCCAGGGTGCCTCATCCTAGGGGCTGATGGATGGGAGGAATAATTACCCCAGCTCCCTGGCCCCTGACCGGAACATGGTCTCCAAAGACTGCAACACTGAGCCGAAGTTACCCTTAATGGGATTTCTCTTCCTGGCCCCACTTCCCTACTCCCCAAATCACTTTCACACAAATCCTCATCTGGGGATCCCAACTTAAGTCAGGAAACAAATCTATTATTGTCTAGTGATATATATCTATATATCTATATCTATATATATATATATAGATAGATATATACATGTATATATTTTTTTACTTTCAGTTGTTTTCCTATGTTGAATTGTTGTGAAGGTTTCTTCTTTAGGGGGATATGAGCAGAGCTCCAACAGAGTGTAGTACTTGTGTTTCTTCATACTCTCCATGGTATAGTTGTACAAATAGTAGGAATTAGGCTTTAAAAAAATTGCTTTCTTGATTTTTTTAAAAAACTAACATCAGAGACACTCAAACTATGTGAAAAAACAAGGTGTTTGGGGAATATGCATACGTATCATGCAAAGGGTGTTATACACAGTCATATAATTTTAAGGTTATTTTCTGAATAGAGAAATGTGTTACATGCGTTTATAAAGATCTCAGAGAATATTTAGGTTGATATGAATATTGTATAAAATTATTTGGAATTGAAGAGCTCTGTACATGCTTTTAAAGACATTTTAATGTTGAAGTTGCTTTTAAGAATTATTAACTAGTGAATAATTAAAACGTTGTCAGAATGGACTCAAACCAATTAGTTTGGTTGCAGATAAAAAGTCCTAAGAAATCCATGACTGCCAACAATGGCAATTAATATGGTTTTATTTGCATGCTAAAACAATCCAGGGTAGGTCCCAAAATGTACATTTTCTACAATACAGTAATTTAGCTTTCATGCCCAGACTGGAAGTGTGATACTTACAATAAATGAATCTAATAACGGAGGTGCAGGAAAATAATGGCATAGTGGTAATATTTGACCTTTGTATATGCTTTATTACTTTTCAGATGAATTTTGTTTTAGGTCTTGATTGCTGGACCTAAAACCTATTTGTAAGTTTATACAGGCTATAGTTTGCTTTGCTTTGAATGTAGACTTAAGAATTTCAAACCACCAATTTAACACTTTTATATCAAATTAACTGGTTATTTGGTCAAACCAACTTACTTGACCTGCCATCCTGGTGACAAGCAGATACTTCCTGAATCAGTGTCCATCAGTTCATGCCTTGCTGCAGCCATACCAAGCCCCTGCATCTCTGACAGCCAGGTCCAGAAGATGTATCTGTGCTGGTACAAATCTCACCCTACACAGTCAGTGAAGCACTGGGGGCAGGGCCTGACACTGCTGGGGAGCTCTCTAAAACCTGTGAGTAGGTTTGCATCTTTCTCAGTGCCTACTCTTTGTATCCTTTTCCTTCTAGATCTGCTATACTCTTACTTTTCTGGATGATTCTCCCAGCTTGAGTCCTGCTGTGCTCCTCTCAGGTCCATTCACCAACGACAGTGATGAAATCTATTCATGCTTTATAGTAGGCGCACACCATTCTCCATAATATTCAGCTATTTTTTAGGGTAAAATTTACCCCTTGAAATATATTTGATTAAATAAATATAGAGACTTTTCCTACTGATAATAGTAGCATTAGTAGTAGTAATCATAATTCTTATTATTACACTCAGGCTCAGTCCTTGTGCTTAAAAAAAACAAAACAAAACTATAGCCAAGTCGTATACAGTGAGACATTTAATAAAACCTGTAGTTGTCTTTTGATTATTAAATTAATGCAAAGCCACAGGGGATTTTTTTATGCTTCTTCTTATTATTATTATTTTGTCTTTTTGTTTTTTCCTTTTTGTGGAGAATGGGGTCTCGCTATATTGCCCAGGCAGGTCTTGAACTCCTGGGCTCAAGCTATCCTCCCGCCTCTGCCTCCCTAAGAGCTGGGATTACAGGGGTGAGCCACAGCGCCCAGCGCCCACAAGGGATTTTTAAGTTTCTTTGGCAACCAAGCAAGTTGTGAGTAAATATATAGCAAAAAAATGGAAATAAATCTAGAAAGTTTTATATATATGTTAAAACTAGGCTTTCTCTTAGCAAATTGAAGATGCTAGTTGAAGATACTTTGCAGACATTGCAGGCCCTCAAATATTTTGAACTGAAATACCCTGATGCCCAAGGAAACATATGCATTTTGCTGAAATTAATAGGTTGTTTTAATTTTTAATTTATACAATAGCATGTACGTAAACTTTTATTGTCTACTCGATTTTACTGCTGGACATTTACTCAGTTAATGAGTCTTTCAATAAGTTGCTAACTATCATAAACTCTTGGAAAGACTGATTCTGTGGTGAGCTGAGGGAGTAAACATTTGTTTTCTTTTTTCTGTGGAGGTAGCGGGGCTCCCAACTCTTCTTCCTAGCATGTTTTAATCATTTTTTTTTACTTTTTAATTTTAATGGGTACATAGTAGGTATCTATATGTATGGGGTACCCGAGATACTTTGATACAGACATACAGTGTGTAATAATCACATCAAGGTAAATGGGGTTTCCATCACCTCAAGAATTCATCATTTTTTGTGTTGCAAACATTCCAGTTGTACCCCATCAGCTACTCTAAAATGTCCAACAAATTATTGCTGACTGTGGTCACTCTGTGCTGTCAAATACTAGATCGTACTCATTGTATCTAACTATATTTTTGTACCCATCAACTATCCCCATTTCCCCCTCTCCACTACCCTTCCCAGTCTCTGGTAGCCATCATTCCACTATCTCCATGAGTTCAATTGTTTTAATTTTCAGCTCCCACAAATGAGTGAGAACATGCGAAGTTTATCTTTCTGTGCCTGATCATTTTTTGAAGCTACAAGAAAGCATCTTGGTCAACTAGGTGTCTGCACACGTTTCCATCTAGAAAGGGAAGCTCTTTCTCAGAGGCAAGTGAAAACTTCGTCTCAGAACCGAAAGCTCAAGGTGCTCAACACATTTTTCTCCTTGCGTTTTTTTGTTGTTGTTGTTTTGTTTTTGTCAGGGGCACATCAAGGTCATTATCTGGAACTCAGGCTGTGACGTTAAAAAAAAAAAGATATTCCTTCAACAGCCATCTATTTCCTTCTTTGCCCATAGGACACACGTGCTGTTGCCCAAGTACATGTGAAAAGAACCAGTCAGACTCACAATTTATACCTTGCCCTACTTGTAACAACTATGAAGTCTTATCCGATTTATCTTTTGGTTTGTGTTCCATTTTAACAAATCACTCAGAAGGCTGCCTGAGATAATAATCTCTCATGAGAAAACAAATATTTCATCTCAGTGCTTTCTTCCCAAGCTGAAACTGGATCATTGCAATTTGGTGTAATGTCCTTTCTTAACTCAGCCTCTGAAATTTACCCCATATATGAATAGAAAAGGCTTCTTAACTGTTATTTCCAGGTTGGCATAGCGTTCTGCTCAGCAGCACTTAGTTCTTTTGCTCCTTTTGAAGCGTCATGACTGCCTGGTCTGTGCCTTGATGGATGTCAGCACTCTCAGGTCAGGTCTACACAGGGCAATCAAACCAGCAAAAAGAAATTCAGTATTCAGTCATCCGTGTGGATGCCTCTGTGCCTGATAACCTGATGTACTGTGTGATAATTTATTCCTATTTTTTGGTTGAGATAGCCAAAAAGCTCTGTTAGTTATCTCACGATCTTTCAAACATGCCAGGAAGGTGTTTCTACATGTCTTCAACCACCATTGAAGAAAAAGAATTCCAAATGCTATCAGAGAAAACAGGCTAAGTCAGAATGTTGCCCTGTTACTCCACTTTGATGCACAATCCTAAATAATAATAACTTCTTTCATTATGGAGTACTTACTCTGGTGCCAGACATGAATGAACTCAGTGCTTCCACATGTATTAACTCAGTGAACCCTTACAATGCCCTATGAGGTAGATAGGTACTATTTTATTTTTAGACGGAGTCTCGCGGTCGCCCAGGCTGGAGTGCAGTAGCGCAATCTCGGCTCACTGCAACCTCTGCCTCCCGGGTTCAAACAGTTCTCCTGCCTCAGTCCCTCGAGTAAGTGGGACTACAGGCACGTGCCACCACGCCCAGATAATTTTTGTATTTTTATTAGAGATGGGGTTTCACCATATTGGCCAGACTGGTCTCAAACTCCTGACCTCATGATCCACCTGCCTTGGCCTCCCAAAGTGCTGGGATTACAGGCATGAGCCACCGTGCCTGGCCAGTAGGTACTATTTTTATTCCCACTTTTTAGATGAAGAAACCAAGTCATACAGAATTTAAATAATATATCCAAAATGACACAACTGCTAAGTGACAGAGTCAGAATTTGAACCACTAGCAGTACCACTTGCTGGTAAACACTCATGACAACAGCCAAAAGTAAAGTGATCATCTAAACAATCACCTAACATTTTTTGGATCTTAACATGCTCTGATAAAGTAAAATTACATGATCCAGCAGAGGTGTGAGAAAAATTTAGTGACTGTTACAAGACACTTTGTCTGTTTCAAGCAATAGGAGTGAGGATAAGTGATGCCTAGGTGAAGATCCTTCAGAAGTCAGACTTTCCCTCTTAAAGTTATAGCTTCTCCTCTAGAATGGAAAGTTGTGTTAATAGGAGTCCTACAAGGTGGTCCACAACGTCACATTCTGGATGCTGAGTCGTTTGTCTTTTCTATGCTGAGCAGTAGAGAAATACTAGGTGACCCACCTTCTGGGACTACTATTATCAGAACTATCCATTCTAAAGGAGAAGCCAGAGCTTTTAAGAGGGAAAGTCCAACTTCTGTAGGATTGTCACATAGGTGTCACTTAATGCTCACTCCTATTGCTTGAAGCAGGCAAAGTTAAGAGCGTGTCTTATATAGGTAGGGGCAAAGATTTCATGATGAAAACATCAAAAATAATTGCAACAAAAGCAAAAATTGACAAATGGAATCAAATTAAACTAAAGAGCTTCTGCATTGCTAAAGAAACTATCATTAGAGTGAACAGACAACCTATAGAATGGGAGAAAATATTTGCAATCTATCCATCTGACAAAGGTCTAACATCCAGAATCTACAAGGAACTTAAACAAATTTAGAAGAAAAAAAAACCCCATTAAAAGTTGAGCGAAGGACATGAACAGATACTTCTCAAAAGGAGACATATATGTGGCCAACAAACATATGAAAAAAAGCTCAACATCACTGGTCATTAGAGAAATGCAAATCAAAACCACCTCATGCTAGTCAGAATGGCAATTATTAAAAAGTCAAGAAACAAGATGCTGGTGAAGCTGCGGAGAAATAGGAACGCTTTTACACTGTTGGTAGAAATGTAAATTAGTGCAGCCATTGTGGAAGACAGTGTGGCCGTTCCTCAAAGACCTAGAATCAGAAATACCATTTGACACGGCAATCCCATTACTGGGTATATACCCAAAGGAATAGAAATCATTCTATTGTAAGAATGTATCCATGCATATGTTCATTGCAGCACTATTCACAAAAACAAGGACGTGGAATCAACCCAGAGGCCCATCAGATAAAGAAAATGTGGTACATATACATCATGGAATACTATCCAGATAGTATATACTAGACTAGATAAAGAAAATGTGGTACATATACATCATGGAATACTATCCAGATAGTATATACTAGACTAGATAAAGAAAATGTGGTACATATACATCATGGAATACTATCCAGATAGTATATACTAGACTAGATAAAGAAAATGTGGTACATATACATCATGGAATACTATACAGATAGTATATACTAGACTAGATAAAGAAAATGTGTACATATACATATGGAACTATACAGATAGTATATACTAACTAGATAAAGAAAATGTGGTACATATACATCATGGATACTATCCAGATAGTATATACTAGACTAGATAAAGAAAATGTGGTACATATACATCATGGAATACTATGCAGTCATAAAAAGGAATGAGATCATGTCCTTTACAGGGACATGGTTGGAGCTGGAAGCCATTATCCTCAGCAAACTAACGCAGGAACAGAAAACCAAATGCCACATGTTTTCACTTATTATAGGGAGCTGAACAATGTGAACATAGACACAGGGAGGAGAATAAAACACTGGGGCCTGTTTGGGAGCGGGGTGGGGAGAAGAAGAGCATCAGGATAAATAGCAAATGCATGTGGGGCTTAATACGTAGGTGATGGGTTGATAGGTGCAGCAAACCACCATGGCACATGTTTACCTATGTAACAAACCTGCACATTCTGCACATGTACCCAGAAACTTAAAATGAAATTTTAAAAAAAGAGCACATCTCGTAGCATTCATCAAATTTTTCTCACATCTCCACTGGTAAATCTGTCATTTAAGTTTCTACTCAGGACTGTACTTTGCCATTATAGAAATGATCTCTGAGTGACTTTGAGCAATTTATTCCCTGGAGTACTTTTGTCTTTATTTATGAAATATGTGTAGAAGTATAAATCTTTGAACATTATGGCAAGAAATCATCAATTGGCAGACACTTCATCCTTATAAGTGGTTTGGTATACAAAGCTGACTGATGATACAGAATTTCAACAATTGTCAGCCATCTACTATAGGAATGGAAATCCATTTCTTCACTGTTATGGTTTCTTATTTTAATGGTCAAATTTCCTTGGTTTGGTCATTGTAATCAATTTAGCTTCATTTAGGAATATTGCATTCTTCATGCAGCATTTTTTATAGTGTCTACTTGTGTTTTCGATAGCAATACACATTTTGGAGTTTTAAGCAAAAAGAACCCTGAAATAGCTTCCTTCTTTTCTGCTCACTGGAGGATAACCTCTATGAGGCCAAGAATTTTATTTAATTTGTTCATTGATTTATCACAAACATCTGGCACATAATAGATGCTCAATAATTACTTTGTTGAATAAACAAATTTATAAAAGTACATATGCCGATTTTAGGGGAAATTAAATTATTTTAGCTATTAGCCTTTGGAGTCATGAGATTCTGGGTTAGATTCTCAGCTCAGTTTACCAATTGTGTGACCTGGGTCAAATTCTTGAGCTCTTGGGAATGGGATTTCCTCATTTGAAAACTGGAGATGACATCTAATTCACAAGGCAGGTGTGAGGCATACCAGGGAAGACCCAACCCACAGGAGGGCTCCAGAGTGTTAGCTCTTGCCTATCTGTGGATCTCAAAGCGCTTCTCAAATCTTAGTTATATGTACTAGGCAGCTAAAGTATTATCCTCATTTTGCCAATGGGGGAAAATGAGAGGGGAAAGACAGACACGACTGGCTAAAGACTATTTGGAAATCTAGCTATTTAGCTGCAGTTAACAGTTGGCTTTCCTCTTTCTCTAGGCTGGCCAGTGATGACTTGGAATTTAGCATATACTTTAGGAGTTTGATGGAGGTGATTATGCAGAGGTTCTTTAATAGTTCCTTGTGTCTTTGTTGTAACTTTCAGTGGTGAGGAGGGAACCATGGGTTACCAGCCCAGGACTTAAGATTCTCCCCATCTGGCAGTGTGTGGGACCGTGGGGATTGAAAGAAATGATATGAGAGCGAATGACGACATGCTCGTTGACTTTAAAATGTTATTAATAGCCCACTGCGTTGGTCACAGCAATTTCCATTGCAACTTTCCTCTGGAATTCCTTGGATTGGGAAATAGCAACTTCAAAGTCTCCTTGCTTAAAGAAAACTGAGACTGACCTTTTGCTGACAGTGTGTTTAGGGGTTTAGAGTGAAGACTAAGCCAGTGACTCTGGATAAACATCTCCATATTGTGGCGTGAGCTTGTGTTGCCTTTCCTCTCCATGCTGGAGGGGATTCTGGGCATAGAGGAGGCTGGAAAAGAGGATTTGCCCATATGTTTGCAAGGCAGCCTTACAGGCTCCAGAGCAAAGTCCCAACCCCAGCAAAAGAGAAACACATATGTGCTGCATATTAAACTCCTTCTAGGATGGGGGTGGTGTCGGCGAGAGGAATGCAGAGGGACAGATAACAGAAACTTTGGATTGATATTTCCAAGGAAAGCTGGGTTTGTCTGTCACCAGCATCATCCCTGCACTGGCAGCATGACTGCAGAGAAAGAGCAAACTGATGAGTCTTGGCAGAACATTTCCCATTACTCAGTTTTTGCAAACTATGGCTCTAGACATTTGTGTGTGGTGGGAAACTCTCTTAGCAATCACTTAAATGCCACTAATGCTCCATTACTACATCTGTTTAAAAGGCTCCTGTTTTTAATTGTGCTACATCTCAAACAAGATGCTTTAAGAACATATTGAATAAAAGCGTTCCTAGTTATGAAGGGCTGGGGCAGTGAGGGTGACTTGAATCTTCCATCCTGTCATTACTCAGGTGGAAATGGCAACAGCTGACATTTCAAGAACAGCGTGGCATATTAGTGGAAGAAATCAGGACCGGGTCCAGGGTGGGGAGAGGTTAGTTGACCACATGGATTTGGGGAGGCCCATGCAGAGGGTCCAGAAGAAAAGAGAAAGGTAAACTAGTGTGAGATGTAGACAGGCATCCATATCAGCAGGGATCTAATTGACAAATTAAGAGAGTCAGCCAAAGCCTTGACCATGAGATTCTGGACATTCATTCCTCCACAGCAGAATCATAGCCAACAAAGTGGGCTTTGAGCCCTGCCCAAAGCCCAGGGCTAGGCAGAGCTGGACTGTGGGCTCTGCAAGGCAGGGCCTGCTTTTATGTCTATGTCTGTATCTGGGTGCCAAGGGTAGTGCCTGATATGAACATGCATGCACCTAATAGTTGATGGATGAACAAATGGAAGAAAACAGAGTGAAAGCCAAGCCAAGCCTTCCAGACTGAGTGAATCCGGGGCAGGGCAAGCAGGTCAGGGTTGGGTAGGTGTGCAGGCACTTAGGATGATGACGGCCTATGGGTCTGAGGCAGCAGAACCAAATAAGTCCAGATCCCACCAGTGAATGGGCTGAGGTTGAGGGACTATATCCTGTCCACGTCTCAACGGACTCACTAACTGCAGAGGCAAAGCTTTCCATCAGAGAAGGGCATTCGTGGCCTCATCCCAAAGGGCTGGCAGAGGTTGACATTTATAGGTGAGCTCTAGAGGTATCTCCCTGGAGGGGGTTTCATTCCCTTATTTGACATCCTTCTTGGGGCTACAACTCTATCAATAAATACACAAACACTCAGGTAAAACACACAGCATTACAGATTTAGAGAATTTGAAAGCT
This sequence comes from Ateles fusciceps, assembly GCA_036589455.1. Taxonomy (NCBI): domain Eukaryota; kingdom Metazoa; phylum Chordata; class Mammalia; order Primates; family Atelidae; genus Ateles; species Ateles fusciceps. The sequence goes on from JAZHEH010001979.1 coordinate 10,058,700, forward strand.
GGAAGGGGTTTTAAAGACCATTTAATCCAACCTCATTGTCATACAGACAAGGAAATTGAGACCAAAAGATAAATGACTTGTTGAACAGGGTCTAAATAGTTTCTTTTTTATTCTGTTTGTTTCTTCAGCTTCACATGGTTTTTCTTTCATTTTGTGCCGCTAATAGACTGTGAGTTCCTCCAAGGAAACTATTTTTGTAATATCATGATCTCAAATACACATGGCATAATTTTATGTACAAGCAGTCTAAAATACAGCTGTTGGCTGACTGATGGAATGAGTGAGCACATAAATAAAAGAGGACATTTTTTAAAGGGCAAGTGAGTTGTCTTGAAATTCTGAAACCCTGCATAATGAACAAGCTACTGAGAGCCCAGAGAGGTGCTCCTCCTCTCAGGTGTGTTCAAGCTTCAGGATTCAGAAACTGTTCGGAGTAGAAGTTGTATGCCAGGTAACACTGCCTCTGCTGCAGGACCTGGTAATGGAAAGTTAATGGAGATGGCCCTGGTGGTGTCGGGGGTGGGGGAGTTATTATTTCTCAAGACAAGAGGATTCAAGCCTGGGCAGGAAGGGCCTTTCCATCTTAATTTACAGGGGTCATGCAGCAGAATAATCATGATTTGTTCTTTTGAAATGGGACTTCCATGTTTGGAAAGGAAAACATAGCATGGTGGCCATACTAGCTAATAGTGTTCAGCATGGTGGCTGGAAACCAAGGGTGTACAGCACTGTCACCTGCAGAGTGCCTTGAAAGCACCTGCCCAGCCCCTAAACATATTTTGGGGGATGGGGACTAAGCATATTAATTTTGAAAAAGCTTCTCAGGGCATTTTGATATATACGCTGCTAAACTAGCCAACTGCATTAGAAGAAGAAACCAAAAGGCCGGGCGTGGTGGCTCACGCCTGTAATCCAAGCACTTTGGAGGCCAAGGTGGGCAGATCACCTGAGGTTGGGAGTTCAAGACCAGCCTGACCAACATGGTGAAAACCCGTCTTTAAAAAAAAATAATAATTAAAAAAAAGAAGAAGAAGAAGAAACCAAATAATCAGAGAGTAATCTTTTGGCATCTATCTCAGGGAACGTGACATTTCCTCTGTAAGTTTCAATTTTGAATGGTTTCCACGCACTCTCACTCCTCATACCAGCATCCAAATAGTCTTCCTCCACTTATTAAAACTGTTCTCTCAAAGGATCTGTTAAAGGTATTCATACCATACTTGTCAGATAACTGACAAGGCTTAATACTTTCATTTTAGGGTTAATCGCATTTTTTTCTTTGAAATATTATTAATATGACTGAAAATGCAGAGACGACATCCATTGACTAGAGCAGGGTTTCTCAGCCTCAGCACTGTTGACATACTGGGCTGGTTAACTCTGTGTTGCAGGGGCTATCCTGCTTTCTACCTACTAGATGCTGGTAGCACCCTCCCAGGCTGTGTCCAGACACTGCCAGACATTCCCCGGAGGACACAATTGTCCCAGCTAGAGAGTCAGTGGACTAGAGAACAATGCAATATGGTAGGCACCAAGGTGCTTAGTGCGCAAAGACTCTACGGGAATTCAGAAGCAGGGAAGACCATGGTAAGCGAAAATATCTGGGGGAATTCCACGTACCTGCAGGAACTGGATTAAGAAGAAGAGGATGTCATTGCCTTCACCCACCTTCTTGCACTCTGCTTTTAGAGTTCATTGAATTTTAACCATGATCAAAAGACAGTGGTGACTCTCATTATGGAATTTTAAGCCTGAATTAGTTCATGGTCAAAGTGTTTGGAGACTTAGAGAACCTTTCCTGGTGTCCCCAAATCTAAGCATATAGAGCACTCAGCTAGAAGTAAAAATGGCTGTGAAGAAGCAAGCATACCCTGGTCAGAAGGGGCTGAGGGAAGCTGGAAGGCAGGCGAGGCAGATTCTAGAAGTCCAGTCACTGAAGGGCTGCTCACTTTCCAGGGCTGTCACAATATCCCAGAGCCCCAGGACACTGGGCAAAACACAGCCTTGGCCCTCCTGGTCAGCCTTTCTGTAGAAACAGCCACAGTTCAGAAGTAGTGTTGCCATTTGCTGAGAGACAGTAAAGCAATATGAAGGGTACAGTACCAGCAGGCCACGGAGGCCTCTGCCAAGAGACATTTCTGACGTCTGAAGGTGTGCGTAGGGGTAGCGTAAATGCCACGGTTAATTTTTAACTTCCCCTGTTGGTGAGTCCTGAATCAGAGGACAGTGTTTCTATGGTGTCAGGCGATATTCCTGTTCAGGCTGGGGTGTCACCTGACAGACACCACAGGGTGGTGGCACCATTGTAAGCCTTTGTCACGTCTCCTGAGGGCCCAGCTTTAATTACACCAGGACCCAGTGTTTGACATTTGTACTGGGTGACACTGTTCCTTCCTGCCACCTTTCCATTGTTCCACGCTCTCTTAGTTGCAGCATTCTGGCAACTACGGTTTCGTATTACTAACTCATTGCCATGGTTTCCAGTTGATGTGCGACGACGTCACAGCTGATGAGGAATGGAGCTTCCTTTTCACTCTGATTACAGCCTGCTACACTTCTCTTTTCACACTCACTATAATACAGCGAATGCTCGCAGTAATCAGCTCTCTTTCATATGGGTTCTGCCTTTCACTGAACATGTGATTTCCAGTTGATCACAGAACAGGCACTGAGCAGAAATAAAAACTGGAGTGTGCAGGATCAATGGTTGGCATCCAGGGCAGGTTCGGTTCATTATCACAGAGACAACCTCAGGCACAGCCACTGAGGACAAAAGGGAGGAAATTATAAATTCTGTATTTTTTGATGTTTTGTTGTTAAACAAATAGAAGACTTTAAAAACAAAGGGAAGCAAAAATATATCAAGACTACTTAGCATCACACCACATAAAGTGATAACCACTGTCAGCATCTTCACTCATTTCCTATACTTTATTCCATACATATGTGTAGCAGAGATGGGGAATTCCTTAATGGAGATTGGGTATGTGGACTTCTCCTTATGCTCAGCCAGACATATATTTGTGTTCTGTTATCCATGTGCACAGAGACTTTAGCATTCTGGGTGAAAGAAGAAAGAAGAGAATATACATGGATACCCAGGGGAAAGAGAAAAGGACAATAGAGAATGTGGCATGGGGAATGCTCTGCTGGGTCCCATTAATGGTTCTGAACCACTGTGGAAAAAAGGAATTAGAAAGAATCAGATGCTAGAGGAGCTAATTTTCACGATACTCTGAGACTCAGAGCAAAAGCAGCCTTGCTCTAGTGGCCTACAGGCAAAGGAAGACACAGAACAGAGGGGGAGGACTTTCCCCCTGAGTCCACCACAAGCCGCCATGGAGCTGAGGCAGCCTGAAGTCTCAGGGGCACAGGAGGGAATTGCCTTTTGGATTTCTCCAACGGGATGTCTTACAGGCACTTCATATTTAACAGATCCAAAACTTAACTCAGATACACCTCTTGCCAAATCCTCTTGCTGTGTTCCCAACCGTGACTATCACCATCACCTACCACCTGTATAAGCCACACGCTTGGGAGTCATCCTAGCCTTTTTCCTCCTCCTTCCCATCCTCCATATCCTATTGGCCATCAGGGCCTACTGAGTCTACATCCCAATTTTCTTTTAAATCTATCCCCCACTGCCACTGTCCTAGTCCAAGGCAACACCATCTAGTCGCCCAGATCATTCTAGAGCTTTCTAGTAAGTAGACCAGCCTTCTTCTGAGGCCTCCTCCGTCCTTCCTCCCCAGTGCTGCTGGAGTGATCCTTCTAACACTTTTGTGAAAGCAGGTCGCTGCTGCTCAAATGGCGTCAGTGGCTTTATCATCCATGCTGCCTGGCTTTTCATAGGCACGTCTTGCAGTGCAGCCTTATAACTCTGCCTCAGCACACCTCTGTATCTGCCTCATTCTTCATGCTTTTACACTGTCAAGGCATGTGACACTCCCTAAACACGCCATGTGTTCTCTTTTTCTCCTCCCTCTCTCTCGTCTGCAGCTTCCCCTACTTATCTTCCTAAACACCCCCTCTTTTTGAAATTTTCATTTCAAGAGTTTCTCATATTTTAAATAATCTCAGACTCACCTGGGGAGCACCCCTTTTCCTATGTTCTTATTGTAGCATGTTCACAAATTCCCTTTGGTTCCTTTTCATTCTAGTGTTGCTGTGAGTTAGTAGGACTCTGTCCCTACTAACCTGTCAGCCCCTTTGTGAAAAGGGATGTGCGTTTTCATGTTGAGTTCCCTAGTACTTAGTATTGTGCTTACCATAAGCTAAGTGCTCAGTAAAAATTTGATATGTGTATGAATGAATGAACCAGTCAATAACAAATGACAGACAAACTCCAGCCCCGACATCTAAAAAAAAAAAAAATCAAAACCTTTCCCTTGCTCTTAGTGTAGATACTGCTCATCAACATAAGGCAAATTCTTCCTGCACCTCTCAATACAGCAGGAGGCAAGAATCACAGAATGAGAGCACTGCTTTTGGCATGAGAAGACCCTGAGTTAAAATCTGGCTTCTGATACTTATTAGCCACATGACAGTGAATCTTTTTGAGCTTCTATTTTGTACAAACTTAAGTTCGGCTTTGTGATCTCATTCGTCTTCGGTCCATCTGTACAGCCCAACTCCTTATTCATATGACCTGCTGAAAGATGCCTTGCCTTATCCTCCCCAACCTTTTTTTTTTTTTTTTTGGAGACAGAGTCTCCCTCTGTCACCCAGGCTAGAATTCAGTGGCATGACCTTGGCTCACTGCAACCTTCACCTCTCTGGTTCAAGTGATTCTCATGCCTTAGCCCTCCAAGTAGCTGGGATGACAGGTGTGTGCCACCATGCCTAGCTAATTTTTTGTACTTTTATTAGAGATGGGGTTTCACCATGTTGCCCAGGCTGGTGTTGAACTCCTGAGCACAGGCAATCCACCTGCCTTGGCCTCCCAAAGTGCTGAGATTACAGGTGTGAGCCGCCGCACGAGGCCTATTACTACATACTTAACAGGGTTATTGTGAGGATAGAATGATGTATTTTAGGCGAAATACTTAGCATAATACCTGGCATGTAGGAATTACTCAATAAATGACAATCATCATCATTCTTTTGTTTTTAGGTTTCATTTCACTATTGTGCCATCCAATCACTGGAAACTTCTTAGTATCAAACACCCTTTTAAGAGTCTGTACATGTATACAAATTTTACAAACACTTTCAAGAGTTTTACAGAACTCCCTAAGCAATTTCATGGAATCCATGTTGAGAATCTTCACACTAGGAAGTAGAAGAAGCAAGGAAGACTTATCATTCAAACTATATTTTGCTTTTTGGGAAAAAAATCTGCAATATAATTATAAATTGTCAATCACCAGGTGAAAGATCACACATGGTTCTGCATTTCTTAATACCTCTGGCAAAATGCCATCAAACCAGGATACCTATTTAAAGAAGAAAATTGAGAGGTTTGAAAATTTAGCCCAGTGACTTACTTATCCTAACTTTCTGGTGGATCTGATTTGCCCAACAGTTGTATCCTCGTCAGTGGTTCTAGTGATAAGTTTGGGGGTGCATAACGTCCATGGGAATTTTCTCTCTTTTTTTTTTTTTGAAATGGAGTCTCACTCTATCACCCAGGCTGGAGTGTGGTGGCGCTATCTCAGCTCACTGCAACCTCCGCCTCCTGGGTTCAAGCGATTCTTCTCCCTCAGCCTCCCAAGTAGCTGGGACTACAGGCACATGCCACCACGCCCGGCTAAATTTTGTATTTTTAGTAGAGACGGGGTTTCACCGTATTGACCAGGCTGGTCTCGAACTCCTGACCTCATGATCTGCCCACCTCAGCTTCCCAAAGTGCAGGGATTACAGGCGTGAGTCACTGCGCCCAGCCCATGAGAACTCTTTAGAGCCGTAGAGTGACCTTTGCTGGCACTATCAAAAGACATAGCATAGGAATGTTTTTGATATAAGTATACCCTGAAATCTCCTAGAAAATCCGAGTCTTTCTTTCTTACACAGAGAAGAAATTATACACCGTAAAGTAAGTGTGTTTCTGAGAGTTAAAACATTTGTTAGAAGAACTCAAAAAAAAAAAAACTGGGCATTATCCTCAGTCTTCTCCTGTCAGCTGGGATTAGCTTCTACTGGTGGCTGGAAATGCCTCTTAGGCACTGACAACATGGCAATCACAGCCTTATCAGTGCTCATATTTCCAGTAGAATTTGTCAGGCACCGGTTTATTTTATATCAATACAGAGATAAAGAGTTTTTCTTTTTCAATAAATTAATCTTTTAAAATAAATGCACAAGGGGTTCTCTTGATTTGATAACTATGATGTTGAAATATATAAGAAGTGAAGAGTTCTCTTAGGAATTGTCCACTAATTTGAATATTTTATTTATAAGTTTGAATTTTAGCATTTAAGATGTTTTAGTAACAAAGTATAGCTATACAAGGTACAGCTAGTAACAGAGCTTGAGGTCATCTGTAATGCACTTTTTCTTCCTAGTTTAGGAAAATATCTCACTTGTTTGACCCTCATTAGGACTGGAATTAATATTTTAACCAAGCAGAAAATTGCTCATCTTGGATTGGCAGCCATGACTAACAGCATATGGTATTTTCTAGGTGGCCATGATGGGTATGAAGAGAGCGTCAGAGTTGAGACAGAGAAACATCTGTTGCATGACCTGAAACTAACAAATTAAATGTTTAACTCTCCCTTCATCCTTGGCCAGTGTGGTGGAGTCTGCTGATTGTTCCCCATTATCTTCCTTTAATAGGACCCCCCCGCTGTCAAGTTTTGACGGCCCATGGCTGACCAGCAAGAGCCTCTTTTTAGTTATACATGGCCGTGTGCCCAAGTTCGCACCAACCAGATGCAAGTAGAAGTGGTCTGCACAACTTCCCTGTTGCATTACCTCCTTAAAATAAATTTGATTAAGTTCTTATTTTCCTCTTTTCATTCCCACGGATTAGAATGAAAACAAGATGGTAAACCACTCTGCTTCACAGGGACTTAAACAGCATTCTGGGGAAGGGATAAGCCACAGGATAAAAGGAACTACAGTTACGGCTCCACCCTGCACTGTTTGCAGATCAGGGTGTTATTAAAGAGAGACAATGAAATTTCTATCCCATTTAAGCCACTGTATTTGGACTTCTATATCCAAGCAGCTTAGCTTATATCCTCAATGAGCCACAGTCCCCATAATGATGATACACAGTAGTCTGGATAGCCTCTCAGATGGTCCCCAATGATCCTGCCTCATGGTATCCATACCTCTGTATAATCTCATTCTCTTGAATGTGGGTTTGCCTGGTGACTCTCTTCTACCAACAGATTGTAGCAAAGATGATGGGATGCCACTTCACCGATTAGGTTCCAAAAGATTGCAATGTCCTCTGGCTAACACACTCTCTCCCTTGCTGACTTTAATGATGGAGGTTGCCACGTTGAAGCTGCCTATGTAGCATGAAATGGAAGGGGGCCTCCAGCCAACAGCCAGCAAGAAACTGAGAGCCTCAGTCTGACAGTCCACAGGGATCTCAATCTTGCCCACCCCCCATGTGAGCCTGGAAATGGATCCTTGCCCAGTTGAACCTTAAGATTGCTACATCCTAGCTGAAACCTTGACTGCAAGTCTGTGAGAGACCCTGAAGTGCAAGAACTTGCTAAGCCTGCCCAGACCCTTGACCCGTGGAAACTGTGAGACAATACGTGTGGGTTGTTTTAAGTTTGGGGATAATTGTTATGCAGCAAAAGGTAACTGATGCCACAGAGACATCATTTTATTTCCATACAATGATGTGTAACAGAAGTAGTGTGTTGAAGTCAGAAAGTGAATTTTAAAATATGAGAGAAGGGGATGAGCTTGATACTAACATAGAACTGCATACTGCATAGGCGTCAGGTCTCTGCTGTGGTCACTGAATCCCAGGATGTGATCCTCTGCTTTGGAGATCCTTGCACTTGATTTATTAGCAAGCCCAGGGTTGTTCAGGCTCAGGGGGAGCTTAACTGGCTAAACCAACTCCCAAGAGAGCTACATCTAAATCAGAATGCCAATTTGTTAGTTTACTTTGCTAAATAAAACTGCCAAGTGGATCAGATAAGTTATATCTTTAAATGTTAGTTATTCAAGGCCAAGTTAAGTGCCGCCTTATTTCTTTTTCTAGTCTCTCTCTCTCTCTCTCTCACACACACACACACACTCTCTCTCTCTCTCACACACACACACACACTCTCTCTCTCTCTCTCTCACATACACACACTCTCTCTCTCTCTTCCATATTCAGAACAGACTTCTGTGAGCTCAAATATTGTATCTCCTGATATACTGATGCCATCGAGTAGGCCACAGCTTGCTTTTCCAAGCAGCCATGCTCTGTATCTGGTTAAACACACTTAGGGTAGGGGAAGCCCAAGTGAGCATGGATCTTCCCATCTAGCCCCCTTCCTTAGAATTTAGTCTTGCTCACCTGCAAGATGACTTGTTCTTGGAGTTCTAGGACAAGGCTCCAGTTGGACTCTGGTCATTAATGCCATCCATCTGCAGTAGCTTTGATGCCTGTGCCTACACTGGCTTTCTATTTGCTCCTACCTGCTGCTTACAATAACTCCTTTACCCATTGTAACAGATCCTTCTGGTGCCCCATCTCACATTCTCCCTGCCCAGCTTTTACTCCAGCCACTGTAGTGACAACCAGCTCCAGGCAGGTGTAAATCTGACAGCATGCTCCTTCAGCTGCACCTTGTTATCATCTGATTTTTACCCGGGCTTCTCGGAGGCCTTAGGGTAGTACACTTGTGGAAACCTGCCTGGCACTCACACTGCTGCAGCCTCACAAGAGAGAGTTCAAGCCCCACTAAGACATCCCTTGACTGAAAGGGGAAGAAGAAAGTGGACAAATTCTGAGGTTCATTAGACACAGCTCAGAAGTTTCTGAAGGCAGGATAGAGCCCGATTTACTCACAGCAGAGTTCACTCAAGAACATACCCTTGCATTAACTTTTTTGCCTTCCTGTTTCACCCTCCGCATTCCCTCACTCCTACTCACTAGGATCCTGTCTTCAAATCAACTGACTGCATGCAAGCCATCGCCTCGGGCTCTGCTTTCTGGGGGAACCCAGGTGAAGCTCACCCCCTTCTCATGCCGTCATGCACCAATGTCCCCGCCACTGCTCCACTGAGGTCTTTGGCCTCTGGCTCTTCTCCTCCTCCTGCCATTCTTCTACACAGCAAGGATGACCCCATCCATCTACCAGCATTACTGACTGCTTTGATCTTCTCTAATTAAATGGCCTCCACCCGACTTGAGCATCCCCCACTGGAAAGGAACATCACCCTAAACAGCTCTGTTTCCGAAATCTTAGACCTCAGTATCCCAGCTTTGTGCACCAGTGCTCACCTGTGGGCCCTGTTTCCTCATGCTTCTCCTCACTGTCTACTCTGAATTTCATTGAGACCTCTGGGACTTTGACTGCTCTATTTTCATCCCTTTGGAGCTTCTTTATTCTCTGCCCTGCCCACCTAGATTTTTTTTCTTTCTTGAGACAGAGTTTTGCTCTGTTGCCCAGACTGGAGTGAAGTGGCGCAGTCACAGCTCACTGCAGCCTCAACCTCACGGGCTCAACCAATCCTTCCATCTCAGCCTCCTGAGTGGCTGGGACAAGGGGTATACACCACCATGCCCAGCTACATTTTGTATTTGTTGTAAAGATGGAGTCTCCCTATGTTGCCCTGGCCAGTCTTGAACTCCTGGGCTGAAGCAATCTGCCTGCCTCGGCCTCCCAAAGTGCTGGGATTATAGGCGTGAGCCACCATGCCCAGCTATCCTTCCTAGATTTTATGGTTATTTATTTCAGTCACTCTCCAGGAAGGCTCTTACCTCCCTACTCCTGTATATTTTGCCTTCTGAACTTATTTTTATCATCCAAATCATCCAATGATTCCACTTATAATCAAGCAGATGAGCAGTGCTGCCAAAAGTCACATTATCAGGCAGATGCTATCACTCTGTGTGTGAACACCAAACTCAGCTGAACTTTCCTCACCCACCAATCCTGTCTGATTATGTGTCCTGCTTCCATGCTATATATCACACTGTGCGTTGGACACATAGACACATCAGTTAGCACATATTTAATGAGAACCTCGTATATGTTAGGTGTTGCTTTAAGTGTTCGAGGTGAAATTCTGAATGGCAAATATGAAAATATCATCCCTGCTCTTTGGGAGGCGTACATTGTTCTCTGATATACTGCACTCTAGTCATTGTGCTGTGCTTGTCTGTTTTCATTATTAGACCGACTTTGGATCCAAAGTATATGGCATGTAGTGGGGGGTTCTATCTACTTTTGTTGTATAAGGGAAGAAATGAGTGAAAAAGGTAACTACTGCTGATAAATAAGCATACCTCTAATATTCAAACATTCCTATTCAACACTCAAAGGGTAATCTGTTCTCAATGTGGGCCCTCAGGTACTGACTGCAGGGTGCATGAGAAGAAAAAAAATGCATCATTTGATTCTACTTCACTACCCCACGTGTTTATTGTTATTTTCCATTAAGATCCCAAGTTTTGAAAAAAAAATTAGTGGAGAACTTTAGAACAAACGATTCTTGACATTGTACATTTCCTCTTGTATAATTTATGTGGACTTCCCTTCCCATGTATGCTAAGTTCTGTATCTTTTGGTCTCTGCCTCCATGTGTTTCTGCATGTGTTTTCTAGTTAGGTGCTCTGTCTGCTCTGGACAGTAATTCCTGGGTTGGGGCGGTGAGCGCTGGGGTATCTAGGAACAAAGTTAGCCCCTAGCTGCCTATTTATCAGAGAAGACCTCCTTGGCCAAATGGGCCAACAAGTCATGGAGAAGGGATGAATGTGAGGAGGGGCTTGAGACAGAGAAGGAGCAAGATCCCTTCCTTCAAGCCCCAGCCTAATATGTCCAGAATGCTTTCATTATGGGATCTTTTTACCTAATTACTACATTGGTGTGGTAATTGGGGATATGGTCCCAGAAAGCCTGGGGGGAATAGCAGCAATCGTGCAATAAAGGAAAAGGAAAAAAAGGCAAAGAGAAACAGTTCTTCCTTGTGTTAGTCCACTGTGCATTGCTATAAGGGAATAGCTGAGACTGGGTAATTTACAAAGAAAAGAGCTGTATTTGACTCACGGTTCTGCAGGCTGTACAGGAAGCATGGCACCAGCATCTGCTTCTGGTGAGGGCCTCAGGAAGCTTTTACTCATGCAGGAAGGCAAAGCAGGAGTAGGCATCACATGACAAGAGAGGAAGCAGAGAGGGGATGCCAGGCTCCCTCAAACAACCAGCTCTCATGTGAATTCATTGCTGTAAGAAGGGCATCACGCCATTCATGAGAGATCTGCCCCATGACCCAGATATCTCCCACTAGGCCCCACCTCCAACATTGGAGGTCACATTTCAACATGATATATGGAGAGGACAAACTATATCATCCCTGATATGACCATCACCTCCTCCGTGAGTCTTACCCAGCCACTCACTATTTGAACTCCATGCCTTGGGTCTGGGTTGTAATAATGCCCTTTACATCTCTTTTTACCACAGGAATTTATAGAGTTTCCTTGTATGTTTTCTAGACTGTGAACAATTTGGAGAGACATTTCCTTATTTATGTAACTCCTAGGACATGGCTGTTACTAGTTATCCAATGAATTCTGGGTTAATTAATTATTTTCATCTCTAAAATATGTAATATTCAGATCAGTGAAAAGAACTTCAAATCCAATATGTAATATGCCAGCATGTTACAATTATTTTGAAGATTGGTCAAGAAATTCTCAGAAAAGTTTCTTAAAGTAAAATGAATTTATTTGATATCAATAAAAAACATATTTTGTTAAATTCCCTTTTTTTCTGACAGGCAGCGTAACTAAGGTGAGGAATGTAAAGTTAACCACACTTTGATTGCATGTCCCAACTTTAGAGAGTTGACGTTGAGGCTGAGGGGTGCCGTTGAGATGCTGCAATGCTGCAGGGCAGCCCCCTGACCCAGAAACTCTGGGCTCTTCCAGGGAGAAAGAGGTGCAGTCAAATTACAGGCATAGATTGAGATTAGGTTTTAGCTGAGCATAAGGAAACCAGAATTTGTTGCCGAAGGGTAGAGACCTGAGGAAATGGGACTTTCCTTTCCAGCCTCTTCTTGGCTACACCTGCCCTGCCCCTCCCACACCCAGACAAATAAGCTCCTTTTTCGACACTCCTTAAGCCGCCCGTGCTTGCTTTACTTCCTTACCTCTGAACTTGCTGTTACCCTTCCTCAAAAGACCCCCACTCTCACCTTCCCAACCCTTCCCTAGTTATCCTAGATAAATACATGTGCTAGGGGATTTGGGAATATTGTCCCATTTCACTCGATACTTCCCCCTGCAACTTATGCACATTCTATTCAAGTTGCTTGTTTAATCGTTTACTTGTTCTCCCACCAGACCATAGGCTTCATGAGCGTGGGAACCATGTCCACCTTGTTTCCTGTTGTAAGGCTGGCCCTTGGCTTAGTGTCTGGCTCACAGTAGGTGTACAGCAAATGCTCAGTGAATGAATGAATATTCAGTCTCTCCCTCTACATATGGTGTATCCTTCATTCTTTTGAAGTGATCACTTTACCCAAGTTTTACTTGAATCCTCCTGCCTAATTTGGATTTAGAGACACCACTCCCTGCCATATATTCCACTGCAAAATTTCCCAAATCATTTTGACATCAAAACTCCTTTAAAATTAGAATGTACTGACAAGAGCATTGACAAAAGGTCAGGAGACAGAGACTCGGTTTCTATTTATGCCAGAAAAGTGACAGACAAAACAATTGCTATCATAAATGATTAAAATTTTATCATTTTTTTTCTTTTTTTTGAACATTATGTGACAGTGAAAAAACATTTCTACCTAATCTTTCATAGATTTCTAGAGAGAGTATTGTGTTTGCCATGTGGGGAATAAGGCATAGGTGGGAGGGTGGGTGTTGAATATACTTAAGTAGATCTCAAGGAGCTGGAGGACTGGAAGGCTGTATCAGTGAGGGAAGGAGGGGAAAGGCAGATGGGGGAAACAGGGACATGCAGACCTGGCAGCTGGCAGACTAGACCAGTCTTGGAGAACAATTACCCAAGGGAAATTTTTTAATGAAATCATCCATGATGCACCATGAAATCTTCGGTAAAATCTAACTTGCACACTAATACCCTGTGGAGTGGATTTTATATTATGGAAATCGGGAGAATAACTGTCAGTATTAGCACAGGACAAACATAGAGGATGATGTGGAGAGAGACAACTTTCTGAGTGCCCCAGGTAAGGCCCACATAAGCATCGTGGCACGTCTAAAAGAAACACGAGTCTGGCTTTGAAAGCCTTAAAGACTAATAATGATTATTACTGAAGATTATTTTGGTACTACTGCTTTTCTGTGAGCAGAAAGAGAGAGAATTGTATTGAAAAGCACAGAGAAAAACCAAGCAGTTTTTCCTCTTTCTCAGTACCAAATTACATTATTCACAGATGCTGCTTCCAGTTTCTTTCTGTCTTTCCAAAACTTTGATGACTCTCTCTGTCTTTAAGTTTGCATCATTCTTTGTGATCTTTTTCTATGAGCTCATTGATGTTTGTGTGGTTTCTCTCAACCTTTACTTTGCCTTTTTATCCCATCAGCACCACAAAGGTACAAGGAGCTAAATATAAAACATGTGATATTCTTTAGAAGGAGTGACAAGATAAAGGATATAGTATTTAAGGTTTAACAGTTGTGTCTTCCTTATAAAATTGTCACACAAAAATTAGAAAAGTGGAATATTTTAAAAGAAAACAAAAAAATAAAAAAATAACAAACCCTTTCAACAAAAACAATGTTTTATCTCTAATTTTGGAGATGATATATTGTTGAATTAAAATCCAAATTTGAAGTGCAGCATTTAATATATTCTACATTTTCCTTTCATTGCAAAATAAAATGAAAAATCCCATGTCTTTTTTCTTTTTTGACAGAGTTTCGCTCTTGTCACTCAGGCTGGAGTGCAGTGGCACAATCTCAGCTCACTGCAACCTCTGCCTCGCGGTTTCAAGCGATTCTCCTGCTTCAGTCTCCCAAGTAGCTGGGACTACATGCGCCCACCACCACTCTTGACTAATTTTTGTATTTTTAGTAGAGACGGGGTTTTGCCATGATGGCCAGGCTGGTCTCGAACTCCTGACCTCAGGTGATCCACTCGCCTTGGCCTCCCAAAGTGCTGGGATTACAGGCATGAGCCATCGTGCCCAGCCAAAAAACTGTCATGTCATAGAGATGGTGAGTGTTACAAGGAAGGACAGAGCCCAAATTATATATTTTGCAAAATCTTGGTACCGTTGACTTAGATTGTTCTGGAATAATTCATCTTACTCCCAGGCATATTTAGAAAGCAAGCCTTCGCCCTCATTTTGATGTATTTCAACTTTTGCTTGATTGTGACACAGTTTGAGAATCTCGACACTCTTATTTTGTTGTTTGAAAACGTCCTTCTTTGAGTCACAGATCTGTGGAGGATGAATTTGTGTAGCATAAATATTTAATATAAAAGAAACATTAAATATTCATTTATGTTGAAATTGTAAGACAAGACAGATAACACACAGCGGCGGACACTGAGTAAATGACATAGATCAACCTGAAATCAATGCTGCTTTTGCATCACTATAGACGGTAAACATTTTGCATTCTCATATTAAGTCATAATCTTACAAGGGAAGTGCTCTTGGATATAGCAGATTATTGCATATTTGGGGTCATTACATAAAAGTATATTTTGGATTTCCCTGTCTGAGGAAATATTGAGATGAAAAACAATTAGCATGTGTCAATTTGTTTTCTAAAGTGTCAGTTAATGTCCGGAGGCACAGTAGTGCTTCAGGGAACACCATTTGGAAATGCTGCCTGTGACAGGCCAACTCTAAGAGGGACCTCGATGAGCCCTGCTTTGTGGTATTCATGACCTTGTTTAATCCCCTATCCTTGAGTGTGCGTGGAACTTGTGACTACTTCTAACCAGCAGAGAAAGCAAAGGGGATGGGACGTCACTTTTATGATTAAGTTACGTAACATAGTAACTTCTGTCCTGCTGGCAGACTCTCTCCTCTGCTGGCTTTAATCAGAAAACTGTCATGTCAAAGAGGCTTGCCTGGTAAGGAATGGTGAGAGCCATCAAGGAAATGAATCCTGCCAACAACCTCATCAGCTTGGAAGCAGATTCTTCCCTAGCTGAGCCTTCATATAAGACCCGAGCTCTGGCAGACACCTTGATTGCAGCCTTAGGAGATATCCTGAAGCAGAGGACCTGTACAGGCTGCACTTGGATCTCAGTCCACAGAAACTGTGAGATAATAAATACGTGTTGTTAAAAGCCACTAGGTTTATGGTTATTTGTTACACAGTAATACGTAACAAATATACCTCCCTAGCCTGAATTGTAAGTCAGAATGTAAGTATCAGTCCTGAGAATTTTGCAGTTTTTATAAAGAATGTTCATGAAGCCAGGGACTTCCAAGTAAAATCTGAATTACTGGTAAAATATTTTCCTTTTCTCTTTTTTCCTTTTGGCAAATGCTGGAGGTTTTTTGAATGACATAAATGTATAAGTTATAGATGTTAAATAACCTTGCCTTAAGTTGATCCTTTTAATGTGAATTAACAAATTACTAATCCTCAAAGATTAGCCATAGCAGAATTTCCAGCTCTTCTCTGGACATTTAAAGGAGCTAGAAACCTGGTTTCCTTTCTGCTTCACCCAGCTCCTTTTAGACGTGTCCCATTGAACAGCCCTGCTTCATTCTCCAACTTCTACTCAGGCAGCTTTAGATCCAAATAAAGACAACAGCATCTAATCTTTATCAAGATACAAGTGCCAGGCACTGTACTATGTACTTTACATTGACTGATTGATTTAACATTCCCGGCAATTGCATGAGGCAGGTAGTATTATATCTCCATTATTCAGATGTGAAGACTGAGGTACACAGCTAGGTATCTGTTACTCCTCCTCCTCCTGTCCACTGTTCCTGCCACCCTGGCAGCTCCAACAGATATTGACTCACTTGTGGTTCTTGTTGGCTCTGTCCTGGGTCACTTCTTACTCAAAACTGATGATGTCTTCCGGGATAGGAGACTGTTTCTAACTTGGGGTGTATGTCATAGTCCCTTAGGTTTTTCAAAGTACACTGAATCAGATCTATGCATTGGGAGGCCCAGGAAATTGTATTTTGACAAATATCCCCAGTTAAATCAAATAATCATCCTAATCATCTCTTGTCCAATAGATGTGGAAGATGCACTGTGAGTCAGAAGTCCAAGGCTTTCTCCCCAAGCAGCAACGATGACTGCATGAATTTCAACCAGTCATCAGCTGCAGTTCTCAGGATGAGAATGAGTATACTTCACAGACTTCTCAAATTGTGCTACTGTGTAAAAAGAATGTGCTTGATATAGTTTGGATATATGTCCCCTCTAAATCTCATGTTGAATTGTAATCCCCAGTGTTAGAGGTGGGGCCTGGTGGGAGGTGATTTGATCATAGGGGTGGATTTCTCATGAATGGTTTAGTGCCATCCTCTTGGTGCTATCCTTGCAATAGTGAGTGAGTTCTTGCGAGATCTGGTTGTTTAAAAGTACGTGGCACCTCCCCTGTCTTTTGCTCCCATTCCTGCCATATAAGACACCTGCTCCTCCTTTACCTTCTGCCATGATTGTAAACTTCCAGAGGCCTCTGCAGAAGCAAATCCTGGTGCTATGCTTTCTGTACGGCCTGCAGAACCATGAGCCAATTAAACCTCTTTTCTTTATACATTGCCCAGTCTCAAATATTCTTTTATAGAAATACAAGAAAGGCCTAATACAGTGCTGATCTGCTGAGTGGTTATAACCATTTTAGCTACTTCCAGCATAGATGAAGGCCAGCGTGGAGACTTGTGCTGATTTGGAGAGAGTAGTGTTTCAGGGTGGGTGCATCTCACCCCATCCGTTCCCTTTATATCCAACCCGGTGGGTAGGTGGTAGTGTACAGGCTGAGGGTGGGGTGGGGGGTGTTTCTGTTCTTTACCCTCATCAACCCAGGCCCTAACACACACATGGCCAAATGCCACTCATTCATGGTGCTGCCTTAAAGTAATGCCAAACAAATTGTGTATCAGTTTATCAGTGTTTTATTGTCATTATTGAAAGCCCCATTCTTGAAATTATAGTAAGAATGAAGGAGTACAACTCCACGACTTATTCTGGACTCCTGTAAGTCTGTAGGGATGGGGTGGGGGCAGCTTGAAAAAACAAAAGGGAAAACTTCTGATGAATTTGATCTCCTTGGCTTGACCCCTGGCTGATCATCCACATTCCCTGACTGCATTAGAGGGTTTGGAATTACTGACCAAGGTGGGAAGGCCATCCTCATTAAAGCAAGGAGCATTTTTCCTTCCAAAGCATTTGTACTGTTTGTACAGAGTGTACCTTTATCCTGTGTGGCATAAGAGGATGCACACAGGAAACATTTGGCCTAATGTTAATCCATTAACAGGCAGGCAGACTCTGTACCCACCTCAGCTATTACCTAGGCACGTGATATATTTAAAATTGTGTTCTTCTATGGCTATGTCTGCCATAAGTTCTTCACTTTGAACTCTTTTTTGCCTATGGTATCACAATATATGAAGTTTCTCTCTAAAGATTTTTTTGTGTGTGTTTCTCCCAAAAGCATAAGAACTCTTTTAAAGAATACCAATAATACAATTTTTTCATTCTGAGAAGAAAATCCCTCTCACTTTTTCCCTCCTTCCCTCTCTCCCTTTACAAAGTGCAGAAGTGAAGGAGAAGGGCAGGCTTCTCTATGTAGTTCTCCCTCCTAGGCACCACCACCGTATTAGAAAACTCTGATATGAACATAAAACTCCAGATAATAATGATGATGACTTACATTCCAGATCATGTGCAACGAGAATATGCTAACTAACCAACCAATGATAAAATGATGTCCTGCATCTCTGCAGCTCATTTCCTTAGTCACTCTAGAATGTTAGTAAATATTAGCAGATTTCCTCTACATTCTCAGGTGACAATCAATTGGAGAAACTAACCTGCATTTGTGGTGGAGGCTACAGAAAGAACCCTCCTACTCTGTTAAGTCACTTATTTGCCTTTGTTTGTTTGTTTGTTTTAAGACAGGGTCTCACTTTGTCACTCAGGCTGGAGTGCAGTGGTGCAGTCTCCACTCACTGTAACCTTGACCTCCTGGGTTCAAGCAATCCTCCTGCCTCAGCGCCCCCAAGGTAGCTGGGACTAGCCACCATACCTGGCTAATTTTTGTAGACTTATTTGCCTTTAAAAAGAATGACATTTCGAGCAACTTTTTCTCTTTTATGATTTGGTTTCTTGTTCCCTTGTTCATCTCTCAATGGGAGAAAAGGAGACTGATACCGCAAGCTGGTGATACCACATCTGGGGGGGCACTTGGAGTCTTTTGAGGCCCTGAATATTAATCCTCTCACAAGACAGCCTTTATTACTGCCCAATAGCTGCAATATAGAGCACGTTTATTTTGCTGCACTGTAATGTAAAATGTGGTTGTATATGATCATAAAATTGGTTTAAATGCAATTATTTCAAGACTAGTTAATGGACATTTATTATTTAACAGTATCTTTTAAGTTCATTTGCAGCCAGGAAGGAAAAAGCTAACTTCTTTATCTTCTCTTTATTTCACTAAGAAACATATGTTTGTTACTGAAAATAATCACTAATGGCTTTAGCTTAGTTGTTAATTTAGAAGGTTTGTTTTCTGATAAAACAGGGGGTGCAGTTACTTGGCTACCTGAATTGGTAGCAAAAAGTCTTTTAAAGAGAAATACTTGACTCATTACAGCATTTGTTTCTGAAAGGCTATAAGCTGCTACTTAGAAGTGGTCCCAGACTTTTCCCCCCCCACGTGAATTCACCTTTCAAGCTACCATCTTCAAGGTTACTATCCAGTTCAGGCAAAGGCTGCTATTAGTGAAATCCAGAGAGCTTTCTCATACTCACTAGTGACCTCTAAGACGTCTTCACCAATTATCGTTTCCATTCCAGTCTGTTGAAAGCCACTGCCAGTAAAATCTATAACAGTTGTTTCAACATCTTCTCCCTGTGATCCCTCATCCCAGGATAGCAGCTGGACTGGTCTTTGAATCGACAGCAGTTCAGCCCTCCCGACTGTTATGAAGTCCCAGGGAGTGTTTATAACATCAGACCTCAGATGGCTGCTCAGTCTCTGTTTTCTCTAATGTTGGTTGAGCAGGAAGCAGGGCTTTGGGCAGGAAGAAGAAAAGATGGCATCAAATGAAATTACATTTTAGATTTTGGGAGCCGGAAGGGCTTCTGGAGCTTATGTAGGCAACCTTTATCATTAGTCTTGATCTTAACATGGTTACCCACACTAAAATCTTCCTCCCTGCTCCCTGAAGCAATGGGAGTGCAAAAATGGACCTCATGAAAAGCACAAACCATCAAAGAATATTTACTCCTTCCCCTCCCCAGCCAGGAAGAAACAGGGAGAGAAGTGATGTAAGAGTCTGTTTGTGTGGCACGGTTTGAGGCACTGGGATATAAGACGTGGTTTCGGTTCACTGCAGCAAACAACCTGGTAGAAAACAGACAAGTTAGTGAGCCCCTCTTCTGACCAGGGTAATATGTGCCACGTTAGAAGCACATACAGAGCACTGAGAACACACAGGAGGGCATTTACATGTGACTGGGGGAGCAGGTCACTGAAGGCTTCTTGGAGGAGGTGAGGCTTGAGTTTATTCTGATGAAAGAGTTGGAATCGACTGGTAGGAATATAGCTGTCTGGGGGGTCAAAAAACCTGAATTCTTCATCCAGTAAAACCGCTCATATAACCATGGACTAAAATCTACACATTAAAAAAAAGTGGCAAGAAAACCTTATGTAAGAGCATAGAGAAAAACAAGGCCATGCTCCAAAAACAAGGCCGTGCTCCTTTCTGAAACCCTTCTGTCCTCAGACCTCTCTGACAGGTGAAAAGACCCAGAGAAGTTCACCATGGTGCTTGTCAACAGCAGGAGCTCCAGGGAATGGTGACTTTAAATATTTGAAATGACAAGTGAGAACAGTTATCTCTGAGGTCTTTTACCCTGAAAACCATAAAGGTTTGCAACTGGGGATTTAACTGATTGCCCTGGGCTCTTACACAGGCTGTTGCTGTTTACACATTGGTTGGAAAGGTGTCTTGAGCTGGTTTCAGCCAGTAGCTCCCCCGCAGTAAAGATAAGGGTTCTGTCCTCAGACTTAGAGGCTCTATATTGTTATGGCATATTACTTTATTGCTAGTGTATATTAAGGGTCTTGTCAGTGCCATGCTCTAGACTGGAAACTACTATACACAGATGGCATGATCACAATCCCTAAGACACATGCAGTTCAGCAGGAGAGACTAACACAAAAATCCATGATGACAGGACAATGTAATAAATCCTATAACAAGACATGGACCCAATGGACATAGGTGAGATCCTGCTGAGGGGCGCAGGCAGTGAGGGATTCTTGGAGAAGAAAATCCTTGAGCAGAGATTTTGAAGGAGAAAGTGAAATTAGCTGATGAATATGCGTGTTTGGGTGTTAGGGATGGGTGGAAAAGGAGATGGTTAAAATAGTCTTCTGAACACAACAATTTGGCCATGTCTTTTCTTCAAGTGCTCTGAACAAACTTCTAACTACTCAGTACTCAAAAATTAATCCCAGAGGGATAATATCTATCTTCCCTCAGTTTTTATTTTATTTTATTTGTTTAGGCAGAGTCTCTTTCTGTCACCTAGGCTAGAGTGCAGTGGCATGATCTTGGCTCATTGAAACTTTTGCTTGGGGTTCGAGTGATTCTCCCACCTCAGCCTCTGAGTAGCTGGGACTTCAGGTGAATGCCACCACGCCCGGCTAATTTTTGTATTTTTAATAGAGATGAATTTTTGCCATGTTGGCCAGACTGGTCTTGAACTTCTGGCCTCAAGTGGTCTGTCCGCCTCAGCCTCCCAAAGTGCTGGGATTACAGAGGTGAACCACTGCACCCAGACTTCTCTTCATTTTAAAAGAGAATAAAATAAAACCTGCTCTACTCAAGCAGTAAATTTTTAGGATAATCTTACAGTTGGAGATGACATTAGAGATCATTTCTTCATAGCTCTTTCCAGTGACCAAATTTTGTATGCAAAAACATCCTTGAGAAGAAGCTTTCCAGGGGTTCACAGGCATTTTGCTAATGATAAAGTAAAGACATACAAAGGTTTGGTAGGCTTAAAATTCCTTTTTATATTCAGAACATTAAGCATTAAGGGTTAAGAATTTGGGTTCTGGAATCAGATTTGGCAGCAAACCCTGACACTACAACTTTCTAGGTGTTGACCTTGGGCAAGTTACTTAAATTCTGTGATCCTCAGTTTCACTGTCTCTAAAATAGAGTAATAGTCTAACTACCTTATGGGATAATCTTTGTAATGGGTTTAACACAGTACCTGGTACAGAGTGCATGCTCAATAAATTGTCTGTCCATCTATCAATCTATCTATTTATCTGCTATCCATCCTATTTATATAAATCCCACTCCTCACTCTATCCAACAGGCAGACGGATCATCTGCAGTTCGCCTGCTTCCACTTGAATTCATATTTCCTCTTACTGAAGTTATCGTGAGGCCCCAGGGGAGGGGGATAAAAATAAATTTCATTAGGAAACAGATACAGCTACTTGCATGTTTTATGACAGTTTATGCTGTGAGAAGTGAGACCCCTTTGGAGATACTTTGTAAAATGTTACATCTTTGAGGAAACTTGTCGGTGAATGTACATAGAATGCTACCCTTCCCTTTTCATGTTCCCGTCTGTGCTTTTTCCTGAGGAACAGATGACCCAGGATACATACATAGTATATTGACATTCCAGGCTATACTGTGGCAGTGAGATCCATGGGCAGGTTGGTGGGGACTCAGCAGCTGTCTAGTCACTCCCTGGATCCCACATAAAAGCATGCCTGCCAGTCTGGTCTCAAACTCCTGAAACCCCATCTCTACTAAAAATACACAATTAGCCGGGTGTGGTGGTAGGAGAATCGCTTGAACCCGGGAGGCAGAGGTTGCAGTGAGTTGAGATCACTCCGCTGCACTCCAGCCTGAGCAACAAAAGTGAAACACTGTCTCAAAAAAAAAAAAAAAAAAGAAAAAAAGAAAAAAAAAGCTGGCTTTCTAGCTGGCCTTTATCAGACCTGACTTTTCTCTCTCCACTCCCAACATGTGTATCACCATGGATTAATATTTACTCCAACCAAACTACAACTTGATTCCCATTATGCGAGTCCCTGGAAGGGATGCAGAAGGTGAAGTAGCTTTATTGCAACATGATTGGATTAATTTGTACATGATTGGATTAATTTCTATTGTGTTGGTTTGATGTGAATACAATTGATCCTCCATATCTGCAGTTTCCACATCTGCAGATTCAAACAACTGCAGATCAAAAATGTTTGGAAAAAAATTAGAAAGTAACTATACAACAATAAAGAGAATACAAATAAAAATACAGTAAAATGACTATTTACATAGCATTTACATAGTATTAGGTATTTTAAGTAATCTAGAGATGATTTAAAGTATACAGGAAGATGTGTATAGGCTATAGGCAAATACTATGCCATTTTGTACAAAAGACTTGAGCATCTGTGGATTTTGATGCTCATAGAGGGTCCTAGAATCAATCCCCCCCAGTATACTGAGAGATGGCTATACTGTGGTCATTGGGAAAAGGGAAAAAATAAAGTGAATTAGAATAGCCAGAGAAGCTTTCAGGAAGAAGTTGGGTATTCAAGGTTGGTTAGGATGGAAAGTCAAGAAAAGTTATTTTAAAGTTGAACAGGGATTAAAATGTAGACTTCTAAATTGAATATTCAATTGCTACGTCACACTGTTCCTGCCCTTGAAGGATTAAAATATTTATCCCAGATTTTTTGATGTTGAGGGGCTTGATATTGACAAAAATGTTTGTTTTCTTATGACCACAGTGAATGACTTCAACACAGGTTTGAAACTAAGGAGGAAAACAGGTGACGAGCAAAATTATAAGAGCAAGCTGAGTATGGAGAGCCTTGCAAGAGAGCTGCAGAATGATACTTGGTTAGGAGTGCGGTGCTTTCTGTTGGGAGAACTGTTGGTACCTATAAATTGTTTTTGGAGGCCAGATATTCTTTAGGGTGAAAAGGAGGAAACACCTGAGTATATGACCCTGTGGAGACAAGTCACCATTCTTTTCCCAGGCTCCATCATGGGCTATGGAAAGTTGGGGTGCTACACAGGAAGATGTAATGAACTTAATCGTGTGGAAGGACAAGGTCATATCTTGTAAGGTCTATACCAGCCAGAGATGATGAATAATGGTTGAGAAAAAGGGAAAGTAAGATCAGAGGGAAGGGCATGACAAAACAGGAAGGGGAAGGAGAAAGGGGCTGAGGCACAGAGGATGGGAAACAAGGTGGGAGAGAAGTGGATGAGTGAAAGTTTTTGTCTGCTGGCCTTTGTGGTTTCCGGGTAAATTGATTTACATTCTTAGGGCTGCTGTTGATTGATAGGTGTGTTTGTTAAGTGATTCCCTGAATAGTTCTTTGTTTGAAATACTTCATTTAATAAAAACATAATTATGCAAAAATATTAGCTCAAGAAGATGGTTCTTAGGTGATTCAAACTCCTCCTAATCTCCACTAGAAAGACTTAGCAGATGTTAACATTTTCCAATATTCCCTTCAGCTCTTTTCTTCTTTTAAAGGAAAGTATTCATTACACAGGGCATCTTGACCGCTCCTCTGAGCTCAGATTCACCTGCAAATTGGATATCTCCATCTGCATGTCCCATAGGCACCTCAGACTCATTGTGTTAAGTGAACAATTATTTTCCCCCGCCCCAAACCTGCTTCTCTTCCAGTATTTTCTTTATTAAAGAAGGAAGCCATCATCAGTTCTAGTGGTTCATAGGCTTGTTTTGTGTACTCTACCGGCACCTCCATAACTAAGCTCATGAGTGCACCGGATGGTGCATCCATCCTGCCGTTTGCCATTCCAAGTGAGTCTTTGTAACTGGAGAAACAACCTCAGTATCCAGACTTAAGCAGATAATAGAGTATCACCGCAGATATTTTTTAAAAACAGGCCCGTCTTGTTCTCCGAAGCCTTGTTTGTCTCTCTACGTACTTTGAAGTATATCATGCTCTTGTTTCAGTCAGCAGCTGCCTAGAGCAAGGATCTTGACACCTTCCTCCTATGCTTTAAGATTATGGGTTTCCAGGAAAAAAAAAAAAGCAGAATACAAACCTAATCAGTTTCCATTATCTTCAAGTCCAAAAGGAAGTCTTAAATCCAAGGCTTTGCCATTTGTCAAGTAGAAATGATTTGAAGATTGAGAGCTGTTTCTAAGGTATGTTTTGTTTGTTTTCTGTGTGTACTTTGTTAGGTATGTGACATTTTCCCCCATTTTATAGAATGCCCAGAATACTTTTCTTTCTTCAACCGCACCCTCTTACATTACATGTCATTTTATTCAGCTATCTTCCCAGACTCTCCACCGCTCCCCCTTGTCACAGTAGGGCTGGGAATCATTTTGTATGTGTCCATGGAGAATACTCCCATTGTCCCATCAGAGTACCTATGACTCTGTGCTGTAGCTGCCTGCTTCTTTCATTGTCTAGCCGCCCCTAGAAGGCAAATGCTGGCACATCAGGGGTTTGTGTGTCTTATTCTCCATTGATTCCGCCAAACATAGCAGAAACTCTTGTGTTTAGTAAGTACTCAGTGAGTATTTGTGAACCGAATTAACTCTTTTCAGCAATTTCTAGATTCCTTCCTCTTGTTTCTCCCCCTGCTTTACTACCTCTACGGCTGTCTGGCTTCTCACAATCTCACATATGGATTATAGCAGAACCTCTATCCCCCTGACCACCCCATAATCCTCATCCTCCCTAATAACTTTATGCGCCAATGATAGATTCATATGCCCAAAACTTTTCTGTCACTTTCTTGGAAACAGTTTGCAACTGTTTTCTATTGCCTATCAAATTAATTTCGAAGTCCTTTTATCATTTCAAGACTAATGTTCCTGGCTTACCTAAATATACAAACTCAGGTACTTGCTGTTCTCAAATATAACTCCTATCTATAGACAAGCTGATTTCCTTCCTAATCTCCCATCCATGCTTAAGTCAGGCTTATCTGGCTTACTACTTGCTCTTTCCTCTAAAGAGTTATTTATGTCACCATTCTATCCATCCAAACTCTTTTTATCCTTCAACACTCAAGTCAAGGAGCTTGAAGCTTTCTTTCGGTCATTTATGTGCACATTAATCTTATAATTTTATATCCATCTTTGAAATGTATAGCCAGTTGTACAACATTAGTACTCTTTGTTATCTAATTTCATAGACAGTATCTTCAACTCAATTTTAAGACACTTGATGTCAAGAATTATGCCTTCTAATGCCCAGTGTATCAGAACCTGACCTAGCAGGTTAGATTGATTGATATACTATTCTTAAGCCTGTTGATTGATTGCTATTCCAGAGCCTTCTAAGGTATTAAGATATTTAAAAAAATAAAACATATAAAATGATTCAAGATACTTAAATTTACATACCTTCAAATTAAGTGTCACCTTGTTACTTCATGGAATAAGAGGAAGTCCTATACACCTCAACCCCATCGCAGGCAAAAATTTTTTAATGGGAACAAAAGAATTACCAATTGTAATATTTGTCATGGGCCATAAGTGTTGGGAAGCATTGGACATAGCAGTCACCAGATGACTGGAGCTACAGTTGGTAGCCCAAGCATGCAACAAACAAGAAGAGGTGGAAATTCGAACTGATGCTGAAATATACTGAGGGCTTGCTGCAAACCCCCTCTACTCTCTATCTTTAAGTAAATGGAGGATGAGACAGGTCTGGTTGCTGACACAGCATATATAAAAGACTGAGTCACTGTTCCTGCCCTCTGGGCATTTGAATCCAGTAGGGGCAACCGAGGAGCACACAAATAACTATAATCCAAAACAGTATGTCTTAGATATGAGAGGTGTGTGTATATAGAGATAAACTACAGAAAACTCCAAGGTCTTGGTCTGGAATACTGCAACAAAATGGAACGTCAAGAAGAGAAGCCATTATGAGAGACGACGGTGCCAACTTTGGTTTTGAGCCCATTTGCAGTTACATTAGAAGTGCGCTTAATTTTGTCAAGGGTAGGTAAAGAATGAATGACCTTGATGGGAATGTAATTTGGAGAGTTGAGGGCACAGAAGTAACAAATGAGGTATGTAGATAAGTTGCCCAGAGAGTGAATGAGTTTTTCTACATGTTGTTTTTCCATCTCTGAACTGATGTTAATAATACTTGATTTCCACTTGACATGAAGTTTTGAGAATTATTCTTAGATCTTGAAAGTACTTTATTTAACCTGTACTGATTGATAAAGAGAGTGGGCTTTCATGAGGCTGCTGAGAAGTTCCTGGGAGGCTTTCCAAGAGGGGAGGGGGCAGGAGGTTGCTTTTGCCTCACACTCAGGGCACTGATGCTGAAAGGGGGTGGTGGCTTATCCCACTGTGACTGCCCCTGCATGGCACAGGAGGACACGGCACATCTTGGACATGCCAGAAACAATTTAGTACTTGGACTTGCACAATGGTTCTTCTTCTTTCAAAAACACAACTGTAGAACAAAGCATCCCTGATCCTAATTAAGAAAGTTTAGGTCAGCTCCTATCAGCATCATTGTAGTTACCTTCCATCCTCTTACTAATACCTTGGTCTATTTATAGTTGTGTGCTTTTGTTTTAAATGCCTTTACATAGATTGCCTCATGTTTATACTGATATATGGTCTAGCTAGATAACGCTGCGCTTTTCTTGCATGCTTTCTACACATTAAGCACTGAATTAGATACTTTATGTTCACAGATCTGGTGTTATGAGTGTGCACCTGTGCAGTTGCTGGGCTCAGAAAGGTCTGCACTTGATTTAATGCTCGGCTGTTGCCATCTTGAGATTCTGGATAATATTTGAAAAGGGGGCCCTGCATTTTCATTTTGCACTAGGTCTGCATAACACGTAGACCTAGTACAGCCTGTACAGGGGCTATTTCCTGTAATATGTACAACTACTCTATGCGTAGGACATAGAATGCCATTTCACAGATTAGAAAGTGAGCTCACAGAGTAATTTGCCAGGACCCTAAACCCACCAGAATTAGTCTTCTGGTTCTGGTCTGTGCAATTCCCAATCCTATGCTCTCAATCGGTGCTTCCAGGTAAATGTTTATCCCAGTGTATTCACAACCTACCTGTGTCAGATTCACCAAAGAAGCTTGTAAACATGCAGATTTCTCATAGACATGTTCTGCAGACAGGGCCGGAGAATCTGTATTTTAGTTCACTGCCCAGGTGACTCTTGTACACCATTCAAGTCTGAGAACTAAAGCCCCACATCAATAGCTTTCAGCCGTGTTTGGGCCCAACCCAAGTAAAAAATTCGCTTTACATCAAGATGCAATATACATACACATATGAAAAAAGTGTCATAAGATAGTACTTACCAACAGGGTGCAGTGGCTCACACCTGTAATCCCCACACTTTGAGAGGCCGAGACAGTGGATCACCTGAGGTCAGGAGTTTGAGACCAACCTGGCCAACATGGTGAAACCCTGTCTCTACCAAAAATACAAAAGTTAGCAGGGTATGGTGGCGTGCACCTGTAATCCCAGCTACCCAGGAGGCTGAGGCAGGAGAATCACTGGAACCCAGGAGGCAGAGGCTGCAGTGAGCTGAGATCATGCCACTGCACTCTAAACTGGACAACAGAGCAAGACTCTGCCTCAAAAAAAAAAAAAAAAGATCGTACTTACCCTTACTATGCACGAGACACTAGTGATTATTTTACTCTATTCTAATTCTCTTTTAAGTGTCTACAGGGCTTCACGGTACAGATTACAAAGGTAATTTGAAGAACATAGTGGTTAGATGAAGAGGAAATATTAAATAAGGCTTGAGTCTGGCACTATAGAGAATTTAAGTCAAAAACACAGAGAGCTACTCTTCCATTTAGGATTATTTAAATGAGAAGTCTTTAACTGTGTTTTTTGTTTTTTTTTTTTTAAACAGAGCTCTTTAAAAAATCTGAAACTAGGGTCCCATTTTACAGAAAAATTCACATATACTCATGGTTTCTTATGTCTCTCAGGGAATCTCTAAATCTCCCTCTTTTATTTTATTTTATTTTACTTTATTGAGATGGAGTCTCTCTCTGTTGCCCAGGCTAGAGTGCAGTGGCGTGATCTCAGCTCACTGCAACCTCTGCCTCCTGAGTACAAGAGACTCTCCTGCCTCAGCCTCCCGAGTAGCTGGGATTACAGGTGTGTGCCACCACGTCCAGCTAATTTTTGAATTTTTAGTAGAGATAGGGTTTCACCATGCTGGCCAGGCTGATCTCGATCTCCTGACCTCAGATGATCCACCCGCCTCAGGCTCCCAAAGTGTTGGGATTACAGGTGCCACCACGCCCAGCCTAGATCTCCCTCTTTTTCAGACTCTAGACAAATAATCCTTAATTTAATTATAGCTCTATATAAAGGCAGAAGTCCAAAGTGGGTGGCCTCTTTACATCATCATTACATCATGGCGGGGGAGGGCTTGAAGTTTCCAGAGGTTATTTTCTTTTAGCTTTAAAATCATAAAGACGGATGCCCTTTGGTCATTCTTCTTTATTTTCTATTTATCTGATACCACAGGAATGCCGTCATTAGGGAAAAATGTTGCCAAAGGATAAGGATGGCTGCTTGGAAGCGTTTTTGGAGGAGGTAAGTGTCATTTGTGAAGGTGGCAGAGGTCACCAAAACAAAGGCTAGGAAGGATTTTCTATAGTCCTCAACTCTCTGGGCCCCCCCTGTCTCTGGACCAGAGGTTGGGGCATGGAAGACCTGGCATTCCTTGGCAAATCTCAGTAATCTTCCCTATTTAGCCTGGGAATGGTATGCAACTGTGGAGTTGTATGGACAAGCCTAGACTACTTAGCTTTCTTTTCCAGAAGAATATGCCCATTCCCAGTCATTAAGGAACTGCTAGATCATTTCCGGACTTGAGATGAAGACACAAAGCTGAGGAGATGCTCTGGATGCTCAGAGAAAAGACGACATCTCTAAATTCCCAACACTAACCATACCCTGGTCCTGCATCCTCCTCTATGCGTAGTCAGTGAGTATGCCATCAGTATTAAGAATATTTTGGGGTAAAGTACAGGAGGAAATGATGGAAAGAGAGTTCAGGGAGAGCGGAGCTACTCAAAGTATGGTGAGTCCGCACACTGGTGCCAAACTCAGAATTGTTCATTTTTGTTCAATGATGAGCTGTGTAGCCATTGAGTGTTTAAAAACGTATAGAATTTTGAGACTCCCTAGCGCACTCACCCACCTCCTCCCCCCCTTCCTTCCCTTCACCTCCTGGAGAAAAAAAAAGAAACGTACAGAACTTGACAGAATAATTTTAGGTCTGTTGAATATAATAATAAATTTAAGCTTTTATTTTGTATGTCTACATTTTTTAATGGTTTTTTAATGAATTCATTCTTATTGCACTTTACAAAGGTATAATTATTTGACAGGTTTGAAATTTGGGAGGAAATCACCTGGCCCCTCAGCACAGATAATTTTAAAAGCACTATCCTAAAGAAATATGCATACATTCAGAAGCCTAGGCAAGACATCAAAGGTCAGAACTATGAACCTCTCCCTCAGAATTGGGCCACATATAAATTAATACAATTTTTTTTCTTTTTTGTTTTTTTTGAGAAGGAGTTTCACTTGTGTTGCCCACGCTAGAGTGCAGTGGCGCAATCTTGGCTCACCACAACTTCCACCTCCTGGGTTCAAGCGATTCTCCTGCCTCAGCCTCCCAAGTAGCTGGGGTTACAGGTGCCTGCCACCACGTCTAGCTAATTTTTGTATTTTTAGTAGAAACGGGGTTTCACCATGTTGACCAGGCTGGTCTCGAACTCCTGAACTCAGGTAATCCACCCACCTCAGCCTCCCCAAGTGCTAGGATTACAGGGGGTGAGCAAATCAATGCAATTTTAAGTGGTATTTTGTCACCATCTAAGAGGTCTGTTGGGAATGATCAATTCTCTATTCTGGTGACTTTTCTTATTGTGTCACATAGATATTGTGGGTTTATCAGAAATAGGAAAAAGTGAGTACTTTTAAGCCTATATTTGTAGTTTGCAGGGGCTTTGAACATATTTTATAAGCATTTACTGTGAGGTAAGAATGGCTATCTCCATTTAATAAAGAAACTGAGGCACAAGGAATGAACATAATTGAGACAAGCTGAAACCAGGAAGCAGGCCCAGAGTTCCTGTCATTCCATCATCTGGTATAGTTTGACATCCAGACCCCACTTCCTCCCCAGAGGAGATTATGGGGGCTGGAATTGTGTTCATTTATTGTTTAAAGTTCTTAGTATCACAAATAAATGGTTTATAAAAATAACAGGCAGCAAAGCAAAGCAATCATATTTCTTTAGCAATGCATTCAAGTATCTTTCAAAAACAAGTTTCCACATGCTGAACTACAAAATATTCTTTCACTACAAATAGTTGTGGTCTTTTGTTGGGAAAGAATCTCAGAAAATGCACAATAACACATTTCAACTAAAAATAAAGATTGTATTCCCCCTCTTAAGGAAATAGAAAGTTTGTGTGTGTGTATGCGTTTAATACTAGTATTTATAGACCTAAGGGAATGAGTGCTGCTAGAACTCAGAGGAGCCCAAAGACGAAAGTTGAATGGTCCCATAGGGAGAAAACTACTAAGGAATTGAAAAGAACAAGTAATGGTTCCCAGCATTATTTTTAAGCCATCTTATTAGATGCTGATGGTTCTACAGCAAGTAGCAAAATTCTATTCAGAGAAAGACAACATTCACCTATTAGCACATATAGCTAAGTCCCTAAATATTTTTTTCACGTGAATGATTCCTCAGGATTGCAGAAAACTTTGTTTCAGTCGAACAAAGCTACTTGTCATCACCCATCCACAGCATGCTCATTCTTGCTTCTGTGCCTTTACCCATTACATTCTCCTTAGAGAATGCCTGATTCATTTTACTTATATTTGTCCTTTTTGTCTTTTAAAACACAGCTTTAAGTCTGCTCCCCCAGCAAGTCTTTTCTAATTAACTCATGTAACTGACTCAGTCATTCCTTTGTGGCCCCAATCTATACATTTTATACTGTATTTCTATGCAGGTATTTTGCTTTGCATGTGCTTTTGGCTCTGTGTTGTGTGTGTGTGTGTGTGTGTGTTCAGGTCTTGGTGGTGGAGTGGCAAGATGTGAGGGGTAGGCGTCTGGTCTACTTAGATTGTGAGCCCCTCTAGAGCAGGGACAATTCCCTCAGGCTGTGTTGGAGTCAGACGTATTCCATAAGTGTGTGTGACTTTAGGCAACTCCCATAGGATTGCTTCGGGGATTAAACAATGTGACAAACGTGACCTGCAGGGCACTCGGTGGGTGTTCAATAACAGAAGCATTCTATCTTTTTGTGATTGTAGTACAAGGCTCAGTATGGGAGCTCTTCTCTCCGGATTGCTAGTTTTCATGGCTATTGCTGCTGTGGTTGCTTAATAAAAATAACCTACGTTTATTCTTCTGGGAGAGTTAGATGGTCATTGAAACTAATGTTGGCATTTAGGACACACCTTGTCTTTCACTAACTACTTAACCTCCTTGGACAGGTTGTTACAGGCACACCTCATTTTATTGCACTTTATTGTACTCCACAGATACTGCAGTTTTTACAAATTGAAGGTTTGTGGCAACCCTGTAACAGGCAAGTCTATCAGCATCATTTTTCCAACAGCACTTCATGTCTCTGTGTCACATTTGGGTAATTCTCACAATATTTCAAACTTGTTTCCTATTATTGTATCTGCTATGGTGATCTATGATCGGTGATCTTTGGTGTCACGACTGTAATTGTTTTAGGGTGCTACAAACTGTGCCCATTTAAGTCGGCAAACTTAATCTATAAACGTGTATGTTTTGACTGCCCTAGTTACTGGCTGTTTTCTCATCTCTTTCCTTCTCCTCGATCCTTCCCGTTCACTGAGACACAACCATATTGAAATTAGGTGAATTAATAACCCCACAATGACCTCTAAGTGTTCAAGGGAGAGTCAGATGTCTCTCACTTTAAATCAGAAGCTAGAAATGATTAAGCTTAGGAAGGCATGTCAAAAGACCAGGTAGGCCAAAAGCAAGGCCTCTTGCACCAAGCAGTTAGCTAAGTTGTAAATGCAATGGAAAAGTTCTTGAAGGAAATTAACAATACTACTCCAGTGAACACATGAATGATAAGCTAAACAAAATTATTGCATTTAAAGAACAGATTTTCAATGAGGGAAAAACAGCCTTCTATGGGAAGAAGATGTATAGGGCTTTTACAGCTAGAGAGAAGAAGGCAATGCCTGGCTTTACAACTTCAAAGGATTGGATGACTCTCTTGTTAAGGGCTCATGCAGGTGGTGACTTTACACTGAAACCGATACCAGTTTACCAATCTGAAAATCCCCATTGAGAAGGTGCCTTGTCACCCAGGAACTCTGCTGGAGACGTACAAGGAGATTAATGTTTTTTTAATGCCTACTCACACAACATCCATTCTGCAGTCCATGATCAAGAAGTAATTTTGGCTTTCAAGTCTAGAGGTATATTAATATTTTGTAAGGCTATAGCTACCATAGATTGTCATTGTTCTGATGAATATAAGTAAAGTAAATTGAAGACCTCTGGAAAGAATTTATCCTTCTAGATTCAATTAAGAATATTCATGATTCATAGGAGCAGGTCAAAATATCAGCATCAATGGGAGTTTGGAAGTAGTTGGTTGTATTCCTCATAGATGAATTTAGGGGTTCAAGACTTCAGTGGAGAAAGTAACTGCAGATGTGGTATAAATAACAATAAAACTAGAATTAGAAGTGGAGCCCGAAGATGTGACTGAATTACTGTAACCTCATCATAAAAGCTGAAGGCATAAGGATTTGCTTCTTATGGATGAGCAAGGAAAGTGATTTCTTAGATAAATCTACTCCTGGTGAAGATGCTATGAATGTTGCTGAACTGACAACAGTGGATTTAGAATATTATATATACATAGTTGATAAAGCAGCAGCAAGGTTCGAGAGGATTGACTCCAATTTTTAAAGTCTAACTGAGTAAAATGCTATCAAACAGGATCATCTGTTAAAGAGAAGTCTTTTGTGAAAGAAAGAGTTAACCAATGTGGCAAAGTTCATTGTTATCTTATTTTAAGAAATTGCCACAACCACCCCAGTCTTCAGCAACCACTACCATGATCAGTCAGCAGCCATCAACATGGAGGCAAGACCCTCCACCAGCGAAAAGAGTACAACTTGCTGAAGGCTCTGATGGTTTTTTTTTTTTTAGCAATAAAGTATTTTTAAGTACCTTATTTATTTATTCATAATGTTATTGAACACATAATAGATGAGCATAGTGTAAACATAACTTCAATATGCACCGGGAGACCAAAAAATTTGTGTAACTTGTTTTATTGTGATACTTGCTTTATTGCAGTGGTCTGGAACTGAATCTGCAAGATCTCTGAAGTATGTCTGTAGTCCACAAGCTCTCTCCCAGTCATCAACATTGCAAAATTTCTCTCCACTTCTGCATATAGGTGCCTTTCCCTCTTGCCAGTCCCCCAACACGTACCCTTTGGGCTATAGGTTACACGTTTTTACTATTTCTTTCCTACTTCTAGTTTTTTCTTTGTCTTAATTCTGATTTGATTTCATCCATATAAAAACATCAGGCAAGCTACATAATGCAGTTTGCCCTGAATCCTGCCTCTAGGGGCAGACCTGATTTTATTTCACATTTATAACAGAATAAGTTCACAACATTTATTCATATATTTTTATGTCCTTAACACTCCCCCTCCATGTCTCTGTTGCACTAATGTTCTCATACTCAGAAGACTACAGTGGTTTTTAAAAGTAAAAACGAAGAGAAAGGGAGATATGGATGTGGGGAGTCAGCAATCATTATGCAGGTACCTGTGACCCAGAAATGAATGCAAAGAGGCCTGGGTTCACAGCTGGAGGGCCTGGATTTCCATATCCATTTGTCATAGTATATATGCTACAAGACAAACCTTTTTACCTTTTGTGCTTTGCTTTTTTCTGTGGGGAATGGACCAAGAATATTTGTCCGTTTATAAGAATTTTAGGCTGAATTACTAGAGGTAATGTAAACAGAAGGCTTTAGAAAACCTAAATAAACTTTAGCTCTTAATAAAGATGATGATGATATACATTGATGTTTTTGTTATGAAGCCTTTTCTTTACCTTCCTTTGCCTCTAGGGCACTTTGGACAGTTACCTTACCAATTAACACTGTATTTTGTTCTTTAACTTCTCATGTTACTCTATTAAGACTGCATGTTCCTCAACTGCATGCACTATATGACCACATGTAGAAATGACTGTAAAATAATTAGTACATATCTTAAAATAGTTACTTTTCAGGATTTTATGCTTGAAAAAAAAGGCTGTCATCTTTCAGTGTTTTAAATGCTCCCTTAAGGAATGATGCAGTTTGATGAATATAAGGAAATACTATTGTATTTTACTATTACATTTCTGTTGTTTGATCAAATGTGGGATTATCCAATTTAATTACCCATGCAGTTCTTTAAAATTGTTTCCAAACCGACTCTTCATTAAAAATAAATCATCAAGACCGGATGTGGTAGCTCATGCCTGTAATCCCAGCCCTTTGGGAGGCTGAGGTGAGAGGATCACCTGAGGTCAGGAGTTCAAGACCAGCCTGACTAACATGGAGAAACCCCGTCTCTACTAAAAATACAAAAATTTCCCAGGTGTGGTGGCAGGGACCTGTAATCCCAGCTACTCAAGAAGCTGAGGCAGGAGAATCACTTGAACCCGGGAGGCAGAGGTTGCAGCGAGTCAAGATTTCCCCACTGCATTCCAGCCTGGGCAACAAGAGTTAAAACTCTGTCTCAATAAATAAATTAATTAAATTAAATTTTAAAAAAATCATCACAAGACGAAGATTTACCATCCCTGAGAATATATACACAAAACATCGAGCCACAGGTTCCAGAGCTCTTGTAAAATAAATTCATAAAGTGGAACATCACATCATTGTATTAAATATATACTTCCTCAGAGTGACCACTTTGAAAGTTCAGCTCAAATTTTGCTATACAACTCTTATTGTATTGATGCAAAAATTTTGGGAGGCTAAGGCGGGTGGATCACAAGGTCAGGAGATCAAGACCATCTTGGCCAACATCATGAAACCCTGTCTCTACTAAAAATACAAAAATTAGCTGGGTATGGTGGCATGCATCTGTAAGCCCAGCTATTCAGGAGGCTGAGGCAAGAGAATCGCTTGAACCTGGGAGGCGGAGGTTGCAGTGTGCTGAGGTTGAAGCACTGCATTCCAGCCTGGCAACAGAGCGAGAGACTCTGTCTCAAAAAAAAAAAAAAAATTAATTGCAACATGTTAGCATCATACCTCATACCTACCACCTCTTAGAATAGAACAGACTCATAGTACATGCTCAATAGTAGGCAATTGATCGTGGCTTAGTGTTAAGACTTCGATATGAGAGAAGTAGATATCAAAAGAATGGTTAAAAATATTACAAATGAAATACATTTTTTCATATGTAAATAAACCTGGATTCTAGCCATGGTAATCTTCTGAGATGCATATTCCATGATTGTAATATTTTTAAAAGGAGACATTTATAACTTTAGAAATTTAAAAACTTGTTTTAAAACTAGAAAAGGAAGATACTAGTAAATAGCGGAAAAAGTTAATATGGGAGTCTTGGCAATTGAGTTCTTAAGCAATGGATGGCAAGTGCCCAGTGGGTGCCTACAGAGGATCAGTTTGGAAAGATTAAGGGACGCTTAACCTGGGTTCTTCAGTTATGAGTGGCAATATACTAAAATCATCTGAAAGAAATCCAGGATCTGAAAACATATGTTCAAATTCAGAGAAAGTATTAAATCTGCTATTCATTCATCTGCTTAACTGAGCAACTCCCATATGCTAGGCACTGTGTTAGGCATTAGAGACACAGTATTGGACAGAACTTTCACAATTGCTTTATTTTAGTCATTATTATAAGAGCTATTAAGAAAAATAGAACATACTACTACAGCGAGTAATGGGGGCTTGATTTTTATGAAATGGACAGGGAAGAACATTCCAAAACCGTTTCTTAATCTGAAAAAAAAAAGTACTGCTAAAAAGGTCATAATTAAACTGATTCCATTATTACAGAGTACAAAGTTTACACATCAACTTTAATGAACTGCATTGATAATTAAATTGGATAATCCCACATTTGATCAAATGGTTTCAGTCTGCTGAAAGGCTTTTGCTTAGGTTATAATGCAGACTCCTATTTACAATATGTTTTTTGCTGAGCCACAAAAATATTATTTAGCACTAACAGAAATAGAAAACTATCAGTTATTGAAGATAAAGCAGTTCATAATGATGAAATGTAGTAAGTGTACTGGTGTCGCTATAATGAAGCTGGGGTAATGTTACAAAGTGTAGATCAAATATAATTCACCTGCTCAGGAAGGCATCTTTATTATGGTTTTTAAGTACCCAAGCTACTTGTGGAACCAGTTGAAGCTGTTTATACAAAAGCTTATTGGAGAAAGGCCAAAATATTAAGGCAGAAAGCAAATTACTATTGGATTGGAGAAAAGATCTAGCTGTTGAAATTCATTAATTTTTTTTTTAAAAAAGTTAAACGTGGGTGCTTGTGTTTGTTAAAGAGTAATATAATCAAGACATAACAAAATGTTATTTGTATAACGGGAGCCTCTGGTTTTGAACTGTCTAGACACTGAAAGTACCTAAAAAAATGTAAACTTCATGTGGGCAGGGATTTTTGTCTATTTCATCTACTGCCATTTGTGAAGAGCTTAGAATACTCCCTGACATTAACAGAGCTCTAAATTTTTAAATGAATGAATAAATGAAAAGCAAAGTAACAAATGGTGTCAATATTTACGTAGAAAAGGAAGAAATCAACAAAATGTAAGTGATGTCACATAACAGAAAAAATAATTTGAAGGCATTGAATAAATTGAGTTTATAAAAATAAACTACAAAAATAACATTTTAATATTAATTAAGTATAAAAACATGAGGGAACAATTCACTCAGTGTGTCGGAAATCAAATAATCAAATTGCAAGCCTGTTTAAAAGGGCATTGAACTACATTATATTTAATTTGGTCACAAAGGCCAAGTGAAAGATAATGAAACTCCTACTTTAGGGAGGCTACCATAAGACTTTCAAGAGATTGTTTTGCTTTCTATGTGACATTATAACACTATGGTATGGAAGGTACAATATCGTGGGTATATCCATATCGATACATTTATGAACTCATATGCAACCACTGTTCCTTTGAGATGATGCTGTGAAGGTTGATTTGCACCTGCACATTTCCAACGTTGCCCAAGACCAGTGCATAACTCACTGCCAATAGTAACTTCCATGTGTCTTGTTCTTTGTTTTGCTGTGCCAGTTTGCACTGCCAAGTGATACTGTGACACTCAGTCTGCTGAGGCTTTCACTTAGGAAGAGTCACCCAATTTCTGATGACTGTTCCCTGGGGTTGACCCGCTAGCTCTACTGCTTCTAGCACTTCATTGTCACGTTATTCCATTTTTAATTTTTCAACCTACTTTTGAAGTGTTTCCTCCTGACCAAGTACAGTACCATCTTGGGTTCTGCAGATATTCATTTAAAAGACTTACTGAAATATCAATGATCAGCAATTCCTATGTATGGATAAAAATGAATAATTACAGTAAAATCACGGAGCAGTAACATTAGTGG
Organism: Ateles fusciceps; assembly: GCA_036589455.1. NCBI lineage: Eukaryota > Metazoa > Chordata > Mammalia > Primates > Atelidae > Ateles > Ateles fusciceps. The sequence continues at coordinate 10,096,735 of JAZHEH010001979.1, forward strand.
CACTATGATAATCTGTAGAAGACAGAATAGAGTCACTTTGCCACCCAGTCAAAAACATTTACTGGGAAGATACTTTGCATACTATGTGAACTCTTATCTATTCTTACAACCCCCCAGTTGTAAACTTTAATTATTCTCCTATATTTTCAATGATTTAAAAGAATGTACAAGTTCAGGAGAACATACAAGTCAATAAAAGTCATTTAGGAAATTGAGTATCTACTAATTGCTAAGCACTGTGTTAGGTTCTAGGCAAAAAGAAATAAGACTTATTTCCTTCCTTTTCCTAGTGCATAGCTGGATAGAGGACCAGCCAGGAGAGCAACAGTAGAGGTATGTCCAAGGTACAGAGGTAGTGCACAAGGAGTGATTAATTAACTCTGTGAGTGTGGGGGAGGAATAGCGGTGTCAGGATAGGTTTCAAAAAGAAGGTTTTTAAAGATCAACTCTGAGGCCATCGGGCAGAAAAAAAGGGGAGGACATTCCAGGAAGACAGACAGATGACACAAAAGTGCGGAGGAGTCAAGCAATATGGCACGTTCAGGGAATTCCAAGCAAACCAGCACTGCTGACCCTAGAGTGCTTGTGGGAAACAGGAGAGTAAACACCTCTTGGAGATTGTGTTTGTGAGGTGTGGAATGGCACAACCGAAAAAAGCACTGACCTGACTCTTGCTTGGTCTGACACTTTATGTATATACTGATGGCTACGAAGATAAGTATAGGTTAAATTATCACAAGGACTTTTCAGTCCTTCCTTGACAGTATATACAATGTAAAAGGCAACAGCTCTATGCAATTTTAAAAATACAATATATTGTTTCTTTTGAGGCCCTTGTCCATTTCAGTGATTCTACATTTTAAGTAGAAAATTGACACAATAAAAATTCACCTTGCTAAAGACAGGCGGCAAACAGGACCCAGTTTATTTGTGACAAGAACTGATTATTCTTTCCTGATGGACATTAACCTTGTTTCTCTTTAGCTGAGACTTCTCTTTGTTACCTTACCGAAATGTCCATCCTGTAGTTTTCCTGTGTGGTTAAATGAAAGATTGTAAGTAGACTTGCAGTACCTAAAACAAAGTACGCCCTCAATAAATAATTATTGACTGGCCAAGTCTATCAGACATTGGATACATCTAAAGTATATGATATAAGACATGCAGTTTTAAGAGTTTACTATGAATGCTGCTGAATCTGTCACATTTGATAAAGTCTTTGTTTACAAATGACTGCAATCTATTAATACTCGTTTGTATGAATTCAATATGTTTCCCACTTCATTCTTTAAAAAGAATGCTTGCTATAGGGCTGATTGCTGCTAACTATTAGGTGAAGAATATTCCCCTAGAACAGCACAGCTTGGCATATGGTAGAGTGGTACCAACAGGCCTTTATTGGGTACCACTCTACCACAGAATGAATTATTAATAGCTTATAATCAAGGCTTTCTATTCTTCAGCAACTAAACCTTTTATTCTCAGCTTTGACCATACAGAGAAGTACTGACCAACAGAGATATAATGTAATGTAAACCACATATGTAAGTTTATATTTTTTAGGATCCACATTTGAAAAAGTAAAAAAGAAACAGTTAAAATTGATTTAATAATATATTTCATTTAATCAATATGTCAAAATATTAGCATTTCAATATGCAATGGTTACAGTATTTATTAAAGAGATATTTTACTCTTTGCTTTCCTACTAAATATTTGAAAATCTGGTGTGCATTTTATATTTACAGCATATTCCAATTCAGGTAATAAATTTCCATCAGAAATACTTAATCTGTATTTAGATTTCAGAAAATTTATAGTTGAAAAGGTAAATTCATATACTTGACATATTTTCAAACATAACAAAAATTTTCAGTCACTGAATCAAATCAGTTTTTAAGTGTAAATGATTTGAAATTGAATCAAATTAAAAATTCAAGCAACATGTTAACAGCTCAATAGTCACATGTAGCTAGTGCCTACAGTACTTGACTCGGTAGTTCTAGAGACTTCTACTCCATAGGGCTGATGGTAGGCAATGCTCTTTTCCCATTTTTCAGTGTAGGTTTAGCACCTTTTAGATCTTTATTTCCCTTTTGTTTTGTCAGTACTTCAATTTTCTTCCGAAACTTTCATTACCCTAACACATTAAGTTAGGAACCAGTGAATCGAACATGCCACATTTGGTTAATAACCCAAAAGAAAATTACTCAAAGCCTTAAAATATTCCTTTTGTCATTTCTCCATAGTCACAGGCACAGAAGCTACATATAGTAATGCAAGTACATTTTGCTCATGAGCATTTTCATTTTTAAGGACGAGGGTTAAACAGTTTTGACTGCGTCACAACAATGCCTCATGTCATGCTTTTTCCCTCTCCCATGTTTAAGGATCTAGTAATGCCATTTTAAGGGAAGAAGAGCTCGTGTAGAGACAGGCACTCAGTAATTCCTTTTGAAAAACATAGTGACATTTTTTTAACCTGGGCAAAGTGCATTTTCACTTAGTTTTCATTACATACCAAACTTAAAACTGTCAGTATTAATAAGGATTATTTGAATGGCATTTTTTTTTTTTTTTTGATAGAGTGGTTTCTAGTTTATTTGGTTAGCTAGAATTAGGATTTGAGCTACCAGTAACGACTCTCTTTGAATGTTGTTTCACTGTTAGAAACTTTCTTTGGGGATTGACTTAAACAATAAATATCCCTTCCTATTATTTTGTGATATTCCGTAAATTTCAATATGTGAAATAGTGAGCATTGCGTAGCAAATATAGCTAAGGGATTTGTCTATGGCTTTTAACACTTTAAAATCTGTGGAAGCCACTGTGCCAAGAATCTGGGGCTCTCCTTTGAGCTCTGTCTCGAATTAGCCATTATATATTACGGGGTGAACCTATGGTTTTTGTGACTGTTGCAAGATTGAACAGCACCGCATATTCCAGTTATCTTCTTCTGTATCTTATTAACCTGATGCGTCTTTGATCTCGAACAAGTTAACTTAGTGGAATTTTGTAAAATGGAAATAAATACGCTTGTCAGGGTCACCACGATGAGAAAGATAGAGAATGATATGTGAGTATACTTTGACGAGCAAAATCCAAACTACCAGCTGAAGGAATGATTCCTATTTCAATGGGACCAAACACCTTTTCACACTTACTTGGTTATTTCTAGGTTAACTCAGGTACTGTTGCAACACTGGGTACTCTCGTGTGGCTGCAGCAGTCAACGGTGCTGCTGACACTGTCGTGGCAGCCCCTACAGGCAGTCGTGGCAATAGTTAAGCAGAAAAATACAAGATTAAGCCTTGCAACTTCAATACATCTTGGCTATTCAGGATTTTCTGCAGAGGGGGATGTGAATGCTTGACATTCCCAGTAACACATCATAGTTCAGGGGGCATCGTTGCAGTTCCACCGATTGCATTTTGCTTGAGAAGTGGTGAGGACCACCAAAGGGATATTGTGATTTTCATTTGCTTTGTGAAATTGGGAGGTTACAAGAGAAAATGCTAAAGAAATAAGTACATGGATGTTGTTCTAGAAGCGAATATTGACTGGGTGAGAATGTTTTCTTTCCCCAAAGGATTTTTGTGTTTGCTATTTTTAGGTCTTTGGACGCATACTTTAAGGGTCAAGTGTTAACTTTTCAGAAACATCCTTTAATGAGTCTGGATAAAAACCATCTGGTGCAGGGATTCTTCCTTCAAATGGAGGAAATTCAGGAGAGATGAGAAATTTCCCACCATCATAAGAATTTCATTGGAGGCTTACTGAAGTAGCTCCAAACATGATCTGCTCCTATCACTCCTTTTGTCTTCCTGCCCATCCATGAAAGGAAGTGAAAAAGAAATGTTGTAAAGAAGAATAGAGAAATGATAAGCTTTTCGTCCTAGAGGCTGAATGTGCAAAATGTAAGCTCTCGAAGAGATAGGAAAAAAAAAAAAAAAAAAAAGGAGCCTTGCTTATAAAAGGCTCATGGGTCCTGGACAATGCATTACCGACGCGGTGCCCGCAGGATGTCAGGAGGCAGGTGGGTGGAAGTGTGAGAAAGCCACCTGGAAGAGGGAGGACAGGGCCCAAATCAGACACAGCTCTCCACCCTCCTAAACAGGCTTGTCTAAGTGACACTTCCTTGTGTCCCAGGAAGTGACGATCAGCCAGTGTAGATGTTGTGACTCGCGGGTCTCACCCACTCCAGGGGTGCTGCGGGGCCCCCAGAGTGAGACGTCTTCCGCCGGTCCCATTCCTGAAGAAGCCGCACCGTCGGGGCCCGAGACCCACTTGCACCGAGTCTCCAGCCGCCCCCCCCTAGGCTGCGGGCGCTTCTAGGGGCTTTTGTGCTCTTTGCCAAACTCTGAGGGTGACCCTGAACCTAACGGCTCCCTAGAGAAGGGGACTGACAGAAGGCTCAGGCGGGGACAGGGATTGAGAAAGCGTGGAAACGGGGGAAGAGGAGTACAATTTAAGAATGGTAAAAGTCCAGAGGTAGGAAAGAAGGAGGGGTAGGATCCAGCGTAGGATTAAACCCAATGCTCCAATGAAAGGAACAAAAAAAAAGCCACTTATTCACTTCAGCTTTCTCTCGCCTTCAAGCCGGCAAAAACCAAACACGAATAAAAATAAAACCACCAGAGGCTCTTAGACGACCGTAAACTCTGCGGGTGGGGCACGAAACAAAAATAAACACAGGGACAGGCGGGCCAGAGAGCGCGAGTGGAGGAGGAGGAGGAGGAGGAGGAGGAGGAGGAGGAGGAGGCGGCCCCGCATCCCTAATGAGGGAATGAATGGAGAGGCCCCCCTCGGCTGGCGCCCGCCCACCCCGCGGCGGCCGCCAAGTGCCTCTGGGCGCTGCGTGCCGCGCCCGCCGCTCCGCGCGCAGCCGGCTCGGGCCGCTCCTCTTGACTGAGGCGCGGCGGCGGCGGTGGCGGTGACCGCGCGGACCGAGCCGAGACATTCGCGCCGGGGGCTAGGTCGCCGCCGCCGCTGGGTCCCGGGCGCGTGGATGCGGCTGGGCCGGGCGGCGCCGCACACCTGAGGCGGGGCGCGGCGCGGGCGACGCTGTCAGGGCCGCGGTTCCCGACGCCCAGGCGCGCTCGCCGGGACGAGCCAGGCAGTGATTTGAGGCACCGGGTTCACCTTCACCCATGGCCCGGAGAGCCTAGCGGGGCTCGCCGCCGCCTCCCGGCTCCCCTTCCCCGCCTCCCACCCCTCGGCGCCGCATCCTGCCATCCTCGCCTCCTCGCCAGCGCCGGGCAGCCGCCTCGCCCGGAGCCCTCCCCTCGTTACTGTCCGCGTACCCCGGCGGCGCCGCCGCGGGAAGCGGCTCCCCCCTCCTCTTCCTCCGCGTCCTTTTCCCCCCTCTCCCCCGCCGGTGCCGCTTGTTGCACCGCCCGCGGCCTGCGGGGAGCCGCTCGCCCCGGCCTTGTGCTCGCGTCCGCACCCCTTTCCTGTCGCCCCCTGGGGCCCGCACCCCAGCCCGGCCGGCGAGACCCCGGCCAGACCCCGCTGCCCGCACAAAATGTCGGCCCGGACGCCATTGCCGACGGTGAACGAGCGGGACACGGAAAATGTGAGTAACCGGAGCCTCCCTCGGGAGCGGTGGGGGCGAGACCCTCTTCTGATCCCCCACTTCACCCGCTCTTGGGCCACTCCCGTGCCTCCGCGCGGCCTCCCGCGGCAGGGTCTCCCATCTGGAACCCGGCATGACCCTCACCCACTGCTCAGCCCTATTCTTCATTCCAACCCCATTTCGCTGGTTTCCCCCTCAAGGGTGAGGGTGGGGAACCGTAAGTGGCGCCCCCTGGCTCGGAGGTGGTCCTCCAGGAGCGGATGGGGTGATGGAGGGCAGGGAGGCAGAATGGCATGGCAGAGTGGGCAGTCAGGATTGCTATATTTCTACCTCTGCGTTCTGTGCCCCCACCCCAGTGAATATTTGCTTTACGATAGCAGATGAGCCGGCTACCTCTCACACTCTGGCTTTTCTGGATCTTTCAATCCTTTGCACCCTCCCCCTCCTCCCCCCGCGTTGCCCCATGACTTTGCTTTTTGTAACATTGTGTCCACATTTTGGGTCACAGGCACCAAAGGGAGAAGGATGGGAATGGAAGTGGAGATGTGTGCGTGTTTGTGTGTATGAGTTTATACTGCTGTGACACTCTATAGTAGAGATGAGTAGGAGAATTTCACCAACAGCATCTGTGGCCCTGGGGTTACAGCAAAATGTAGAAAAGCCACACGACACGAAGCCAAGGGCTTTTTAATCTCTTCCTTAAGTCAGTGATAATGATTCAGGGGCAGGGTTTACTTTAAATCTCTCTCCTCCTTCTTGGAGTGTCACAAGGTGCATATCTTTGAAGGAAGGATTTCTGTGTCTTTGATCAGATTGCCCTCAGGAGTTGTTATCACGATGCAGATGTCCCTGGGGTTTAAACTCTTGAAAAACGAAAAGAACAAGACCCGTTGTATTTCCACCCTCTGAAAAGTACAGTTGTGTGTGTGTGTGTGTGTGTGTGCGCGCGCGCATACAAGTTCCTTTGTGGGAAGAATTTCTTGTTTTTGTTTTTGTTTAAAACACTCAAGACCCGTAAATAGGTCTCGGCTGATTTTCTGACTGATTTTAAAGACCTAGATGGGTACTAAGTTTGGTCAGCTGTCCAGAGCTGTCTAGTTATCTCATCAGCCCTCCAGCTTTTGATGTACCACGGATTTCATGGGGTTGGTAGAATAAAATAATGAAATGCTTTGGTGTTCTTAGACAAAAGGCATGAGAGGATGAATACAAGCTCACTTCTGAGTTGTTGGAGGGGGTATAAACAGATGATTTTATCTTAGGAGGGGGCGCATAGAGATTTAATATAATTATACAAAGAGAGAATAATTTCTAGTAAGAGACCATTGTTAGAGGACCTGTGAAGATGTTTCAGAGTATGCTTTTGTCCTCTCTAGCGCCGTGCATTTAAAATGGGAAACATAGTGTAAGGCTGCTGCTATCATAAATTAGTACTTCGTTTGCATCATAATTATTTTAGAAAATACAATTGACACGTAATTTTGATTCAGAGAATGAACAAGGTCAGAGAAAAAGATGGATATTTTGGTTTAAGTTGGTTTTAAAGCCAAGTTGGCACAGAATTTTTCTAGTAGGAACTCTAAAAAAATGCCTGTCATTCAAGAGTGTGAATGAAAAGTAAGACAGATGATAACCTTTGTTTTTATTAGCACATTACTGTATGTGTTAATCCAGGAGGAGTGGAAAAATACATTGTTTTTATTTTCTTTTAGATTTTGAATAGTGTAGCTCTTCTCATACTTATATGAATAAGGTATTTCATAAAGATGAGATATAATTATAGGAATATGCATTAAGGAATAGTACAAAATGCAGCTTCTCATGTAAGAACATACAAAAAAAGGATTTTAAAGCTAAGCAATGATAGTATGATAAATTTTGTTGTGAGTACCTTCTGACAATGATTATGCTGTGTGAGCTGATTTGCTGTTTCTGGACATGTTATTTCAAAGTCACTTTATGGTCTTGTGCCTTATTGTATTGTACATAATGATATCTCCGTTTAGCTTACTTTACCCACATCTTTATTTTCTCCTAATTGCTGTGGCAAATATCTATTATACCACAGCTGTCAGTTAATAAGTATGCACTCAGCATGTTCATTTTTTAGGTAAAGCGTTGGGAAGAGAATATAGAAGTAGTATTTAAGATAAGGTTTCTCCCCTGCAAGGAGCTTATAGAAGAGATATAATCCCAAACAAATAATGTATCGTAGAAGACGTTGTGTAAATGGGGCTAAATTGGTTTATAGGTGTGATTGGTGTTTATCAGGGAGGCCACCACTGATGGCTATTAAAACACCAGTAACTCTCTATTCTCTAGTTGGTAGTAAATGGCATCATACATTTTTACTTCTCTTTGATGAAATACAGTAACAAACCTGCTTGTTAGCTAATATGTTAATGCCAGTATGACAGCCAAAATGTATGTTTATTTGTAGTCATTTTCAATTACATGACATATTTAAAAAAATAGTTATGAAACTTTTATATTCATGACTATTAAAGAGTTCTAAGGGTCTTTGGCATATCAAGGACACTAACTAAAAACATTTTATTATCCTTAGAAATTAAAATCAACAAATACAGTAATTTAAAACACCATCTTGGTATTTCACTGTCATTTGCAGTTAATATAAAAAACGTACTTGGATTTTGTTTCCTTGGGAATATATATCACTCTCAGTGTCACGAATATATATTCAGGATAAATTAAAACCCCAAAAGGGAATATTATAGCACTGATCTCTTATATACTACTGCTATATATAGTAAAATGAGAAAGAATTGCTTTCTCTGAGAACAGTCTGTGTGTACTTTTTCAGGAGTATTTTCTTAGATGAAAGATTTGTGTGTGCCTTGTTAATAGGCCTCAATGGGCTAAATACAACAGGACAACCGATGATTAACTTTTAAGGCAATAAACACTTTGTAATAAAGTAGAAAAGTACATGTTGCAGATAATAGGATCTATGCAAAATGTGTTTGATTTTAGATTATAAACAGTCCAGAAAAAGAATAAAAAATATTTCTTTTTTTTTTCTTTAGTTAGATTTTATTTGGATAATTCCACCGTGGATATAGATAATATATTACCATTATTCTTACATGTTTTTTAATGAAACAGGAAAAACATTTTTGGTATTTTGGAAAAACTCTGATTATGCTAGTTTTTAATGGGTTAAAAATGCTCAGCCTAGCTTTCTGGGATGAAATTTTGATTGGTATGAAGAAGACTTTTTTGACTACTTCTTGGGATGTTTTAAAATTGAATTCAGTTTGATTAAAAAGTCTTTAATAAAAAAAGACTCTTGATGTTGAGTCTTGTAACATACTGAAATTCTTGGTGGTGACTATAATGATTACCTATTGTAATCAGTTGCCATCAGTAGTTTGTCCTGTGAGAATCATTGTTAATGGCGTGAAGAAGCGAGAGGAAAGCATACCTTCGCCACTACCCTTGGATTTGCTCAGTGTCCTGTGCATCCTTCACACGTCACAGTACCTATCGTATAGCATTCTAATTGCCTGACTTTGTCTCCCTTAGTCTGTATTGCTAGTGCCCAGCACAGTGACTAGTAATAGTATATAGAAAATCAGTGCTGTAACACCCCCCTTTGAATTTTTTCATTTATCATCAAAATATATTAGTGACATTGGTGAGGGTAGACATCACATATCACAACCTGAGAGACTGAATGAAGCCTTCAGAGAGAAAATTTAGTGACCTAAATGTTAATAATGAATTTCTGACATCTTCCACTATTGCTCTACTCATGCTATTACTTCTAGAAAGTGTTTTTTGTTTGTTTGTTTTCTTTTGTTTTGTTTGTGGCTTAAAGATTTTAGAAGAGTGGCTCATGCCTCTAATCCCAGCACTTTGTGGGGCTGAGGTGGGAGGATTGCTTGAACCTAGGAATTCGAGACCAGCGTGGGCAACATGGAGAAACCCTGTCTCCATTAAAAATAGAAAAATTAGCTGGGCATGGTGGTGTGTTCCTGTAGTCAATCACAGCTACTATGGAGGCTGATGTGGGAGGGTTGCTTGAGCCCAGGAGGTCAAGGCTGCAGTGAGCCAAGATCACACCACTGTATTCCAGCCCTGGTGACAGAATGAGACCCTGTTAAAAAAAAAGAAAAAAGAAGATTTTAGAAGAGCATATGAAATGATATAAGATACTTTATTAGAGGAAGAACAGGGTATACCATCCTTATCCCTAATTCTGAACCTTTACTGTTTCCTGTCCGGAGTGTCCTGGACTTGTCCCTTCATATCAAACTTACAAATCTTTTATGGCTTGTCTCATTGTTTTAGCAACTTCTGAAATGATTGCAGCTAATATTGCTGTTTGTTGTAGCTGAACAGTGGTGGATGTATGTACCACATCAGTGGTCTCTAAAGTGGGCATTCAGGGCAACACATTGGGAGAAGAAATGTATTAAATGTCTATTACTTCACTTCTGACCTACATGCGATTATTACGTCGTCTTTTTTTTTTTTTTAAACCCAGGTCTATAGAATTAGACACATGATTTTAAAGATGTTATTATTATTGTTGTTATTTTTCTTCTTCCATCTCATTCTTTCCTTTGAGGGTCATTTTCTCTTTTCCTGATGAATATCTTTGAAAGTTGTTTTGTGAAGGATTGTTAGTCATGAACTTTCTTAGATCTGAAGACATATTTTGCCCTAATTCTTAAAAGATAGCTTTGCTTCGTCTCTAACTCTAGGTTGATAGTTTCATTTCTTTTACCACTCAGAAGGTAGTATTCCATTGTCTATTGATTTACATTATTTCTGTTCAGGAGTCATCTGCTGTTTGGTATGTGATCCTTTCTATCTTCTGTGGATTCATGTCTCATCAGTTACAGAAATGTACCAACCGTTATGTCTTTGAATATTACCTTAATTCTGTTCTATATAGTGTTTCTGGCACTCTGGTTAGATGTGCTAAAATTTATCATTCTATCCTTCATGTTTAACCTCTCATTCATTTTTTTTCCTCCTCCTATTTCATTGTTTCTCTGTACGCTAACCTTTAGTATAACCTATATTATAGTTACCATATACGTTTAGATCTTTCTTCAGCTGTTTATAACCCTGTTAACCTATCTGTTGAATTTTTTTTCATTGTGGTAAAAAGCATACATCAGATATGCTTTTGTAAAAAATTTTTCAGTATACAGTATAATATTTTTGGCGGGGAGGGAATGGATTTTAGTGGTAGTAAGGTGGCAATTTTTTTTTCACATTTATTTTTTATTTAATTTTATGATATGTATTAGATCTATTAATACATAGGATCCGCTGTTTTAGCTCCCATATATGAGTGAGAACATATTTGTGTTTCTGTAACTGGATTATCTCACTTAACATAATGACTTACAATTTCATCCATAGGGACAATTTTGTGTAGCACATCTCTAGAAATTTTTCATCTGTGTGACTGAAACTGTGTACATATTGAACAGCAACTCCCTATTTCCCTTTTCTCTGGACCCTGGCAACCACCAGTCTTACTTTCTGCTTTGATGAGTTTGACTACTTTAGATACCTCACATAAATGGGATAATGTAGCATTTATCCTCTGTAACTAGCTTATTTTATTTTAGCACAGTGCCCTTAAGGTTAATCCATGTTGTAGCATAAGACAGGATTTCTTTCTTTTTTATAGCTGAATAATATTCCATTGTATTATGCACCTTGTTTTGTTATCCATTTATCTGCTGATGGACATATGGGTTGTTTCTACTTCTTGGCTCTTACAAATAATACTGTAGTAAATATGGGAGTGCAAAGATCTCTTTGGGATCCTGATTTTAGTTTTTTGGATAAATATTCAGAAATGGATTGCATATTAGTTCTATTGTTGGGTCACATGGTAGTTCTACGGGGTCAAATGGTAAGTCTATTTTTAATTTTTTGAGGAGACTTCATATTGTTTTTCATAGTAGCTGCAGCACCTTACATTTTCACTAACTGTACACAGGGGTTGCAATTTCTATACATCCTCACCAACATTTATTTTCTATTTTCATTTTATTTTGGTTTTATGGTTTTTAAAATTATAACCATCCTAACGGTGTAAAGTGAATATCTTATTGTGATTTTGATTTGCATTTCCCAGATGATTTGTGATATTCACCATCTTTTTATATACCTATTGGCCATTTGTATGTCTTCTTTAGAGAAATGTCTATTCAACTCCTTTGCACATTTAAAAATCAAATTATTTTTTTAAAATCAAATTTGCTTATAGTTTTGCTCAATCTGTGGTGTGCTTTTTCACTCTGTTGTTTTCTTTGATGTGCAGAAGCTTTTTAGTTTGATTTAATCCTGATTGTCTATTTTTGCTTTTGTTGGCTGTGCTTTTAATGTCATATACCAGAAATCTTTGTCAAGACCAATATCATGAAGCTCTTCTCCTATGTTTTCTTCTAGGAGTTTTATAATTCAGGTCTTAAATTTAAATCTTTAATCTCTTTTGAGATAGTATTTGTGTATGATATAAAATGAGGGTCCAGTGTCATTGTTTTGCTTGTCTATATCCATTTCCCCAGCACCATTTGTTGAAAAGATTGTCCTTTACCAATTGTGAAGTTTTGGCATCCATGTTGAAAATCATTTGACTGTATATGCATGGGTTCATTTTTGAGCTCTCTATTCTGTTCTTAGTGTATATCTCTGTCTTTAAGCTAGTACCATAGTATTTTGATTACCATAGTGTAATGTGTTTTGAAGCCAGGAAGTGTGAGGCTTCTAGCTTTGTTCTTTCTGAAGATTGTTTAGGGCATTCAGGGTCCTTTATGGTTCCATATGAATTTTAGAACGTTTTTTGTTTCTGTAAAAAAATGCCATTAGGATAGTTCTTTGTTAGTGCAAATAAATGTAACTGACTTTTATACATTGATTTTGTAGCCTGAAACTGTTGAATTTGTTTATTATTTCTAGCAATTCTTTTTTTTTTTTTTGGTGTTTAGAATCCTTAGGGTTTTCTACATATAAGATAATCTCATCTACAAACAGTGATAATTTTACTTCTTCTGATTTGGATACCATTGATTTATTGATTGATTGTTTAACTTCTCTGCCTAGAACTTCTAATACCTTGTTAAATAGAAGTGGTAAGAATGGGCATCCTTGTCTTGTTCCTGGTCTTAAAGGGAAACCTTTGTTTTCTACCACTAAGTGTTATATTAGTTGTGGGCTTCATATATGGTCTTTATTATGTTGAGGTAATTTTTTTCTGTTCCTATTTTGTTGAGTGGTGTTTTTAATCATGAAAGGGTATTGAATTTTGTCAAATGCTTTTTCAGCATCTATTGAGATGATCAGGCAATTCTAATTTTCCTTCTATTAATGTGGTGTATATCAAAACATTGATTTTTGTATGTTGAGCCATCCTTGTATCTCAGGGATAATTCCCTCTTGGGCATGGTATGTGATCCTTCTAATGTGCCATTGAATTTGAATTGCTAGGGTTTTTTTTTTCCCTGAGGATTTTTATATTGATATGCATTAGGGATATTGACTTGTAGTTTTCTTTTTCTGTAGTGACTTTTTCTGTTTTTTTTTTTTTTTTTGTCATTGTAATGCTGACCTTATGAAATGAGTTATGAAGTATTCTGTTCTTTTGGGGGAAGAGTTTGAAAAGGGTTGGTTTTAATTATCTTCTTTAAATGTTTTTGTAGAATTCACCAGTGAAGCCATCTGGTCTTGGGCTTATCGTTGTTGGAAGGTTTTTGATTACTAATTCAATTTCCTTACTAGTTATGGCTTTGTTTAGATGTTCTGTTTTTTCATAATTTAGTTTTTGTAAGTTTATTAGGGTTCTCCAGAGAAACAATACCAATAGGATATTACATAGATATATGAGAAGATTTATTATGGGAATTGGTTCATGTGATTATGGAGGCCGAGAAATCTCACAGTATTTCATCTGCAAGTGGGAGAAACAGGAAAACCAGGAAAACCAGTGATGTAATTCAGTCTGTGTCTGAAGGCCCAAGAACCAGTAGCTATAATGCCTGAGAGCAGGATAAGATGGATATCCCAGCTTAAGAAGAGAGAAATAAATTTTTCCTTTTTCTTTCTCTATATTCCATTCGTGCTGTCAATGGATTGAATTATGCTTGCCCACATTGATGAAGGTATGTGCTTTGTTCAGTTGCTGATCAAAATGCAAACCTTTTCTGGGAAAACCCTCTTGGATATATCCCAAAATAATATTTTGCCAGCTATCTAAACATTCCTCAGCCCTGTCAAGTTGACACATAAAATTAACCATTACAGTAACGTATCTGTTTCTAGGAATCTATACATTTCTTCTATGTGATCTGATTTGTTGGAATATACTTATTCATGGTAGTTTCTTATATCCTTTTAATTTCTGTGGCATCAGTTGTAATATTTCCTCTTTCATTTCTGATTTTATTTATTTGAGTCCTGTCATTTTTTCTTAGTCAAAGGTTTGTCAAATTGGTCGATCTTTTCAAAAAACCAAGTCTTCCTTGATTTTTTTTTCTGTTGTTTTTGTATTTACTGTTTTGTTATTTCTGCTCTAATCTTTATTATTTCTGCTAACTTGTGCTTAATTTGTTCTTCTTTCTCTAGTACTTGCAATGTTGAGTTAGGTTAATTTGTTTAGGTTTCTCTCTCTCTCTCTCTCTCTCTCTTTTGAGATGCAGTCTTGCTCTTCATCCAGGCTGGAGAGCTGTGGCCCAATCTCAGCTCACTGCAGCCCTTGCTTCCTGGGTTCAAGTGATTCTCCTGCCTCAGCCTCCTGAGTGGCTGGGATTACAGGCGCCTGCCACCATACTTGACTAATTTTTGTATTTTTAGAAGAGACAGGGTTTCACCATTTTGGCCAGGCTAGTCTAAAACTTCTGACCTCAGGTGATCTGCCCAACTGGGGCTCCCGAAGTGCTGGGATTACAGGCATGAGCCACCATGCCCATCTTCTTATTCTTTAATTAAGGCATTTTTAAAGTGAAGTCACGCTAAACTTCCATCTTAGTACTGCTTTTGCTGCATCCCATAAGTTTTGCTTTGTTTAATTTTTGTTATCTGTCCTGGAGAATGTTCTGTGTGTGCTTGAGAAGAATGTATATTGTGCCGCTATTGGGTGGAATGCTCTGTATGTCTATATGTCCATTAGGTCAATTTGTTCTATAGGGTTCTTCAGGTCCTCTGTTTCCTTGTTGATCTTCTGTCTAGATAGTCTGTCTTTATTGAATGTAGGGTATTGAAATCTTCTCTTGTTGTGCTGCTATCTATTTCTGCCTTCAGTTCTGTCAGTGTTTGCTTCTGCTCTGATGTTGGGTGCGTATTTATTTATAATTGTTATAGCTTCCTCATGAATTGACCCATTTATCATTATGTAATGTTCTTCTTTGTCTCTTGTGACAGTTTTTGACATAAGGTCTGTTTTATCTGATGTAAGTTTGGCTACCTCTGCTTTCTTTTGGTTATTTCATCCTTTAGTTTTTAGCCTGTGTATGTCCTTAAGTCTAAAGTGAATCTCTTGTACACAACATACAGTTAGATCTTATGTTTTTAATCCATTCAGCAACTCTGTCTTTTGATTACAGTGTTTAATCCATCTACATTTGGTGCAGTTAGTGATAGGGAAGGACTTACTATTGCCATTTTGTTAACTGTTTTCTATCTTGAAGGTTTTTTGTCCCTCTTATCCTCTCTTGCTGTATTCCTATGTGTTTCACTGATTTTTTTTGTAGTGACATCTAGTGTAAGCTGGGTTCTGTCAGCATCTAAAAGCAGTCCCTCTGGCAGTCCCCTAAAAATCAGAGCATTGTATGCATGCTCCATTCTTCTTTTTCCCCATCTGTTGAATGTTTTATTTCTTTTATCATATTTTTAATTTCTAAAAGTTTTAAGATTTTTCTCTTAAGCTAGTCTGCCTTTTTAAGTAGACTCTTGGACCTTGCTTATTCTTATGGTTTCATCTTCATTTCCTTGAACATTTAATATATAGTAATTTGCATCCTGTTTCTGGTAATTCCATTACCTGAAGTCCCTAGTTAGATTTATTGTTGCTTTCTGCCAATTCTCATTCACTGTGGTTGTTTCTTATTGAATGTGCTGGTATTTGATGGTGAACTCTTCTTTGCCTGATTGGTACTTCTGTGAAATCTGGGGGCCTAAATCGAGGATGCTTCCTTTAGATTGGGTTTGCTTCTGCTGGGAACCCCTACTGACCTGGGGTACTTTAGTCTCCTGTAGGGATCCTTGGAGCTGTAGGTTCAGCTCTCTAACCCTGTAGTGAGACCAAGGCTTAGTATTTGACTCCAGGGTGACTCAGGCTTTTGTGGTAACTTTAGCTGTTTTTTGTTGATTTTTTTTTTATGCTTGTTTACTTGTTTTTGTTTTACCCTTGAATGTCTTGCTTAATTCTCTTCTAGTTCAGTAATACATTTAAAAAATATGTACTATTTTGGAGGACCCCTTATAATATCATGCCTACTGCACTTTAGAAATTCTGGAATAAGCTTTTTGTAAATGGGTCTTCAGAAATTTACATACTTATGGGATTTCCATACTTATGTTCCATACTTATGTAAATTTCCATACTTATGTTCCTAAACCATGTGTCATTTCTGAAAATTCTCATATCTGTGTACTTTAAAATGTGCATAATTTTCTGTTTATAAATCTTTCATTTGAAAATTTGCTAGATTTTTGAAATCATTTGTTACAATTGTTAGAATGATTAATCTTCAAGAATAGCTCAGGCAAAGTAGAAATCCATTAACAGAACTTTTATATAATTGGTGAATAGATCGAAATATGAGTATCGTAATTAAGTAAGTGCAACCAGCTGTCCACTACTTCAATTTGTGTGAGGTGCTCTCTTTAGTCATGACAGTCATTGAAATCGAGTAGCAGCATAAACTGGACTTAAAATCAATTCTTCAGTTCTCTATCACAGATTGTTAAGCCAGCATTTACAAAATCAAGAAACATTCATTTGTATTATATATCATTAATGTTTTACTAATCACTGAAAACTTTGTACCATCAGAATTTAATGTAGTTCCAAAGTTTTTTATACTATACTTTTTAATATGCATAAGCTATTTATAAAGCAATTCATATGTAATTTATTAGTATTCCTCTGGGGAGGGAGTCCATACTTAAACATTTTAAAGCTAAAATTACCTTGGACTGTAGTTTAGAGGCCATTCTGTGCCACAGAGTTTAACATTGTTCTGTAATTGTTTTGTCTATATACTTTTTGCGTACACTTTTACTTTCTACCTAAATTAAAAATATTTTGAGGCCATGGTCCATTTTCAACATTACTTCTGTATATCCTTTATTACCTAGCATAATGTTTGGCATATTTTTTGATACTCAACAATTTAATAAACCAAGGTTTGTTTTATTTATTTATTCTCAAATACAGTGAGTTTATGAACCACCTGAGGAGATTGTTTCAAATTTGCATTTCCTTAATCCTCCGCCCTCCCATTCTATGTTCTTGCTCAGTTTTTCTCAGGTGGGGTCTAGGAATTTCTCTTTCTCCTAACCCTTAGGTAATTCTTGCACAGATATCCACTGGCTAGGTTTTGAAAAACACTGATTTATGTGATGATGATGATTACATTGCAATTAACCTCATCTTATGATGAAAATGAAAACACAATTATAGTTGATCGTTCTATTTTAGAAAGTAGGATGGAGAAATGATAAGTCAGTCCTTTTGTAGGTGGTGACAACAGTAGAAAACACCAGGAAATTTTCTGTAGGTAATAAGGTACATGCATGTGGTTGTTATAGGTATAAGATATAAGAAAGGGATAAAAGAAGAATTTAATGTTCTTCTCCTCCCTTCTCTCAAATTTATGTGGTTAACAATAAAGCGGGAAGGGAGATGGCAACAGAAAAACAGTTTACCATATGGTGCCTGCTATAGTGTGAATGTGCCTCCCAAAAGTGTATGTGTTGGAAACTTAATACCCAATGCAACAGTGGTGGGAGATGGGGTCTAATAAGAGATGATTGGGTCATAAAGTCAGAGCCCTCAGGAATGGATTAACGTTTTCTCAGTAGCAGGTTACTTATCTCGATAGTGGGTTGTTATAAAGCAAGCCCTGCCCATAGTGCTTTTCTCTTTTGCACACTTGCTTACCCTTCTACCCTTCTGCCTTTCCACCATGGGATGATGCAGGCTGAAGGCCGTCACCAGATGCCAGCCCTTTGATATTGGACTTCCCAGCCTACAGAATCATGAGCTAGATAAATTTGTTTACTATTAGTTACTGTCTGCCATATTCTGTTATAGCAACAGAAAACAGACTAAGACAGTGCCTTTAGTTATAGGCTGAATATTTCTCCCGAGAAAGTGTTATTTAATACTGTTTTGACCACTGTATCAGGTTAGTACAGGTAGTAAACAAATTAAAAGCTTCAGCAGTGCTGCTTTCACAATTTAAAAAGAGGGTTTGCTTTTATTTCCTTTTCTGTTCGCTTCATCACAATTGAGGATGATAGGGATACAAAGACAAATGAAACCTGTTCCCTGCTCTGGAGTGACTCAGAGCCTGAAGTGGGAGATAGACATAGAGACAAACAAGTACAGTAGAGAGTTATAGTTCCTTGTCATCCAGCTGATTAGAACACAGAGTAAAGAAGGAAGGAGAGGTGGGCCAGGTGCTCAAGAAAGTCTTTGAAATATGGCTTGAATGATAAGTACTCCTTCGCCTAGTGGCTCTGTGGAAAGTTGAGTTGGTGGGGAAGAGGAGGGCATTTTGGGCGAAGGTGCATTTGCACAAAGGTCCTGAATGTTAAGTGAGAAGAGGAAAGCATCGCCCTGAGGAGGGCAGCATTTAGTAAGAGGGCCTGGCTGGAGAGTAGGCAGGGCCTTGCACACAGTAGCAAGAACCAGTCCTGGAGGCCGCAGAAGCTCTTGGAGGATTTAGGTGGAGGGTCAACTTGATGAGATTTGTATTAAATATTTTCTGTGTACCTGCATGCTTTGGAAACACTCCTTTTTAAATTCAGTGGGCTGCTTTCTCATGGTCTATGTTTTTTTGTTTTTTTTTGAGACAGGGACTTGTTCAGGCTAGAGTGCAGTAGCGTGATCACAGCTCACTGTAGTCTTGACCTTCTGGGCTCCATCGATCCATCTGCCTCAGCCTCCTGAGTAACTGGGGCTATAGGTGCTTGCCACCATGCCTGGCTAATTTTTGTATTTTTTTGTAGAGATGGGAGTTTTGCCACGTGGCCCAGGTTGGTTTCGAACTCTTGGGCACAAGCAAGCCACCTACCTCTGCCTCCCAAATTACTGAAATTACAGGCATGAGCCACCACACCCAGCCTGAAAGCTCTTTCAATAGGGTATTTAGAGAAAAGTTTGGTAAAGGGGAGATGCCGGTGCTAGTGACCAAGACTCTAAACAAACTTTAGTTAGGCTGCTCAGAGCCCTGTTCTCAACTAGGCCTTAACCTTGGCCCTCTGCCTCCTTCCTGCCCTTACTGGGCCTGCACAACTAAGAATTAGCAAAGAATCTTGCTAAGTCAGTTTGGTGAGATATCACCCTTGATATCTGACCTCCCGGAGAGCTGATTGAGTTCTTCACCCCCGACCTTTGATGTCTGAGTCTTGGCCTGTTATTTGCAGGAACCCCCTTACCCTTGATGTCTCCTTTTAGTACTTTTCCATCTATTGACCCTTTTACTCTGCTCCTTGCCTGTAAATCCCAAGCCGTCTTTGGTATATTTAGAGTTGAGCCTGTCTCTCTTTCCTACTGTAATACCCCTATTACAATAGTCTTGAGTAAAGTTTTCCTTACAATTGTAACAAACATCAGAATAATTTTTTCTTTAACACGTTAAGAAAAGATTCACATTTCATAATGAAATCCCACACATTTTTCACTGTGGTGGTATGTATTTGAGGAGTATGGTTACAGATGCCCGTAGTATCCATAAAACAATCACTTAGTAGACTAGAAAGTAAAGTTTCTCTAGATTTAGGGCAGAAGAATAGATGATAAAAAGGGGCTAGGAGAAGGATTTAGCACATTCTAGGATTGGCATATCATTGTTCTTTAATGGTGATTGGTCTTTGTGATTTTAGTCAATAATGAATATAATTGAACTAAAGGGAAAGATTATTTAGCTACTGTTCTGGGTTAGATTTATCTTTCTATTGCTATCTCATCAGTTACTTAAGGAGGGATTTTTTAATGATGAAAAGCAACTATAGGAATAGAAAGCAAAAAGCTATGGATAAGCTAGTTTATTTTGGATCAAGTCATTAACCTTTTTCCTGTGGCTCTTACAAGTACATCTCATTTTGATACCTACCTACCTATAAACTGTCTTGTGTACTTTTTCTCTACAGAAATTATTTATTAACTGAATAGCACTACTAAATCATGCCATTGATCCTTCTGGCCACTCTAGATTCTTTCTGTACTGCCTAAATACCAAAAACTAGA
Source organism: Ateles fusciceps (assembly GCA_036589455.1). Classification (NCBI taxonomy): domain Eukaryota; kingdom Metazoa; phylum Chordata; class Mammalia; order Primates; family Atelidae; genus Ateles; species Ateles fusciceps. The sequence continues at coordinate 10,116,774 of JAZHEH010001979.1, forward strand.
AGGAAGTAAAGCATATACTAGTAACCACTGTTTAAACCCAGTGGAATTGGCTTACTAGTGAGTTGTTAACTACTGGCGCCCAAAGAACATCCTACAGAAGAAAGTTTTGAATAGAAAAGGTTGGAACCGGGTTGGTTGATCACTTCCCACCTTTCCCTTCTACCTCCCTCTCCAGGAGGGGAGAAAAACAAGGAGAGGCAACAGTATGTCAGTGAGGAGACTCTACTCCCCTTTCTGCTAGGATTAAGTATTTATCAGTTGCTAATTCTGCTTTGTGTGTAATTTGTGACAGTACTATCAAGCTTTACTGTGATTTTCTTAAGCCTGTCCCACACGTAATGCTGCAAACTCCTTGACACCAAGAACGCTATTACTGACTCCTGTATCAAGCAAACAATGGTGCCTGCACTTTGTAGAATTGCTTGCTGTGCTGGATTAAAAACAGCAAGAATAGTCAATAGAATACATTCCTCTTCCTACAATACTTTATCACAGTGCTGGGCACATAGTAGCAACTCATTGGAGTTTTTATATACAATTTACACTCACTTATTCCTTGGAAATATTGAAGTACTTTAAGAATATGAGGTGATGCTAAATAGATATGGTATTTGCTTTTTAAATTCTGGTCACTTTTTGGTGAACATCTGAAGTATATCAGAGAGAGGTTCATGTTCATAAGTTAAAGTTAGTAAAAATTTTAATTGACTTCAAAAAATTAATTTGATATGATTATTAGCTTGTATTAGGAAATAATTACTGGATTTTGTTAGATTTGCTAAATATAACTGAACTGAAGGTCTTAGAATAAAGCTCTCACTACTAGAGTGTTAAATTCAATCAAATGTAATGATTTAGAGAACAAACATCTGGCTGGGTACAGTGTCTCATGCCTATAATCCCAGCACTTTGGGAGGCCGAGATGGGCAGATCACTTGAGGTCAGGAGTTTAAGACCAGTCTGGCCAATATGGTGAAATCCCGCTTCTACTAAAAATACAAAAATTAGTGGGCGTGGTGGTGGGCGCCTGTAATCCCAGCTACTTGGGAGGCTGAGGCAGGAGAATTGCTTGAACCTGGGAGGCAGAGGCTGCTGTGAGCCAGAGGCTGCAGTGAGCTGAGACTCCATCCTGGGGTGACAGGGAGACTCCATTTCAGGAAAAAAAAAAAAAAAAACTAACACATAATAAATAAAGAACAAACACCTATTGTAATTCCTGGCATGAGTTTGCTGTAATGTTTTTGTACTTGTGAGAATGAAAGAACTAGGAAGTTTGGAAAATAATTTAACACAGTATTTTTAGATAATTTAGGTAGCTGTTTTTTTTTTTTTATTACCAGCTTGTAATATCTCCTGGCAAGCAGTAGTGAAAGCTCTCCCAGAATAGCTTTTTGGGCTATAAGGGAGCATCTTAGGGAGACCGTGCCGCTGAAATTAAAATACAGGCTAGCCACTCCCTGTCTGCCTCCTCTATCTCTGCCCTCAGCTTTGTTTGTGTGGGGGAATAGTTCAGATGTAGAGGCAGTGTAATTTCTTGGTTAAGAGCCATGCTTTGAAGCTAGAGTCCTTGGGTTCAAATCCTAGCTCTAGCATTTATTAGATGTGACCTTGGGAAGCCACTTAACTTCCTTATACCTTCCATTTTCTTTACATGTAAAATGGAACAAAAGTGTCTACCTTATTCAGTTGTTGTTTTGTTTAACTAATTGAACACATATAGTGCCCTTAGAACAGTACCTGACACCTAGTAGAAATGCTAGCAGCTAATGCTGCTGTTAATTATTCCATTTAATTAAAGCTTGGAAGAAGTAAATTTGCCAGTTTTAAGTGCATCTCAGGGTTCCTGAATTATGCATGGTTTTCATTTTTTAAATTTCTGTATTTTAAGTCATGGATTTATTCCTTTTTATACCAAGAAAAAGTATTACGTTTACAACATGAGGTATGACTTTCTGTTTTACTGGAATGCTCGTTTTAAGTGTGAGAAAGCCACTGTGAAGCTGAATTAATCTGCAGGTGGCTTGATGAGCACGGAATTAGAGCAAGTGCAGAAGAGGAGAGTTGTTTAGTGACATAGATGTCCTCAGTGGGAATGGACATATTTGCCATGTTACATAATGTTTAAGAGCACAAACTTTGTAGACAGGATATTCCTGGGGTTTATCCCCAGCTCAGCCTTTTACAAAGTGTATTACACTGGGCGTGTCTCCTTATTTGTAAAACAAAGATAATACACACCTGGTTGGATGGTTGTTGGGTTTACATAAATAGGTTTATATAATATACTTTTGTAATAATAGGTGTTCAGTAATGGTATCAAAGAAGCAAGGAATCAAAACCAAAATGATGAGAAAATTCACAGTTGCTGATCAGGATATATTTCTCTTATCCCACAGTGATGATACAACTAAATTCATGTTCTTTGGTCTTGCCTTTTCCCCATGCTTACCATTTTCTTTATTTTAATACATTCATTCTTGAGTCTGAGTACAAATGTACTTGAAATGATTACTGCTTTAAACATGCTAATGGAATCTCTCTCTCGAGACTGCATTAATTTTACCGAACCCAAATATAAAGGCAAGTCTTAAGTCAGAGATTTACAGCTTGAAGATAGTTTTCATACTGTCATTGTGTATGCTGGAATATAGTATTCTTCTACTGTTGTCTTTTCTGAATCATAATGCTTTTATTTTTGCCCCTTAGAAATGATAGATAATAGCTTGATGAGCTGGAAGTAGAGTGAGAATAAGTTTTTTTTCTTTTTCTTGAAACAAGGTCTTGCTCTGTCGCCTAGGCTGGAGTGCAGTGATGGGAACATGGCTCACCGCAGCCTAGACTGACCACGCTCAAGTGCTCCTCCCATCTCAGCCCCTTGAGTAGCTGGGACTACAGGTGTGAGCCACCATACCTGGCTAATTTTTGTATTTTTTGTAGAGACAGAGTTTTGCCATGTTGCCCAGGCTGGTCTCAAATTCCTGGGGCTCAAGCAGTCTGCCTGCCTTGGCCTCCAAAAGTGTCAGGATTACAGATGAGAGCTGAGAAGTTCTAATTCTCTCTTGTCCTGCTTTCCTTTAAGGAAAGATATTTTCTTCATCTTTCTTAAAGTATGCTTGATAGGTATTTTTTTTTATTCAGAGGAATTAACTTCACCTTAGTCAGGTTTACATAATAGTGACTTAAATTAGAAATACAATCTCATGTTCAGTTACCTTTTAGAAGTAAGAACATTGCAATTTAATTTATCACATCAGAATTTAGTCAGGGAAGCAGAATTCTATAAGTGATATAAAGCTTTTAGTAAGGGATTATACTTATACAATTGTGGGGAGCTGGTTAAGCATTCTGTGTATAGTTGCTGCTTCAGAGTCTGGTATTAAGAGGCTGAAATCCTCAGGGCCAGCAGTCAGGAGGGAAAGATGAATGTGACATGGGAGAGAAAAGCAAATTAGAACCTGCGAGGACAAACTGGAACTCGTGTCTTTCACTGCCTTCTGTCTTCTAAGATGGGTGACCTGGAGGATAAGCTGGTGCCCCTCATTGGAGAGTTGCCCACGCATCTGGACCAAAATTCAGAGCAGCTGAAGCAAGTGGTCCAGCGGGAGCTGAAGGAGCTCCATGAGACATGCCAGCACATCAGCTATGTCAAGCCTGAGTGCTGCTGTGTCTGGCCCTGCAGTGACCTTCAGAGCATGTAAATGGTTACTGTTTTCATTTCAACCTTCTCAATCCTGTGCAAATTTCTCTTGTGGCTGATATTAGCCTAGGACCATGGAGAAAGGGAATTTTGGGAAACAGAGTCCCAGTTTAGCTAAGTTAACACATTGGAAGTCATTATAACCCACCCCTTGTCAGCTTAGCCATCATTTTAAGTGTGAGATTTAGCCACACTTCTCTTAACCATACTTAAGATAAATATAATAGCAGAATCTTTAGCTTAGCATGATACAAAAGTCTCTTTATCCATCTTTAGGTGATGCTCATTCTCAGTCTCTCCTTCTTAGTCCCTGTAACTTCAATATTAACATAAAGAGTTAGCTAATGATAATACTTTGATGTTGAATGATAGGGAAATGGGAAGGGAAATCAAAAAGAAAAAAAAAAAAAGAATTGGTTAATATATATACAAGTATATTTACAGCAAAATAAGGAAGAAATATTCATAAGTATTATAGGCCTTGTTTCTGCAACTGGTCATGTGGTTGTAGGTGGTATTTGTAATTACCTCCTTCAACTACTGATTCCATATTTCCTTTGCTCTCAGCAAACACTTCAGCTGATTATTATTCTTTGCCTGGTGAAGTAACGCAATCCTTCATTCCTGAGGAGTCTGGGCCATCAGAAGTTTTGTCTGTATTGGGTTATTACGGTTTTCCATTGCCTTATCCCATAAGACATGGGAGTAGGAAGAAGTGCCCCAGAGGATCCCCTGCATTTTAGATATACTCCTCCTTACAGACATTATGTAATAGTAACCCAATTTTCCCTTGATAGTCAGGATCAGTCACCCCAACCAGTATGGTAACCTCCTTTTTTGCCTATTGATTCACTGCCATGAAGCAGTCTCAACTAGCCATTTAATGGACCATTGCTATGACACCAGGTGGAAGCATTTCTCCATAGGCACTAAGACTTCTAGACCAGCAGAACTCAAAGTTACAGGGACTAGAAAAAAAATTTTGACTAGTGGATCACTAAGGATAATAGTAAGAATAGCTATTCCCATTTCTATTTCTTGATTCCTGGACCTGTGGATTCTGGTTACAGGATAAATATCACCGTATCTTAGTCACTAATTTAAAGTACGTATTGCATCCTGGAAGATGTTACCTCAGGTCTGCAAGGTGTTATCACCCAGCTGGCATCAAAACAGAATCTTCAAAAGATTATTTTATCAAGACAGCTGCTTCAGAGTATTGGGGGATATTGTGAGACTGGTGAATTCTCCAAGCATGAGCCTGTTTTCATTCTTCATTCGCTATAAAATGAGTTTGTTGCTTAGAAGCAATGTTGTGTGGAATACCATGATGCTGAAGAAATACCGTGATGGTGAAAATGTATTCTGTAAGTCCACCAGTGGAGGTTTTGGCATAGCACTGTGGATGTAGAAGACAAATCTATGTCTATAGCAAGTATCTGTTCCAGTGAGAATACACAAAACACCTTCCCTTCTGTGATGAAAGTAGTCTAAAATAATCAACCTGTCACCAGATAACTGGATAACCTTCTCCTACTCCCCAGGGCCCTGACTCCACCTCTGCCACCTGCTACCCCCAGGAGTGGTGCTATTTTGGGAGCTCAATGTTGTTCTATGAAGCTGGCAGATTAGCCTTAGTGAATGTTCATCTATGTTGCTGGGCCCATGCATAACCTTCATCCCTGCTAACATGACTACTTTGTTCATGAGGCCATTGGGCAAGAATGGGTGGCTGGAGAAAGAGACTGACTGATGTATACAGCATGAATCACCTTTTTTGAGTATTCACATGGAAAACAGTGATCTCCGTATGCTGTGCTCATTCAGGGAGATCTATTCACAGATTTCCTCCTTGTTATTAATTTTCAAATCATACTCTTTAAGTCCTTGATCATTCAGCCAAGCCATTAGCACCAGTCTGTGAATCTCTATAGATTTATACCCCATGCTCTCTCTCTTTCTAGGTAGAATTAACAACCAGGTACAATGGTCAAAGTTCTGCTATACTCTTCCTTTGGTGCCACCCGAGAGTGGGACTGTAGTGCTCTAACTGTCTACTTTTGGGTGGTACCAGCACATTGTGTAAAACCAACTGTGAATAAGACTTGTATTGTTTTCTTTCCTCATCACCAGGTCCTGGGGAACTCCCCATGAGGCCATACTTGTTGATTTAGACATCGATGTAGCAGGGTAGGAGTATGGGTCAGGAGCATCTCATGCAGCTTAATTTGTTCCTTCAAGACCTGCTCAAGCCTTACCTAATACATACCACTTGCATTTATAGTGGAATCTTGCTGTGCATGCCCAACTTTTTGGCTTGATGAATCAGACAACACCCGGTTCATAATGGGAAGCTTATGTTGAATGGTAATTTGGTGGCCTATGGTCAATTGCTCAATGTTTACTAGAGTCCAGTAGTAAGCTACTAGCTGCTTCCTCAAAAGGGAATAGTTATCTGCAGAGAATGGCATACCTTTGCTCCAAAATCCTGAAGGTCTGCACTGTGGTTCCCTTTATAAGGGACCCAACAGAGGCTCCATACTGGATTTCTGTCTGCCACAGACACTTTGAGCACCAGTGAGTCTTCTGTGTTCAAGTGTGCAAGCATCCAATGATTACATACAAACCAGGCATTTAAATTACAGGTGTTGATATTGCCAGGTAGAAGGTTGATGGGTAGGTATTTAAAATTGAGATTAATAACATTTACATGCAGGCAAATGCACAGGTTTTTTTTTTTTTTTTTGGAATACAATTCAATTAATTTTGGTAAAAGTATATGGCATCTCTGATCAAGATAAAGAACATTTCCATCATCTCAGAAAGTTTCCTTCTGCCTTTGTTTAAATTAGCACTCTCCCCCTAAAGGTGATCTTCTTATTTCTCTTATGGTAGATTAGATTTACCTGCTTCACAACTTCATATAAGTGAAATCAAGCAGTGTATTTTCTCTCCTTTTTTCACTTATCTTGTCTGGGAGATTCATCCATGTTATATGTATCCACAATTTATTCATTTTTGTGAGGAATATTCTAGTGTATGAATATACCAAAATGTAATATGTTTATCCTGTTGATGAACATTTGCGTTATTTCCAGTTTGGGGCTATTAGGAATAAAGCGGTTATGAACATTTTTGTAAAAGTCTTTGTAGACTTATATTTTTATTTCTTTTGGTGAAATATGTAGGAGTAGGATGTTGGATTGTAGCAAAGGCATATTTTAAAATGTATAAGAAACTGACAAAGTATGAGAGGACTTCAAAAAGTTTGTGGAAAAGTTGAATTAAAAGATTAAAAAAACCTTTATTTTTCAAAATAAGCTGTATCAAGTTCAAGACACTTTTGTAGGTGATATCAGCCATTTAATGCATCTTGAAAGAATTGAGTGTCCTAGGAATTTAACCATGTCAATGCAGTCTTATTTACATTATTAATTAAAGAAAAATGTGTACCCTTTAACAATTTTTTAAGTTAGGAAACAAAAAGTAGTCAGAAGTAGGTAAATCAGGACTTTAAGGTGGATGCCTAATGATTTGCCATTGAACGTCACAAAATTACTCGTTTGATATGACAAACGAGCAGAAGCATTGTTGTAGAGAACTTTCTGGTAACGCTTTCCTGGATGTTTTTCGGCTAACTTTATCAAAACACTCTCATGCTAAGCAGATATGATTGTTCTTTGGCCCTTCAGAAAGTCAACAAGCAAACTGCCTTATGCCTCCCGAAAAAACTGTTGCTATAACCTTTGCTCTTGACTGGTCAGCTTTTGACTGGACTACTTCCACCTCTTGGTGCCATTGCTTTGATTGTGCTTTGTCTTCAGGATCATACTGATAAAGCCATGTTTCATCTCCTGTTACAGTTCTTCCAAGAAATGCCTTAGGATCTTGATCCCATTTGTTTAAAATTTCCATTGAAAGCTCTGTTCTTGTCTGTAGCTGATCTGGGTGCATTGGTTTTGGCACTCACTACTGGAAAGTTTGCTCAACTTTAATTTTTCAGTCAGACCTGTGTAAGCTGAACCAGTTGAGATGTCTATAGTGTTGGCTCTTATTTCTGATGTTAATCATCAGTATTCTTCAATTAGGGCACGAACAAGAATAATTTTTTTCTTGCAAATTGATGTCAATGGTCTGCCTCTGCAGGCTTCATCTTCAGTATTGTCTCAGTTCTTCTTAAAACAAGTTATCCATTTGTAAACTGTTGATTTCTTTGGGATATTGTTGCTACATTTTTTTTTGTAAAGGATAAAAGATTTCACCATTTTTCCACCTAAGCATAATAATAAAGTTGATGTTCTTCAATTTTAGTGGAATTCATGTTGTTCTTTTAGAGACTCTTTTCAGACTGATGTCTTATCTTAGTGCCTCAAACTAGATTCTGTTCATACATGTTATAACAAGTTAGTACAAGTTGATTTTGGTACCAAAAAATTCAAATTCATGCATAGTTTTTTTTAATAATATGTATTTTTGTGAACATTTTGAAGACCTTTCATATTTTCCACAGTGGTTGTACCATTTTACACTCCAAGCAGTAATGCGTGAGAATCTTGACTAGACTGCCTCTTTGTTTTGTTTTGTTTTTTTTGAGACGAAGTTTCGCTCTTTGTTGCCCAGGCTAGAGTGCAGTGGCGCAATCTTGGCTCACTACAACCTCTGCCTCCTGGATTCAAGTGATTCTCCTGTTTCAGTTTCCTGAGTAGCTGGAATTATAGGCACCCACCACCACACTTGGCTGATTTTTGTATTTTTAATAGAGACAGGGTTTCACCATGTTGGCCAGGCTGGTCTTGAACTCCTGACCTCAGGTTATCCGCCCGCCTTCACCTCCCAAAGTGCTGGGATCACAGGCATGAGCCACTGTGCCTGGCCAAACTGGCCTACCTCTTCATCAACAATTGATGTTGTCAATCCTTTTTACTTTAGGTATTCTAGTGGGTATATGTTGCTCATTGTGATTTTCAATGTACATTTCCCAAGCGGAGAGAACACCTAGTATATCAGGTGGGTGCAAACTTTGTGTATTTGACGAACAGAATAAAAAATTTCATTGTCTGTACAACACTAAACAAAATGGAGAGTAGTACGAAATGATGGTAGACAGGAAGGAAGGCAAGGGGTCAGATCCTATAGGGATTTTTGAAGGCCAAGGTAAGGAGTTTAAGCCTTTTTTTCTAAGTGTGGTGGAAAGACTATATTAGAGATATTTAATTGTAATGAAAATAATCACATATGACCTAATTTATGTCTCAGTTTATTCTGGCTATTGTGGGCAGAATTTTTAGGGGCAAGGAGAATGTAAAATAATGAGAAGCAGAGAAAATTGTTGGGAGTTTGTTGCTGTATTGAAGTAAGAGATGATGACAACTTGGTCTAAGTGGTAAAGATAAAGGTATAGATAAGTGAATGGGTTCATGATATGTTTTGGAGCTAAGGTTGACTGCATTTGCTTATGGGACTTGCTATGAGGAGTTAGGATGAGAAAGAAGGAAGCCAAAAATAACTAATTAATTTTTAGATGTAGAACCTTTTAGTGCGATGAGTAATTCTGTGAGAGTAGCAAATTTTAGATTTGGAAATTATGTTTGGCTATGAGAAATTTGAAGTGCCTATTAGATATCCATATGGAGATGTCATATAGTTGACACAGAAGTCTAAAATTCAAGGAAGGATCATAGTTAGAGATAAAGTTTGGGAGTCACATGATACAGATAGTATTGAAAGTCACATGACTGAGTAAATTCACCTAGGGAGAATATGTAGCCAGGAAAACTGGGAGAGTACCAAAAACATAGTGGACTGAATTGACATGGTTCCCTTTCTTCTTGCTGCTAATATGTAGCTAGACTTAAAATATAATTTCTAAAAGTTTATTAACTACATAACTGAGCTTTAAAACACAAAGGAATGAAGAGAAATTAAAGCCAGAATGGTGAGCACAAGCTGACATAATGGCATTCCTCGGGGCTTTTTGATCTAGCATGAGAGTTGGGACATGTAGTTCCAACACTGTCTTGGGGACGGGAAATATGGTATCAGCACTACCTGTGCTAGGGGAACTGGAAATGAACCTCCTGTATGAGGCTCAAAGCCTTGATAGCTATGTCTCCCTGTATAAAAATTAGAAAAAACTTTGCCCCTTAGTTGAGGGAGTTGACAAGGAAGCTTGTCCTCTACCTAAGGCCTTAAGTTTAAGGCGGGGATCACTTAAATGGTTACTCTAAATAAATGAAACCATGAGCTCTATGCTGTATGCCCCGTAGAAACCCAAACTATGAAATTAACATGAAAAAAATTTAACGACTATGGCAGACTCTGGTAGAAACAAGTGAAAAAGTGCTTAGTAGAATTACTTTAAAAATCTGGGACCAATGGGACTGTCACTGAAAAAAACCAAATTACAGATTTCATGAGGAAACTAACCACTTGTGGAGAGAGTTGACAAATACAAAAAGTAGTAATACCACTCCAAGAACTGGAAATAATGCAACTATCTGAACTATCTGAAATAAAGCAGAATATAAATTTGTTTAAAAAGTTTTAAAGGCAGTAATAAGTACCATAATAAAAGAATAAGAAATGAAGAGAAATAAGCTGATTAGAAAAAGAACTAAATAGGAATTATAGAAATGAAGTACGTTGTCATTGAAATTTACAACTCAGTAGAGTGATTAAGCAGCAGATTATTCCCACCCAAAGATAGACTTTGATGGACTGGTATAGATCTGAGGAAATGACTTGGAATGAATCATAGAGAAATAGGGATTGAGGATATTAAAGACTGGTTAATAAATATGAAATACAGAATGAGAAAGTGCAGCATTTATCTGCTAGACATCCAGGAGGAGATAATAGAGGAAATCTTTGAGAGGCAGTATTTGAAAGATTATGGCTAGGGGTTATCTAGAAGTGGAGAGAGATATGTCTTCAGATTGATGCACAGTGAATATTAGCAAAACAAATAAAAGGAGATGCATACCTAGTGGAATGGCAAAGTCAGAATTGAAAGAAAATTTTAATAACAAAGAGAAAACAGTTCTCATCAGCAATAACAAATATTTTTTAAATGGAATAATATTTTTAAAGAACATGAGAGAAAATATCAGTCTCACATTCTCTTCTTAACTGAATGATTCTTCAAGAACAGGGACAAATTAGGCTGGGCACAGTGGCTCAAGTCTGTAATCCCAGCACTTCGGGAGGCTAAGGCAGGCAGATCACTTGAGGTCAGGAGTTCAAGACCAGCCTGGCCAACATGGTGAAACCCTGTCTCTATTAGAAATAGAGCTGGGGGTGACTGTAGTCTCAGCTACTCAGGAGGCTGAGGCATGAGAATTGTTTGAGCCCAGGAGGTAGAGGTTGCAACGAGCCAAGATTGCACCACTGCACTGCAACCTGGGTGACAGAGAGAGACTCTCTCTAAAAAAAAAAAAAAAAAAAAAAAGAATAAGGACAAGTAAAAGTATTTTCAGGCAAATAAAAACTAAGATTTTTCTACCTGTGTATTATTTCGATTACCAAAAAATGTAGTCCAGGGAGAAGGAAGTAGAATTCAGAGGAAAGAAGTTGGATGCAAGAAGTGATAGTATGCAAAAGAAGCTGCAGGTTGATATAAATATAAATAACCACTGACTGTAAAACTGCCAAAAAAGAGCAATTGCTTGTGTTTAGAGTGTTGGAAAAATCAGGTGAGACAAAAATGCTACATAAGAATAGTAAGGAAAATGCCTGGGCACTGTGGCTCACAGCTGTAATCCCAGAAGCTGAAGCTTCCCAAAGTGAGATAGATCACTTGAACCCAGGAGTTCAAGACCAGCCTGGGGAATGTGGCGAAACCTGTCTCTACAAAAATTACAAAAAATTAGCTGGGCATGGTGGCATGCGCCTGTACTCCCAGCTGCTCAGGGGGCTGAGGTGGTAGGATTACCTGAGCCTGGGAAGTCAAGGTTGCGGCAGTGAGTCATGATCATATCACTGCACTCCAGCCTGGGCAACAGAGTGACCCTGTCTCAAAAAAACAGACAACCAAAAAAAAAAAAAAAAAGAAAGAAAGAAAAAGAATATGGAAAATGGCAGGGGAAACATTGGAACTAAAAATTCTGAGGTCTTCAGTTACTGGGGAGGAGGATGGAAATGGACGATTTTATGCATTACACATTTTAAAATTTAGCTGAAAGAATAAAAACTGAATGTATAACTTTATAGCAGCTTGCAGTAAGGAGGGAGATTGAAGAAAAGTAAATCCAGGGGATGGAAGAAAAAGAAAAAACCAGGTAAGATAATCAGAAAATAAATATAAAAGGATTAAACACTTGTATTTAAAAAAATAGTTTCTCACCTTATGTAAAAACTAGTAAAACCTAACTCTAGCTATTTTAAAGCGACTAAAGCTTGCTAACAATGAAAGGTTGAAAAGAAAAGATGATTAAGAATCTAATATATCAATATTAATATCAGACTAATAGGATAAGGAGCATTATTAGAGATAAAGGCCATTACCCTAAATAATTAAAGATATCATCAATAAGGAGATTTATTACTCTAGCTATACATACTGAAGCTATACATAGATAACAACCTGGTCCAAAATATATAAAACAAAAAATTGATATATTTATAAAGAAATCAGCAAATAGATGATTTTTAATAAACATCTCTAATGATAAAACTATAGAAATAAGAATAAGCAAAACTTGAACAAGCAAAGTAAGTATTACTCAATGGAAATGAATAGAGTTGTATACACTCAAAATAGAATATACTTTTCTCTTTAAACATTTATAGAACATTTCAACTAAAATGCAACTAAGATGAAAATTTATTACCCTACGTGAACATATTAGAAAATAAGGAATTGAAAATTAATCAGCTAGTGTTAGAGAACTAAATAGGTTCAACAGGTCAGTTTTGCAACCTAAAATAGGTTAAACAGATAAAGTAAGTAGAAGGAAGGAAATAATGAAAATTAGAGCAGCCATTAATGAAATTGCAAAATAAATAAAAATTACAGAAATCAGAAACCTGAAAAGCTGGTTCTTTGAAAAGATGAATAAAATAGAAGGGGCTTTGGGACAGAGCCCATGCACATGTCAACATTTGGTGCTAAAGAAGAGCAGCAAAGGGCAGTGAAGTAACTATTAGTAGGTTGGAAGGAATATCTGGAGATTGTGGTGTTGCAGGAGCCAAAAGAAAAAAGAGGGATAGGTCATCTCTGTTAATTGCAGTTGTCAACCAGCAGGTAACTGATGATCTTGACAAGGCTAGTCCCAGTGGAATGGTAGAGACTAACATGGTTGAAGTGGGTTGAAGTAAACACTGAGAAGTAATGTCAGCAACTTACAAACAATTACAAAAACTTCTTTTAAGAACTTTTTATGTATAGGAAAGCAGAGAAATAGACCCATAGTTGGAAGGGGACATGTGGTCATGGGAGAATTTTCTCTTACTATGAGATACAGGAGCATGTTTATATGCTATTAAATGAAGTCTGTTTGAGAGGGAGTAATTGATGATTCAGGTGAGTGAGAGTAAATGCTGGAACTAAAGCTCTTGAAAAGGTGAGACTGAATGGAATCCTTAGCATGGGAAGTGGTTTTGGCAGGGAGATTTCATGTAGGCAGAGGATATAGAGGCAGTGGGTAGGCTGCAGTTTTGATTCAGATTGATGACTGAGTGGCTCTCCAATTGTTTCTGGATTGATGAACTGTAAAAGGAGAGACATCATTGGCAAATGGGGATGTAAGAAGAGAGAGGAGAAAGAATGAAATGAAAAGTTTTAGCAAAGGGTAAATTGAGTGTACAGTAGTACACTCAATTTACCCTTTGCTAAAATGTATATTTGGGTATACATTCTAAGACTGTATTAGTCTGTTTTCACACAGCTGATTAAGACATACCCAAGACCGGTTAATTTATAAAAAAAAAAAAAAAGAGGTTTAGTGGACTCACAGTTCCCACAGTTCCACATGGCTGGGGAGGCCTCACAATCATGGTGGAAGGTGAAAGGCACGTCTTACATGGGGCAGGCAAGAGAGAATGAGAGTCAAGCGAAAGGGGAAACCCCTCATAAAGCCATCAGATCTCATGACACTTATTCATTACCATGAGAAACAGTATGGAGGAAACTGCCCTTATGATTCGATTATCTCACACTGGGTCCCTCCCACGACACATGGGAATTATGGGAGCTGCATTTCAAGATGAGATTTGGGTAGGGACCATATTAAAGACCCCCCCCCCGCCACCACCAGTGGATGGCTGAAACTGCAGATATACATACACTGTGCATGGATTTCTTTTTCCTTTTTTGCAACTTCATGGTTAGATTTGTTCTTGCCATGGATCTTAATTGCCATAGCATGGGATTATTTCTCTTTCATTATTGTTGAGAACTTTCACCTTTTCACTTAAATGAAGTGCGTTATGGCTTCTCTTTGGCATACCTGAATTGCCAGCATCACTGCCCTTGCACTTGGGCCATTAAGAAGTAAAATAAGGGTTACGCAAACACAAAAGCACTGTGATTCCGAGATAGCTGATCTGATAAGTGAGATGGCTACTAAGTGACTAATGGGTGGAGAGCCTATGCCTGCACAAAGGCATGGTTCAGGTCTTAGGCAGGACAGAATGGACAAAGCAAGAACTCACCATACTATTCAGAATGATGCACAATTTAAAATGTATGAATTGCTTATTTCTGGAATTTTCAATTCAGTATTTTCAGGCCACGGTTGACCTTAGGTAACTAAAACCACTGAAAGTGAAATCACAGATAAGGGGGGAATACTATACTCAAAGCACAGAGTACTGTCAGGTGATATTGAGTCCTCATTGGGATTTGTGACCAAAAAATTAAGTAAAATCAGGGAGCTCATTTGTATATGTGTGTAACAATGTTGAACTTTCAGGTGCAGGTGTAGAGTAGGGAGTGGTTGGGTTTTGGAATGGTGTAGGTTTGCCAAGCAAATATGGAAAAGAGCGTGGAAAGCAGGGAAGTTAGGGATGTTTGCAAAGGAGTGGTTATACTGAAGGATCCTGGCATATAACCTCAGTAAGGAGACTTATAAAATTAATAAAAATAAAAACCTATTGGGAATGGATGACATTGCCAGGTTTTGTTTGTCAAGTATGTGGGGAAACACTTACCATGAGCTATCAACATAAGTACTTAAAAGAACCCAAATGCCCATCAATGATAGACTGGATAAAGAAAATGTGGCACATATACACCATGGAATACTATGCAGCCATAGAAAAGGATGAGTTCATGTCCTTTGCAGGGACGTGGATGAATCTGGAAACCATCATTCTCAGCAAACTGATACAAGAACAGAAAACCAAACACTGCATGTTTTTATTCATAGGTGGGTGTTGAACAATAAGAACACATGGACACAGGGAGGAGAACATCATACACTGGGGTCTGTTGGGGGGTGGAGGTCTAGGGGAGGGATAGTGGGGTTGGGGAGATTGGGGAGGGATAATACTGGGAGAAATACTTAAAGTAGGTGATGGGGCAATGGAGGCAGCAAACTACCATGGCATATGTATACCTATATAATAATCCTGCAAGATCTGCACATGTACCCTAGAACTTAAAGTATAATTAAAAAAAAAAGAAAAGAAAGAACAGCTTAATACCAAACAGGTAGAAGGCCATGATTTCAAAGGGATGGGCCTTTTAAGAGAGAATATTTGGCTAATATATGTGTATGCATTTGCATATGCATACAAATATATATTTTTTATTTTGCTGAAGACCTGTGTAAACTTTTATTTGTTTGGAAATATTTTGGAAACATCTTTAACTTGCTTATTTGAGAATCTAGGTAGTAGCCAGTTGGCCTTTTGATGATACTATTACTATTAACAAAAATAGGTCAGTCATGGTGGTTTACTTCTGTAATCCCAGCACTTTGGGAGGCCAAGCAGGTGGATCCCTTGAAGCTAGGAGTTTGAGACTATCCTGGCCACCATGGTGAAAACCCATCTATGTTAAAAATAAAAAAAAAAATTTACCTGGGCTTGGTGGCACACATCCGTAATCCTAGCTACTTGGGAGATTGAGACACGAGAATCACTTGAGCCTGTGGGGTGGAGGTTGCAGTGAGTCAAGATAGTGCCCCTGTACTCCAGCCTAGGTGACAGAGTGAGAATTCTGTCTCACAAAAACCAAAACAAAAACAGTAGCTAAGCTAAAACTTTAGCTATAATGAGTAAAGGAATTTGAAGGTCCCCAAATAACTGTGTAGTTGATGAGGATTTCCATTAAATGCTCAGGACTCTTTACAAATTCCCAGCTCCTTCAACCCAGTAACATTTTGCATAGTTGTTATTCCATATCTGTGGGGGATTGGTTCCAGGACCTCCCTCAGATAAAAATCCACAGATGCTCAAGTCCCCTTATATGAAATCGCATAGTATAGTATTTGCAAATAACTTACATATATCCTCCTATATACTTTAAAGCATCTTTGGATTATAATATCTAATACAATGACTTCACACTGCTTCATTCATGTGGATTCAGTGTAGTACTTGGCAGGGCAAATTCAAGTTTTGCTTTTTGGAACTTTGTGGAATTTTTTTCTGAATATTTTCAATCCACGGTTGGTTGAATCCATGGATGTGGAACACTACAGATGTAGAGGGCCAACTGTACATATTGATATCAGTCCTCTTCCTGCATTTAAGTAGGTAGCTTGGCCAGAGGCAGATGCTGAACTAAGACACAATTTCTTGGCAAGCCAGGGCTGTCTTTCATTGCTGTCTGCAAAATGTGGTTCTTATTATGGTGCTTAATAAATGTCCGAGATGAACGTAAATGAAATAATGTATCCCAAAGGCAACTCCTACCACTGGAAGAGAAAATCGTTTTAAGCAGTAAATTACTGTAATTCTTGATTTTGTTAAATAGTAAATACAACCTGCAAAGACAATGAGGAAAATTATAAATAATTTTTCTTAGGAGGTAAATGAAAAACCAAAAAAATACTAATTACCTGAAAAATAATGGCTAACATTTATTGAATGCTTAGTATACCTCTTACTGTATTGTATGTTATTCATTCCATTTACTCAGCAATTACTAAGTTCCTACTTGTGTGTATTGGGCATTGTTTCTAGGAATCAGGTCTATAGAAGTAAGACAGACAAGATTCTTATTCTTACAAGTCAGATGAAAATAAGTAAATCATAACTGTCTGTATCATTTCAGATAGTAGTAAGTTATGTGAAGAAAATAAAGGAAAGTTAAAGGATGGAGAGAAACTGGTGGAGGCATTTTTAGAAACAGTGATCAGAGAAGAGCCGTCTGTGTAGTGGGGTGAAAACTAAGCATAGCCCTTTGAAGAAGATATTATTATCATTCATTTTCCTATTGTGGTAACCTAGGAATACCCAAATTAAAAAATGTGCCCAAGGTCACACAGCTTACAAGGTGCAGTGCCTGGATTCAAACCAGGTGGCCTGATTGCAGACCCATTCATTTCTTTTAATCACTGTGCTAAAATCTGTAGGAATGAATAAATAATCAAAACGTATTTTTAATGGCAATATTTTTAATTTGGACCCCCATTTGTTTTTGCTTTAAAAAGCTGATAATCCAGTTTATATAGAGAGAGCCTTCCTTCTTTATTGTGCTGTCTTCCTTTTGGTTATTTCATTGTAAATCAGTACTTCCATTAGAGGATAGCAGTGGAAAAGAGAAGAGTTGCCAAGTTAAAATGGATT
The DNA here is from genome assembly GCA_036589455.1 of Ateles fusciceps. NCBI lineage: Eukaryota > Metazoa > Chordata > Mammalia > Primates > Atelidae > Ateles > Ateles fusciceps. The sequence goes on from JAZHEH010001979.1 coordinate 10,134,205, forward strand.
ACATGCTTATTTATTAAAAACATTAGTTTAGCGAGAGACAAAGTAGAAACCATGGCATTAAATGGCCTTTAAATAGATTGCAGATTTAATTTCTCTGTGTTCTCTGTGCTCTTCATTTAATACAAATAATTGAAGGTTTTTTGTTTTATGTGTTTTTAGTCTGTAACTTCTTTTTGTGGTTTGGATTGAAATGGTATTCATTAACTAAAGGCTGTGTGATACCTAATGAATATGAAGTACTGCACTGGGAAAGCCCAGTCATAGGTCTACATGTAGTTGGATGTTTAATCATTTGTTCCTTACATGAAAACCTGTTGTGGGCCGACTATGAGACAAATGAGTGAGCACTTTTTCTGCCCTTTGGAGACAATTAATTATTTAATTATAGTGATAATTGTTAAGAAGATAAAAATCAGATGTATATGCAAATTGTTTTCTATATATACTATCTAATTAGGTCTCAGATGGTACAAGGTAGATAAAAAGATCTGCTGAATTACAAGTCAGGTGGCCTGAGAATTGCTGTTTAATATTGGGAAACAATTCTAGCTGGCAGAAACGTAGCATCCTGTGTGTGCCTTTCTTATAAAGTACCACATCATATGGAAACTGCGTTAGTTTTTATCCTACTAACCTTTAATATTTTGGGCCATTTCTTATAATCATATTTACTCCTTCAGCAACTATAGGTTCTCAATTAGTGTTTGCTCAATTCAGCTGGACAATGTGGTATTGAAGTATGGGAGCTTCATCTTAATCCTGAAGTGACACTATCTTTTTTTCTTCTTTAAGGCTGTTTATTCAAATACGAAAGAATAAATCTCCAATATAATTTTCTTTTTTCTCATTTTCTTCTTGAGATTACATTTTCTCCTTTCTCCCCATTCTATTTTTTCAGAGAAGTAACTTGCTCAATTGTAATTTAATACTCTACAAAACTACCTATATTATGCAAAAGCATTTAAATCCCAAATGTGTATAATTCTGCCTTTATATTTCCATAAGGTATTGTTTGCAATAACTCTTTCATTAAGAATAGAACAGTAGGTGTGAAAAATGAGCAGAACTTTAGGGGAAAATAACTCTATTTTAATCATATCCGTCAAATATTTTCCCATTTGTTTCTCACTGAGCATTTAAGCTCTATGTGAATGATCAGTTTTCTGAGCTGTGACTATTACTTTTAGAGCCTGTGGATGTCTTTCATCAGCTAACAACCTATTTCAGATTGTGCCACAATATTGAGGTCCTTCTGGGAGCCACCACTATCCCTATGGTAATATGCAAAGAATACCACCTTGACTCTTGCTTTTGTAATGTGGCCCCATATCTCGATTTGTTGAAGTTGTCATCATTGTTTTGGAGGAACAGAAGGAAATGCTGAAATGTGAGTGTATACTTGTATATGCAGTGTTCTGTGAGGGTTGGCTACGTGGCAAGCCCCTGGTCTTGGATCACCTATGAAGAGCAGGGGTCGAGGGATTAGGGCAACAAAGTATAACAGGGAGTGGGGAGGAAACAAAGGCCTCCCTAGCCCCAAAGCTTGGGCTAAAGACTCTGTGGGACAGCACACTGGCCTTGTCATATTAGCCAGTGAGAGATACCAATGGGAGTTTTCCTTGTCAGTGTCTGTAAGAATGCTCATCAGATTTTTTATGTTTTTCTCTCACTTATTGTTTTTAGTTATTGGTAAGGCTGGATAATCACAAGCCTCTAGCACAAGGGTCAGAGCCTGCCTTGCAAAAGTTGCCATGTGGATGAAAGTTGATAACATTCTGTAAACACTCAACCCCAAGAGGAATCCTTTAGTATCTTCAGAGACTGTTAATGTTGGGATAGGAGGAAGGTTTGGGGAGGTAGCTCTAGTGAAAAGCATAGGCCTTATAGTAAGATGGATCTAGATTTTACCTTTGGAACTGACATTTACTAGTTGTGCGACCACTGGCAATTTGTTTTGCTTGCCAAGATTCTGATGTCTTATCTTTGAATTGGGTAATATTATCAGTTTCTCAAGCTTACAATGAGGATTAAATAATATAATGTCCAAAAAAGCATTCAACTCAGAAGGCATTGTCAGTGTTGAATAAAAGATGGCTGCTATTACTATTATTGGACTGGTAGTAACATTACTCCTGTTTTCAGGGATTACAAGTAGTTGCCAATGTATTCTTCTCATAGTAGAAGGTAAGACAAAATGGGAGAGAAGCAACCAGATGAAAGAACACCATTTAAGACATAAACCTATGCTATTTAGTCTTGAATGATAATGATCAATTAATGAAGAATAATATCAAGTCATACCATTTCACCATACTTCTAACTGCTAGAATGTTCTAGTTTGGATCTCCATCTGCAGACCAAAAAATGTTTGTACTTGAAGCTATTACTGGTCAAGCAGTTTACTGAGAGCAAACCATTGCTAGGGTTTTTGTTTTGTTTATTTGCTCATTTCTAAAAGGAGGTGATGTGAGTGGATATAAATACACTGTGATTGCCAGGATCAGTAAATGTAATTTGTGTGGGCATTTAGTTCCCCTAATGACAGCAGTATTAACTTAACAAATTGTGAAATTGAAGAGAAAAATGTCAGTACACAGTAGATAGTTAGCGTTTGGTGAACAAATTCAGGCATAATCTACTAATTTGCTTAGAAAATAGTTAAGTAATTTCTATCTACTTAGTAACTACTTAATAGCAGCCATTATTTACTCAACACTGACAACGTCTTCTGTGTTGAATGCTTTTTTAGACATTATTTTATTTAATCCTCATTGTAAGCTTGAGAAACTGGTAACATCTGCTAAGTAACTACTTAGAAACTAACTACTTAATAGTCTTTTGTTTAAATATTTTTGTTGATAGGTAATATATTCAAATCAATAAAAATTTTAAAAGTTCAAAAGTGTATGCTAGTGAAGTTCTCTTCCCCAGCCAGTCCTTAGTATCTTCAGTTTGTTTCCAGATATATTTTATGCGTATACAAGCAAGTACACATGTCCGCCCTTACACAAATGGCAGCATATGACACTTTTTATTCCTTTGATTTAAAAAATATTTAATACTGTGTCTTAGACATGATTGCATATCACTATATAAAGATTTTATTTCTAAAAATTGCTTAATACTCCACTATATGGACATATTTAACCAAGTTTGCTACTGATGGCTATTTAGGTTGTTTCTGACCTTTTTTATTACAAATATTTTATTGCAGTGAATGTCTGACCTGTACCTGTGTCATTTCACATTCACATGTGTGGGAATTTATTTGTAGGCTAAATTCTTAGAAGTGAAATTGCTGGTTCATAGAGTAAATACTAAAGAAGCTTCTATAGGACAGAATAAGTACTTGTGTTTTACCTAAGAGGGATGGAAAACCACAGGAGAGCTACCAGTTATGTGGTAAGCTTTTCACATTAAAAGCTATTCACGCCTCTTTAGATTCCTGAATAGATATCCGAAAGCTAGAATTGCTACTCTGAACTTTCTCTTTATTTTAAAACAACTCAGATTAGGACTATTTTTCTGATATCAGAAATATTAAAAGGCATTTGTTCCATTTTGAATTATAACAAGGACAGTAATCACAGTAGATTCTAGTATTGAGCATGTGCTGAGCACTGTGTTAAGTGCTCTCTTTGTATAATTCTAATGTAAAAATCCTTGTCTTTTAGGTAATAACATTTTATAGAAGAGTAAACCGAGGCTCAGAGAGGTAACTTCCGGAAGGTCACATTACTTAGTGGCATAGGCACTCTTTGATACTAAGTCTCCCTAGCTTTAAAGCTTATCCTCTTAATTACCACATGGCCCGTGCTTTCTATCCATTTGTATTTGCCTGGTATATTTTGCTTTTAACTTTTTTTTACTTCAGTTGTTTTAGATGTGTCACTCATGGGCAGCATTAGTTGAATTTAGGTACACCCCTCTCTTGGTATCAAAAGTCTTTTTCTTTTGAATAGGTTATGCAACCTACTTATGCTCAGTAATATAATAGATATTTTTAATTTTGTTAAATTATTGTATTTGAACCTTTTTAATGCTTCTTGACATTTGTACTTTCTCAGGCACTTGGGATATAAAAGTGAATGTGATAAATATCTTTGTTCGTATGAGGGTGGGGAAAGGGAGAAAATACTAATAAACAGTCAATCAGTAAGGCAAAGGAGATGTGTGGTATCAAATAGGTCAAAGTAAGCCTACTGCAAAGATGAGATTGAAGCAAAGACTTTAGGGACCTGAAGGAATTGGGCAAACTGATATCTGAAAGAAGAATGTTCCAGGCACAGGGAACAGCTAGAGCAAATGACCTGTTGTATGAGCGTGCTAGACATTCCTGAAGAATGGCTATGAAACGTGTTTGGCTGGAGCAAGGTGAATGAGAAGGGGCATAGTACCAAAGGAAGGCAGAGAGGTAATAGGGGTCAGACTTTGTTAGTCTTACTTTACTGACCATATAAGGGCTTTGGTTTTACGCTGAGTAAAATGGGTATCTGTTGCAAGATTTTTAACGAAGAGTGTGATGATATGATGTATGTTTTAAAAAGAAATACTCTGTTTGCTGTGTCAAGAATAGGCTGGGGGAGAGGGGAAATGGTAAGGGGCAAGGTTAGGAACAAGATAACCTGTTAGGAGGCTAAAGCAGTAATTCAGGTAACTCAGCCAAGGGTGCTAACAGTAGGATTGGTGAGAGTGGCTGTATTCTGGATATATTTTTAAATAAAACCAATAGGATTTCCTGACAGGTTGAGTGTGGGATGAGAGAGAGAGGGAGGGAGGGTTAGAAGGGTCCAAGTTAAAGATAACCTCAATTTTTAGTCTGAACACCTGGAAGGATAGATTTGCCTTCAGATGAAATAGAGAAGGCTGTGATGGAGCAAGTTTTGCAGGGTGTGGAATGGAGATCAAGTTAGGACATGGTAAGAATGAGGTATTGACAGATACACAAGTAGAGATATTAAAGTGGCAGCTGGATATAACAGTCTGGAATTCAGGAGAGATAGAACTTTTGAAGTTTTCTCCATATACCTGGTTTTTAAAACTATGAGACTGGATGGGATCATAGGAATACCAAGGGAGTAAGTGTAGCATGGGCAGAGGAGACAAGAATTACCAAGATCTTAATTCCTGGGGATTTTCAACATTAGGAAGTTGAGGAAAAGGGAAATAAACACAAGACCTGACAGATTTTATAATTTTAACATATTATTGCTTATTTGCATTGTCTTTATATGTATATATAGAGAGATATAAAATATAGTCTTAATAATATCACTATTAATAAGACTACTGAATGATATTTAAGAATTTTTTGCCTAAAAGTATATGTGGTCAGGTAGGGAAACCATAAGAGCCAAGTAAGGAAGAGTATTAAAAGATAAAGGAGGGATCAACCATTTCGAAAGATGCTTGTAAGTCAAGAAGATATTTTTCCTCTATTCTAGTCTTTAGTTTTCATCCCCTTTCCCCCTTTTAATTTAATTTCTCTTGTTTGGGAGGTAGTCTACAATAGCAGACTACCTATGAATTCTAGAGCCACACTCCCTGCATTTCAGTCCCAGTTCCGCTATTTAATAGCTAGCAGAGTGGCACTGGGACCCCCTTCAGGCCAGCTTCTGTGTCTTTTTGATGTAACTTCATTAATAATTGCCAGTGTTCTTGCTTCTGGCACAAAGTGTCCCAGGTTCATCTTGTAAATCTCTGTCCCCAGACCTAGACTCAGCCATTTCTCTAAAGAGGGTGCCATTTTTACTGGGTTGTCTGTGTTTTGAGACCTCTGTCATCTACATTCGGGAAATAGACATTTTGTTAAAATAAAAAAGCATGAGTCATGAGTTCATGCTGATATTTCTACTTCAAATTTAATATTACAGGATTTTTACTTTGATTTTGTGCTGAAAATTTTTATAATTTTAACATATAATTATTTGCCTTGTCTCTATATGTATATATACAGATATAAAAGGTAGTCTTAATAATATTACTATTAATGAGGCTACTAAATGATATTTAAGAGTTTTTTGCCTAAAAGTATATTTTATTAAGCATATACAAAATATGGTTCAAAGGTCACTTAATTTGTTTCATTTTATTTGAAATATTCTGAGATTACTTTTTTCTTTAGTTTTGGCTTTATTTTTTGAATGTCTAAAACAGTTTTTTGGATGTTGTAGAAGAGATTTATCTAAAATTTTTTTTTGTTGTTTCCTGTTTTTTGGAGTAGTTCTTTTACCATAGTATTTTTAAAAAATCTGGTATTCTCTTTCTTACCATTCAGTATCTATACATAGGTACTATGTTGGAATCTTGTCCATATAGTTCATCCTTTGAATGGGGAATTTTATCTAGATTTGCTGTTTGCTCAAGAATAACGTAGGTGGATTCTCCTTGATTTACCTCCCCATTAAATGTAAATAGAACTTGAGGCTGACAGCTGAGAAAAGTGTTAATAGATTCATACTCTCTTCAGTTCTTCAGTACTTTGAGGGAAATGATGAGGTAAGAGGACAGAGATTGTGGTGGTGGTTGGGGTTGCCTCAGGTAACCTCAGCTAACGTTTAATTCCTTAGAACAGTTTCACCAAATTCTATGAGTCTTGAAGTCATATCTAGTCCATTAGAGAATGCTTCTTGAATTTTGACCTTTATTTCCAGAATGAGCAGATTTGCTCTCCTTTTTACTAGTTAGGAAGTTGAGTTGGAGAAAGGTAGGATGATGTTACACATGGTCCTTCTTTCAGGGTCTGAGTAGCTTGTTTGCCATTTCTCCAGGTGTCTTCTATGCACCCTGTCATCATCCTTCCTAGTTAGGAGTTATTAGTGAGGGTCTCAATTTATTACCTGTCTCTTTACTTTGATATAAGGAGAGTTAAAAAAAATCAACTAGTGTCTTTTAAATTTGTGATGTCACATTTATTAAACTTTTAAAATGACTTTTATTTGATGTTATACTTAGGCATTTCCCATGTTGAGACTAAAAACACTTGCTGGACTGTTGATTCTTTCTTTCTTCTAGTACTTTTGTGGTTTCATCTTTGTGTTTTTTTTTCTGGTTTTACATTTATATCCTTAATCAATGTGAATTTATTTTGGAGTAAAGAGTGATATCTCCTAGAGATTGAGCTTTGTTTTTTTCTAGGTGTTCCAATACCATTTGTTGAATAATTTATTACTTTTTCATTGATATGAAATGCTAACTTTGACACTGACATATCACATATTCTCCTTTGCATTTAGGTCTATTCTTTAGACAAAACTTTCGTAAAAAGTTTTTTCATCTGGAACTTCTGTAGCATTTCTTCTTTCAGCGGTCACAATTTGTGATGTTTTTATAGATAATAGTAAGTAATGTTTCTAAAAACTTCAGCCTTCTGGAATAAGTCCAGAAGTGTGTGGGAAAATGTTCCTTTGTACCTGTTCTGTATCTAATGGAATTACTGTTTATATGTGAGTTGAAATAAGAAAAATTAGTAGCTGTAAAGATTTAGAAAATATATCATCTACACACCTACCTGAAAAAAATTTCATAAACTAGAAAAAGTAAATCTAAGAAAGGGAAATGCAAGGATGTAAGAAACGATGGTGAATAATTTATCATTTAATGAAAATTAATTTGAAAATTTGGAACAGTGCAGTGCTAGAAATAACAATAGAAAGACCAAATGTGACACTGAACCTGGCTTAGCTGAAGAAATAGTAGAAACTCCAATATGGTGTATGGTGTTTCCTGGAAGTGATGTCTAAGCTGAGTATGAAAGGATGAGTGAAGAGTTAACCCAGTGACTTTTCTCAGAATGTAATTGATTGTTAAGGATATTTCCTGTCTGTTACAACTTTTTGAACCTCCAAAAGATATTTTATTGATTTTCTTGGATTTTCTAGGTTTATATTTATGCTAGCTGCAGAAAGATAATACAAATAAATATTTTCCATTTATGTATGTATATATTCTTAAGCGGCTTTCCTGATGTATCTAGTACTACTACTTTGTCGATTGAGGGTGTTTGATGGAATATTATTGTTTCTGTTTTTATGGTTTATCTGACTTAGTGCTACTCTTGTGTTTTTCAAATTGAAGCAGTAAATTTTAGTATTTTTCTTGTATACAGTTAACTTTGCCTTCTGATCATACACCTAATCGATTGAAGTGATAATTGTTTAATGTTATCGAGTGATATCAGCTAATATTTCATTTAGGTTCCTTGCATCTGTATTAATAAATTGTGTTGTTCACTTTTCTTCATTAGTATCATACTGTTTAGGTTTTAGAATCAAACCCATTTCTGGTACCTAAAAACAAACTAGGTAAAAGACTATTTGTAATATGAACATTTGGAAAATTATGCACTTGCTCAGTAAGGGCAGGCAGGAACACCATACTGTACAACTTCTCCCTTTGGATTTATGCAGTGCATAGCATGGTAGCTGTCAGAAGGTTTTAGTGGCAATTTATTTCAATAGTTTTTCTTTTTTCATTGTTAGACCTCGTATTTTTATGTTTTATGTTTCTGGAAATAGATATGTGACTATCTTATCAAATTTATTGACATCACATTGAAATAAGTTCTGATACATCAAATAAAATAGATTTTTTTTTGTTTGTAATTAAGTTACATTTTGTTGAGGACTTCTCATTTTTTTATTTTAAAGAACCAGATAAAATAGTTATTGGCCAGTTTACAGAAGAATTTAAGTGGAATACTTAAGTAGAAGGTAACATATTCAGTGGGTCCATTCGTTTACTAGTCACTATATTGAATGGTAATGAATGGAAAAGATGTAGTGCTTGACAACTTAAAAGGTCACAGTTTCGTAGAACATGGTTTAAAAAAAATAAGGTAGTTTCATTGTAAGGTTTTTAAGTATTATGCAAAAGAATGTTTCAAGTGCAGTAGGAACATAGAGGAGGAGAATCACAGGTCTTCTATGCTTCATAAGCATTATTTTCCAGCTGTTAAAACATTTTTGTCACTCATAAAGGCACTGTCACTGACAGCATCCACCACTGTACTATTTAAAATGAAAATTCACCTTGAAATACCGAAACACGGGAAAGAGGGAGGCATTATTGTATAATAATACAATAGAGGAAGTTTACCAGGTCCGAGAAATATTTCTGACAACTAAACTCAGGCAGATTCCTTGCTTGGATCCTTATGAAGTAGGTATTAATTATAATTAATGATGTCTTTAGCCATGTTCCTATACAAGATGTAACTATTCTTTTTTATTTTTATTTTTTATTTCTTTAGAGACAAGGTCTTACTGTGTTGCCCAGGCTGGAATGCAGTAGCTGTTCACAGGTGTAATCCTACTATTGATCAGCACGGGAGTTTTTACCTGCTCTCTTTCTGACCAGGGCTGGTTCACCCCTGGTTGGGCAACCTGGTGATCCCCCCACTCCTGGGGGGTCACCATATTGATGCTGAACTTAGTGCAAACAGATGATCAACATAGTGTACTACATCCCAGAACTCTTGGGCTCAAGTGATCATCCTGCCTCAGCCTCCCAAGTAGCTGGGACCACAGGCAAACGCCACTGCACCTGGCAAAGTAGCTGTGTTTAAGTTATCCTTTGATAAAAAGACAATAAAGAGAACTAAAATATCTATGGGAAGAGCTTAAGAAATCTAGAAAAAGGTTCTTGACTTAAAGTTTAAGAACTGTGTGCTTTAAGAAATCTGTAACTTTCCATAACTTGATAGTGTTGTTCAGATTTTCTGTATCCTTACTGTTTTTTCATGTGTAGTTGTTCTTTCAGCTATTTAGAGAATAATGTTGAAATCTCTGATTATCGTTGAAGATTTGTCTTTATTTTAACCTTTTGTCTGTCAGTTTTTGCATATCAAAGTTTATTATGTGCATACATATTTAGGATGATGTGTATATGTTTTGATGAATTGGCCCTTGTATCATTATAAAATTCTCTTTTTCCTTTCCTCGTATCATAAAATATCTCTTTTTTCTTTACTTTGCTCCTTGTGTTAAAGTTCGTTTTATCTATTGTAGCTTCTCCAGCTCTCTTATGCTTGCATTTTGCATAGTTTATCTTTATTCATCATTTTACTTTCAACCTATCTGTGTCTTCATGCTGAAAGTCCATTTCTTGGAAACAGTATATAATTGGATCTTTCTATTAAAATTTTATTCAACAATCTTTTTCTTCAATTTGAATTTTTTAGTCTATTTGTATTAAATATAATTATTGATATGTTTGATTGAAAATCTATAATTTTGTTTTTCTTTTTGTCTCATCTGTTTTTTGCTGCTGTTATTATTGGTATCATGCCTCTCCTCTTTGTTTCTTGCCTACTTCTGAGTTATTTAGTATTCCATTTTAATCTCTCTCTTGGCTTTTTACCTATGCCTTTGCATTTTTCTGGTGCTGCTTTTTTCAGTAGTTTCTCTAGAGAATACAGAATTTATCCATATCTTATGTTTGTTGGCAACAAATTCTTTCAGTTTTTGTTCATCTAAAAATATCTTTTTTTTTTTTTTTTTGGCCTTTTTTGAGGAATGTTTTTACTAGATAATGAATTTTCGGTTGCTTTTGTCTTTTTTGTAGCACTTCAAAAATGTTGCCATCTGACTTTTGTTGTTGATTAATGTGAAGTGAGTTGCCATTTGTTTTGTTATTCCTATGTGTGAATGTGTCATTTTTCCCTGACTCCTTTTAAGGTTTTTGTTTTTCTCTATGCATGGTTTCAGCAATTTGACAGTGATCTTCCTACACCAGTTTTTTTTTTTCTTCTTTTTTTTGGGTATTTATCCTTCTTAGAGTTTACAGTTTGGAGGAATTGCATGGCTGATATTACTTCAAGTGCCTTTTCTTCACCCTATTTTCTTTTACTTTTTCTCTGGGCCCCATTTATACATGTGGCAGTTTATGTGATATTGACCCACCACAGATCATAGAGGCTTTGTTTATTTTTATTCAGTCTTCCTGTGTCTCATTTCTGAAGATTGGCTAAATTTTATTAATCTGTCTTGAAGTTCATTGACCCTTTCTACTTTGCAGTCTACTGTAATCCTATCTAATGAATTTTTCTTTTTAAATATTGTCCTATTTAGTTCTAGAATAGCCATTTGTCTCTTTATTATGGTTTTCATTTTTCTGCTAACATTTCCCATTTACTTGTTCTTCCTTTTTTTTTTTGAGACTGAGTCTTGCTCTGTCGCCCAGGCTGTAGTGCAGTGGCACAATCTCGGCTCACGGCATCTCTGCCACCCAGGTTCAAGTGATTCCCCCTGCCTCAGCCTCCTGAGTAGCTGGGACTACAGGCACATGCCATTATGCCTGGCTAATTTTTTTGTATTGTAGTAGAGATGGTGTTTTCATCATGTTGACCAGGATGGTCTCGATCTCCTGACCTCGTGATTCACCAGCCTTGGCCTCCCAAAGTGCTGGGATTACAGGCGTAAGCCACCACACACAGCCCTATTTATTCTTTCTAACCATATTTTCCTCTATTTTAAAAAATATATTTATAATATCTGCTTTAAAGTTCTTGCCTTCTAGGTCATCTTTGGGTCTGTTTCTGTTGACTGTTGTTTCTCTTGACAATGAATCATATTTGTTCCTTCATGTGTCTAATAAATTTTACTTACATACTGGACATATTTATTGATACTCTGCAGAGACTCTGAATTTAATTATTTTCTGAAGTATTGATTTTTGCTTTAGCAGACAGTTAATTTGATTCAGCTCAAACTTCAAATTCAGCCTCCCTTGTGGAGGGCAACAGGTCAAGTATCTACTTTACTAACTTAACACTTCTAACCATCTTGTTTTAATATGTTCCTTGGAGGTTCTCTTGCTTATACATAGTTTGGGACTTAGCAAAGCACCTGTAATTAATATACAGATTTCATTTTTCTTCTCCATGACTTCATTTTTTCCCAAGGTTTTCTCTCTTATGTTCCAGCCATTTTGTTAGCTCCCAAACCTATGCTCAGACTCCTTTAGCTGATAAAATGGTTTTTGTCTGCCTGAATTTAAGTCACATGGAGCTAGGTAGGCCAGAGTTTACCCCCAGCTAGAAACTATAACAACCCAAATTTTACACTGAAATTTTTCTTCATTCAAGAATCAACTCCCCTTCAGACTTTGCCTACTTTTATGTGACTCTTGAGAGCCATCAAACAATTGTTTTTAATATTTTGTCTACAGATTATATTTTTGTCTGCTGATAGGTTTAATTAGATACAAGCTATTTATTCTTTGTTGGAAGCAGAACTTCCCTACTCCTTTAATAAAATGACTTTGAGAAATGAAAGTTTGGTTATTGTTTCTAAATTGCGATCACCTATATTGGTGCTAATATCACTTGGCCAAAGGGTGGCGTGGTATACAAAAATAGCATATTCCAAAGTCCTGAGAGCAGTGTTGTGACAGCCTACCTTTAGGTCTAATATGTGATCTGACTTTTTAGGAGCATTTGAATATTCAGTCACCAAGCAAATTTATAGCCAGTGAGTAGAAGAACATCATTTCAGTCAGTATTAAAGGCAGGGAAAATTCTCTTATTACTCAGGAATTTGAGTCTGGTGCTTCATGGGATGCAGCATTGAGGAACTAATGAAATCACTATCTCTGATTACTTTGACTACACTGCACACTCAGGGCAAGCTTTAGGGTCACATTGCCACTGTTATAGAAAGAATGAAGGAATTCACAGTCTACTGGATTAAGGGGAAGACTTGAAGAAAGAAAGACAGGATTTGAACTTGTGTTTTCAGATAAAGGTAGAAATTAAAACCCATAGATATGCTATAATTGAGCTAACATAATTTCTTCTATCTAACAGCGTTAGGGTTGAGGTAGTTCTAAATTAAATTCACTGTTCAATCTAGCATGAGCTGAATTCATAATTCTTGCTACATTTTCTATTTGAGAATTAAGCTGTAGATCAGGAAAGAGTGAGATCAGCTATCCCAAACTGTACTTCAAAGAGTCCTTCCAAGGAAAGGTTGTCTCCTAAGTGATGCTGAAGCAATCCTAAGGAAAGATATACTTTTTTGAAAATATTTGTTTTGGTGGACATCTTATCAGAATATATAATATAAAATATATGCTGTATATTCTGATTATTTATTTAAGACATATGAATGTATTGTGTATGAATGATCATGTTTAATGTTGAGAGCTAGGAGATTTAAAAAAAAAATCATTGAGAAACAATTTAAACCTGTATCCCAAAATGTGACATGTTACACCAAGGGTTGACCAACTATAGCCTATAGGCCCGTGGGTATTATTTCTCCAGAATCTTTTGCCGATCTCTGTGTTACACCATACTTGGTGATGGGGATGCAAAATAAAGATTCTGCTCCCATACAGTTTACAATCAAAGGTTTCTCCTTAGGGAATTGACCATATATTGCTCCTTTCTCTCCCTCCCCTCCCTCCCTCCTTTCCTCTCTCCCTCCCTCCCTCCCTCCCTCTCTCTCTTTCCCTCCCTCTCTCCCTCCCTCCCTCATCTTTCTTTCCAGATGCTGCTAAAATTTAAACATGTCTGATAAGAATCTTCTAATTGTTCATAAGTTTTTTCCCTATCTTTTCTCTTACGTTTACCTTTTAATTTTAAAATAGTGGTAGCATTGCGTATCTACTGACATTGCTATGTAACAAATCATCCCAACCTCAGTGGCTTAAACCAAGAACCACTCATTATTTCTCATGAGTTGGAGTCAGCTGGGGATCAGTTGATTAAATCTTGGCTTAACTGGGAGTGACTCTGCTCCAATTATTTCTTATCATCCTTCTGGTATTACCCTGGACAAGTACTTCTAGTGATGGCAGAGAGTAAGTGGAGACACAACAAGGCCTCTTGAAGTCTAGCTTGGGACTTGCATACCATCATTTCTAACTCATTCTATTGGCCAAAAAAAAAAAAAATCATGTGACTGAACCCAAAGGATGGGAAAGTATGCCCCCCTCAGTGGGAGGGTCCTGGAAAACTTACATGGCAAAGGGTGTGAAAATTTGGGGTTAATAATGCAGTCCGTCAAAATGTGGTGTTGTATCAGTATATAGCCTACAACCAGCATTCGGAGCTGAGTTACAACTCAAGTATTTTAATGCATAGCTTTTATATGCATCAAAGATCTTGGACAGCATGGACGCATTCCTCAGAAGTCATTTTATAAGGGTACCAGGAGTATAAGGACCCTAAATCCCTTCAGTTTCGTTAGTATGTATCAAATGTCTTCTTTGTGCCTAACACTATATTAAGTTATGGGGCTTTAGGAACTATAAATCAGCAGTAAACACAGATCATGGATAAGTAATTAGAAGATGGTGTGAGAGTTCTAATAGCTGAAGTATATATTGGGTATATAGGTAGTAACAGAAAGAGGAATAATCATCTCTGCGAAAGACATAGAAAGCTTTGTGGAGGAGATACTCATATTTAATCTTGAAAGATGAATGGCTGGATGCGGTGGCTCATGCCTGTATCTCAGCGCTTCGCGAAGCTGAGGTGGAGGGATTGCTTGAGCCCAGGAGTTTGAGACTAGTCGGCCAACATGGTGAGACTCCATCTCTACAAAAAAAAAAAAAAAAAAAAGTTTAAAAAAAAAGTAGCCAGGGGCAGCAGTGCACGCTTGTAGTCTTAGCTACTCAAGAGGCTGAAGTGGGAGGATCACTTGAGGCTGCAGTGATCGTGCCGCTGCGCTCCAGCCTGGGTGACAGAGCAAGACCCTTTCTCAAAAAAAAAAAATACATCTTAAATGTTGTTGGAGAAGTCAGCATTCCCTGCAGAACAAGTTCAGGGTAAAGAAGTACTAGTTGTAGGAAATATGATGGCAGTCTGTTAACTCTTAGAAATTAAGTACTATAATTAAAATATCTTGTTTCTATCCAGATAATAGAAAAGTCTCCAAGAGCCAGTGAGTAATTTCATATTTTGCTCCTTCTTACATCATTTTCATTGCAGTTCTCAAATGTTGGCATTCATCAGAATCACCTGGAGAACTTGTTGAAACATGGATTGCTGAACCCTACCCCCCACAGTTTCATATTCAGTAGGTCTGGAACAAGACCAGAGAATTTGCATTTTGAACACGTTCTCAGATAATTCTGATGGTGTTGGTCCAAGGGTAACACTGTGAAAACCATTGCTTTATGTATCTGGTAACCTGTAATGTGCTGAGTATATAAAGATGAAAAGAAAGCATCTCTGCCCTAAAATTGTTTATAATAGGGTGGTGGGAGACAGACAAGTAAATGTGTAATGACAGTACAATGGAAAGCATGCTGTGATACGTGGAAGTACGGGTTGCAGTGAGAATACACCAAAGCATCCTGTAACTCAGAATGAGGCCAGAGGCTGCAGGTATGGGTAAGACCCAGCAAAAACCCTTAATCCTGAGCTGAGTTTTTAAAAATTGTCATAAAATAAAAAAGTAGTAACAAATAAAAAAATGACTTTGAATCATGCTTTGCATGAGATTGGTAAATGGATTCCTCTTTTTTTTTTTTTTTTTACAGTCCAGAGGTCTTTTATTTTTTTTTAACACCTATTATGTCATGAATTCATAGGGAATAGGTTCCAGCAGCTCAGGCTCCTTCCCATTGGTTCTCACAAAGTGTGCTTCTCTGGGTGGAGCAGGCTGGCGCTTCAGTTGAACCCAGGTCCTTTTCTCTTTGGCTTCTTTCTTTTTCTGATCATTTTCCTTCACACGTTTTAGGAAGCTATCTCGGCTCTTAGAGTGCTTGATGTGCTCAATACGCACATTAATTCTCTTGGCAAGAATCTTGCCCTTAACTTGTTTGTTTACCACAATGCCCACAGCATACTGGGTAACATTGTAGACTCTTCCAGTTTTGCCATGATAACATTTGTGGGGCATTCCTTTTTGAACAGTACCCATTCCCTTGATGTCTACAATATCTCACCTTTCTTATAGATTCGCATATACGTGGCCAAAGGAACAACTCCATGTTTTCTAAAAGGCCTAGAGAACATATATCGAGTGCCTCTCCTCTTTCCCTTTGTGTTCGTCATTTTGGCAAATTACTGGAAGATGGCGGTTCGGCCGAAGGGGAGTCCTCTTTAATGGATTGCCTTTAAGATCACAATTCTTTAGGAAGCTGTTGCTTGTATAGGTGGGACAACATAACTCTGAATTTGTTATTTTCCAGTCAGAAGGTATCCTTTCCTTTGTTATTTTGCTTTACTACTCTTCAACAATTTTTTAAGAAGCTAGAGAAAGATACTATGTTTATCATGTGTGATTCAACATTTTCACAAAAACTGCTAGAAATTTTATGTATATCAAAATGCAGACAAAACTAGACAAGAACAGGAATAATCACAGCTGGTGAAACAGAGCTAGTATAGGCAGCTTCACCTGGGAATTTAGGTGCTGAGTCCATAGGTTAACAGGATCAGGTATCCATTGCAATTGTAGGTTAGTGTGAGATCATGAGACAAAGTGGCATCTTTGCCTCAAGAACAGCACTGATACAGTGGATAGGTTATGGACCTGGGCAGGACTATAGATAGCTTTCACTTGGACATAATAAGCTGGGTGAGGGGGATTAGGCAGGAATTAATTAGAGGTATACTTGAGGCAGGCTGCTGATTGGTCAGTTCTTTGAGTTATATGCCCAACAAATGGAAGCAAGAACATGACAAATGGCTGGGCTAATTTTGAGAAAGAGATTTACACTCATGAGGTTGCCTTGGCAATAAAAGCATTCTGCCTTTTTTTTTTTAAATTATGAAACGCTTCACGAATTTGCATGTCATTCTTGCACAGGGGCCATGCTAATCTTCTCTGTGTTGTTCCAATTTTTAGTATATGTGCTGCCAAATCGAGCACCATTCTGCCTTTTTAATGAAGCAACCCTGAACTATACTGTCATCACAACCTTTGTTAAAGAGATAACACCTTTGTAGGAATAATGGTCTGTGAGGCTTCTGGCTATTTATTTACAATTTTAAATCAAAAGCATATACCTAAAACCATGTAGAATATTTTATTTTATTTTATTTTATTGAGATGGAGTCCTACTCTGTCACCCAGGCTGGAGTACACTGATGTGATCTTGGTTTACTGCAACTTCCGCCTCACAGGTTCAAGCGATTCTCTTGCCTCAGCCTCCTGAGTAACTGGGATCACAGACATGTGTCACCACAACCAGCTAATTTTTGTGTTTTTAGTAGAGATGGGGTTTCACTATGTTGGCCAGGCTGGTCTTGAACTCCTGACCTCAAGTGGTCCACCTGCCTTGGCCTCCCAAAGTGTTGGGATTACAGGTATGAGCCACCACACCTGGCCTGAATATTTCATTTTAACTGCCTAGTAAAGGGAGCTGAGGTCCAGAAGAAATTATAAATAGAACACTCAAACTTTAAAAGGATGTAGTGCAATATATTTTTATTGAAGATAAATTGATAATGACAATTATTTGTACTCTTTTTTACTTGTCCTTTTATAATATAATTTAATTAACAATGAAATCTTGTAAACTTTTTCTTAGCATACATCTGTGGATGGATATACTGAGCCACACATCCAGCCTACCAAGTCAAGTAGCAGACAGAACATACCCCGGTGTAGAAACTCCATTACGTCAGCAACAGATGAACAGCCTCACATTGGAAATTACCGTTTACAAAAAACAATTGGGAAGGGAAATTTTGCCAAAGTGAAATTGGCAAGACACGTTCTAACTGGTAGAGAGGTAAGTTTGCACAGTGCCTTTTAATATCTGCCTGGACCTCTCTGGAGTCTTGTTAAAGCTTCCCTGTAGCTCTGGTTTGGGAGTTAATGACAGTTTCAATAGGGTAAACACTGGGGTGTATGTGAATGGAACATTAGTAGGTAGAGGTTTATCATGGCATAAAAGTTGACCTTTTAATGTTTAGAAAAGAATCATTCCTACCTGTTAGCATCTCTTATAAATCACTTGTGCTGCAGATGAGCTTTTCCTCAGATTCTGACTTTCATTATATGATTTCCATGAACATTTCTGATTGCCATTGCTGCCCAACCCCCAGGAACAAAAGTTCTTAATGCTTGAGATAAGTTAGGTATAAATATGTAGAAAGTCACCTACTAATTTGTATTTGTTTAGAGACTACATTGAACAAGTATTTCTATACAAGTGATTTTCTCAGGTAATGAGATAATTATAGTTCTAAAATCTCATGTGTTTTAACTTATATGTATTTACATAGTAAGAATTTATATATTTGCGCATATGTGCATTGTGTATATATGTCTCTCTGCTAGGGTTCAAGACTTTATTTGAGTAAATGCATAAGATTTGTATTATATAACGTTTACTGGATCTGATTAGGATATTATAAAAAAAATCTTAATCAGGCCCAATGCAGTGGCTCATGCCTGCAGTCCCAGCACTTTGGGAGGCTGAAGTGGGCGTAATTGCTTGAGGCCAGGAGTTCCAGACCAGCCTGGGCAACATGGTGAAACCCCGGCTCTACAAAAAATACAAAAATTAGCTGGGTGTGGTGGTGTCCCAGCTATTTGAGCGGCTGAGGTGGGAGAATCACTTGAGCCCAGGAGGTCAAGGCTGCAGTGAACTGTGATAGCAGCACTGCACTCCAACCTTGGCAATAGAGTGAGATCCTGTCTCAAAAATCACCACCACCACCAAACAAAAAAACCTCAAGGAAAATATTTTTATTAAGTTTTCACTTTGCTCTGTATATAATATCGTTGTCATTTCCCATTGATTTTGATTCTTTCTGTCTCTTCTGACCCCAGGGGCCAGAGACAGGCTACACTGGGCAGAGCCTTAGATATTCAAGTCCATTTTGTCAGTTTGCTTTAAGTAAGCTTGGGTATCCAATCTCTCTAACAACATAATCGTTTTTATTCATATAATATTTAACTTACTGCAAGTTTGTAAGCCACTTCCCCCATAATTGTTGCTTATCAAGATCATGAGTTAAAGGTTAAGGTACAGGATGATTTTAACTTTAAAGGAGGAAACTTAGAAGAAATAACAAAGCTTTAATTTCATTGGCTCAGGATCAAAAGGTTAAAGACTTGGGTCAATGGAGTATATTCTAAGGCTGCCAAATTATCAAAACGTTGCTATCTGATTATGTGAGCCCCCAAAAAGAGCTAAATTATATCTAGTTACGAATGAAACAAAAGCTGTTTTTTTTTGTAAGTTTTATTCATTAAAATGTGCATTTTTCAAATAGAGTTTAATGATTCTTTTTTTTAGGTTGCTGTGAAAATAATAGACAAAACTCAGCTAAATCCTACCAGTCTACAAAAGGTATTTAATTAATTTAATAATAAGTAATTAGAATGTGACTTTATCATTAATATATGGTGTTCTGTAAAATTAGTCATTTTAAATTTTCTATTAGGTACAATCCTACATTTCATCAATATATGAAGAAAAGACATGATATAAAATGTAATGTTTATGACTTACCAAGTAGTTGCTTGAAAACTGTCTGCTACTTAACTACATGTACCATATGAAAGGAATTTATCTCTTCTATTCAATAGAATACAACCTTGTAAGCATTTAAAATATTCAAATATTTTGAAATATTTTCAAGTATTCAGAATTGACCTCTGAAAATTAGACTTTATTAAATGAGTAATCCATTTACTGATAGTATCTGATTTCTTAACTGTTATATAAAATGGTGGCCTAAGTCATTTAAACTTTTCTGAGTTTTCAGATAAAGTGCAGGGTCCTTGCTGGTAAGCTTCTTAACTATCTAGTTATAAGTTAATATTGTTCATAGTCGAGCTTCCTTTTATTGCTTCATTTGCTGGTCTTCCTTCTTCCACAAGAACTACTAGTCTTTTAGATAGCTCACAGTAAAAGATAAGAATGTTTCATTAAAGGATGAAAATATGAAACAGCATAAAAAGAAAGCAGTTAGGATGGGGATTGCCTTAGCAAGCCAATGCTGTTTCATGTTACTTCATTAATTACTCAAATGGGAAAATTTTCTCAGATGAATATTTTAGTACTTTAAAAATGAAGCAAATGTTTTAACACTTATGCCAAATATGATAAATTTGTATAGAGTGAGAGAATATACATTGTGACTTTTATTAGAATATAATGGGACCATTGTCACATATGTAAATATGACACAAATGAATTTGAATTCCTAAAACAGAAAGAATCTTATAAGAAATTGTTAGTAAGCTGTGTTTACACCTGCTATGATTGTAGCATTAAAATAAAAATTTAGATTTGTGATATCCAAACTTGTCATTTGGCTCAGTGCCAGATTTGTTCTTACAATCTGCCTTTGTACTTAACTGGAAATTCTTTTTAAAATTTGACAACCAGTGTAACTTTTCATAATGCTGATATTTCTGCTCAGTGAGAACATGAAAGCTTTGCTGGATTCTTTTTTCTGTGAATGTGAAATAATGTATTATGGGTCTCTTCTGGGAGAAAGTCTCTTCTTCTAGCACTAATCTTTTTGGTGACCATGATGCATTTGTGTAAGTGACAAAAAGGCATCCTCCCTGAACCAATTAACCACGCAAAGATGCTGTATTTTACTGGGCTGGAATCACAATGGGACATATCTTTGGCCGCCCCTGTGCTAGGAACCCATTTAAAATGCACTGACTATGTAATTGTACACAGTGTCCCTGTCCGTGGCCCATCTAGCTTTTCCACTTTTCCTGGATTTAGCTGTGGATTATTCTGGCAAATTGAGTGATTTTAAGTGGCATCTAGAACTACTCAGGCCTGTTGTGCTAGCTGGAATACACAGTAATGTGACCCCTACTCTGTCTTACCCAAGGTTGTATAAACAAAGTGGTACTTACTGAAATTTGTGAACATGGAACTGAATGTTGCTTTATTTATCTAAATAACTAAAGCATGTAATTGTTGATGTAAGTAATTTCTGTCATAAAATCTACCAATCTTGTTGATAAAGTATTGCTTTTCCAAATAGGCATATAAAAAATGATACAATTTTGTTTTCTTTACCCTGTGAAAATAAAAATAAAGATGAAGACTCACTAAATGTAGCCAGTAAGCTGTGTGTGTGTGATTGTTTTTTAAATAATTTACATGTATGGTCATAGATTTGCGTTTTGTTAAAAGTTTTGAACAAAAAATAACAAGGCTTTATTAATTATCATGTGTTTAGAACATTCAGCATTTGACCTTTCCCATTTAACTGGTAGCATCTTTCAGTCATTCAGACCTAAAAAATAAGTAATAGAATGTAAAACAATCCATGTTTCCCTACCATTGAAAAAAATAGTAAAATTTGCTTCCATGTCTTAGGTATGCTCATTAAAAGGCAGATAATTACCACACATTTATATGAAATAAGGATTCATTGTAATCTCACTTCTAGAATTATTTGGCTAAATTTGTTCTAGTTTGATCTGAATTTAAGCTGATCCCTCTCCTTTATCCTCTTCTGTGTATAAGATATTTATAGGAATTATTGCCTTCCTTTGCAAACATCAATGATAGATAAAAGATTCTAAACTTGATACACCAACTACTTAAAACTGCCAAAATATACTCCTTAAAAGTGGTTTTGAGAATTGTTAAGGACCTTTGGCTTCAATGTTTTTCCCATAATATGCTCATATTATTTTTGTTAAATATTTTAAATTAATGGAATTCAATTTAATGAATTTTCATAGTTAAAAAGTATTTAAGGTAGATGCTAGTTTTAGTTCTTCCTCTTCAAAGCATGAGTCCTACCTCATATAGTAATGTATTTTAGAAGAGGGTCCATGAACCATACTAGTGATTTCTGGGGTTCTTTTTTTTTTGAGACAGAGTCTTGCTCTGTCACCCAGATTGGAGTGCAGTGGCTCGATCTTGACTCACTGCAGTCTCCACTCCCTGGGTTCAAGCGATTCTTCTGCCTCAACCAGCTGAGTAGTTGGGACTCACAGGTGCATGCCACCACACCTGGCTAATTTTTTTTTTTTTTGTATTTTTAGTAGAGACTGGGTTTCACCATGTTGGCCAGCATAATTTTGATCTCCTGACCTTTGTTCACCCACCTGGGTCTCCCAAAGTGCTGGGATTACAGACATGAGCCACCGTGCCTGGCCTCCTGGGGTTCTTTTAAGCAGCCTCCTAATGTTGAAGGAAAAGCAAACCAATGAAACAATATTTTTAATTGTTCATAAATTTGAAATGTTGTAAGGTTATCATTTTCTCAGAAATATCACTAGTTTTGAAACTCAGACACGTCAATTTATGGAAAGATGACAAAGTTTGTGTCAGTCTATCTCAGCTTACAGTCACCAGGGTGCAGTTTATCTCTGCTAACATTTTTGTATCTTCTGTGTATTGTTTATTAATTTACATTTTCTATTGTTTTACTATGTTACATTATGTTCCAAATTCACAAAAGTGGTTAAGTGGTTCAGAAGTGATTTCCTAAGTAGTGAAACCTGTAATGAAAAGAAAAACAAGACTTAATACAACTCAGAATATGTCATTTTATAAAAGATGACTGCTGCATTAAAGTTATGTGGAATGTGAATCCCTTGTTAGGACAGGGATTTTACACAAACAGGAAAAAATTTAAAAATTTAAATAATTGAATTCTGACAATTAGACTTTATTAAATGAATAATCAATTTACCACTCATGACTGGTCTGTTATCTGTTATAGAAAATGTTGTCAAATGGTGGCCTAAGCCATTTAAACTTTTGTGAGCTTTCGAATAAAGCCCAAAGACCTCTCCAGAACATCTGCAAAATAATCTTTGTCATGTTGAATAATTTGGTAACTAAAGGTAGAGAGGAGAACAGAACCATGGGAGCAATATTCAGAATTCAATATGTTTTAGCAAATTATCAGAAACCAAACTTGTAAAACCAATCACAAAATTATTGAAAAATATTTTTATCAAAGAGAGAGCAGAAGAAGTTCTTTGGAAATAATCCTTAAACAAATGCCACTGTTGGATGTATGTTGAAATATCACCTCCTCTCACTTATACATGCTATATAGCCTATTTCACTTTATAGCTGAACAGAATCACTTATGTGCTGAGTAATTCTTTCATGCAGTTCTTGTCACATGTGTGTGGGTTAATTTAAGGAACAATTTGGCCAATTCTTACATGGGCTAACAAAAGCCTAAGTGATAAGAGAATTCCTATTTTGTAAAATGGTATGTAGACTGCATAAGTTATCTTTTAATTAATAATGATGAAATACCTCTAGAGCTTTTTTGAGGGTTAAAGGTAGGGATAATTCTGCAAGGAACGATACTGCCATGTGAATAAATTAAAATTATGCCTAATACCCAGTTACCCACTATTTCATTCTCCATGAAATTCATGATCAGCAGCATATTTCTAATTTTGATTTCGTTTTGGACAAAATACTGAAAACAGGGCTTAACATAAAATCATATGAAGAATTGGTGGGAAGTATACTTTTCACACTGAAATACTAGGATTTTGAGGGAAAAGCTGTTTAAACAAGTTTTTTTAAAGGTGGTACCAATAATATCAATATTTAACTAAAATATCAACAGTTTAAATGTTGAGGATGTGATCACCAGATTTGTTGAGAAGAACAAACTGCAGTTTACTGACCAAAAATCTGACTTTTCTAAGCCTTGTTAGCTCTATTTGATTACTGGAGAAAGGACTCAATGACATATGATTGGGCATGTTTAACATACAGATGTGCATCCAAATATGAAAAATACCTTCCAGAGCAAGCATATCCAAAGAGTATATTAAAAATCTATTTGCTAATATCTTTCAAATTAAAAACTTCCAGTCTTTCACATTTTGAGTGTAATAAGCTCAACAACGTAGAATTTGACAGCCATACATAATCTTCTGGGAGAAATACCTCTTTAAGGTTAGATTCAGTAATCACTCTGAATGTCGTGAGAATTATCTGAAACATTACCTAATGCTTATTCATTTTTCCAGTCAATCTGTGATTGTGACTTGGGAATTTTCTTTTTAGTCTTGCTGATTTTATTTCTTATATCTCTTTTGAAAACATCTGCTTTTATCTTTCTCCATCACGACCAGTTTAGACAAAGTCACTTTATCTTCTTCTAGCCTTCTAACTGTATCCACTTTACATACACACACACAACACACACACACACACACACACACACATACACACACACACACGCACACACACATGCACACAGAGAGAGAGAGTTTAAAAAGTAATACATAGAGTTTAAAAGTCATCAAGGATGCAAAATACATCTGTGAATATGCTATCCCTTTGTTGAAATATTTAGATGGCATTTTATTGTTTGTAGTCCAAAAATCAAATTCATTAACATGGCATAAAGGTCTTACCTTCCTTTTTCACCTCATGGACCATGAATTCCCCATAGTTTTTCCTCACGCTCCTCATCCTCGACTCCTGCAGCCTTAGTGATTTTCATCTGCTCCTATTCATACTCTTTATTCCAGTCACCAGGCCCTTTCAACTTTCTCCCACCTTCTGGGTAAGTCTTATCTCCCCTCTTCCCTTAATTTTAGTCCTTACTCATTCCTCCCATTTCAGCCTAGAGTCACTTCTTCAGGGAAACCTTTTCTATTCCCCTTAACGGTGTTAAATCCACTTAACCTCCATAAAATCAAGCACTCATAACCAAGGATTGTTTATAAATAACACTTTTGTTTTTATTTGTTTTGGTTTTGGTAGTCATTTTGTTGATTTGTTTGTTGTTGCTTTTTGTTTTTGATGTTTTGTTTTGATGCCTGTATTCTTCCTCTAACTCAAAAACCTCTATTCTAATTGCTTGGTTTTTAATAGCTGCAAAGCATCTGTTTCTACGTTCTCAAGAAGCTACTTAAGATATACTGAAGTCAATGTGGAAGAATTTTCTCTTGAGGGAAATGGAGGAGGCTAAGAGTCTTTAAATCACCTATGAAGTTTAGACTAACCATCTAGCTGTTTTAAAAGTAATAGTCTTATTTAGTTATTTTAAGAGTCATATTTTCATGTTTTTCTAAGCTTGGCAGTTTGTTGATGTAATAAACTATTTTTAATTTTTGGATGGGAACTTCAAAATGTCTTTCCCATTTTAAAAAAGTTGCTTTCTCATGATATTTATTTTTTGCACAAAAATGTTTTGTTCTAATCTTGTTTTTAAAGAAATAAAACATCACAGATACAGTTGAAGCCCCATATTTCTTGGTTCCAGTCTTGTCTTTTCCTACCTAGAGATAGCTACTATTCTGAATTTGGTCTTTCTTATTCCCATTCAAATTTTTAAAAACTTTTTTTTTTTACATATGATTGTTTGTACTTAAAATACAGTATATTAGTTATTTTAAAATTTCCTTTCTAGAATCAGATTTTTTCACTTAACATTGTCTTATGGTTTATTCATGCTAGCTATATAGTCTTATTTATTTTGAGATGGAGTTTCCCTCTTGTTGCCCAGGCTGGAGTGCAATGGCACGATCTCAACTCACTGCAACCTCCACCTCCCAGGTTCAGGTGATTCTCAGCCTCCCAAGTAGCTAGGATTACAGGCGCCCAATACCACACCCAGCTAATATGTTGCATGTTTAGCAGAGATGGGGTTTCACCATGTTGGCCAGGCTGATCTCAAACTCCTGACCTCAGGTAATCCACTCACCTTGGCTTCTGAATGTGCTGGGATTACAGGTGTGAACCGCCGGGCTCCGCTGTGCTCCACCTTGTTCATTTATTTTTTACTACTATTGTTGGATCCCATTGTATGAATATACCATACATGGCTTATCCATTTTCTTCTTCATATACTACCTCTACTTATTTTCCTGTTAGTGGATTTTATTTTGTTAACTATTTATTTTTACTGTACAGATAATGAATGACTATTATTGTGTATTTTTTTTTTCAGAAGATGTATAGAGGGATATCTCTCTCCCAGTAGGATTGCTGGGTTGAAGGGCATGCATAGGGTCAACTTTACTAGATAATGTCAAATTACTCTCCAATGTAGTTGTACCAATTTCTACTTAAGCCAACACTGTAAGAGATTTGCTGTTGCTCTGCATTCTTGCCAACACTTTATGTTAGCATGTTTAAAAATTTTTGCCAACCTTTATGGGTGTGAAGTTGTATCTAGTTTTAATTTTAATTTCCATGATTTCTAATGAGATTGGCCATCTTTTCAAATTTAGTCTACTTTTAATATCTTCTTTCTGAAATTATTTAACTTCATATCTCCAACAATTACTTTTGCTGATTACTGACTTATACCCAGAGCTGTGCAGGAACTTAGGAGAGATTCAAGTTATATGAAATTGATACTAGTTCATAAGAAATTATAAGATTTATAATCTCCTTTTAAGAATCTTACAATCTACCTATGTGAAGACAAAACTTTGGGAAACTGACGCAGGCTGTCATTTATAGAATATTTCCTTCTAATGAATAATTGGCTGTAAGTTATCAAGTTTATAAAGAAATACTGAATAATCATTTTACTGTTTTAGTTATAAATCATCTAATATATATTCAGATCTCTTTCTGTGCTTCTATTCAGGAAACCTTAAGAAATTAGCTTAAATTGTTGTAGTGCTGCTAGTAATAATTTTATAAAATACTTGATATCTCAATGAGGTGTCTAAAAGCAAAAAAAGAAATGACATGATGATCCTACAATTTAAAAAGCTGAAAGTTTAATCTGTAGGATTCTGTTAACATAGATAAAAAATATATATACATAATCCCTCAATAAATGACACTTCTGAGATAGTCTAGACAAGAACCTGGCAGTCTCTTGGAACTGCATGTCACCTGCAGGGTAAAACTGCACCCACACTTTACATTAATAGGCCAGTAAACTGTCAAAAATACAGATAGAATTTTTATAAAGATTGCAATGAAGGCAAAGAAGGGTTCCTATCCCTCCGAAAACCGCAATCAAAGGAAAATCCTTGAAGGGCAAAGAAGGCTGTGTTGAAAGACACATGATCTGTATGCCAGCCTTCTAGCCCAGTTTACTATAACTCTAAAGACAGCCTGGAAGAGCTCTCTCAGGAGGAGCAAGCTCAAGCACTGCCTTTGTTAAGTTCCCAGTGACCACCGTGTCCTCCATCTGCCTCAAGATCATGCAAACAATGCAGAAGTCCCATGACACTGATGAGATGAAGGGCAACTTCGTCAGACCAGTGAGCAGGTCTGATGGAGAGATGACCATGTGCATTTGCCTGGCCCCTGACTATGACACTTTGGATGTAACTAGAATGACTATTGTCTAAGCCATGTCCAGTTGACTAGTTCCAAAAATAACAGACTTTTTCATCATCACAAAAAGAGTACAAGCAGAGGAATGGAAGAGATAGGAAGGAAAAAGAGTAGTTGAGAAAAGGAAAATGCACATAATTGAGGCAAATATTGATGGACACTAACGAAGTTTGGCTCATCCTGACCTAAGCTCTAGCCAGGAAAGACCCAATTGAAGAGTAAATATCTCCAAAGAATTGAAGATTTTTAACTAACTTTAGTTATCTGGAACAAAGCCAAGAGCCAAGAAAGAAACAATAAAGGCCTCTGAACAACTAGTATAGCTGTGACATAGAAGACACATCTCGGGCTTTCACTCCTGGCTTATTGCCCGAATTTGACACACAATTCTAGCAATGTCTGGCCTCAATTTCCAGCCCACAGCAAACCTGAAACAGTTAAGTTTGAAGGGGAATAGTAAATTCAGAGTTCTCTTACTAAATTTACATTTGCTAGCAACATTGTGACATGACAATTTGAAAATGAGAAAGAAAAAGAACTGAAAATTAAAATCAGAAACTCAAATAGTAGCATGGCACTAATATCCTTAAAAATACCTTATTTTCCATACTTATACCTGGAGCATATGACACATACAGTAATTAACTTTTTAAAGAAAAACTCTCTGTTTCAGAGCCAACTTATTTTCATGGTCTAAATGTCCACTCAGCTCTCTCCATTTACCCAAAGAAGTGATAAGATTGGCACCCTTGCTGGTGAGGATCTGCTCTGGGTTAAAAGATCACATATGTATATGTGGCTCTGCCTCTCCCTGTCCGTGCTTCCTTTTACCTCATGCAGCTCATGCAGAAAACTCTGCCATTAGCTTCAGTCTCTTCTTTCATGCAGCCAACTGGAAAATAAAGAGTTAGGCAGGAATTGAGGGGGAGTCCTGAAGAGGAAGAGATATCTTAGACCTTTGTTGAACCCATGTGGTTCTTTTCAGTTGGCCAAAATTCTCTAGATTTGGAGGATTATCTTATTAGTCTACTAGTCCGGCCATCACAAAATACCACAGACTGGGTGACTTAAACAACAGACATTTTCTCACCTTTCTAGAGTCTGGAAATTGAAGATGAAGGTATAGGCAGATTTGGTTTCTCCTGAAGTCTTTCTCCTTGGCATGCACATGACCAGTTCATCCCTGACATTTCTTCTTCTTAGAAGGACACCAGTCATATTGGATTGGAACCCCACCCTTCTGATCTCATTTAACCTTAATTAGCTCCTTGAAGTCCCTGTCTCCAAGTAGTCACACTAGGCATTAGGGATTCAACATGAATTCAGTGGGGGACACAGTTCATTTCATAACAGTTAGGGATCCAAATTCAGCTGACATTTCAAGTGCTTCTTCGGGAGGAGAGATGATTGATGGGGTAGGAATCTGGTATTCCATTATCCTTACTCAATATACCATGTAAAACATCCTAATACTCCTAACAACAACCATTCTTCCACAACTGCCTATCATTTTTAGTCATCACACACCCACACCCACACACGTCGTCTTGTTATTTGTGTTATTTTCTCTCTCCTTGTGCAAAACTGCTGAAGGAGAGGAAACTAAGGATTGAACAGTATACTCAAGACATCTTTGAGATGTAGGAACCCAATGACTGTGTATTGTTGTTTTAATTGGAATTAAAAATTCCAGTTAAAGTTCTGATTAGAACTTTGGCTCTGTCTACAACTCTTTTTCTTGCTTCGTCTCCAGATGGAAGTGGAGTGGCCTTCTGTTTAGGTGCTGTTTTTGTTAGATGCCCCAGTTTTCACAAAATGGTTTTAATCTTATCCCTCAGCTCATCTCTGTTCTTTGTAGAACAGAATAACTACACTCCAGGTACCAGTCAGGGATTAAATTTATGAATTCATTGCAGTCAAAAGCTCAACTTATGAAATAATTAAATACACAACAACAACAAAAAACCACCCCAGTACTTTTGGAGGAATAGCTGAAGAATATGCTGCCTGTCTATTTCTTTAGATTAGTTGTTCTGAATCATGGAGCTGCCAGGAAACATCAGTGTTTCCATTAGTTTTAAGATATGTCCCAGTTGATTCTAAGAGAAAACTACCAAATTTCATAAAAATTAACTGAAGTAAATTCAAGATTGTTCATATAACAGTGTTGTCCTCAGTATTTTGTAATTTGATGTGCTTTTTCAAGACAAGAGGAAGAAGAGGAGTTAGAATTCAGAAACCAGCGTGACTTAGGTTGTAGCTTAATGGGCCACACTTCCTAGTACACAGGAGATGCCTATACCAATTAGAGAGTAAAGTAAAACCCCTCTTTTGTAGTGCAATAAGGAACTGATAATTGAAAAAAGCAGGTTAAAGTGAGGAATTTGTAAAAATTACATAAACATTTAGCACTTCAATTATACACACTCATGTATATCCCTTGATTAATCTTTTCATGTAGGGCCAAAGCTGTTTTTTTTTTTTGTTTGGGTCTGCCGATTGTCATTCTGCTTTATTTACCTTGTACAGATCACACTCATAAACTCATAATACACTTCCTACTATTTCCAGTTTTGTTTTGTTTTAACTAATGAGAGAATCGAGTGATACTCAGAGAGCAGTCTGAGAGTAGAAGACTAGATTTTACTTTAATCTTTTGCATTTATCTTGCTCACACCTAGTTGGACAGCAGTCTAGCACCTTTTATCTAGTATTTCCGAAGTATTCAATTTGGTTTGTTTTGTTAAACGACAGACATGTACTTCATTGGTTTATGTAAAAATTTGTATTAGATATACTTTGAGACAACCCCCATGATTCCTGCCTTCTGGTGTTCACACTTTTGCATGATCCCTTCCCCTTGATTGTGAACAGAACCTATGACTTGCTTCTAACCAATGCGATAGAGAAAAGGTGATGGAATTTCACTCTTGTGATTACATTATATTATATAAGACTGTCTTGCTAGCAGACTTGCTCTAGAGACTATACTTGCTGTCATGAGAAAGTAAATGGCCATGTTGGAGAAGTCCACTTGGCAAAGACCTATGGACAGTCTCTAAGAGATAAGGGTGGCCCCTAGCTGACAGCCACCAAGAAGCCAGGGTCCTCAGTACTAACGGCTAAAAAGAAATGAATTCCGCCAGTAACCTGGGTTAGCTCAGAAGTAGATTCTTCCCTAGTCAGGTATACAGATGAGAACCATCCTGGACGACACCTTGACTGCAGCTTTATGAGACCTGAGCAGAGCACCCAGTTAAGTCATGCTTGGAATACTGAGCCACAGAAACTTTGAGGCAACAAATGTGTGTTGTTGTAAGTTGCTAGAGTATGGCACTTCATTACTCATCGATAGGAAACTAATAAACTACTTCTAGTTGTAACTGCAACTGGCAAACATGTTTGGGACTAGATAGCCTCTGGTAAGCATGATGCTCAACTTCTTGTAGTGTAAGGCTGCAGGGAGCACCACTAGCCAAGAGCATTATGGGTGCACAGATGTCACTCACCGTGTGTTGCAGAGGGAACGCAAAGCAAAGGTTGATCTGGCAGGTTAGTTAAGTAGACACCAGTTACAAAGACTTCTGACATACTAAAGTGCTGAGTTGTGATTTTTTAGTCATTTCCTACAGCTTAACAAATAAATAAAATTTTAACAAAAAGGAAGAATAGATGAAGAAAGTAGAAGTGGTCATTTATTTAGATATCATATATGAGTGTAGGAGAACAAGATTGATGTCAGGGACTTTTCTGTTAGAGGTACATAATAATGATAATACAGATAAATTACAAATGAAACATAATACTGCTGCTTACATTAATAACAAGTTCATAAACTTTAAAATCTATGTCTTATAGCAAAACCAAAATAAGTACTGTTTGTGTTTATTCTTTATAATACATTCTTGAAGGTTCTGGAGAAAAACAATACTTTAAAAAAACAATGTTCAATTTTAAAAATTACCTTAGTTACACTTAAGCATTTTTTCCCATAAAATGACTTTAAAATGTTTAAATGGCTGATTTTGCTACTCACTGCTTATAAATGAGTTTTTGAAAGTCATCAAATAATAAGCTACTGTATTTGACTTGACTTTCTGGAAAAAAATTACTTGGTTACATTAAAACCTAGAATAATCAGATTTATGAATTTTTATTTTATAGCTATATGTGAATCTTGTCTGCTAATGTTATGTGTGAATTTCATCTGCTCATGTGCCACAGTAAGAAAAAAAAATAGTTTGAAATAAGAAGTCTAGATCCTCTACAAATCTAACCCACAGAACCCCACCCCTGTTGTCAGCCTGGGAGTCTCTGGGCAGTGGTCACCTGATGAGGTGCCCCTTGGTTTCTCCTTGGGGTTCTCAGGGAGGTGAATCTGGGATGGGTTAGGTAGGCAGAGAGGAGGCTCAGGTGGTTCTGAGGGGACTACCTGTCCAGACCAAGGGACCCCATGGAGCTCCATTTTTGCTGTCAGTCCTGGGTAGGCCCAGGCAGCAGTGGCATCCTTTCTGTGTCAGAGTGAGAGGGCCCCTCAGCCCTCACTCTGGATATTCACCCAGATTCCAGGCACAGTCCCCCTCTGCTGACCTGAGGGCATGCCACTCAGACCAAGGCCCACACCTCCCTGAGACCCTTGAGGAGGAAGTAAGGGAATATGACTTCTGGCTCCCTCTGCCTGGGACCTCCAAGACTGCTCATGGTAAGGACCCTTTCTCTGATGTGACAAACTAGAATCAACAAAATATTTGATGAAGATTCTACGCTTCCGACTGTGCACAGGCATCTGGTATTATTGAGGATTGGAGCAGGCTTCTCAAAAATTGGCTTGAAAAGGCTTGAAAATGAACAACTCGATTAACACGTAGGTGAAGGATAAGAACAGGCAACTGATCAAAAGAAATCATACAGATGGCAAATAAGCATATGAAAAGATATTCCACATCATATGTCATCAGAGAAATGATATTTAAAACAATAATGAGATACTGCTACATACCTGTTAGAATGGCGAAAGTCCAAAACACTGACAGCACCAAATGCTGACAAGGTCGTGGAGCAACAGGAACTCTCATTTGTTGCTGGTGGAGATGCAAATGGTACAGCCACTTTGGAAGAGAGTTTGGCAGTTTCTTACAAAACCATGCATATCTTACCATACCATCCAGCAGTTGCACTCCTTGGCATTTACCCAAGGAAGCTGAAAACTTATGTCCACACAGAAACCTGCACGTGGATGTTTATAGCAGCTTTAGTCACAATGGTCAAAACTTGGAAGCAACCAAGATGTCTTTCAGTAGGTGAATGGATGAATAACCTGTGGTACATCCAGACAGAATATAATTTAGCACTAAAAGGAAAGGAGCTATCAAGCTATGAAAAGACTTGAAGGAATCTTAAATGCATATTACGAAGTAAAAGGAGCCAATCTGAAAAGGCTACATGCTGTATAATTTCAAGTATATGACATTCTGGAAAAGGCAAAACTGGAGACAATAAAAAGATAATGGTTGCCAGAGGTTAGAGAAAAGGGAGGTATGAATAGGTGGAACACATGATTTTCAGAGCAGTATTAGTATTAGTCTGTGTAATACTAAAATGATGGGTGTGTGTCTAAACCCATAGAATGTATGGTAGTAGCAAGAGTGAACTGTAATGTAAACTGTGAACTTCCAGTGATAATGATGTGTCAATGTAGGTTCATTGATTATAACAAATGTACCTCTCTAGTTTGGGATGCTGATGGTGGGGGAGCCTCTGCATATGTGGGGGACAGGGGAGTATATGGTAACTCTTTGTACCTCTTGCTCAATTTTTCTGTGAACCTAAAACTGCTATAAAAATAAAGTCTATTATGTGTATGTGTATTATAGATATGTATATATATGTATATGCATATAAAATGACTTCTGATGCTACTTTCTGTGACTCTTCCTGGTTCACATACCTAAGTAAAGCAATTCGGTCAATGAATGCAGTGTCCTTCTGTGGGTCAGATGCTCAGTTTTGACAAGCACTCAGTAGCATGCTAATAGCTAATAGCTTTTTAAAACCTGTTAGCCCAGTTTGGGAGGCGAAGAGTCCAAAACTCTGAGGAATGCTTCTGGGTAAAGGCTGACTCCCATTGTCCAAAGCTTCAAATTGCAAAATCATCAGTTACAGTGACTTGGGGCTCAAAGGGGTCATTAGTTAGGACTGTGGAGCACAAAGGCAGAGCAGGTGAGGCTCAGAGTAGGCACTTGAGAGTCATGAGATAGGGCTGGAGAGGTAAATAGGATCTTGATTTTTTCCAGAGTCTGGTAGCCAGTGTTCAAGATAGGGGTTTTGTTCTAATGGCATTGAGAAACCACCAGTGAATGTTAAGTAGTAGATAACAGATTGGAGGGTGGGGAGGGTAAAAAGATGTGTGGATAACGGCTTAGAGGAGGGGAAGGATAGAAGAGTCAGAGTGGGTGTACCCAGACCAGTGAAATTCAGTGTGACAATGGTGTCAGTATGGCTGGGTAGACATTGATGGGTTTGAGATAAATTGTGGAGGTAGAGTAAAAATATCTTAGTGATGCATCTGATTTAGAAATTTTGTGAGAGAGTGTTGTTAAGGATGATCCTAAAGTTTCAGTCATTAGGGTGCTCAACAGATCTATGGAGCTAGAGAAAACCAGTACCAAATTTGGTGTGAGAAATCAAGTATTGGGTTTGAATTTCTGTGAGACAGCCAAGTGAAAATACTGAGTAGGTATATATGGATTGGATATAAATGTTGAGATGAGAAAGTTAAATTTAGCAGTCAGCAACAAATCAATGATATTTGAGGCCATGATAACTCATTAGGAGAAACATGTAGAGTGAGAAGATAAAGGGGGCTAAGGCTGAATCCTGAGGAGCTCCATGTTTAAAGGTTGAGTAGAGGGGGAGAGAATTTAGCAGAAAGACTGAGAGGGGCCATTCAGGCAGGAGGAAGATGTGTTGTCAAAGCCAGAGCAGGAGGTGATCTCAAGTGTACTGAAGACTGTGTACTGAGGTTAACCTGCATGCTGTTTGTCCCAAATTTGACATGAGAATGTGTTTCACAGTTACAGAAAGTACTTGTCTTGAACATGAATGAATCTGCCTTTATATTTTATTTACTGATATGTGACTTTTAATTATTAAAGTTATAAGTATCATGGACTTTATAAAAATTTATTTGTATGAACATACATGTATGCACACATACAGACTCCCTAGGTTTTGTCTAGGAATTATTGAGAATAGCTAGGGAAAGCAAGCTTTTTTGTAGCAGTTAAGCTGTAAGTCATTTTGTTTTAATTGGGGTGAATGTTTATTGAAGCATTTTTGCACATTATATTTCTTTCCTTAAGTTGTGGTAAAATATGCCTAACAAAATTTACCGTTTTAACCTTTTTTTTTTTTTTTGAGATGGAATCTCGTTCTGTCACCCAGGCTGGAGTGCAGTGGCATGATCTTGACTCACTGCAACCTCCGCCTTCCAGGTTGAAGCGATTCTTCTGCCTCAGCCTCCCAGCTAGTCCTGGGACTACAGGTGCATGCCACCACATCTAGCTGATGTTTTGTATTTTTAGTAGAGACAGGGTTTCACCACGTTAGTCAGGATGGTCTTGATCTCCTGACCTTGTGATCCACCCACCTTGTCCTTCCAAAGTGCTGGGATTACAGGCATGAGCCACCGTGCCTGGCCTAACCGTTTTAAGTATACAATTCAGTGGCATTAAGGTACATTTACATTGTTGTTCAAACATCACCGTCAAATTCAGGAATGTTTTTCGTCTTCCAAAACAAAAACTCTGTTCTTATTAAACAGTAACCCGTGCAATACCCCATCCTTCCAGTCCCTGGCAACCATCTTCCTACTTTACATCTCTATGAATTTGACTACTCCACTCTAGGTAGCTTATATAAGTATAATCATACAGTGTTTGCCCTTTTGTGACTGACTTATTTCACTTAGCATACTGTCCTTAAGGTTTATCCCTGTTGTAGCACATGTCAGAATTTCCTTCCTTTTTAAGGCTGAGTGATATTCCATTGTTGGTATAGACCACATTTTGTTTATCTCTTCATCTGTTGATAGACTCTGGTTGCGGGGCTATTGTGAATAATGCTACTATGAACATGGGTGTACTAGTGTCTGCTTGAGTCACTGCTTTCAGTTCTTTGGGTATATGACATATGCCCAGAAGTGGAATTGCTAAATCATGTGGTAATTCTATTTTTAATTTCTTTAGGAACTGCTATTTTTTTTTCATGGAGGCTCTATCATTTGTCATTCCCATCAACACTGCAGAAGTGTTCCAGTTTCTCCACATCCCGGCAACATTTGCTATTTTCTGGGCAGAGTAGGGGGTTGGTTTTGATAGTAGTCATCCTAATAGTTGTGCGGTAGTACCTCTTTGTGGCTTTGATTTATATTTCCATATGATTAATAATGTTCAACATCTTTTTGTGTTCTTTTGGCCATTGTCTATCTTCGCTTGAGAAATATCCCCTCTTGAAAGCAGTAACTTTAGATTTTATTTGATAAAGTGCATATGTCTTAATATAACTTTCCGAATATCACCGATTTTTGGTTCTCCTATTGAACAAATTGCTTTATTTGGAATCTAACACATACTCAAAGACACAGAGAAAATAGTACCAAATTATGCTTTTGAAAAATACACCCTATATTGTTTAAAAAGTAAAATGAAAGGAGGGAAATTTAAATACTCATTTTTCAAGTCACTTGTCATTTTGTTTTTATATGAATTAGTAAATGTATTTTTATTATTATTTAATGTTATTCTACAAATCTACCTAAAAATCTTACTGAATCTTTCATTAAAATGTTTGATCATTCAGTAGAGAGACTTTAGAGTCAAACCCCTAAGGAAGGTGGTTTCTGGGAAAAGATCATGTGAAGGACCATTTAGTTCCATTTTCACAGTGTTTTTCTTTTGTTGCTTTTCATAAGGAGTAGTTGAATAATTTGTAAGTTTTATTGTGTATAATGTATTCACACCACACACACAGAGATCATTAGAGTTCATCTACTTAAAATTCTTTTAGAAACCACATCACAGCGAAGTTAATGTCGCAGTCTAAGTTAACATAGCTAGAGTTGGGACTGAGAAAATACTTTGTTTTAGTTCATTTACAGAATCCTGTAGCATTTTATAAGCAGATTAATTTCTTCAAATAAATATTTTAATTGGCTCTCTGCTTGCTTGTTTTTTTTTAACAGAAATATATCTACCTGTTTTCTTTAACAGTTATTTCGAGAAGTTCGAATAATGAAGATACTGAATCATCCTAATATAGGTATGAAATATATATATGTATTATTAGCAATGAAGTATTTTCCTTAATTTGAGGGTATTTGAAAAGACACAATGTTAAGGATAGTTTATATAAGCAGAAGAAAAGTGATAACCTGAGTGATAACCCAGGAAAGTGATACTTTGGGTAAAAATAGATTACAAAGAAGTTAACTGGAGGCTACAGATTGCTGTTTTCTGCTACCTTGCTATCTTCTGCTCTCCACTAAAATAGTTGATATGATTCAGTGTTAATGCATACAATTTTTTTTTTAATTTCCTTATTAAGTGTCTCTAAATTAAAAAAAAAACAAACGTTTCTCTGGCTGGGCATGGTGGCTCATGCCTGTAATTCCAGCACTTTGGGAGGCTGAGGCAGTTGAATTGCCTGAAGTCGGGAGTTCAAGACCAGCCTGGGCAACATGGCAAAACCCTATCTCTACAAGAAAATACAAAAATTAGCTAGGCGTGATGGTGCACACCTGTACCAGCTACTCAGTGGGAAAAATTGCTTGAGCCTGGGAGGTGGAGGTTGCATCGAGCCAAGATCATGCCACTGCACTCCAGCCTGGGTAACTGAGTGAGACCCTGTCTCAAAAAAAAAAAAAAAAAAATTGTCTTTAAGTAGAGATTGCAGGTCATTTAGGTATTTATAAAAAATGACTTTCAGGTATTTTGATACTGTGCACTTCGGTTTGGTCATAGTTTACAGGCAAAATAACTTCATTTTAAAGAAAATAAGAAGTTGATTTCAGTTTTAGTAAAACTTTTCAGTAAGTTCTGATTTTTCTGCATCTTTGCAAATAAACTTATTGATTAGATATATTATATGAAATCATTTGATTGTGAGAAGCAAAACAAAGTATTTTTAAAAATTTGGTTTTATAAACCCTTGTGTTTTTTGGCACATTTAAAAATCTTATATAGTTGTTAAAGTACTTATTCGGGGTGAATATTTCAACTACATAAATTTGATACTTTAGTAGTTTTTCTAACCAAAAACTTTTATAATGTCACAGAAATACATAATTTCTTTTGTTTCTGCACCAAAAACTATTTAACATTTTATAATGGCTCACTGTAATATAACATAGTCTCCTTTTAAACTTCAGTTTAAATTCTATTTTTCTGATTTTAAGAGTTCTTTTTATAACCTTATTCTAATTTGAAAAATAATGGCTTCTTAATTCCAGAAACTTAACTTTTTCAGCTAAAGAAGTTGGTTCTAAATCACTTTGTGGTAAATAGTTTTCTGTCATAGAAGTAATAATCTCAGAGAGACTTTTTGAACTTAAAATTGTGATTAATAATGTTTAGTAAATAGTCAAAGTTTTCACTAGTTTAGTACTACCTTAGATTTTCTTAAAACCTTCAATCTGTGCTAACAGTTATAAAGTTATATCTCTAATTTTTTTTTCAGTAAAATTGTTTGAAGTTATTGAAACAGAGAAGACTCTCTATTTAGTCATGGAATACGCAAGTGGGGGTAAGAATGAGGGTGATTGAAAAGTTTTCTTTGCTGAGACATACAGAATTATTAATACCTAAGGGTTCATTCTGACATTTTTATGTTTTCAATGTTGTTAATGAATCTATTGTTTTATTTAAATGCCTTTAAATTACATCTTAAGGAAAATTCATTGTTTACTTTTAAGTCCTTTTGATCCTACATTATAAATAGAATTTTTGGCTTATTTACAATTTACTTAGGGACAATTTTTTGAGTGTTAAATTTGTTTTGTCATCTTACAAATGTATTGATTCTTACCTAAATTTTATCATAACAATATATCGTATCATGATTAGAAACTTTGGCTATCAGCAGGGAATCTCAAGTGCAAAATGTATTTAATAAAATCTATAATAGAAGCTTATTCTAGGCCAGGTGTTTATTTCACTGATTGTTCACATATGACAGATTCTCAATATACATATATTTTCAAGATAATTCATAAAATGAAGCAAATGTTTCAATTTAAACAAGTATTGATCTATACATTTTATGTGTTAGAGGACTGAGTTGACAGAGATAGTAAGATGTATTTGTAGTACAATATCATGTATATTTTGACTATCATGGTGTCAAAAATAGGAATGATTTTTAAACACTGATATGTAATAGAAAATCACCTTAATCTCCTGCACTTTCCCTTAA
The DNA here is from genome assembly GCA_036589455.1 of Ateles fusciceps. Lineage (NCBI taxonomy): Eukaryota > Metazoa > Chordata > Mammalia > Primates > Atelidae > Ateles > Ateles fusciceps. The sequence continues at coordinate 10,172,863 of JAZHEH010001979.1, forward strand.
ATGAGAAATGCATCAGCTCAAAATCACTTTTCTATTAGACTTAGGACTTCACTTTCTCAGAAATAGGTTGAAGATTTATGGAATTAATCATTTAATAAGTAAAAAAAAAAGAGATTACTTAAAGGGAGGTTTTAAGGGCTCAGAATTTAACCAATTGAAGAAGAAAGAAGGCATCTGAAATTATTTGGCTGATTGATTTTTTGCTATTCAATAGAAAAACTTAGTGTTGAACTTACTATTGAGCTCTTCTAGCTAATGAAATTTGTAGATTTTTATGGTGATTTGGATTTTATGTGAACTGGAATAGAAAGGATTTATATCTAGTCTGTAACTAAATTATATTTATACTATCTTGTATTTCTAGAAAGCTTTACTATAGATGTTAATATATTTAATTGCTTTTGCAGTTGTTTATACAGGTTGAATATTTTAGTGCTTTTTTTTTTTTGCAAAGCTTTTGTCACCTGAAAAAAATATTTCAATGTAGGTTCTTTTACTTAACTTGAAAATATATCATTAGTGTTCATTATTATAGGATTTTAAAAATTGTATTAAAACAGCCATGTAAATTTGCATAAAATGTAGCTCTATAATGAAACTAATGAATCTACAAATACCACATAATGAACTATTTCTCTATTTCTATGTCCTTCAGTTAGATTGCTGTAATAATCTGTCACATGGGAACCTCAAATATTATTTTTAATTTAGTTAGACTCCTTTTTTCCATTTTCCATGTAAAATTTAGAGAAAGGGGCTAGACCCACTTTGATTTGGGAAATTATAGACTGCTAAATTCTGTAGACACCCTTCTGTTTTTATAAAGGCCCACTGCAAGTTGTTAATATTAATATGTGTACTGACTTAATGGTTAATGGTAAGTACAGTCAACTCTCTATTGGTGCTAATGAAGGGGAATAATGGCTAGAGTTAAGAGTATGTGAGGCCATAACTGCTCTCCTTCAGTAGCATAGTTGGGAGACACAGTGGGGGAGTAGCACAGAGAGATGGGTACATGAATTCAGACCATACCAGTCAGCCTCATTAAATTCTGATTCCTGCGATAAGTTTTCTTTGAGTTTTGCAAGTTAGTGATTCTGTAACAAAAACCATTATGGTTCTGTGGCAGTAAATCTAGAATCATTTTCTTGCCTTTTTAATCCGTAAATGGCAAGGTAACTCTGGAAAATAAAACACTGAATATTTTTCCTTTGAGATTTCTCAGTAGTTTAGGATCAAATCTGACATATACGCTAGAAAGGTAATGTGAATAACAATTAAGTTAGACAGTTGCCTCTTTGCCAAGAATCGATCAGTTGATTATGGTTCACTAATGGAATGAAAATTTTCAGTGATTAGAAAAATCAGAAGAATCTTTTATTTTGAACCATGTTTAATCCAAAGGAGCCTATTAAAAGTAGATGTCAGGACTACTGTGAAATGATGTGTTTATTCTTTCTTTTGTTCATTCAGACAACATTTATAAAGTGCTTACCATGTATCAGGTAATGTTCTAGGTGCTGGGAATACATGAGTGAGCAAAGACAAAGTCCCTGCCCTTAAGAGGCTTACATGCTAGTTGGGGAAGTAAGTCATACACAAACAATATATGATAAGTACAGGACTATGTCATGTAAATACCTGCGGTAAGTGTATTCTAGGCACTTAAGAGTAGATCCAAATTTTTCAAACTCTTGTATATCTCTTTCCCTACCTAAACTGACATACCTAGAATTAACTATTATGATGGGTTAACTAGAATTAACAACTGTTACCACATATCTAGAATTAACTACTGTGATGATTCAACTAGAGCATCCATTCATTTCTCTGTTCTCATCATCCCATTTAATCACTTAAGTATGCTCAATATTATATAATATGCTGTCTAACATTGTAGATGTATTAGTTTCATCTGGCATCCGTTCATTACATATTTGATTTTTAGTATTTTATTTATATCCTAGGATTGATATTGCGTATATATGTAATATATCTGTATACCTAGGTACAAAAACATCATTTATTGAGTGCTTTCTATATGCCAGTTGCTGTGCTAAGCACATGCATTATTTCATTTAATCCTTACAACAACCATGTGAGTAGGCAGTAGGTAGAAACTGAGTCTTAATGAAGTTAAGAAATCTTCCTAATAATATTTCTCAATAGTACATAGGGCTAAAACAAAATTCATACCAAAATTGGTCTGATTCTAAAGCCTGAGTTTTTTTATTTTTTATTTTTACCACTTTGCCATACTTTCAAGAACATTTTAAGCCATTTTGTGTGTTTAATATACATGTATATCTATATGGTACAAATTACAAGGACACAAAAATAAATTTAACGCTTATACTAAGATAATATTTTTTAAATTGTAACTCAAGATTAATTTAGTTTTAAGCTATTTTACTAACTAGAGAAAAAGGAAAAAACTTACAGACATATAAAGTAATAGATCCAGTAGAAAATTTCCAAAGCTTCTAGTTATTTTAAAATTTTTTCAACAAACATTTATGTACTTTGTGTTCTGCCATGGAGATGAAGTGCAGATATGATGATGTTCAAGTAATTTACAGTTCATCTGCGTAATAGAGATATACACACAAATGATTTAATTCTGTATATTTTGTGGTTAACTACTAAAATGTATGAAATGAGTATAGTGAGAATAAACACAGAATACAAGAAAGGAAAGAAAGAAATCAGTGTGGATGGAAGTAGTGAAATGGAATTTTATCCAGACCATATGACAGGGAGAATTTAAAAGAGCAATCCAACAAAAAAGACTTCATTATTTTGTTGGAAACATAGGCCCCAAACAGAAAGCCAAATGTAATTTTTGATTGCCCAGGCTGTGGCTTCCCTTTGCTAGAATGAATAATAAAGAGTTGACTGTATTTTTACATAATACTTGAAAGCAGAAAGCAAGTTTTCTTGGTTGTGTTTTTATGACTTATTTTTTAAAGAGGTTTGCTAAATACAAACTGCTGCAGATACTCAATTTTATATGTAATTTTTTCCTTTTTTCTATTCATGTGTTAGTTTGTGACTTACATAAACTAGCAGAAAAGTATGGGCCAAAAAGTTTCTTTATAAACAAGGAAAAAAATTGACATTGCATATATTGTTAACCAAAATCTATGTATATTTTACTACCTGCTTTACCTTTCTGATTCAGGTGAAGTATTTGATTACTTAGTTGCCCATGGAAGAATGAAAGAGAAAGAGGCCCGTGCAAAATTTAGGCAGGTATGGAAAGTAGTTTTCAACTTTGTTTTGTTGATGTTTTTAGTGATGTACAATGGACAGTATTACAAACTGGACTTCACAACACATGGTATTTTAAAAAAGAAGAATTCCTGCTTTCGTATGTTTTTAAGGATGGAAAACTCCTAAAAAATAAACCTTTCTGAATTTAAATAGTTGCAGATGGTTATTTTTAGATTGTCATAAAGAGTAAATATTTATAGATGAGACTTACCTGATTAACTGTCTGAGAGTCCCGGAAGCATAGACTAGACTGAGATAGAAAAAAAATAGTTAACCCTTTGATGTCTTTATCCAATAATTGTTATAAATTATTACTGGTTTTATATGTACAGCATGTATGTATACTGTTTAAAGAGGTTATTGTATTCTTTTAATTAAAGATGTTTTGGTGTTTAAACTCATTTTTGTAGATTTAAAGAATATGGTTAATTTGATTTAACAAAGTAGGCAAGAAACTTTGTAAATATGGCAGAGGAATATGGTAAGATATTCATATTTCCAGTTCAACTTGAGTATGACTTATTATAGAAATGATAAAATAAAAAATAAATTTATCTAGAATTTTATTTTTAATTTTTAGAACTGAAATGATTGAAATAAGCATACATATAAGTTGCCATAGAAATAGCAAATTAGTGAATTGTAAATTGTTCATAAAATTTACTAAAATTTAAGTGGACAATTTACTATATCCTAAACTTTTAGTAAATTTAGAATTTTTATTTAAAAATGGCTCACTACCTCTTCTGTCTGCATGAACACTTTAATTCTACAATTAAAGAGATTCTGTAATCAGTATGTTTGGAAAAGACTCTGCATGTTAACGTGTTAAACAAAGAGAGAAGTTCTGAAGGGGAGGGGAGGAAAAAGCCTGTTTAACTTGATATAACATGGCATTCTCCAGATTGACCATGGAATGACTGTGTTTGTTTTGTGAAACCTCTGTTATTAATATCTCACAGAATTATTGCTTTTTGGAACACAGTTTGTGAAATGCTGTATACCAAAGACATGTATAGCCCTTTTATTTGGGATAGATTCCTGGAAGTATTCCTGTTGAAATAGCTGAAGGTAAAGACAACTAGTAATAAGGAAAGCAACATTAAGAAACTGAATGGTATTCAACCATGTACTGTTAAATTATTTCCTTTCCTGGGATGGAAGTTCAAGCTTACCGTTAAATAAAGTATCACACACATCATTTTATTCTTTAATTTTTATTTTGTTTATTTATTTATTTATTTTTGAGACGTAGTCTTGCTCTGTCACCCCGGCTGGAGTGCAGTGTTGCCATCTTGGCTCACTAAAACCACCATCTTATGGATTCAAGCAGTTCTCCTGCCTCAGTCTCCTGAGTAGCTGGTATTACAAGCGCACACCACCACACCCAGCTGATTTTTGTATTTTTAGTAATGACAGGGTTTTATCATGTTGGCCAGGCTGGTCTCGAACTCCTGACATCAGGCGATCTGCCCACCTTGGCCTTCCAAAGGGCTGGGATTACAGTCATGAGCCACCGCACCAGCCACACACATCATTTTAAATATTATTCATTTAATATCAGTCACGGTAGCTTTTGTTAGTAGCAGACCAGCAAGAAAGTTAAAATTTGCATTAAATATTCCCATTGGAATCCTAATGTATACTTTAAAGATGATTGCTACTTACTCTTATTTTTTTAGGCAGCTAGTTATTTTTTGATAGGTGTAGAAAATTGTACTAGGTACTATATGGAATTAGAGAAATTGGAAGTGCCTGCTATTTTAAAGAGCTTTTCATCTTGCTGGTGAGTGAGAGCAGGATAGGAGGTTGGGACACAGGTATTTTTATAGAAATACAAATAATGACTAAAATTGGCTTGTGTTTTGAAATAAAGTCTGAAATCCTTTGAAATCAGCTTCATATTTCTCACATTGCAGAGACTGAGTGCCAAATGAATGCTGTTTAAATTGTAAAACAGTGGGAAATATTTTCTTTATAATTTATTCTTTTACTGTAAATTTTAAATGTATTTAATATCTATTTATGTTTGCCCAAAACTAAAAAAGTTACTAACTCATATTTTTAGAAACCAGAGACATGTAAACATCCTTACACACATGGACACACATACATTATTTTGTAGTTACCTGACTGAAGGTAAATTTTTACTTAAATTTATTTTTGAGGAGCTTATTTTTCTTTATGGATTTGATTTAAACTCTTACAGAATTAATGAATATACAGTTACTTTTATTGGTTTTTTAATTTTAACAGTAAAAGAATGTATGTATTAATACTGTGTCAGCAAGGATAAATGTATATATGTCCTTGACTTGACTTTTAGAAATACTGAAGACGCTAGAGCAGTTTAAGACCACTTAGCAGCCATTGCCTGTACAATGCTTTTCTACCACTTCAACCATAGGAATTCCTGACCCATTTATAGGTATTAATAATTGCAAAGTAACCGCGATAACTCTAACTCAGTGGAAAACAGTGATGTGTGTGGTGTTACTGTCAGTACCCAGCTGATTGTAAATCATGTTTTCAAGATCCATTAACAGAAGGCTCATAGGGAAGTTCCTGTATCCTATTTATGGAAGTACAAAATGTTTTGAGATGGGAAGGTCTAGCTGTAAAATAATGCAGTAAAAGTTGGGCTTGTGGAGGGGGGATTCTTGCAGTGAGTCAGAAAGCAGAACTTCTTTCATGGCAAAAGCTGTTCCCTGCTAAGCAAGTGTGGTAATACTATAATAAACTACCACTGATAGCTCAGAGTTCATAGAATTTGGGGAACACACGTGCTTAATACAGAGGATTATTTGTAATTATCATTCCATTCTTAATGCTTTGAGGCTCAGGAAATGTTTGATTCTAGAAGTGCTTGGAAAACTGCTTTCATAGAGACCATCCTGTCTGACATGAATTGCATGGCCTCTGATCATGTTTGGTATTATCTGTTGCATACCTTCAATGGATCATACAAACATATGACAAATTAAAGATAATGTCATTATCAGCAAATTTCTGTCACCCATGATAAAAATAGTCTTATAATATGAACATACTATAACCTATATAGTATGTCCAATAAAATATGCATATAAATGTATATATCTTTTGGCTAATGAACATAATTAAGTGAAAATTGGGTATTAGAATTTTGAAGCATATTGCTTAAGAAAACTAATACTACAAATGTTAATCATTAGATCCTTCTGTATTTTAGGAATCATACTTAAAATTGATCGTAATCATTCCCAGTCACCCTGCCCAAAAACATGTAGTGGTTCTGCAGTATCTGCTTAGTTTTGAATTCAGGACTTTTATCAACCTGTTTGTCAAGATTTGACTCCCACTGTCACCATTTTTCCACCTCTTTTTCTTTAAATGTGTTTTGGTTTGGTTTTGTGGGATATTTTTTGTTGTCGTTGTTTGGTTGGTGTTTTTGTTTTTTGTTTTTGAAACTGGGTCTTACTGGGTCAACCAGGGTGGTGTGCAGTGGTGTGAACATGGCATACTGCAGCCTCAACCTCCTAGGCTCAAGAGATACTCCTGCCTCAGACTCTGTGTAGCTGGGACCACAGGTGCACACCACCACACCTGGCTAATATTTTTATTTTTTTTTAGAGATGGGGTCTCACTGTGTTGCCAAGGCCTGGTCTTGAACTTCTGGCTTCAGGCAATCCTCCTCCCACTGCAGCCTCCCAAAGTGCTGGGATTACAGGCATCAGCCCCGACCTGCTTTTCAAATACACAGTTCCCTTGTCATTAATTCATTTCACCACCTTACCCCCCACCTCCCCGTCCCCAGATCTCCACATTTTAAAATATTTCTGTCCTTCAAGGATGGCTTAGACTAAATAGCACCTCCTTCAGGAAGCGTTTCCAGCTGAAAATATTCTTTATTTTTTATGATTCTCATAAAAAGGTAGAGTTGTATGATTCTACCTTATAAAGAAATAATACATACCTCTTTATATATAATATATAGAAAAGTAATAAATATATACCTATATATATAATATTACATACCTCTATAATACAAAGTACATAGAGCATATATACCTTATTTTCTCTTCTTAATCATATTGTAAACTTCTTAAGGACAGAGTCCATGTAGTAATTTTTGTATTTGCCTAGCAACCAACACATTTTCTTGCACATAGCAGGTACTCAGTAAACTGTTGAATCAAAATGAATTAAATGGAATTTTATATTATTAATTGTGTGTTGATGATTTTGTTTTGAATTCATGTTTTCTGTCTTTCAACCATTTTAATATACATTAGAATAATTTTATAATACTGAAATATCAGTTCACTTCTACTTTGAAGTTTTTTTTTACCCATATTCCTATTTGCATGGTCATATTTCACATCAATTTTAGACTTTTAAAAAATCTCGTTTCTGTCTCCATTTGTAAATACCTAACATTCAAACTGTGTTTATATTTAACTGAATCTACAGAATTGAATATTCTGCTATGCATTAAAATGACCATCCTTCTATTCATCAGATACAATTATATGTATAAAAATAGTTCTTAATTGATTGCTATCAGATTCTTTCCACTTCTGTATTTTATGTAATAAAGAAGTATCATGGAATTGTTTATAATCTATTTCTCTTACATTTTTGGCCTTTAAACTGTTGGGTTCCTCCTTGTTTAGTCCTTGTCCCAAAGAGCCCTATATAATGGTTAAAAATTATGGCTGCATACAAAATCTAGTTTCAGGCATAGAATACTTCACCTGACTGAATTAGTGACAGGTTTAAGATTGAATTTTGTTTTTCCCTCTTTATTATTGCTGATCAGGTTTCTTTTTAAGCTCAAAAATTTTCCTTTCTCTTTATATATGAACAAACAAATAAAGATACTGCTAAATACCTCATTGATAAGTTCTTAGTGAATTGGCCTCACTAAAGAAACATACCTTGAACACATTTTATGTAATTCCTAGAATAGAGTTTTGCTTTTTTAACTTAAGACAGTTATCTTAAAATACTAATTCATGTGTGCCAAAGCTTTTATTTCAACACTGTAATAAATCATTTGACCAAACCTATAAATTGTATACAGTCCAATTATAATGATCCGTATGAAATCTTCACAGCCTCTGACAAAGAAATATTTTATTGTATTTTAGCAAGAGAATATTACTTTTCCTATTTTCTACATTTATGAGCAATTTCATCACTTTAATGTATATAGTTTTCTGAACTAAAGGCATAGCAGATTTATTAAATATTACCTTGAAATGCAAGTTAGTAATTTATCTAAATTGGAGGAGATTATTGGGGAAAATTGTTTTTTTAATCATAAAATAATTTGACTCTTTTATCCAAATATTTATTCCAGATTGTATCTGCTGTACAGTATTGTCATCAAAAGTACATTGTTCACCGTGATCTTAAGGTAAGCTTCTGATTTTAATTTTTTTAAAAAATCTGTAATATTAACATATATTTAATAATAATATTAGAGCTTTCTTTTTTATTGCCTAACTGCGCTATTAGACACTATACAGGTAGTTACTTTTTTATTCTCACAGCAACTTTGTGAAAGGTAATATTTCACTGAATAAATGAAGAAAATATGAGTAAGAAGTTATCTAGTTTTAAAGGTTAGAGGATTTGATTCACCATTAATTAGCTTGTTTTAAATGCATAAATGTGGAATTTTGTTCCCAGCCAAAAGTGTGGGACCTCAGGCAGAAGCAAAGTCAGAGCACAGACCCATGTTTGCCTGATGTAAGATGTAGTATTCACTCTCTACCTTAAAGCTCACTCTTTTCTCAAAGAATTAAGGAAAGTTTTAAAACATTTTTATAAACACTAAATGCATGTAATAGTATAAATGAGCTTACTTTGGAATAAGAAATGTGTAGTCAGTAAACGGTTGTGCCACAGATTTTGTGGCACAACCATTTAAGTTGTTGAAACCATTTAAGTAAGTTGAAAGTGGAAACACCCTGAGCTAAAATGCTTACGTCTCTTTTTCCTTTTTTCTCTATTATTCCATATTTGATTTGCATTGTCCCTTACATAGAAGTCTTATTTTTCTTTTTTCCTAATCACCTTTATCAACTACTAGCACCAGTTTGGGTTATATTTGAATATATTACCCTAAATAGTTGTCAAAAGTCTGAAGTCTAATTCTCTATTTTAGCTTCTGTTTTTCAGAGCTTATGATTTTTCTGTTGCTCCAATTTTTTATATTTCTTGGTTTCCTTCCTTGGCTATTTTAAGGGGACTCACTTCCACGACAAATGAGAAAGAGAGAACTGTTCCCCTGCTTCTGTGCCTGACTCCCAGTTTATCGTCTCATTTCTTATATGAAAAAGATCTGCAAAATATAATCATGTTCAAAACCTTGTGTTTTCCCTTTAGTGCAGTAGAGAGAGTTTTCCTATACACTCTTGGAAGGAGACCTCAGAACCCCCTGCAGCTCTTCTTTTCTGAGGCAGCTTGAATACTTTGATATCCATTCAGACATTTTTAGAGAGATTGAAAAAAGTCCAGCTAACTTACAAACAGCTTCAGAAATTTACAGTGACCAGGCTCTTACATCAGAACATCAAAATAACCTGGTTTTGTCACAGTTCAAAAATGTTAAAATCTAATATACATTTTTCCAAATATATGTGCTTTTATAGTATTTATTTAATAAATGATACCCCATTTTTATTGTCTATTTTAGGTGCTAGGTGTATCTGCATTTTCCAAAATAAAATGAAAGCAAATATCCCAGGCTAGTATACCATAAAACAATAACAACAACAAGGGTTGGGGGATTAGGGAAAGAAGAGATATATGATGGGTAGAGTGCTTGACTCATGATTGTTAGACCTTCCAATGATATAGAGAAGTCTGATTTTTGTTTTAGTCAAATTTTATTCCTTTTTGGAACCTGCTAAAACACATCTGCAAAGTAATCTATAACTTTGTTAGTCTGTCTATCCATTGTAATAGAGTTTGAAACAAAACATACACAAAAGCAAGTCCTTTGTTGAGTTACTTCTATTTACAAAAGGGACATTTAAAATACTGTCTTTGAGTGATTCTGCTTTAGGGTTTTGGAAAACCAGCATCTCACAGCATGGGGAATAATTCACTGCTTTCTATGTAAATATACTTCAAGAAGAGAATCTAGTTTTAGAACAGCAAAAAGAAGCTTAAAACAGACAAGATCTAATGGAGGCTGTATTTTGTTTGGTCATGTTTTACTTAAACAGTACTTGGTTGAGGAAGCATTCTACAAGAGAGGACAAAGGAATGAAGTAGTAGTCACAGAACCCCTGACAGGCAGTTACTTTAGATATACCCTTGAGCCTTGCATTAACCAACAATACCCTATTAAGATAGAGCTCCTTTGGGTAATCTTGTTGGTTTAAGTCCAAGATGGATTAGTATTAGGTTCTTTAGAGTAGGTCATATAAAGATACACTTCCAGGATGTTTCTGACTATGAGGAAAAAAATGAGTTTAAAATAACCTATGAAAGAAAATGGGTTTTAAATAACCTTTCTTAAGTAGTTGCATGTATGCATATAAAGAGAGCTTTCTTTTTATAGTGTTAAAATTTAGTCTTATATAGATGTAACTCAAAACAGTTATGCATTGAAGTACCATACTGGGCTTCTAAATTTGATATTACATTTAGAAATAAGAGGCAAGAGATATGTTAGTTTAGAAGCTAAAACACTTTTAACAAATATTTTTATTTTACGTAGGCGTTTTACATCATTCTTTTTATTATTTTCCCCTTAGGCTGAAAACCTTCTCCTTGATGGTGATATGAATATTAAAATTGCTGACTTTGGTTTTAGTAACGAATTTACAGTTGGGAACAAATTGGACACATTTTGTGGAAGCCCACCCTATGCTGCTCCTGAGCTTTTCCAAGGAAAGAAGTATGACGGGCCCGAAGTGGATGTGTGGAGTCTGGGCGTCATTCTCTATACATTAGTCAGTGGCTCTTGCCTTTTGATGGCCAGAATTTAAAGGTATCCTCTAAATTTGATATTAATGTTTTATCCTTAAGTATGATCATTTCAAAAACCAGTTGTAAGTGCTTTCTTTCACTTTTCTTAAGGAACTGCGGGAGCGAGTTTTACGAGGGAAGTACCGTATTCCTTTCTATATGTCCACAGACTGTGAAAATCTTCTAAAGAAATTATTAGTGCTGAATCCAATAAAGAGAGGCAGCTTGGAAGTAAGTAAATTTTTGTATTCCAAATTTAAATTTTAACAACTAAAATATTCAGGAACTGAAGAGCGTTTTTCTTAGGAAAATTGCAAATTATCAAATCTGCCTTTTGTTTAGAGATAGGGAAAATGATGTGACTTTTTTCACTATTCAAAAGTTGCCAAAGTAGCTATCTCTAAAAACTATTATTTTTTCTTTGTTCTGTAGTACAGTATTAAATTAAAACAACACAAAAATAGAGATAAAATTGAATTTTAGTTAGAGAAGGAGGAAAACCTAGCCTCTGTCAGAAATTGCTTTGTTCAAAACAGAAACCTTATTTTTAGTAAGTACTCAATAAATATTTCAAGGATAAAAGAATATAGTGAAAATTCTAATCTAATGAATATTTCACAGCTATGTCTGAAATTGGTATCTAGCATTTAAAAATGTAATAGAAACCTCTCAACTTTAGTGAAGAAAATTTACAAATATTTAAGTAGAACATACTGGAAACAGGCATTTAATTTCTTAACACATCTTATTGCCTACATACATTCCATATGTGAGGTTATTTATAATAATAGACACTATTATAAATGGACTAAGTATGTTACAGCCAAATAATACCAGAGGTTCACATAACCAAAATGTCTACTGTTTTTTATTTCTTCTGGCACTGCAATTAGAACAATTTATTTCTTAAGTATTTTGCCCATCTTTTTAAGAATGATATTTTAGCCTTTACTAAGATAATTTCAGAGATTCAGCATGCATTATTCACTAGTACTTTTTGTCTTCTTTTATTTGCCTTAATAGAAGGGGAAGAGAATTCAGAGAATTAACCTCATATAAACTGTACTTTTTTAGTGTAGCAGTGGGGCTTTCTGGCACAGACTTCATGCTGGTTAGGAGGCAGCCTTATAGTGAGCCATCCCTGTGTACAGAGCTCTCAGGTTAGTGTGGGCTTTGTAATTTTATTTCCACAAATATTTTTCAGCAGAAGATACAGCATGTTTTGATGGAAGTTAAGGGATGGTGACTTCCATTGGGAAATTATTTTAAATGCTTTGCATCAGTTAATCAATTATCAGGATTTTTTTACTGAGTTATTTGTTTAAATGTGATTAGTTATATCTTATGAGTTTTGTGGGCTTTTTCCCTTTGGGGTTAAAAAGATATGATAATAATGCTTTAATAGAGAACATGTATTATATAAAGCCCACTTTTATATCACTTCTTTTGAAAACTTTCCATCATTATTCATAGAAAAATTAGGTGAAATATTTATAAAGCTAAAATTGTTGACTCTCACATCAGTTCTAAAATAATTTTAAAACTTTTGAGAACCTGTCTTGTAATCCTGCTTTGTGACTAACTTTTATCATAAGAACCCCACTTTACCTGAGTGTCACTTAATAAAATGCCGAGTTGAAGCAGCAGCTTAGCTACTGAACAGAGCAAAAAGAATATACAAAAATTATTTTGGGGGAATAGATATTACAAATCTCTATGGACAGTTGATAAGATGTGCTTATGTCTTAAAGATGATTAATTTATAGTAGCCAAACACTTTAGTCTTTCATCATTAGTATTAAAATATTGAGGATCAGAATGTTAGAGTGCTTTGAGTTGACTTTAAAAGCCAAATTATTACTAAAATATTTGATCCTCAGAATCTCACTCTAATATATTTCAGTATAGTCTGCAACTTTCTGTTCCAGCTTACCAAAACTGTTTTTTATCTATGAAACCATGAGTTTGCATTGGAAATATTATTATAATATTATAGATATTACTATACAGAGGCTGGTTTGCTTCATAGTTTCCAGAAATGACTTTCCAGGGAAACTTGACACCATTTTTTTCCATACCTTAAGAAACTCTCCTAGAAATATTGGTGACTTCAAAAATTATTAGTCTTCATTTTTATTTTTCATACCAATTTTAGTAGCTTTACAGTAAAAAATCTGTAAACTTTTATTAAAAAGCTATTTTCAAAACACTTATTTTCATTATGTAAGCATAACACTTTATGCATTAGTAATGTTTTATATCATGTTACATTCTTTTTTTTAACCTTAAAAGCTTTTGATATAGACTTTTTGCTTTGTCATAAGAATACACTGCTTCCTTTTTAATGGCTATGTTATATAGCTTCCTCATTAATAGTTATGTTATATATAATAATTTATTTCCCTGCTTGTTGCACATCTGAGTTGTTTCCATTGTTTTTGATAAAAATAATGTGGTTTACTTTTCTCCCCTTTGGGATAAATGCTTGGATAAATTCTTCACAGTGGAATTACTGGGTCAAAGGGCATAAGTGATCTGATAGCTTTTATCATTGCCAAAAGTTGTGTGTGACCCAAGGCTTTTGAATGTACCTGTTCTCCATAGCTTGATTCAATATTGGATATAAATTGTAATATTTGATGCCTTGCTTTTATTTGTATTTATTTTATTAGTAATAAAATGGAATATTTTTAATGAACACTTTGTGCTTCTTCATGTATAAGCTCTCAGTGTCTTTTAACTACTTGTCTTAAGGAGTCTGGTTAATAAGCCTCATAAATTTGTACCAACTTTGTATATTTTAATATAAAATACTTTTTCTGGTAATTTCCACATTTTTAAAAAATGGGACATCATGAATATTTTTTCAGTGTTACTTTAGTGTTGTGAATTATTGATTAGCGTATCCTCTAGTCTTTATTCACTATAGATTTTGCTAATAGTGAAATTTGATTTAGAGAATCTTACATGGCTGCTTATTGTTTCAAACTTATTTAACTTTATGTTGCTATCAGATCTAACTGTATATTTTGCTAAAGTGTTTCTTAAAGACTTATAAGTTAAATGCCTTATTTATCATCTTTGAAAATAAAAATTAATGAAATTAGTTTCACATGCTACTCGGTCTGTAGTTTATTTCTAGGTATAAGCAATGAGCTGTATAATTTTTTCAGGTTATATATGTGAATGCTGTCAGCTCTTTCTAATTGGATTAGTCTGGAACTTTTATGTGTGATACTGTCGTCTCATAATGAGGACATTATGATTTCAAAAGGATTTGTGTTTTATGTTGTACACTAGGGTTTTTTAAACCCATTTATTGGAATATTGGTATGTCTAGATTTTTTTTATTAGAAACTGAAAAACTTGTCTGCTTTCCCTGTTATATACATGTTCTTTCATTTTTCCCATCTTTACCAAAATGAACTAATATTACCTTTCAAAGTAATACAAAATTTGAGCCTGAAGCAAAGTTCCTCTTATTGCCCTCTCTTTGTCATCATTGGTCCTCCCAAAAAAGTGTTTGTTTTGACTTTTAATGCTTAATTTTTCAGCTTTTACTAAAATAATCTTTACAATCTTGTTTATGTCTGCCAAGTGACAGTAAAGCAAAAAAATTAATTAATTCAAAATTATTTTATTTAAATGAAAGATTTCTGTGTACACATTTGGAAGCATATGATATATTTTACAAAGGTTGAAATCATTTAAGTGAAATTATTTCCATCTGGCCATTCTAAATTCCATATTTTTTAAATGTGTACCTAAGGCCAGGCTTGATGGCTCATGTCTGTAATCCAGACATTTTGAGGGGCCAAGGCAGACAGATCACCTAAGGCCAGGACATCAAGACCGAACTACATAACCTGGCAAAACCGTCTCTACAAAGAAATGCTAACATTAGCTGGGTGTGGTGTCACTCATCTGTAGTCCTAGCTACTCAGGAGGCTGAAGCAGGAGGATTCCTTGAGCCTAAGAGGTTGAAGATGCAGTAATCCATGATTGCACCACTGCACTGCATCCTGGATGACAGAACAAGATCCTGTCTCCAAATGAAATAAGATAAAATAAATGTCCACCTAAGTATAGAGTATATATTTCCCATAGCTAGTTTAATTCTTTAATTCATCTGAATCAATTATTTCGTTAATATAGCTCTTTTATAGTCAGCAGGCAGTAATTTATGCTCATTGGCACTGATGGCTAGAGTAAACTTTCTTTTGTTAATTTTGGAATTTTTTGTGTGTGCTAGTTTCTCATGAGATATCGGAAATGAAATCGGGAGTGGATGAGTTTATTCAACTAGTTTCTATGTCTAGTGCAGTTTGTTGGCCTAGTTCTTTATATCGTGCCTGAAACCACCCAGACTAGGGTTACATGAGCTCTCTCCAGTCACGCAGTACCTCCATTTCCTGGGTACATTTCTCCCTCAACGTTTAATGTTAACTCTTTTGGTTACCATAAAAGAATTTTACATAGTCATGAGGTTCACACAACTCAGGGCAGGTAGTACATATCTCTCTTCCCTTTCATGTATCCACACTTCGTTGCTTTCTGTGCTTTTTTTTGGAAAAAGACCCTCAGATTTTGAATTAACAGAGTTAAACTCCCACATCTTCCCTTTCTTAAGGAGATCTTCTTTCCGACCTTTATCTTCCATTCTGAGAAGATTACTTTTATTCTGCTTTGAAATACAATGGTATTGTGAGACAAACTGCTAAGTAGACTGTTGGTGATTCCCAGTGACTAGAATATAATAAAGGGAAACAAAACTGTTGATTCTCTCATTGCTGCCCAATTCTCTTTCCTTATCACTGCATTTTCTACTTTTCCTGACTCAGCCTAGCCTCAAATCTAGTTTTGTGTGAGGATTAGCAGAGTCATTCCTTCTGTGTCCACCAGTTGTTTTTTTCCTATGCTAATTATAAAATGTTGTATAAAATGTAGCATTTCTCCATTGCCTCTTAGATCAAATTTAAATTCATCATCTGAAGATACTAAGCCCATTCTTTCATTATATATGATCTGTATGCTTAGTAAAAGAAGGGTCCTCCTTACTGTTCCTCACGTCCTTCTGCCATGACTTTCCACCATTCCAAATTCTGCTTATATTTCAAATCAGTTTACATCCTGCCCGCTTATAATTCCTTCCCTGAAAATCCCAGCCCACACTTTGAGTTGTTCTTTTGGTCTTTATTAATACTCACTGCTAATAGCACAACTTTAAATAGTTAATTCTACTGTGTATTCAAATAGTTTTGGCTGATGCCTGTAATCTCAGCACTTTGGGAGGCCCAGGTGGGTAGATCACCTGAGGTCAGGAGTTTGAGACCCAGGAAGCGGAGGTTGCAGTGAGCTGAGATCGCGCCACTGCGCTCCATCTCAAAAAAAAAAAATTGGCCAGGTGCAGTGGCTCACGCCTGTAATCCCAGCACTTTGGGAGGCCAAGGTGGGTGGATCACCTGAAGTCAGGAGTTCAAGAGCAGCCTAACCAATATGGAGAAACCTCATCTCTACAAAAAATACAAAATTAGCTGGGCATGGTGGCACATGTCTGTAATCCCAGCTACTTGGGAGGCTGAGGTAGGAGAATCACTTGAACCCAGGAGGCAGAGGTTGCGGTGAGCCAAGATTGCACCATTGCACTCCAGCCTGGGCAACAAGAGTGAAACTCCATCTCAAAAAAAAAAAAAAATGTTTTTGGATTTCATAAGTAAATATATTTCCCCAGATAAAAAAACAAATCACTTAAGGGTTTGATCCATGCATATATTTTTCTGACATGAACATGTGGGTATGAAGTGAGCACCTTCATTTTCCTTCTAATTGCTGATTTCCCAAATCAAATCAAATCTGCTATTGCTCCTATATTTCTTGCTTAATTTATAGCAACACTATTCTTTCAGGTACCTGATTTAAAATTCTCAGAACCCTCTTGCATTCCATCCATTCCCTCAGAACCAAAATGAATCTTATCATCAAGTGCAATAGATTATACTTCTGGTTTCTTTCTTCCATTTCCTCATGTCTAGTTCGGTCCTCTGTTCTCTTTCCTGGACATAATAACAGCTTTGTAAGGTGACTCTTGTTGCTAATCTCTGGATTCTTCCTTACTCAGGGATCCTGTAGCAACATTATTTTAAAACACTACCTTATTCAAAAAACAGCAGGCATCTGTAGTGAGAAAAGAGCGTAAGGCACAGCCTTTGTCCCCAAGGACTTTAAATAACGTGAAGGAGATAAACCTATACACAACCGCTGTAATTAAAGGTAGAGTTCAATAACAGTAACACTAGGCTATAAGGAGAGTTCCATGGGAATGCAGGAGAAGGACAGATAAGTGATTAAGATGAGGTTTTATTCATTCAATTTACAAATATGTGTTGACCATTTAGGGCTGGGTACTTTTACGTGCTGGATATGCAATATTGAACAAATCAAACATGGGTCATTCTTTGATTGGGTTTATGGTCTTGTGGTGGAGATACATGATTAACAGGTAAACCAAAATATTACATAATGACCAGCTACATTCAATTGTAGGCAAAGATTAGGGTGCCATGAAAGAGAGTAATAGAAAGGACCCAGACTTCATGTGGTCATTTTGAAATAAAAAGCAACTTAGGTGGGAAGACAGGGGAAAAATGCTAGACAAATATCCTTGTCTTTTATTTCACTGAGAAAATAGAAACCAAAAGTCATGAGTACTCTTCACTTCCAATTCCCATACCTTAAACATTACTGTTGAGACCAACTGACAGGAGGGACGGGAGGCAAGCAAGATGACACAGGCACAGGGTACCATGAGGAAAGTCTGTTACTACTACTGCAGGGATGTTGGAAATTGCTATTATAGACAAGGCCATCCAGTGAAACCTCACCAAATCCGTATGACTTGCAATTTGCTGCCCAACTATGGTCTGTACTGAAAAATAGAAATCTGTCACCCTCACAAAGCCAGTGCTGAGGAGAGATGATCAAGTACCACAGTGGTGACTACATTAAATCCTTGTGTTCCATCAGTCCAGATTACATGTTCGAGCACAGCAAGCAGATGCAAAGTCAACGTCGGTGAGGACTGTCCAGTATTCAATGGCTTGTTTGAATTCTGACAGTTGTCTATTGATGGCTCTGTGGCAAGGGCTGTGAAAACTTAATAAGCAGCAGATGGACATCACTATGAATTGGGCTGGGGACTTGCACCATACAAAGAAATGCACCATACAAAGAAGTCCGAGGTGTCTGCCTTCTGTTATATCAGTGACATTGTCTTGGCCATCCTGGAGCTGCTGAAGTATCACCAGAGGGTGCTGTATATTGACATTGATATTCACCACGGCGATGGCATGGAAGGGGCCTTCTATATCACAGACTGGGTCATGACTTTGTATTTCCCTAAGTATGGAGAGAACTTTTCAGGAACTAGGGACTTAGAGGATATTGGGGCTGGCAAAGGCAAGTATTATGCTCTTAAATACCTGTTCCGAGATGGGATTCATTACGAGTCCTGTGAGGCCATTTTCAGGCTGGTTATGTTCAGAGTAATGGAGATGTTCCAGCCTAGTGCAGTGTTCTTACAGTGTGGCTCAGACTCCTTATCTGGGGGATTGGTTAAGTTGCTTCAATCTGACCATCAAAGTGCATGCTGGCCTGTCACAGTGGCTCACACATGTTCCCAGCACTTTGGGAGGCTGAGACGGGAGGATCACTTGAGGTCAGGAGTTTGAGACCAGCCTGGCCAACATGGTGAAACCCCGTGTCTACTAAAAATACAAAAATTAGTCAGGCATGGTGGTGTACTCCTGTAATACCAGCTACTCGGGAGGTTGAGTCATGAGAGTTGCTTGCCCCCAAGAGGCAGAGGTTGCAGTGAGCCGAGATCATGCCACGACTCTTCAGCCTGGGCAACTGAGTGAGACTCCATCTCCCCCAAAAAAAGGAGGGAGGGGCATGCCAAGTGTGTGGAATTTGTCAAGAGCTTTAACCTGCCTATGCCAATGCTGGGAGGAGGTGGTTACATCATTTGTAATGTTGCAGAGTGTTGGACATAGGAGACAGCTGTGGCCCTGGATACAGAGATCCCTAATGAGCTTCCATGCAGTGACTACTTGGAATACTTTGGACTAGATTTCAAGCTCTACATCAGTCCTTCCAGTATGACTAGCCAGAACATGAATGAGTACCTGGAGAAGATAAATAGTGACTGTTTGAGAACCTGAGAATGCTGCCCCACACACCTGGTTCCACATGCAGGTGATTTCAGAGGATGCCATCCCTTAGAGAGGGGCGATGAGAGTGAAGAAGACCCTGACAAGCACATCTCAATCTGTTCCTCTGACAAATGAATTGCCTGTGAGGAAGAGTTCTCCGACTGATGAGGTGGCAGAGGGTGGCCACAAGAACTCTTCCAACTTCAAAAAAGCCAAGAGAGTCAAAAGAGGATGAAAAGAGAAAGACCCAGATAAGCAGAACAAAGTCAGAGAAGAAGAGAAAATCAAGAAGGAGAAGCCAGAAGCCAAAAGGGTCAAGAAGCAGGTCCAGCTCTGGCTTCTTGCTGAGTTCTCTACCCTTCTCCCCCAACATCTCAGATTTTTTATTTTCTATTTCTCTGTGTATTTATAGGAAAATTTATTAAATATAAATATCCCCCAGGGACTAGACAGAAACCAAGGCCCTAAGCCCTGGGCAGCTATGCTGGGTGAACTCTTCTAGGAGCTGCCTTGCCACCCATCCTTCCATCCTTCCCCAGTTCTTAACTTTGAACCATAAGGAGTGCCAGATCTTGGTGAAAGGGATACTTTTATGCAACCATAAGACAAAATCCTGAAATGCCACATATCTGTTTAGTAGCTTTGGAAAGGTGCCCTTATTGAACATTCTATAATAGGTGGCCAGGTCTTCAAGGGTCTCCTGTTCTTTTCAGGCTCCTAACATAACATCAGCCATTTTTAGATTGGCTCTGTTTTCATACCTTCCCAGTGGCCTTAGGTGAGCCAAAAAACTCACACGCCTGCCCTTTTTCTTCCCCTAATTCTTCAGGCAGCGGTTGGTGGTCTACTTTCCTTTTTGAGATACTATTTTCATTTTTGAGACTCTCTGTAATAAAATGGTACATTTTTATTAAAAAGTTAACTGTTTAGACCCCCTCTCACGACTGCCTGTCACAGTGGAAAGATGTGTTTTCTCTTGTTCAAGACTTCACTCACTCATCTGTTTATCTATCTGCCTTCTCAGTACCTCACCCCTTCAGTAAGGTTCTCTCTTCTGCAACCATCGAAACCTTGTCTCTATCCACTCCTTTACCTCAGCTTTTATACATACTTGAATGTCTTCCATTAAAAAAAGGCATTCCCTTCAACCTGGCCATCCCTTTTCAGTGCTGCTGTCTTTCTCCTCCTTTGTTGTGAGTTTTTTTGAACAGTATCTACACTTAAACCATCACCTGTTCCTCACCAATCCATTTACCTTCTGGTTCCTAATGTCACCACTCCACTGAAACTTTCCCCAGCAAAGTCCCCCCATCTCTGTTGCTAAACACAAGGGGTTACTTTTTAAGCTATCACCTTATTTGACCATTTGGCCATATTTGACAGTACAGCACTTTCCCGTCTTCGAAGAACCCTTTCCTTGCCTTCTATGTCATGCTGTGCAGGTTTTCCTTTTTGGATTTCTTTTCTTTCTAACCTCTAAACGCTAGTGTTCCTTGAGGCTGTACTCTGAGCCCTCTTCCATTCATTCTTATGCTATTCATTCTTCCTGGAGAAGCTTCTGTACAGCATCATCTGTAGGCTAAGGATTCCTGAGTCTCAATCCCTAGCCCAGTTTTCTCTTGAGCCTCAGAATAAAGTAACAGAGTAATTATAGAACATATCTATTGAGATATCCCATAGTGCCTCAAACTCAGCTTGTCTAAAACTGAGCTCCGTCTTTCTCCATCCATTCTTCCCTCTCTGAGTTTGGTTTCTCAGTGAATGATACCAGCCTCTCTATTCGGTTGTCTGAATGAGAAACCTGGGCATTATCTTCTATTTCTTCTTCTTTTTATCTCTCCCCCTATATCCAGTAATGTAGATAGATACATGGATATCCATCCTTTGTAATCATGAATTGTGATTAAAAAGTTACATAAAACTGCATAAATCATGAAGTTTTGCTCATTTTTACCAGCAAAATGTTGGACATGTCTTTTGTTTCCGTATTGCCACTGTCTACCTTAAAATTGGGGTGTCATCATCTCTCTCCTAGATTTTAGCTAAAGCCTCTTAGTTGATTTCTATGCTTCTAGTCTTGAACCCCTCTAACCCACTCCCTCCATACGGGCCAGAGAGACTTTTCAAAATCATACCTGTGAAAGATAACCATTATATGCTGATTTTGCCTGAGGGCCTCTTTACACCTGTGTTTTCTCTCCTGGTTCTTTGCCTTCCTTCCACTTCCTTTTTGTATGATTGATCCATATTTATCCTACCTGAATCTAACTTTTTACTTACTTAGTATTCTACTATTTATTAATCTTATTCCACTTGTTACTATTTTCAACTTGTAATCTTAAATTTGAGAACATCAACAAGGACTTGGGGAACTTGAAGTATTTCTGTCTAGCTCATGTTTGTTATTTTTCTTCTTTGTCCATTCTCATTCATTATCATAACAACAAACATCCAAAGAGCTCCCATTAAAGAGTAATGTGTTTGCATGTTCTCACTCATAGGTGGGTGTTGAACAAGGAGAACACATGGACACGGAGAGGGGAGCATCACACACTGGGGTCTGTTGGGGAGAGATGGGGAGGGACAGCAGGGGGTGGGGAGTGGGGAGAGATAGCATAGGGAGAAATGCCAGATATAGGTGATGGGGGAGGAAGGCAGCAAATCACACTGCCATGTGTGTCCTATGCAACAGTCTTGCATGTTCTTCACATGTACCCCAAAATCTAAAATGCAATTTAAAAAAAGAAGAGTAATGTGTTAATAAAAGGATAGTTAGATTCCTTTGTTTGTATTGCTATGTGTGTGGAAGGGTAGGATTTGTTACGGATTTACTTTATATATACTTAAAGACTTGTAAGCATCAGCTGAGCTACTGCTTCCATATGCCTTCCTTCTTCCTCTGCTTATGCAGCTATAGAATTGAATCAGTAAAGATGTCAAGGAGTAGACTGGCTGGACTGGCACTTGATCAGTGTGGGGAAGGATTGTATGTACTGTGTAACTGTCCTTAAGTAGTTCATTATGTTCTCTGAGGGCTTTTTGTATTCACCTTCCAACCTAGGAAATTCTGCCAACAACAAATTTTATTTCCACAGATGCTGGTGCCTGACTCTTGCTCAGGCTTCTGTCAGACATACTGTTTGAGAGGGGAGAGGTAAGGAACAGGAAAGGACTTAATATTTTGAGGAATTGTGTGACATCTTTTGCTTCTCTGCTTTGCTAATTTTTTTTTCCCTCCTGATGTTCACCCACCCCAATACTTTTCCTTTATTGATGAATAATCACTGAAGACATATGGTAGAATTATCATTTGTAGTAGGTCTAGTTTCATTTAAATTAGTTGGATAACAGGAGAATTTCCCCAACCTAGCAAGACAGACCAAAATTCAAATTCAGGAAATACAGAGAATACCACAAAAATACTCCTCAATTTAACTTGAGGAGATAACCGCAAAATAAAATTAAAAAAAAACTCCTTGAGAAGAGCAACCCCAAGACACATAATCGTCATACCAAGGTGAAACAAAGGCAAAAATGTTAAGGGCATCCACAGGGAAAGGTCGGATTACTCACAAAGGGAACCCATCAGACTAACAGCGGATCTCTCTGCAGAAACCCTACAAGCCAGAAGAGAGTGGGGGCCAATATTAACAATTCTTAAAGAAAGAGTTTCAATTCAAGCCAAGCTAAGCTTCATAAGCGAAGGGGAAATAAAATCCTTTGTAGAAAAGCAAATGTTGAGAGATTTTAGCACCACCAGGCCTGCCTTACCCAAGAGCTCCTGAAGGAAGCACTAGATATGGAAAGGAAAAACCAGTACCAGCCACTAAAAAAATAACAAATTGTAAAGACCATCGACACTATGAAGAAACTGCATCAACTAATGGGCAAAATAAACAGCTAACATCATAATGACAGGATCAGATTCACACATAATAATATTAACCTTCAATGTAAATGGGCTAAATGCCCCAATTAAAAGACACCGACTGGCAAATTGGATAAAAAGTCAAGACCCATTCGTGTGCTATATTCAGGAGACTCATCTCATGTGCAAAGGCACACGTAGGCTCAAAATAAAGAGAAAGAGGAATATTTTCCAAGAAAATGGAAAGGAAAGAAAAGCAGGGTTTGCAATCCTAGTCTCTGATAAAACAGACTTTAAACCAACAAAGATCAAAAAAGACAAAGAAAGGCATTACATAATGGTAAAGGGATAAATGCAACAAGAAGAACTAACTATCCTAAATATATGCGCACCCAATACAGGAGTACCCAGCTTCATAAAGCAAGTTCTTAGAGACCTACAAAGAGACTTAGACTCCTACACAGTAGTGGTGGGAGACTTTAACACCTCACTGTCACTGCTAGATCAATGAGACAGAAAATTAGCAAGGATATTCGGTACTTGAATTCAGCTCTGGACCAAGCGGACCTAATAGACATCTACAGAACTCTCTACCCCAGATCAACAGAATATACATTCTTCTCAGCACCACATCACACTTATTCTAAAATTGGCCACATAATTGGAAGTAAAACACTCCTTAGCAAATGCAAAAGAACGGAAATCATAACAAACAGTCTCTGAGACCACAGTGCATTCACATTAGAACTCAGGATTAAGAAACTCACTCAAAACCACACAGCTACATGGAAACTGAACAACCTGCTCCTGAATGACTACTGGGTAAATAATGAAATGAAGGCAAAAATACATAAGTTCTTTGAAATCAATGAGAACAAAGGCACAACATACCAGAATCTCTGGAACACAGCTAAATCAGTGTTTAGAGGAAATTTATAGCACTAAATGCCCATAGGAGAAAGTGCAAAAGATCTAAAATCAACACCCTAACATCACAATTAAAAGAACTAGAGAAACAAGAGTAAAGAAATTCAAAAGCTAGCAGAAGACAAGACATAACTAAGATCAGAGCAGAACCGAAGGAGGTAGAGACACGAAAAACCCTTCAAAAAATTAATGAATCCAGGAGGTGGTTTTTTGAAAAGATTTAAAAAAACAGATAGACCACTAGCCAGACTAATAAAGAAGAAAAGAGAGAAGAATCAAATAGATGCAATAAAAAATGATAAAGGGGTTATCACCACTGATCCCACAGAAATACAAACTACTATCAGAGAATACCATAAACACCTCTATGGAAATAAACTAGAAAATCTAGAAGAAATTGATAAATTTCTGGACACATACGCCCTCCCAAGACTAAACCAGGAAGAAGTCAAATCCCTGAATAGATCAATAACAAGTTCTGAAATTGAGGCAGCAATTAATAACCTTCCAGCTGAAAAAAGCCCAGGACCAGATGGATTCACAGCCAAATTCTACCAGAGCTCCAAAGAGGAGCTGGTACCATTCCTTCTGAAACTTTTTCAAACATTAGCAAAAGAGAGACTCCTTCCTAACTCATTTTATGAGGCCAGCATCATCCTGATACTAAAACTTGGTAGAAACACAACAAAAAAAGAAAACTTCAGGCCAGTGTCCCTGGTGAACATTGATGCAAAAATCCTCAATAAAATACTGGCAACTCAAATCCAGCAGCACATCTAAAACCTTATCCACGACAGTCAAATCTGCTTCATCCCTGGGATGATGCAAGGCTGGTTCACCATATGTAAATCTATAAACGTAATCCCATCACATAAACAGAACCAATGACAAAAAACACATAATTATCTCAATAGATGCAGAAAAGTACTTCGATATAAAATTAAACACCCCTTCATGCTAAAAAAAAAAAAAAAAAAAACTTTGAATAAACTAGGTATTGATGGGAAATATCTCAAAATAATAAGAGCTATTTATGGCAAACTCAGAGCCAATATTATACTGAATGGGCAAAAGCTGGAAGCATTCCCTTTGAAAACCAGCACAAGACAAGGATGTCTTCTCTCACTACTCCTATTCAACATAGTATTGGAAGTTCTGGCCAGGACAATCAGGCAAGAGAAAAAATAAAGGATATTTGAATAGGAAGAGAGGAAGTTGAATTGCTTCTGTTTGCAGATGACATGATTGTATATTTAGAAGACCCCATCGTCTCAGCCCAAAATCTCCTTAAGATGATAAGCAACTTCAGCAAAGTCTCAGGATACAAAATCAATCTGCAAAAATCACAGGCATTCATATATACCAATAAGAGATAAACAGAGAGCCAAATCATGAGTGAGCTCCCATTCACAAGTGCTACAAAGAGAATAAAATACCTAGGAATACAACTAACAAGGGATGTGAAGGACCTCTTCAAGGAGAACTACAAACCATTGCTCAAGGAAATAAAAGAGGACAGAAACAAATGGAAAAACAATCCGTGCTCATGGATAGGAAGAATCAATATTGTGAAAATGGCCATACTGCCCAAAGTAATTTATAGATTCAATGCTATCCCCATGAAGCTACCATTAACTTTCTTCACAGAATTAGAAAAAAACTACTTTAAATTTCATATGGAACCAAAAAAGAGCCCGTGTAGCCAAGACAGTTGAAAGCAAAAAGAACAAACCTGGAGACATCACACTACCTGACTTCAAATTATGCTATACTCCTACAGTAACCAAAGCAGCATGGTACTGATACCAAAACAGATATGTAGACCAATGGAACAGAACAGAGGCCTCAAAAGTAATGCCACACATCTACAACCATCTGATCTTTGACAAACCTGACAGAAACAAGCAATGGGGAAAGGATTCCCTATTTAATAAATGGTGTTGGGAAAACTGGCTAGCCATATTCAGAAAACTGAAACTGGACTCCTTCCTTACATCTTATACAAAAATTAAGATGGATTAAAGACTTAAATGTAAGACCTAAAACCATAAAAACCCTAGAAGAAAACCTAGGCAGTACCATTCAGAACATAGGCATAGGCAAAGACTTCATGATTAAAACACCAAAAGCAATGGCAACAAAAACCAAAATAGAGAGATGGGATCTAATTAAACCAAAGAGCTTCTGCACATCAAAAGAAACTATCATCAGAGTGAACAAGCACCCTACAGAATGGGGGGAAGATTTTTACAATCTATCCATCTGACAAAGGGCTAATATCTAGAATCAACAAGTAACTTAAACAAATTTACAAGAAAAAAACAACCCCATCAAAAAGTGCATGAAGGATATGAACAGACACTTCTCAAAAGAAGACATATATGCAGCCAACAAACATATATATAAAGCTCATCATCACTGGTCATTAGAGAAATGCAAATCAAAACCACAATGAGATACGATATAATGCCAGTTAGAATGGAGATCATTGTAAAGTCAGGAAACAAGAGATACTGGAGAGGATGTGGAGAAATAGGAACGCTTTTACACTGTTGATGGGAGTGTAAATTAGTTCAACCATTATGGAAGACAATGCGATTTCTCAAGGGTCTAAAACCAGAAATACCATTTGACACAGCAATCCCATTACTGGGTATGTACCCAAAGGTTTATAAATCATTTTACTATAAAGACACATGCACACGTATGTTTATTGTGGCACTGTTCACAATAGCAAAGACTTGGAACCAACCCAAATGCCCATCAGTGATAGACTGGATGAAGAAAATGTGGCACATATACACCATGGAATTCTATGCAGCCCTAAAAATGGATGAGTTTCTGTCCTTTGCAGGGACATGGATGAAGCTGGAAACCATCATTCTCAGCAAACTAACACAGGAACAGAAAACCAAACACTGCATGTTCTCACTTATAAGTGGAAGCTGAACAATGAGAACACATGGACACAGGGAGGGGGAGCATCACACACCGGGGCCTGTCATGGGGCGGGAGTCAAGGGTGGGGTTAGAATTAAGAGAAATACCTAATGTAGATGACAGGTTGATGGGTGCAGCAAACCACCATGGCACGTGTATACCTATGTAACCTGCACATTCTGCACATGTATCCCAGACCTTAAAGTATAATTAAAAACTAATAATAATTTAAAACAATAGTTGGATAAGGTACTTAAATTACCACAGCCCAATATGGTGATAAGAAATCAAGTTAGTGGTAGTCTTTTAAGAGTTACATGTCTGTGTGCTCACTTCAGCAGCACATATACTAAAAAAAAAGAGTTACATGTCTGCACTGCATGTCCTCATAAGTAGGTGTTGAACAATGAGAACACATGGACACAGGGAGGAGAACATCACACACCAGGGTCTTTTGAGGGGCTGGGGGGCTAGGTGAGGGATAGCAGGGGGGGGGATTGGGGAGGGATAACATTAGGAGAAATACCTGATGTAGATGATGGGGGGATAGATGCAGCAAACCACCATGGCATGCGTATACCTATGTAACAATCCTGCATGATCTGCACAAGTACCCCAGAACTTTAAGTATAATAAGAAAGAAAGAAAGAAAAGTAAGAAAGAAAGAAAGGAAAGAAAGAAAGAAAAAGCAGGCACAAGAGTACATATTTTTGTGCCTGACTCCATTACATGAACTTCAGGACGAAGAAACATATATTTATGATGTTGAAAGGCAGGATGAAGGGACGTAGTTGGGGCATGAGGAGGTTTTGGGGGGTAAAGGGTGGTGGCAGTGTTTTCTGGTTCTGGGGGGTGGCTGCGTGTGTGCTCATTTCATGAAAGTTCATATGCATTTGTGCAATTGCCTGTAAATATGTCATACTCCAATAATATTAAAAATATGAAAAAATAAGAATATAAAGCCCATATGGCAAAGAAAAAAAGAGTTACATGTCTACATGATTGTATTTTTAAAATATATTAATTCTCTAGAAAGTTTAATTTAAAAATGTATCATGTGGCCAGGCATGGTGGCTCATGCCTGTAATCCCAGCACTTGGGGAAACTGAAGCAAGCAGATTGCTTGATCCCAAGAGTTCAAGACCAGTCTGGGCAACATAGTGAGACCCTCTCTTTAAAAAAAAAAAAAATTATGTGACGATGACCTCTGGAAAATCCTCCAGTCCAGCACAGCAGTATTCTAAGAGATTCCAGTTGTTAGAAATCTGCCCTGGATTTATTTTTTTCTAGTGATTAGCTTTAGGTAAATGTTAATAAATGAGTGGAAGGTACTTTGGCAGTCAAGGAATTAGCCTTCAAAAGATATATGGGTAGTTATTTTTCTAATTAGTAGAATATTGGCACGTAAAGTTTAAAGATGGAGAATGTACTTTACAGGACCTGGAAAAAGACAATATATCAGCACCTAGAATGAAAACCTAAAATTCTGTAGTAATGAAAAGCAAACAATCTTTCTAAATTAATACAAAATTATTCAAATAAGTTTTTCCAGTTCCCCATTTACCATGAGTATAGTAAATTCTCTACTAGATTGCCTTTTTTTTTTTTTTGCTGGTGGTGGTGGTGGTAAAAAATACATAACATATGTTTACCCTTTTAACAACTTTTAAGTGTGTATTACAGTATCGTTAATTATGTGTACATTGTTGTACAAGAGATCTGCAGAACTTTTTCATTTTGTGTGACTAAAACTCTGTACTCATTCAATTTCCCTATTTCCCCCTCCTCAGCCCCAGCAGTCACCATTCTATTATAGTTTATGTTTCTATGAGTTTAACTACTTTAGATAATCCATATAAGTGAATCATGCAGTGTTTGTCTTTTTGTGATTGGCTTATTTTACCTAGCATAATGTTCTCAAGGTTCATCTGTGTTGTAACATATAGCAAGATTTTTTTTAAGGCTGAATAATATTTCTTTGTATTTATGTATCACATTTTCTTTATCAATTCATCTTTCAATGGACATTTAGGTTGCTTCCACATCTTGGCTATTGTGACTAATGCTGCAGTGAATATAAGTTTCTGAATATCTCTTTGATACTCTGTTATCAGTTTTTTTGGATAAATACCCAGAAGTGGGATTACTGGATCATATGGTAGTTCTATTTTTAATTTTTTGAGCAACCTCTATACTGTTTTCCATAGTGGCTGCACCATTTTACATTCCTGCCAGCAGTTCACAAGGGTTTCAATTTCTCCACATGCTCACCAACACTTGTTTTCTGTTTTTTTGATAGTGGCCATCCTAATGAATATAAGGTGATATCTCACTGTGGTTTTGAGTTCCCTGATAACTATTGATGTTGAGCATCTTTTCACACAACAAGTATGCCTGTTGGCCACTTCTGTATCTTTTTTGTTAGAAATATTACTTTGCCCATTTTTTATTCAGGTTATTTGTTTTTATGTTATGAGTTGCAGGCATTCTTTACATACTCTGAATATTTACTCCTTATCCAGTAAATGTTTTGCAAATACTTTTCCCATTTCCTAGCTTGCCTCCACAAGGTTGCCTTTTAAAAGCCCAGGACTGTCTGTTATTTTACAGCCTTAGCTTAAATCTGACTTTGGTAATTCACATCAACCCCTGCTTGATTCTCACCTAATTCCTAACTCTAGACTTAAATTTTGATTACCCTCCCTTCCCACATCATGTTAGCTATGATAACTTTACTGTTAACCCTGATTTTCATTTCCCATGACCTCTTCTTTGCTAATATTTTAATAAGTGGTGATTTTAAAATAAGGCATATATTTGGCAAAAGCCAGGAAAAAATTATAATCTCTGTATTAATGTTAAATGTAAAAATCTAAAGCAGAAGTTAATATCTGCTTTATAAGAAGTAAGTTCTTACATTAAAATACCTAAATTTGAAAATATTCCCTTTGAAGGAATAAGGGAGGCATGCTACTTTGAATCAATACATTTGGTGAGTGTGTAGGAAGATAGTCACAGTTGTCATGTGTGTCCCAAAGTCTTATACCTCTTTTGGCCCACTAATCAAACTAGAAATGTCACATGAAACTTGTTGAGTGAACTAGTAATTTCGCATTTGCTAAAATAGAGCTAAAGTAAGTTCCTGAATGTTCTGATTGACCACACATAATGTAGAGTTTATTTCCTAGCAAATAATGAAAGATCGATGGATGAATGTTGGTCATGAAGAAGAAGAACTTAAGCCATATACTGAGCCTGATCCAGATTTCAATGACACAAAAAGAATAGGTAAGTATTTAAATGTGGTAAGAAGTGCTGTCCCTAGTCAACAAGTAAGAGTCCTTTAGTGTACAAAAATAGTGTTTAAAAGTGTAAATAGAAAGCAATTTTTACTTGAAAAATACTTGTGTTATCATTTTAATGATAATACACTAAAAATTCTACATTTCAAGTTCCCTAATTTGTTCTGATATGTATTATGGTCCAATTCAATGTTTGACAACAGTGCTATAAAACTTAACATATATAGACTGAATTCTTTCCTTTCAGTGATGCCCAGCAGGAGGAATGGCTGATGTAACTATCAGCACTGATCAGACTGATAAGTATCAGCAAATATAGCATTTATTTTAACCAAAAATGTAGAGGCACTGAATTGAGAGTTGAACACTTTGGCTCTCCCTTTCTTTTTCCACTCTCTGAGCAACACTTATTCTCCCTCCTCACTTGTCCTGCTACTGCCCATACCCAGCCAGAGCACTCCTTCTAACCTGCTCTCTTCATTTCTCAATCCCTTCCCAAAGCCATTATTTAGTCTCAGCTGAGTCATCTCAACTGTGTTTCTATCTGGCTTGAGGGCAGTGTGGCAGGGGAGAGCATTTTAGGGTGTTAGGAACCTGATCAGAAAAACCATGGAAATTCAAATCTCCCAAAGAAGAGTCAACCTACTGTAAATCAGAAAGCAGAAATTGTTAAGAAATGAGAGAAACCACTTCATAAGTAGCTGAGGATGAGTGAGAGAAAGAGAATTTTGTGTAACAGAGACTAACATGGTCTCAGACTGGACAAAGAAAGCTCAGGAATGTATTAGGCAAGGAGAAATTAAGTGGGCCCATTAATATATTACCCATGATGTAGATAATTTCTGCATGTAAAATTATCATTGTTACAATATCTGTGAACATATGGTATCTTAGGCTAATAGTCCAGAAGTTTTTAAAACTACACTTTAAATTTTCATGACTTAGTTTCATATTCAAAATTCGCAAACTTGCCTGTTTTTATTGATTTATTAAACTAAACCCATTTTCAGAACATCTCTCTTTTTTAAATTTCTAGATATTATGGTCACTATGGGCTTTGCACGAGATGAAATAAATGATGCCTTAATAAATCAGAAGTATGATGAAGTTATGGCTACTTATATTCTTCTAGGTAGAAAACCACCTGAAGTAAGTTTTTCACCTTTTCAAATTACTGTGAATTATTTCTTGAGCTAATATATTAGTAAATATATTCTTTGTGGTATCAAAAATAATATAAAGATCCTATCCTAACATTCTTATTTATTGGAATTCAAAAATCAAGACGCTAAATTATGAAGTGATTTTATTTCTGGGTACCAAAGAGATTTTATGAAAGAACAGGCCTACTGTCTTTCTTAGCTCCAAGAGGCACCATTCACAACCTGGTCTTCGAGAATGGTCTCCCCCCACAGCTTGTGCATCCAAATGCAACACCCCCACCAAAGGTAATATGGTTATTTCAGGTGTGCAGAAAAGTCAGTTACTGGAACATGAGGAAGTGATAGCTTTTGAAATAAAATGTTTGTCTTAAATGATTTTTAAAAGAGGTAACTCTGGGAAAGGTTATTTGGTGACATTTTGCCTTATAAAGTGTCAAGTGACTGATGCTTTCAATTGGGAATTCTCAAGGCCAGGAGAACTATCATAAGGAGATAGATTCAGGAAATAACCGTATACAAATGGTGAACTATGTTAGATAGTTTTGCATTGCTATAAAGAAGTACCTGAGACTCGATAATTTATAGAGAAAAAAAGTTTATTTGACTCACAGTTCTGCAGACATGATGCCGGCGTCTGCATGGCGTTGGCATCTGCTTCTGGTAAAGGCCTCAGGAAGCTTACAGACATGATGGAAGGTGAGGGGAAGCCAGCATGTCACATGGCAAGAGGGAGCAGGTGGGGGGGGGGGGGAGGTGCCATGCTCTTTTAAGTAACCAGATCAAGCATGAACCCATAGAGGGAGAACTGATTACCTCGAGCTGGCTCCAAACTTCAGGCTCTTACTGGATCTAAGCTACCCCGCCCCACCCTATCCCAGCACAACCACTAACTATGCAACTAAGACAATTTTCTGTGCCTCAGTTTTCTTATCTATAAAATGAGGGCAATAGTAGTATTTATCTTTTAGGATCATTGGAAGTGTTAAATGAGTGAGTACTTATTAAGTCCTTGGAATAGTTTCTCATGGATTACTATGTGCTCTGCATTAGGCTGTTATTATCATCAGTACTACTCTGCTATTTATCATTAGTATTATCTATATATGAATTTAGATTTCCTATTGGGATGCCAGTGATTACATCAAAGATTTGCTGGTAGCAAACAAGTTTTATGTTATAGAGAGAGGAATAGTGTGTCAATCCAGAGTTTACCATGCTGAGTTCTAAGTAGATATAATTTCCTGATCAGAAACAGTAAACCAAATTTTTTTTTTTTTTTGCAAATGTGGAGAAAACAAAACAAACGAATCTATGTTTATGTTTATATGCATACATATGCATATATACATGTGTGTATATTTAAAATTTTAGATTTTATCGTAAGTTTAAATATCAGTGACGCCCCTTAACTTTCTTAACCTCAGTTTTTCCATCTATAAAGTGTAGGTTAATACATCATAGGTTTGTTGTGATGATTAAATAAAGTAACATATAGAAAGAGCTTAGTACAGTGCCTAGTCTATAATTACCATTCAATAATTGGTGGCTGTTATTGGTGTTCTGACTAAACTAAGGATTTGTACAAAATAATAGAAGATTATGAGTAGTCACTAATGCATATTCTATCCAGTTCACTCCTTTCCTGCTTGCCAACTTAAAGTTCTAGGCCCAATACTACACTGTTTTTTAAATTTGGATTACTTCTTGTATAGCTTTAAATCATTTAGAAAATAAAGAAGTGCAGTGTTTGTACAAACTTTTTTTTTTTTGCTTTAAAATCCTCGTGGTTTTTCTTCTTATAGTTTGAAGGTGGTGAATCATTATCCAGTGGAAACTTGTGTCAGAGATCCCGGCCCAGTAGTGACTTAAACAACAGCACTCTTCAGTCCCCTGCTCACCTGAAGGTCCAGAGAAGCATCTCAGCAAATCAGAAGCAGCGGCGTTCAGTGATCATGGTGGGGGAAAAAAGTCAAATGAGTGAAACAACATACATGTTCTACCGAAACTTGCATTTTTAAAGCATTGTACATTCATGTCTCTATGTGCTTGTGTCATCTAGCTCTCATAGACGTACATTACTGAATTATAAAAATAATCCCTATTGCAGGGACTGACCTGATTTTTGAAATCAAAGTTTAATCTTTCTTCAGAATTTAAAACATGCAAATGTAGATAATTTTAATACAGAGTTTTTGTTTGTGAGCAGAAAATAGATCAGTTGTTTTTCAGCTCATTATGCTATTTTTTAAAAAATTACAGCTGGTCCATCCATTCCTCCTGCTGTATCATATACCAAAAGAGCTCAGGCTAACAGTGTGGAAAGTGAACAGAAAGAGGAGTGGGACAAAGATTTGGCTCGAAAACTTGGCAGCACAACAGTTGGCTCAAAAAGCGAGATGACTGCAAGCCCTCTTGTAGGGCCAGAGAGGAAAAATCTTCAACTATTACAAGTGTGAGTAAATACTCTGGTATATTGCAATTTATTGTAATAACTTGTTTCAGGGTTATGTATAAACTCTTTATCTTTTATTTTTTTTAATGATTGAAAAGGAATTATAATTTAAAGAACATGCAAAAGGGACCACACTTCTCATAAATGCAATTTAAGAACAACAACAACAACAAAAGAATTCTTTTTTGCATGTAAACACTTCAACTTCAAATGCTGCTTCCTTTTAAACTTTTTAAACTTTCCTGCTTCATTTTCCTTTTTATAATGTTTACTTAATATTATATTGGCACATTTCATTTTTATTTACAAATATACTGTTTAATGAAGGCAGACTCAGTTAAATAATTTATAAAGTTGCCTCACATTATTCACTTAAAACAGCAAACTACAGAAATTATATAATGAATGAGAACTAGAAGAGGGTTTGAGCTGCTCTCTCATAAGGCAGCAGGAAAGAATACAGATAGAAAATATAAAAGAAAACTAAGGTATATGAAAGGATAACATTCAGATAGTAAGTGTTTTTGAAAGGAAAGGGAGCAAAATGAAGGGGGGGAGAAATAGTTAAAGAAATAATAAGAAAAAATAAAGAGGGAAGATTTCATATTGAAAGGACCCAGAGTGGCAAATAGAAGCCAGGAAGAAAACCTACTCCTGGACTTTTAAAGTGGAATTTATAGATACCAAAAACAAAGTGAAGAATGTTTTAAAGACTCCAGAGTCAGAGAGACCTTAAAAGGAACAAGATTCAGATTGACATCAGATTTCTCAATAGCAACATGGATACAGTAAGATAAAGGGAAAAATATTGTTAAAGTATTGAGAAAAAGCACACTGAGCCTAGAAATTTTATCTAGCCGTGTTTTCATTTAAATGTGAAGGTACGAAAACCATGTTCTTTGGCATAAAATGTCTCAACTATTTGACTACACAGTGACCATTTGAAAACACCTTTGTTGGTATTCTTATAGGAAGAGAAATTAATCTAGAATGTTGCTGTAAAATATATGGGAGTTGAAAGTAATCAAATAACTTACTGAATTGTTGTATGTAGTAACATATGCAAAAGAGAAAAACAATGAAAATTCATAACCAGAACTCTGGACAGTATCCAGGGCATAAGGCTAGAGGTGGACATTAAAGAAATACAAACAAACACAGCCCTCGTTAGTCAGATGATAGGAATAAGTTTAAGAAATCATTAGCGGTAAGAGGCTGGACGTGGTGGCTCAATAATCCCAGCACTTTGAGAGGCTGAGGTGGGTGGATCACTTGAGGTCAGGAGTTCAAGACCAGCCTGACCAACACGGTGAAACCCCATCTCTGCTAAAAATACAAAATTAGTCGGGCATGGTGTCACATGCATGTAATCCCAGCTACCTGGGAGGCTGAGGCAGGAGAATCTCTGGAATCTGGGAGGTAAAGGTTGTAGTGAGCCGAGATTATACCATTGCACTCCAGCCTGGGCAACAAAAGAGTGAAATTCCATCTCCAAAAAAAAAAAAAAGAAATCATTAGCAGTAAGCAAACATGAGTTCAGGAACTTAAGGATGAACAGTGTAAGAGCAAAGAATTAAAACTTTTAAACCAACAGAAGAAAAAAAAACCTTAGCCTGTAGGGAGAAAAAAATTACTTTAAATAGCAAATGCAAGATTAAATACCAAAATTCCAAGTGGGTTAAACTCACTAATATCCATTATTTTATGTAGTCTATTGGAATCTTACCTCTTTGAATATGGTTATGTATATTTGAGTATGTATGTGTGATATGATTAGATTATCACCTCTTAGTCTGTGAAATAGATGTGCATAACCACTTTAAGAATTGATGGATATAACCACTTAGCTTCCGCATGATCTGTTTAGAAATGATTGAACTATAATAGGGCTTAAATTTTTAAAAAAATTTTTTTGCTAGAGAAGCCACTATTTCCCTTAGAGGACATTTTCCAGTGTAATCACCCCACATAACAGAAAGAAATAATTGGTCCCATACTTTCTGCCATTTAATATTAGCCTGTCATTTGACTGAACTGAGTCTTATTTTCCCATGAACATACTCAGCTTTGTCTGTCTCCATGCCTGTCTTTATGTAGTGCCCTTGCCTAAAGATTCCCCTTATATTATGAAAATTCTACTTCCATAGATCATTTCAAGTCTTGTCTCCTGGATAGAATCTTTTGGCTGAATACTCCAAAACCCATCAGCTTTTCAACTGCTAGATCCTGTCATTTAACTCTTAGCTGTTTATATGCTGTCTTGTTTTGTTCACTGTTGTTTTCCCATGTAAACCTTATCTCTCCAAATGTATAATCTGTTGTATATTGACATGGTAGCTTTCTCAGAGTCGTTAATGCTGAAGCATATAGTATGTATTCAAAGCATATTATTAAAGAAGGCATAAAAATTAAGGGATTAACTTAAATTCAAATTATGCCACACTTATCTTTTTTTACAAAAAAAAAAAACAAAGCCAAAATATTTTCATAGAGATATTCTGTTCTTAGCCACATAATACTATTATATATTGTTATTTACTGTTTTAATTTTGGTAGTTTCAGAAACCAAAATAATATATTTTGTCTAATTTTAGCACTTCAGAAGTTTTTAAACTAAAATTAATCATCTCTTTTCCCTATCCATTTCGTTTTAATCTCAACTCCTAATATAACTAGTGCTAATCGTTTAGGATGAATTCTTCTATAGGTTTTCCTTAATTAAAGAAAACGTAGGCTGGGTGCAGTGGCTCATGCCTATAATCCCAGCATTTTGGTAGGCCACAGAGGAAGGCTTGCTTGAGGCCAGGAGTTTCAGACCAGCCAGAACAACCTAGTGCAACTTGATTTCTACAGAATATTTTAAGATTAGCCTGGTGTAGTAGTGCGTGCCTGTAGTTCTGGCTACTTGGAAAGCTGAGGAGGGAGGATGACTTGAGCCCAGGAGTTTGAGGCTGCAATGAGCTTCGAGCTATGGTTGTACCACTGTGCTCCAGCCTGGGTGACAGAGTGTGACACTGTCAAAAAAAAAAAAAAAAAAGTGAATATATATATAGAGAGAGAGTATTACTTTGTTTTACTTTTTATAAAAATGAGATCATACTGTATAACATTTTAATGTTTTTACTTATAGTTTGGGGTCCTTCTAGATCAGAACATCAAGATCTTTTTAATAGATGCATATTATTTCATTGGTATTAACAGATAGGTATAATTTGTTCAGCCTTTCTTTTGATGAAGTATTCAGAGCTTTTCATTCTCCAGAGTGTACAACCTTATACATTTATGTTATTGGTATACTTCTGTTAGAGGCATTCTCAAAAGTTCTATCTTTGGATCTATGTGACAGCACTTCTTTTTAACTTCAGCTGCGAAGAGGCAGGCTCCTCATGCTCCTCAGTCCATGACACAGTCACCCTTGGTCTATGCAGCCCCATCCCTGCTCCCACTCACCTCACTTAAAGACTCAGTTCTGATGTGTCTTAATGTATTTCCCTGACTATGTGTGTATCCTTAGAATATATACATTTAATTTTTTAATGAATGCTACCAAAGTAACTTTCCAAATGGTTGAGGTAATTTAGAGAGTAATTATTTCTCCACAAACTCATCAACAGGATATTATCAGTCTTTAGCATTTTTGCCAGTCTGAAGGGCAAAAAGAAAAAAAAAAAGTATCCATTTGTTTTTAATTTGCATTTTCTTGACTATTGGTGACATTGATGATGTGACCCACAAAACCTAAAATGTTGACTATATAACTCTTTACAGAAAAAGTTTGCTAATCACTGCTTTAAAGGCAAAATACACGGCTTTAATACCTTTTCTTTGAGGTAATTTTTTAGATAGAAAGTACTTGAGCATTTACAATTAAAGCCCTGTAATAGTGTAAAATATTGTCTGAACAAATGAACATTTTTATCAATGTCAATAAAATAGAATATAATGGAAAATATTAAGTCCATTCAAATGGCGTGAAGGGGCTCCTTCCTTTCTGATGGAAAAGGAATAGTGCCCATAGCATGCATAGGTAATTAATAAGTGGTAGTACAGTTAATGTTTATAAAATTAGAATTTTCTTTGTCAATAGTAACAGTTCTTGCTTATAAGTATGATTCTATTGACAGTATTATTTAATGTTAGTTTAGTATCTTAACTCAAGGATGATACTGACGGATGATATTTAAAACTAGCCAGTTGATAGACAGCATGGGGGAGAGTTTTGAGTTACATAGTTAAACAGATGAATGGTTGGATAAATGTTTTGGTTAATTCTCGGAGTCATCTGTTTGATTGTTCATCACCCACATCCATCACAGACTAGAAATGAAAGGAGTCTCTCTTAGTTCATTTTGTGTTGCTATAATAGAATACCACATAATGGATACTTTATAAAGCAAAGAAATTTATTTCTCGCCACTCTGGAGGCTGGGTATCAAGATGCCAACTTCAGGTGAGGGCATTCTTGCTGCATCACCCATGGCATAAAGCGAGGTCAAGAGAGCACACGCAAGAAATAAGAGGGGGGCCAAATAAGCTTTTTATGAAAAAGCCACTCTCAAGATAACTAACCCACTTTCAAAGAATTCATTTGAGTGCCTAATCACCTCTTATCAGGCCACAGCTCCCAACACTTGTGCATTGGGGATCAAGCTTCTAACACAGGAACTTCAGGGCACACATTCAAACCATAGCGGAGTATTATTATTTGTAAGTAAGGTGCAGGAAAAACAAACCTAATATTTTCCTTCTAGAAATTCTGATCCAAAAATTACATGTGGGAGTTCAGGGACAACCCTTGACTAGCCTAGAAACTTGGGAGCTAAATGTTGAATTTTGAAGACACAAATATGTTGTGCTAGTTTTGAATCAAGAAAACAATAAAACTTGTAAAAGTATTTTCCATATTATCTATCACATGTATGAGCAGTACAAAATATAAAATGATATAAACTGTAATATGAATCTTAGTGCCCCCCCCCACCCTCCACCAAAATTCATATGTTGAAATTCTAACCCTAAAAAAAAAAAATTCTAACCCTAAAGGCGGTAGTATTAGAAGGCAGGTCCTTTAGGAGGTGATTAGGTCATAAAAGCCCTTACAAATGGGATTAGTGCCCTTATAAAAGAGCCCAAGGGAGCTTGTTCCACCCTTCTGCCGTGTGAAATCACAACAAAAAGATGGCTGTCTAGGAAGCAAGCCTTCACCATATGCTAAATATCTTGACACCTTGATCTTGTGCTTTCCAGCCTCTTGAACTGTGAGAAATAAATTTCTGTTGTTTATAAGTCAGCCAGTTTATATTTTGTTATAGCAGCCCAAACAGACTAAGACATGAACTCTAAGAAAAGTATTAATCAACTTTTTCGCAAAATAAGGGGAAGAGGGAGGGCCAAGATGGCTGAGTAGAAACAGTGCCCGTCTGCAGCTCCCATCGAGAGGAAGGCAAAAGGTGAGTGATTTCTGTACATCCAACTGAGGTACCCAGGTTCTTTCATTAGGAGTGACTAGGTGGTTGGTGCAACCCACGGAGAACAAGGAAAAGAGGGTGGGGCAGTTCACCCAGGAGCTGCACTGGGCAAAGGGACTTCCCTCTTTGAGCCAAGAGAGGTGGTGAGGGAGTGTGCTACCTGCCTGGGGCACTACGCTTTTCCCCACGGATTTTTGCAACTCATGGAACAGGAGATTTCCTCGAGCCTACACCACCAGGGCCTTGGGTCCTAAGCACAAAACTGGGCAGACCCATGGCAGCTGCTCCTGTCAGTAACCGTTCGGGCAGGCACTGAGCTGCAGGAGTTTTTACATAATCTGGTGGCTCCTGGAGCTCCAGAAAGGCAGATCTGTCCACTCCCGTGGAAAGGGGGCTGAAGCCAGAGAGCCAAGCAGCCTCGCTCAGCGGATGCCACTCCCATGGATCCCCACCAAGCTAAGATTCACTGACCTGGAATCCCCGCTGGCCAGCACAGCAACCTAGAGTCTGCCTAATAGGACCAAGTTCCCGTCGGGAGGGGGCGACCGCCATTACTGCAGCTCTAGTCAGTGGTTTTCTCCTGCCAGTGTTAGGGAGGCTGGGCGGTTTGAACTAGGCTGTGTTCCCCACAGCACAACATAGCAGCTGTGGTAGATCATGGCCAGACTGCTTCTTTAGGTGGGACCCAGATCCGTCCCTCCTCACCAAGCAGGGCTTAGCTACAGCAATTCCAGCAACTCCAGCCAGGGGCTTACAGAGAGAACTCTCATCTCCCTGAGACATAGCACCTGGGAGGAGGGGGAGCTGTGGTCTCAGGTTCAGCAGACTTAATCTTTCCTACCTGCTGGCTCCGAAGAGTCTGGGCCTTCTAAACGAGGGGAATTCCCCCAGCACAGTGCACCAGCTCCACTTAGAGGCAGCCAGACTAATTCCGTAAGGACGTTCGTGGTACTCTGCTTTTTGTCTGGGTGAGACCTCCCAACAGGGGTCAGCAGATAATTCATACAGGAGAGTTCCAGCTGGCGTCAGGTTGCTGCTCCTCTGGGACAGAGCTTTCAAAGGAAGGAGCAGGCAGAAATCTGCTGTTCTGCAGCGGCCAGTGGTGATACCCAGGCAATCAGGGTCTGGAGTAGATCCCCAGAAAACTGCAGCAGACCTGCAGAAGAGGGGCCTGAGTGTTAGAAGAAAAACAAACAACAGAAAGCGACAACAACATCAAAAAAGACTCCACAAAAACCCCATCCAAAGGTCAACAGCCTCAAAAATCAAAAGTAGATACATCCACGAAGATGAGGGAAAAATCCAATGCAGAAACGCTGAAAATTCCCAAAGAAGAATGCCTCTTCTCCTCTGAATGATTGCAGCACTTCTCCAGCAAGGGCACAGAACTGGGCTGAAGCTGAGATGGATGAACTGGCAGAAGTAGGCTTCAAAA
Source organism: Ateles fusciceps (assembly GCA_036589455.1). Taxonomy (NCBI): domain Eukaryota; kingdom Metazoa; phylum Chordata; class Mammalia; order Primates; family Atelidae; genus Ateles; species Ateles fusciceps. The sequence goes on from JAZHEH010001979.1 coordinate 10,213,868, forward strand.
AGTGGGTGATAACAAACTTTGCTGAGCTAAAGGATTATGTTCTAACCCAATGCAAAGAAGCTAAGAACCGTGATGAAAGATTACAGGAGCTGTTAACTAGAATAACCAGTTTAGAGAGGAACATAATGACCTGATGGAGCCTAAAATCACAGCACGAGAACTTCATGATGCAAACACAAATAGCTATAGCCGAATAGATCAAATGGAAGAGAGACTGTCAGAGTTTGAAGACTATCTTGCTGAAATGAGGCAGGCAGACAAGATTGGAGAAAAAGGAATGAAAATGAATGAATAAAACCTCCAAGAAACATGGTGCTATGTAAAAAGACTGACTGGAGTACTCAAAAGAGATGGGGAGAATGGAACCAAGTTGGAAAACGCACTTCAGAATATCATCCAGGAGAACTTCCCCAATCTAGCAAGAGAGTCCAACATTCAGATTCAGAAAATCCAGGGAACTCCAAGAAGATACTCCACAAGATCTGCCCCAAGACACATGATCATCAGATTCTCCCAGGTCAAAATGAAGGAAAAAATGGTAAGGGCAACCAGAGAGAAAGGCCAAGTTACCTACAAAGGGAATTCCATTAGATTAACAGCAGACCTCTCAGCAAAAACTCTACAAGCCAGAAGAGATCGGGGGCCAATATTCAATGTTCTTAAATAAAAGAATTTCCAACCCAGAATTTCGTATCTGGCCAAACTAAGCTTCAAAAACGAAGAAGTAAAATCTTTTTCAGATAAGCAAATGCTGAGGGATTTTGCCACCACCAGGCCTGCCTTACAAGAGCTTCTGAAGGAAATACTAAACATAGATAGGAAAATTTGTTACCAGCCATTTCAAAAACACACTGAAGTACACAGACCAACGACACTGTGAAGCAACTACATTAACAAGTCTGCAAAATTGGGCACCCAGCGTTATGATGACAGGATTAAATTCACACAAAACAACATTAACCTTAAATGTAAATGGGCTAAATGCCCAAATTAAAAGACACAGAATGGCATGCTGGATAAAGACAAGATCTATCAATGTGTTATATTCAAGAGACACATCTGACGTGCAAAGACACACAGGCTCAAAATAAAGGGATGGAGGAAACTTTATTAAGCCAATGGAAAGCAGAAAAAAGCAGGGTTTGCAATCCTAGTTTCTGACAAAATGGACTTTAAACCAACAAAAGTCAAAAAAGATAAAGGCATTACATAATGGTAAAAGGTTCAATTCAACATGAAGAGCTAACTAACCTAAATATATATGCACCCAAATACAGGAGCACCCACATTTATAAAACAAGTTCTTAAAGACTTACAAAGAGACTTAGATTCCCCTCATCACAATAATAGTGGAAGACTTTAATACCCCACTGTCAGTATTAGATCATCAAGACAGAAAATTCACAAAGATATTTAGGACTTGAACTCAGCTCTGGACCAAGTGGACCTGAGAGATATCTGCAGAACTCTCCACCCAAAAACAACAGAATATACATTTTTCTTGGTGCCACATGGTACTTATTCTAAAATTGATCACAGAATTGGAAGTAAAACACTCCTCAGCAAATGCAGAAGAACTGAAGTCATAAAGTCTCAGACCACAGTACAATCAAATTAGAACTCAAGATTAAGAATACACTCAAAACCACGCAACTACATGGAAATTGAACAATCTGCTTCTGAATGACTTCTGGGTAAATAATGAAATTAAGGCAGAAATCAAGAAATTATTTGAAACTAATAAGAACAAAAAGACAACCTACCAGAGTTTCTGGGACACAGCTAAAGCAGTAGTAAGAGGGAAATTTATAGCATTAAATGCTACATCAAAAAGCTAGAAAGATCTCAAATCAACACCCTAACATGACAACTTAAAAGAACTAGAGAATCAAGAGCTAGCAAACAAGAAATAACCAAGCTCATAGCAGAGCTAAAGGAGACAGACATGAAAAACTCCTCAAAAAATCAGTAAATCCAGTAGCTGTTTTTTTTAAAAAAAATAACAATAAAATATATAAACCACTAGCTAGACTAATAAGAAAAGAGAGAAGATTCAAATAAACACAATCAAATGATAAGGATCTCGAAGAAATGGATAAATTTCTAGACACATACATACTCCCAAGACTGAAAGGAAGAAATTAAATCCCTGAAGAGACCAATGACAAGTTCTTAAATTGAGGCAGTAATAAATAGCCTACCAACCAAAAAAGCCCAGGACTAGATGGATTTACAGCTGAATTTTAACAGAGGTACAAAGATGAGCCATTTCTTATAAAACTATTCCAAACAAATGAAAAGGAGGGACTCCTTCCTGACTCATTCTGTGAGGCCAACATCATCCTGATACCAAAACCTGGCAGAGATACAACAAAAAAAGAAAACTTCAGGCCAATATTCCTGATGAACATGGATGCAAAAATCCTCAATAAAATACTGACAAACTGAATCCAGCACCACATCAAAAAGCTTATCCGCCCTGATCAAGATGGCTTCATCCCAGGATGCAAGGCTGGTTCAACATATGCAAATCAATAAATATAATTGGTCACATAAACAGAACTAAAGACAAAAACCACATGATTATCTCAATAGACAAAGAAAAGACCTTTGATAAAATTCAACATCCCTTCATGCTTAAAAACTCTCAATAAACTACATATTGAAGGAACATATTTTGAGTTCCTTAAAATAGTAAGAGCCATATATGGCAAGCTCATAGCCAATATCATACTGAATGGGCAAAAGCTGGAAGCATTCCCCTTGAAAACTGTCACAAGACAAGGATGCCTTCCCTTACCACTCGTATTTAACATAGTATTGGAAATTCTGGCCAGGGCAATCAGACAAGAGAAATAAATAAAGGGTATTCAGATAGGAATACCACTCAAGACATAGGCATGGGCAAAGATTTTATGATGAAATCACCAAAAAGAATTGCAACGAAAAGCAAAAATTGACAAATGGGATCTAATTAAAGAGCCTCTGCACAGCAAAATAAACTATCATCACAGTGAACAGACAACCTTCAGAATGGAAGGAATTTTTACAATCTATCCGTCTGACAAAGGTCTAATATCCAGAATCTACAAGGAGCTTAATCAAATTTACAAGAAAAAAACAACCCCATTAAAAAGTGGGCAAAGGACATGAACAGACATTTCTCAAAAGAAGACATAAACGTGGCTAACAAACATATGAAGAAAAGCTCAACATCACTAATCATTGGAAAAATGCAAATCAAAACCATACTGAGATACCATCTCATGCCAGTCAGAATGGTGATTATTAAAAAGTCAACAAACAACAGATGCTGGTGAGGTTGCAGAGAAATAAAAACCCTTTTAGTGGGCGCAATGGCTCATGCCCGTAATCCCAGCACCTTGGGAGGCTGAGCTGGATGGATCATGAGGTCGGGAGATTGAGACCATCCCGGCCAACATGGTGAAACCCCGTCTCTACTAAAACACAAAAAATTAGCCTGGCGTGGTGGTGCGCGCCTGTAGTCCCAGCTGCTTGGGAGGCTGAGGCAGGGGAATCACTTGAACCTGGGCAGCAGAGGTTGCAGTGAGCCGAGATCTCGCCACTGCACTCCAGTTAGGCAACACAGCAAGACTCCGTCTAAAAAAAAAAAAGCGCACACACACACACATTTTTACACTGTTGATGGGAATGTAAATTAGTTCAACCATTGAGGAAGACAGTGTGGCGATTCCTCAAAGATTTAGAACTGGAAATATCATTTGACTCAGCAATCCCATTACTGGGTATATACCCAGAGGAATATAAATCATTCTTGTATAAAGGTACATGCACGTTTATCTTCATTGCAGCACTATTCACAGTAGCAAAGACATGGTATCAACCCAAATGCCCTTCAGTGATAGACTGGGTAAAGAAAATGTGGTACATATACAACCTGGAATACTATACAGCCGTAAAAAGGAATGAAGTTGAAGCCGGAACATGGATGAAGCCAGAAGCCATTATCATCAGCAAACTAATGCAGGAACAGAAAACCAAACACTGCATGTTCTCACTTAAAAGTGAAAGCTGAACAGTGAGAACACATGGACACAGAGAGGGGGAACAACACACACTGGGGCCTTTCAGGGAGGGTGGAGGTTGGGGGAGAGCATTAGGAAAATAACTAATGCTTGCTGGGCTTAATACCTAGGTGATGGGTTGATACGTACAACAGACCACCATGGCACACATTTACTTACGTAACAAACCTGTGCGCTTTGCAAATGTACCCCTTATTTTATTTAAAAATAAGATTTAAAATTAAAAAAAACAAACAGCATTTAAAATAAAAAACAAAAAAAGGAGGGAAGAAGAGATTTCTTTAGGAAGACTCAAAAAGATTAAGAATGCTATAAAAAGTATTAAATACTGTTTATAAAATTATGGTATACTTACGTAAAATATCACTTTACTGTGAAAGAATCTCCAAAAAGTTGTTTACATGGTTGGTTTCCAGTTTGGGGAAGTTGCCAAACTAGAGTTCAAAAGCTCGGCAAGGGTAGTTTCCACCTGGTTCCCAAATCTTCAGCAGAATGATCCTTACCTTCTTAGTGATCTCTAGAGCTTTTTTATTTGAACTAGGAAGGCCAGCTATAAAAGTTAGTTTTATATGTGAATGTATGACAAATGGAAGCAGTGACAGTGTGTTTCCATAACTTTTGCGTAATTCTAAATTTCCCTGGGGGAAATACAACTGATGGTTGTCGAACCTGGATGTCACTGGCATTGAAGGCTCAAGGCAAGGGAGGTAGGGTGGGAGGAGTACAAATTCAGAGACACAGCTTGGAAGGAGGAGATACCATTCACCATCAGCCTTTGAAAAGGAAAGAAATGTCATTGAGAATAGCCAGAAACATTTTAAAAGCTTCTAGATGGTGTATGGTAACATGATTTGACAAGGAATTAAGTTATTTTTATGAAAATTTGGCCAAAATTATGAGATTATCAAAGCACGTATTTTTATATTGGTACATTTGGTGCCAATGGGGTGATTTTACAGCCTTTCAGGTTTGTCCTCTATATTTTAAATTTCCAATTAATTTCTAGGGAATTAAATGTCAGTAGCTTCTAAGAGTAAAGTAGGAAATAATTTAAGTGTTCAAAAATTAGGAATTTATTGGTTAAAATAAAATATGGTATGTCTGTACAGTTACATAGGCTACAGCCATAACACTTTAGTATCACTTGATGTGGATAGATGTTAATGACATGTTAAATGGGAAAGCAGGTAATGAAACAGTGTCTTTAAAACTATGAAATATGGATGACATTTCTAGTTTTTTTGAGAACTTTAGTATAAGTTAGTTTCATAATGTTTCATAATGCATCTCTCCATAATCAAATCCATTTTCTTTGCCTTAATAACATGGACCAAGTCTTTTTTTTTTTTTTTTTTTTTTTTGAGACAGGGTCTCGTTCTGTTGCTCAGACTGGAGTGCAGTGGTGCAATAACAGCTCACTGTATTCTCAACTTCTCTGGCTCAGGTGATCCTCCCACTTCAGCCTCCCTAGTAGCTGGGACTACCGGTGTGTGCCATCACACCCAGCTAATTTTTTTTGTACTTTTTGTGGAGACGGGGTTTCGCTGTGTTGCCCAGGCTGTTCTTGAACTCCTAGCCTCAAACAATCTGCCTTCCTCGGCCTCCCAAAATGTTGTGATTGAGCTACCACAATCGGCCTACATGTTCCAAGTTTTACTTAAAAATTTTGATAATCTTAGCCTCTTTGGTTCCATATTTTATAGTTTTTAACATATGCTTTTTATGTAACGTGACAAAATTCCTTCCATCTCTGAATCTGCATTACTGAAAAATTTTACATCTGTATTTATATAGTTTTGTTTATATGGGTTTTTTTCCTTCTTCAAAGTGAATTCAAGCAAATATCTATTAACTTTTTAGCCCTCATGATTCAAGTGTTTAGGTTGATTATATATTTTAAATTCTGGGTTAGCCAAAAGTAGCAAGTTTTTTTGTTTTGTTGGAGTAAGGATTAAACAGAAGAGTATTATATCCACATTGAAAATCATTTCTGTATATTTTATTACCAGTGAGTAACTAGTCAAGGATTTGGCAGGCACAGCAATGGGTTTACAGGTCAGAGGTTGTGTGCGTGGTAAGGAGAATCACTTATCTATCCCTTTTTGCTTATTTTCTCTCTTTCTCCAAAGCTCCTCAGACATGGCCTGCCTCCTAGCTCAAACCTGAGACTTGAGGAAGTATCTTCTGTGTGGCACTACACACAACACTGTTGGTGGCCTCAGCTGGACATGCCTTTGATCCCGGGGGCATTTAGTCTGCTTAATATTCCCAGTGGTTGAGAGAGTTTCTCAAGCAGGTGAAGAAAGGCAGCCCACAGGCTTCTGAATGGGCATGCCATCTTCACTGCCCCAGGCTCCTGTTGCTGATGATACTTAGTGTGGAGTTGGCTTGCACTCCTAGTTACTTAGAGCTGCTCACACCCCTGCTCCTGCCCTTTCTCCACCACTAGCTCACAAAGGAGGGAGTGAATAGAAACCCAACTCTCCTGTTGCTTCCAAACTGCTGGCATCTATTGTAGGAGGATAAGCTAAAACTGTAATGAGTTCATTTTTGATGCTTTGTCTTTTTCTCCTGAAAGCTAAATGAGAGAGAGGCAGGGGATAACCTTGTTAATATAAGATTCGGATCAATTAAAATTCTGTGTTTTTATCTCAAAGTCAGCTTAAATATATTTCTTTGACTTTCCACAAATATATTTGGAATGTTTAAATTGCCTTTTTTTTTCTTCTTAAAGAACAATATGTATTCTGGAGGTAGCATGGCAAGAAGGAATACTTATGTCTGTGAAAGGACCACAGATCGATATGCAGCATTGCAGAATGGAAAAGACAGCAGGTAAATGCCACAGTGCCAAGTAGTAATACCTTTGCCATTGTTCTGTGTTAGTGCTTTTGCTGAAATGCCTGCAGCCGAATGGGTCCAGGGAAAAGGAGTTATTATATAAAATAGTAAGATTGCAACCAACTATTCTTACTAAGACATATCTCCTGTACCAGAATAGAAGGATGGGAAAACATTTAGAGAAAACAGGAAATAAATATCTTTACCTACCAATTTCTAAGTAAAATCTGATAGTAAATATTTTTCTATAGTGAAGCAGATCATACCATCCTAATTTCATCTTCATAATTTAAATCTTATTCTTTTAAGCACCTGCTGCCTCCTTCCCTTTCACCTCCCATCAAGTCATTACAGTATTTGAATAACAAAGGCTTTATTTTCCTCCCTCTGAAAAAATGTGGCCATCTTATTTCTCATCATTCAGAACCATATAATTTTTAAAGTGTTTTATTTCAAATAATAAATCATATTATTTTTATTATTTAAAAAACATAACTTCTTTCTGTCATGAGTCAGAAGGACTGCTCATCAATATAGTACAAAGACATGGAGCCTATTCTAATGACATTCTATTCTTAGTACCACCTTCAGTCATTTCAGTAGTGTGTACAAACCATTCTCACATTTGTTTCTTCTCACCTAATAAGGCTGTAAAGTAAGTGTTATTGAACGCATACAAAGAAAACTGTATCTTCTTTGAACATAAGATAATTGGAAATTGATTTCAGACTTATGATTTTCCCGTACTAAATTTTAAGCTGCAGCTCCTTTAATCTGCAACAGTTAACCTATTGACTCATGATATGATCTAAAATTGTGTTGATGTATCCAGAGATAATATTTTTGGTATAATTATCAATTCTGATTGTATCAATAATGGACAATGAACCACATCAATATATCACACCAAACTGTGATTTTGGGGAAGTAAAAAATGACTTAGTCATAATCATTTTGTCTGAAATGATTGTATCTCCACGAAAATAATTTTATACTTTCTCACATTTACATACATAGAGTAAGTGTGTGTGAGATTTTTTTCATGGATGATAGTGATACATTTACCCTGGATACTTTTCATAAGAATATTAATTTTTTGTTAGTCATTAATAATGCTGTTAATGTTAGTTTCTTTCAAATATTTCCATCATGAAAGGTGTTACTCAGTTTAGATTTTTTAAAAATATAGTTGTTAAATTTTAGTAAACCACAATTTTTCTTCTTTTTACATTTCCATGGTCTTCTCAACTGCTTTATGACAAAAGCCTTACAGAGATGTCTGTGAGTAGCATATCTTCTGCAGGCTCTTCTGTGGCCTCTGCTGTCCCCTCAGCACGACCCCGCCACCAGAAGTCCATGTCCACTTCTGGTCATCCTATTAAAGTCACACTGCCAACCATTAAAGACGGCTCTGAAGCTTACCGGCCTGGGTAACGTGCTGGTTACAGTTCATTTTGTTCATTGTTTTAAAATATATAGCACCGTGTGAAAATACATGATAGCCACCATCACATTAAGACCTTTCTGACAAGATTCAGTGTTTGTAATGGAGGAAAAACTGAATTGTATCATAAACTTTCTGTGTACTTTGGCTGTTACTGGAAATGTTGCATATAACTTAAGTCATTTTCTAGAGGAATTTTTTTAAGGATTTGGTTTTAAGTCCATCTATAAAGTTAAATATTGCTGCTTAATTTGTCACTTAGGTAAATTGATTTTTTTATGATTTAAACATATCCAAACAAGCACTAAACTTGGAGTTGAGACCTTTGGGTACTGATCAGGCTCAGTTCCTTGTTCTTAATAAAACAGGGCTTCAGTTTTCCTGTCAATGAAACTGATTAACTCAAGAGCCTATTCAGGTATAAAATTATATAACCGGTTTTCTAGTATTTTTCTATTTTAGGATTTCTCAAATTCAGTACATCTGAACATTTTAACCCTCTGTTAGATTTGTTAAGCATATTGGTAGTGCCATGTGGTGGTGTACCATCACTGAAGCCTAAATTAGAAATGGGAAATTATTTTATTCAATGCCTTTTTAATAGACAATAAAATTTGTGTTCAGCATTGCTAAGTGGTTCAGGAGAATATGAAAAAAATATTTGCACTACCCCTGGTTTGGGATTCCTGATATTGAAGAGTATTTATCTTTGTGTCCCTGTTTCAGTCATTTCTTAATTTTTAGTCACCAAACAAAAGGTACCTAGTTTCAGTCTGAAATTTTATTCCTCTCCAATGATATAGTAAATAAAATTAACTCATGTCTCACAGCTCTAATGTGAACAAATAAAGTAGGGCCAAAAGAAGTAGTCATAGCCATTTGTTTCAAGTTTTTAGCATGAGTGAAAGGTTTTCTTGTCATTATTCTAAATGATATATCTTAATTTGTCCCAGCAGTACAACTCAGAGAGTGCCTGCTGCTTCCCCATCTGCTCACAGTATTAGTACTGCGACTCCAGACCGGACCCGCTTTCCCCGAGGGGAGCTCAAGCCGAAGCACTTTCCATGGTGAACAGCTCCGGGAGCGACGCAGCGCTGCTTATAATGGGCCACCTGCTTCACCATCCCATGAAACGGGTGCATTTGCACATGCCAGAAGGGGAACGTCAACTGGTATAATAAGCAAAATCACATCCAAATTTGTTCGCAGGTCAGTACCAATGTACTATCGTGTTTTGTTTCCTCTAGAAATTACAAAGGGAATTACTTTTTTCTTAAATCTTTATAATAATTTTTCAAAATGGTTTTATAACATTTCATTAGAGCTGCTCTTTTACAGATTTGGAAGAAAAAAATTTAGGAAGACATAAAGTCTTTTTCCTTAAGAAAAAGAAAAAAATGGACAAAATGAGATTTTAAAAATCTATAAAATAAAATGGAAAGAACAAAAACTTGACTTTAAAAATGTGTGTTTTAACAAAAGATTATTTTATATTTAAAAGCCTTGATTGAGAAAAATAAATGAGTTTACATGTTTCCTTCAAACAATACTTATCTTGAAAATACTTTTAAATTGCTTGCTAATAATATATAATTTACATTTTTTTCTTCTTTGCATACAAAGCCTACATACCAGAGTCACAGATCACTTATGTAATTTCACATCATAAAACCTTAACATCAAACATAGTAAACACAAAATGAATACATGTATAGTAAAGTTCTAATCTACTTAAAAATGCAATTATACTCTAAAAAGTAAGCATGCGTACTATGCATACATGTGCAGTGCACATTGATGATACAAGTTGCTGACTACCATGCAGGCTGATGTCTATTTGATCTATTTTTGTGTCCCACTAAATGCCTACTTAAGCCCTGTGACAGACAAAGCACTGTGTTAGGTGCAGAACAGAATCTAAAGATAGGTAAAACGACATCTGTGCCCTCCAGATTTTTACAGCCTTGTAAGAAGCAGACAAACAACTAGCCATGATATAAACCAGAACATGTGCTAAAAAGTGTGGGCAACATACTGGATTCCAGAGGAAGACACAATTGTTTCTATCTAGGGAGACAGTGAAGGCACCCTATCATATAATCATTTCAGCTGAGCCTTCAGTGATGGGTTGGAAATAATTATACTTGCTTTAAGAAATGCTAATTAAATAATTAATTTTCAATGTTATTAGTGTTCCTAGGATTTCAAACAGTGGATGTGGAAAAGAGAAGAAGCAGCGTCAGTCTTCCTTCCTTGTCATGGAGCTATTTATAGACCTGGTTCATACATCAGTTTGCCCAGTATCACATAGCTAAATTAAAAACCTTAAAGCCTCAAATGTAACATAAATTTCTAACCATATCAGTCAGTGAGTTTGTACCCTTTGGGCACTTGCTATGCAGCATGACAACTTGCTAGAGAAAGAAAAAGTTCACCAACAGAGTCAGCATAGAAATTAGATGATAGTTTTAGCGGGCCAGCTGCAGGGTACTAGTCAGATTATCAGTAGGTTTCTACTTTTGGAATTTGGCTATTTAAGGCCATTTCAAAAAGCCAGTACTTTCTCCTGGTTAAGCCAGAATTAATTTTAAAGTGAAAAAAATAAGTTTGGAGTTTAATGCTTGATTACTAACTTTGCATTAAGCATGGTGCAAAATACTTCTCTTTGCTCTGCAACAAAAATTTAGACTCTAGAGGAAACATAGTAAAGGGTACTGTGGACAGGAAGTCAGGAGACAGAATATCAAAGCAAGAAAGTGCCTTAGAGATGGTCTGTTGGGAGGTTCTGATAAAAGATTGCCATATAGTCATTGAACACATACGTGAAGACCTACTACATGTGAGGCACTTTTGTAGGAGCTATTGCTACAGCAGTGAGTGAGACTCATGGGGCTCCTGCATTCCTGTGAGCAACTTACTATCTTGAAACATTCTGCACAGTTAAAGGGTTTCCCTCGCTTGGCTCTGGTTTTCTCCTGACTCACAGACTAGCTATCCGGGGCTCCTTTGCTGGCTCTTTTCATATTCCCTTGCCTTTCCCTTAACCTCTAAATATTAGAATGCCCCAGGGCTCAGTCTTTGAACACATTCTTTTCTCTGGTTTTCCTTACACTCTTGGTGATCTCAGTCAGGTCATGACATTAGATTCCATCCTGTGTGAACAACTCCTAAGTGTATCTCTAGCCCACATCTCTCTCTTAAACTGCAGACTTATAGCCAACTGCTGCTCAGCTCTCTGCTTGGGTATGTTATAGACTCTGAAACAGAACATGTTCAAAACTCAACTGTCGTTCCTCTTCCCAAACCCATCCCTCCCTCGTTCTTCACTGTCTTGGAGTTATCCTTGACACCTCTTTTCTCATACCACATCAGATCCATTGGCAAATTGTGCCAGCTTTACCTTCATAGCATTTCCAGAATTTAACTGCTTCCATCACTCCCATCACTGCCTTCATACTCTGAATCACTGTTCATCTTTCACCTACTCATAGGTCTCCTAGCTTCTGTCTTGGTTCTCGTCTCTTCTGTTTCAGCAGTGTCATGTCAAGTCTGATCATGTCACTCTTAGATTTAAAGCCCCTGATTAGCTTCCGTCTTGCTCAGAATACAATTCTGTGCCCTCACCGTGGCCTGTGGGGCCTTATGTAACCTGGCCATCCATTTCTGCTCTGACTTCTTCTCCCACTCTTCCCCTGGCTGGTTCCCCACCAGCCACACAGGCACCTGACTGTCCTCAAGTACATTAAGCACTGCTTTGGCATTGTGTACCTGCTATTCCTTCTGCCTGGAATTCTCTGCCCTAAATATCTGCATGGCTCACTTCTACACCAAACCTTATGATTTTCTAACCATAGCTCATTCTTATGTAGGGAATAACCCAATTTGTTCAGTTGAGTATATATTGCTATATGTAGGTAATTGTTTTTTAAATGTTAAGTGTTGAAGAGCCATGCTACGCTGCAAATGCTGTTAGAGCCAGCTGTGCCTTCTGTAGCCCCATCTGCCTCCTACCATGGCTACTGAAAGCAGACTTCTTGGGCTTTTTGAAACAATTGCCAAGTAGCAGAAATTCTTCCAGTGTTCCTACTAGCATCCAGGTAGGCAAGAACAGGGTATAAGTCAATTGCTATTTCAGTCAATTATAGCAGAGGAAATAGAGTCTAAGGGATATTTCACTCCTAATGCTTCAAGTTTGGCAGCAGTGGAATAGGTGTTTGCTAGTGAATAATAAAGCATAATATAAACAGGACAGAAGAGTCCAGTGAGATGTATGTCCCTTCCTAAAGGAATTTTATCTTAGCAGTGGGAGTCAACAGCATTACTGTCTTGCTTGCCAAGTTGGTACACTGCCCATCTGTGTGTATCAGTTCATCTATATCTAATGGAAAATGTACATTTCACTTTGAGCCTGCTCAAAAATGTTTTATTTCAGTATGCTATAATAAAAATGGATTTGTGTATATATGGCATTGAATTTTTATTATACTTCCCAATGAAAATGCAGATTCTTAGAAATTTAAGAAATTACATTTGAATGTGAGAATACATTTTAGTATTCTTTTAAATTCAGATAGAAAATTTTTTTTTCATAATATGCTGGTTAAGACAGGCATGTATTAGTTAAAGACCCTGAGATGAATAAGGCATTCATATTTTTGAGAACCATTTAAAATTTTAGAGCTTGGTGTGTGGGTACGTTTTATTAACTTTGGGGATGGGAGAGTGCCACTGATTTTATTCTTGTTGCATTCATTTAATATAAATAATACAAATGTTTCTGGAATGGCTAAAACATTAAGACAACATTATCTTAAGGATTCAAGTTGGTGATTTTTCCCACTATTTAATAGTATTTTGGCCTCTATCACAAGATATTTAATTACCTTTAAAAATGACAAAGGATTAAAATTTTGGTAGACTTCACAAATTTTAATTACATCCAACACAAGAACAATTAGTAGTGTTTTCCTGGTTTCATTTCACAGGTGGATATCCAGGTAAGATCAGTGTTTTTGCTTAAGATTGAATCCATGTTTTCAGACTCATCTACATGGCTAGGCTGTTAATTTGCTGTGATATTTTATCATGTGCATGAATTGTTAGCGTAACTTCTAAAAGAAATGCTTATAGAAGAAATTGCTTATTTAGAAATTGGTACTTATTTGCTAACTATAAGGTTAATGTATATATTTTATAAATTGAGCGACTACTACAATTATACATAATTACAAATTTGAAGTTGAATCTTGCTATTGATAATTATTAAATAGTTTTAACTTTCGATTAAACTAAATTAAGCCAAAAGATAAATTATGACTTCAAATGAATCATGGCTGGGAACTGGAAGATTATAAAAAAAATGTTAAACTTTCACCTCATATTGCCTCTTGACAATGAGTAGACGCTCAATAAATGATAATTACATGTGGTTACGGTGAAAAACGAGAAATAGTCAGACTGACTAATAATAGAGATTTGTCATGATAGAAGTTTGCTGAACAAGCTAATTTTAAAATCATTTTAGATATAGGTTTTCTTGATATATTTTTTACTTTTATCATTAAATCTCAACCTTCACTTTGTTTTGAGGGATCCAAGTGAAGGCGAAGCCAGTGGCAGAACTGACACCTCAAGGTGAGGAGCCACTATTAATACTTCGCTGCTAGGTCCCTGTGTATGAAAACGTACTTTTGAAATACTTATGGCACTTAATGATCATGAATAGATCTAATAACTAGATAGCATGCATATTTTATATTTTTATATTGCGGTGGGTTTTCATGATGTTACCTAGCATTCAAGTCAGTCAACTTTCGAGTTTGTTTTCCAAACATTCATTTGAATTGTGAACTTGGTAAAGACATAGGCGTTCTGTTCTATAAAGTATGTTAAGCTGAAGAATTAATTGATTGAATGTACAGATATTGTTCTCACTCAAGTGATGTAACTAAAATTAATCTGAGTCAAATAGCACAAATAACACAGAACAGGGAAATAATTACACGTAGGAAGATTTGATATAAGTAATATACTTTAGGTGACAATTCAGTGTTTGATGACATTTAAAAATTTTACCCTGCCATACTTTTGGGGATTTTTTTTTTTTTTTTGACATTTCATTCATTCTGGCAATAGGTTTCAAACTTGAGCACAATCAGAATTACAGGAAAGACATGATAAAAAGATTGCTGGATCCCACACCCAGGGTTTCTGATTCAGAGGCCGAGGCGGGTGCCTGAGCATTTGCATTTCTAACAAGTCCCCCAGGAGATGCTTATGCTGCTGTTCTAGGGACCACATTATGGACATGTTAGTACTTGTGTTCATATTTTACAAATGGGAAATTTAAGAAATGAAGGCACTAATTTGTTTTGAGTGTACACAAGCATTAAGGTATGCAATATAAATCTCAGAACTAACAGGTATTTCACAGGACAGGCATCTGGCTTCATTCAGGAACAGTTGTGACCAGCTGAACACAAGCCTCCAATTTGATTTCTACTTTTCAAATTATTTAAAATATAAAACATAATGAACTTGGAGAAAACTGTAGCACTCCCATGTAGTCTTTTTAATAAACTGTGCTGTATTTATATTTAGTAATAATAGTTGAAATGTTTCTTCGTACAGTTAGGTACCTGAGTCACCCTGGTAGGGAGCCACAGGGGGAGCAAGACCAATATTCTTTACTTTCTTCTGCCTTTTACAGAAACATGGAGGACTTGTTCTTAGCCTCTCCCTCAGTCTTCATTTTTGAGCCCCCTCCTTGCAGCTCATCATGTATTTCCACCAAATTTCCCTCTTAGACATTTAGTAGTGTGTGGCATTGCAAGTGGCCATTAATAGTTGTATTTTTGGTTGGGCACAGTGACTCATGCCTGTACTCACAGCACTTTGGGAGGCCGAGGCAGACGAATCATGAGGTCAAGAGATGAGATCATCCCGGCCAACGTGGTGAAACCCCATCTCTATTAAAAATATAAAAATTAGCTGGGCGTGGTGGTACACGTCTGTAGTCCCAACTACTTGGGAGTCTGAGGCAGGAGAATCACTTGAACCCAGGAGGCAGAGGTTGCAGTGAGCCAAGATCACGCCACTGCACTACAGCCTGGCAACAGAGTGAGACTGCATCTCAAAAAAAAAAAAAAAAGTTACATTTTTATCCTTTTAATATAACTACATAATTTTATTACATTATAAGAATTAGTAACTGATGTTTTATAAATGTTTACACAACACTTTTCATATTCCTTTTTGTTTAGTTGTTGTTGGGTTTTGTTCTATTTTTGCTTTTGGACAGACTTAGTGGATACTAACTATAAGGTACTTTCTGGTCATTTAATTTTCACAACCACCAGGTAAAAAATGCCCATTTACAGATTAAAAAAAAAAAGGCAAAAAACATAGGTAGGATCAAGCCAGTTATAATGAAGTTCTGTCATTTCAGGGAGATGGGGTAGTACCATGATTAGAAGTACAGGTTCTCAGCCAGACTGCATGGGTTTGAGCTGTGTTCTACCGCTAACCTTACCGTGTGGCTTTGGGAAGTTACTTCAACTCTGTGTGCCTCCATTTCCTCACTCTAACTGCCTCCTAGGGTTGTTCTGAGGAATAAATGAGGAATTAATACATTTTAGGCAGTTAGGACAGTTCCTGCACCTTATAAGTACTCCATGAATGTTAGCTGTGCTTATATTAATATCCACATTTCCAGAAGCTTTCTACAATTGACATTATCAGTGGCAATGTCTGTGAAACCATGCAGAAAAACATCTTATTGTCTTAAGGTCATCTTAATGTGGAATAGAAGGAAACTGGACTTAGAGTAGTATTCCTGAATTAGCTCTATGGCTTCAGAAAACTTTTTTTTTTTCTGAGACAAAGTGTTGCTCTGTCACCCAGACTGGAGTGCAGTGGCGCGATCTCGGCTCACTGCAACCTCTGCCTCCCGGGTTTAAGCAATTCTCTTGCCTCAGCCTCCTGAGTAGCTGGGATTACAGGCACAGGCCATCATGCCCGGCTAATTTTTATAGTTTTAGTAGAGATGATGTTTCACCATGTTGGCCAGGCTGGTCTTGAACTCCTGACCTCGTGATCCTCCTGCCTTGGCCTCCCAAAGTTCTGGGATTACAGGCGTGAGCCACAGAAAACTAATTTTAAGTTTTCCAGCCATCAGTTCCATCTTTAAAATGAGTGCTCAGTCAACTGATCTCTCAGGTCCCTTCTAGCCTGCTGATTCCACTGGAATTACACATGTGACCTTGGTAAATGACTCTACTTCGCTCTGCAAGCCCCAAGAGGCCTGTGATTTAACGGCTGAGATTCAGTGAGCAAAAAGAGAAAAATAGAGAACACGATGAAGTAAATACTTTCCATAATTATTAATAGTTTTTGGATATTTATTTTCTCTACCTATTCCTTTCTTTATTTTCTCAAGATTGTATAGTTTGCAGAGCTTTAGGGGGGGCTCAGATACCTGGAAATGAAGTGGACAATATATATAAAATTATAGATATGTAAACATATACATGAATATATATTATACTATTGATATAAAATGTATATATATTAATTTAAAATATGTATGCAGTAGATTGTAAACTCCTTTCAAAGAACATTTTCTTAAATCACAGATAAGCGAGATAAAGTAACAAGTTGCAGTTGTAACATCTATTTGGATAATTGTTCAAGAAATTTAATTACAGGATTTTCTGTATCACAAATAATCTATTAACTGTGATGAAGCTATGAAGGTTTTTTCCTGTGATTATTTGAAATAGGTTTTTTGTTTTCATGTTATTTGTGGGATACCTGCAGTAAGTAAAATTCAGTGAGATTTAGTCATTTAACTAATATGTTAATGGTTACTGTGTACCCAGCACAGTTCTAGATGCCTGAGATCTATCAGTGAATGAAATAGACAAAACTCCTTGCCCTCCTAGAATTTACAATCTAATGGTAGAGTCAGACAATAAACACCCTAACAAATGGGTTAAATGATAGAATGTGATAAGTACTATAGAGAAAAAATAAAGCAGGCTAAAGGGGGTTGGCCATGCTAGGATAGGAGTTAGGGTGCAATAGGGCAGTCAGGGAAAGCGTCATGAAGAAAGTGAGCAGAAATTTGTAAAGGAGTTAGCCACAGAGCCATCTGGGGAGAAGCATTCACGACTTAGGGAACAGTCTGTGCAACAGCCTCATGGCAAGAATATAACCCGTGTGTTCATGGAGGCCGGTGTGTTCTGATAGGAGTGAGGAAGGAAGAAAATTCTAGGAAATGAGGTGGGGAGAGTAGGAGTTGGAGTGCAGGCCATGGGGAACATTGTAGACTGTTTTAAGGATGTCTTTAGTGAAATGAGAAATCACTGGAGGACATTGAGATGTGTGGTATAAGTTAACGTCTTTATGTAATTGCAATACAACATTCTTCTCAGCATTATTAGGTAAATGAGTTATCTTTCACTCTGAAGTTATTACATTCCTCCTACCCAAAAAGGCAGAAAAAAGAAACTTTTATATTTCAAAAATGTGTATTTACGAGTAGAATATTAGTGGTCCCTATTTTGTGTGTGTGCTTGAACAGAGAAATATGGAACTGAAGAAGGTATTATGTTCTTCATTTTCAGTTGCAGATTTGTTTCCCTCAAGCCACTTATATTTAAGAAAAAATGCTGTTTTAGATTGACAGTATTAAAAGTCAAAACAGATGGCATCTTGGGGTGTGTTTTTGTAACACAAGATAATGTAAATCTTTGCATCTATCTCAGGGTAGTCTGCAAATAAGGTAGTTTTATTAGGTACTGAATTATGACCACTTAGATTTTATGTGTGTTTTGATTTCTTTGCTAAGTGAAATATTTTTGTTTTCATTCTTTCCCTTTGCCCTCTTCTTCCAGAAGTACATCAGGGGGAACCAAAAAGAAAGAGACAAGGAAGAGGGTAAAGATTCTAAGCCGCGTTCTTTGCGGTTCACATGGAGTATGAAGACCACTAGTTCAATGGACCCTAATGACATGATGAGAGAAATCCGAAAAGTGTTAGATGCAAATAACTGTGATTATGAGCAAAAAGAGAGATTTTTGCTTTTCTGTGTCCATGGAGATGCTAGACAGGATAGCCTCGTGCAGTGGGGAGATGGAAGTTTGCAAGTTGCCACGACTGTCACTTAATGGGGTCCGCTTCAAGCGAATATCTGGAACATCTATTGCCTTTAAGAACATTGCATCAAAAATAGCAAATGAGCTTAAGTTGTAAAGACATCCAAATTTACAGGTTCAGGGAAGATGCATACATATATGAGGTACAGTTTTTGAATGTACTGGTAATGCCTAATGTGGTCTGCCTGTGAATCTCCCCATGTAGAATTTGCCCTTAATGCAATAAGGTTATACATAGTTATGAACTGTAAAATTAAAGTCAGTATGAACTATAATAAATATCTGTAGCTTAAAAAGTAGGTTCACATGTACAGGTAAGTATATTGTGTATTTCTGTTCATTTTCTGTTCATAGAGTTGTATAATAAAACATGATTGCTTAAAAACTTGTATAGTTGTCTAGATTTCTGCACATAAATGTACGTTTGATGGTTTGATTTGAAAATGTTCTTCCCTGTTATTTACATTCTGGTGGGTTTTTTAGATTCTTACTTCCATCATGCAATTTTTGAAAATTATGTCCAGAATTAAATGTGCATAGAAATAGTCTTTACAATTGTAGCATGGACCTTGAAAAAATTATTTTAAAATCATATTTAAATTTAAACCAGAAGCTGAAAAATAGATCAGCTTTATTATACACAAAATTATTCCTGCTTATCTTTGCTCTTTTCCTTGTTATCCCACAAGGTTTAGTTGAGAAGATACAAAATGTTTACAGTGTTGGCACTTAGAGTTTTTAAATTCAAGTACATGAAATTCAATAATAGCTTTGCCTTGAGCTAACTAAGAAGTACTGGGGAAAAAGTTAAGTCTGCATCAAGTTTCTTTTGAACTTTGAAGTGTTTTCTGACCCACTGCTAACTGTAGCAGCAAAATTGAAAAAAAACAAAAAACAATACTTTATCTGGCTGTCATAAACTGTCACGTAGATTTGCTGCCTTCAGAATACCGCAGTGTAATTGCGGGGATATAATAATATTGGGACTGTTTCATAGCACAAACTCATCTTTACAGTGTTGATCAATGCATCAGTTAAGAAATAATGCCACCTCAGGAATTAACTGGCATTGGGAGCATTTGCCTCATTCTCCTATCCTCTTCACTCCGCCACTGTAATATCTATAACTACTTAAGAGACTTGTGAGCAAAACATACTATTTATAACAGTATATTATTGATTTATGCTTATGTGGTTGTTCAGTTTGTTCCCATGTAACTTGTTTGTTTTAAATATTTTGCCAGATTTCTTGTATTTATTCCCCATCATTATGCCTATAACGTGCCGCTTTGTAATTGGGCATTTGCCTACTCTTCTTTCATAATTAGTGATATATGCGATGTAAAACCACTAGTAAAGGTACATTTTAATACTTGTTATTTTATACTGAATTAGCCTTGGAGGTTGACTGTGCAATGTTATTTACTGTTGTAATTACTGTAATATCAACATATGGGCCCCATCTGCACACTCTTGAAAAATAGAAAGTGTATTCAAATTTTATCAGTTTAAAGAAAATAAAGCTGTGATAAATACTGTTAATTCCAACCTACATTAGAAGGCTCTAAGTGTAGGTGATGTGCCATTCCATAATGGCTTCCAGACTAGGATGAATTTTACATTCTGTACTGTACTGTGATGTAGCTTTCTTCTGTAACAGTTATGTTCTAAAATGAAGTGGGTTTTGTTTTTTTTTTTGCCTTAGCAAAGGGTGGTGTTTGAAAAAAAATGTGTAGCCCCTTTTTAACCTAGTGTTCATTCAAAAAAAATTGATGCAAATCTTTATTCACTTTCACTGGTGCACACTGAACTTTTACTTGAACGGTTCTCATAATAAAGCACTTGTCGTTTGCTCTTTATCAGAATGTGAATTACCTGTTTTCTAGTACAAAAGTCTTCTGTATGAGGAGTTTATTGTATGTGATTTAGTTGGCAAAGGGTGAAGCTGTGAAGGTTTTCAAGATTATTGAAGCTATGAAGGTTTCTTGTCATTATGACAAGATAATTTAATCTTTTTATAGGAATTCCTATCACTGATACTTTTTAAAAAATAGACCTCATGTGTTTTCCACGGTAGAAACTGATGTTTTTACGTTTTCTCACTGTGGCCAACTCTTATATGTTTGTAGAAAGGAATTTTACTTCAATATCTTTTATGAACTAAAAATGAAATCTTGATACTCACTTTAGATTTTTTATTTTATGTGTTCATGACAACATAAATATTTTTTGAAAATTTAGAGGAATTTTACAATATGTTTGCATAAATAAATACCAGTTTATGTTCACTGGCTATGTGATACCAGGATTTCCTTGGCTTCTGTTGAAATATTATTTGATATGGCATCCCTTATATTAAATTAATTATTTTGTAGAAACTGGGGCATAGCATTTTATTTGTTAAATGGAAAGAATAAGATGAAATATACTCCAGAACCTTGATCCAATAATATTCTCTAAAATATAATTTGATTTAAAACCTAAAAGATCTTATTTTGAGGTGATTTTCACCAGTAGTGCCATTTCACACCATGCGGGGGAAAAAGCATATGGTGAGAGCATCAAGCACCAATTTACTGTAAACAAGTGATTCCAGTAGCCTGTGCAAATTAGTCAAGGTGATCTCTGCCTTCATTTTCAAAATATCTATTGAAATATCTACTATTTCTTAAGATACATAAAAAATTATAAAGATGGTTCCTACCTCTCTCAGATTTCGGTCCACTTGAAGTGACGAACTAAATATATGCAAAAGTAAAACACACACACACACGCAGAAGAAACTGAAAGCGCTCAAACTACCACAGATAATAGATGCTATAGAAATTCAGAGAAGAGTGAATTCTGTATGGACACTGGAAAGGCAGGTCTTTTAAGGGACTTGAAGACTGGGTAAAATTTAAGAGACAATAGAAAAGATCCTACAGATGGAAAACAGGCTTCAAGTTAGTAATAGCTCTAAGACATGTTAAAAATGAACCACATATTTTAGGAAGTGGCAGGGTTCACACAGGTTGATTAATAGCTGTTTATATAAAGCATCAATTGGCAGTCTCAGCTTGAACTTGACCTATGGATAGAGGGGGAGCAATTAGGAGGGTTTTTAAGCCAAGGAAGTGCCTAATAAATTGGTTTGTAAAGAATGGTCCATTAGTTCAGCAAGTTTGTGGAGTGCCAGTGTACATTACAGTCTAGGTTCTAGGAAATAGCAGTAAAAAAATATGTTAACATAGAAATGTATGGACTGGATTAAAGAGTAGGGGCAGGAAGATCTTTTCAGAGGTTAAAATGATAAAGCATGAATGAAATACCATTTATGTGGGGTGGTTAACATAGAGTGGAAAAAGGTAAAAAAGAAGAGACATTTCAAAAGATGTATCAACAAGGTGTCATGGCCCGGGTGCGATGGCTCATGCCTGTAATCCCAACACTTTGGAAGGCTGAGTGGGTGGATCGCTTGAGCTCGGGAGTTCAGAACCTACCAACCTGGGCAACATGGTGAATCTTTGTCTCTACAAAAAGTAAATAATTAACCAGATGTGGTGGCATGCACCTATAGTCCCAGTAATTGGGAGGCTGAGGTGGGAGGATCACTTGAGCCTAGGGGGCAGAGATTGCAGTGAGCTGAGATCATGCCACTGCACTCCAGCCTGGGTGACAGAGTGGTCCCTGCCCCTCCTCCCCCACCCAAAAAAAACAAGATAGCATGAATAGGATTCACAGACTATAAGAAAGATAATTGGATGGGAGCAGAGCTTCCTGGCATAGGATTTGAGTTTTCAGCTTGCATTTTAAGACTTCCACTTTCACCTAACATGGAGTAACAGTACCAGATTTACTCTCCCACCTAAGACAATGAAGAAACAAGATGAGATATATGAAATAATTCTACACGTTTCCATCAGAATAAAAACAATTTTTAAGGCATTAGCTATTAGTCAATGAAGAACAATGATCGTTGAGAGGAAAACAAAATGACCTCTGATTGGTCCAGCTTGTGGCACAGGGAGAGAAAAATCAAGTTGGAGCTTGGCGTTCCCCTCTGGTTAAGAAATCAGAACTGGGAGGCCAAGACAACTAGAGTCTGCAGGGAAGAAGCGGGTGGAGGATACCAAAAAACAGCTCTGGAGACCTGCAGAAATCAGCACATGAATGTAAGAAAACTATGTGAGGCCAGTGAAAGAACCACCTGAAAGTAATGGAACAATCATCTAATCTCATGCAAGGGTAATACCTGTTCCAACCAGCCACTTGTAGAAAACAATTCATGGAGCAGTGAGCATAGTACTTAGAAGAGTTTTGCCTCAGTAGTGGAAACTACTTAGTGCTAGACTAAATACTGCCTTGGTACTGTTTAACAAAAGCCATATCCAGAAGGATAAGGGTTTCTGAGTAACAATTATGTCCCAGAACAACGCTCAAAAATATCAGAATAGAAAATGTGCCAGGTGTGGTGGATCACGCCTGTAATCCCAGCACTTTGGGAGGCCGAAGCCCGTGGATCACCTGAGGTCAGGAGTTTGAGATCAACCTGGCCAACATGGTTAAATCCCGTCTCTACTAAAAACATACAAAAATTAGCTGGGTGTGGTTGTGGGCGCCTGTAGTCTCAGCTACTCTGGAGGCTGAGGCAGGAGAATCGCTTAAACCTGGGAGTCGGAGATTGCAGTGAGCCGAGATCACACCATTGTACGACAAGAGTGAAACTCCATCACAAAAAAAAAAAAGAAAAGGAAAGAAAATGTACATCACTCAACAAGGTAATAGTCATCATAGCTAGCATTCATTCAAGGTTATCCTGCATGCAAATATGCAGGAAAATATAAAGCATAATGAGAAATGTCAATTTACACTGAAACAGAAATGGCAGAGATGATCATATTGATAGATGAAAACATTAAAACAATTATTATAACTATATTTTATATGTTCAGGAAGTTAGAAAAATGGTTATGTGAAGACAATTCATGTAAAAAACATAATTCAAACAGTAGAAATGAAAATTAAGATTTCTGAGAAGAACACACAAATGGAATTAGTAGATTGGGCATTGCAGAAGAAAAGATAGTGGACTTAACATATAACAATAGAAATCCAAAATGAAACAAAAAACAGTTGAAAAAAGATCAGAGAGCGGTAGGACAACTTCAAGCAATTTAGTGTATGTGCAGAGTCCCAGCAAAGAGGAAGAGGTGGGGAGAGAAAAAGTGTTTCAAGATGTAATGACCAGAATTTTTCCAAATTTTTAGGAAACCACAGACCTAAAATGTTTCATAAATATCAATAAAAAAAATTATACTAAGTTTTCATATCACATGTTGCTTAATACTAGCAAGGGGAAAAACAACAGAAAATAAGCCAGAAGAAACTGACACATTATGTAAGGAAAAAAAAAAGAAACAGAAATAAGAACAACAACTGACTCTTGCAGAAATGATGCAAGCCGGACAAGCACTGGGGAAAGTATAAACTTACAAACTAGAATTCTATACCCAGATAAAATATCTTTCTAAAACAAAGGTGAAATAAAGATGTTCAGACACGTAAGAGCTGAAAGAATTTATCACTGGCAGACTTGCATTAGAGCTGAGAAGTCAGAGAAAGAAATGTTCACTAAAGTTCTTCATGCAGAAGAAAATATATACCAGATAGGAGTCTACGGAAAGGAGTTAAAAGCACCAAAAATAACAACTATGTTGAGAGTAAAAATACTAACAATGCATCGTAAGATTTATAACATGTAAAGGTAAAAGTTGTGGCAACATAGTACAAAAACCTGAAGGTATTTTGCAAAGCTCTTATATCATGTGTGTAGTGGAGATGGGTTATGTTAAAGATGCGTACTGTAAACCTTGCAGCAACCACTAAAAATACAAAATAGAATTGTAGCTATTGAGCCAACAAAGGAGACAAAATGGAATTTTAAAAAATCTTCCTGGAATTACATCAGACGAAAAAGCTTCTGCACAGCAAAGGAAACAATCAAAAGAGTGAAAAGACAACTTATGGAACGGGAGAATATATGTGCAAACTATACATTTGAAAAGGAGCTAATATCCAAAATATATATGAACTCAATAATAAGAAAACAAATAACCTGTTTGAAAGATGGGGAAAGGACCCAAATAGGTATTTCTCAAAAGAAGATATTCTAATGGCCAACAGTCATAAGAAGGCAGAATGTTCAATAGCACTAGTCATCAGGGAAGTGTAAATTAAAACCACAATGAGATATCACCCCACACCTGTTAGAATGACTATTATAAATTGCTGAATGATAATACTGGCAAGGATGCAGAGAAAAGGGAACTTTTGTACACTGTTGGTGGGAATGTAAATTAGTACACCCATTATGGAAAATAGTATGGAAGTTCCTCAAAAAATTAAAAATAGTACTACCATATGCTACAGCAATCCCACTACTGGGTATCCATCCAAAGGATATGCAATTTGTGAGCTGAAGAGATATCTGCACTCCCGTGTTTACTGCAGCATATTAACAATAGGCAAGATATGGTGTCAACCTAAATGTCCATAAACAGATGAATGGATAAGAAAATGTGGCATATGTACATGATGGAATACTATTCAGCCTTAACAAAGGAAGAAAATCCTGTCATTTGTGACTTGAACGACACCTGCAGGACATTATGTTAAGTGCAATAAGCTAAGCACAGAAAGACAAATATCATATGATCTCACTTATAGGTGGAATCTTTAAAAAGTCAAACTCATAGAAACAGAGAGTAAAATAGTAGTTACCAGAGGCTGGGGGGAGAAAGGAGGATTGGGGAGATATTGGTCAAAGGACACAAAATTAGAAGGAATAAATTCAAGAGATCTAGTGTATATTATGGTGACTTCAGATAATATGTTGTATACCTGAAAATTGCTGAGACAAGATTTTTAAGTGTTCTCACACAAAATGTGTGTATGTGAGGTAATGCATATGTTAAATTGGGTGATTTAGCCATTCCACAATGTATACATATATCAAAACATCATGTTGGCTGGGTGTAGTAGCTCACACCTGTAATCCCAGCATTTTGGGAAGCCGAGGCAGGAGGATCGCTTGAGCCCAGGAGTTCAAGACCAGCCTGGACAACACAGTGAGACCCTGTCTCTACAAAAAGATAGAAAAAATTTAGCTGGACATGGTGATGTGCGCCCGTAGTCCCTGTAGTCTCAGCCTGTAGTCCCTGTAGTCCCAGCTACTTGGGAGATGGAGGTGGGAGGATCACTTTGGCCTGGGAAGTTGAGGCTGCAGTGAGCTGAGATCATGCCACAGCACTGCAGCCTGGGCAACATAGCAAGACCCCATCTCTAAAAAAAAAAAAAAAAAAAAATTACAGCCTATTTTACAAGGCTGTTAGGACACAGTATATATGGCTATACAAAAACCCATTTGTAGATATGGAGTGTTAAATATAAGAAATATAAATATAAGATATAAATATAAAATATAAGAAACATCATCTTTTTTTTTTTTGGAAGGATGATAGTGGCTCTTAGATATAGGAGCTCCCGCCGGACCCCCCGAAGAATGTAAAAAGAGGGGGAGTAGGGAGTCCCACCTCAGAAAAAAAGAACCACCGGAGGGTTTAAAAATCATCAATAGTTTTAAATTTCAGAGACTGAAGAACTTCAGTCTCTGACAAGCTGGTGTCAGAGACTGAAGTTCTCTCACTTCAGAGCTCTAGTGTATGATCATTGCAAATAGACACGTTCTGTAACATTTCCTAATAATTACTGCTGTACTCAGTGGTTTTGTGCTAATACATTTGAAATATAGACAAGGCGTGGGGAAATGATACTTCAATCTTGATCTTTTTTCTTCTAAAAAAAGGGTAATTCAAAAAAATTAGTGACATTTACTTTGAAAATCAAAATACTTGGAAAAAGTAATACTTTTTACTTAGTAATAGTATTACTATAACTTTTACTTTGAAAAAAAGGTGGCATTTCTTAGTTTTAGTCTTAGTTTATCTCTAAGTCAGTCATAGTTTGACATAGACGGGAATGTGCAAGTAAAACAACAGAAAACTTCTCCTCAGTATTTATGATGTCAAACTTTCTTACATGCTTATAATAACTAACTCATACCTTTTTACCTATAAACAAATCTAACTGGAATTCTTTATACATTCCCCAAATGCAAATTTTATTAAAGTAGTATCTGAGTTATATTGAGTTAATATTTTGTCTTTATGCCACCATTAATTAAATTATTCGACATGTGGCATTCCGAAGTTGGATATCCCTGTACCCATTGCGGACAATTTTTTCAACTCCAACAGTAATTTATATAGATTATTATTATCCATGTCTAGATTAACTGATAATAAATGTCCAAGAATCAAAATATAGATTGAAAGAGCTCTTATGATGCTGGCTCTAAATTAAGCTGTCTCCCAAAACTGGTCATGCTACTGCTGCTTCAGTGGTAACAAAGACAAGGCCAGCCCGCCCTAAATATTGCCAAGGGCAGGCACCAGAGCACAAAGAAAACCATTGTCCCAAAGGAAACCCCTCTTCCCCACTCCCATCCCTCCAGCTCCATCCTCCACTGGGAGGGGCCTGAAGCACAAGCATGTGGACAATTTCCTGATCTGCCTTTATTTCATTCAGCCAGTTACAAGTCTGATTAAATCTGTGATCATTCAACTTGCTCTTCCCCATTTTGATTTTTCCAGATGTGTAGCTGAAATCTAGGTACACTTTCCATTCTATTTAATAATAATAACAACAAGAGGAAAGAGGAGAAGGAGGAGGGAAAGGTTATCTGGTATAATGCAGTTCTTAATGAATCCACGCTAATTGCTAATAATTACCTTTCATTTTCCCTCCTCAGTGCTTAGTTCCTAAGCAACTCAAAGATCTTTCTAGACCTTTGATGTGTAGCTGTTTTGGTAGTGTCTAGTGCCTCTTCTGTTTTGCTCAGTTTCTCAAAGCACACTTCCAGCAATTCAGAAATTTCACATTATTTTTTCTGAAGTCTGCCAGAAGTATTTATTTTGCAAACACATTAGTGGGACTTGGGACTCATAAGAAGAAAGCCACAAAATAAACACAGGACCTCCTGTAACATCTGGTGAGCCAGGAGAATTCTGAAACAAATACACAATAATTGGCACTAAGCAAACCTAGTAAACAGCCTGGCTCATCTCAACCACTTAAAATGCCGCTTGGGGTGAGCCAGGTTGATGTAGCAGGTCTTCTTTTTAAGAGCATTTCAAGAGGCTGAAGTTGACAAGCTGGTGTCAGAGACTGAAGTTCTCTCACCTCAAGATATTTGAAGTTATCTAAATGCATACATTTTTCTCAAGGTAATATTGCCATATGCCTATGTATCCAAAGCTTCATTTATGATATACTATGCTATGCCATGCAATACCTGCCATATAGTTCCAGATCATTCCACTCCATCTAAAAGACCCTTTTGAGTACCTAACGAATGTAAACTATTGGGGGGAAAAGTAATATATTAGAAAGATGAGGTGAAGGAATTCTCTTGGTTTCTACAATTTTTGTTTTTTTCACCCAAGTTGGAGTGTAGTGGCAAGATCTCGGCTCACTGCAACCTCCACCTCTGGGGTTCAAGTGATTCTCCTGCCTCAGCCTCCTGAGTAGCTGAGATTACAGGCGTGCATCACCACGCCCAGCTAATTTTTGTATTTTTAGTAGAGATGGGGTTTCACCATGTTGGTCGGGCTGGTCTTGACCTCCTGACCTCATGATCCGCCTGCCTTGGCCTCCCAAAGTGCTGGGATTACAGGCATGAGCCATCACACCCAGCCGGTTTCTACAATTTAAAAAATTAAGAAATTTTTTACGCTGAGCTGTTCTAGTGCCTTTGAATGTTACTTTTGCAGCTAAGAGTCATAAAATAACTCAGAATGGCAATAAAAATAACCTTGTATGCTATTCTGTTTTTAAAATGAAACTATTCATTTTCTTATTAAAATGACAGATGTTTGATGAAAATTTAGATATACAAGTAAGCCAAAAGAGGAAAAACAAAACCCTGAAACACCTCACTATCCAGAAACCACTGTGAATATTTTGCTGTATGTCCTCCAGTGTATTTCAATAGAAAATTCTGCATATAAACATAGTGAGTTTGAGTGTTGGGGGTTGATCAAGGAAAAGACCAGACCACGAGATGGCAGTAGCACACAAGAGCTTTATTTGGATGAGGCTTGGACAGATTGCATGGAAGGTGAAAGTCCTCACATCAGGAGACTTTCCAGATACAGCAGCAGGGCCATCACCATGAGGGGAAAAGGACAAGGAAACTCCAAGGGAGAGGAGGATCAGAGAGGGGTTTGCAGAGTGGGGATGTCACTTAGCAGCATAGTGAGGAGACTCTTGGTCATAGATCTCCAAGGGACAGCAGCCATCTGGGGTCTTTCATAGCCCCATAGTTTGTCTTGTATATGGCGTGAAGGTATTGGATGCAGTTTCACAAGTTATACAAAACAGGCGGGATCTAACAGGGTAAAAAATATTTGAGCTATATTTACAGTAATTGGATGTGAAAGAATTCTAATTTGGTGCTGGCAGGCTTGAGTTAACAGTCTTGGGCTGTGGTACAGAAGGAAACAGCATGGAGGTCAATACACAGAGGCCGTCTTGAACCCATTTATTCAATAGTAGTTTATTTATTATTTATTACTATAATTTTTTGAGATGGAGTCTCACTCCATCGCCAGACTGGAATGCAGTGGCATGATGACATCTTACTGTAACCATGGTGTATATGTGCCACATTTTTTTTTCACATTTTCTTTATCTACTCTATCATTGATGGGCATTTGGGTTGGTTCCAAGTCTTTGCTAGTGTAAACAGTACCACAATGAACATATGTGTGCATGTGTCTTTATAATAGAATGATTCATAATCCTTTGGGCATATACCCAGTAATGGGATTGCTGTGTCAAATGGTATTTCTATTTCCAGATCCTTGAGGAATCGCCACACTGTCTTCCACAATGGTTGAACTAATTTACACTCCCACCAACAGTGTAAAAGCATTTCTATTTCTCCACATCCTCTTCGGCATCTGTTGTCTCCAGATTTTTTAATGATAGCTGTTCTAACTGGCGTGATGGTATCGCAATGTGTTTTTTTTTTTATGTAAATCAGGACAAAGAGGACAAGCAACATCAGGAAATTTTGTTATGAGTTGACATTAAATCTTTGTTTAGAGTTGAAATTTAGGATTGTTAGTGAAAGCACATGTGCTGTCTTACAGAATTATTTATGTTCTTGTTATTTTCATTGTCAGCATTTATTTATTTATTTTTTTAAAGAAAAGAAAAAAGAGAGAAAGAAAGAAAGAAAAAGAGAATAAAAGAAAGGGAAAAAGAAGAAGAAAAGAGGGAGAGAGAATGGGAATCTTGCTCTATTGCCCAGGCTAGAATGCAGTCTAAAAATGGGTATTGAAAAGCTCTTTTATACTAATAATTGTGTTATATAATGGAGACAGGAAGAAATAAGGGAGGAAAATAACAAACAGCCAAGCAATATTTCATTTAAACCTATGAAATGCTATGCAATTGCTGGGGAGTGATTTACTCCCAACCATGTGGTCACTTTTGGAATAGATATGATGTGTTACTGAAGAAACTGTATGTTTTGTGGATTTGGAGTAGAGAGTTCTGTAAATGTTTATTAAGTTTACTTGTTCGAGGTCTAAGTTCAAGTCCCGGGTATCCTTGTTAACCTTCTGTCTCATTGATCTGTCCAATATTGACAATGTAGTGTTAAAGTCTCCCACGATTATTGTGTGGGAGTCCAAGTCTCTTTGTAAGTCACCACGAAGTTGTCCTATGTAACCGGGTGCTCCTATACTGGGTGCGCATAGACTTAGGATCATTAGCTCTTCCCGTTACATTGATCCCTCTACCATTATAGAAACCTCTTTTGGTTTCTATTACTTTAAAGTCTATTTTATCAGAGACGAGAATTGCAACTCCTCCTTTTTTTTTTTTCTCTCCATTTGGTTGGCAAATCTTCCTCCATCCCTTTGTTTTGAGTCTCTGTATATCCTTGCATGTGAGATGGGTCTGGATGCAGCTTACCAGTGGGTTTTTTGGAATGGCTTAGACTGGTTGTTCCTTTCTGTATATAGTGCTTCTTTCAGAAGCTCTTATAAAGCAGGCCTGGTGGTAATGAAATCTCTGAGTACTTGCTTGTTCGTAAAAAATTTTTATTTTTCCTGCACTTATGAAACTTAGTTTGCCTGGATATGAAATTCTGGGTTGAAAGTTCTTTTCTTTAAGGATGTTGAATATTGGCCCCCACTCTCTTCTGGCTTGTAGGGTTTCTGCTGAGAGATCTGCTGTGAGTCTGATAGGCTTCCCCTTGTGGGTAACCTGACCTTTCTCTCTGGCTTCCCTTAGTATTTTCTCCTTCATTTCAACCCTGGTGAATCTATTGATGTGCCTTGGGGTTGCTCTTTTTGAGGAATATCTTTGTGGTGGTCTCTGGATTACCTGGAGTTGAGTATTGTCCTGCCTTGCTAGGTTGGGAAAGTTTTCCTGGATAATATCCTGAAGAATATTTTCCAGCTTGGATTCATTCTCTTCGTCACATTCAGATACACCTATCAAATGTAGATTAGGTCTTTTCACATGGTCCCATATTTCTTGGAGACTTTGCTCATTCCTTTTTACCCTGTTTTCTCTAAACTTGTCTTCTGGTTTTATTCGTTAAGTTGGTCTTCGACCTCTGAAATCCTTTCTTCTGCTTGATCAATTCGACTGTTAAAACTTGTGCATACTTCGCGAAGTTCTCGTATTGTGTTTTTCAGCTCCATTAATTCACTTATATTCTTCTCTAAATTGTCCATTCTTGTTAACATTTCATCAAACCTTTTTTCAAGGTTCTTAGTTTCCTTGCATTGGGCTAGAACATGTTCTTTTAGCTCACAGAAGTTTCTCATTATCCACCTTCTGAAGGCTGATTCTGTTGATTCCTCACATTCATTCTTGATCAGGCCTCGTTCAATTGGTGATGAGGAACTGCAATCCTCTGTAGGAGGAGAGGCATTCTGATTTCAGGTGTTTTCAGCCTTCTTGCGCTGGTTTCTTCCCATCTTTGTGGATTTATTCAACTGTCATCTGTGTAATTGCTGACTTTCAGATTAGGTCTCCGAGTGGACATCCAGCTTGTTGGTGGTAAAGTTTTTTTCTGTTTCTTAGTTTTCCTTCGGCGGACGCCCCTCCCCCTACAGAGCTGGACCCTCCCGGGTTCAGCTGTACTTGCTGTGAAACTCTCAATCCTCAGCAGTTCCAATTGCTGTCTTTTTCTTGTGGGTGGGGGGGGGGGGACCACCCTTCCCCTGCGGCGACCCACTACACTGACTGAAACAGCGGCGTTAAGATTCGTGGCGCTTTTCTGCCCGGGAATCTCCCAGTCTGGTTCCCCGCTTCAGTCCACTTTTCAATCAGCTGAATGGGAGACTCTGCCTTCCTGGAGCTCCAACGCCAACCAAAGGGCACTCAGTCCCGTATACTCCGGACTGAGAACCACTGCACCAGGGCGCCTGCAAAACGGCCGCGCCAGCCAAAAGAGTCGCGCTGGCGACCCGTGGGGCTCCTCCGCCGGGAATTTCTTGGTCCGTGGGCAATAAAAATTAGTCTGAAAATGTGGCGTCCACTCACTCTCTGCGCTTTCAGTGGGAGCTACAATCCTGAGCTGCTGCTAATTGGCCATCTTGGATCTCTCTCCCACAATGTGGTTTTGATTTGCATTTCTCTAATGACCAGTGATGATGAGCATTTTTTCATATGCTTGTTGGCCTCATATATGTCTTCTTTTGAAAAGTGTCTGTTCATATCCTTCACCCACTTTTTGATGGGGGTTGTTTGTTTTTGTCTTGTAAATTTGTTTTAGTTCTTTGTAGATTCTGGTTATAAGCCCTTTGTCAGATGGGTAGCTTACAAAAATTTTTTCCCATGCTGTTGGTTGCCAGTTCACACTAATGATTGTTTCTTTTGCTGTGCAGAAGCTCTTAAGTTTAACTAGATTCCATTTGTCTATTTTAGCTTTTGTTGCCATTGCTTTTGGTGTTTTAGTCCTGAAGTCCTTGCCTATGCCTATGTCCTGAATGGTATTGCCTAGGTTTTCTTCTAGGGTTTTTATGGTGTTAGGTCTTATGTTTAAATCTTTAATCCATCTGGAGTTAATTTTTGTATAAGGTATAAGGAAAGGGTCCAGTTTCAGCTTTCTGCACATGGCTAGCCAGTTTTCCCAACACCATTTATTAAACAGGGAATCCTTTCCACATTGCTTGTTTTTGTCAGATTTGTCAAAGATCAGATTGTTGTAGATGTGTGGTGTTACTTCTGAGGCCTCTATTATGGTCCATTGGTCTATATCTCCATTTTGTTACCAATACCATGCTCTTTTGATTACTGTAGCCTTGTAGTATAGTTTGAAGCTCTCTGGAAACCTAGTCTAAAGGAGCATCCACCGCCTCATCTCTGCACAGGACTTTCCTTCCACCTCCCAGTCTTAACTTGCCTCTTCTGAGAGGCAGCATTTTTCTGCAACCTTCTTTGAATAAAGGCTGTTCATTTCCTCCGCCCCCATGTGTTTCCATAAAGAGAGTGTCCCCACCTCATCTTGCTGCTTTGAGGAAGTGTGAAGTAGTGTACAGGAGTCATCTTTGTTTTATTTTTTTTGAGAGAGTCAAACTCTGTTGCCCAGGCTGGAGTGCATTGGCATGATCTCGGCTCACTGCAACCTCTGCCTTGGGGTTCAAATGAGTCTCTTGCCTCATCCTTCCAAGTAGGTGGGACTACAGGCGCAAGCCACCAGGCCTAGCTACTGTTTGTATTTTTAGTAGAGACGAGGATTTATCATGTGGCCAGGCTGGTCTTGAACTCCCAACATCAAGTGATCTGCCTGCCTCAGCCTCCCAAAGTGCTGGAATTACAGGCATGAGCCACCACACCTGGCAAGGAGTCATCTTCAACCAGATGAAAGACAGCAGTACAGAAAGGTAACAGCCCAAAACCTGCCCATGTCCTTCATTGGACCTACTTTTCACAGACTTGATGCTCTTCATGGTGTTTTCTACTTAGCATGGTTCCCTCCAAGAACTTTCTCAGCAGTCCTTACCAAAATCAAATCTGTTACTAGGCACGTTGCTTAGGCTGGGTGCGGTGGCTCACGCTTGTATTCCTAGCACTTTGGGAGAACGAGGTGGGTTGATCACCTTAAGTCAGGGGTTTGAGACCAGCCTGGCCGACATGGTGAAACCCCACCTCTACTAAAAATACAAAACTTAGCTGGGCATGTTGGTGCATGCCTGTAATCCCAGCTACTCAGGAGGCTGAGGCAGGAGAACCACTTGAACCTAGGAGGTGGAGGTTGCAGTGAGCTGAGATCACATCACTACACTCCAGCCTGCATGACAGAGTAAGACTCTGTCTCAAAAAAAAAAAAAAAAAAAAAAAGACATGTTGCTTAGAAATAGCAATGACAGACTGGGCACTGGTGGCTTACACCTGTAATCCCAGCACTTTGGGAGGCTGAGGCAGGCAAATCACCTGAGGTCAGGAGTGCTAAGACCAGCCCTGCCAACTTAACATGATGAAAACCCGTCTCTACTAAAAATAGAAAATTAGCCGGGCGTGGT
Source organism: Ateles fusciceps (assembly GCA_036589455.1). Lineage (NCBI taxonomy): Eukaryota > Metazoa > Chordata > Mammalia > Primates > Atelidae > Ateles > Ateles fusciceps. The sequence goes on from JAZHEH010001979.1 coordinate 10,248,027, forward strand.
TGCGCATGCCTGTAATCCCAGCTACTCTGAAGGCTGAGGCATGAGTATCATTTGAACCCAGGAAGTGGAGGTTGCAGTGAGCCAAGATCACGCCATTGCATTCCAGCCTGGGCAATAGAGTGAGACTCCATCTCAAAAAAAGAAAGAAAAGAAAACAAACAACAATGACAATAACAAATAACCTGATTAAAAATGGGCAAAGGAACTGGATAGACATTTCTGCAAAGACATAAAAATGCCCAATAAACACATGAAAAGGTGTTCACGATCACTAATCCCTAGGGAAATGCAAATCAAAACCACAATGAGACGTACCTGACACCGATTTGATGACTACTATAAAAAACAAAAACAAAAAGTGTTGGCAAGTATGTGGAGAAACTGGAACTCTTGTGAATTGCTGATGGGACTGTAATGTGCAGCCCCTGTGAAAAACAGTATGGTGATTCCTTAAAAAATTAAAAATAGAACTACCATATGGTCCAGCAATTCTACTTCTGGGTATATACACAAAAGAATTGAAAGCAGGGACTCCAATATATTTGCACATCCATATTCATAGTAGCTTTGTCCGCAATAGCCAAAAGGTGGAAGCAACCCAGTGTTCATTGACAGACGAATGGATAATGAAGGGATAAACATAATGTGATGTATATGTACAATGGAATATATTTCCATTTGAAAAGGGAATGAAATTCTAATACATGCTACAGTATGGATGGGCCTTGAGGACATTCTACTAAGTGAAATAAACAGTCACAAAGGGACAAATACAGTATGGTTCCTCTTATATGAGGTACCTAGAGTAGTCAATTTCATAGAAACAGAAAGAATGGTGGTTGCCAGGGGCTGGGGAGAGGGGATAAAGAGGAGTTAGGATACCAACAAAGGGCAGAGATAACCCCCGCTCATCGAAGCCATCCCCTCACCCTAGTTAGACACATATTCTCTTACATAATTTATTCTTCTTTTTTTCTAAACTTAGCAGATATAACGCAGTCCCTACAGCTTCATTCGTGGGCCTCTTCCAAAATTCTCTTTTCAAGATAGTAATTCCAGATTTGTATACTTTTGAGTAACTTTGCATCTTAATGTCTCCTTTGCCCTCTCTTTAGAGCAGACTGATTTGGGTAAAGAATATCTGACAAGTACTGCCAAACAGGACGCAATCAGAGATTCTTCCCCGTGACATCGGTTTCTTTTTTTCTTTTCTTTTCTCTCTCTCCCTCTCTCTCTCTTACTTTTTTTTCCAGAATCTCGGTCTGTCATCCAAGCTGGAGTGCAAAGGTGTGATCTCAGCTCACTGCAACCTCCACCTTCCGGGTTCAAGCGGTTCTCCTGCCTCAGCCTCCTGAGTAGCTGGGACTACAGGCATGTGCTACCACGCCTGGCTAATTTTTGTAGTTTTAGTGGAAATGGGGTTTCATCATCTTGACCAGGCTGATCTCGAAGTCCTGACCTCAAGTGATCCAACTGCCTTGGTCTCCCGAAGTGCTGGGATTAGAGGTGTGAGCCACCGTGCCCGGTGACACTTCAGTTTTATGAGCATCAGTGTGGTCTCTGTTCTCTCCTTATAAAAAGAATTCTTTTCCCACTTAACTTGCAGCTTTCCAGTAGCCCTTCTCATCATCAAGTAATAATTAAGTAAAAATTTTAAAATTTGATGTTTTAACTCATAAAAATGCATTCTACTTATTGTTGCTATTATTTGAAAATTAAATGACCCCAAAATAGGCACACAGCTGACATAACTTGTTTTTCTCAGCTATTTGTAAAGGAGCGGAAAAGATTGGATTAATCCAAGTAGTTTTACTCCAGATGTTGAGTACAGAATGGGATCTAAACTTGAATGGTAGTATTTTTTCTTTAGTCTGTTCCTTTTTAAAGGTATAAGCCAGTCTCTTAAATGAATTTCACTTAACTATGGAAGTAAATGTATCCAGACTGAAAAACTGGTTCTAATTTTGCTTCCACACTTAGTGTTCTCAGAAGATCAGGGACCGATGAGGCCTGAGAAACTATATTAGTCATTCCTTCATTCCTCTCCTGAGGAAATTGGGTTCAAAGATGTCTTAAGTGATTTGATCCAAAGTCTTTCCCAGCAAAGTCTCAACCCTGGCTTTTGGAATCCCAGCCTGCTGTACTGCTGGTTCTTTTCAACATCATCATCAACAACCACCTACCACCAACACCCACGTTTCTCTTTGTGGACCTAGCTTTTTTTTTTTTTTTTTTTGAGGTGGAGTCTTGCTGTGTCGCCAGGCTGGAGTGCAGTAGCACAGTCTCGGCTCACTGCAACCCCCGCCTCCGGGTTCAAGCGATTCTTCCGCCTCAGCCTCCCAAGTAGCTGGGACCACAGGTGCGTGCCCAACACCTGGCTAATTTGTGTATTTTTAGTAGAGACGGGGTTTCACCATGTTGGCCAGGATGGTCTCGATCTCTTGACCTCGTGATCCACTCACCTTGGCTTTCTAAAGTGTTGGAATTACAGGCGTGAGCCACCGCGCCCAGCCTGTGGACCTAACTTTTGAAAGGTTTGTTCCATCAAGCTGCATTTAAATAATAATCCATTTGTCAATTAAATATTCTGGTATCAGATAATCTCTTTTACTCTATTGAACGGACATAAAGCTAGCCAAAAGGACAGAAATGCCATGCCATTTCTTTGAAAGGTTTTGACACGCTGAAACTGTTAGTTTCTGTCATTACCAGAGAGAACCACTAGAGGTCAGGGAAAACCCCTGCCCAAGACGCAGTGCTTCTGTCCCACCACCTGCAACAGCCGGAACCCTCTGGATCTGACTGTATCACAGACACCCCAAAGCCCCCTCCCCAAGAAGCACTTGGTTTTCGTCCAACATGCCCTAAACTTAACTAACAGCTTGTCTTTTTTCTTCTGCCTACTCATGGATTTGAGGCTAACATCCTTCCCTGCTTAAGTTGGAGTCTGTATTTTTTTTATTTGCTCATGTGATTTAAACATCTTTCCATCCGGCTACAAAGGCATTTTAATTCCATTTCATTAGATCCCTCATATCCACAAGTAAAAGCTTTCATATATTTTTTTTATCAAATTTTATACATTTTGATGAAAATTCTCTCAACAAATTTTGATAAAAGTTTTGATGATAATTTTGATGAATTTTGATGAAAATGTGATGGAATTCTGCATTCTTTTCATATTATGTAACTCTGATGGGGCCAAAGCCTTAGAGATATTAAAATAACATCTAAAAACAACATAATCTTTTACAGCTATATTCTTTTGATATACTTTTTTCTCAGATTGCTGTGATGAACCAATGGTTTTTCATTGACACAATTTGTTTCAATTATTTGTAGTCATCAATTCTTTTTCAGTGATCAAAATGTCACAATTTAGCCAAAGGAAACTTTTAACTGGCCCATGTAGCCTTTTTACAAAAAACACACAAAATATTTAAAGTAACTTTGCTTTTTGACAACAAGATGCCCCAGGCCCACTTTGTTCATCTGGACCCAGATGTGAAATCAACCAATTTTCAAAGCCCCAATTTCTTTCAGGCAAAATTGATATTAGAGACCCAACCGTGAGCACTGCAAGGTGCTTATCTGGCTTCGTGCTGCTGGAATGACGTAACTTATGGGCCATTTCAATGGACAGCCGTGGGAAAAGTATACATACACACACACAAACATATGTCTAAAAAGTTCACAGCTAGTTTCAAGATAGTCCCAATGTTACTTCACGACCATAATACTTAAATTCTTGATCCTATACTCAAACTGGAATTGTGCTTTGTTTTCTTTTTAATGGATGACTCATATATTGGCCACTCTGAAGCTCTTGATTCATAACAAAGCTAACAATCGTTTATTTATTTTAGATCCAAAATAGGTCCAATAAAACAAATAGGTCCAAAATAGTGATACTATACTAACTATAAAGCCACTGAGTGAAATTCCAATGTCTATTTGTAACTTTCCTTTGTCCTTAGAGTGCAAGATACAGAGGGCATAGGATACAGAGTACAATTACTCTGGTCTAGAGTACTCTGAAATAAATCCTCACTCCATGGGTTACAGAAGTCTGTCCAAATGTTTCAGTTCATTTTCAGTTTGAGTTCTTAGGATGTTAGCTTTCACTTTCTGCTTAGAGTCTATATGGGGCCATGGGCAAAGGGTAAGTCAGTTTTATTACTAAGACAAACAGAAATATCCTAACAGTTCAGTTTTCAAAGTACCAGTAAAAAGTTTATTTATTCACTGTCTACCTCAAATTCAATGACTTATTATGCTTCAAAACTTTATCCACAGGAGACTTCTGATTCTGCTTCTGATATAGAAGATTCAAATGACTTTCCAATTTGGTGATAACACAGATATAAATCTGTGCACACACAAGAAAAAATTGCATTCTGCTGTGATATCAAAGAGTGCTGAATGCAAGAAAGCCTTGGTGCACGGGATTCTAGAGACCGGCATGCCTTTCCTTGGTGAGCAGTGGGCTACAGCAGTTTCCACACCTGGGCAAGTCACTGGGCTGGGTAGGACTGGGCAGAAAGTGGGCTTTTTCCGTAAAGTGGGCTCTTTTCTGAAAAAGTGGGCCTGGCACTCAAGTGCCTCTTCTGGAGGGAGGAGAAGTCAGCCATGCTTCTATAATAGTTACAGTGTGGGCTGGCAGGACAGACTGGAATTTGGAAAAGCCCCCCAGTAAGAAAATAAATGAATCACGGAGCCCTGTGATGCCACTCTCACCCCCCACAGTTATGCTGAGAAAGCCGCAGGAGGAAGCCCTGCAAAGCAGAGCTCACGTGCTTTCTCCTGCATCCGCACAGCGGTTGGTGCCTGGGCTCTGCTGGAGATGAAGCCAAAGGTGAACCCAAATGCCCACGCTGCGCTCCATCTCCTCCCGGCTCAAAGCCTCGCAAGACCAAAGGCTTTGGGCCCTGGAGCATGATGGCCCAGAAGGTCGATGCTTGTGCTAGCCAGCGGTGAATGTGAATGTACTCTGATTAGCGCTCTGGCCCACCCCCACCCCACCTGAGCTTACTCTTGGTGGTGGTTTCTTTTTTTGTTTTGTTTTTTGAGACGGAGTTTCGCTCTTGTTGCCCAGGCTGGAGTACAGTGGCGCGATCTCAGCTCACTGCAACCTCCGCCTCCCTGGTTCAAGCGATTCTCCTGTCTTAGGTTCCTTAGTAGCTGGGATAACAGGCACGCGCCACGACGCCTAGCTAATTTTTAAATTTTTAGTAGAGACGGGGTTTCACCATGTTGGCCAGGACGGTCTCTATCTCCTGACCTCGTGATCCTCCCACCTCGGCCTCCCAAAGTGCTCGGATTCCAGGCGTGAGCCACCGTGCCCGGCCTCTTGGTGGGTTTTGTCAGTCCCTCAGAACAGCTGCCAGCAACGAAAAGTGTTGCTCTTGAATTTTAAAAATTCTTCAGATTCCACAAGAAAAAATATATGGAAGACCCTTGTTTTATGATTGTAGCAAATTCTAGTTGCAATGCCCTTTAACTGCAATTCCACGATACACCCTATTTATGTCAAGTCTTTGCCGTTTATCTCTGTGTAGAACTCTAACCCTTCAGGTGAAATAAAAATGTGCAGTTTTTATTTGTAAATAGTTTAAAACATATTGTTTTAAACTATTTACTAACCCAATAAAATTTCACAATTACTGTAAGGAGCTACTTTTACTCTTTACTTAATTTAGTTCTCCTAAACATTTCAATCAACTTTTACAAATTTAATATTTTGCTTTCTTCTCAAGTACTTCAATTATATAACAAAACTCTAATTCTTATAAATATAGTAAGTTAAATTTATTTTCATACCCCTTTCACCTGAAATTGAATTGTATATAAATTTTACACACAATTTTACATATAAAGACTATATGTTTATAATATTAAATATAAGTCGTTACTGCATTAAACAGTTAAAAGACTAAATCAATTACTTGTTTACACATTTTGTTTGTTTGTTTGTTTGTTTTTGAGACAGAGTTTTGCTCTTGTTGCCCAGGCTGGAATGCAGTGGCGCGATCTCGGCTTGCTGCAACCTCCGCCTCCTGGGTTCAAGCGATTTTCCTGCCTCAGCCTCCAGAGTAGCTGGGACTTCAGGCACGCGCCACCACGCCCAGCTAATTTTTGTATTTTTATTTTTATTTTTTTAGTAGAGACGGGGTTTCACCATGTTGAATGGTGAAAGGATGGTTTCGATCTCTTGACCTCGTGATCCGCCCACCCCGGCCTACCAACCAGAGGCTGGAATTACAGGCATGAGCCTCTGCGCCTGCCCCACATTTTAATTTTTTTAGAAATGGGGCCTCACTATGTTGCTCAGACCTCCTGGCCTCAAGGGATCCTCCCACCACAGCCTCTGGAGCTGCTGGGATTACAGGTGAAAGTCACCATGCTGGCTCACATTTTAAGTTGGAATCACAAAATTAATTTCTTTGGCATCCTAATGAACTAAATTGTCATAAACATTGTATGTGCTTGTACCAACATATCCACATTATTCTTAAAGATATCACAAATTTTAATGGTAAAATATTAGTATAACTCACAGTCTATATTTTTTATACTTAAGTATTTTTTTTTTGAGATGAGATCTCATTCTGTTGACCCCCTTGGAGTGCAGTGACACAATCATAGCTCACTGCAACCTCCACCTTCCTGAATCAAGCTATCCTCCTGCCTCACTGGAACTACAGGCGAATTTTTGTATTTATTTTTTTATTTATAGAGACGAGGTCTCCCTTGCTGCCCAGGTTAGTCTCAGACTCCTAGGCTCAAGCGATCCTCCTGAATAGCTGGGACCACAGGCGCACACCACCATGCCTGGCTAATTTTTTGGTTTTTTTTTTTTGTTTTTTTTTTTTTTTTTTGTAGATATAGGCTCTTCTTGAACTCCTGGGCTTAAGCTATCTTCTCGGCCTCTCCAAGTGCTGGGATTACAGGTGCAAACCACTGCTCCCAGCCCTTAATTCCACATTAGCCAGAATTCAAAGGCATTTACCCACTTAAGAAAATAGGGCATTCTCAGCTTGTTGAGATTCACAGTACATTGAGAATGCTTATCTCACAGAGAGATATTCATGAAAATCGTGATTGCAATGACTGCGCCATATGCTGGCATGTCTGCAGCAGAATTTCCTGTGCCCCCTCCTCATTGGTTTGCTCCACTTTTTCACTGAGTCAGACCGTTGAACACCGTGGACATACTGCCTTGCGTTTCCGAATATTTCCTAGAAGGATACAGACGTTTCTCAAGACTCACCATAAAGATTTTCTGATCGCCTTTCCAAAAGCCTGACACTAATTTGCACTCTCATGAATACTGTTACCGTGGCCATCTCGCCATGCTCTCCCCAACACTGAGCGTGATCTCTCGTGTCATTACCACCGTTGCTAATTTGAACATGGACAGATGGAGTCCTATTATTTTGGGGTCATTGATTTCGTAGCAAGTGCAGTTGAAGGTGTTTTGCATGTTCATTGTGCAGAGCGCGCTGGGATTACCGGTGTGATTACACCTGCACCCTTTGGCCGGCAGGTGGGAGGCTGGGCGGGGCTGGCGGAGGCGTCCGCCGCCTGGGAGGCCAGTCCCGAGCCGAGCCGCCGCCATCCCGGGCCCCACGGCCAGGGGGCGCTGCAGCACCCCCCCCAACCCCCGCCCCGTCCGGGCAGAGGCGGAGAAGCGGGCGGGGAGCAAAGGTTGGCGTCTTGGCGCTCGGACCTTCGCCAGAGGGTCCGCGGCATCATGACGGTGGGGAGCCAGGCTCAGAGGCAAGGCTGAGAGCAGCCTCCTGCGCCGCGGGCCCCGAGGGCTAGGGCGGACCGAGGGGGACGAGGAGGCGGCCGCCATCCTGGACCACCTGGAGTACGGAGACGAGGCGGAGGCGGCGGCCGAGAGCGGGGCGAGCGGGGCGAGCGGGGCGAGCGCGGCGGACGAGCGGGGCCCGGGGTCCCGGGGCGCGCGGAGAGTGCACCTCGCCCTCCTGCCCGAGCGCTACGAGCCGCTGGAGGAGCAGGCGCCGGGTGAGAAGCCCAGGAGGAGGTGCCGGCGGAAGCTGAAGAAGTACGGCAAGGTAGGGGCCCTGCGCCGCTACTGCCAGGGGGGCGCGGGTGAGGTGGCCCGCGGAGGAGCGGGAGCGGGAGCGGGGTCCTGACCGTCGACTCACCCAGTTTCTCCGAGCTGCACCCGCGGCCCCCTCCGCCCCCACGCCCACTCCCTCGCCAGAGGGGAGCCGCGAGTTGCGAGTCGTGATTGAAACTTAAATCGGGGGTTGCACTGGGTGGGCCCCGCTGTGCCTGCTACTGCGCTCCTGGCTGGTTAAGAACATTCTCAAGGGGCTTCTACCAAGGTGGTTCTTATGTAAGATCAGGAACCAGTGTCCCTGATTACAGATAGAATACTGAAGCGTTAGCGTAGCAGGTGACTTGGAGAAGGTGGCCTCTTTGGAAAGAAAGAAAGAAATTGCAACCCACTGTATCTGTTTTCCAGTAACATCCCTCCAGGATATCCCACTAGTCGAGAAATATTTGGGTTATTCCCCCCAAATATTTCCAAGGTTATTTCCAGGGCCTGGGAGCGCAACAAATACATAAATAGGCGCTTGCTGAATTTGTTTTTCTCTTCCAGCCAGCTATCTGTGTACTGTGGGGCCTTCAAAACATTCTGCCATTTGTCTCTGGGAGATGGGGTTAGGAAGGATGAATATGGGAGAAAATGACAGTTTCCTTCTCAGAAATCAAAGCCCAGATGCACTTCCCAGGTGTTTCTGCCTAGAAGCACTGGAAGCTGCTGCGTGAAGCTCTCCTGGCCTGGACACGGCCACCCAGAATAAAGTCACAGAAGTGACTGTCCTGGCCAAGGGCCACGGGCCTCATCCGATTTATTGCCCAGTTATCTGTGTCGCCCAATGCCCTCTTAAACCTGAAGCCATTCAGTCTCCATGTCTGGGAGCTTACGTTTATCATCCTCTTTAAAGGTATGCCAGCAGCTTCTGGAGCAGAACACAGGCAGCGGTAAAAAATATTACCAAAAACTATAAAGTTGGGTTTTTCAGGCTTAGAGTCCTTGTAGGACGAATCATCTCTGGTCTGGGTCCAAGTTGAGCCATCGTGTCCCTCTCCACTGGTGAAGTGATACTGCAGAAATCCCAGCTCAAGGAATCGGACTTGAAGATATTTTGGGAGCCCTCACTACGTGTCAGGCATTGGGTTGAACAGTAGGGGTGTGAAAATGAATACAGTGCAGCCCTGCCCTAGAGAAGTGCACAGCCTCCCAGGGAGACACTGACACAGCTGGGGCGCCACCCCTAGGAGCTTCAGGGCACAGAGCTCAGGCAGTTCACTCCTCAGCAGTGAGCTTATAAAGGTAGGGAAGTTTTCAAATTATGCTGACATGAAAACTGGGCACAGAAGGACGAGTTAAGATTTCACCAGATAACAGTGAAGTGGTTTGAAGTGGGAACAGTTCATACCCACTAGGATGGCTACTCCAAAAAACGTCCAAACAAACCAAATAACAAATGTTGGCGAGAATGTAGAGAAATTGGGACGCTTGTACATTGCTGGTGGGAATGTGAAATGGGACAGCCACTGTGGAAAACAATTTGGCAGTTAGTCCAAAAGTTCAGTGTAGACTCATTCTGTGATCCAGCAGTTCCACTCCTAGGTATGTAACTGAGAGAAAGAAAACAGGTACCCAAATCAATGTTTATATACACATTTTCATAGAAGCATTATTTATGATAGTCGAAAGGCAGAAAGAACCCAAATGTCCATGAGTGGATGAATGGATAAACAAGTGTGTTATATACATACAATGGAATAGTATTCAGCCATAAAAGGAAGGAAATGTACTAATCCATGCCACAGCATGATGAACCTCTGAAAATACTATGCTAAGTGAAGTCAGTCAGACCCGCAAGGTCACGTATGGTGCATATGATTCCATTTGTATGGAATGTCTAACCCATGGAGATGGAACACAGATTGGTGGTTGCCAGGGACTGGGGAAAGAGGAATGGAGTGCATCTGCTTAACTGTCATGTGTTTTTTCTTGGGGATGATGAAAATGTTTTGGAGCTAGGTGGAAGTGGTGGTTGCACAACATTGTAAATGTGCTAAATGCCACTGGGCTGTACGTATTTTAAAATGGTGAATTTTATGTTATATGAATTTTGCCTTAATGAAAACAAATGAAAAAAGAAACAAGATTTCACTGGATAGAGAAGTGGTGTCATTTGAGGTAGAGAGACCATCACAAGCCTGGCTGTGGGCATGAAAGCTCTAGAGTGTTAGTTCAATGGACCCAGGAGGCCAGGCGAGAGGACATCGTCAGGTTAGGGCCGGATCTCTCCTTTCTGACCTTCAAAAGAATGACTTCAGCTTCTGCTTTCTTGGAACCAACTGAGAGGGTTACCAGGCTCAAACATGGAGACATAAAGCAGGCGACTCTCTGTTCCCGTAGACCCCAGCTCCCCTCTGAGAGATTAGTTGGGTAGAAAGCTCTACTCAGATCAAAGAATCCCAAATGCACTCTCTTAAATGACACTGAAATAGTGGTTGAGAGATATTTTACATTTCTTTGCATTTCATTTCTCAAATCTGTGTTTTTGACAGTGTTCCAGTTAATGAACTATTTTAGTAGATTTTTTTTCCCTAAATTACAGAGACAAAGTGACAAGCAGCTTTTAAAGTGTAGCAGGCTGAGCAAAATGGATGCACATATACCAAAAACGTCACGTTTAATGCAGGCAGTTGTGATTCTGATCTTGTTTATAATGGATCACTCTTGATTGTTAAGCTTGTTCCCAGAGAATGTTTTTCTTTTGTTGTTTCAAACATGTAAGTAAAATTCGCCCAATGATTCTTATCACACATTTAGAGAAGTGTATCTCTTAGCAACATCACATACTCACACATGCGCATGCTCCAGTGCAGTGTCTGTTTGAGAAATCAACAGGGTGATGTCCAGGAAGGCAGTGTCTGGAGAAGACACAGACAGTACTTGGTTCTTGCAAAGCTCTTCATTTAGCGGGAGAGGTACCAAAGGAAATACCCGGCATCTTAGGTGCCCAAGATACAGTAATGAGCACAGCCGAGTCCCTGCCCTCCCTCTGTCATTGTGAGGAACCCTGTAATTTAAACTATTGAAAGATCGGCCCGGCGCGGTGGCTCACGCCTGTCATCCCAGCATGTTAGGAGGCAAAGGCAGGCGGATCACCTGAGGTCAGGAGTTCGAAACCAGACTGACCAACACGGTGAAACCTTTTCTCTACTAAAAATACAAAAAATTAGCTGAGCATGGTGGCGCATGCCTATAATCCCAGCAACTTGGGAGGCTGAGTCAGGAGAATCGCTTGAACCCGGGAGGTGGAGGTTGCAGTGAGCTGAGATTGCGCCGTTGCACTCCAGTCTGGGCAACAAGAGCAAAACTTGGCCTCAAAAATAAAAAATAAAAAAAAAAGAAGAAAAGAAAGCTCAAGCCAGAAGTCATAGGAAATTACACTCTTAAGAAACCTTCCCAAACAGACAACAGATACCTTGGGTTTATGTATTACCACCACAAACCCAAATTACTATGTAATTTTTAAAAAGTAGACGTTATTTTGCAGTAATAATAGCTGACACTGGGGAGCACTTATACTGCCTGCAGTTTGTACCAGGCCCTGTTCTAAGTGCTTTCCTTGCATGATCTCATTTATTCCTCTTAAAACCCAATGAGGTGGTTACTAAATATTCCCATTGTATAGGTGAGGAAACTGAGGCCATGGGAAATTAAGTAAGTGATGGAGTTGGAATTGAAGCCCAGGCTGTGAGTAGTTAGCTAGATGCTTACATATTGCCTTTATTTCAAAAGGGAAATATAGTATGGGGGTTAAGGTCATAGGCCATGAAGTGAGATTTTTTTAGGATTGAACTTCAGCTCTGCCCCTAACCAGATATGTAAATGTGGACAGATGTAATCTCTCTGTGCTTTCTCATTATTAAGTCTGATAGACAGAGGCCACCAGGAACACACCAGCAGCCAATCCATGTTAGGTTTATGTGCTTAGGGCTATGAGGGAGAGTGCATGCCAGAGGAATTGGGGGTCTCAAAAAGTGGAGATCTCAAGTAATGAATTGAATATTTGAGCCTGAGCTGAAGAGTTCTTCAAATCTGGGAAGTACTTGTAGTCATTAGAAATGGATGAGACCATCTAAGGAGAGATTGTAGGGAAAGAGAGAGAGGGAGAGCCCCAGGACTGAGTACTGAAGAGCACCAACATTTAAAGTCTGGTAGAGGGATAATTAAGCAAAGAAAGCTGAGGAGGAGCTCCCTATTTAGGTAGGAGAGAACTAAGAATATGGAGTCAAACAGGCCAGATGATTATTTCATAAAGTATGTCGAAAGCTGCTGAGAGGTCAGGGAGAGGAAGGCAGAAAAGTATCCATTGGTTCAGGCAGCATGGGAGTAGATGGCCGTGACCAGACAGTCCCTGCATAGGTTGGGGTAGGAGCCAGAGTCGGAGTAAGAAGTGCAGACACGGAGAAGTGCATGTGATTGGCTCTTTTGGCTGGCTTGGCATGATGGAGGGCAGAGACTGGGGCAGCATATGGAGGCAAGGTGATACCCAAGCATGTGTGTAAGCTAATGGGATCCAGTGGAGAGGAAGCGAATGACGGAGCTGGAGAAGGGAAAGCCAAGGTCAAGGTGGGAGAGGGCACCAACAGCAAGTATCAAGGGACTGGCTTGGGGGGAAGAGGACCACTTTCTCCACTGTAACACAGATCAAGCAGGGGAGGCCAGGGGCAGACCACGTAGGTCTGTAGAGAGTGGTGGAAGGTGAATGTGTTCCCTGATGATGTCTGGGATTTTGTTTTGTTTTACTGTGAAAGATGAAGTGGAATCATCTCACGAAGGTATGGAGACTTCGGTGTGTCTGCCTGTGTTGCAAGTAGGCAGTCTGAAGAAGGGAAAAGGTATGAGGCAGTACCTGGGGGGAGAGAAATTCATCTTACCAGACAGATATGGTAGGTTTGTCAGGTGGTGTTGAAAGGCAAGGTGAGATTTGCGATTGTGATCAGGAACTTTAAGTCAAACCAGTCTGAGTGGTTCTAGTAATAAGGAAAAGTCAAAGGACTGAGAGACAAGGTATGTGGCCTAAGGCACAGGTCATCTGCATGGGCAATGATGTCACTAAGAATGATGTCAGAAGTTGGGGTAGAGGGGGAAGATCCGGGCAGCCATGCGATAAATGTTCATCGGTGGTAGTGTTAAGTTTTCTGTTGCAATCCCATTTGAGCCCTTTAGATGTCCCCTGTCTAGCGCCTGACATTCCCTGAATGTCCCCTATTCAGCCTTGCAGAAAAGGAAGAGGAGGAGTGGTTACCAGGAAAACATTGCCCAAGCCTGATGGTCAAGGAGCGTATAATGGTATTGGAAATGCTGAGCTTATGTGGATGTAGCAATTAGAAAATGGCAGAAAGACTGCAAAGGAACAGATGTATGGGTCAGACAGAAATATGCCCTTGAGGTAGACGGAGGAGAAGATGGCTTTCAGATAAGATGAAGGAAGGAAAACTTAACCCAGCCTTCTGACGGTCCAGTAATTTTTAGCTGGAACAGAGCAGAGGAGTGATCTTTGGTTTAAAAAAACAAAACAAAACTGCTTTAGTTTTAGACTTGGCAGCTTCACTGCTGTTTCCAAGAAGGTCTTTGAATTATCTGGAAATAAGCTGTGCTTGAAAGCACTTTGCAAGGTGATGATGTCTGCTGTGAGCCCCCACATATTCTTAGGCTGAGGGTGGGCACGTGGTAACTTGCCGATTTGCCACGGGAGAATCAGGAAAAACGATCTTTATGTATGTCATCATGACTCATGGATTTATTTTTCTTTCATGAAACATGGCAGAATTAAAAAGTTGCCTACCCTAATCCTAATCCTTTGCTTTCTCTTCTATTCCTAAAACTAGAATGTCGGGAAGGTCATCATGAAAGGATGCCGCTATGTGGTCATAGGCCTGCAAGGCTTCGCTGCAGCCTACTCCGCCCCATTTGGGGTAGCCACCAGTGTGGTATCCTTCGTGCGCTAACGGGAGCCCCTGCTGTGGGAACTGTGTGAATCAGGAGCATCTCAGACTTGAACACACAGCATACTTGGAAGAGAAAACATACCTTTCTTTGCTGAATCACATGAGTATGATGAATGAGTCACCCCTCCCATCTGCTGAGCTTCTCACGTCTCTCAGTCCCGTGTGGACCCCAACGGTCAATCCTCAGAGAATTCAGCCGAGGTTAGGTTTGGGAGTGGAGCTAGTGTGCTGAAGCCAGAGCCTTCACATGAAGGTGGCAGGTGCTGGGGCGGAGGCCGACACTCGACAGAGCCGAGCAGTGTGGGTGTACAGCAGAATCTTGGGAGGAGGAAGAGGATGTTAACTGGAGTCAGATGATTTGCTGTATTCTCCTGGAAAGGTCGTGGGCTGACAGGCGCTCACATTCCTGGGCTGCCTCGGTTCTGAGGGCAGCTAAGGAGCTGTTTATTCCTCAAGTCATTCTCCCTGATCTCCTTCCTCTGCCACTCTGTCACCAGGAGTTTAATTACAGGTTTGAGAAGAGGGAAGGAAGAAAAGAGCTCTTTGAAGGCTATGATGCTTTGAAAGCTGTGTTGGCAGTGTGGCATGACTATTTAAAGAAGATGAAAACTTGTCATTTTACCCCATCCTGAACGGCTGTGAGGCTGGCGAGGAAGGAGGGAGAAGGGGCAAGTTCAGATGCAGGCTGGGGTGGGCGGCTGGGACAGGTTGGCCAAGGGACCACTCCTGAGGGCTCTTGTGCCCGGCGTTGCCCACTTTGGCCCAGCCACGTGTTTGCAGCAACCAGAGTCCCTGCAAATGTGTGGCTGGCTGCGGTCAGGGCCTACTAACACCATCAGTGCGCTCCTGCCAGAGGCTCAGCTCCTCTCCACCAGGCCAACCAAGAGTGCTTGTCCTGGGTGGGACATGGGGCTGCGAGAGATGGAAGGAGACGTAACACAGCAGGAATGAAAATACGGATTTAGAGAAGGAAGCAGTAATAGGAGACAGATGTGAAGGGAGTGGAAACAAGGCAAGAAGATATTGGAAGAGAGAAAGAAGGTGGACATCCAGGAGCCAGGCCTGAAGCATCAGTGTGGGGGAGTTCAGGTAGGCTGGGCCTGTGCCTCTAGTAGGGACAGGAGAGGCTGGGTGGCCAGGGGTGTCATGGCTGGTGCTTAAAATCCCTGAGGCCATGAGCTCATTGGCCACCTTTGTAGCATCCTTTGCTCTTCTGTGCTGCCCAGTGTGACCTCATCTCACCCCGGATTCAAAGGGTAGGGTGGGCCTGGGTCTTAGGCCTGACACCCACCAAGGATGACCTGTGGACTGCCATGGGATGCTGAACAGGGAGATGAAAGGAAGGAGGTCCCCCTTACCATCTCCCCGATAGGCCACTGTTCTGACTTTGTTTCCAGAATATCTGGAAATCCAAAGGGGCTGTTGCTGAGCAGTCTGCAGGATCAGTGACAGCACCCACTTGTTGTCCCAAGGCATGCAAGGGAGGCCTCCACACTCACGCTTCTCTGATCAAGCCCCACCAAGACAGACAGAAAGACAGAGAAAAAAGGAAGGGGTTGGGGACAAGGTTGAAGCTGGGCAGCTAGACTCCGCTTCACTTCCTGAAGCTTCAGCTTCGTGTTGAAGATTCACTGGGACCGAATTCCTGCGTTGTTAATATTGGTGAGGAAAAGTGAAACAAGTGATCTGGTTTTGGCCCAGATGATGAAAGTGGATACGGCACATTTTCACACACATGAGATAATTATAGCTTGCACCACAGCACTGGGTGTCGGAGAAAGGGAGAGACAGACGTAAGTGGAAGAAAAGACCAAGCACAGTGAGTGGGAAAGAGAGTGAGGGGCTGTGGGGGCAGGGGACAGAGCTGCTGGGGCCTTTCCTTGCCTGGGAATCTGTCCCAGGAAGAACTTCCCCGCTCGCATCCCCAAATTGGAAAAACTGTACAGTCAAGCCTGTTTGGCCCTGAAATTCTTAAGAATCTTGTTAAAAATTAACTCAGAAATGTCAAAAGTCAAACCCTCTGAGATGAACCTCAGATGTCACTCGGCCTGAGTCCTCCTTCTCTGTGACAGGGCTGCCCTGGGTGTCTTTTACTCAGTTCCTGGAGCATAAGCATTTGGGTCATGTCACCGATAACCATTTTACCTTTTCTTTCTCTCTTTCTTTTTTTAAATATCAGTGTCTACACATTACTGAGAATTGAGTTCTAGAGCTTTCGCTTGATGTACTTGACCAAGAGACTTCTTTTGTACCCTTCTCTTGTCCTATGATATAAATAAAAGCCTAGATTTATGTAATGTTTCTTGCATGAAGGGTTCCTGGCTCCTCACTTTCTAGCCTTGCTTGAGGGACATTCCTGGAGTCCAGCCACACTGAGAACTTGGCACAGCAGGTGATGACCAGTCGGGAGAGACCTCCCTGGGAAGCAGTAGGAGCCCACAACTGCTCCCTGAGGACCCAATGGAGGTAGAGACCTCAATTCACCTGGGAACTCTGCATGTGTGTTAAAGGGGGCAGTTCTGTCTAAGCCAGCAGAACAGGCTTTGCCATGTAGGAGTCTCAGCTCATGAGTTTGTTAAAAATGGGGCTGGGCACGGTGGTTCACGCCTGTAATCCTAGCACTGAGATGGGCAGATCGCCTGAGTTCAGTTCAAGACCAGCCTGAGCAACATGGCAAAACCCCATCTCTATTAAAATATCAAAAATTAGCCGGGTGTGGTGGTGCACTCCTGTATTCCCAGCTATTCGGGAGGCTGAGGCAGGAGAATTGAATTGCTTGAACCCAGAAGGCGGAGGTTACAGTGAGCCGAGATCACACCACGGCACTCCAGCCTGGGCAACAGAGTGAGACTCTGTCTCAAAAAAAAAAAAAAAAAAAAAAAAGATTTCTAGAACCTCCAGCTCAGATTTAGAGAGCCTAGCATGGGGGCAGGAGCTGCATGGCCCACAAGCTGCTGAGAAAACTCCAATGCAGCTGTTCCTCTGCCTCAGCTGGGAAATGCTGGCCCCCCGGGGCCTGCTGCACATTGCATCTGCCAGTGGGACTCCGAGTGGGAGGCTGCGCCAGAGCAGGGGCCCTGCCAGGTTCCAGCCCTGCGCCGAGTACATGTTGCATGCCTGCTCACTGAGTCCTCACAGAAGTGTTATTGAAGGTCTTGGAGGTGGGGTAGGTGGAGAGGAGAGGAGTGGTCGTGGTAGCCATCAGGGTCCCAACCTGCTGTTAGGCTTACAGCAAAGCAGAATCGAGGGACCACTGTGTCTTCAGCCACCTTGGAGGGTCATCCTGCTGTCCCTCTGCCCAGCACCTGTGTCTTGCCAGAGAGTCTCGACAGCATCTGTGACCAAGAAGAAGCCAGAGGCAAGACTTTAATTCAGACGACCTCCTCCACCCTCCAGTGGTCTTCCGAGGAACGGTAATCTTTTTTTTTTTTAAGCAGAAAACAGTTGTGGCATCAAGAAACAGTTATTGCAGTGTTAGATTTAGGCAGCTGTGGTTATGGGGTTTGCACCCATGATGTATTTTCCCAGTCTCTGACTGCAGGAGTACAGAGGAACTGTGTAAACTCAATGAAGCCATCACCTCCAGAATGTTTTTGGACATTTGAGATATCACCCCAGAAGCTTATTTTGTAATTAAAACACACACACACACAAACACATTTGAGAGGTTTCATGGTTTTGCCAAAAACTCACAGGGTTCTTGAGTAAAAAAGTCTCTACTGCACTGACCATTTCAAAGGCTTTATTGTTGGAAGCCTCAGGCCAAATCTCCGAGTCTAAGTGCTTCGTGCCTTAATTTACCCTTCAGCCTCATCTGAAGACACAAACTAGGATCAGAATAAAGCACCTTGAAGATGGGCTTTGCTTTTTAAAAAAGTGTTTCTCAGGTAGTTCCTCTTGCCTAACCTGTTGACAAGGCTCTAAACAAATGCATCTGGTTCAAACTAGACCTAAAAATCTGAGCTAAAGGACCAGACAGAAATAGAGCTGAAGAGTTCACACTTCCTTTCACTTGCTCTTTAATTCCGTGGTATTATTATGCCCATGGTCACAGAGCGCAGAAGCAGAGATGCTTTCTGGCAAGGATGATGATTTTTGCATTTTGAGTTATTAGAGTCAAGGAGAAAAAAGCTTGTAATTATGAAATTTTTTCACAGCTATCATTCTATACAAAATCAGACTTGAATTTGTCTTTCAGTGTTTTCATTTTAATAAAGCAATGAGCCATTCATAGAACCCCACAAGCCCCTGAATAAGAATCCCATCTGCTTCCCCCTGGTCACAGTTGTGGGGCGTGTAGGATCAGAGGGGAACTAAGATGCATTGAATATCCAGTAGGGGGCCAGGTGCGATGACTCGTGCCTGTAATCCTGGCACTTTGGCAGGCCGAGGCAGGCAGATCACTTGAGGTCAGGAGTTTGAGACCAGGCTGGCCAACATGGTGAAACCTCGGTCTCTATTAAAAATATAAAAATTAGCCAGGTGTGGTGGCAGGTGCCTGTAATCTCAGCTACTTGGGAGGCTGAGGCATGAGAATCACTTGAACCCGGGAGGCAGAGATTGCAGTGAGCCGAGATTGTGCCACTGCACTCCAGCCTGGGTGACAGAGTGAAACTCAGTCTCAAAAATAAAATAATAAAACATTCAGTAGGTACACAAGACACTGCACTGGGTGGTTTAACATCATTTTATTTAATTCTCCATTTCATTTTCCATAACAGTGTCAATGAGGTAGATACTATTATGATCATCTCTGTTTTATAGATAATAAAACCAAAGTGGAGGAAAGTTGGGGAATTCGGCTCTGGTGCTTCGGCCAGGAGGTGCTGAGACCAGGACCCAAGACTATGCGCTTTCTGTCAGTTTCAGCTGCCTCTTGTTTCCATTTCCTCTCAAGCTCCTGTCAACTGAAGGAAAAAAAATCAAGCATTTAAAGCATTAAAATCAGTTTTATTCAGAAATCTTCTAGGTTGAGGCTTAAAGCTGAGGACCAGCCAGTTAGAGAGGTCCTGTCAGGCTGCCCCAGCACCGCGTTTCAGCCCATTGCTTACATGCAGGTGGTGGAGGTTTAGTAGCTGCAAAATCACATGCAAGTTTAGGTTCAAGATTCCATCTAGCTCTAGATGACAGAAGCATAACCACTAACCGTTGGTCATTCCGCCACCCAGACCTATGGTGATGGCTGTTTGCCAGATCACTTGATGTCTTGTCCAGCATGCTGTGAAGTGACTGTGTGGAATGAATCACGATCTTCTATTATTGCTTGTTTGGGAGACATTGTCTCATGCGTAGGAAAAGGCAAGGACTATGATCATTTATCTTTTAAGGAATGTAGTGACTCAGGCAAGAGATATGGGGGTGCCCTGTGCTGTACCCTGTTTTGTCTTCAGGGCATCTTTCCAGAGAGTTGCATGTCATCACAGAGTCAGGGACGTTGTAAAATGATGCTGGCAGGCAGAGTTGAGGGAACGTGGCTTCTTATGTTTGCTGCTTTGGCTCACATTCCTGTTAAGCTCCAGTGACCACAAGGAAGAGAAAGCTTTAGATGTAATTATAGCCAACATGCATTCCTTGTTGCATTATTGTAATCAAAGTAGTTAGCGAGACTCCAATAAAGACTTCAGGTGCTGACATTGGTGCTCTGGATTTTTGAGATGCTGAGATAGCTTAGCTGTGGATTTGCCATGGTTAAAACACAGAAAGGAGCATGTGAAGGGGTGTGTGACCCCCAAGTTGATGGGGTTGAATGTACTTTGCTATTTTGCCACACTTCCTTGGCATGATTTCTGCAGCTGCTGTAACTGTTCCCATTGGCTGCAATTTTGTTCTCATGAAGCAACCCTCTGTTGTTCACCCCCAGGGGCCCAGAAACCACCTTTCAAAGCTCCACGGGTAGCAGGATGCCACCCTGCCTAACAGGAACAGTGTTGGCATCTCACCACCTGGCTTCTATCTGTGTGACCTTGGACAAGCTCTTCAACTTTGAATTTCATTTGCAAATTAGATGGCATCTACTTCAGAGGCTTATTTGGAAGGTTAACTATGAAGTATATTAGGAGCCCAATAATTGTAGGATATTAAGTGTTCTGCCTCTGCAACTGCCCCTAGCTGAAAGTCGGCTGCCTCCGACCCGTGGGAGGAGAGGGAAAGAGGCCTGAGAGTGAAGCGGGGTGTGGGAAGTGTGCAGGGAGGGAACCAGGCATGGGTGAGAGGGAAAGGAGAGGAGAGACACAAGCTGCCTCCCCCATCCATTTGTGTTTTCTCTCCTTCCAGCCTCATGATCTAGATTGGAGACCCAGCTTTCCCTTTGCCGGAAAGCAAACCCAGCGGCAGGAGCTGCAGGGGACCTGGGTTGGGGACTCAGGCTCGGGGAGCAGCAGGAAAGAGAGGCCTGGAGAGGATGGAGCTGGGCTGGTTCAAGGCAGCGGGGAAAGAAAGGGTTTGTGTGTAGCTTTTGGTCTCTCCCCAGCCACCCTTGACGAGGAAGGACTCAATTTTTTGCCCTGAACTCACTTCCCCTTTTGGTCTGCCTATGGCCTTGTTTCTGGACACCCAAACTCAGCTTACATGTAACAGGGGATGGAAGAAGTCCGGTCAGCTTCTCAAGGCACAAGAGTGCACAGAACAAACAGGGAGTGTGAGGATCAATGAGAAAACCCCTGGGCCCTCATTGATCTTCACACAGGAGGTGCACAGGGATCCCTGTCACTGCTCATTGCAAACACGATGGCAACATACTTACTAGTAGCGATTATGGCAACCTGGAAGGCAAATATGCACTGTCCTGTATCTCCCAAAGAGTTTCTTCATTTGTATATTTATTCACTTATTCAACAAACACAGTTGAGCCCCTGCCATGTGCTGGCCTCATGCTAGATGCTGGGCCTGCTCTATTGGGAGATGTTAGAAGGGACGGAGCTGTTATGGCTTTGGGTCCTAGTGTCAGACTCTCTGTTAAGGGTTGGAGTTTAGTGTACGGGGTGATAACTAGCAGGAGTGCCTTGATCAACCCCCCCCCAGGAGAAGGAAGCAGGAAATGGACAAGGGGAGAAGTTGAGCTGCAGTACAGACCCAGCAAAGGCCTCAGCCCACCACACTAGGAGCTTGGAAACTAGAATGGCCCTTCAGGGTTGACCCGACTTGCAATGGGATGGCCAGGCCATTATGTTAGGGAAGCAGGGGCCTTAGAAAGCCAGAGTCACACCATTGTAAAATCAACTCCGTCTGCCGGGTGCAGTGGCTCCCGCCTCTAATCCCAGCACTTTGCGGGGCCAAGGCAGGTGGATCACCTGACGTCAGGAGTTCAAGACCAGCCTGGCCAACATGGTGAAACCCCTTCTGTACTAAAAATACAAAAATTAGCTGGGCGTGATGGTGGGCACCTGTAATCCCAGCTACTCAGGAGGCTGAGGCAGGAGAAGTGCTCGAACCCAGGAGGCGGAGGTTGCAGTGGGCTGAGATCATGCCATAGCACTCCAGCTGGGGCAACAATAGCAAAACCCCATCTCAAAAAAAAAAAAAAAAAATTAACTGTCTTAAAACTAGCAAGACACATTCCTTGCCAGTCATGACCCCTCCTAAGATGTTTACAGCTAAGAAAGTAGCTTGATAATGCCTTCGAGAACAAAGTCCTACAACAGAAAGTCCAGATGTCCCAATACCCATAACAATGTATGCTTTCAAGGTAATTATAGTTATACTTTAATATATTCACACATTAAAATGTTAAGGATAGTTTTCTTTAAATCAATGCAATAATAAAACTTCTCAGGCTGTCAGCCCCCATGCATGTAGGCACAGCTCAGCTTTGTGTTAACAGAGGGAAGGTCCCCCACATAAGAAAAACTTAAAGACATTCCTCTGCTTGCTTTCTGAGGACACCCTACTCTATAATGGAGTCATTTCAATAAACTCGCTTCTTTCACTGCACTCCACAACTTGCCTTGAATTCCTTCCTGCAAGAAATCCAAGACCCCTTTTTCCAGTAACAATTATACCCCATGTTGATCAGCTGGTGTGTGCGCTGCCCTGAGACAGAGATATCTTCGGGCTAGGCAGCTTTGGGTTGCTGTGGCAATCCTTGAAACGGCCCTGTGCTGAAAAAACACTCCCAGCAAGTGGCAGAGTCCTCACGTGAAGGAGGATCTGGGTGGCACACTTCTACCACACTGGCTCTGTGGAATCTGACTCCACAACTCACTGTGTGACCTTCTTTGGCTCTTTTTTTTTTTAAAAAAGGTTAACTCGTGTGTGTGTGTGTGTGTGTGTGTGTGTGTGTGTGTGTGTGTGTGTTTTGCTATAGTTTGTTCATTTTTATTTGTTGTACATTCATTTGCTGTATAAATACACCACATTTTTTCTACTTATTGTGTGTTGATGGACATTGGGGTTGGTTTTGCCTATCACCAATAATGCTTCCCAAAACATTCTTGTATGTGTCTCAGTTTTCTAGACTACTATTTAAAATTACTGGAAACCAGGCCTTTGTTTTTATAAGGACTGCTGTTATCATTGCCAAAGACTCCTCCTTTTAGTCATTGCTTCCTCAGGGCTTTAGAATATTGCAAAAATGAAAGCAGTCCGCTTGGCCCAAAGAAACCTGGGAAACATTGATGATTTCATTGTGGCTGCCTTGAAGGCAAGATTGTTTCTGTCTTGTTTACCATTAGATCCTCAGTCCCTACCAGACATAGTTGGTTCCATGAATGAATTATGGAAGTGGGTTTTGTACCATGAAGCCAAACTAAAGCAGTAAACCTTTCCTTTCCTGAAGTTTCTATAGGTCAGACATATATTTCCTTACTATAATATTCTCTCCTAATTAACCCACTGTCTTTATTATACCACATGCTCGACAGGGTCGCCATAAAGTAGGGAGTTTTTGATACTTCTAATCTGAGTTCTTATTGGCTTTTGGAATTTTTTCATTAGTCATCCCAATAATTGGCTAGGAACATTCCAAGCTGTAGACTTGGGCTCCCCGTATAACACTTGAAATCCACATGGCCTTCCTCAAGGAGTATCAAAATCTAAAGGTACACCCTTTCCTATATATATGATTAGGGAAAGTTGGTCCTTTTTGCATTATTCTCAAATATTAAAACAAATTGTAAAACCTCTGAACTGGAAAAGAACCTCTAGAAGCTGTACATTTAGATTAGGAAAACTGTAGGGTATGAGAGAAAACATTTGTCATCATGATGGCTTTTTTTTTTTTTAAATAATTTTTTTATTTTACTTTAGGTGCATACTGTATCTGGCATTTCTCCCCATGTTATCCCTCCTCACCCTCCCCTCCCTTGTCTCTCCCCTATCCCCCAACTGTCCCCTGGGTGTGATGCTCCTCTCCCTGAGTCCACGTGTTCTCGTTGTTCAACACCCACCTATGAGTGAGAACATACGGTGCTTGGCTTTGTGTTCTTGGGTCAGTTTGCTGAGAATGATGGTTTCCAGATTCATCCAAGTCCCTACAAAGGACACGAACTCATCGTTTTTTATGGCTGCATAGTATTCCATGGTGTATATGTACCACATTTTCTTTGTCCAGTCTATTCATTGATGGGCATTTGGGTTGGTTCCAGGTCTTCGCTATCGTACACAGGGCTGCAATGAATATACGTGTGCATGTGTCTTTATAGTAGAACGATTTATAGTTCTTTGGGTATATACCCAATAGTGAGATTGCTGGGTCAAATGTAATTTCTATTTCTAGATCCTTGAGAAATTGCCACACTGTCTTCCACAATGGTTGAACTAATTTACACTCCCACCAACTGTGTAAGAGTGTTCCTATTTCTCCACATTCTCTCCAGCATCTGTTGTCTCCCAATTTTTTAATGATCGCCATTCTAACTGGTGTGAGATGATATCTCATGTGGTCTTGATTTGCATCTCTCTAATGACCAGTGATGATGAGCATTTTTTCATATGTTTGTTGGCCTCATATATGTCCTCTTTTGAAAAGTGTCTGTTCATATCCTTTGCCCACTTTTGAATGGGGTTGTTTGTTTTTTTCTTGTATATCTGTTTTAGTTCTTTGTAGATTCTGGATATTAGCCTTTTGTCAGATGGGTAGATTGCAAAAATTTTTTTGCCAGTCTGTGTCTTTTGATTGGGGTGTTTAGGCCATTTACATTCAATGTTAATATTGTTATGTGTGAATTTGATCCTGCCATTTTGTTACTGGCTGGTTTTCTTTCTCATTAGTTGACTCATTTTCTTCATTGCATTTTTGGTCTTTGCCAACTGATTTGCTTTTGCAGTGACTGGTACTTGCTCCTTTCCGTGCTTAGTGTTTCTTTCAGGAGCTCTTGTAGGGAAGGTCTGGTGGTGACAAAATCTCTCAATAATTGCTTGTGCTTAAAGGATTTTATTTCTCCTTCACTTATGAAGCTTAGTTTGGCTGGATATGATATTCTGGGTTGAAAGATCTTTTCTTTAAGGATGTTGAATATTGGCCCCCACTCTCTTCTGGCTTGTAGGGTTTCTGCCAAGAGATCTGCTGTGAGTCTGATTGGCTTCCCTCTGTGGGTGACCTGACCTTCCTCTGGCTGCCCTTAGCATTTTTTCCTTCATTTTGACCCTGGTGAATCTGACGATTATGTGCCTTGGGGTTGCTCTTCTTGAGGAATATCTTTGTGGAGTTCTCTGTATTTCTTGAATTTGAAATTTGGACTGCTTTGCTAGGCTTGGGAAGTTCTCCTGGATAACATCCTGGAGTGTGTTTTCCAGCTTGGATTCATTCTCCCCGTCATATTCAGGTACACTGATCAAGCGTAGATTAGGTTTTTTCACATAACCCCATATTTCTTGGAGGCTTTGTTTGTTCCTTTTCACTCTTTTTTCTCTTGTATTGCCTTCTCTTTTTAATTCATTGAGTCGATCTTCAATCTCTGATATCCTTTCTTCTGCTTGGTCAATTCGGCTATTAAAACTTGTGTTTGCTTCATGTAGTTCTCATGCTGTGTTCTTCAACTCCATCAAGTCGTTCATGTTCTTCTCTAAGCTGGTTATTCTAGTTAGCATTTCGTCTAACCTTTTTTCAAGGTTTTTGGTTTTTTGCATTGAGTTAGAACGTGTTCCTTTAGCTCTGAGAAGTTTGTTATTATCCACCTTCTGAATCCTGTTTCCGTCAGTTCTTCACACTCCTTCTCGATCAAGTTGTGGTCCTGTGTTGTTGAGGAGTTGTGATCCCTTGAAGGAGAAAAGGTGTTCTGGTCTTTGGTGGTTTCACCTTTTTTGCGCTGTTTTTTTCCCATCTTTGTGGATTTACTTGGCTGTGGTGTCAGAGAGCTGCTTGATGAGGTCGCTTGTCTGCCTGGGGGGTGCTACTGGGTTTCTAGGGACTCCTTCAGGTTACTAGGGAAGCTTCCTGTGTCTTTTTTGTTTATGCTGGGGAGATTAGGCCCGCCTCTTCCATTGACCTGTAGGTGCTGCTGGGTTGTGGAGAACGCCATCCTGTGGCTACGTAGGCTTCCTGTGTTTTTTGTTAAAACATGTAGCCCAGTCCCACTCCTCTAGTGGTGGGTTGTGCCCTTCCTCCACTGGGCTGGATCATTCAGGGTTCCTCTCAGACTGTGGCACTGGCTACGCAACCCACTAGAGTCAGAGCTTCAGCCCTCTGGGGTTTGTGGGGGAGGTTAGGGACCTGCCCAGCTGCACCCGGCAGTCTCCCCCCTTTCAGCTTTCTCTCTCTCTGGTCATGGGGTAGGGGCTGCCCAGCTGCTCCTGCTTACAGCTCCCCTCTCTCCGGGTGTAGGGAGGGGGCGATAGCCCAGTCTGCAGACTCTTATTCAACTCCGCACTTGTAATTTCCGGCACTTGACTGGCAAAGATCCCCTGTTCTGTGTATTGCTGAGGCTTTGGGGGAAGAGCTGTATCTGGACCGGAGCCCCAGAGGTGGAGCCTCCAACTCACTAGTCAGATGCACTTTCTGGGTGAAGCAGCACCCCTCCCTGCCTCGGTCTGCCCTGAGTGGGCTTTGCTCACCCTCGGAGCAGACCCGTTGAAATGCACGTGGTACCTCGGTTGGAGCTAGGAGATCTCTGGGTTTCTGCCTCTCTTTCACTGGGTGTTGTGCTCTGGAGTTGTGTCTAATCCGCCATCTTGGATCCTCCCCCCATAATCTCCATGATGGCTTTTAATTAGAGGAACCAATTGGGTGGAAGATAGACTTTTAGGTCTCAAAAAATAATTACTCATGCAGCAAAAGGGGAACAAGGCCTAAATGAGGCACATGTACAGATTCTTTCTTCTTTTAACTGGGTATCTAGCATAGATCATGCCAAGTCTAATTGGGCATTTCCTTTTAAAACTTCTCTTAATAGGTGCCCTGGTACCAGAGTGAGCTCCCCATTCAAAATATGCTTTTTGGTTTTTTTCAACAAGAAGGATAGAATCTTTCTCTTGACTCCATACCAAGAGTTATTTTTCCTCCCTTTGAATCTCTACATCACTAGATTCCAACCTCCCACATGACTTTCATCACTTTCCACCTTGTATTATATTTATTTATACATTTATGTATATATATTTTTTATACACTTGATTCTAAGATTCTAGGGAGAAAAATGCACCAAATTTGTTTTGCAAATTTAAGAGTCTTGCCTACAATAGATGCTCAGTCAGAATTCATATGTATCAATATTACAGCTTCTGGTAAGCAAACAACACTGAAAGAGATAATCGTGGGGAAGATGCTGATGAGGTTGGGTGGGTGAGTATTATTAAATCTATTGGTTACTATTTTGATTACTGAGAGACAAAGAAAGATTGTTTCTTTTCTTCTCCTTCTCCTTCTTCTACGTCTTCCTCTTTTTGAAACAGAGTCTTGCTCTGTCACCCAAGCTGGAGTGCAGTGGTGCCATCTTGGCTCCTTGCAACCTCCAGGTCCCAGGTTCAAATGATTCAATGGTCTCAGCTTGCCTAGTAGCTGGGATTGCAGGCATGTGCCACTACACCCAGCTAAGTTTTATATTTTTAGTAGAGATGTGGTTTCACCATGTTGGCCAGGCTGGTCTCAAACTCCTGGCCTCAAGTGATCCACCTGCCTTGGCCTCCCAATGTGCTGAGGTTACAGGCATGAACCACTATGCCTGGCCAAGAAAAACATTCTCACACTGCCAAAGGCTCAAGTGATTTGCCAAAAGGAAAAGAATTTATTTGAAGTTTTGAATTTGTCTTTTATATACACATACACATACATACACACATGCACACACACACATATATGTATATATATTTTTCTTTCATAAAAAAATTATTTATAGGGTAATAAATGTGGAGTTTGGTTATAAAGACATATTCTTCACCCAAGAGCATTTATTCTCCTTTGTTAGAAGTTTTAATGTAAAATCGGCCAAGATTCCTCTTGTTAAAGCCAATAGGTGTTTTAGCACATCTTTCATATGAATTAGTTTCCTGTTGTGTTTCACAGGCCAATCAAAGATGGGCTGGGCTGGTCTCAAATTGACCCTCTACCTGTACTGCTTCTGCTCTGTGCTTATAAAGATTGAACTTCTGTATTCTCATTCCATATCCATGAACACACGCAACTCCAGCTGCTGTTGAATAATGAGCTCTGATAAATGTAAACTTATTAGTACATTGATGGAATTTCTATAGCAGGATGTATTGAGCCCATTTTTTATAAATTAGTTGACAATACAGTATTCTGTTTCACTGTACCCTTTGAAGGGAACATGAAAAGAGGGCAGTTTTACAGAAAAGCACTCCCCACCCCTGCATTTCCTCAACCCTCTACACACTTAGAAAGGGCATTGTCTTTGCCACCGTTGTTCATTCTTGAGGCTTGGATTCAAAGAGACCTCAGAAGTCTTACAGGAGAGAGACAAATTGCCGGCCTATACTCTTTAGCCCCTTCAACAGTGGACATGTACTAAATGTTCTCAGACTGCTTCTCTATCTTTTAAATACCAACACATAATCCCTAAACTGACGAGGATAAGAGATTGGCAAATCTGCTCCATGTTACTGACTGCCCTGTTCCTCCCTATTTTCCTCACGGTGGCTTGGAATAAATTATCCAGTGTCCTGAGGGTTATTGCCAGGTGTCTCTGCACAGGCCCTGTGCAAATATCAATTCATGCCCTCCCTCTCCTTGATGACCAGTTCATCTAAGACCATTTAAGCAATCCCTTAAATTGTTTATGTTAAGAAAGAAAGGGAATTTCAATATTGATGGAGGGAATTTTAAATGGTACAGTCACTGTAGAAAATAATTTGGTAGTTCTTCAAAAAGTCAAACACAGAATTAGCACAGGACCCAATGAATCCACTCCAGTGTATACCCATGAGTATTGAAAATATGTTTTCTTACAAGAATTAGCCAGGTGTGGTGGTATGTGCCTATAGACCTAGCTACTCAGGAGGCTAAGGCAGGAGGATTGCTTGAGCCCAGGAGGTCAAGGCTGCAGTGAGCTGTGATGGCATCATTGCACTCCAGCCTGGGCAACAGAACAAGGCCTGACTCAAAAAAAAAAAAAAAAAAGAAAAGAAAAGAAAAAGATGTACGTGAGTATTCATATTAGTATTATTAATAATAGCCAAAACAAGGTTCATCAGCTGACGACTAGATAAACAAAATGTGGTCTATTCATACAATGAAATATTATTCACTATAAAAAGGAATGTACTGTCATATGCCACAACATATAATAGGGAGCCTGGTGAGGTGGCTCATGCCTGTAATCCAGTACTTTGGGAGGCCAAGGTGGGTGGATCACAAGGACAGGAGTTTGAGACCAGCCTGGCCAAGATGGAGAAACCCTGTCTCTACTAAAAAGACAAAAAAATTAGCCAGGCGCAATGGTGGGTGCCTGTAATCCCGGCTGCTTGGGAGGCTGAGGCAGGAGAATCACTTGAACCTGGGAGGCGGAGGTTGTAGTGAGCCGAGATCACGCCACTGCACTCTAGCCTGGGTGACAGAGCAAGACTCCGGCTCAAAAAATATATATACATATTTTTTATTTTATATATTTATATATATATATTATATAATGTATATATAACACATATGTTTTATATATGTATATATAATATATAAATATTATATATGTATAAATATATATTATATATATTTTATATACATTACATGTGCATATGTGTATATATATATACACACATATATATAAAACAGGGATGTTATATGTTGTATGTTCAGGGATGAACCCTGAAAACATTATGCTAAATAGAGAAGTCAAACACAAAAAGCCACATATTGTATCATTCCATTTGTATGAAATGTCCAGAATAGGCAAATCCTCAGCCACAGAAAGCAAATTAGTGGTTGCCAGAGGACAAGGAGAGGACAGCTGGGACTAACTGCTAATAGGTATGAGGTTTCTTTTAATGGTGACAGAAATGTTCTATATAGAAGTGAGGGTGAATATACTAAAAACCAACGGATTGCTGATATGGTTTTGTTGTGTCCCTACCCAAATCTCATCTTGAATTGTAGCTTCCAAAATTCCCATGTGTTGTAGGAGGGACTTGGTGGGAGATAATTGAATCACAGCACCAGTTTCCCCCATAGCATTCTCGTGGTAGTGAGTTAGTCTCACAAGATCTGGTAGTTTTATAGGGGGTTTCCCCTTTCACTTGGCTCTCATTCTGTCTTGCCTGCTGCCATGTTTGTGAGGCCTCCCCAGCCACGTGGAACTATGAGTCCATCAATCTTCTTTTTCCTTATAAATTACCCAGTCTAGGGTATGTCTTTCTCAGCATCATGAAAACAGACTAATACAATTGTACTCTTTAAAATGGTACATTGTATGTTTTGTGAGTTGTATCTGAATTTTAAAGAAACCATGACAATGGTTACAACCCACATGCTGTAGAGTAGATCCTACGTCATTATTTTCGGGTCATACTCAGGAAAGATGTTAAAGACTGTCACAGAATAAATGAATGAACAAGTGAATCAATGGATGATGAATCGATGAATAAGCAGAGTGAAAGGGAGTCTGGGAAACAGAGGTCTTTTGTGGCTAACCATGGGTGAGGAGACACTGTGTAATTCTTTCTTGGGCAAGTAGTAGAACATGGAGAGTTTAGAGGGAAATGTTAGGAGGCCTTTACTTTGCAGGGGCCTTGTTTGGGAAAGGATGTCCCCAAGTAAGGAGATTCTCTTCCCTTCCCAGACCACTGTATCCTGCCATAGCCTTCTTCCTCCACTCTGAGTGGGGCACGTGCTGCCAAGATGAAAAGCAAATCTCCCTACAGCAGCCAAAGAAAACAAACACAGAAAAATAGCAACTGAAAACTGGGAGAGGAAATAGGATTCTGCGTCCTGGCTGATAACATCCTCAAAATCAAAGCGACAAAGACACACAGTCTCGGCCACTGATGGAGCTTAGGGGCCATCCAGGGCAGGGACAACCAGCGGTGAGAAGGTCCTCGGACCCTCAGTGTCATCAGCCCAAGCCCCCATAATTTTGTAACTGATATTGAAGGAATAACAGGGCCCTTCCTATATACAGGTTAAGGCCCAACAGATGCCTTAGACTATTTATTTATTTAGTAAATATAAACTGAGATTTACTGTGCCTGAGATACACAGGGAGAAGCACAAGTCCCAGCCAAGGAAGGGCACCTTACAGTTAGGAAGTTTCCTAGGACTGATCTCTCAACTTCTTTCTTCTGGCCTGTCCCTTCCTCTCGCCACATATTCTTGGCACCCTGTCTTTCTCCAGGGCTTCCCCACTCCCTCCTAAAAAGTGTGAGGAAGCGGCCAAGGCAGGGGAACTGCCCCTTTCTGGCTGGGTGGGCGCTCCTGGGCGAGGCGAGGAACTCTGAGTGGCTGGGCAGGAGCAGGTCCCCTCCTCCTTCGGACAAGGGATTGCTGAGAGGACCGAATAGCCTTCTGCTTCCAGCAGCGTTTTGCAGACTGCAAAGTGTTTTTCAAATAGCAGGGAAAATAGAAAAGTGTGGCATTGTTTCTCCCACATTTTTCTATGACTTCTGAGATTTCAAATATAGTATTCCCCCTATTTCAAAATACTCTTAGTCCTGACTCTTGACTCAGTTGGGTCACAGGAAGTTGTTCCTTAGGACTGACTCACCAGAAAGGAAAGGAGGGTTTCCTTTCACTTCCCGTTAGAACCAACTCCAAACACTTCCTCCCCACCCTTCCCTTCAAAACCCTGATCACAGCGTCCCCTCGTGTAAATCCGGAGCAACTGCCTGGGAAGTCCCCCGTCTACCCCGGGCCAAAGTCAAAGGCTGAGGGAGGGGGTCCGGTTGAATTCTGGTGGGCGGGAACTGGGGATCCTATAGGGCGGTGATGCCTACAAGGGACAGGCTCCAGTCAGGTCCGCTTGCTTCTACTTATGCTGAATATAGACCTCATATTGCCAGATATTTTGGTTTTAAAAGACAAGCTAGAAACTTCTCTTTAAAAACAACTGTGTAAGCCAAATAAAACAAGCCATGGGCCAGGCTGTGGGGGGCTGCAAACCGTCAGGAAGCTTTGATTTCTTGTGGAAAAGATGAAACATTGATGATAGTTAATCCCAACACATTGACAAGGAACGGTCCTGGTAACAGAAGATATCTTAGATGATATATAAAAATCACAACTGTGAACATATTTGACAAGGAGAAAAAAAGAGCAAATATACTTAACATACTTGCTTCTGAGTTTTCCCATCTATATTTGCTGGCTATATACTGATTTTCTTAAGGTCCTATGTTAACCAGAATAAAACAAGAATGTTTCAGTAAAAATCATGGGAAAAAATCAAAATAGAAAAAGAAATTCCCATTTTTCCCCCCCCCACTATTTGGAAATAAAATCAGTTTTCCTAAAGGTAAGTATTTACCAACTTTCAGAATACCCATGTCCATGAAGGGTTTCCAGAACTTTCTAGGGTAGAAATTCATACTTCTTCAGACAACAGGCAAAGCCTGCACAATTTGGCCTCATCCTGTCAGTCTTACCTCCTGTCATTCCCTTTGCTGCTCCAATCATCATCCCAAACTATTTTCCTCGAAGAACATTTAAGTCTTTTTCAGAAAATTGTATTTCTCATTGATTAGTTGCTTTTACTCTTTTCCATTTTTGAAGCTCCTATGCGTTTTTCAAATCCCAGTTTACATGTTACCTCCCATGAACCTTCAAGCAGAGTAATCTGTCAAGCCTCCAACCTGCACTTTCAAAGCTCTGAGCCTGTATCTTTAGGAAAACAATTATTATTTGGCTTACAATTATTTGTTTACACACCTTTTGACACTGGGAATCTACCTAAAGCTGTGTTGTTCACTGATGGGTCATAAAACTTTAAAAATATCTACTAGATTGTAAGCTGGTAAGGAATATTTCCTGTCTATTCTGCTCACCCAGAGCCTAGTA
Source organism: Ateles fusciceps (assembly GCA_036589455.1). Classification (NCBI taxonomy): domain Eukaryota; kingdom Metazoa; phylum Chordata; class Mammalia; order Primates; family Atelidae; genus Ateles; species Ateles fusciceps. The sequence continues at coordinate 10,280,476 of JAZHEH010001979.1, forward strand.
CACCACCAGACTCATTGCATCATATTTTAAAATAATTTTATTTTTAAATTTTTTGAATAAGTACTACTCTTCACGGTTCAAAATACAAAAGACAGAAGTATACAAGTGAAAAGTTTCCATTCCTCCCACCTTTCCAGCCACCCGGTATCTCTTCCTATTGGTACATAACGTTACTTGCTTATGTGGAATGAAGTCCACATTCTTCTGCACGCAGTATAATTTTTTCTACCATCTGTGCTTGTTTACCTTCCTAGGACTTTCCTCTCTCCTGGCCTTTGCTCCTTATTTTCCAGCCAGGATTGAAGTAGCTGTTTCCTGATGTGTGACCTTAGCAATTTACTGGCTCCTCAAGATCAGACACTCTATCTTCCTCTATCACTATTAAAGACTACATACTAACATCTAGCATATGGCAGGGCGTGAATGAAAGTGGCTCACCCAGTCTTGGAACCAAAGACCCCAAGAGCCCACTTCGTGCCCTGCTTCACAGTGGCTGAGCTGGTACCTAAGCTGCAAGACAAAATCCTGTTTACTTTTCCCTCTGCTCGAAGGAGTCTGTCCTTGCAGCCACCACTGCTGGGAATGTACTGGGTCACACCTGAAGCCAGCATGTTTCAGTCTCACCCAAGTTGAGACTTGGTTTCTAATGCTTTATTTAGTTCACTTGGTGAGGTCATGTTTTCCTGGATGGTCTTGATGCTTGTGGATGTTTGCCAGTGTCTGGGCATTGAAGAGTTAGGTATTTATTGTAGTCTTCACAGTCTGGGCTTGTTTGTGCCCATCCTGGGAAAGTTTTCCAGGTATTCAAAGGGACTTGGGTATTGTAATCTAGGGTTACAACCTAGTATATGTTGCGTAGTATATTCACAACATATACTACCTGGATACCACTGCTCATTATTCAGAGCTCTAGGGCTCTTTAGTCAGTAGGTGATGAATCCTGCCAGGACTGAGTCCTTCCCTTCAAGGCAGCAGGTTCTCTTCTGGCCCAGAGTATGTTTGGAAATGTCATCTAGGACCCAGGGCCTGGAATGAGGGCTTCACAGCCTCTGCCTGGTATCCTATCCTCCTGTGACTTGAGCTGGTATCCAAGTTGCAAGACAAAGTCCTCTTTACTCTCCTTTTCCACTCCTCAAGTAAGAAGTCTCTTTCACAGCTGTGAGCTGTGCTGCCTGGAGTTAGGAGAAGGGTGGGTCAAGAACTCCCTTAGATGCCCTGGCTGGTGTCTCACTAGGTTGCACGCCTCCCAGGTCCATTGGCTCTGAGCCCAGCACAGCACCAGGACTTGCTTAGAAGTTGCAGTCCTTGTGGCTTACACTGCCTTCAAGTTTACTTAGTACCCCAGAGTCCTTTAGCCTGTGGAAGCAAGGCTTGCTCAAACTCAAGTTTTGACTGCTGGGATGGGTGATTCCCCTCTGGCTAGTGCAGGTCTGAGTGCTCCCTCCATGGTGTCAGCTGAGTTCTGTCCTGTATTGCTTTCTGCTGTGATAGGGAAGCACTGAATACCAATGCAAAGTTCCACAACGGCTGTGCTCTCCCTACCCCAAGACACAGATTCTCTCTTGGCACCAATCTCTTGGCCAGGAGATTGGGGACGGGTGGTGCTGGCAATTCGAGACTATCTTTCCTACCCTGTTCGGTGTCTTTTTCAGTGATATGAAGTGAAAACCAGGTACTTGGTTGCTCACCTGATTTTTGGTTCTTATAAAGGTGCTTTGTAATGTAGATAGTTGTTAAATTGGTGTTCCCACACGGAGGATGATCAGTGGAAGCTTCCAATCAGCCACCTTGCTCTGTCCCCACCACTTGGTTTATGTATTCAAGGGAAAGTAGGTGAGAGATCTGATGCCATCTTCCTTTCAAAGCTGAACGTATTGACTATCAAACTTGAAGTTTGTAAACTGGTGCTTTGAGCCCTGGTCATGTGGTTGGCTTTTCATAGTCACTAAGGCACTTTGACTTCCTAGCTATGGTTCTTCTTCTACTATGTGTATGCTTAATATCCATTCAAACTACTGAGTTTAAGTGGCTCTTCTGCCTCAGCATCCAGAATAACTAGTATTACAAGTATGAACCACCATGCCTGAATCATTTTTTTTTGTCTTAAATTTTTTTGTAGAAACAGGGTCTCATTATGCTGCCTAGGCTGGTCTTGAACTCCTGGGCTCAAGTGATCCTTCTGCCTCAGTCTCCCAAAGCACTAGGATTACAGGTGTGTGCCACTGGGCCTAGCCTAAGGGGACCTTTGATTAATGCTTGGCTTGCATCGAACTGGGATGTAAGTGAGAAATAAACTTTTATTTTGTTAGGCCATTGAGATGTTGAGGTTTTTACAACATTTTAGCCTGAGTCATAAGATTTGTTATAGGAGTTGAAGGTTGACTGTCCTCACAGCCTGACAATCTGCTGTGCTCACCACCCCAGGAAAGACAGTGCTGCACGGCCCTAATGAATACCTCCACTGGCTGTGGGCACTCACCTTCCTGAAGGCCTGGCTGGGCAAGGCAATATTTGGGTTTTAGCCTTCTTTTTTTCTCTGCTTTCTTGGCTGATATTTTAATTGATAAAGTTGTCTTTATCTGTATCAGTGCCTCTAGAGAGACAATGATGTCTTATTCACTAGACAGAGAGACTCTTCCTAACCAGAGGTTGCCAAAATATGACAAACTTGGGGAAAAAGTTATGACTCTGGAAGGCATGATAAAAGGGTAATTTTCTTAATTTACAAAAGGATCTTATAAATCAACAAGAAAAATATAGATAAGTTGATTCAAATCAAAAGGGAAAAAAGAAATGCAAGTAGCAGATTAGACTAATGAATCCTCAACCTCTGATATGATTTGGATTTGTGTCCTTATCCAAATCTTATGTTCAATTGTCATCCTCAGTGTTGGAGCTGGGGCCTGGTAGGAGGGGATTAGATCATGGGGGCAGCTTCTCATGGTTTAATACCGTTCCCCTTGGTGCTGTCATCAGGAGAGCAAGTTCTGGCTGTTTAAAAGCATGTGGAAGCTTCCCCGTCTCTCTGGGTCCCGCTCCTCCCTTGTAAGACATCCACTCCAGCTTTGCTTTCCACCATGAGTAAAAGCTCCCTGAGGTCTCTCAGAAGCAGAATCCACCATTCTTCCTGCTCAACCTGCAGAACCATGAGCCAGTTAAACCTTTTTTCTTTACAAATAACTCAGTTTCAGGTATTTCATTACAGCAGTGTGAGGACGGACTAATACACCCTTTAATTACCCCTCACCAGTTCTACAAATGAAGATGCTGGGCTGCAAATGTACACATTACTGATAAGGAATTCCCTGCTAAGGAATTTCCCTGCTCCCCCAAAGGCACCCTCAACCCCAGCACTGGTGAAGCTGCAAGCAGGGCAAGCTATAATAGGTAATGGCTGGCGAAAACGGCAAAGACTTGGCAGCACTCACCATGGCAAAGGTCCTCACTTGATTTCTATCCCCATCATTTTGCACATGAGGAGTTGGAAGCACGGAAAGGTCAAGTTACCCATCTATCTAGGCAACTATTTCCTCTTTGATGTCCACAACTACCTCCCACTCACTGTCCACAACAGGCTCATCAGTTTTTTCCCCCAGACTATATTCTTCTATTGAATTCTTAATCTCTGAGAATGGTACCCCCACCCCACACCAGACTTTGATGTCACAGAGCTGGGAGGCCCCGTGGGCTCCTCCTCTCCCTCTGGTTCAGTGTTCTGTCATCACTGCCTCTTGTTAATTCTGTCCCGACCATCTCTCCTAACACCCATCCTTGGTGTTACTCCTTCTCCGAGCAGCCAGAGTGGGCTTCCTAGCACCCAAGTCTAATCATGCCACACTGCTGTTCAGAATTCTGAGGGGTCTTCACATTCAGTAGAGATAATATGTGTGTTGATCTGACCTCTGCCGCCTGTCCTGCCTTAACTCCCACCACCTGCTGCATGCCAGGTACATCCTAATACAGCTGGATTGCTGGTGGTTGCCCAAACCTGCCACATTCTCTTGTTCCTTCCATTTTTTCAGGCTGTTGCACGTGCTGCTCCATTTGCCCAGAATCCTCTCCTCTACCCATCTCTAACCCCCCGCCTCATGTTCAGGTTTCAGCGCCAAAGCTCCCTCTTCTGAAAACAGCACTATCCTGAGACTCAGCTGCTCTTTTGCCTCGATTCCTCTGCGTCTTGACCTTGCCTCTCCTCTGGCATTATCTTCTAGACTTGCAGGGGAGGTGTGAGTCTTCTGGGGAGTCGGTGAACTGGATGGAAGGGTAGCTTCTAAACATTAAATTCCCAGCGCCAATCTAGGACCAAGCCTGGTGAATGATTAGTAACTATGTGGTGAAGGAAACAGACGATTAATCAATAAGACATTTGCCCTGTCTGGGAGTTCACCTACAGTCAGGCGATGATGGCTTTACAAGCCCCTCACTCTGACAGCAAGCTTGTGGGCAGGAAGGTCTCTGACCCTCCTCTGGAGTCGGAAGAAGCAAAGAGGGTCAGCTCCAAGTGTACGCACATCACATTCTCCACACCATGCTTAAAAAACAAATCCCTAAGTCTCGGCTGCCAAGCAGGATGTAAATGTGTGGGGACTGAGGGACTAATTCTGCTGGCCTGAGTTTTTTTTCTGGGTGGGGAGAGATCCAGGCCCTGTTTTGTCTTTCACTTTTCACAAGGAATAGCGGAAGGGAGCCTGGCTCCTCTGGTTCTCCATCCCTCCCAGAATCTCTTCCCACACCCTGGATTGGGCCTCTTCCCCAGGGGGGTGGCCAGTCCAGATTTGGGAGGCGGCCCATTGGTTGGCCTCCTTAAACTCTAATAGGACTGTGCCACAGTTTATGTGACAAACTTTTGAAAAAACAGAACAACAATTAATTTGTCTAAGAAAATCCACTGTTAACCCAATAGCTTGCTTGAACGGAGCTGTTAAATGTCAACAAAGCAGAACATTAGTTAAGGCGTGAAAACAGATTTTACTCAGTAACTACTTACAGTAGGAGAAAAAGCTGATCATTCTCATTTGTGAAGAGGAGACCGGGGCGTTTTCAAGGATAAAGGAGAGAGTAGGGCGGGGAAGCTGGCGGGGGCTCAAGTGAAAAATCTCGAAGGGGTGGTCAGTATCGATGACCGGGCAGCTGTGCCTGCAGCTAGCAGTTATGAAGCTGGGATTCTATCCTCCCACAGAGACTGGGGGGACAGAGAGGCCTATCCTCCCCATGACTGCATTTCAAAGCAATGGCTTTCAGGTCCTTGAGAAAGACACTTCTGAGTTGTAGGCGATACATACACATCTCACAGCAACAGAGAAAGGATTCACAGTTGTAAGCCCTTTTAAGAAAATACCCTAAATAAGGGAGGTCAGGGGCCTTACCGTCAGGTGTTGGCTAGAATAAACGGGAAATTCTCCTGGCTGCCTTGAGCTTTCTTAGGAAGACATTTTACTGGGGTCGAGGTTCGGGGGCAGCGGAGGGTGGGGAACCTTGAGTCAAGCTCCTATAAGCCACGCTAGAGTTCCTCGTGTTTGAGTGCAGAGGTTTAGACTGAGTCTTTATGTGCAGAGTCTTGCAGTTCTCACAGCGGCCTGCCAGAAAAAGTCGTCCCCAAATGTTTGTGAATCCTCCATTCTGCACCCCCCCTTCACGTTCTGGGGTACTCTGGTCGAGCGACGAAGCGCGCAGTATTAGCGGAGAAGGGGACGGCAGAGGGCGGGAGCGGAAGGTCGTGTGGCACGCCGCGTAGGGCGGGGACGAGGAGGAGAAGTAAAGCGACACTGACCACCCCTGAGGCCGCCCACTTAGCTCGCAGGCTTTGGGGTCCCCGGCCGCTCTCTGCCTGTCTCCCCCGTTACCGCGCAGGCTTTGTCGCCGCATTAAGGCATTCCCGCTCTCCGCGGAACCGCCCTGCCTCTAGGTGGCGAAAGGGTGAGACGGCCTGAGGTTGGGCCAACGGTGACTCCTCCCGCCCGCGGGGATCCTTAAGGACCTCCTGGGCCTCCCGGGCTCCGGTAGCTGCCGGGTCTGTGCGCAGGTCCGCGCCCGCCCTCGCTCTGCCACGGGCGCCTCCACCTCCTCCATGTCGGCCAGCCTCGGCTTCCTCGCGCAGCGCGGGCCCGGGTGGCTCGGGGTCGCCGCGCTGGGACTGGCCGCCGTGGTGCTGGGGGCTGTCGCCTGGCACCGCGCAGGGCTCAGGCGGCGCCGGCGGCTGCAGCAGGTGGGCACCGTGGCGAAGCTCTGGATCTACCCGGTGAAATCCTGCAAGGGGGTGGCGCTGAGCGAGGCGGAGTGCACGGCCCTGGGGCTGCGCAGCGGTAACCTGCGGGACAGGTACGGAGCGCGGGCGCGGGGCGGCGCGGAGCCTGCCTGGGATGAGGAGGGGGGAGGGAGGTGGGGGCCCGACCTATCCGGGAAGGAGCACAGAGGTTTGCCACCTGGGTTTCTGGGCTGACTGTCGGACCGTTGGTTGTTTGGCTGGGAAGATCAAGCTCATGTGAGATTTATTTGTTGGAAAAGTATGTAGGGGCAATTCCTTATCCTTCCCTAGATGAGAGATTCCTCCTCTGTAATAGGAGGGCGTCTGACCTGTATCTCCAAGGTTCTTTAGCTCTAAAATTTGTGATTCTATCCTAGTTTACAAAAGAAAAATAAATACTATTGGCACTAGAAAGCAGCAAGAAGGACACCAAGTGTGGTTCAAGGACATTGGCTCAGGCCTCGCTGGACCTTGTTCCTCATATTTCTCCAATCCTGGGGGTGCTGGGGAGGCCTGACACACTTTACGAAGGATGAGCAAGTGGTATGGGTACTCTGGGGCAGGGGTGTGATACTTGCCATTAAGGGAATAGTGTCCCCTCTTCTCCCACAGGCAGAGTTGTTCACAGCCTGGAACTTTGGGACTTTTGGATCTGACACATAAACATTTCATACTTAAGATTATGACAACTTTTTTTTTTTTTTTGATACAGTCACAATTTGTGGCCCAGGATGAAGTACAATGGCATGATCTCGGCTCACTGCAACCTCTGCCTCCCAGGTTCAAGCAATTCTCCTGTCTCGGCCTCCGGAGTAGCTGGGACTAGAGGTGCGTGCCACCACACCCGGCTAATTTTTGGGATTTTAGTAGAAACGGGGTTTCACCATGTTGACCAGGCTGTTCTCGAACTCCTGACCTCAGGTAATCCACCCGTCTTGGCCTCCCAAAGTGCTGAGATTACAGGCATGAGCCACCACGCCTGGCCAAGATGCCTTCTTATCTGGCTGAGATGATGGTTTAGCTGTGGCCCTGTGTCCTAGGGCAGGGAGGTTTGCAAGTTTACAAGGAGTCCTCTAGCAGAGAGCCACCTGCATCCCTGTGTTCACTCCAGGACCCGAGAATGCACTGTTTTCTGAAGACTGCTCCCCTCTCAAAGAAATGTGGGCTATCAGCTGGGAGAGGTGGCTCATGCCTGTAATCACAGCACTTTGGGAGGCCGAGGCGGGCAGATCACCTGAGGTGGGAGTTCAAGACCAGCCTGACCAACATGGAGAAACCCAGTCTCTACTAAAAATACAAAATTAGCCAGGTGTGGTGGTGCATGCCTGTAATCCCAGCTACTCGGGAGGCTGAGGCAGGAGAATTGCTTGAACCCTGGAGGCGGAGGTTGCAGTGAGCCGAGATTGCACCATTGTACTCCAGCCTGGGCAACAAGAGCCAAATTCTGTCTCAAAAAAAAAAAAAAAAGAAAAAGAAAAAGAAATGTGGGCTTCCATAGTATTGGAAAACTTCAGTGAGTGTTAGAGAAGCGTTGTGTACACAGACCATATGAATCATGGGAGGATTTTCAGTCTCCCACCCAAGATTTTTAATCCTGGAGAGCTTCTGAGATTCCCATCCAGGACTACTGAAGCAGAATCACCAAGAGTGGGACCAACTTGCGTAGAGTGTTTAATTTCCCCCCTGGTGATTTTGATGCTATAATTAAAGGGTTTTATCTGAGACCATGAAGAAGAAGAGAATGTTTAGAGCTTATTCAAATCTGAAGCATAAGAAAAGCCTTCCTATTGCTGGAAAGATTATAGGTTCTGTGGAACTGGACACCTTCAAAAAAACTGGGAGAACCGAATTCTCATGATGCATGTCCAAAGAAAATTAGTGTTTCAGACTAGGTTGCGTTACTTCCCTCCTCACTTGAAGGATTGGTTACACAGACAGATTTCCAGTTCGAATCTGCATTTCCTCTGGTCACCTGAAGAATGGTTTCTTTCCCACATCTCTTTGTCACTGCTTTGCCATGACTATTGCAACCATGAAAGAAAATATGTGTCCTTTGCTTTTTGCTCTCATTGGCATCCTAAAATAAATACAACTCTATTATCTTTTCCTTGTTTTAAACAATAAATGCCTAGGATGGGGTGGGGTGATGTGAAGGCTGGGGTGGAGGGGAAAGGCCATGAAATTAATGTTAATTCAGTGTTAAAATGCAGCAGACGCTGGATCCTGTTGCATAGATTAGCATATTTAAGCCTCATAACAATCTTGTGGGCTAGATATTATTATCACCATTTTGCAAATAAGGAAACAGTATCAGAAAGAATGAGTATCTCATCCAAGGCCAGAAAACCAATGTATACTGTGGAGATTTGAACTTAGATCTGTGTGAGCACAGCATTTATGCTGTTTGTATGAAACTGGTGCATGATATAAAAGTATAAGGATTGCACTGAGAATCAGGAGACTCTGGGCAAACTTTTACAAAGTTTTCTCATTTGCAAAAGAATGAGGTTGAACTTGATAGTCTCTAAAGCCCCATTTTAACTAAATTTTATTTATCAAAGGATAATTAACAATTTGAAAGCAGGCTTGCTGGAGAGAACTCTATTTAATGGCTGCTGTTCTCTCAACCTGACAATATATTAACACTACTACAAATGTTCCTGGAGTTCAGGAAAAGGCCTCATTTAATGAATTCCTTTCTGAACCTGTGTCTTTGGAACTAACTGTTCGAAGAAGCTGGGATTTTCCTCTGGAAGTGCTCTGGGTCTCAAATTTCTAGAGGAATGTTGTTCAAAGCTCTTAGTACACTTGTGAACACTTGGCTGGAGCACGCTAAGCATTGAGTGTTTAAAGTCCACCTGGCAGAATGCTGGCATTGGCTGCCTGGTGCAGTTCCTGGGAGGGTGTGCTTGTCCTTGCTGACCTTGGAAATCTCGGCTCTCCTTAGCAGCCATATGTGAGCTGATCAGTTATACCTGTCCAAACCTTTGCTGAAGCCAGCCCTTTATTTCTTCTGCACAAATGATTAACTGTTGGAGAAAGGAATCCCTTAAGTTTATTATTATCCAGGGTGTTTTCCCTGCCCAGTTCCTGCTGTTTTTCTCATTCCACTCTCAGTGGTAGGATTCCTGCTTTCCCTTACTTTTCAGTCCTTCCTCCTCCCCAGGCCAGTTTGTAATTGATAAATAAGATTTTTCTGTTGTTTTGGGCTCCACTTACCTGTTGCTGTTGGTCATTCAGAGCACTGTGGCTGTTTTGGAGAATCTGGGCTCCAGGCTTCCAGACTGATCCGTCTACCACGTACTCATGTTTTACCTGTAAATTCAAGGTGCCAGCTTTTAGTGTTGTAGACTAGGTTGTGGTAACTTGGCTGTGATGAAATCCACACTCCAGACTTATCTCTTCTTTCAGATCTGGCAGAATGGAACTAGTTATTCATTCACTGGGCATCATTTTGTGCATGAGAGGTGAAAAATACTATTGCCCAGGTTGACAGGGAAATGAGATGGTTGGGGTACGTTACAAATGGCAACCTTTTAACCTGGGATTGCTGTCTTTCTCCTGTCCCCAAATTGGACTCCCTGCAAGTTGCCACTTGCTTTTTCAGTGACTGATGAGTGGGAAACCTCTAGTGACCACTTCCTGCTATTAACCCCAGCAGTTTAACTGCTGTGTTGTTATACAATAGGCTGGAGCCACGAGCCAGGCTGTGAGCCATGGTGAAGGGCAACATCAGTAAGGGATGAATGGGAGATGAAAAGATTCAACCTAAGGAGGGGCTGTCAGAAGTGATGTGCAAACAGGTTTGCCCCTCCTGTTTGGACATGGCTCTGGTTATGTGCAGATCTCAAAGGGAGTCTTGTCTGGGATTGGGGAATGCTGAGAGTTAAGGGTGAAGGCTTTGGTGACGTTAACCAAAGAACTCTGCACCAAGGGACAAGGCTGGAAATAGGGAATAGGGCCTAGCCCTATTAGGCATCTAAATCAGAGGATGCCTGCCTCTTTCATTATAGCCCCATTCTCTGGGCAGACATCCTCTGATTTACAGAACCCAGCCCCAGGATGAGAGAGCCAGAGAGCTGTGGGATCTAAAGGCATCTTGGACCAGGCAGGATGGCTCACATCTATAATCTCAGTATTTTGAGAGGCCAAGGAGGAAGGATCAATTGAGCCAGGAGTTCCAGACCAGCTTGGGCAACACAGTGGGACTCCATCTCTACAAAAAATAAAAAATGAGCTGGGCTTGGTGGTGTGTGCCTGTAGTCCCAGCTACTCAGGAGACTGAGGCAGGAGGATTGCTTGAACCTAGCAGTTCAAGGCTGCCATAAGCTAAGATCATGCTCCTGCACTCTAGAGCCTGGGTGATGGAGTGAGACCCAGTCTCTCTCTCTCTTGAAATTAACTAATTAAGTATAAATATATCTAAATGAATGAAAAATACGCATATGCATATATACACCTAGAAAGGAAAAGGTGGTCTCCTCAGAGGGGTGGGGACTTGCTGCTGCCCTGTGTCACCAGCTTTTTGAAAGGAGGTAGGCAAGACAGTTACTGAAATGCATTTACACTGCCACACCATCATAATGCCAGTTAGTAGGGCACAGGTTGCCAGCCATTGTCTTCTGGCGTGGTGGCAGGGAAGGGAAAGTTTAGCCAGCACCTGGAAAGGACTCTGCTGATAAGGAGGTTGTGGATACAAGACTATCTGCCAGGCCCAGGACAGGGGAGAGGTGGAACTCCCTGTGCTCTGACATTGGATGTCCTCCTGAGCTCTCCTCAGGCTTTCCCTGCTGGCTCTGGTCATAGTTTGGAAAATCTCCCTGGGAGGAACCGCCCCTCCTTCTGGAAGGAGCTGTGCTTTTTCTCCTCCTCACATTTGGAAAGCCTCTGGCTTTTAGGTGCTTTTTACTCATCAGTGCCCGCGGTCCTCACCCACTTGTCTGCAGTTTCTATCTTCTTTCTAAAAGAGTGATATTGGGCTGGGCACAGTGGCTCACGCCTGTAATCCCAGCACTTTGGGAGGCCGAGGCGGGCAGATCACTTGAGGCCAGGAGTTCGAGACCAGCCCAGCCAACATAGTGAAACCCTATCACTACAAAATTTAAATACGAAATTAAAATACAAAAATTAGCCGGTTGTGGTGGCATGTGCCTATAATCCCAGCTATCCAGGAGGCTGAGGCAAGAGAATCACTTGAACCCAGGAGGCGGAGGTTGCGATGAGCTGAGATTGTACTACTATACTCCAACCTGGCTGACAGAGCAAGCCTGTCTCAAAATAGAAGAAACAAAAGAACTAAATAAAACTAGACTAAAAAGTGATATTGAAATTTATTTTCCCTAGGAGTAGAAGATTTTTTCTTTTTGGCAACCCAGTCTTTTCTGTGGCGCAGTCCCAACCTCTATGCTAGGCTGTAGGTAAAAGCCTAAGTAACCTGGCTCGGCCAGCTTTCCCTCACTCTTCAGCTCATCCCGTAGATAAACAAAGTGTGAAAACCAAGTCCAGCACAGTGGTGGGCTCTCTCGGAGATAAGTGGGATTCTGATCTAACACGTGACTTCTGTGAGTCTTTGTTCTCCATATCAGAATGTGTACATGAAGAGGAAACGCCATTTGGGAGGTTTACTGATACAGGACCTGCACGCCACAGCAAGTTAAACAGAGCAGAGGCCGGCCTGGATCCTCCTGGAGGCAGCAGCATTGCAAGACGTTTGTCTCAGGCTCCAATTCACTTGGCCCACCTCATCTTGTTCTACAACAAAGGACCTAAAAGCGATTTTACTGTTCCCAGGGCCACAGAGACATAGTTCACAGACCAACAGAAGCTTCTCACCAAAGCAGAGCCCGCAGACAAGTGACAGGGTCGCCTCAGCCGTGAAGGAAAGTCTCTGAGCCAGGCTCATGCTCTGGTGTTTGAAACTGGAGATTTCCATACATTGGCCAGACTCTGTCCCAGAACTATTTCTGGCAAATAAGCTCGTTTTGGGGTCACCAACTTTTAGACCCAAATCATTTGGCTGGACTGGAATAATTATCTAGAAAATAATTGTTGGGTCCCAAGTCGGGGCGGGTGGAGAGTTATGAGGAAGTAGAAAGCTGGAGGGGAAGCTGCTGGGAGGATAGAAGAGGATTTTCTGAGTGGGCCCTGGTTTGTTTCTCTGCAGGTTTTGGCTGGTGATTAAGGAAGATGGACACATGGTCACTGCCCGGCAGGAGCCTCGCCTCGTGCTGGTCTCCATCACTTATGAGAACAACCACCTGATCTTCAGGGCTCCGGACATGGACCAGCTGGTTTTGCCTACCAAGCAGCCTTCCTCAAACAAACTCCACGACTGCAGGTGTTCTGCTTGGGGGCATCCAGGGAACTGCAACAGGCTTGATTTCCCTTCAGGCTCCTCCCCACATTCTGTCTTGCTATAGTTTGTACAGTAGAGGATGGCATTGGTAAAGGAAATATTTAAGAGAAGTGCAGTTTGGGTTGGGATCTGGCCTGAGTGGATGATTCAGGATATTGTTTTAAAGGTACCCAGGATTTATTTCATTCAGGTATGGTTAGACATGCAGACACAGAAATGACTGTCCTGAAGAGAGAAGATGTTTATACCAGCAGATTCCCCCAGAAACTAGAGGCATGCCATGCCACACAAGGCCAGGTGGGGGCAGCACCAGGGTGGGTCAGGAGGCAGAGGGAGCAGGGGAAAATGTGGGCAAGGGCCTTTATTGTGCTTTCCACAGGAAAGGAGAAGTGAGGAAGGGGTGGCAGGCTTAGGGATGGCTAGTTTGGATAATTTCAGCAGGCTCTGGGCCACAGGTTGTCTGGTACTTGGCCCTGGGGTTGACTAGGGCAGGGGACTAGTGGCCTGGCATATAAGCACCCAATAAAGGAGGCGACTAGGAGTGTGGGCTCTGCATGGGCCGGTGTTCCTATTACAGGCACACTGGCAGGTCATCAGTCTATTATTTCTAGGAATTGGTCAGCCCTGGGAAAAGTAGTTTCTTCAGTGTCAACAAGGCTCCAAGATGTCAAAGCATAAAAAATGCAGAAAATTGAAAGCATGATTACTACAAGTATAAAGGTGGTGCAATGCGTTCATCTTCAGGGGTTTTCTCCTTTCATTCAAATCTTCATTCAGAATTGTCAGCCCTCCAGCCGGGAGTTAGTGGAGACTTCAGCAGCTGAATCTCAGGGCTGGGTGAGAAGGATGCTGGAGCTTCCAGAGCTTTTCAGGTTGACTGTGCAGCCTCTGAAGTGCATGACTGAGATGAAAGCACATTCCTTGGGTGTATGGGATTTCCACTTCTGGCCAAAGATACACCTCAGGCCTTGGCTTCCTTTTGGCCTGTGGGACTTCTGTTGGGTTGTTGAGTTCCATGGTTTGCCGGGGTCTTGTCCTTCCACACTAGGAGGACTTAGCTGCTTGTCGAGGGATGATCTGGACCCCTTGCCAAGCTTTTGGGACCTTGGACAACACTAACTTCCATACACTTTGAAACCTGAGCTTTTGAAAAATGTGAGCTTTTGAAAAACGTGAGCTTTTGAAAAACCTGAGCTTTTGAAGTGTGTGGAAGCTGGTGTTGTCCAAGGTCCAGGGCTCAGAGTAGAGCCTCAGAGTTACTCCCTCAACTCTCATCTCTTGCTTTTTCAAGCAAAGTGCCTAAGCTGAAATCCACCACTCGTGGTTCCCAATTTTCAAATTGTCTGAAGCAATAATTTGCTGAATTCAGTATTTCCAGTAATTATTTAGCAAGCCCATGTGGGGGGGGTTTCATTAATTCCACTTTACAAATGAGGAAACCAGGCCTTAGATCACAGCCACAAAAATGCAGGGCTGGGATTTGAACCCACATGCCTCCTAAGGCTTTTGCTTTTAACGTGTATGTGTAGGGAAAAGAAAAACTTTCATAAATGACAGGTTTTGAGCCCATCAATTCATTGAAGAGGAAGAGTGTAGCCATCTCAGCTTGACTGGAAGACATGTGAAGCCCATGGGTAAATACGTAGCTGACACGTGTCACATGAGTAATATGGGTGTTGGCCTGTAGACTCACTGCGTCGCCAACAGCGAGCAAGTTTTTCCCCCAAGGTTCTTTACCAGCTAAACAGGCAGAAATCTAGGGACACACATACCTTCCTGGATGGAGAGAGGGAAAGAGAAAGCCCTTGTAGTGGGGTTGCCTGGGTCTGAAAAAGACACCAAGTGCAGCCTGTTCTTTTTTATTTATTTATTTTTTGAGATGGAGTTTTGCTCTTGTCACCCAGGTGGGAGTGCAATGGTACAATCTCAGCTCACTGCAACCTCCGCCTCCCAGGTTCAAACGATTCTCCTGCCCCAGCCTCCTGACTAGCTGGGATTATAGGCGTGCACCATCACGCCCAGCTAATTTTGTATTTTTAGTGGAGATGGGGTTTCACCATGTTGGCCAGGCTGATTTCGACCTCCTGACCTCAGGTGATCCACCCGCCTCTGCCTCCCAAAGTGCTGGGATTATGGGTGTGAGCCACCGCACCCAGCCTGCAGCCTCTTCCTATGTCATTCTGTTCCATGCATCAAGTGTAGATCTGGATGAGGTGGGAATAGAGAGCCCGGTACCCTGGCAGTTTGGTGAAAATGACCGAGACCTGTGTATTTGGATTGACACAGAGGTGTAATCAGCGCACTGCCCTTTCCAGCTGGTTAGACGTGCTGTACCTAGTTCAACCTGTATTTATAAGCTATTTTTAATGGATGGGTTGCCAAGGGAACTGCTAAAAACTGAAGAAATGATATAAAGTAGTGTGTTTAGTTAGTGCCAGCAGCTATGACAACCATAGTCTGGGTGGCTTAAACAACAGACATTTATTTCTCATAGTTTGGGAGGATGGGAAGTCCAAGATCAAGGTGCTGGTAGATTGGTGAGGTCCCTTTTCAGGGTTGTAGGTGGCCGCTTCTCATATGTCTTCACATGACCTTTCCTGGTGCCTGCATGAAGAGAGAGAACATTTGTGTGTTTCTTCCTCTTCTCATAACGGTACCAATCCCAGCATGAGGGCTCCACCTCGTCTAAACCTAATTACCTCCAGAGACCCCACATTGGCAGTGAGGGTGTCAACACAGGAATTTTGGAGAGACACAAACATTTAACCCCTAACAGATGGTGAGTGACAGAGTGATTGCCACAGCCAGCCCATCAGAGCTCAAAATCAAATAACATAAACCAACAACTTCAAGTTAGAAAAAAGAAAAAGAAGTCCCTCAACAGCCATTTGAACAAGGCTGAAGTGTCATGAATTTCATATTACTCTATAATTATTTTATTTTTAAACTTTCATTGTTGGTGTTTTGAATCAGCTTTCCCTGTTTACCTTGTGTGGTGTTAATTTTTTTTAGATTAATTGTAGACTGGTATAGATTTTTGATTATTGCAAGGATTTATGAATCATTATTATCTTTTTTTTTTTTTTTTTTTTTTTGAGGATGGAGTTTCACTCTTGCTGCCCAGGCTGGAGTGCGATGGTGCCGTCTCAGCTCACTGCAACCTCTGCCTCCTGGGTTTAAGCCATTTTCTTGCCTCAGCCTCCTGAGTAGCTGGGACTACAGGCATGTACCACTATACCCAGCTAATGTTTGTATTTTAGTAGAGATGGGGTTTCGCCATGTTAGCCAGGCTGGTCTTGAACTCCTGACCTCAAGGGATCTGCCTGCCTCGGCCTCACAAAGTGCTGAGATTACAGGCATGAGCCACTGCACCTGGCCTGATTATTGTCTTAAAAGGTGCAGCTAATGTTTTAAAGTAGGGGAAAATAAGAAATGACTTCAACCCTACATTGAATTAGTGGCTCAATTTAGAGAAAATTGATGTGAAAATATGTGTGTGTGTGTGTGTCCCTGTGAGTATGTGTATTAAATAAAGCACTTGGAAGAGAACCTGGTACACAGTAGGCACTTAACTAGATATTAGTTCTTAAATAGCTATTATCTTTATTGTATTAATCTACCCTGTCTTTGAATATTATTTTTCTCCACTTATTTGTATCTTATTTTATCTCTTTAATAAAGTTTTGTAATTTTATCTATAATGAAATTTTACATGTTTTGTTAGATTTAGTCCTAAACATTTACTCTTTTCTTCCACCATTACATGGCAACTCTTAAAATCACTTTTTTGGTTTGCTGTGTAAGATTGGAATTATTTATTCTTTAAGTATTGGTAGAACTTGTCAGTCTTTGTAAGAGTCTATTTTTTTTTGCCCTCTTACCTAATTTTTAGTGAGTTATTTTTGCTTTGTGAGTTAGTAGATTGCTTAATAATGAAGTTTTATTGGATGCACAGAGCGAGGGTTGGGTTTTTCTATGGCATGTTGCTGATGAGACATTTTGTTTTAAAATGTGGAAGTGAGTGGATTCTGCAGAAAATTCTGCAAGAATTCGAGAAGACGGATGGCAGAGGGAGAGCTACCGTTTGCTGCAGGGATGGGAGACAGGACTGGTGGAGGGGATCCTTTCATGGGTGGGAAGAGGCCCTGGTCAATCAGTATTCCCTTGCCCTGTTGGGGGCTTTCTACTTTTCAGAGTGCCACCGATAAGCTTCCTCGGGTGGGTGAACGCTGTGGGTAGCATGTGTACACTTACGTACAGGTGCTGCTCTGAAGGGATGAGGTAAGAGTTCCATCCAGGAGCAGATACTTAGGGAACTGCTGAACAGTGGGATGGAATCAGTTTTAGGGGAAAGGCAGAAGACCAGGAGAGGATCATGAGATGTCCATAGAGCCAAGAGTTAATCAGAGATGAAACACTGGCTTCAAGAAGGAGGTTTAGAGAGAAAGAAAAGGTCCAATAACTGTGAAAGGAACAGCTTTGAGATTTGACGGTAGATGGGAGAGAAGGTGAGAGGGTAGAGAGTCTCTACCCTCAGACCAGGATTATGAGCTGCAGGGTACACAGGGGTTCATCTAAGTGGGAGCACTTCAGGTGTCCACACTGGATTCCTTCACGTGCATCATCTCAGGAGTCCTCACAGTGGTGTGAGCCTTCCCACGGGGAGGGACAAGCCCTTCCCATGGTAGATGAGGGTAGGGGAATCAGTTTCCGATCCTTTGAATCTTATCGATAATCGGCAAGTTCTCATGTCCCACCATAAACCTTTCCTCTTTGTACAGAGGAAAGGCTTTTGTCTGCCCACCCCACATCTTACTAGGGGCATTGCCCTTGGAGGGAAAAACATACAGGGTCCCAAACAATGAAAAATGCTGGTGTGGATAAAGAGGGGCGACGTTAATGTGGGGAAATTTGCTGTACAAGTCAGTGGTTCCGACTCATTGTCTTACATTAAATTGAAGGGGCCTCCAATCAAATTGTTGCTGATAAATAATTAAAAGTAGTTTTCAATGACAAATCACTATGTAACAAATATTGCCTAGAGGTTCAAAGAATAAGTGAAATTACTAAAACTCAACTTCCATTTCTGTCTATTTGTGTGAAAAATTCCGCAGGGCTTATTTAAAAGAAAGGAATAAAATTGTTACTGAACCTTGTCTTATTTTGGCAATATATAAGATTCATTCAGAGTTTTATGGATACTCTATAGAGTTCATTAAACATTTAATTTCAAATAAAATCTCATTTTTTATGTTCAGTAATTATCAAGATATATAGCATATCTATTTTGTTATGGCCAATTGCATACAAATCATAATTGTAATAACTCAATCCTGAAAACATTTTTTCACACTTGAAAGCTTAAGAAAAAAAAACAAATTTAATTGGTTCAAAAGAAATACAGTCAGTGATCAATAGCCGTAAAAGTATAGTAGGATAAAAGCTGGGCGTGGTAGCTCACACCTGTAATCTTAGCACTTTGGGAGGCCAAGGTGGACAGATCACCTTAAATCAGGAGTTCGAGACCACCGTGACCAACAAGGAGAAGCCCCATCTCTACTAAAAATACAAAATTAGCTGAATGTGGTGGTGCATGCCTGTAATCTCAGCTACTCAGGAGGCTGAGGCAGGAGAATCACTTGAACCCGGGAGGCAGAGGTTGCAGTGAGCTGAGATCGTGCCATTGCACTCCAGCCTGGGCAACAAGAGTGAAACTCCGTCTCAATATATGTATGTATATATAATTTATATTATATATATTAACCATTTAAACATTTTTGTATTATTTTTTTATTTGTGAACACGTCTATTATTTTACTTATGTAATTTTAACCTAATATATATTAAATATAGATTTTATTTATATGTATTATATATTTATAATTTTAATATATTACATTTATTTTATATATATTTGTATATATTGTTTATATATATTAGGATAAATTACATAAGTAAAATAATATACAGATGTGTTCACAAATAAGAGGAATAATACAAAAATGTTTAAATGGATAATGGTGGATATCAAACCACATGACGTTTAGATCCCATTACATACTTTTAAAAGCATAATGTAATCATTTTATTTTAAATATCAATGTTTAGAATTCAATGGAAATTATCTTTCAGAACAAATTAAACTTATGATGAAAAAGTTTACTTGTCAACTTACAGTTCTGTGAAGAGTTCACAGCTTTTTAAAACTCCTCTAGTGGAATTTAAGCAAGCAAACCTTGAGGGCCGCTGTGTTATCTAAAGTTACCTGTTCCCACCAAGGGGCATAAGTAGGTACCATATTATTATCTCCAATTTACAACTGGAGACAGGTCAGAGGAGTTAAATGATTTGCTTATGGTCACCGAACTGGAGAATGGCAGAGTTCCAATTTGACCCAGGTCTGTTGGATTCTAAGCTCAGGGTGCCTCTGCCCCAGGGCAGCCCCTCTTCTCTTGTGAAAGTGTCCTAAATCCTTGCTACTCAAAGCATGGTTCATGGACCAGCAGCTTAGGCATCCAGAAGCTTGTTGGGAACACAGAATCTCAGACTCCAACCCAGAACAGCTGAACCAGAGTCTGCATTCAAACAAGATCCTGGAGGATTTGCACGTACATTAGGGTTTGGGTAGCTTTTCCCCAGCCACATTCTACTCCTGTGTCCTGTGCTTCTTCCCAGCTTTGACCCAAGGACCACTTAGCAGCCCTCTGGGATGGTCAGGCCCCAGCAGTCCAGCTGTCCATCTTTGACACCATCCTCAGTGTATTGATATAAGTAAGTAACTTGGTGTTCTGTTGTGACCTTTCCAGAATATTTGGCCTTGACATTAAAGGCAGAGACTGTGGTAATGAGGCAGCTCAGTGGTTCACCAACTTCTTGAAAACAGAAGCATATAGATTGGTTCAATTTGAGACAAGCATGAAGGGAAGAACATCAAAAAAACTTCTAGCTCCTATTGATTGGAATTACCAGGTGAGTTTATAGAGATTCACATTCACTCCTACTAGTTCCCCTTCTCTTTCTGGCTTCCTTCCTGGCCAGCAAAGAACCTCTCTTGGGACCTCAGTTAAGAAAATATGATAATGGCCCCGGTGAGTGATAATTAGGGCACAGCCTGGCAGGTAGAGGTATTGGGGGATGGAGAAGAAAGTGGATATGAAAGATGCCTCAAAAGTGGGATCTCTAGGGTGTATGGAGGATTGCATATGGGAGATATTGTGGAGGGGGGGAGCCAGGGGTGACTGACAATTAGATGGAGATGAAAGAGAAAACTGGTTGGAGGAAGAAAAGTGAGAAGTTTGTTTGGGACTAAATCCAAGTTTCCTGGAATTACAGAAGCGGACTTTGTTCTGACCCTCCCCTCACAATCTATGAGGTGTGCTTATTTCAGGTGCAGGCAAGCTGCCTCCCCTAAGAAAAGCTGTCCTCTGGGCCAAAGAACAAAGCCTTTGATTCTGCCGTGAGCTAAGGCTTAAAATACAAGGACCTCAGGGAGTTTCTCTCCATAGCCCCTAAATTACAAGCTCCTTGATGGCAGGGATTTTTATCTGCTTTCTTTAATGTTGTTTCCCTACTAGAACAGTGCCTGGTAGGTGTTCAGTAAATGCCTGTTGAGTGAATGGTGGTGTTGAGGAAATTATTACTGGAGTATAGCTGATTGGCAGCAGGACCCCGCTGTTTGAGGATGATGTGGGAAAGGGGTCACTGCTGGAGTGGGAGTGGGGACCCAGGAAGAGGAAGCCTGTGTGGGTGATATTGGCCCAGAGCCGGCCCTGGCTGCAGCCCTGTCCCTGTGTATGGGTGGGAACTGCTCCAGCTCCTGGCCACTTGCAAGCCCGAACTCATGTCTCTCTCCTTCCCGAACACTGCTCCCCGTCTGCACTGAAGTGCGTTGGCTTCTGGACGTTACTTAGCTTTGCAGTTGGTCTAAGCCATTTTGTGGAGTGGTGGGGACCTGACTATCTCGTGTTCTTGGCAAGGTGGCTTACCCAGACTACAGTCCCCTCCTGGTCATGACGGATGCCTCGCTGGTAGATTTGAATACCAGGATGGAGAAAAAAGTAAAAATGGAGAATTTTAGGCCAAATATCGTGGTGACGGGCTGCGATGCTTTTGAGGAGGTAAGAGACCCACGGCTTTTGTGCATTGTGCTCAGATGTGCTGCTCGCGGTGCTAAGGGAACTCTGCTCTAGCCAGCGCCAACTCAGATCCGCCAAGGTCAATAGCGGGGAAACTACTTCCTCAAATGCACCTTAACCTTGTGGAGTCGTTCCTCATTGCTGCTGCCATCAACTCACTGGCCTCAGGGGGGCGTTGCTCTCACCCTTTAATGCTTGGGCCCCAACGCGAACAGTCAAAACTCGAAATTGTAGCATATCTGAGGTTGGAATGTATAATCATAGCTCAGAGATAACTGAGGGAAGCGAAGATAAAGAGAATCGCCATTTTCCACTTCTCCATCACTCAGATAAAGAGAATCGCCATTTTCCCCTTCTCCGTCACTCAGCAGTGCTCTCAAAAGATTTGAGACTTTTAGAAGCCCCATGCTGCAAAATGGAGGTCAAGAGCACACAGGCAGTCTGCCCCTGGAGACATACCATGCCATGGCCCGAGTTCTCTCCCATGGCACCCACATGCTCTTTTGTGTGATTGACACCAGAAATTTCCCCCCTTTTCAAGGACATACCTTTGTGGTCTTAAGGGAAGACTACATCAGAACCCAGTAGAAACCCTGAATTCTTTACATGAAACACGTATGGCTGTGTGCTGCTTGGTAATAAGAAGCATTAGCCGTCACATTAAGCCTGAGGGGTGAGTTAAACTTTCTGAGCAGTGGGAGTAACAGTGATGAATACCATTTACTGGGTGTTTACCGGGTGCTAGGCATTGAGCTAAATTATCACTTCAGATAAATTACTTTATTAGATCTTTGCAATAACCCTGTGAAGTTTGTGTTACTGTCTCCTTTTTATGAGGAAAATGAAGCTCAGAGGTGTTGTACACTTTGCCTAGCAGAGAAGTGGTGGTGCTGGCATTAGAACACACGACTTGTAACTCCAGCATCTGCAGAGCTGGGTTGACAGTTCCAATTTAGAGAGCCAAAGTCATTCACTGTGGGAGGAGAGGCTCTTAAACACCCTTTCAATTCTTGCTTCCCTGAATGACCGTACTTCCTTTTGTGTGAGTAAAATATGCCCTATTTTTTTTTTTTTTTGTGATGAGGTCTAACCCTGTTACCCAGGCTGGAGTGCAGTGGCACAATCTGGGCTCACTACAACCTCCACCTCCCAGGTTTATATGATTCTCCTGCCTCAGCCTCCAGAGTAGCTGGGACTACAGGCACATGCCACCACACTCGGCTAATTTTTGTACTTTTAGTAGAGTTAGGATTTCTGCATATTAGCTAGGCCAGTCTCGAACTCCTGACCTCAGGTGATCTACCCGCCTCAGCCTCCCAAAGTGCTCAGATTATAGGCATGAGCTACTGTGCCCGGCCCCTCGTTTCTTGATAAACATTGTTCTTCAGGATAAAACTTTGCACAGAGCCTAGTATAAATTATCATACATGTAGGCACATCATATTATTTGATAATTTGAAAAATAGCAGCCAGGCTCAATGGCTCATGCCTGTAGTCCCAGCACTTTTGGAGATTGAGGCAGGAGGATTACTTGAGCTCAGGAGTTTGAGACCAGCCTGGATAACATGGCAAAACCCCATCTCTACTAAAAAAAAAATATAAAAATTAGCCGGGTATGGTGGTGCATGCCTATAGTCCCAGCTACCTGGGAGGCTGAGGTGGGAGGATGGCTTGAGCCTGGGAGGTGGAGATTGTGCCACTGCACTCCAGCCTGGGTGACAGAGCAAGACCCTGTCTCTTAAAAAAAAAAAAAAAATAAGAAAAGAGAAATAGCAATTTATACAAAAGTTGTCTACTTGATAATGTTATCTTGTCATTTGTTATCTATTTGAATTCCTCTGTGCCTTTGTTAATTTTTAAAAATCAGTCATCTGTTGTGGGCCAGGCATGGTGTGTAGGAACCTGAATACAGAGACGAAAAGATCTGGATCCCGCCCTTTAGAATGTTTCAATGTGAGAGGCATGGCCAGGAGACAACGACAGCCCAGTGTCAGAAGTGCTTTAATATACACATTTAGAAGGTACCAGAGATGTGTAGAAGTAGAACTGCCTAAATCTGCCTGGAGAAGGGAAGCCTGGGCAGAGGAGTGGTCAGGTCCAGCTCCCCGGAAGCAATGCTGTTCATCCTGTACTTGTGTGGACTGTGTGCCAGGGTCAAAGGAGGGTCGTTATGGGTAAAGGGGACAGGCGGTTGGGAGGCCTAGAAGCATGAGAGGCCACGAATGAAGGGGTGCTTGGGAGCATTTTAGAATCACAGGAGCATGGGGGTCAAGGAGAAATGTCAGGGAGGCTGGATTGGAGCTGGCTGGGGGCCATCACACCAAGGAGTTTGGATTTTATACTGTGGATATTGAGGAGCTGGTAATGATTCTGAACAAGGAAGTAATTATGATTTGCATTCTTCCAACAAATATCTGTTGAATGCCTATACAGTGTGCCAGGCACATATTCTGGCCACTCTCTTGAACATGCACTGAAAGGCAGGAAAGCCTGAGACAGAAATATCAAGGCAAGGCCCAGTCACAAGAGAGTCTTTTATTTTTTTCTTTTTTGAGACAAGGTCTCACTCCATGACCCAGACTGGAGTACAATGGTGTGATCACGGCTCACTGCAGCCTTGAACTCCCCAGCTCAGGTGACCTTAGCCTCCCAACTTCCTGAGTAGCTGGGACTACAGGCATATGCCATCATGCCTGGCTAATTTTTGTATTTTTTGTAGAGACAGGGTCTCCCTATGTTTCCCAGGCTGGTCTTGAACTCCTGGACTCTGCCTGCCTTGGCTTCCCAAAGTGCTGGGATTATAGGCATGAGCCACCTCACCTAGCTAAGAGTCTTTTCTCTAAAGTGCAGATTAGCTGGCCTTACCTGAAACCTACATGAGCACTGTGACAAAGCCTGCACCTCTGCGCTGGCAGCATCATCCCAGGTGAATCTCCTTCCCACAGCTTCTGCAGAGGCACTGAGTTAGGAGAGTGCAGGGACCACGGGGGTCAGAGATGATCAGAGGTGATACGAGGATGGGGCTGGGAGGGCCATGGAGAGTGGCAGAGAGGAAGAGGCTGCAATGTCCTCAGAAGACTGGTTTCTTGAGGGGAAGGAACTAGATTTTTCTCTCTAAGAACGAATCTAGACTTGGTAGGACCTGAAGTTTATACAATTTGGGGGCACTTTAGGAAAAAAAAAGGTAACAAAAATAAAATTAGGTTCAAGGCCTTGAAAGGTTCTGTGTAAACAAGGGGCCTGAGGCTCAAGCCTCACCGGCTTCCCAGTAAACCCGCCTGCTCCTCCAGTTCTAGTTTCCCACGTTCTCTAGTAGGGTGTACGTGAAATCGGATTCATTAAATGCTTGGTAAACACCAAATGCAATGAATGCTCTGTGTTAAGAATGTATGTTACTAAAGCTTATGGTGGAAATTAGTTAGTGGGATGGAAATTAGCCTGCAAAGCAACAGTTCTTCCACAGGAATCCTGTCATTCATCCATGATTTTCTGAGAAACTTGCTTTTAGGGAACAAAATTTTTCTTGATTTGTCTCCACTAAAGAACAGATTATTTTGGTACTAACTTTAAGATCTTGAGCCAAGAAAATAAGAAAAAAAGACACATTTGTCCTCGGCGGAAGCATTTTTGCTTTTCTGTAACTTGCCAACCTATAATTTTTGCTCTCCTATAACTTGTCAAACTTAACCTAAGGCTAACATAAACTAATGCTGCTGTCCTAGGCGGTGAGAGTGGATTCTTCTTCTTCTTCTTTTAAATAATAAACTGAAAATAAAAATACAAAAAAAAAAAAAAAAAAAGGCCGGGCGTGGCCCAGAACTTTGGGAGGTCAAAGTGGGCGGGTCGTGTGAGTCCAGGAGTTCGAGACCAGCCTGGGCAACACGGTGAAACCCCATCTCTTAAATAAATAAATAGTGAAAAAAATAAACTGTTAAATACATTTGTGCTCCCCAAGTCCATTTGTCATTTTATTCCTGCACTGTGATGGACTTACAGAAATAGCAAATAAGGTAGAACACTCTGAGTTTGCTGGAACAGTCCTCTGGCCATCCACATTAAAAAAAAAAAAATCCTTCCTGTTAAATGATGCTAATGTCGCTGATTTATTCTTCGTTAAATCGGAAGCCCAGTAGTTAAAGGGCTAATGCATTAACCTGTCTACCTGGTACGATCACAAAACTGTAACTCTTTCAATTAGTAGGACTCTGTTAAATATTAATGTAATATGATAGAACCCATAAATATTTACTAGACCAATTAATCATTAAAAAATAGCAAACATCAGCATGAAATTCAGGCCATCATTTATTGCAAAAACACAGAGCAATGGGAGAATGTGTTGTATAACATTTATACTGTTTGTGGCCTAAAGTACTTTGTACTTTTTCCATGTAGCTCAGAATATTAAGCAATTTTTAAAAGGCTCCTTCCTTGGGTCAGTGTGATGTGCTTGAGTTCTGGGAATGCAGCACAATGCAGCTGAAAAAGAATAAAATCGACCGGTGCTTCCTGTCTCTGTAGTCGGCCATTGTGGGGTCAGTGTTTACTGAACTTTGCTCACTGTTCAGATGAGCTAAACTTGATATTTTTAATGGAATGTCTTGTTTGTATCAGTCCTCCCTCCACCTTATGAAAGAACTGTGGAGAAGCTTGCAGAAAACTCTTGGTGTGTTATCTTTCACTCAGGAAGTGCTTCTCCAGGAAACGTCCAGAGAGGGAGATTTTGAAGCTGGACAGCTGTGGTTGGACCCTGAGCGTCACCGCTTACTGGCTGTGTGGATTGGGTCCTCCCAGTCCTATCCTTTCCAGCTGTTGAGAAACAAAGTTTTTATAAATCATGATCGCTAGATTTCTCAGTCCCCAGAACCTGAGTTTGGATGGGTTAGGATTTGAGATAGGAAGTCTCTTTTCTGATGTAAGAACAGCAGTCTCTACCAGGCTTCAGGGATTTCTTGAAGTAGCAATAATGATAACAATCTATAAAAGTAACAGCAAGAATCATGGCTTACTGCCATTGAACACTTACTAGGTTACAGGCAGCGTGACAAACACTTTACATGCAGTATCTCATTTAATTCTAGTTCCCTTTGAGACTGTGGGTCACAACCCATTATTGGGTTCTGATATCAGTGTAGCGGGTCCTGACCAACACTTTTTAAAAAAAAAATAGGATGCAATAAAAGATACCAGAGTAAACTCTACGTAGAAGGGTTAAGAATTGTCTTGCAAAACTTGTGCTTGTTATATGTGACATGTACACGTGAGAGAGTATTGGGAAACAATGTAAAATGTAATTTTTACTGTCGGTCATGGTGGAAAATGTTTGATAGCCATTGAGGCTGGTAGTGTTTGGATTCTTCTTTTTCAGATGAGGAAACTGAGACTCAGAGAAAGTGAGTAACTTGCTCTTGAGGCTGCGTAGCCAGCATGTGGCCAAGTGAGGACTTGCACCCTGGTTGGCTGTCAAAAGTCCATGAATATCAGCCATCTACACAACTCTGCTGCCTTGTTAAAGCCATTTTCAGGTCATCTGACAAACCTGTATTGGGCCCCAGTCACTGTGGGGGAGCTGGAGGTCATCGGTATCAAGGGCTGCCCTCTGAAAGAAGCAGAACAATTGTGCTCAGTAAAAAATGGAGAGGAAGAACAGGCATTAGCTTTGGCATAATGAAGATTACCCTGAATTTCATGTTTATTAACTCTGTTAGAAGCAAGCTGAAAGCATCTGAAAGTCATTTTTCTTTGCCCTCCTTAAGGTACACCCACAGTCCAACCAGTCCCATTGAAATGAACCTGGTACCTTGGTTGGAAACGTGGAGATTGCTCACCTTCTGCGATGCTCTTGCTGGGAACTGCGCTCCAGAGCTGTTCCTATTCAGCCATCTTGGCAGAAATCCCCCCCCATTTTTCTTTCTTAATCAATGAAAAGAGCCAAGCAGGGTTTTGGCGATGCATGTGGCAGACCACAGGGGTATTCCCTTGTCCCCTCCCTGCGGGCCTTTGTGGCATGCCTTTCAAGGTAAAGGTTCTGTGTCCTCATCTGGGGAGCTTCTGACATGCATATATTGTGAGGGGGACTCCAGCAAGAGTCTTGGATAGGTTTGCCTTGATTAAGAAAAGCCCAAATGATTAAAAGAGGAGGCTAGGGATCAGGAGCGGATGGAGTAGGAATACATTCACATTGCTGAAGAATTTGCCAACAGAGCTCCTTTATTTAAGGAGGTCTCCTTCTACGTTTGCTTTTTTGATTACACCTGTCTCATTTGAAATATTTTCCAGAGGGACTTTTAGGGGTTGGGCAAGAGGGAGCGGAAGATGGCACACCCAAGTACTCCAGGGCTTTAGCTTCTTTCATAAGTAGGAGAAGGAGGAGATGCCTCTCGGGGGGTTCCTTTCGCACAGCCTCACACAGCTTTCTTCATCACTACACCCAGTGAGTAAGTGAGGCAGCCCTGGAAAGCCCGCAGCTAGGTGGTCAGTAGAAGACGGAGTAAGAGGAGATGAGCTGTGAGATCTGCCCGGGCCGGTGGGTTCCACTCTGGCTGCACATTGGACCATCGCACAGCCTTAAACAACACTGGTGGCCAGTGGCTCATGCCTGTAATCCCTTAGGAGGCTGAGGCGAACGGATCACCTGATGTCGGGGAGTTCCTTGTTTCTCTGAGTTCGAAAACTCCATGGTTTTATCTCTGCACTCGAAGTAAATGTCACTGGGGCCTAGATTTCGGCAGACTGTAGAAAGGTTGATTACCAGCAGGGGGCGCACTAAGCATCTCGAGCTGATTCTGTGTTTAGGGAAGACCCTGGAATCCTTTTCTGCACCTATTTACTTATTTATTTTTTGATTTCCAACTTTTACCTTAGGTTCAGAGTTACAGGTGGAGGTTTTTTATATCGGCAAATTGTGTATTGCTGGGGGTTTGGTGTACAGATTATTTGGTTAGCCAGGTAATAAGCATAGTACCCGCCAGTGTTTCGATCCTCACCCTCTTCCTACCCTCCACCCTCAAGAAGACCCCGTGTCTGTTGTTCTTTTCTTTGTATCCATGTGTATTCATTATTTAGCCTCCACTTTTAAGTGAGAGCATGTGATATTTGGTTTTCTGTTCCTGCAGTAATTCTCTTAGAATAATGCCTCCAACTCTATGTTGCTGCAAAGGACATAATCTTGTTTTTATTATGGCTGCATAGTATTCCATGGTTTATGCATACCACATTTTCTTTATCCGGTCCACTGTTGATAGGTATCCAGGTTGACTGCATGTCATTGCTGTTGTGAATAGTGCTGTGATGAACATACGCATACATGTGTCTTTGTGGTAGAATGATTTATATTCCTTTGGGTATATACCCAGTAATGGGACTGCTGGGTTGAATAATGGTTCTATTTTAAGTTCTTTGAGAAATCTCCAGATTGCTTTTCACGGTGGTGGAACCAATTACATTCCCACCAACATTATATAAACGTTCCCTTTTCTCCACAGCCTCACCAGCACCTGTTATTTTTTTACTTTTTAGTAATAGCCGTTCTGACTGGTGTGAGATGGCCTCTCACTGTGGTTTTGATTTGCGTTTCCCCTAGTGATCAGTAATATTTAACATTTTTTCATATACTTGTTGGTCACGTGTCTGTCTTCCTTTGAGAAGACACTGGAACTTGCCGAATAGTGTATTTTGCTGTTATGAATATCTAGTAGAATATAATGGAAATTTTAATTTCATGCATTATTAAATTTATTTTAATAGTATAAAATTTATTACTTTTAATAACTGAATTAATTGCATTTAAACTTAATTAGCATAGTATTTTTTTACTGCAAATAATGCTTTACAACAAAATATTGATAGTGATCAGATTAGTGTGAGAATATATGTGATTATATGTGGTGATTAATATTTTAGGAAGTAACTAGAGCTGGCATTTTGGGGTGCTGCAGACGATTCTTACCAATCCAGACAATTTTCTAAACGGGGCCTTGCAGTTGTCTAACAGTGAGAATAGATGACTAACTGAATTTGTCAGACTCCCTGCTTTCTATCATAATAACGACGCAGAATTGACACAGTTATGTGGCTTGGAAATCTTAAATTCATCAACACTCATTAAAAAAAAATTGAACGGAAGATACTTGTAGAGCCTGGGTCCGTTCAGCATAGGGCAGCTGGGTCGGCTCCCATTTCTGTGTCCGCGGCGCCCTCGTGTGGTGGAGATGCGCCCAGTTTTCCTGGCTGCCTTTCAGGCCAGGGGTACTCATTGGTCCTCACTTCCCAGTCCAGGAGTTGCCGTCCTGGGTCACACCCCATCGGAGGTCATGATCTGCCAGGAGGCCAGAACCCCGCTCTGGTTGTCTTGTAGTTTTGCGCAATAAGTTACTGACTAGTAGTGCTGGTAATAAGTCCTGAGTAGGACATGGTGATTCCATTCCTTACACATGATGTGTACACGCAGTTATCCTCCACCGGTTGGTTGGAACGTGGCGTTTATTTCCACAAAGCAGCAGTTTCCTAAAGGATGGTTTAGAACCCACTGCATCCGTGGAGACCTTCTTACTTCAGTCTGTAGCTGTGGTCATGCCCAGTAGGAGATTTCTGAGTTTTGAAGACCCGGTTAGGTACAGGAGAAACTTTTGCATTTGCTGAAGCACCACTATAGGCCGGGGGAGGGGGTTAGAGAGAGGCTGGCTTACTGCTGAAGGAGGACCAGACATGGCCTGGTCATCAGCGGCAGAGGGGGAAACGTTATGGGGTTAGTCCCTACCCCCTGCCCTGCTCTGCCTCCTGCAGAGACTTCAGATCTCTCATGCCTCCTGCCCAAGCGAAGCAGCCAGGTGAGTAGGAACAGGTTTGTTTCCTAGTGAAGATTTTTTTCTCCAAATTCCTTAGACTCACTGTCTATGTTGTTGATTTACAGAGGCAGTAGTGAGGCCCCATACCCCAATGCCTCCCACCCTGAGACCTGGGCAGAGTATCGCCCTGTGAAATTCAAACCTTAAATCAGTAGGTATTAGCAGAGACAGGCATGATGCCTTAAAGATAAAGAGCACAGATGGCCTCCCTATTCATGGAGAGGCCTGCAACCTTTATGTAGCTCTACATAACACCTGCTCCTGTGTGCGGATGCTTCTTGACTTACCACGGGGTTACCTCCCAATAAACACATCACAAAGTCAAAAAGTTGTCATCTGTCTGGATATATGTATTAGTCTGTTCTCACATTGCTATAAAGAAATACCTGAGACTGGATAGTTTATAAAGAAAAGAGGTTGAGACCAGGCATGGTGGCTTACGCCTATAATCCCAGCAGTTTGGGAGGCCAAGGCGGGCAAATCACCTGAGGTCAGGAGTTCGAGACCAGCCTGGCCAACATGGCAAAACCCTGTCTGTACTAAAAATGTGAAAATAAGTTGGGTGTGGTGGCATGTGCCTGTAATCCCAGCCACTCAGGAGGCTGAGGCAGGAGAATCGCTTGAACCTGGGAGGAGAAGGTTGTGGTTGCCGTGAGCCGAGATAGTGCCACTGCACTCCAGCCTGGGCAACAGAGTGAGACTCTGTCTCAAAAAAAAAAGAAAAGAGGTTTAATTGGCTCATGGTTCTGCAGGCTGTACGGGATGTGCAGTGGCTTCTGCTTCTGGGGGAGGCCTCGGGAAGCTTCCAATCCAGCTTCCTACATGACAGAAGCAGGAGCAGGAAAGTGAAGGGGAAGTGCCAGACACTTCAGCAACCAGATCTCACGAGAACTCACTCACTATCCTGAGAACAGCACCAAGGTGATGGTGCTAAACCATTCATGAAGGATCCACCCCCATGATTCAATTCCCTGCGCCAGGCCCCACCTCCGACAGTGGGGGGGTACAATCCGACATGAGATCTGGTGGGGACACAGATGCAAACCATAGCATGTCTCATATTATATATGTATATGTAATATTGCAGGAGTTAAGGTCACATGGCCCCAAAATATGCTGCTCCAGCATATTGACTCTTTTGAGTTAAGGACACTTGAAAAACAGCAGGTGCCAGAAAATCATGCTGCCCTTCCTTCTGTTTCTTAAAAGCAGGAGATGAAATTCCTGTGTGAAAGATGTCTCCCAATACCAGGAGAAAAGTGTCATGCTTATCATCAAGGACAAAAAGTTGAGGCTGAGGGAAATCTGTACAAACCCTGTTAAACCATCTTCCCTGCTACTCTCTACCCAGTTAAGTTCCCCAGCCCTGCCACATCTTTGCCCAGTTCCGTATATAAATATAAGTGTTCAACTCTAATTGCAACTTCATTTTGTTGTGGAGTTTCCTATGCCATGTAAAAGTAGATTAAATAAATACGTATGCATTTCTCCTGTTGATCTATCTTATGTCAATTTAATTCTCAGGCCCAGCTGAAAAACCCTAAGAGGGGGAGAGGTGATATTTTGCCTCCCTATAATATAATCCATATAACCACCTTATATATATATATATATATATATATATATATATATATATATATATATATGTATATGTATTATGTGTGTATATATAAAAACAAGTCATATTATATATATATATAATACAATCTATACATCCCTCATATATATTTCTGTATATGCATGTGTGCACATATAAATCTGTATATATATGGTTAAAAGCTGAGTGGTTCAAAGTCTTACCTTCAGAATCAGAAAGATTTCAAACCCAGCTGCTCTACATCCTCCTGGTGTGACCTTGGGACAATTTTGTATCTCTCTAGCCCTCCATTTCTTTGGGTAAAATGGGGCTCTTGATAGTGCCTCCCTCAAAGTTGTGAGGATTGAGTGCGGCCGTGAGGCAAGCGCTGGTGGTGCCCGTAGTCAAGCATGGGAAAGCAAGGCACAGTGAGTGGCGATGGGATCAGGACCCCATTAGCAGGCTGCCTGTCTGTGGAGGTGGCAGTACTGAATGTGTGAATCATGACTTCCTTCTCTTGGGTGACATCCCTACTCTTGAGCGAACCCTCAGATTGTAACTTGGCTTCCATCTCAGCTTAGCTATGAGGAAAGCGTGGGCTTGTCTTGCAAGTTACACATTTCTCATTGTATATCTACATATTGGCCTTCCTGTTAATTTATGACTCACATGCCAAACTGTGCCCTAGAGAAGATCTGTCATCCCTGCATCGATGGAATCGGGTTTTGAGACAGGGCATCAGGAGGCGGACCTGAACTTGCTGCCTCCCTTTGGGTCCACTGGGAGATATTTCTTGGTGTCACTGTGTGCTGCATTCTTCTGGTGTAATAATTTCATACTTGATATGAGTCAAAGAATAAATGAACTGAAAGACTATTGAAGCCTCCATTTAAAAGATAACTTTCTCTTTTCTCCTAGGATACCTGGGATGAACTCCTAATTGGTAGTGTAGAAATCAAAAGGGTAATGGCATGCTCCAGGTAAGGACCTTGCTAGACCCCAGGACTGTGGCGTGGCCCACCCATTGGTTCCCAACCACCACCTAACCCTTGGTTATTGCCTCACAGGTGTATTTTGACTACGGTGGACCCAGACACTGGAATCATAGACAGGAAAGAGCCACTGGACACCCTGAAGAGGTACAATGCCAGAGTGACCAGTGTGTTTTAAATATTATCTCCACCCCAGAACTACCTACGGGTTTAGGTGGTATCTCTGCTTTAAGGAAGATAGAAGCTTTCTCTCCTGAGAAACTTCCACTCTGTCTTCTGACAAATTTGTGTCAATTGGTTAATGAGAGCACTGTTCTTCCTCTCTTTTCTGGATGGATTCTCTAGTGGTTTGGATAAACTTTTTTTTTTTTTTTTTTTGAGAGGAGTCTCACTCTCACCTCAAGTCTGGAGTGCAGGGGCATGATCTTGGCTCACTGCAACCTCCACTTTCTCGGTTCAAGTGATTCTCCTGCTCTGGCCTCCTGAGTAGCTGGGGCTATAGGTGTATGCCACCATGCCTGGCTGATTATTGTATTTTTAGTAGAGACAGGGTTTCACCATGTTGGTCAGGCTGGTCTCAAACTCCTGGCTTCAATGATTCGCCTGCCTCGGCCTCCCAACAGGCTGAGATTACAGGCATGAGCCACCACTCCCAGCCTTGATAAACTTTGAATTGCATAATACTACATTTTGAAATTTTAATATCTCTCGTGTTAATTTTTAATAATATTTATATGTGCCTTTCCAAATTTAGGCCTCAAACACTTTATTTAATCATGTTTATTGCAACTCAAATTCCTTTATTAGAATTGATATCAAGGAATATGAGAATAATTGAAATTACATAATAAAATATTAGAAAAAAAGGAATGCAATGAGTTGTTAGAGTTTGTTTACCCAGGAGCTTCTTTATGCTACAGTTTCTCTTTTGTTTTGTTATTTAAAGAAATTTGGCTGACTTTAGTTCCCAACATAGGGAGTGTTTTTAGGCAGAGCATTCTTTGGAGCTGTATTCTAGTTCGTTTCTCTTTCCTCTGTTTTGTGGTTTGTTTCCAATGGGTTTAGCTTAGAGAAGAGGTTATTTCATGACGCCTTCAGACTTGCAAATCTATGTTGTTTTTGGTTTTTAAGATGTAGTGATAATTATTTAAAATGCCATGAAAGTTATTGTTTTCTTTAGACAGGACAGTGGAGAAACTTCTGCAATAGTCCAGGCCCACTTGCCACCTGCATCTCTGTCTGAAGCTTTGTTCACCAGTGAACCCCAGCTTTGGGCTTATAAACCTGGAGGGGGTTGAAAGCATGGTTCTTAAATGCACTGAACAAACCGTTTGCAGAGTTCAGGGCCATTCCATTTTGAGTTTTCATGGGCATTTGTTTCAATGAGTTGTGAAGTTGAAGGTATCCATATAGACAGAGTATTTATTTTATACTTACACGTACGATTTTTCCTTCTGGCCTTAAACTGAAGCCATGGGGAAATGGTTTAGACTTTCAGAATACTTCTAGAAAGGCTAGAAGTTACTTGCAGTTTGACTGATTGTCCACAGACTTTTCTCTGTCAACATTTTAGAAAATCCCTGCTGTGTATTTATAAATAACCTGGATGGCAAGCTTAAGTTCTATTGAGAATACTTCATTATTTCCTTTTTGTGTCTGATGATTGAATTGTTGCTTGTTTCAGCTACCGCCTGTGTGATCCTTCCGAGAGGGCACTATACAAGTCGTCTCCACTTTTTGGGGCCTATTATTCAGTGGAAAAAATTGGAAGTCTGAGAGTTGGCGACCCTGTGTATCGGATGGTGTAGTGACGGATGCACTGGGGTGGTATGGTAAAGGGTCAGCTTTGCTTCTGAATACACTGTCTTCAACCCATTGCTGTGTTTTCTTGTGTTAATT
Source organism: Ateles fusciceps (assembly GCA_036589455.1). Lineage (NCBI taxonomy): Eukaryota > Metazoa > Chordata > Mammalia > Primates > Atelidae > Ateles > Ateles fusciceps. Next base: position 10,314,523 of record JAZHEH010001979.1, read on the forward strand.
TTTTTTTTTTATGTTATTCTGCTTTAATTATTGAGAGAATGAGCAGTTTTGTATTCTGATCTTTGGAGTCAGAAAATGCCCTTAAATTCCATTCCCCGCAGTAATCTTTGTACTCCTGCTCCAGCCTTCTCTACCCCTATTTCCCATTCAATGATAAATGGTGATGGAAGAGCCCCAGCAGAAAGACAGGTATATGCTCACAGCTCATTACAGAATAGTATTAAGGAATAGGGAAAGGAAGGTGAGTGATTCTCAAGAGTTATGTATTTATTTTTTCTGTTTCAGATAGAAGGGGAAATGTTTAAATTATTCAACATCGACTTGTGGAAAATGTTTAAATTGAATGCTTTTCATCAAATGTATTTTTAAAGTATAATTGAAGTTTAAAACAAAAAATCCATGCATCAAGGTGATTCCTGAATCATGAGTTAGGAAATAATGTTCTCATATTGATTTCATTGTGCCCAATACAGCCCCGACTCCTGGAGGTAAAAGCTTAATTCCCAAATTAAAGGAATGAGAAAGTTGGTCAGAAGACCTCAAGTTGGAGATTTTAAGCAAGTCATCTCATAAAATCCACCCAGTTCTTAAAGTCACCTCATCTCCAAAACCCTTGACCATACTTCTCTCTGATTCTGCCCTGAGCTTCTCATGTGTGTTACTTGGCTTTGAAGTCTTTACACCCACAACCTGACTGTCCTTAAGGACAGTGTAACATAGTGGCTTAGCAGGTCTAGATCTAGCATTAGATAGACTTGGGTTTGTAATCCAAGCATCTTCCTAACTTGGCTGAGCTGTTTAACTTCTCTTAAAGTCTCCGTACTCTTATCTGCAAAGTGAGAACAGTAGTACTTACCAAAGCGACCAGTAAAAGTTATCTTGAGTATTAACTCACATAAAGTTGCAGCATTGCAATACAAATCAAGTGCTCAGTAAATATTAGCTACTGTTTTTATTGCCATCATTCCATCATGATCCAATCTTAGGTTCTGTAGTGGGTATAAAGATGACACAGGCTTTGCCCTCGAGGTGGGCAAAAAGGAAATACATTTCTATTGAATTCTATTATGACTAGGCATTTGCATAACCATAACCATATTCATCAGGTATGAGATCCTATTCTAACATCTCTAATATCTGTCAGCTTCTTATGACATTCAGGATGCCTTTTGAAAAACATCAGTGATGCAGAAAAGAATGGTGCATCTTATGATTAGTGTATCTTGGATTTGATGAAATACAGTAAGTATTAAAACTAGAGAGGAAATTGTGAAACTCCTAAGTGCCTGCCATTTCTAAAAGCCCCATCTGGGGAGAGTGGACCCAAGTCTGAGCCATCTAGCTTGAGTGAAACTGATCCTGTATCCTGCTGTTCCAGCCATGATTGACTGGACCTGGATCAGTGTGTGAGCCAAGGTCTTTCACATGTTCTCTGCGTCTGTGGGAGCCCAGTGGTTGTGAGATACCTTAATGATGGAGAATTTTCGATATCACTTGGTCACAAACTCACCCAATCAGATCCTATTGTGCTATGGATGGAGGCAAGGAACATCTGTGGTTCACTCAGTCTCAATTTCCAGTTGTCTCTGCTACCCAGAAGGCCTTGCGTAATCTTTCTTTATGCGAGGATCTCTGTGAGATAGATATGATAATAGGCATTTTATGGATGAGAAACAAAAGATCAGATAGGTTAGCTGACGAAGGCCATGGAGCTGAAGCGATTTAGAGGTAATAGGCCATGTTTTCTGCACAGCATTGTCCCATACATTTATATGTGTAACCTCAATAAGTGACTGTTTTGTGGGAGTTTGAATTTATTTATGAATGGCAGAATAAATCACCAAATAACCAGAGATTCTTACTATTTATTCCGGTTTCAGCAACCAGGAGGGATTGACTGGGATCTTAACAACAGTGGCAACAATACATCAGCAAATCCTTATTATCCAGCCTTCAACGATTTTTACCCTGGAGAGGAATCTTGATTTTTGACTTTTCAAAGTTGTGTATGCTCCAGGTTAATGCAAGGAAAGTATTAGAGGTGGGAATATGAAGGTATATATGTAAGTTTTAGGTATTGAAGGCTTCAAAAATAGTTAACATCATCAAAAAACTATTTTGGGTGTTATCATGGCTATTATGCTTTTTTACTTCCTGACTTTAATATTGATGAATAAAGCAAGTTTAATGAATCAACTAAAAAGCTGCAAAAAATATTTTTTAAATGTATACCTTTTATTACCTGTCAGTCTATGTTTCAGGAGAAATGGGAAGCAACAGATCACTGTGTCTTGATGAGTAGGACACATGTTACCACACTCACAAATGCCTAATGTTGGTCTTTACATGGCTATGGAGTCCCATTGACTTTTCACTCATGTGCCTTTTGCTCTAGCATTATGGAATCAGGGCTGTGCTTGACTATGGAAATTATCTTATATCTTTCTTATCTTTTTAACAAGTAACCTGTGTGAAATTGCCAGATATACCACCTGGAATTCCAAGTAAGATAAAGGAGAGGATGACATTTAAAAGAGAATGGAATTTTGAAAGTAGAAGTGGGGAGGAAGACAGCGTGAACATATTTTTTTCAATGCAAATAATTTTTTTGTAACAAAGAAACAAACTATTTTGGTATGATCTTAAGCAAAAAATACTCACTGAAGTAGTCTATAGATGAATTCACCCACTTACATTTTTGTGGTTTCTTCGTAAATAATAAATGTGAATTGCAATCCTGCTTTATCTTTGGTATTTGTGAGTCTTCTCCGGGTTTTTCTCTTTATATTAGAACTTGAGTCACTGCAATTTATTTTTCCTAATCCTTTCTGATTGCCTCCAGAGACACAGTCTGACTCCACAAACACTGGCTTTTGTCATTGGCAGGGGCGAGGGAGTCGTGAACTGCGGGCACACAGCTGGCCTGTCTGCGGCAGGATGGCCAGTGTCTACAAGGGACCTTCCTAGTGGTCAGTGAGGAGCAACTGTTCCCCTCCTCCTCCAGTTTCCTTTGCTGGGTTCTGGGACTGAAATTCACCACCACTCCCCACACCCTGTGAGGTAAAAGTGGTAAGTGAGCTGTAGCCCTGGGTTAATTCTGGAAGTGATGAAACTGAAAAATTGGAACTTTAAAGTCAACCATTAAAATAGGGAAGCCATTTTCCTCTTATATTTTCAAAGAGAAAATCAGGAGGGAGATAAACAGAAATGCACAACATTTGGTGCCTCCAAGCTGCCTTTCCGCCAGAGGATCATGTCCCTCGTCCTGCTGAGCTGTGTCCTTCACAGAGAGGGTGTGACCTGGGGTTGGTAGAGAATAGAGCAGAAAAACAGGACGGCTAAGTATTCAGGCCAATAAAGACAGAGCCTCCCTAGCACTGGACTGGTCTGTGGTGAGTTGTCAGTTGGAAGAAGAGTGTCGTTCTTTTCTCTTAGCAAACTCTCGCTTCTCTCATCCAAGGCACCCTTGCCCTGCATGGACAATTCTGGCTGAGTCTTGAAAAGTACACTCCTGGCTCAGGGGACCATGGCTGAGCTGGGATGACACAGAATCCCCTTGACCAAACTTCGGTCTGATCTGAGCCCTCTTCTTCATGAGGCCTTGAACTTGCTACCCTATTCCCTGCAGAGCCCAGTTTTAGCCAGAATCCTGCTTAGTCAGTTTCAAGAGTATTCTCCCATCCTTAATATCTGATCACCCTTGATGTCCACTCAGATTCCTCATCCGTCACCTTCAGTGTGTAAGTCCTTGCCTTGTTCAGTAGAATCCCTGTTAAGTGGGTTTATCAAGAATCCTCTACACTTGATGTCTCCTCTTAGTGATTTTCCATTCACTGACCCCGAGGAACTTTGCTCCTCGGTGACAAATCCCTAGCTGTCTTTGCTGTAATACAGAGTTGAGCCCAATCTGTTTCCCCTGTTGTGATGCCCCCTGTTGCAATAGCCTTGAATAGTCTTTTTATCTTTTTAACAAGCGTCTGAGTAATTTTTTTCTTTAATAGCTTGGTACATCAAACAGGAGCCTGACTCCTAAACCATCCTGTTCAGGGTAGGCTGACGTTGTTTGGAATATAGCCTGATTTGGAAATGACAAGTGACTGAGGTGAGTGCCTGCAGGACCAAGTGACATTCCCTCACGGTGGAAGCAGCTGAAAACCTTGTTCAGTGCTAACCTTCTGAGCCAAGGCCCTTGCCAAAGCAATTCTAGTTCGAGGCTCCTCTCGGGAGGCGTCGAGCAGCCCCGGCTGCGTAGGAGGAGCTCTCAGGCGCCCATTGCCTCTCCGAGCTGCCCCCCGGGAGAACTCTGGCCTCAGCTTGCTGGCGGGGAGGGCCTGGTAGGATCCTCCTCCTTCAGACCCCCACTCTCTGGAAGCTCCCTAGCCTCTGGGCAGCCTGCGGGGGAGGGCGGGGGCAGCAGACACTGCACAAGTGGGGCCGACCTGCCCCCCCAGTATTTCCAGGAGAGGCTGCTGCCCGCTGCCTGATTTCTAATTTCAAAATCACGCTTTGTCCTGCAAATGTTGTATATTGTCTATTTTAGGTCAAAGAACCCCATAAATAAATAAATAATTGGTCACTTGCAGCGATTATGGGGGAGGGCACAGCGCCCTGCTGCTGCAGGCGACGAAAGGTGGCAGAGGCAGCGGGGCGCAGACCACGTGGAAGCTGAGCCACCACCTCCCACGGCCTGCGCCGCCCCCCAGAGAGACGCAGTGCTCTGATTGGCCCGGAAGGGTTCAGGAGCTGCCCACCCTTTGGGCTTGGGGCCAAAGGCCAAACCTTCCCGCGGTGGCCCGGGGCGACCAGTGCGCTCCAGCCGGGCCTCCGCCACCTCACGGAGGAGCCAGCTATGGGCGCCACCGGCTCCTCCGTGCTGGCCCGCTTTGTCCTCCTCGCGCAGCCCCAGCCCGGGTGGCTCCGGGTCGCCGCGCTGGGACTGGCTGCCGTGGCCCTCGGGACTGTCGCCTGGCGCCGCGCTTGGCCCAGGCGGCGCTGGCGGCGGCTGCAGCAGGTGGGCACCGTGGCGCAGCTCTGGATCTACCCGGTGAAATCCTGCAAGGGGGTGCCTGTGAGCGAGGCGGAGTGCACCGCCCTGGGGCTGCGCAGCGGTAACCTGCGGGACAGGTACTGCCGAGCGCGGGGACGGGGCGGCGCCAGCTCGGCTCGGGTACGAGGGTGAGAAGGGAGGAGAGCAGGGGAGGTCTGCAGAGTCTGCTGACAGCTCCTTCCTCCCATTACAAAGAAACTGGGAGCTGGGTGAGACAAGGCCAAAGAGAAAAAAGGAACCCTCACTCCCTACATCAGACCCCAGGGCTCTGGGACTCTGAGCGCGTGGACCCACTTTCCTGGGGTGGGCGGATTTCCACCTCCCACTGGCTCTTTGGCATCATGTACTCCTGCTGAGGTGTGGTGTCGCTCCCACGTGTCTGCCAGTGAGCAAAGTTCTTAATCTCCGTATAGTGGTGGCGGCCAGTTTAAAGGGATTGGTTCCTGGTTGTTTTATTTCAAGTGACTTTCTTGAGATCTTGGGGAAAGCTTTACAGAGTCCTCATTATAGTAATGACATCAGTTGAACGAATCCCTTCTTGAAGCATAAAAGGGGCCATTGGCCGGGCGCGGTGGCTCACGCCTGTAATCCCAGGACTTTGGGAGGCCGAGGTGGGTGGATCACAATGTCAGGAGTTCGAGACCAGCCTGACCAATATGGTGAAACCCTGTCTCTACTAAAAAAAAAAAAAAAAAAAAAAAAAAATACAAAAATTATCCAGGTATGGTGGCGCGCACTTGCAGTCCCAGTTACTCGGGAGGCTGAGGCAGGAGAAGCTCTTGAACCTGGGAGGTGAAGGTTGCAGTAAGCTGAGATCGCACCACTGCACTCCAGCCTAGGCGACAGAGAGATTCTGTCTCAAAAAATAAAATAAAATAAAATAGAAATAGAAATAAAATAAATAGGGGCCATTGGAAATGCCATTTTCCTCAATTCTCTCAAGCACTCCTGTGGATAAAGACACTGAGTTCAGAGCCACACAGCAGCTGGACCAGGACTCTTACTTTCTTTAGCACACTGGGGCGTTGTGAAGAGTGATTTTGTTAATGTCCTGTCTGGATTCCGAAAGCTGCCTAAATTCCTGGGGTTCAGCGAAGGTTGCAAAACCCAGGAGCCGGCGGCTTTGTCCTCTTTGGGGTCTGGTTTCAGACCAGCTCCGGGACTCACTGTGAGGCTACACTTGAAACTCTTTTCCAGAGCAGCCCTCACAGCTCAGCAAGTAACACAGGACTGATGGGAGCTGTAACCTTTCTCCTACCAGCTCCCCAGAGAGAGAGAGAGAGAGCAATTCATGACAGAGTTGAAAGGTGATGGATGCATGCATCTTTGCTTCAGGAAGGAAGCCAAGAATCCTAAATATTCCATGTTTTCTATAGAAGGCTCTGAAAAGTGATAGAATTTACTGAATTAGTTTTTGTAGGCCCCAGAGGCAAAGGGCACTGGCATTTTACTACATAGGTTCAGAAAGCAGTGTTTGAGCTCATATTATGATAGATGGTAAGAGAGCTGGCCTTTGTAACAGACACTATGATAAATGCTTTATTTCGTCATCACACACTCCCAAAAAGTGTGATCAAGAGAAACCAACACTGGCTTACAGTCCTAGGTGATAACCGACTAAACAGAGGTTGTGACAGTGCCAGGGAGCATAGAGGACACAGTGCTGGAAGCTGGCCGGGGCAGTCAGGGACAACTTCAGAGAGTAAGTAACAGCTTGAGCTAAAAACAGGAAAATGATTCAGAACTTGCTGGGTAAGTTAGGAGAAGAACTTTCTGGAAAGGGAATAAACTGAGCAAAGGTACTCAGCTTTAGAGGATGGGGTATGCTGGGGGAAAGGCTGGGGACTCTATGCCAGGTGGGGGTCCAATCTTTTGGCTTCCCTGGGCCACATTGGATGAAGAATTGTCTTGGGCCACACAGAAAATATAGTAACAATAGCTGATGAACTAAAAAAAAAAAAATCACACAAAAAAACTCATAATGTTTTAAGAAAGTTTATGGATTTGTGTTGGGCCACATTCAAAGCTATCCTGTGCCACACGTGGCCCATGGGCCACGGGTTGGACAGGCTTACTCTAATACAGTTACCAAAGGAACTGGGACATAAATAGGATGAATGTTCTTTGCAGCACTGAATGTTGAATGTTCATTATGACGTTATTCATAGTAGCCAAAAGGTGGCAACAACTCCAGTGTCCATTGATGGATGAGTGAATAAGCAACATGTGTGATATACACAGAATGGAATATTATTAGCCACGAAAAGGAATGAAGTTCTGATATGCGCTGTAACATGGATGGCCCTGGAAAACATAATGCTAATTGAAACAAGTTAGACAAAAAAGGACAAATATTGCATGATTCTGATTATATGAAATGTCTAGTAGATAAATTCATAGAGACAAAGTGGACTAGATGTCACCAGGGGCTAGGGGAATGGGACAACGAGGAGTTATTGCTTAATTGGTACAGAGTTTCTGTTTGGGATGATGACAAGGTTTTGCAAATAGTGGTGATGGTTGCACAACACTGTGACTGTACTTACTGCCACTGAATCGTACAGTTCAGAAATGGTTAAAATCGTGTTTAAAAAATTCCATTGTCTGTTGATGGACACTTGGGCTGTTTCTACCTTTTAGCATTTTGAATAAAGCTGCAGTGAACACTTGTTTGAGTTCCTGTTTTCAATTCTTTTGGGTCTATACATAGGAATATGCTAGGTACTTTATGTTATATATGTTTTACTGCAATTAAAATAAATATATAAAAGACTGGTCTGTGTGAAGACCTGGGGAGGTAAGAATGGCTGGAGCAGCCGCTGGATCATGAAGGGCTGTGCATGCCTTGATTAACAGTTGGTTTTATCCTGAAAGCAGGAACCATGGAAGGATTATGAATGAGGGAGTGATAAAGTTAGATTTGCATTTTAGAAAGATCTAAACTGCCATCACCAGGAAGAATATTAGAGAGAATATTCACCTGCTGGTCCCAAGGAATTGGGAGCAGGGGAGGCCTCTGTGTGTGTGGAAGCAAAGTCTGATAAAAGGGCAGTTAGGGAAAGGGCTTATACTAAGGATATTTTTCTAGTGTAGCTGAACAACTCAACCGTGATAACCTGCTGGAAGTGATGCAAGAAATATCTTGAACGATCTAAAGTATCTGCCATATTTTTTTCTTACGTCTGGAAATCTCAAAAGTACACGCTTACTTCTATAATTGTAATCATTTGATCAGTGTGTACTGAAATGATTGAACTGCCAGTATGTTTTGCTTCCTTGGTAGCTGAGAGATAACCTACAAAAATGTGTTGTTCTTGTTGTGGAACTGGCTCTCTCTATTGCCCTTCTTTCTCCATTTATCTTTTTTCTAGGAACTACATATACACCAGTAGGTAGTTCCTAGAAAAAAGACAAATGGAGAAATAAGGGCAATACTGGGCCAGGAAAAAGAAATACTGTCTAATTTAGCAAATTACAGAATGCACAGCACTGAATATTAGAACATAACAATTTTTAAAAGGTGGGGGAGGTGGAACTGGTAGAGTGTAAGTGGCACTGTATGTTGCTCAGCTAAACTCCTTGCTCTGTGAACTATATGAGCAACAGTCCTGCTATTTCCATTGACAAGAGCCTACTGCCTACCTGGTCTACCTGATGCCAGATCCTGTGTTTCCTCCTGCCCTTAAAGTCTTCCTGTAAAATCGATTCTTGTCATCTGCTTGGGGCATGTTTGAGGAAAGCGATCAGGCTTTCTGGAGATTGAGATGAAAATACAATTAACATCTTTGATCTCTGTGCCATCCAGGAGCTCAAACTGTTCTGCAGGTATATGTTGGATGCTTGAGTGGTTATTAAACCCTTTGAAATTAAGTGACAGACTCAGTCCTGCTGGTCTGATGTTTAGGACAGACACACACACTCAAACTCCCACACACCAGACTTATGGGGAAGAAATCAAAGATGATATCGGTGTCTAATTGAAGCTCCCCCCAGAGTCTGGCTTCCTGTCATAAATGGTTCACACATATCCTGTGTTTTGAAAATGACAGGTTTTGGCTTGTGATCAACCAGGAGGGGAAACATGGTTACTGCCCGCCAGGAACCTCGCCTGGTCCTGATTTCCCTGACCTGTGACGGTGACACCCTGACTCTCAGTGCAGCCTACACGAAGGACCTGCTACTGCCCATCAAAATGCCCACCACAAATGCAGTGCACAAATGCAGGTAAGGGAAAGGTAGGTCTTAGCCCTTGTGTGAATGAATAGTCATGCAATTTTGAGAAAGCACAAACTCTAGAGGGAATCCTGAGAAACATATCAATAATGAACCATTGATTGCATGTGTACCATATGCAGGGCGAAATCCTCAACATTATGAAGATCTAAAAGAAGGAGAAAGAAGGAAGCAGCTTCAGAAACTTGTGTTATGGAGATGACAGACGTAAAATGCTATGTAGAAAACCATGAGAACAAAAGCATATTGACATCTCAGCTAGAGAAAAATACCACCACCCAAAGATCGAGCACAAAAATGGGGTTGGAGTGGTGGGGCGAGTGTCCTAGCAGAGGTGGAGATTTGATCTATGTATTCTCATAGAAGTTTTCTTACTTTGCTTGGAAAAAGTGGGTACCTTCCAAATCTGAGTTAGGAAAGGAGTTGCAAATGGCTATTTAGTTCTAATGAAAGGAAGTTCCAAAATAAGAAAGAGCAGCTGCAGCTAAAAGAGTGATCTGGCCAGTGGCTGCCCAGGGGTCAGTGTCAGGGTGAGACTGGGGGGTGCAACCCAGAAGCGTGTTCTGTACAGAAGCCTTTCCCTCAACATCAGAAGGGCTGCAACGAAGCAATTCTTCTAGGAAAGCTAGCTTTGCCTCTAAGAAGTCATGTCTAGAGTTGATTTCTTATCTTATTATGGGAAAATTAAAGTTCGTCCAATTATATTTTTGTTATAGTTTCTGCATATGGAATAAAAATGCAGTGTGAATGTTACATGTAATTTATAGCCTATCATAAAAAATAGTATCACCTCAAAAAATGCAGTCATCTGAAAAATGTCTAAAGACATTGAAAAGTTCATAAAATGTAATACTGATACAATTTCTACATTTTAGAGTTTTAAACATAATAGTAGACTTTTATTGTATTTGGTGGTTTTTCAGATTATAAAAGTAGTACATATTCATTGTTGAAAAATTGAGAAATATCAAAAAAAAAAAAAAAGAGAGAGAGAGAAAGAAACAAAAACTATCTGTGGTCAGGTATGGTGGCTCATGCCTGTAATCCCAGCACTTTGGGAGACCGAGATGGGCGGATCACTTGAGGTCAGGAGTTCAAGACCAGCCTGACCAATATGATGAAACCCTGTCTCTACTAAAAACATACAAAAATTAGCTGGGTGTGGTGGTGGGCACCTGTAATCTCAGCTATGTGGGAGGCTGAGACAGGAAAATCACTTGAATCTGGGAGGCGGAGGTTGCAGTGAGCCGAGATCACACCATTACACTCCAGCCTAGGCAACAAGAGCAAAACTCTGTCTCAAACAAACAAACAACAAACAAACAAACATCTGTGATAACTGTAATTAATATTATGGATATTTTCTTTCTGTCTTTATGCCTACTATTTTAAAATCAAATTGAAATAATACAAGAAAAGCCCCCAAAGCCTCGAATATTGTTTATATACTTAAATTGATATGTTGAGTATTTTTTCATATTGTTGAAAAATCTTCAAGGATGCCATTTTTCATGTTGGCATATTTCATTTTGTGGGTATCGTCTAATGCATTTTAACCTGCTCCATGATTACACATTTTGATTGTCTTAATTTTTTTCCAGGTATGAAGAAGAATGTGATGACTCTCTTGGCATAACGCTTTGTTCATATCACTTGTCATTTAATTAGGGGAAAACGTTCTGGCAGTAGTTTTGTTTGAAATGAGAATATGGATTCTGTAGGCTTTTGATACATCTAGCTAAATTGTTTGCTGAATGGTTTTACCAATTGCATTTTAACCATTATGTTAAAAAATATTTTGCCATTTTTATGGGCAAAAATGATAATTTCTTGTTAATTTAATTTGCATTTTTCCCTGAATGAGGTAAGCTTTTAAATATTTCTATTGTAGTTTGTATGTCATGTTTGCCCATACCCTGGTTTGTGCTTATTTGCCATGGTTAGATACTTACCCATATTTTCCTATAATTTTTTTGTTTAATTTTTCATTTATTTGAAATTGTGTGGAAACTTTTTTTCACAGTCCCATATGGGCATTTGGTCCATGCCCAAAAGACTAAACAAGGGCATGCTTGGAAATTGCAAAATGAAAAGGCTTAGAATGCTACAGTAGTATACAGATTCTTCAAGCAGAGATTCCAGGGATCTTCTGGATTCCATTTTCTTTTGACAACCCAACCTATCCTCTTATGAGGGAGTTGTAATCTCAGCCCACAGTTTCCTAAAGATTTCTGATGAGTTCTTGGGGCTCTGGAGTCATTTTCAGAAGGTTGTGATCAGCGGCGGTACACCTGTTTTCATGGTCAAAGTTGTTACTTGACCTTCTCACAAGCCTTGCCTGCTCCTAATAAGATACAGAGAATTAAGGCCTTTTGCTATGGATTATTCAGGCAAACTACCTCAAAACTCACACCACCTCAAACCATGCCTGCGTTATCTTTGTCAAAGGGTCAAAAGTTATAGGAGCATTTGGAATTTTTATTTTATTTTTTATTTTTTTGCTTGCACTCTTTGGGACAGTGTGCAGGTGGAGTGCTGCGGCCAAGATACAGCAGAGGCCAATGAGAACTCAGGATAAATGTAGGAGGAGCAGGAAGAAGGCAGAACAGGAACCTCAAGTTCTGGCAGAACAGGAACCTCAAGTTCTGGGTGGCTATGAACCTGAACCCCAGGATCTAGAAATAGAGGTTGCAATGGAAATCAGTGTCAGATTAACTGGGCAGATGTTTAAATAGCCCAATATAGATGCAAAATACTCTGACTTTGTAAAACTAGTTGTTACCAACTGAAGCCCTAAGGAGTCAAAGCAGCCTTCCTGTCCACCTCCTTCGCTGTGTGCCCCTCCCACCCTCCTGTAAAAGCAACTAAGGGAAGCCCTGGGCTGCTGAATGGCAGGTCCAAACTGTGAGGGTGCCTTGATGGGCTATAAGAGTTTGACTCTGGGGAAAGGAGGCTGATTTTTTTTTTTTTTTTTTGCATAGGCACCAGCAAAGATGCGTCTAACAAGGAGATGACCTTCAAGGCTGTCTCCATACATAGATTTTTGGTAATGCTGCCATTTCACAAGATGCTTCTGAACTTAGTATTTTAGACATTAAACTGCACACACACACACACAGATGCTAAGCCCCTCAAATACACTCAGTTATAGAACTGGTGAATTTGATTTTTGGAAAAAGTAAAACAATTATTTGGAGCTAAACCCTGTGAATAAGAAGACAATCAACCTATATAGGACTATTTTGTTTTTTCGGTTTAAAGAGGTTAGGCTTAGAAGTTGTAATAAGTAGATATGATTAATATTAGCTTAGAGTGGTTACTTCCCAAGGTGACTGCTCTGAAAGGTAATATCCATTTGGGTGTATGAATTTGGGTATGTTTATTTTATTCATTTTATTTATGTTTTATTTTGATCCAGAAAGGCAGACACTCCTGGTATTTGTAAATGATCTCATTACTCCATAGGCCTTGGGTATATATTTCAGCCCTCTGATTCTCAGGAAGTCAATTTAGAATGGGTGGGATGGCAGTGTGTGAAAAGACATCAAGCCATATACTACAGCAGTACACTTTTCTACATGAGTGTTATATGTATATAAAAAGCTCTAAAAAATTTATGAAAACTTTGAATACACTAATCTCACTGCTTAATGTAACCCAGACACTTAGTAATAATTTCTCATTTTAGATAAAAAGCAATAAAATAATATAAAAATATATAGGATACTATACTCAATATATTTTACAATATAAAACTCCACGTATACATTATTATTAGAGAATGGATACTTTTGTTTGATTAAATGTTTGATTTCTGGAGTAACTATACAAAGATAGCTTGAAATAACTTGGTTGGGGGCCCGTTGGTCACTGCTACTACCTACTGAGCATGACCCAGTCCTAAGAATTGTTTGGTGACTTCTGGATTGTTGCTAATCCTTACAACAAAATTGTCTTCTATCCCCATTTTATTGATAAAGATACTGAGTCTCAGAATAAGAAACTATCACCAAGGGCATGGAGCTAGTCATTTGTGGAGATGAAATGCCCACCCAGGTAGATTTACTTGATGCCCTGGCTTTCTCAGACTTCAGCCATTTGCATACCACCACCATGATATGGGCCAAACCACAAACCACCTGTACTCTTATTTACTTAATATTTTTCTTTAAAAACTTATCTTAAATACATTTATTTAAAAAGAAAACTGTATATGGCTGTCTATATAATTTGTCAGGTATGTGGCTTTATATGGCTACCTATATAATTTACATATATGGTTTTACGTATACATTTATGTGGCTACCTATAAACTTTATATGGCTACCTATATAATTTGCCAGAAGGTAACAAACACTCGATATACTAAAACATTATTTTGCCTACAGAGGTCTCTGAACCTAACGTGTGTTCTTTGTTTGTTAAAAGAGGTGATTATCAGATGTTGCTAAAAGGTAAAAGGTTTATTACCACGAAACTGAAAAGAATCACTTTCTCTCTGTGCAATTCACTGTTATTTAATGCTATACCCAGGTGCCACCTACAGTTATCTTGAATGCCGGCAGTGGTAATGGTCCTTCGCTTTGTGAAACACTGGCCTACACCATATCCTTTATTTCCTCTCTATAGCTGTGAAATTCATATAACGTCAAACAGCCCTGCACACAACTATGTGCTGAAGACGGGGAACTTCAAATCCTACAAAGTAATTACTAGCAATCAAATCCAGTAAATGATTTTTGTCATTATTAAATAGACTATTATCGTTAATGTTTGTTTTATATAACATTGTTATCTGTAAAGTTTTGGACTTTATAGAACATTTTCACATTGTTGCTGTAACTGTGCTGGCAAAGTATAGCCAGGTCTGTGAATAAAGATTTCTGGTCACTATTCAGCTGGGTGAACCAGATTTTGCAGTAATTCTGAGTTTAATTAATTAATTAATTAATTTTTGAAATGGAGTTTCGCTCTTGTTGCCCAGGCTGGAGTGCAATGGTGTGATCTCGGCTCACTACAACCTCTGCCTCCCAGGTTCAAGTGATTCTCCTGCCTCAGTCTCCTGAGTAGCTGGGATTACAGGCATGTGCCACCATGCCTGGATAATTTTGTATCTTTAGTAGAGATGGGGATGGGGTTTCTCCATGTTGGTCAGGCTGGTCTCGAACTCCCGACCTCAAGTGATCCGCCTGCCTCGGCCTCCCAAAGTGCTGGGATTACAGGCATGAACTGCCGCGCCCAGCCTGTTTACTTTATAATGATACATTAGTTTTCTTCTGCAGAGCTCAGTACATTTTCAAATATATTATTTCATTTCATCCTCCCTGCATTCCTTTCAGGTAGGGAGACACAGCTATACATTACTTAATTTTTAAAATGGAGAAAGCAAGGCTTAAAGGGGTGCTTTTATTTTCATGTGGGCTTATATGGATTTGCAGGCAGGGCCAGGACTAAAATTACATCTTCTGGTAATTAGGAAATGACAGTAATGTCACAGCCAGGAGCAGCTTTTGTGATATATCTGGGACGTGTTAGGGTGCTCGGATTTTCAAAGCCATGCCTGCCCTTTGCCCCTGCCATCCCTGCAGAGTGCACGGCCTGGAGATCGAGGGCAGGGACTGTGGTGAGGCCGCCGCCCAATGGATAACCAGCTTCCTGAAGTCACAGCCCTACCGCCTGGTGCACTTCGAGCCTCACATGCAACCGAGACGTCCTCACCAAATAGCAGACTTGTTCCGGCTCAAAGACCAGGTGGAGAGGCTCGGCTGACTCCATGGGTGGAAAGCAGTTGCCCCCAGCCCAGAGGGGCACAGGTGGCATCTCTGATGACCTCGGCTCTGTTTTCGGGGCAGCTGTCTGGTAGCTCAGATCACAAGCAGTAGGCAGAAATAAAGCCCTTTCCTTGGAAGCGTTATTTGTTTCTTCATTTGGGGGACTCTTGAATTTTTGCCCTCGAGCATCTAGCTTCCTATTTGTGGAAGCATTCTGATGCCAGGAGGGTTTCAAAACTCTTCTGCACCAGTGTCTTTTTTAAAATTCCATTCCGTAATTACACATGGAGTCCAGAAATTTTACAGTTTGCAGTTGAATCTCAGATTCCAGTTGTGCAAGTTGGCATGGGTATGGAGATGCACAGACTCAAATGATCAGCCTTAGCGGCATAAAGCTGTAATGATTCATCGTAAAAGCAGGGTTGGCAGCACCATATACTGCTTTTACCATCAGCATAAAAAAAATTATGCTGTAGTCCTTGCTACTAAGGAGGCTGAGGTAGGAGGATTGCTTGAGCCCAGAGAGTGGAGGCTGCAGTGACCTGTGATGGCGCCATTGCACTACAGCCCGGGCGACAAAGAGACTCTGTCTCAAAATAAATAAATAAATGAGCAAATGCATAAATTGTGGTCAACATAAATATTAATTTGTAAGTTGCATACAAATAAGCATCCATGGAATTAGTGAACATTTAAATCAAACATAATGAGGTCATCAAACTCAACCACCTTATGAAACGTTTGAGAAATTGGAGGCTGAGAAAGGTGCAGTGATGTCCCCAAGGGCACATGCCTCATGGCAGCTCTAGGATTGATCCTGAGTCCTTGTTCCTTTCTTTCCACCATGCAGTTCCTGCTATCTGCAAGGCTATTTGAAGCTTCTGAGTCACTGTGACTTCTATTAAAAGAACTAGAGAAATACTTTGAAACATTTTGTGTGAGGTGGGGTGGAGTGTGCAGGGTATTCCTAGGAGCTAAGCACACCTAAGCACTGAAAAGTTCACGTGCCACATGTTATAACAATGTCTATTTCCTTATCAGATTGTTTACGCAGACACCAGTCCATTCATGATCCTTTCCGAGGCGTCGCTGGCGGATCTCAACTCCAGGCTCAAGAAGAAAGTTAAAGTACCCAGCTTCAGGCCCAATATTGTAATTTCAGGATGCGACGTCTATGCAGAGGTAACGATACGCCCTTTGCATCTTTCCTTGGAGTTGACTTCTTTTTCAAAGTATGAGAGTCTTTGACAGTGGATTAGATGATTTCGAAGGATGCATTCTTTATTGACTCTGGAATACACAGCAATTTGATTTTTAAGTTTATTGAGCACCTAGTGAGTGCAGACTTCTGTGTGGAGGATACAAATATTGATGAGTCAGAGACTGTCATCAACGAGGGCAGTTCAGGATCTGAGGCTTCTAAGGAGAATTCTGAGTCAGCAGATTCGTTGTTGAGCCGAATTTGCTTACACAGACTACATGATCCGCGTGGCTCATGGAACAAAGTGTGGGCTCCTGTCTTGTGAAAGGACGGTCTTCCTGTTTAGTAAATGGCTCCCTAGGAGAAGACAGGCATTTACTGCATGGCTGCTGGGTGGGGTGGGAGAGGTCGTTGCTCCCAAGCTTGATGGCACTGCCCCAAAATGCTTGCAGTGGTACCTTCCATCTGCCCTCAATGTCTGCGTGGTGACTTAGCTTGCACAGCCCTGAGGCTTGGTTTCCGGGATTCCACGTGATTCTGGCAGCAAATTTACTTTTGCAATAAATAGCCTTGGCTGTTTAACCTGATTCTCTCCCTGGGCTCACAGGAAGGCAGAGGTTGGTGGCCTACAGGCTTGGTGAGTGGCCACCAGCTGTGGATGCTCAATAGAAACCATGGCCCCCAGCTAGGAATTTAGGAGCTCTGGTTATGCCTCGTGTTTATGTTGAGAAGGGAGAGGTAAAGGGGACAACATAGTGATTCTTATGTCTGCCCATTTCCTATGTAACAGGGAGAAGTGGAGTCAAAGCAATTGAGCTTTGTTTAACGTTTTATACTCAGAGGAACCAATTCTGTTCTTCACTTTTGCTGTATGGAGGCAAAACTGTGCTGAAAGAGAAGCAATCTAAGAATTTGACTCCCACATTCAAACCAGAGGATGTGATGCCTGGTCTCGGCTTCCATGCTGGCTTCTGCATGCCTTTGAGCAGCCCCGCCAAGTCCCATTTTCCTGCCTGAACAATGAGGTGATCATATTTCTGCCTAGGGTAACCTTAAAGGTCTGTTGAAGGATCAGTTTGGATAACGTAATTTATGAGATGTATAAACACAATGTCAGTTGATGGAAGATAATAGAAGTACACCTAAATCCATCTCTAATGCTTTATATAAAATACTCATTGCTCCAGCCTTCCAAGCGTGGCGTTCTTCTAAAGATGGCAGATAACTTTTTAGTGTGAGGCGGGTGAACTGTGTCAGGTCCTCTATGGTCCTGGGTTGGGTGTCTCTAGGTGCTTCTTTGTGACAAAGGAGCTCTGCATGTCCTGCTCCTGGGCATGGAAAGGCACAGCTTGGCTTAGACAACAGGAAAATAATGCGTGATTGGTTGCCTTGACCATCTCCTTGATATTCATCTTCCCACCAGCTATGGCCAGGAGAGCCATTTCTCCTGAGAGCTTTCCTTCTCAGGAAAGGAGAAATGAGTGGGGGAAGGTTTTTAATGAATACTTGTGTTGCACTTAAGGATGTTGTCCCTTCTATGCCTCACAGCATCCCAGCGGGGTAAAGTTACCATTTCCATCTCACAGGAGAGAAGAGAGAGGCTTGGGGAGGCGAGGTGGCCTGCCCTAGGTTATACCACAGCAAGGAGGGGGCTGGGTTTTGAACCCCAACTCTGCTAGGCCAGAGGAACTCAGAGAATTCTAGGGGATATGTGTGGGGGGTGGGACAGCTGGATTCTAATCCACCTGCTTCAGCAAGTGACCGTACAAGCCTGGACAGGTCACCGAGCCCGCCGAGGCCTCTGCTTCCTGCAGTTGTAAAACGTAGAGCAATTTCAATGGGTCCCTCGCCTGCTGGGAGCAGTGAGAATCAAGGTCGATGACAATGTGTGGAAAAGCCCTAGGACATTAAGTACCACAGAGGGGTGAGGAAGAGTTTCATTCCTGGGAGCTTGGCTCAGACACCATTTTTCTCCCCATGATCGACGTTAAGCTTTCGTTCCCCTGGTGTGATCTGTGCACTGAGGGTCATGCTGAAGTGATTTCCACTCCAAAATTCTGTGACAGGAAAGTTCGGATGAGAGGAGAGGAGGAGATGGTCCAGAGTAGAACTTCAGATCTCCGAGAGTTCTTTCAGTTGAATCTTACTCTAAAATCCTGTATCTCTCTCCATCTCTGAGTGTTTCCTAATTGAGAACTCTGTATGTGGCATTGGGCAGTGACACAATGGTGGCTGAGTCGGGCTGGTTTTTAGTAATTCTCTTATCAGCTAGTAGGTTGCTGCCCCTGTGTGGATGCGCTGTGGATAGACATATGGGAACAAAGATTGAAGAAACGCACTTGCTTCTCCCAAGGAGCTCAGGGTGGTCGGATAGTGAACAAGCAGTCACAGCCCAGTGAGCTATGACCAGGAGGGCGGCGAGCAGCCAGCCATGGGGGACATAACTAATGCCTGCGGTGCGGGGTGAGCTGAAGCCTGGGGCACCCCAGGGCTCCGGGTTCAGACCCTTTCTCATCTGTCTGCACTCACTTTTCTCATCTGTTCTTTCTTTTCTTTTTTAAATCACCTGTTTACAAAACCTTCTCTGCCCTGAGGACCCAACTGTATCCTTCCACCAGAACTCTCCCTTGTCTTCTCCGTATCTCCGCGTGGATGTCAAATCCAACCTCGAGATGTCTGAAATTGAGGGTCGGGTTTCACGCGAAGCCTGCTGTGCCCGTCCCGCCCATCTCAGCACACAGCAGCTCTGACTTCTGCTGGCTCGGGCTCCACACTGCAAACCACCCTTTCTTTTCCCTTTCTCACATTCCCTGTTCCTACAGTTGACAAATCCTGGTGGCTGGGCCCTCCTCCCCGCTCCCCTCTCTCCCTGGATGCAGTCACCACCGGTGCTGCAGCAGCCTGGTTCACTGGTCTCCCTGCCTCGTCCTTGCCCCAGCCCTGCCACCATCCACGGGCTGTTCTCAGCACATCCGTCACGGTAACCCTGTTGATGTGACTAACATCATGTGATTCTTCTGCTCAAAGCCCTCTAGGGGTTCTCTACCTTTCTTCAAGTAAAAGATGGGGTCCTTATGGATGGCCTTGAAGGCCCAATGTGACCTGCACCCTGCCAGATCCCGGCTGCCAGCTTCTCTTCTCATTCCCCTCTGTGGTCTCACTCTGCCCCAGCCATACTGGCCTCCTTTCTGTGCCCCGGCCTGGTCCTCTGCCTGGCATACCTTCCCTCACATGCCTCATGGCTCCAGTGCCTCTTTCATCCCCTGCTGCGGGCTTCGCTGACCCCGCTCACCCAGCCCCCGACAGCACGTCATACCCATCATACCCCCATCTAACAAGCCGTGTGCACTCAGGTGTTAGTGTATTGTCTGTTTCCCCTATGCTTGCAAGCTCCTTGAGGACAGGGGCTGCTGTAGCTCCAGCCCCTAGAGGAGCCCCTGGCACATAGTAGGTGCTCACTAATTATCTGTGACATGAATGACCGGATCCATATTGTTCAGGAGAAGGGGGAGCACTGAGGGAGGGGTGCGTACACAGGGCTATGAAGGCACGAGAGAACGGCCACCTCACAGCACCTGGGGCTCAGGAGAGGTGGGGAGCTGAGAGCACAGGTATTTGGTGTCAGGTTTTGGGGGGGGTCTGGGAAGGATTTCTGGCCAGGGAATGACAGGATCTGATTTACATAATACACATTTGCCTCTGGCAGGAGCCTGGAGAAGGATTAGAGCAGGCAGGGCCAGCATGCAGCTGGGAGAGGAGGCTAGCATGGGAGGAAGGCCGAGGGACCTGCACGAAGCTTCTGGAAAGCAGACCCACTCCTCATCTCAGAACCTACCTTCTCAGCACTTTTCTCTGCTTCACTTAACCATCTGCACTCCTCACACTCAGTTCTTACACCTTGCTTCTCCCCAAAGCCACAGTCGACACCCACCCCACCTGCCACAGTCAGTGACCTTTTCTGAGTTGCCACCACCCCGCCCTGAGGACCCATGGGCACTAATGACTGAAACGTTTCTCCTTTGGCTGCACGGCCCTTGCTTCTCTGCTGTTTGTCCTTGTTCCTTACTTCCAAGAGTTCTAGCCTTGACCCTTTTCTCCCCCTTCTTGGTGATCACTCTATCTCCTGCAGCGTCACCCTCTATCACCCGACATAGGTCCCTCAAATGCCCATCCTGGACTCCCTCTGGAGTGCTGGGTCACAGTTCCAATTCTCTGTTGGTTGATGGAGAAACTGGGAGTTATGTGCTCCCTCCCTAGCTCCTACACTCTCACCCCACCTCCCAAACTCATTCTTTCTTCTTTGTTGAAACAGAGTCCACTCTGTCACCCACGCTGGAGTGCAGTGGCATGATCTCAGCTCACTGCAACCTCCACTTCCCAAATTCAAGCAATTCTCCTTCCTCAGCCTCCTGAATAGCTGGGATTACAGGAGTGCGCCACCATGCCCGGCTAAGTTTTGTGTTTTTAGTAGAGAGAGAGTTTCACCATGCTGGTCAGGCTGGTCTCGAACTCCTGACCTCAGGTGATCTGCCCCCCTTGGCCTCCCATGGTGCTGGGATTACAGCCCCTAAACTCCTGTTGACTTCACAGTTTCTATCCAGGGCAGCACATTTTTTTCTTTCACCTAGGCTCAGAGTGACAGTCAGCCCTGGCTCCTCCTCTGCTGTCTTCCTCCCAGCCCCAGCCACGTCTGCTCCCCTTTCCATTCTCAGCCACCAGCCATATCTAACCTTTGTTACTTTAAGTTTGGACCGCTGAGTGCTCCCTCTTGAGTGTTGCCACAGCCAAGCCTCCCAGAGCTGATCAGCGTGATCTCTCTCGCTCTAAAAGTTTGTAACAACTCGTAGTATTGCTGCCTTGCTCAGAGCCTTTAGTGGCTCTCCATGTTGCATAGGTCCAAACTTTCCACTCAATCATTACATTCCTCCGTAACCTCGCCACAGTCTGCTTTTCTGGCCTTTATTACCAACCATATTAGTTTATTTTCATACTGCTATGAAGAAATACCCGAGACTGGGTAAGTTATAAAGAAAAAGAGATTTAATGGACTTACAGTTTCACCTGACTGGGGAGGCCTCACAATCATGGCAGAAAGCGAAGGAGGAGCAAAGCCATGTCCTATATGGTGGCAGGCAAGAGAGCATGTGCAGGGGAACTGCCCTTTATAAAACCATCAGATTTCATGAGACTTACTCACTATCACAAGAAAAGCACGGAAAAGACCCACCCCCCATGATTCAATTACCTCCCACTGGGTCCCTTTCAGGACACATGGGGATTATGGCAGCTGCTATTCAAGATGAGATTTGGGTGGGGACACAGCCAAACCATATCACCAACGAAAGCTCCAAACTGCAAACTGGACCAAGAACCTAGTAGATAGTTGCTGTTTCCTGGTCCCTGAGAATCTTAACTCCCTTCCCCCGCTTAAAACTGACCTCCAAAAGCCTGGATTAAAAGCCCCCTCCCTGGGAAGCTTGCTCTGATTGCCGGAACTCAAAGCACCCCCTCCCTTCTCTGAAGCCACAGCGTGCTCTGTGCCTCCCATACCAGCCTTGTCCTGTTTTAACTGGTCATCTCCAGGTGCTGAAGGAAGACTTTCCTGGGCTCAGCATAGCTTATGACTCAATTCCCAGTAGTTTTTACTGGACATAGAAGGGGCTCTGGAAGTATTTCTCTAATTAATAATTGAATTCCCTAAGCGGAACCCTCATTTCTCTCCTTTTGTACCCTTTATGTGTTTTTGTGGACACAGTGCCCCCTTGTGGAGAAATGTTCACAGGACAGGCTGTGGCTGTGCTAAACCGCCGTGTCCAGTTTTCTGGACTGTTGAAAATATGCACTTGAGACCCATTTTATGATTTACCACAGAACAAAACCCCTGCGGCACATGTATCAAGAATAACACACACTACTGGAGTTAAAATTCTGAGCTTGAAACTCTGTCCCTCAGCTCATGATCAACCAAGGACAGGCAGTTTGCTTTTTAACTCCAGGTCTTTGCCTTTTGCCCTCGTGTGGCGGGCACTTCTCTCTGAGAGTAAGAAGGTCAGGACTATAATCAAATGTCCTTTGTCTCCTCGGTGCCCTTCCTTCTGATTGCTGTCCCCCTCTGCCTGGAGTCCCCTTACTCTTCTTCGTGCCTGTCAGACTCTCTGCCCTTTTAGGCTCTGCATGCATCTCACCTATTCCATAAAACTTCCTCTAACCAGACCAGCCTGGAGAGCTGTGCCTCTAAATCCCCAGAGTAAGTATTGCCTGCACAGTTAAACCAACACGACGTGCTGCCTTGGAGTGTTTTTGTGAACATTTCTGGCATTTAAAAATAGAATATTTTTAGCGTTCTTAAAAATAATGCTATTTTTTGGTCCAGTTTGCAGTTTGGAGCTTTCGTTGGCGATATGGTTTGTCTGTGTCCCCACCCAAATCTCATCTTGAATTGTAGCTCCCATTGTAGCTCCTCTTCTATCTTAAAAATAGAAGATCTTTATTGTTCCATGTATGGATGGTCTATCTCGACTGCTGGATTCAGGGGCGTGGTCCACTGATGTGGTTTGTCGTGGAAAGTGGGCTCCACTGACCCAAACCACAGGCAATGCCTGCAGAGCTCCCCTGGCTGCAGTTCTTCATAAACACTCCAGCAAACATCAAAGAGGAATGAGGCTGCTGGTCCTGCTCCTGATGTGTCCATATCCGGCCAGGGGGAGATGTGCGCATGCGCAATGACTTCAGGCTCTGAAGCCGTATAACTTAAGGCTATTAATCCATAAAACTTCAGGCAGGCACGAAGGGATCTGATACAACCTGAAGTAATGAGTAATCCTCCCACTTTCACCCACCCCACCCACCTTGTGCACCCCACCCCCCACCAGAAGTCAAGGGGGATGGTCAGGGAGCCTCCCCTGAGAGAGGTAAGTTTCCATGACAGTTTTGTAAGAGAGAGGAGAGAGAGCGTCTCATCTCAGGGGAATGAACTGGCATATCAAAGCCAGAGAGAGGGAACATGAAGGTGTGCAGGTATGGCTTGACAGGGCAGAGCTGGGGGAGAACAGAAGGCTGCCACCACTGGTGTAGGTGACATCATTAGGTCTGAGGGCTCCTGGGAAGTCCCCATAAATGTGTCAAGGCCAGGGCCCAGAGGTGCTCATGGGAGTTTGTGCTTTGTCCTCCAGGATTCTTGGGATGAGCTTCTCATTGGTGACGTGGAACTGAAAAGGGTGATGGCTTGTTCCAGGTAAGGCGCTTTCCGGTCCCTGTGGGGTGGGGGTGGGGGATAAAGTCACTCTGCTCTGTCCCCCTTACGATGCTCTTTGTGTGTGTCCAGATGCATTTTAATCACAGTGGACCCAGACACCGGTGTCATGAGCAGGAAGGAGCTGCTGGAAACGCTGAAGAGGTAGGATTGGGCAGACAGGGTCTCATCCTCAGACTTAGGTGCCTAGAACAGAAGTAATATTTGTTGCTTAATGTTAATATGAGGAAGCAGTGAAAACACCACACATGCAGTCTTGAAGCTCAAGGGGGTCCCATTAATGAGCTAATTTGGGAAACATTTCCAGGTGTTTTGGGTGCCAGCATGTCTGCTTAAACAAATAATTTAATTTTTCATTTAGAATTCATAATTCAAATAAATCAATTTTTAAAAATTGCTTATGTATTTGGGCAAATTTTATTATAGGCTGAGTGTTAGATGATACCAAAGAATGTGCTAGGTGTCCTTACGGCATTGTGGTTATATAAGAAATGTCAATATATTTTAGAGACGCTGATTGAAGTATATGTGTAGGCGTGAAGTGATGTGGCGTCTGGAGCTTGCTACATATTATTTTAGCGAAAAGAAAAAAGGATAGATGAGTACATTTTAAAAATGTGTCACAATCTTCATAAATAGAATCTGGGTGATAATTATGTGGGGGTTTATTGCACTATTCTATGTTTATGTTTACTTTAAAATTTCTTAAAATATTTTAAGTGAAAGACACAGTACTGAGAATCATTTTACATTGTGTATAAAGATAGTCAATATACCATTGTTGATTTTACATAGGTGATTATACAATAGCACAATTACTTTTTCATTTTTGTTTATTTGATTTTACTTTTTAAAAAACACATAAATTTACGAGTAGATACAAGGCTGAAAGAATATAAAACAAAGTGTTACTGGAGGTGATCTTTTGGGTACAGTCATAGAATTATGGAAAAAGGTTATTCTTATATGTAGGCTGTAAACTTTCTATAATTCCTCTGCATTACTTTTGCTAAAACAGCAACAATAACAGTTTAGTATCCAAGAACTTCAGTGCTGTTATCTGACACATTTGGGACCCAGGAAATTGCTGAAACTCTGAAAATGAACTAAGGATGCTTCTCTTCATTGGTCCCTTTGACGTTGAATGCCGAGTCACAGGCCGGGTGTCAGGTCTCATCTCTATAGTCCCTGAGACCCCTCCTTGCCTTTAGTCCTGACTTGTCATCCCCAGGTGTAACTTATAGAAGGGAGGGTCCTGGGAACCTTGAGGAAGGAATGCAGTTGAGATGTGACTATCTTGCATGAAAGCCTTCATGAATGAGAACATGATAGAGAGGCTGGGCTGGGCTTTGTGGAGAAGGACTCACTCCCTGTAACATGAGGCTGCCTGCCTCCCTTCCTTTCAAGTTCATGGCCTTTTTGGGGGCAAATCGGTCTTCTCTGATCTGCACCAATCCCTCCCTGACAATTCTACTGTCCCAGATCTGGCCCCCTCTCTGGGCAAGCTGAAGCCCTGGGCTGGAGGGCTGTCATCCCAGCTGTCACCTGAGCATGATGCTCTGTCTGGCCTGACCTCTCTGGCCAGCACCTGTAGTCCAATAGGAGATGAGCCCCAGTGTAGGGGCCAGGCTGCAGCAAGGTCGGCAGGTGACCATCAGGGCATAGCCACCTGGCAGAGAGACAGCAGTCAGCAGGGAAGTCAAACAGGGTTGATGGAGGGGAGTTACAGAGAAGGGGGTTTGTGGGACTCAAGGAATCCTTGAGGTGGATAGCAAGCGGCTTCTCTCTGCCTGGCTCTGACAGTGTTGGGTGTGATTTGCAGCAACATTCAAAGAGGGGGCTGCAGACCAGCCTAAGGGAATGCCATCATTTTGAGGGATGTTTCTCAATCCTCAAAACATTAAAAACTTTTCTGTAAAAAGCTAATACTGTGGAACATTTAAGATTGGTATATTTTATTCCATGTAAATTTCACCCCCCCCCCCCCAAAAAAAAGCAAATAATGTTGTTTACTTTAGGTAATAATATTCAAGCTGAACTGTTCAGAGGTGAAACGTACTGATATCTGCAACTTACTTGGAAATGCAAAAAGATAATTCAATAGATTGATGGATAGATACGTATGTGATAAGGAAAATATAGTCAAGGCCGGGCATGGTGGCTCAGGCCTGTAATCCCAGCACTTTGGGAGGCTGAGGTGGGCGGATCACTTGAGGTCAGGAGTTCGAGACCAGCCTGGCCAACATAGTGAAACCCTGTCTTTACTAAAAATACAAAAATTAGCTGGGAATTGTGGTGGGCACTGTAGTTGTAGCTACACGGGAGGCTGAGGCAGGAGAATTGCTTGAACTGGGAGGCAGAGGTTGAAGTGAGCTGAAATTGCGCCACTGCACTCCAGCATGGGTGACAGAGTGAGACTCTGTCTCAAAAAAAAAAAAAAAGAAAGAAAATATAGTCAAGTGTTAAGTGCAGAATTCGAGTAGTGGGTAAATGGGTGTTTGCTGTAAAATTATTTTATTGTTTGCCTGTTTGAGAATTTTCATAGTAAAATTTTGGGGGGAAATGTCAGTATGTGTGACGAACATTGATGGGAGGAGCAGCGTTATAGTTATTCTTTGAAATGTGCTCACTCACTGTCAGAACAAACCAGAATTCAGTCTTTCTGTTTTCCATGGCTGCAGAGGAGCTACAAGGGGCAGAAAGCAGGGTGGGCCAGCAGGAAGAGCCTGGTCTGGGAGTCTGGAGACCTGGCTCTGCAGCACACCAACGGCTGTGCTCACCAGCACGTCCCCTCCTGTCCCACCCCCCACGCAGGCCCTGAGTGTTCTTCCCCATAAAATAAGGGGAGGCAGGACAGAAATAGACGATTCTGTGTAAATCAGCCAAATGGTTTGGGGAATTGGCTGCCATCCTTTTTTTGTCCATCTTGTTCTCTCTTTCCCCCAGCGTGTTGCTCGGTGTGGGGCGTCTTTCCCTCTGGATTTAGAAGGTTTATGCTCTTGCAGAAACAGCCTCCGCAAAGCACTTCTTGTGTTTGGGCTTGTTCTCTGAATCTTCAGCGCCCCCCTTCCTCCACTGGGAGCCTGTGTTTATAGAAGGAAGATAATTGACCCTAAACACAGAGTGAGGGCGGGAAGGTGGGGGGCGTGAGGAGCCAGCACACCCCCCTGATCTTCTGCAGGCTTTGTGCAACCCAACAATCTGGCCCTAATTGCTTCTAATACCCCAGGAGACAGTGCAGCTAGCCTAGGTGTCTTCTCCTATCTCTTACTGAGATTTAAACTGCCAGGGATGTGTAATTTATGTTCTTCCCAAGACAGGTGGTCATAAATCGGGAAGAGAAAGTCCCGGCTGCATCCCATAAATCATGGGTAGGGAAGCAAACAGTGGTGTCCACAGCCTCTCTGCTGTCGGGCAGGTTGCTCAGAGCCACGCCGCTTCTGCCTCCAGGTACTTATGGTGCCCGCGGCTGGTGTTGCTTCTGGAGTGCAAGTGCTCAGCTGGGAGACCTCTCTGCTTGCCCAGCCCTGCCTGCTGATGTTAGTCACCCATAGGCAGAGCCCGGGTGGCACCACAGGGCGAGAAAAAGAAATACAGAGGCAGAGGGGGAGCCTTTGTAAAATACTCACAGTGGGCAGAGCAGTGGAGGCCTGTCTGCTAACAGGAAAATATGAAAATGGAATTTTTCTTCTCTTTCTTAAGCAAAAGTGACATACACACTGATCCCCCATGGTTGAATGACTGGCCTGCCATTGTTGCTTCCATGACATCTTGCCCCTAATGGAAAGAATATAGCACAATTACTGCATGGGTACTCAAAACAACATTTTGCTGGATGCCCGAATACCGTGACAGTAATGACGTTTGCCAGCAGCCACTTGTGTCAGGCTGTGCTCTGCTGAGCTAAGCACAGAGGATATAGCAGTGGTGACTCCGTGGGAGGAGATAGAGCCTCCACTCCTCTCTAGCTGTGTCACCTACTAATTGTGTGACATTGGGAAGTCGCTTAGGTTCTTCAAGTCACAGTTTCTTTATTGGTATAAACTGGACTTCTAATGCCTCTTCTGGAGACTGGAATAAGGCAAGAAATAGGAATTTTTTTTTATAGATGATAGAATACTGTACATAAGGTCGGGCGTGGTGGCTCAAGCCTGTAATCCCAGCACTTTGAGAGGCTGAGGTGGGGAATCACCTGAGGTTGGGAGTTTGAGACCAGCCTGATCAACGTGGAGAAACCCTGTCTCTACTAAAAATGCAAAAAAATTAGCTGGGTGTGGTGCCAGGTGCCTGTAATCCCAGCTACTCGGGAGGTTGAGGCAGGAGAATCGCTTGAAACTAGGAGGCGGAGGTTGCAGTGAGCCAAGATCGTGCCATTGCACTCCAGCCTGGGCAACAGGAGCGAAACTCAGTCTCAAAAAAAAAAAAAAAAAAAAAAAAAGTACTGTACACAATGACCATGTAAGCTGTAGTCATTGAGAGTCCCCTGTTTATAAACTCGACACCTTCTGGAGAGGAGGAGAAGCCTGACGACACTTCTTCCCGTTCTCAGAGGCTGCTTTAAATGAAACCCAACACGAACTTGTCCAGTGGCCAGCCTCTGGAGGTTCAGTGTGGGACCTCTCTCAGGAGTGTTCACAATGCTGTTTAATTATTTTATTTTATTTATTTATTTTTTGAGACAGAGTCTCACTCTGTCACTCAGGCTGGAGTGCAGTGGTATGATCTCAGCTCTCTGCGACATTTACCTCCCGCGTTCAAGCAATTCTCATGCCTCAGCCTCCTGAGTAGCTGGGATTACAGCCATGTGCCACTGTGTCTAGCTAAGTTTTGTATTTTTAGTAGAGATGGGGTTTCACCATGTTGGCCAGGATGGTCTCGAACTCCTGACCTCAGGTGATGTGTCTGCCTCGGCTTCAATGCTGTTTAATTCTTAACCTGGCCATAGAGATAGGCAGTCATGAGGCGTCAGGAATGGCTTCTGCTCCTGGTGACTTATGGTCCCATGAATACCAGTGGTGGGACTCAGCAGTGAGCAGAGACTGCCTGGAGTCATGACCTGGACGTTGACCAGTGAATGAGTAACTCAGGCAGTGTAAACAAGGAGCAGCCCTCTGCGGTGCACAGCACTTTAAAGGTAACAAAGTGTTTCCATTTACATTGTACCTTGTAAATAATGGAGACCTCAGTTTAAGTCAAAGTGTCTTGGACTTCTTGCTTATTAGAATAGTTACGTTTCGTATACATTAAAGGAGAAAGTGTACTAAGAAAGATTTTAAATGAGTTTGTAATTTATTAATAACAACAGGAATAGCTACATGAAAGGTCATATATTTAAAAAAAAATCATAGAAGACCAATGTATGAAACAACACTATTTTCCTTCTGTTTGTTGAACTTGGTGTGCACGTTCATAGGCTGCTTGCAATACCTCTTAGTGCCACAAGGGGCCGCTAGTGACCTCGTTGAGTCTTCCCACAGCCTGGAGGCGGCTTCAGCAGCATCAGCAGCAGGAGGTGGTGCAGGAGGCCGCAGCAAAACCAGGCAGCTGTAGGGAAGCCCTGGCAGGCTGGCGCGCCGAGAACCACTTCTCCACTCCCATAGCTCTTCCCACTTCTCCTCCTAGACAGCGGAGTCGGTGACCTAGACCGCCTGGGAGTCGGTGACCACACCTGCGCTTTTACAAAGCAACTCCCTGAGCCCGATCTGTGCAGTTTAGGGAGGCTGTGCCAGGAGGGGTCCTCTTTAGGGCCTCTGCTCCTCGTGACCTAGTGGGGGAGTGAGTGTGTATGTGTGTGGTTAGCAGGAGGGGGTAGGTAAAACCTGTAAGTGCCTAGAGATTTGTGTAGATGACTAAATTGTGAGACCCTAGGATCTTCTCAGGCCTGCGGCATCATCTCAGGAGGATGCCGATGACCAAGGTTACAACCTGGGTGGGAAGAGCCCATCAGACTCTGAAGTCAGCCAGGCCTAGGCTCCGGCTCCAGCTGGACCCCTTAGATCTGTGATCTCAGGCAAGTCTGTTACTCCCCTGAGACTTAACTGTAAAGTGTAGAGAGACAAATTCCCACATAGGCAAGTTGTAAGGATTAAAAGAGATAACTTGTGTAAAGTTCCTTGTAAACTCTCCACATGTGATACGCAGAGCTCCGACTCTCAATTTCTCCCCAAGGTAATGAGAGCCTGGACTCTAGACTACAGAGCTTGGCAGCAACAGAAATCCCAAGCCATACAAGCCGCTGATGTGTCCCCTGTTCCTGAAGAGGCCACCCTCTGACAGATAGATCCCAGAATGTCATGGGTGTTGCATGTGACAGAGGAGAGCCAGGCTAGGAGAGAGGCCTGGGCTTGTCAGGTACAAGGTCACTGCAGAAACCTGATTACAGAGAGAGGAAATACTCTTGGCAACGCAGGGAAGCCTGCATCAGCAGCTCATCATTTTCATTCATTCATTTGTTTGTTCATTCATTATTCTATCTATCTATCTATCTATATATATGTTGAGTGGTTATAGTGTATGTATGAGGCACTGTTCCAGGCCATGAGAATGCAACAGGGAACAAAGTGGACACAGTGCTGCCTACAGGATGTTTACAGTCTGGGGGAAGGAGCTGCCGGTCTCCAGAAGGAGGCTTTAGATTTGACTCTCTGTTTTTCTCCTTAGCCATTTCTGATTTGAAGAACAACATTAAAACCAAGTTGTTGCAGTCACTTTTTAAAAAAGCGAGGCAGAATGAAATGAAAGATTTATCTAAAAATGTTTTAAATAGAAAAATGATGTAAAATTAGAGTTAGATTAAATAAAAAACTGAAAGTTAACTTGTTCCCAGTGGGGAAGGTGGGGGATCTTGCCATGTTAGCCCCACACATCTGCTCATGTGCCCTCTCCCTGCAGCTTCTTGAGTTTTCCACTGGACAAAAATATTCATATGTTTACTGCCTCTGACAGATGGTTTTACTTGTGAGCACACCAATCCATCCAGCAAACAATGGGGGGGGGGGCGGTCACAGGTGACATAGGAGGCCCAGCATTGGGTGTGAGCAGTATAAGGGCATTAATCAGAATTCCTGTTCTCTGGGACTCTGCCTTGTAGAACAGACAAATTTGTGCCCTGACATAACAGGACAAGACATGTGAGTGTTGGAAGGGCAAAGAGAATTGAGGAGGGAGAATTAGTTATGGCTGGGGGATCCTGGGCTTCCTTCCTGGGAGATGTGGTATTTGAGTTGGGACTTGAAGCAGGTATAATTCTAAAGCATGAGGATCTGGAGGAGGGGCATCCCACAGGAATCACAGAGGACTCACTCGGTCAGTAAAATGCGAAGCGAAGTGAAACCCAGCAGAGAGCTGCAGAGGTGCAGGTGAGGAGCAGATGGTAACAGGTTTGAAAAAGCAGGCAGGGGCCAGGTGGAGCCCTACACACTGGGCTGAAGAGTTGTGATATTATTCTGTAGGCACTGGGGAGCCATGGAAGGTTTGTGAGCCTAGGAATGATAAGGCCAGAGTACAGTTAAGACAGTGATATAGTGCAGCGTCAACAATGAATTGAAAACAGGTAGAGAAAGAGGAAGAGAGGTTGGTTAAGAAGTATTACAACCATCTGAGCATGCTGGAAGCAAGATCGTGATGGTGGGAACGAGGAAAAGCAAGCCAAGTCTAGTGATGCTGTGCAGGAAGAACCATGGGACTGGGCAACTGTGGACAGGCTGTGGAAAGGGAGGACAGGTATAAAGGATGGGCTCCCAGCCCAAGCGACGGCTAGGATGGTGGTTCAGGTGACAGACATGGAGGAGACAGGGGGGAAAGATGCCTATGGCAAAGGAAGGTGATAAAGTATGTCTAGACATACTGAGTACCTAATGTCTTAATGCCGAAAAGGGGAACATGAACGTAGAGAAAAGATGTGGGAATGTGGCCATTGCTTATGCTTCTGTAGTAGTTTGCTGGGCAGGCTGTCCACTGCCCCCCTCCAGGAGGCGCTGTTCTGTTAGGCTTTGATAGGATGGTGCCCTCTGGAGCTGTGCACGCGGAGGCACTGTGTGGGATGGAAGCCACGTGCTGGTTGAGCTCTTGCGTCTGCTTGGCTGTGACTCATCATGATCTTTTCCTATTGCAGTTATCGCCAGTGTGATCCTTCAGAACGAAAGTTATATGGAAAATCACCACTCTTTGGGCAGTATTTTGTTCTGGAAAACCCAGGGATCATCAGAGTGGGAGACCCTGTGTACCTGCTGGGCCAGTAATGGGAACCGGATGTCCTGGAATATTAGATGCCTTTTTAAAATGCCCTCAAAAATGACAACACTTGAAGCATGGTGTTTCAGAACTGAGACTTCAACATTTTTTTAAAATTTGTGATTTTCACATTTTTCCTCTTTTGGACTTCTTGTGTCTCAATGCTTCAATGTCCCAGTGCACAAAGCAAAGGATTATAGTCTCGATAACTTAGTAGGACTTCAGTGAGTCACTTAAGTGACAAGATAGGATTCTGATTATGTGATTATTTAACTGTGATTATGGTGTAGTTCTTTCTCCTGCTTCTCCATTTATCTACCAAGAGTGCAGACTTTCGTCCTGTCACTACCCCTCGTTAGGGAAAGAGAAGAAGAGAAAGAGGAAGAGTGGGTGGGCCGGAAGAATGTCCTAGAATGTGTTTTTACTGCTGTGCATGAGGTATGCAATGAAAATTAGCTCCCCAGATATGGGTGGAATGTCACTTCCCTTTTCTTCTCAAACCCTGTGCTAGCTTTTGAGATGGCAATAGAGAACCGAGCTTCAGGAAGCGCTGTAGATACTAATTTTCCGTAGATCCTGGATCTGGCGCTGCTGCTTCTCAGACAGCATTGGATTTCCTAAACGTGCTCAGGAGGGTAGTTGTGTAGTCACGGAGGCCTCCTGGATCCTTGCCGTTCCCCTCAGCTCATGTCTGGGTGCTCCTTCTCCAGTTCAGGGTGAAAGTCCTGAAGTCTGCAGAGAAGAAGAAAAGTGATTTGGTGATTTGAAATAGACTACTGAAAACCTTTAAAGGGAGAAAAGGAAAGCATATGTCAGTTTGTTTAAAACCCAGTATCTATTTTTTTAACTGATTGTGTAACACTAAGATCTGATGAAGTATATCTTTTATTGCCATTTTGTCCTTTGATTGTATTGGGAAGTTGACTAAACTTGAAAAATGTTTTAAAAACTGTGAATAAATGGAAGCTACTTTGGTAAGTTTCAGATCTTACTTCTTGGCACAAAGTTAGAGTGTGAAGCTGACTGAGGCTGGGCAAAGGGGCTCATGCCTGTAATCCCAGCACTTTGGGAGGCCCAGGTGGGAGGATGGCTTAAGCCCAGGAGTTTGAGACCAGCCCAAACGATATAATGGAAGCTTCTCTCTACAAAAAAATTTTTGAATGTCCTGGATATGGTGGCGCATGCCTGCTGCCCTGGCTATGGCCACTTGGGAGGATAAGGCAGAAGGATTGGTTGAGCTCAGGAACGGGAGGTTGAGGCTGCAGTGAGCTATGATTGCACCACTACACTCCAGCCTGAGTGACAGAGTGAGAGCCTATCTCTAAAAAAGAAAAAAGAAAACTGACTGAGGTGAATGGGCACAGCCGATAATTCTGACACCTGACCACAGCTGGGTCTTCTGCGCAATGGACCTGCTCACCCATAGCCTCCCAGGCAAGCACCCACCTTTGAAGGACTATCAAGTCAATATGCTTTTTACCAAAAGCTGTGCATTTTTCACTTTGATTTTATAAAAGAGGTCCGTAATCGCTGAAATCTAGCTGAGCTCTGAGGTGAAGTTCTGAGCTAAGAGGTACCTGTGCTTGTTTTCTGGTTGGTGAATTACTACAATTTGTTTTCTGCACACTTGGCATGAGGTGAAGAATTACATCAGTTATCCAGAGAACCTGAGCCATCACCTTCCCCAGCAAGTCCAGTTGATGTTGAAACTGCAGATAGATGGAGACAAAGTGAAGTGTTCAGCAAGTAGCATTACCAATGGGACCTGGGGGACCCGTGGGACAGTGAGTGTACATGGGATTTAGGAAACCACGTGAACATTGGCTCTCTGGGAATAGGGTTTGGTGGCTCTTGGTAGGTATTTATAATTAGTGACAAGTGAACGCCTTAGTCCTGAATTTCTAACCACTTGTAAGAACAAACAGCCACTTCTCCATGCCTGATCAGTGCCAAAGGCCACACTTCAGGCAGTACCCCTCATTCTCCATGGACAGGCTCTCGGGGTAGCTAGCTCTGCAAGGCAGCTCCCAAATGGAAGGGAGCACCCAGAAACCCTCCTCACTGGGCAGGCCTGCCATTCTGTGCCTCACAGTGTAAGGAAGATTCTTGTTTGAAGAGAGAAGTTCCAGTGACCTCTAGAATCTCAGAGTAGTTGCCAAGCTTTCTGTCAGTGAGATTTAAAGGCCATTTACTTGTGTTTATTTTATACTTAATGAGTTGGTTAATGCCAGAGACAGAGCTGATGTCCCATTTATTTTGGATACTGAGCATTTGCACACTATTCCACTTAAAATGTAGGATCGGGAATGTAGGCCAGCCCAGACTTTCAGATCTTACAACAGTGGATGACGGACATTCAGGGTCAGGACAAAGTATCTACCCTCGGTGGGCGTCTCCTTCTGTGCGGGGCAGTGAAGAGTCCCAAACTCAGAGCTGAAGGTCTTGGAAAGGACAATGTGGGCCAGGCTCCAGAGGGGCTGCCTAAAGGCTTGCTTTTGCAGCTCTTCTGTAGAAAATGTTAGAAACTTGCAACCGAAAGACCAGAGCAGCAACTTACACATATGAAGGCAGAAAGAAATCGGGGGTGGGCTGATGGAATTCAGGCAGTTGTCCTACAGGGAGACGTATTCCTGCTTTCCTTCTCCCTTTACTGATAATAGGATGGAGTGAGGAGATGGGCTTGTGGAGGTCTGCCAATTTGGTAAGGGTGCATGGGGAGGTCAGGTAAACTACACTAGCTAAATGGGACTTTGGGAAACCATCTATGAGGCTGTCACCAACAGTGATGATGAGCTGAAACTCCAGGCAAGTGCTCTGGGCATTCTGAGGGTGTAACAAATTAAAGCAACCCATGATGGTGGAGAACAGATACATTAAAGTCCCTTGAAAGTGACAGAGTGGCTCTCAGACCAGACGTTGATTATAGGTATAATTGGAGTGTTGATGCCACACCCTAACATTGCATTTCCCAATGTCTTATTGGTCCATGGAATTCTGAAAGTTTGCCTTTAGGGATGCTCCTAAAAAGAATTCCATGGACCGGGTAAGTTTGGAAAGTCCTGCTTGCCTCATTTCTCTTTAAAGGCAGAAGGCTCTGGAGAGACCTGCGTAAAGACATTGGTGTTTAATGCCACCCTTCCAAAAGGTCTGTTTTTGACTGTCTTTTGAGAAATACTCCTCTGATCTCCAGACAGAGAGTCAGCCAGCCAAGGGATCCCAATTAGCAGAAGGAGTCCACTCATGGGAAGATTGAAGAGGTTAAAAGTGTCCCCATGTGAAGGAGACCTCTCTTGGGATGCTTCCTCTTGTCCTCTCCCTTGTTGCTTCTGCTGGGGTAAAAGGATTGGAACTGGGACTTGATAGGTTAAAGGAGGTGTGGGGAAGTGTCTGTCCTGTTGTGGGCCTTAGGGAGAAGCACCCTCTTTCTTTGGGATCATTTTCCAAACGTGCATTCTTGGATATCCAAGAATGGATCAGGGTGAGGGAAGGTAACCCAGACTGTCTCTAGTCCCGCCCTTACAGTAATACCTGTGATGTAAGTTACAACGATACCTGCGATGAAAGTGCTCCAGGATGCGTCATGCGGCAGGGAGGCATGCCCTGTTTCTCTTTCGCTAGCTTTTCCTTTCTATTGCAACTCCTCTCATGTACTGTTGCCTCCCATGCTATAAAGCAGAATTACCTCAGGGGTCCTATGGCCCTGACCCTACCTACGTCTGCACAAAGCACAAGTGTG
Organism: Ateles fusciceps; assembly: GCA_036589455.1. Taxonomy (NCBI): domain Eukaryota; kingdom Metazoa; phylum Chordata; class Mammalia; order Primates; family Atelidae; genus Ateles; species Ateles fusciceps. The sequence goes on from JAZHEH010001979.1 coordinate 10,349,995, forward strand.
CTTTGCTATCTGTGAGAACAGACCTTGTTTGCTTCACTACTTTCTTTGAAATGAGTGAACGAGTTATAATATCTAAAGTTACCCAATTTCAAGCAAGAGGAAGAATCTGGCTTGGTACCACAGATGTTCTGAGAATTGGGACAATAAAAAGTACCTGAGGCATGCCTTGTTCTACTCCGATCACACTCTCTTCAAAGGAAGAGGCTCGGCCACAGCTCTGACTATAACCCCTCTCTCCCTCCAAACGCAGCTGAGGATTGGGTGGTGGAGCACCTGCTCCCATGCTCTGTGGCCTGGCTGAGAGAGAAGTTACCTTAATTACATTATTATTCTTCCTGGATAGGCTGTAGGTTGTGTAGAGTAACAAAAAGGACTGAGAAGTGACTTCCCGTTCAGCTTCTTCCAAGGCCATTTTTGATGGGAAGGTCAAGTTCACTCACATTTGGCTATTTGTTGACCAATCTAATGCATTCACCCTTGGTGGTCCTCAGTCATGCTCCTTTACCTTCGCAGAGCATTCTAGACTGCTCTTCCTCTTACCTTTTTGTGAAACCCACAACCCCTAGTCCCTCCCCTTCACTGGCGTCTCTTATGCCCTCTACCAATTCCTGACCTGGCATGGGTCCGTCTCCAATCCTGGTGGAACCCTGTGGGAAGTAAGTCGAGTCTAACTTCTGTCTCCCTGTTTAGAATTTACTGGGAGTACTGTAAATAAAGCATTGTTGTCATAATTGTTTCTGATTAGCATTTTTGCACCTAATAAAGTCTCAGAGAGATTGAGTTTACTGGATCTAGGGGAGGGGCACCTTCCACATGACTTGCCCGGCAATTAAAGCCGCTTGTTAGTCCAAGGCCTGGGATGGCCGAGGACAGCTGGAGAGCTCTTCGTTGCAAGCAGCTCTGGTTAACATCAACCAGGAAAGCTCTTTGTAAACACATGAATAATTGATCGTCCAGCGCTCACATAGCTACCGCGGATCTGAGCCCGTATGACTCATTTGCGAGCCATTCCTGTCGTCTGGATGCCATAACATTGGAGGAATGATGATGGTTTCTTGGAGGTTCTTCTGTGGCCAGAGTTGTCAAGACCAAGGCTGTAATGGTTTGTTATGATGACCTTTGTTATTCCATTAGGCTCAATTGCTTTAAAAAATGATGTGTGCATACTTTAGGAACGTTTTTACCCTTTATGTTGACCTGACATCATAGTTTATATTACAAAATGTATTAATGACAGAGGAGTGTTTTCATGTCCCAAGGACAAATTTTAACAACCATAATCTGCCCTTAGTCATCATAAATATAAATGTATTGGTCAAACAGATCTCGTTAATGTGGCCAAGATAAATGCAAGTCTATATTTTAAGGCAGTTGAAATCCTAGAGAATATATTTAGAGCTTTTTGTGGGGCTAAGAGATCTTGTATATGTGCTATCAAAAGGCTGAGAAAATTAACATGCTCCCCCCTCTGATTTTGCGTTGGACAGATATAAACATCTTGGGGATGTCGAGTACGATTATTCACATAGTTTCTGGACACCATTAATGCCTGATGGGGTGAATCTTAGTTCTTAAAGCCATATTCTTCTCATTACACTCACAGGGCTTTTGAAAAGAGAAACAAAATAAAGATTTCAAGTCTTAGCAATGTGCTGCCCAGCCAACATTTTTCTGAGTTATACTATGTCTTAAATTTCTAATTATATCATTCTCCCCCGTTCCCCAATAGCTTGCTTCCTGTGGGACAAGCCCCTTTCCGCAGATGTATGTTTGACATTTTGCATCATTCCAGTTGGCAAGCCACATGTTGTCAAACAGTGTTCTGGGCATGATCTGAAGGACAGGATGAATGCTTTGTTTTCTCTTTGTTATGCCACACTCACAAGTTTTGGTCATTCTTCATGGTGTCCACATTTTAAGCTTCTTAGGGAGAAAGAAATAAATCCTTAAGAAACACTTTATAATAGTGTTTTTATTTTGAGCCATGAAAATGCATTTAAAGTGGTAATGTCTCAAATGCTACTGTCAGAGCAGACTGTTTACAGAAATGAGTTTATTTCCCCCAGATATGGGGAAAAAAAAAAAAGAAAACCACATAGTGCCATAATTAGCCTCTCCAAAGATTACGGTCACCCGGCAATAAATGAAGAACCTTCAGTTAAAACCATTTACTCTTTTTCCCTTTGAAGAATCTTCTAAAGCAATTTTCTCTTCTGAATCTGCTGTCGTTTTTGGCAACACCAAGTATTGGGCTTTAGGAATGAGTTTTGCCTGGATAAATTATCTGGGACTGGGGGACTAGATTATTTTCTAAATTCGTGCCATGATCATCTGCTGTGTTGGTTGAACTTCTTGAGCAATTTAAAAAGTGAGTACATACACCCATGTTCATAGCAGCATTATTTACAATAGCAAAAAAAAAAAAGGAAACAGCCCATGTCCACTGACAGATGAATGGATAATCAAAATATAGCCTATACATACAATGGAATATTATTCAGCCTTGAAAAAGAATGAAATTCTGACACATGCTATAACATCGACGAACCTGAGGAAATTATGCTATGTGAAATAAACCAGTCATATAAGGAAATACTGTATGATTCCACTAATATAAGATACTTAGAGCAGTCAAACTCATAGAAACAGAAAGTAGAGTGCTAGTTGCCAGTGGTTGGGGAATGGAGAATGAGGATTTGTTGTTTCATGGGTATAGAGTTTCAGTTTTGCAAGATGGAAAGAGTTCCAGAGATTGTTTGCAAAACAAAGTGAATGTGCTTAATACTCCTGAACTGTACACTTAAAAAAAATGGTTATGGTGGCCAAGGCAAGAGGATCACTTGAGGCCAGGAGTTCAAGACCAGCCTGGGCAACATAGTGAGACCCTGTGTCTACAAAAAATGAAAATATTAGCCAGGCATGGTGGTGCATGCTTTTAGCCCTAGCTGCCTGGAAGGCTGAGGTGGGCACACAGCTTGAGCGAAGGAGTTCAGGGTTACAGTAAGCTATTGATCACACCACTACATTCCTGCCTGGGTGGTAGAGTGAGGTCCTGTCTTTAAAAGAATAAAAAAAGGGGTTATGGTGGTATATTTTATGTTATGTATATTTTACCACAATTTAAAAAAAAATTTAAAAGGTGCAACACTTCAGAGACTTGGGGCTGCATTAGTCCAAACTCTAAAGTCCATTCCTGGAAAGGCATCCTGGGCTACTGCTGCTGAAAGAACACCAACCCCACGCAGCCCATTCAGAACTCTTCTTGCTGACACCAAAAAGAATATGAAATTGCAATTTAATGTTTTTGAACTTGAGAGTTAGATAACTTAAGATTTTAATTTCTCATTTTGCCTTCTTTGGTCCTTAACTTGGAATTTAATTTTGGACTTGAGACTCCTTGGTAACTTGATATTGAGGAGGTTTATGTTCAAATCTAGAGCATATTATTGTCATTTTATTGTCGGGTTACCTTTGTGATATCACTTGATTTTGCTGCATAGCTTCCGATAGGTTATGTTGGTCAGTGTGATGTCTGGATGTAATTTGAGATGGAAAATAGAAAAGGATCTGCGGTTTTTATCTTGACTACAGAAAGGCCTTGAAGAACACAATGTACTGTACTGGCCCATCTCAGAAGCTTATGGGGCAAAAACACACAGTACCCTTCTAGTAAGATGTACATGGAAGTGACTGGAGATGGGGGTAGGAGTTGATTCCCTCTGTGAAGATGCTATCCCTCTTATATATGTATACCTATATATGACTATAGACTTAATGTTCAACATAATGGGCTCAAAGAACAAAAAATTGAGGAATTTGGGGGTAGAGATAACTTAGCTATAATGAATGTGTTATGATCACACTTGTCCCTAATGTGTCCAAATAAAGAGACATCCCTTAGCCCTTAGTCTTGGCCCCTCTATGCCTCCTCACACTCTCCTGCTTGGCAGAGATCCGACTGGTAAATTTAGAAGCAGTGAGTCTGAGCTCTGCTCTTTCTCCTTCTCTTTCTACTTGGGCTCTTGCTGCCTTCAAGGTGCTAGGACCCTGGTCCCTTTGGTCCAAATGGTGATTTTGGCAGAAAAGACCCTTCCCTAGTTGGGAGATGCCTGCAGTTTCCCAGTTCTGCCTAAGGCTGGGGGAGATAAACTCAATATTAGGATTCGGTATTATTGATAAAAGCTAGGCTGGAGGATGTAGTTTAGGAATAAAAGCAGTAGAATTTCTATCAGAAATAAAGCAGATATTTTGATCTCAAAACAGAACAAAATAAAACCAAAACCCACAAACAAAACCCAGCAGAACCATGTTCTAAGTGTACTTTGCATTTTTAAAGTGACATAAAACCCACAGTGCACCTTCATCCACTCTATGCGATTAGGTCTTGCTGATGACCCAGTGAGGTAGGATGGATGTGAAGGTCTTTGGTAAGCTGCTTCTGTATCATCATCACTCTTCTCTTGAATGCATAACGCATGTCACTGAGCTTTGGGGAGGTTAAGTAACTTGTCCACGTTGTAGGTGATGGGCTAGAATTATAACTCAAGCTTGTGCTTTCCAGCAATGCTAAAAAATAAGTGGGCAAGAATGAATTCAAAGAGTGGTAGTACCTTCATCTGGAAACTGGTTTGATCCTACAATCTTGTTTTGAAACAATTGCTTATGACTTAATGAAAGGATATTTAAGACTGGTGTGTGTATTTGAATCACCTGCGAACCATAGATAAAGTAGGTTCCTGTGTCAGATTCTCAGATATCTTGATTTAGTAGTTCTGCAATGGAACCCAGAAATTCTCATTTTTGTAAAAGACTCTAAGCTGTTCTAAACTTTTACTTGAGTTTCTGTAGACCAAGTTTCCATCACCCCTACTCACCCCACATTAATGTTGACATTCTTCTTAGTGGTGTGTAAAGAAATACTGGAGTAACAAATACTGGCTTTCTGAGATAAATGGAACCCATTAGAATACTTCATGGCTAAGCACGGATGTGCTCATTTTGGGTGATGGGGTCACACTGATCCAAACATACCTCCCCCAGCCCTCAGGGACCACAGTCCCACTTTTGGATGCAGCAGAGGACCGTGTATGCCCTGAAAGGGAGCAAAGCTCTGAAGGCACCAAACCTACAATCTGAGCCTCCAGGAAACAGAGTCAATGACCACATCAACAAATCCTGAATTCATCAGCCAAGCAGAGGCAATGTTTGGGACTTAACACTTGTGCACAAATCATGTAACAAATGACCATGTGTGCATGTATGTGTGGGGGGAGTAAATGAGAAAGCATGTTTTGTAAGAAAATTTAATTTCCTTATAAAAATCAGTTAGTGCCTTTTAGTGAATCAACAAATAAGGCGTCCCAAATACAGCATTAGCAATTTTAAAAGCAAGAGAGCCAATGGTAAAATCATTCTTTCTTTTGTTTTCTCTTTCTTTTCTCTCTGTTTCTTTTTCTTTCTTTCTCTTTCTTCTCTTTCTTTCTCTCTTTCTTTCTTTCATTCTTTCATTCTTTCTTTCTTTCTAAAAAAGACAAGGTAAAGATTGTGAATGTTGATGAACATGGCCCTTCTCTAAGAGCTCAGTGGGAGTCTGTGTGCCAATTGGTTTTTCTCTCTTCCTCCCTCCCAGCCAAGCTTCAGAGGAAACTCTTTTCATGTGAAATGGAAGGGATGAATTTCAAGCTCCATTGAGAGCTTTAAAACCTTAAATACTTCTTGAAAATAACCTGCCTCTCACGAATCCTAGGTCCAAAGAATTGTAAAGCTTTCCCTTAAGCTGTGGAATGGCTCCATTACTATGATTACTTAAGTCTCAGAATAGAAGGCTGTAATAAATCTGACAGTATCTGTTCTGGTTTGCGACGACACAAAACTGTATAATATTAAATCAGATGTTGTTATAAATATATGAAGTGGTACATTTTTTTTCCAACTTGGGACATTGTGGCACGAAGCATGACCCCAAAAATATTTTTGCATTCTTGGATATCAGCTCGGGTTTTTGCCAGATTTCCTTCTTTCTGAGCACAGATGGCTAAATAAGATTGCTTCTTTTTAGCCATCTGTGTATTCCCTGTGAATTAGCAGGGCTGAGGAGACATATTCTCATTCCTTTGTGTGCTGTCCTCTATGGGGTGGAACTGGAGACTCAAGAAGAGTGTGTGGGTGTCTGCCTGTGTGTGTGTCTGTGTGTGTGTGGGTGGAGGAATGAATGGCGTCCTAGCACCCTGGAATGTTCGGGTTGGAAGGTCTATTAGATACAAACTAGCTAACCAACATCCTCATTACCCAGATCATTTTGAAACTTAGGTGCAAATGTATGTGAGAGAAAATGCTGGAAAGATCTGGAGGTTGGAAGGGGTTTTGAAAGGGCAGTGTATTTATCCCTTGCCTTCACTCCTCTTCCCACCTAAGTCCTCAACAAAAGGGACATTTCCCCCTCCTTTTAAAGACTTCCTGAGAAAGGGAGTCTTCGTGGACTCCCCAATAAACACCAAGCAGCACAAGGGAGGGGGCTCCGGTGGTGACAGAGTTGGGACACTTGGGCGCATGGTTGCAGAGGTGCAAAGGTGTGACCATTCTAGGTGGATCTTCCACAAGGCCCTGGTGGAAGGGACCAACTGCATCTCCTAAAACTGCCAGGGCAGCTTCCCATGATGCTGAGCTGAGTCCAGGTTTCTAGATTTGCCTGGTGCAAGCTCCTGGTATGCTAGAGAATTGCTGATGAAACAGAAGGGTTGTCAGGCCATGGGACAAACTTGCCGCTGTCCCCCAGGGGTCACCCTGCCTGGCCTTGTGTGCTGACAGTCATGACCCTTTGGATGTCTGGATGTTTGTCTCTGGATAAGTGGCTGTGTGGCAATTTAGTTTTCCACCTTAACTTCTATTTGCTGTACCATGAGCAAAGAACCACAAAGAAGTCCTAACGCACCTAGTGCTGAAAAGTGATCATCCTTGCCCTTGTTCGTAGCTTCCAATTATATTTTTTATAATTAAGGAAGTAAATTTATATTAAATTTCTTTTCTGAGACAAGGTCTCACTCTGTCACCCAGGCTGGAGTGCTGTGGTGTGACCTCAGCTCACTGCAACCTCCGCCTCCCAGGGCTCAAGCCATCCTCCCACCTCAGCCTCCTGAGTAGCTGGGACCCAGCCCTGCCTGGCTAAATTTTGTAGTTTTTGTAGAGCTGAGGTTTTGTTATGTTGCCCAGGCTGTTCTTGAACTCCTGGGCTCAAGTGATCCACCTGCCTTGGTCTCCCAAAGTGCTGTGGGATTACAGTTGTGAACCACTGCGCCCAGCCTATATTAAAATTGATATTAATTTTTCAATTAAAACTTTTGTTAATTAAAATTGATAAAATTTATATTAAAACTGTAGCCTACAGTCTTTACATATGTAAGAATCACCTTTTAAAAATGTGATTTAGGATATTGATAGAATCTTATAAATTAGTTAGAACTGCAATGTCTGACATGATAACCACTAACCATGTGTGGTTGTCGAGTGCTTGACACATGGTCAGTACAAATTAAGATGTGCTATGTATGTAAAATACACACCCAATTTCAAAGACTCAGTACAAGTGAAAATGTAAGCTATCTTAGTAATCATTTTTTAAAATAATTATTACATGTGAAATAATAGTTTGTATAATATTGGGTTAAAGAAAGCGTTAGAATTAATTTCATCTGTCTCTTTTCACCTCTTAATGTGGTTACTAAAAAATTTTAAATTACATATGTGAGTGTCGTGTAAAGAAGAGAAGGTCAGACGGGTGTGGAGGCCTGTAATCCCAGCACATTGGGAGGCCGAGGCGGGTGGATCACCTGAGGTCAGGAGTTCAAGACCAGCCTGGCCAACATGGTGAAACCCCGTCTCAACTAAAAATACAAAAAAATTAGGTAGGCGTGGTAGCAGGCACCTGTAATCCCAGCTACATCAGGAGGCTGAGGCAGGAAATTTGCTTGAACCCAGGAGGTGGAGGTTGCAGTGAGCTGAGATCGTGCCATTGCACTCCAGCCTGGGTGACAAGAGCAAAACTCTGTCTAAAAAAGAAGAGAAGGTTAGCATTCCCCTTGACAAGGATAGAAGAGGCCTGTTTAACACTCATATAACTTGGGCATTGCCCCTGCTTTTGGTTTTGAGGATGGGAAAATGATTGTGTAGTTGGTACTGGGTTTCCTTTTGTGATGATTAAAATGTTCTGGAACTAGATAGTGGTGTCAGTTACACAATGTTGTGAAGGTACTACATGCCATGAATAGCAAATTTTATGTTATATGTCTTTTACTGAAGTAAAACCTTACATATGTCTCACATTATATTTCTATTGTGCAATGGGTGTTTGAAGTAAAGAGGTAGAGGGTGTGGTTTTGCTTACAATAGTGCCTCTAGACTGGGGGAAGAAATGGAAAGAGACAATGATGGGAGGAAGACTGCAGGAAGGGGTTGGAATTCTTTTCCTTCTCCCTTTGGTAAAAATATGAGCATACATTTAAGTTTCCTGCCTTCTTTGCAGGCTGTCCCTGGGGGCCCCGACCTCTTGCAGCTCCTGCCTCTTGACAATGCCTTCATCTTGTTGATCTCATCTCACTTTCCTCCACACTTGGCCAGCTGCCCACCGCTGTGTTTCTCTCTGAGATAATCCTGTCTCTATGATTCCTCCGGTTTATGTGGTGTTAAGGGTTAGGGATCTTGACAGTTACAAGTAACACAGAACACCCCAGGACAGGCTCTACAAGCCTCCCCAACTTCAGGCATTGTTGATGAAGAAAAGTAAAGTCTTTTCTTTGCATTTCTGGAATCAGCTTCTGAAAAGTGACCCCCAGGAGGCAAACCTGATGTGTGGTGCTGGAAGTCGGGACAGTGGTTACACTGGGTGGGGAAGGAGGTGGGCAGTGATGAGGCCGAGGTGCAGACAAGGACTTCTGGCTGTGGGAAATGCTCTGTTATTGATCTGGTGCAGATGACACGTGTTTGTCCACTTTGTGAAAATGTGTTGAGCTCTGACTTGTGTACTTGTCTGAATGTGCATTACACATCAGCAGGAAGTTAAAAAACAAAGAACACATCACCCTGTAAGGCACATAATTTTTTGAGTGAAAAGGCTAGCAGCCTGGGGTGAGTGAATGTGGTGGGGTGGGGACATTTTCTGTGAGAATGGCCATCAAGGGTCCCATTCCTGTGGGGACCTGGATTGACAATGTCCGTACAAGTCCTGGTGAGGTGGGTTTTGGAGGTCAGTCCCACAATCTGATCCTCAGACTAGAGATTTGTGAGTGGTGACCCGCCTCGGAAAATTCACCTCAGCACCTCTTACGTCTCTTGGCTGTCCATGTGGGGCTCCCGTACACATACAAAGCAGAACAGACCAGATTTTTACATTTATCTTTTACTTTTGTTTAGAGGCAGGGTCCTGCTCTGTTGCCCAGGACCCTGCTGCAGTGCAGTGGTGCAATCACAGCTCACTGTAGCCTTGAACTGCTGGGCTCAAGCAATCCTCCCACCTCAGCCTCCCAAGTAGCTGGGACTACTGGGGCACATAGCCATGCTTGGCTAAATTTAAAAAAATTTTTGTAGAGATGGAGTCTCCCTGTGTTGGCCAGGCTGGTCTCAAACTTGTGGCCTCAAGCAATTCTCCCATCTCGGCCTCCCAAAGTGCTGAGATTACAGGGGTTGAGCCATCATGCCTTGCCTTTTTAAAGAAATGTGAATTCTTAATCCAAAGTGTTGAGGATGTGAGAGTGAGGGGTTGCACATCCAGAAGCTTGCTTAGTTGTTGGGTGTAGGTAAGACACTTAAAGAGAGTCACATTCTTGGGAGAAATTAGGATTCTTCCCTTGCTGTCAGAAGACACCGCAAGAAGCAGAGGGTTGGCTCTGAACAGAGGGACAAGCCAACCAGGCCCTGCTGTTATCACCTACGGAAATCCTGTGTGGCGGTAAATACCATCCTCAGCAAAGCCTGGAGAAGAGATTACAGGGAGCACTGAGGGGCTGGGGATGCTCATGTGGAGGTTATTGGCCAGATAGTAGCCAGGAAACCAGAGACTAGGGGGAGTTCAGTTGAAGGAGCATAGGCGGAAATGGGAGAGAAAAATAAATAAATGAGATAAGCAACTTCATTTGCTTCCTCCCTTATTACTCTTTTGTTTTGTGTCTAGGACTCTTGTCTCCCCTGAGGCTGATCTCTTCTGGGGACAACAGCCCTAGGCTGATTTTGAAAAGCAGGCCCGACTTCTACATCCTTGTCCTGTACTCATCCCCACCTGGTGTAATTCACCTTAATGCAGTGAACTTCCACATGGCTGCTGGGCAGGCTTCCCAAAGCCAGCCCCTGTGCAGGTTTCCGTAAATTCAGACCCCTGTCCTTGCCTTTCCAAGTGCAAAGTGCACAAGGCTACATGCCCAGCTGCCCCTCACCCCCATACACACCCTGGAGAGACCAAATGTTTGGGGTCACTGTTGGGTAGCTGGGTCAAGAGAACTTAATAACAATGTTGTTGGCATGTAGAGAGCTTTTCTTTTTCTTGGATCCCAACTGGAAATTATCAGATTGGCCCCATGTTGACATGCCAGTGTCCAGGCCTGCCTGTCTGCTGGAGGGCAACGCTCCAGGTTCCAACATCAACGTCAACCAGTTTTTTGAGAAAACTTTGGACCTCATGAGTTGGGCAAGAGGGGCCTGGCAGGTGGAAGGAGAGCAGCCTGTCCACGCCTCAGCTCTGACTCCACTGGCTCTGTGACTATGCAGGTTTCCTAACTTTTGGAGACCTCTGTTTGGATATCCATAAAATAGGTATGATGGTGCTAATACCTACCTGTCATGTTATGAAGATCTAATAGCATAATACGTAAAAGCACTTTGCATATGTTTGCAAAGTGCCTACATGTTAGTTATTTGGGGGGAGGCTATTAGCCCGTGTGCTATGAGGGGTGTGCAAAGTAAGTTGTTGCCAATATTTAAAAGAAATCCAGTTTGCAAATGGTTTACTTTTACTTAAGAGAATCTTTCCAGAAGAATTAAAATCAATTAACCCCCTCCACTGGCCAAGAGCTTATGCTATAATTGTCCAAGACAGAAATAGCTCAACAGAAAACAAAGTCATGTAATTCTGAGCACCTGTTCTTGGGATGTCACCTTAGGGCTTCCATATCTGAAATCATTTTGTTCTCAGTCCACCTGTGTGGCATTTCTGGCCTGCTCAGCCATGCAGCCAGAATAGTGAGGGGAATGACCCAAGGGACTCACTTCTTCCAAGCAGTCAATGCCTTTGGAAGTTAGGTCGAGATTGCTTGTTTAAACCTAGGGCAATAAATCCTCTCTCTGCCAGACCTGACTCTTCAGGCATAGTCCTTTGAAGATGTGACTTGCCAGGTAGTACTGAGAGGGAAAATAACCCAGAAATAGCCTTGTTAAAAACTTCCTTTCTGCTTAGCTGCCCTCTGAACAGTCACCATAAAAATCGTGAGGTGCTGGAGGCGGGGGATAACCTCATAAAGCCCTTTGCTAAATACTTAGTGAGCCGGTACAGTGGGCCAGGCATTGTGCTCGTCGTGAACAAAACCCAGGCAGACACCACTGTCATGAATGGCACTTATCATGTAATATGGAAGCCTGGTATAAGCAACCAATTACACAAGTGACAAATGTTTTGAGTGCTGTGAAGCAGAAGTGCAGGTTGCCCAGGGAACATTTCGGCAGAGCTTCAGCTCAGAGAAGGAAGGGCGTGGTGGTGCTTAGGGTCAGAGTGTGGCAAGCATTCCAAGCACAAGGAATAGCACATGCACATGCTATATTAGTCAGGGTTCTCTAGAGGGACAGGACTAATAGGATAGATGCATAAATGAGGGGGAGCTTATTAAGGACTATTGACTGACACGATCACAAGGTGAAGTCCCACAATAGGCTGTCTGCAAGCTGAAGAGCAGGGAAGCCAGTTTGAGTCCCCAAACCTTAAAAGTAGGGAAGCTGACAGGGCAGCCTTCTGAAGGCCCCGGAGCCCCTGGCAAACCACTGGTGTAAATTCAAGTGTCCAAAAGATGAAGAACTTGGAGTCTGATCTTCGGGGGCAGGAGCATCCAGCATGAGAGAAAATGAATGTCGGAAGACACCAAGTCTACTCCTTCCACATTCTTCCTCCTGTTTTATTCTAGCTGCAATGGCAGCTGATTAGATGGTGCCCACTCCGGATTGAGGGTGGGTCTGCCTCTCCCAGGCCACTGACTCAAATGTTAATCTTCTTTGGCAACACCCTCACAGAGACACCCAGGAACAATACTTTGCATCCTTCAATCTAACCAAGTTGACACCTAATATTAACTGTCACGCATGCTCTCCATGGGAAGGAGCATGATGCCTTATATAGTCTACTACCCCCAGCCCAATCTTACTCCCTCATCCCCAACACCTTCTTCCCTTGGGACTCTAGAGTTTCTTGACTAGACACATAAGCACAATTATAAAGCCATCCCAATTTATACGTTTTCTGGTTATGCTTGCCTATTTACAAGCTTTGCTTGTGAAAACTTGCCTATTCTTTTTTGCTGCCCCTTCTCTGCCCTAAAAGAGCAACCCTAAGGAAACACTCCCAGAGTTTATTATAGTTATTAGGACTTAGAAAGATTCGAAGACTAGAATTTAATGGGGGATTTCGTAACATTCCTTGGGGACTTGAAGGACCTTTTTTTTCCCACCAGCCACAGAAGTTAGATTGTAAAAACATTTCTTTCTTAAAAGAAGAAGTCTTCTGAGTTCAAATTTCTAGTTATTCTAGAAGCAGAACACTTGTTCCATCTTTCCATGTTGCCTCCCCACACCTACCTCTTCTCTCTCATTCCCTTTATCTTTATTTCTGTGGTGTAGTAATAAGCAAAACAGAGAAGCAATTGGTTTTTGTCTTGGATCTTGACCTTGCTGTGTGGCCTTGGCCAAGTCACTTCCCCTCTCTCAGCCTCAGTTTCTTCAAGTATAAAATGAGGGTCTGGAGGGATCACAGGGTTCAGGCTTCCTTGCGGATCCCTATGGGTGAACCTCAACAAACAGCCTATTCAGTTAGCAGCTTCAAGTCATGTATGAAAAGCCAGAGTTGATTGAAAGTATCCCTTCTCAGGAGAGAGACTAGAGGAAAAGCTTCCTCATGGGCAGAGATAACCTTGGCAGGAGCCAATTCAGGCACCAGCAAAGGATCTCTTCTCCTGCAGGCCAGCCTCCCTCTCTTCAGCTTGGCTCAATCATGCATTCATTGACACTGCACTTCTACAAGTCCTTCAAACTCCAGGAATTCTCTCCTAATTTTCCTAGGTAGGCTTGCTGTTCCCTACGTGGGTTTCCTGTGAGTGTCCAGACCAATAATCAAATGCCTCCAGGACCCATAAGACAAATAAGAAGAGTTTTCTCATTATGACAGGTAGGACCACGGACAACTCAGGGCTCTTGCTTGATTGAAGGGGATCTTTGTTGGTCAGCATTCTTCAGAGAAATGGAACACATTAGATAGATGTATAAGGAGATTACGGGAGTTGGCTCATGCAATTATGGGGGCCTAGAAGAGCCACCATCTGCTGTCTGTAAGCTGGAGAAACAGGAAAACCAGTGAAGTAATTAAGTCTGAATCCAAAGGCATAATAATCAGGAGAACTGATGGTGTAAGTTCCCTGATGTCTAAGGGAAGATGTCCCAGCTCTAGAAGACAGAATTTACCCTTCCTCTGCCTTTTGGTTTTATCTGAGCCCTCAATGGGCTGAATGATGCCTATCCACATTGTGAGGATGGATCTTCTTTTCTCAGTCTAGTGATTCACACCTGTTCCAGAAACACCCCACAGATACACCCAGAGATGTTGTCCCAGCTGTCTGGGCCCCCTTAGTCCAGTCAAATCCACACATGAAATTAATCATCACAGGATCTAAGTTCTACTTAGCTCCAACCAGTTGGAGTCATTCTGGAGTAAGTGCAAAGTATTTCCAGATATTTCTGATCTTATAAGAGAAGCTGGAAATTAGCATTTTTAAGTAAAGATGGCTCAATTAAAAAAAAAAAAAACACGACATGGGCAAAAGGCAGTGGATCACTGGATCAGATTTAGGCCTGTGGCTGCCAGTTTGCTACCTGGGGGTGTAAAAAGTCCTGGGTCCTTCCCCATTCTATACTGTATTTACAAAATCTGTAATGCTTAGCTATGCATTCATTCACTTAACAATTATTTGTCAACTACCATGAGCTGGTATTATGTAGGATGCTGGGGAGTACAGGTAACTATGACGCAACACGTGTGTAAATGAGAATGACAGTGCGATATAAGCAGTGTCTCCTGGGCCAGGTGTCTCTTTGTGCCTCCACAGCACCTGTGCATACTTCCATTATGGCCTGTAGCATGCTGGCAAGAAATTGATTCATTGGGCTGTGTCTTTCGGCTGCCTGAAGAATGAAAATCATATACTTTTGGTCTATATGCCTAGCATTGTACACAACTTGACACATCATAGCAGCTCTAAGGAAGCATGTAGGCTGACAATTGAGTGAACAACCCACTGACTGTGTGTTGCTCAGGGTTGGGAAAGCAAGGACAGGGGAGGTCTCTGTGCCCCATCTCTAGCTTTTCTTCAACTCTGGCTTTATAAACCTGTGCATCAAAAAATTAAAGTAAGGCTCATTGTTTCAAATGAGGCTACTTTATTTCTACCCACTAACTTCCCCCACCACCAAGAAAAGGTTAATTTAAAGAAGCAAACTGTAGAAATAAATAGGAATAAAAGCATTACCTCTGAAAGCCAAGACCATTCATTCATTTAAAAAAAAAAAAATCGAAGGCTGGGCGTGGTAGCTCATTCCCATAATCCCCTTTGGGAAGCCGAGGTGGGTGGATCACCTGAGGTCAGGAGTTCGAGACCAGCCTGGCCAACATGATGAAACCCTGTCTCTACTAAATATACAAAAAAATTAGCCAGGCGTGGTAGCGGGTGTCTGTAATCCCAGTTACTCAGGAGGCTGAGGCAGGAGAATTGCTTGAAGTCAGGAGGCAGAGGTTGCAGTGAGCTGAGATCACACCACTGCACTCCAGGCTGGGCAACAGGAGCAAAACTCTATCTCAAAAAAAAAAGAAAAAAAATCAAGATAAATAACATACTCTCATGTAACAGTTGAAAGTCTTAAAGAATAGATTTTGAAAATCAGTATTAATGTGAAGAAGTCTCAGTGTAATGGAAAATCCACTGGTATAGGAATCAGATCACCTGGCTTCTAGTCCACCTCTGCAACTGTGAGATCGCAAGTAAACTACTGACTCCATCTGGGCCTCAGTTTCCTCCACTGTAAAGTGACAGGTGATTGGAGGATCTCCAGAGTTACTTCTGGCTTTCATACACTGTGCATCCTGGCAACCAGTTACCTATTCTGAGACCACCTGGCCTTGTAGGAAGGAAAACACAAAGAAATATATGAGTAAACATAAGCATGCCTCACTCTGGAACAGTGACCATAACTCTGCTCTCCACAGGACAAAGGAATGAGTGATAGCGCAGTGGAAATCTCATCTACTTCCCTCTTCTTCAGGAACCAAGAGGCTGGTCTAACCATCTTGAAATGCAAATAAAACACAAACAGACCACACTAGAGCCCAGTTCCAGTTTTTAACAGCACTTTGATGCTTGACAGATTTCTCTGGGTTTGTTTTTCAGCCTGACACACTGTGCCTCTCCATTCACTCTGCAGCATTCTCTAACTGGGATGTCAGAAACCCATTAGGAAAAAGAGTGCAGGGTGTGGAGTAAGGGGAGGTTTGGAAGAAAGGCTGGGAAATGCTCCCTCACAGGAGGGGGAAATCTGGCACCATCAATAAGTCTATAAAATTATTTTCTTCTGGGACTAAACACTCACACGATGTACTGTATTTATCACTCAGTGAATCTCATTAATTGTCTTATTCAGAATTTCCACTTCCTATTGTTGACTTCTTTCGACCCATGACCTGTCATATTTCTTATATCTAGTATATTGAATTTCAACTGTTAGCAGTCGTTTATTAAAAACAAAACCACAGAAAACCAGGCAGACGTAACTTGATTAATAACAAGTCAGTGTTTTCCTCTTATACTTCTTTCAGGTCAGGGAAGTTGGAAAATTGCTAATGAGTCTTCTGTACCTTTTTAAGAGATGCCTTAGAGTAATCCCACAATTAGGAGTTTCCTGTATCAGGTAGAAATTAAATGTTTGGAAAGCTTCTACGTTCATAAAAGGTGGTGAACTAGCACACAATATTGGCTTCCTCCCAAGGCCAAATCCTGAAGTGAGAGGAAGCTGCCAGATCCTGAAAACTAAGAGAAAATCTGTAGAGATTTTCGTGGTGAGGGTGGGAACACATGGTAAGGGTGAGAGTGGGAGAAGGCAAAGTGTCACAGACATTTTGGGTGTGATGAGTAATTTTATGTCAGCTTGATTGGACATGGATGCCCTGACATTTGATCAAATGTTATCCTGGGTATGTTTGTGAGCATATTTCTGGATAAGGTTGGCATTTGAATTGGTAGACTGAGTAAAGCAGATTGCCTTCCCTAATATGGGTGGGCCTCATCTAATCAGCTGAAGGCCTGGCTAGAACAAAATGACCGAGTAAGAGGAAAATTCTTCTGCTGGACTGTTTGAGCAGGAACATCGGTCTTTTTCTACCTTTGGATTTGAATGAAAACATTGGTTCTTCCTGGGCTTTGAGCCTGCCAGCTTTCAGACTGGAACTTATGCCATCAGCTCTCCTGGTTCTCAGGTCTTTGGACTCAGACTGGAATGACACTTTGGATCTCCTGGGTCTTCAATTGCTGACTGCTGACCTTGGGACTTCTTGGCCAGTCTCCATAATCCTGTGAGCCAATTAGTCTCCTGTTGGTTTTGTTTCTTTGGAGAACCTTGACCAACACACTAGGGATGTGCCTGAAAAATGCTTGCCAGTTGGTTTCTTTCTTTCCTTCATATTTATTTGGGTGGATCACTGCCCACCACATGAACCCTATAGGACAGGAAAATAGTTGTGCTTCTCAAAGGCAACAGAATAAGGTTCTAGACCCTGACTAGGATAGTAGATAGAGGCTTGCCGGACAGGCCACTCTGAGTATTCCAAAACCTTTTAACACTCCATTTTACCTCCTCTACTGGTTACTTACCTCTTTGCATGCTTTTTTTTGCAGTTGTTCTAGGGATTACATATACACCCCTAACTTATCATTTAGAGCTAATATTGCATGAAATAGAAGAGCAATATGAACTATAAGAGCAATGTCCTGCTGATGCTTTGGGCTTAGAGATTACCGCAGAGAAAGACAGCCGCTGAAAAGAGCAGTGCCTGAATGGAGGTTCTGGGCACTACTACGTAGGTAGGAATTACAGCAGAATGCAACACCACCCTGAAGTGCCTAGAGGCATGCTCCTCTCCCAACTCACTTGGAGTCTATGCAATCTAAGTGTTTGACTCTCCTCCAAGGTATGCACTAGCAGTAAAGGTAGCTCATAAGATTTCAGAAGGGGAAAAAAAAAAAGAATTCTGAGGAACACAAACATCATGAAAGAAAGGCCAAAAATGGAACAACATATACCAGAGGAAGCAGAGTTAATGGTCTGGGAAGAACAGGAATATAAATAAATGTAATAAATATCGTCAAAGTTCTAATAAAGGATGTTGGAAACATGAAGCAGATATAAATTACGAATATGAGCCAAATGGAAATACAGGATAGGAGAAATATAATAGTTGAAATAAAGAGCTCAGTGGGCTGAAAGTATTTTTTCTTCCTTTCATTTCTTTAAAGTATGTGAATGTTTAAAGCAAAAATTAGAGTACTCTATTTGGGGTTTATAATGTATTGAGATATAATATGTATGTAACAATAGCACAAAGGCTGCGAGTGGACAAATGGAATTATACTGTTGTAATGCTCTTATATTTCATCCAATATTAGCTCTTAGTGATAAGCTAAGGATGCATATGCAATCCCTAAAACAACTTATAAAAAAAAATGCAAAGAGGTAAAGCTAAGTAGCCAGTACAGAAGGCAAAATGAAATACTAAAAAATATTCAGTCAATCGGGTGCAGTGGCTCATGCCTATAATCCCAACACTTCGGGAGGCCATATAAAACCCAGGTTTCTAGTTTCTGAAACTGGAAAAAGAAGAGCAGTTAAACCCAGAGTAAATATAAAGAGAAAAATGCTAAGTATAGAGAAGAAATCAATCACATAGAAAACAGAAAAATAATAGAGGCAATTAACAAAATCAAAAATTGGTTATTTTGAAAGATGAATGAAGTAAAACATATGTCCACAAAAGACTTTACAAGAATGTTTATAGCAACTTTATTCATAATAGACAATGACTGGAAACAAATGTCTATGAATAGAAGAATAGATAGATCAATGTGGTATAGTCACACAATGGTGTACTATTGAACAATACAAAGGAAAGAACTGTTAGCACACAATGACATGGATCAATCTGAGACACGCTGAGCAAGACAGGCAGAACAAAAAGGAGTAGACACTTTACGATCCCATTTATACGAGGCCGAGAACAGGCAAACAGACATAAACCTATGGTGAAAAAAATAAAATAAGAGAAATGGCTGCTAGTGGTGGGAAGGTGGTTGACAAAAGAACTTTCTGGGATCATGGAACTGTTTTATAACTTGTTAGCTGTGTAGTTGGATGGGTGAATTCATTTACCACTACTCATCAAACTGCACACTTAAGATCTGTGCGTTTCACTTCTGAAAACTGTATATGAAAAAGAACTGTAAGCAAACATTAAACTTAGTTATGAAGTTTGCTTATAGAAGTAGTAATGGTTAGCAAAAGAGTAAAAATATTGAGGATAATGGGAGCCAGATTTCCCATTGTTGGAGTTACAAATACAGCAAGGAGGAAGAGTAGAATGTACCCTGTGTTGCTGAATTGAGATTAGAGGTATCAGTCTGAACATCCTTATGATAAAATACATGATATATTATATATATTTCCTAGCCACTGTCCTCTGAGAAGACCTAAAAGCCATGACACATCGACGGCAATGATTCTATCTGATGCCCAGATCTTGGTTTCTAAATACCACCTTCCATTAAAAGAAATCAAGTTCTTTGGAGGAAAGGCTGATTCCAGGGGAGCTTAGAACATCTTGTTTCTGCCAGAAAGTCAGGAAGTGCTCATTCAGTAATGAGGGTATGTTACAACCATATTGGAGCTAGTCTGAAGTGACTGCCACTGGCCAAATCTATTATAATTTTATAATTGAATAGTAATACATTAAACTCATTCAGCAAAATGAAAATCCATCAATTCATATTGGTTTTATTAGTCGATGAATAAATAAATATGGGTAAAGAACAAGCTCTTCCTTACAACAGAAGGAATGATGGAGTTAGAAAATAATCAATGGGGGCTAAAACTAAAAGGTAAAAATTTAGGGAAGAAAAGAATATTTGCATTGTCTCAAAGGATCTCGCAAAATATTACTTATTAGTTACAAAGGCGAAAATACTACCCTTATGGTGGAGAAATACGGCAATTGTCACCTTACATCAAGAAACTTTAGACAAACCCAAATTGAAAAATATTCTACAAAATAACTGATCTGTCCTCTTCAGAAGAGTTAAGGTTGAGAAAAAGGCTGAGAAACGGTTCCAAATTAAAGGAGGTTAAAGAGATAAGCCAACACTGTACAGTGTATGATCCTGGACTGGATACTGGTTTGGGAGAGCAGAATAGCTCTGTGCCCAGTGCTGGGACAAATGGTACCATTTGAATACGCAATGTAGATTACATAACAGTATCATATTATGTCAGTGTTAAGTATCCTGATTTTGATAATGGAACTGTGATATATAAAATAATGTTTGTGTTTCTAAGGAAATAAAATTGAAATATTTAGGAATAAATGGGCTGAAATCTCCAGCTTACTCTGATTAAAAATGCATACATATAAATAGATATAAATAGAAAATAATGAAGCAAATGGGGCAAAATATTAAATGATTAATAAATCTGGGTAAAAAGTATATGGGCATTTCTTGCACTATTCTTTCAACTTTTCTTTAAATTTGAAATTGTATCAGAATTATAAGTTACCAACAAAATCCACGGGGAAAGGATTGTTTAGTAGAGGCAATTGAAATAGGGAGGAGTTGGCCTGGTACAGTGGCTCACGCCTGTAATCCCAGCACTTTGGGAAGCTGAGGTGGGCGGATCATGAGGTCAGAAGTTCGAGACCAGCCTGGCCAACATGGTGAAACCCCGTCTCTGCTAAAAAACCAAAAATTAGCCAGGCCTGGTGGTGCATGCCTGTAATCCCAGCTACTTGGGAGGCTGAAGCAGGAGAATCACTTGAAGCCAGGAGGCAGAGGTTGCAGTGAGCTGAGATCGCGCCATTTCACTCCAGTCTGGGCAACAAGAGCCAAACTCCATCTCAAAAAAAAAAAAAAAAAAAAAAAAAGAAATAGTGAGGAGTTAAAGGCAACCATAAGTCTCTTTCCAAGGAACAGGTAGTTAAAAGATGTCAAAAACAAATAATGGAATACAATGCAGGAGTCATAATTTTTAAATTATCTATCTATCAGTCAGTCATCTGTCTTATTTATCAATCAATCTATCTATAAAAGACAACATGACTGAATCTCAAAAATATCTTTTTGCATGAAAAAGTAACGAATAGAATGAGATACACGGATAAATACTATTTGTGTAAATTAAACGCATATATGCAATAATATGATATTTACAGATATGCACCTAACTAAGAACATAAATTAGATACCCAGGAGTCGGTGCATATGGGATAGAAATGAAAGAGTCAGGCTGGAAGAATAAAAGGAGAAAATAATAAGGTAAAGTAACATAAGAAAGGAACCTTGCCAGGGATGATGATGATATGACATGGACTAAAAAATATGATTAAATACTTGCCACTGGTGTCCCAAAAACAGGAGTTGATGAAAGAAAGGAAACATAATGTGGAGTCCCTTTCAAGATGCCCCTTAGACTCAGGTTTTTATTTGATCCATTCATAAAACACAAACATGCCTGTGCACTAGGCACCTTGCTAGATGCTGGGAAAATTGTTTGAACAAAATAGGAGCTAGGAACATCCTCTGGCTTCACCTTATAGCCCAGGAAACTAACCCCAGTGAGTGAGTGTTAGTATGTCATTGGAGAAGGCCGAGGATGGTATTTGAGATGAGGAAAGTCCAGAATAACTACTTTTTGCTGAGTTTGCACAATATTAATTCTGCTTCTATGAACGAATCACAGGAAGCCACTTTACCATTTCCCTTCAATTTATGCCTCCTTGCCGTTTGGAGAATTTCCTTCAATTCTTGTTCTCTGTAATGTATTGGCAATTTTGTTTTGACTAACTTGATCTGTTAAACTAGCCCTATGTACTGTTAAGAGTAATCCTCATAGTTGTAAAGTCTGTCCATACCATTCACTGGTCCCTTGTTACTGTCCTTTTCTGTAGTACCTGGTGCATATGTCAGGCCCTTCCTACAAAAAAAGTTTGCTCTTTCTGCTCCCCCTCAGGCCTATCATAATACTTTGCATTTGTTACACTCTCAGTTATATCATGTTAAGATTTGTAAAAATGCTTATTTTTTTTTCTTCTAGAGTACAATCAGTGCTATTGTACTCTAGAAGAAAAAAAATTGTTAAGCATTTTTACAAATCTTAACATGAATTACTATATGTTTTCTTCAGTCATCAGCAGGTCAGGATCCAACTAATGAGAAATATATTTTCCCACAGACGGTCTAGGACGCAAACCACATTGTTCGTACTTTTGGAAAACATAAAGAAACAATAAAAATAAGATACTGTGAGAGCTTTGAAGTGCACGGGGCACAATGGCAGGTTCCTTTGTTGAGCAGCGGATTTTCCTAATGCCACTCAGCTAGATTCTTATCAAACATTTCTGAGCAGGAG
Source organism: Ateles fusciceps (assembly GCA_036589455.1). Taxonomy (NCBI): domain Eukaryota; kingdom Metazoa; phylum Chordata; class Mammalia; order Primates; family Atelidae; genus Ateles; species Ateles fusciceps. Next base: position 10,371,946 of record JAZHEH010001979.1, read on the forward strand.
ACAATGAAAATGACCCAGCATGAGTAAAAGAACAGATGAGAAATGTGCTGTGATAAAGGCTGAAAAGGAGGCAGGCAAGTGCCTGGGTCCTCATTGAAAACAAATAGCCCGAGGTGGGGAGAGAGCCTCCGCTTTATCTTTGGCATTCTTTTTATAGCTCTGATCCGGAATTGTTTTCCCTTGAAAATGAATGGAGTGCCAGGGAGAGCTGCTTGATCTTGTTCTCTGGCCTTTTCATTGCACTGTGCAGCCATTTTAATGAGTTATTTCTCACAGTCGCCCCACTAGGCAGGTCATCATCAATATCCTTGCTTTCCAGGCAGAGCCTAAGTGAGGCAAGGGCTGAGGGGTGATTCAGTAATGGGTCTTAATTATGTGAGGGTCATGTGGCTGAGGATGGGGAGCAGCTGTTTCGGGGAGTCTTTCCTGAGTTCAGAGGAGAAGGTATGAGCAGAGCTGTGGCAGGGGCAATGTTAGAATAAAAGGAGTTCTGGACTAGGAGACTGTTCCCTGCCTTATCATGGAGGTTTCTGAGAACAGGAATCTGGCTTCTGCCTCTTGGTTTGTACCACCAAAGCACCTACTAGATACTACAGATGTACATCTCCCAGAAAATAAATGCTCAGTTGGTCAGTTGATGAATGATATGAACAACTCTTTATGTAGGGATATTTCAACCAAAGCTAGGGACAGATTGATCTGGTCTGACTTGATTTACCAAGAAGAAAAGAGCAAATGATCCTACGAGATCACTGCCATTTCTTGGGGTACATAAGTAGCACCTATCTGTCATTATCTTTGTTTGATTTAATTCAAAATTCAGTCAAGTTAATGCTTTTGATCATCTACTGCATGGAAGTTGATGGACAAGGCTCTGGGTGGATTGTAGAAATAAATCAGTTATGTTTCCAGCCTCATGAAGTGAAAGGTAGAGTGGGAGAGAAAGAAATGCATACAACTCCTTGCAATACAGGTATCTGAGATTACGAGAAGTGCTGTCTTAGAAATCCAGTCAGTTCATGAGACTATGGAAGGGGCAGGGAAGAATTCCAGTTCGGGAATTGGGAGTGAAGGGCTAATAACAACACAAATGAACATTACTGTGTGCCATGCAGCTAAGGGCGTTACTTGAATTATTTTATTTAATACTTACAACTGTACACATAAAGTACGAATGCGATCTTCATTTTATTCATGATCATATGGAAGCAGAGAGCAGTTAAGTAACATACTAGCATGCACCAGAGGCAGAATTGAACTAAGGCTGTCCGATAGCACTTATGCTCAGTTTTAAAGAAAATTTGTGGATTTAGCACAGGTTGTATTCCAGTCTCTAGGTTACGTGTTTCATATAGATTATTTACTTCTATAAATAACTCTAAAAATTATATTATCATCTCCCTTTGACACATCTGAGATTCAAAGAGCTTAAATGACTTGACCAAGTTACATGGCTAATAAATACCAAAAGGCGCTTGCTTCCCTGCCCAGACTGGTGTGGCTTCATACTGTGTCATTTCTATTCTCCACAAGGCTGCCTCAAGTAGAAAATAGCCAGTGCTTCCTCAGGACCTCAGGAATCGCAGGCGGCCAGCCACGTCCAGCTGAAGGCAATTGAGAGATCTCAGGCACAGTCTCTGAAAAGCCTTTAGCCCCCTGTAGGTTCAAGCCCACGGATAAACTGCCATCTGGAGCCCAGAAGCATCAGCAGACTCAGGCAGAGCTTTCAGCCATTCAGAACTGGTCAAGTTGTCCATACAGTGGTTGTATTAGTCATCTATTGCAGTGTAACAAATTACAGCAAGTTTAGTGGTATAAAATAACATATATTACTATCTCATGGTTTCAGCATTCAAGCATCTGGGCATGGCTTAGCTAGGTCCTCTGCTCAGAGTCTCACAGGGCACAGAGTGTTGGCCAGCTGCATTGTCATCTGGAGCTTGGGCTCCACTTCAAAGCTCATATAAGGTGTTGGCACAATTCAGTTGCTCCCAATGGTAGGACTGAGGTCCTCAACTCCTAGATGCTGCCTCAGTCCAGAGGCAGTTGACAACATGGCTGTTTGCTTTTTAAAAGCCTGCAGGAGAGCATCTGTTATGGACTGAATGTTTGTGTTCTCCCCCCAAATCTGTATGTTGAGATCCTAACCTCCAATATAATTGTATTAGGAGATGGGGCCTTTGAGAGGTTATTAGGCCATGAGGATGGAGCCCTCATTAACAGGATTAGTGCCTCTATAAAGGGACTCCAGAGAGCTCTTTAGTTCTCTTTCTGCCATTTGAGAAGGCAGCTGTCTACAAAACAGGAAGAGAGCCCTCACCAGAACTGACTATGCCGGCAGTCTGACTTTGGACTTCCATCCTCTAGAACTGTGAGAAATAAGTTTCTGTTGTTTAAAAGTCACCCTGTCTGTGGTTCTTTGCTATAGCAGCTCCAAGGGATTAAGGCAGTGCCCCTTTCTTGATGAAAAGAGGCGTGCCTCCTTTAAGGACTTTCATTTGATTAAGTCAAACCCTTGCAAGATAACGTCTTTTTTGGTTCACTCATAATCAACAGATTTGGGACCTCAATCACATCTGCAAAATCTCTTCATTTTTGCTATATAAGGTAGACTAAGCACAGGAATGATATCCCACTCTATTCACGAGACTTGCCCACACTTATAGGAAGGGAAAATATACAGCAAGTACTCCATGGAGCAAGAATTTGAGGATCATCTTAGAATTCCACCTGCCATGGGGCAAGAATTTGAGGATCATCTTAGAATTCTGCCTGCCATGTGAAACTCATTCCTAGCGTTGTGGATGCTTTGGTCTCCTTCAGGTTAAAACAGGACCTCGTTATCTAGACAGAGCCAGAGAAGAGTCTACTATATATGAGCCACATGCATTTTGGAATTGCCTGTCTCCATTTCCTCTTGTACAGGGCTCACACACCACCCATCAGTGAGTTTTGGCCATGGGTCAGCGTTTCTGATGAAAGATTTCATGGGAAAAATGTGACATTTATGTCTAAAGTTGATTTGGTAGTTAGCTTTGGTGATTATCTTTTAATTATCTCTGCTTCCCCTCTCCCCCCATTGTTGTTCAGTCAAGACGTGCTTGTGCATATTATTTATTGAAAGAGCTAAAGGGGAAAAGGCCAAGGCTAAAGCCTAATAACTAAGAGGAAACAAGTCAGAAGACATCTAAATGTCAATTGATGGAATTTGCTTCTTGACTTGATTATATCTTTAAACAGTCTTGGGAAACAACGTTTTAATTCAACGAAGGAACTCTTATAAATACCATGCAATTGCTTTTTCAAGGGTTGGCTATTGAGATCCCACCTTAGGTTTTGTTTTGTCTTGTTCTGTTTACCATTTTCTTGTATGCACACTTAGCCCCAAAGGGACTGGACAATAAAATAAGGCTAAGCCTTCAACATTAAGCACATTTGTAAGAAAGCAATTTAGGGAAAGCAATTTTCAGTCTCATTCAAAAGTGCCAACATTTCAATATTCCTAGACATTTCTTGCAGTAGCAATGTCAAAACAGAGACAACTTTTGCTCTACAGTCAACTCTGATGGTGAGCCAGCTTTCATTGAATCAAAAAGCCAAAAAGCCCAAAACTCCCACCATAACTCTGATTAAAATCTGATCCTTAGAATGTCATTAAGATCGAAGACGAGTTTTATTTCTACCATCCTCCACCGCTTTATTGATTAACTCTGCTCAGAACACAACCAACTCACAAAGACTCAGCTCCTAGAATTAGGTGAGAAAGGTTTTTACTAGAAAGAAGGGCAGAGGGATTTTTGTTGACTTGACATCTGGTGCCCAGACTGGGACCGCTGTGAGCCTGAAATATTCTTTCAGTCTTCCTGTCCTCATTATCCACCCATTTAAAACAGCCTCAAACTTGAAAGTCCTGATGACTTCAAATATCTTCCTGGGTCTGTAGTGAAGATGCTTATAAATATTACAAAAGATTTATCACTTTAGTGTGAAATTCTCTGATACCAGCAGGGAGTTTTTAAACACAACTGGCAACAAGAAGCATATGGTCAGAGATTCAAGTCACTGCTTTCCTTCTTTTTTTTTTTAATTGTTGTCTGCCAAGGACAATATATTTTTTTCCCTTCTTCAAAATAAACATTGTGCAGGAATGTGCCTCAGCAAATGGCTGGGGCTCTATTATATTTCATACAGCTTTCTAAACAATTTTCAACCCTGGGCTGGCCTGGTGTCAAACAGAAGGCAACCAACAATAGCAAAATCCCATTAAAGCCAAGAAGGTTCCTTCCTGAGGTGAGCCTGGCCAGAAATAGTCATCTTGGCTCATTCTCCAGTTTGGCACCGGGGACTAATAATGCACGGTCTCCTAATGGAAATTATCTAATTTCATCCAAGAGCTCCTCCAGAGAGAGCCGGGCTGACGCACTAACAGTCAATATAACAACATTCTTCTTGAAGTGCTGAACAATAGGCCTTTGGAGAGACTGTGATAAACCACGTCAGACTCCGGACAAACATGAGTGTAAAAATAGGCATCAGAGGCATTGACACAGCCACCTAATTTCTCAGGAGGGAGGCCCGTGGAGGAGCGGTTGTTCAGAATGCTTGTTGAAAATACTTCTTTGGAATTAGTGGGAGAAGGATAGTGAAGAAAGAAAGAGAAGAGATGGGGAGAGAGATTAAAAGAAAACTGAATAAGATGAAGAATGGGGAAAAAATAAGAAAATGATAAATGAAAGAGAGGAGGTAATTCTTCATCTGTGGTACAACTGTCCACGGTCAGCTAATAGAAATCAAACTTTGGGTGTGATTCCCATTAACATCATGGGGTTGTTTTCCAAATGGTGTGTGCAAAGAATAGTCAGCAGGAAATAAGGCTTTATTTAACGATACATATATATATAACTCACATGTGTATATAGGAGTTCTGTGAATTTACCACTTTTCTAAGACCAATAGGATCATCCTGAGGCATATATTTGGTTTTATGTTTCCTCATGTTATTACTTGTTTTCTGAATATTTTTAGCCTCTAAATTTTAAGTTCTCAAGAGTAGGAACTGGTTTGTGTCTATAATGACTACCCATATTAAGACATTAAGTATCAGTCCAAACTGTTGATTGGTTGATTGATTTGTTGAGCCTAACAATCTTGAAATATCAGAAAGTCTCTCATGAGTGCATATTTGAAGAACTAAATTTCTTCAAAATGGGTAATTTCAGGGCCCAAATTCATGTCAACGCTTCCCTGATTCCACACCCACTATCCCCTTCGTACTTCCCTTCACCACCAACAAACTAGAAAATGGCCCAGGTTCTGGAATACAGAATGGCTTCCCTAGACCACAGGGCCTAAGATAGACAGACCACAAGACATTGTCCTTGGGCCCAACCTGTGAATTTGCAACTCTAGTCTGATGCTAGAGAATGTATTCTAGCTGCCTTCATACCACTGGAATAATATTCACAGTCTGAATCAAGATGGTGGCTCAAGCACGTGTCTGCTTTCCCTGTCCAAATCCCAGTCCTGATATTTATTCAACGTGTGGATAACACTTGTGTCTGGGGAGGGAAATTTTGTGGTTGGGGAATACCAGAGTGAAAAGGCAACTTCTTTAAATATAATTTTACATTTTCAAGATTGAACTCTGTGACTATAACACTATTCAAAAATTTAAAATTAAGTTTAAATAAGCTAGTATTAGAGTTTTAATATAAAAGAAAATGGAATTTAAGGTCAAATGCATAAAAGGAAAAATGAGATATATGTATATTGATTAAAAGTATAGTTCACTAAGAAGTCACTTAACTTGATGAATCTAACAACTTCAAAATATACAAAACTGATAGAAATATAAGAACCTAATAATGCATAAAAAATAAGACTAAGTACACAGAAAGAAGGTATCATATAGTAATAGCATTTGCATAACATACACATAGATGTATGTAAAACTTGGTTTTCAACAGAGATAACACGTTTTAAAAAATACAGAAATTTACAAAATCAGTTTATATGTCGAGCCACAGAGAAAATATCAAAAATTCTAAAGTCAATGGGGTCATACGAATTGCATTCTCTGAGTGCAATGCAATAAAAATGGAAATTAACAAAATTGCTAGCCATATAAACACACATGTATAAATCTGTCCACTTGGAAGTATAAAATATCTCTCTACGTTCTTGGGTATAAAAGCAAAGCAAAACTATTTAGAAATAAATTATGAGAACTCTTATCAAAACAAATGGGACATAGTCAAAACAATACTCAGAAGAAATTTTGTAGTTTTAAAAATGCATTTTTCATAGAAAATAAAGGATTGAAAAATAAAGCATTCAACTTAGGAATAATCATAGCAAACAAAATTAATAAAGATAAAAGAAGAAAATAAAATAGAAAATATTAATGTGCACATATATTAAACCATTTTAAAAGGCAAATACTGTGTGTCCTTGAAATTTCTTTTGTAGACTACATTACACTGGATAGATGTTGTCAAATATTTATTTAAATAAAGTATTGGCTAGGTGCAGTGGCTCACACCTGTAATTCCAGTGATTTGGGAGACCAAGGCAGGTGGATCTCCTGAGGTCAAGAGTTCGAGACCAGCCTGGCCAACATGATGAAACCCCGTCTCTACTAAAAATACAAAAATTAGCCAGATATAGTGGTGCATGCCTGTAATCCCAGCTACTCGGGAGGCTGAGGCAGGAAAATCACTGGAACCCGGCAGTCAGAGGCTGCAGTGAGTTGAGATTGTGTAACTGCACTCCAGCCTGGGCAACAGAATGAGAATTCATCTCAAAAATTAGAAAATAATAATAATAATAAAAATAAAGTATCTGTAAAGATGATTTCTGGTATGTTTGCATAAAATATTTCTAGGATTAAATTACAACACAACTAAAGGATTCGATGCAGTGCTTGTGCTGGAATAATTACTGTTTAGCTGCTATTATTACCATTAAATTATTTTTGTGACAGGGAAATCCCAAAAGTAGTTCACTTTTGTATTAACATTTTTTCAAAAAAGTTTACTGGAATGAAATCTGCTTTCATATCATCTTCCTCTCATTTGTTCCATTAATAGTTACCTTATTCCTTGTTTTCAACCATTAATCGACCTCTCTACATCCCCTCCTTACTCACTATCCTTCCCAGCCTCTGGTAACCAACAATTTACTCTCTATCTTTATGAAATTCACTGTTTTAGCTCCCACATATGAATGAGAACATGTGATATTTGTCTTTCGGTGCTTGACTTACTTCATTCACATAATGACCTTCAGTTCCATCCATGTTGCTGCAAATGACAGAATTTAATTCTTTTTATGGCTGAATAGCATTCCACTGCTTATATATACCACATTTTCCTTATCCATTCATCCATTGGTGGGGACTCACTTAGGTTATTCCATATTTTTGTTATTGTGTATAGTGCTGCAGTAGACATAGGAGTGCAAACATCTCTTCAATATACTGATTTCCTTTCTTTTAGCTATATATACCAAGTAGTGGAATTGCTGTATCATATGGTAGTTATATTTTTAGTTTTTTGAAGGAACTCCATACAATTGTTATACTGGCTGTACTAATTTACATTTCCAAACACAGCGTACAAGAGTTCCCATTTCTCCACTTCCTTGTTAGCGTTCATTATTCCTCATATTTTTGATAAAATCCATTTTAACTGGGGTGAAATGATATCATATTGTGGTTTTGGTTTGCATTTCTCTGATAATTAGTGATGCTGAGCATTTTTTCATATACCTGTTGGCCATTTGTATATTTTCTTTTGAAATATTTGTATGTAGGTCTTTTACCCATTTAAAAATTGGATTATTTGTTTTTTTGCTATTGTGTAGTTTAAAATTTTTATATATTCTGGCTATTCATCCCTTGTCAGATGAATAGTTTGCAAATATTTTCTCTCCTTCTATGGATTATGTCTTCATTTTGTCGATTATTTCCTTTGCTGTGCAGAAGCTTTTTACCTTGATAATCCTATTTGTTGATTTTTGCTTTAGTTGCCTGTGCTTTTGAGGTCTTATACAAATAATCTTTGCCCAGACCAATGCCCTGGAGCATTTCCCCAATATTTTCTTCTAATAGTTTTATAGTTTCAGGTCTTAGATTTAAGTAGTTAATTTATTTTGTTTGAGTTTTGTATATGGGAAGAGATAGGATCTAGTCTTTTTCTTCTACATATGGTTATTCAGTTTTTCCAGCATCATATGTTGAAGAAACTGTCCTTGCCTCATTGCATGTTCAGGGTACCTTTGTTGAAAATGAGTTGGTTATAAATGTGTGAATTTATATCTAGGTTCCTTATTCTGTTCCGTTGGTCTACATAACTGTTTTTATGCCAATAACATGATAATTTGCTTACTATAGCACTGTAGTATATTTTGAAATCAGGTAGCATAATGTTTCCAGCTTTCTTTTTTTTCACTTAGGGTTGCTTTGGGTATTGGGGGTCTTCTGTGGTTCCCTATAAATTTTAGGATTCTTTTCTCTATTTTTGTAATGTCACTGGTATTTTGATAGGGATTGCATTGAATTGGTAAATTGCTTTGAGTAAAATAGTCATTTTAACAATATTAATTCTTCCAGTCCTTGAACTGGAATGTCTTTCCATTTTTACATTTCCTTTTCTTCAGAATTTTTTAGTTTTTCTTGTAGAGATCTTTACTTTTTTGTTTAGAATAAGTCCTAAGTATTTTATAGTTTTGTAGCTATTGTAAATGGGATTACTTTCTTGATTTCTGGGGTATATAAGTGCTGCTGATTTTTATATGTTGATTTTTTTTATCCTGCAACTTTAATGAATTTGTTTATCAGTTCTAATCGGATTTCTTTTTGGTGGAGTCTTTAGGATTTTCTAAGTATAAGATCATGTCAACTGCTAACAAGGCTAATGTGACTTCTTCCTCTCAATTTAAATACCCTTTATTTTTCTCTTTTGTCTAATTGCTCTGGCCAGGATTTCCAGTACTACACTGAATAAAAGTGGTGAAAGTTGGCATCCTTGTCTTTTTATAAATCTCCCTTCCCTCCTTTTTCCTTTCCTTTCCCTTTCCTTTTCTTTCTGCTAGGTTGCTGCCTCTTTTCTGGCATCAGTCATGGTGCCTTAAACCCAGTTTGCCCCAGTTCTAGTAAATAACCAGAGTACTGCCAGTCCTGAATTGGTATATTAAAAGGGATATCCCAGTAGTGTGGAAGGGCTGGTTAGATGTTTGTGCCCAGGACACCTATGGAACAAATCTCCTACAGCATGGTGCTGCTGAACAGCCACTCAGATTTAGCATCTCCTTTGGCTGGGTTACAGAGCCAAGTTTCTCGGACTGGAGATGGTAGTCTTGCCGCCTTGTCTCTGGCTGTCTTCAGGGATATTTACCACTTCAGGTTTTCCCGAGTCTTCCTGTGGGTTGAGGCAGGGCAGGTGTTCTGCCAGGGAACTCAAGATGGTGTGGAAGCTGGTTGTCAATCTTGATCTGACTTTTTCCAGTGTCGAAACCATGAATCATGGGAAATTTTCCATGCATTTGGTGCTTGGCAGATGGGAGGAGGAGTGTCATGGATATGGAAGTCTCATTTTCCTACCATTTCATTTGCTCAGAGATTTTTCATTTCTCTGTGGCCCTGGGAACTGTCACATCCTCATGTTTGACTTCTGAGATATTCCTGGTAACAATCTTGGTGCTATATATTTCAGTTTTGTTTTCTGGGGGAGGGGGAGTGAAGAAGGGGAGGAATGAAGCCAGTTTGTTTGTTTGTTTGTTTTTTGAGAGAGAGTTTCACTCTGTCACCCAGGCTGGAGTGCAATGGCACGATCCTGGCTCATTGCAACCTCCGCCTCCCAGGTTCAAGCGATTCTCCTGCCTCAGCCTCCTGAGTAGCTAGGATTACAGATGCCCTCTACCACGCCCAGATAATTTTTTGTATTTTTAATAGAGACAGGGTTTCACCATGTTGGCCAGGCTAATCTTGAATTCTTTACCTCAGGTGATCTGCCCACCTCGGCCTCCCACAGTGCTGGGATTACAGACATGAGCCACCGAGCCTAGCTACCAGCTTGCTTCTTAATCACCATTTTTGAACTGCAAGTGTTTCTGTCCATCTTTTGTTATTTCCTGGGCCCTCCATTATTTGTTATTGTTCTTCCCTATTTGTAGGAATTTATCTAATGGGTAGGTCAGTGTACAATCCAGGAAATCACTTTTTCACTTGATATTTTTAATGCAATCAGTTTTGTTTTTGTTTTTTGGGGGTGATGCCAACTCTATTTTTTATCACGTTAATAAGACTATTGGCTCAATATGTCATTGAACAGCCATTTACTGAGCATCACTCTTTGTCAGTCCATGTACTAAGTATGAAGGATATGGAATGAATAAAAGCCTCTGCTGGAAAGGACACTTAGCTATGAGTGTGTATGTAAGGGCAATTACAAGATAGTATGCTAGGGCTGTATAAATTAAATAAAGAATGGGTCAGGGAAGGCTTCCATGAAGAGATGTCCTGTGGGATGAACTGTGAAGACAAGCAGTGTATAGCAAGGAACACAAAGTATGGGGTGAAGTGAAGGATGCTCCAAACAGTGAATACAGTATGTGCAAATGCAACAAAATGAGGAGAAAAACATGTTTTCAGGGATGTCATGCAGTTGGCTCACTGTGGTTTTGATTTATATTTCCCTTATGACTAATGATGTTGAATGTATTTTTGTACAATTATTGGCTATATGTATGTCTTTGGAGAAAGTCTTTGGAGAAAAGAATACTTTGTCCATTTTTAAACTTTATTGTTTACCTTTTTATTGTTGAGTTTTAAGAGTTCTTTGTGTAATCTTCTTTAATTTTCAATTTCTGTGGGTACATAACAGGTGTATGTATTTATGGAGTACCTGACATGTTTTGAGACAGACATGCAATGCACAATAATCACATCATGCAAAATGGGGTATCCATTTACCAAGCATTTATCCTTTGTGTTACAGTATAATTATAACCTTTTAGTTATTTTTAAATGTAGAATTAAATTATTATTGTCTATAGTTACCCTGTTGTGCTATCAAATATTATGTCTAATTCTTTCTTTCTATTTTTTTATACCCATTAACCATCCTCATCTCCCCCTCACCCTCCCGTTACCCTTTCCAGCCCCTGGTAACCATCTTTCTACTCTCTATGTCCATGAGTTCAACTGTTGTGGTTTTTAGATCCCACGAATAAGTGACAACTTGTGATGTTTGCTTTCTGGGCCTGGCTTATTTCACTTAGGACAATCACCTCCAGTTGCATCCATGTTGGTTGCAAATGGACAGGATCTCATTCTTTTTTATGGCTGAATAGTACTTAATTGTATGCAAGTACCACATTTCCTTTATTTATTCATCTGTTGATGGACACTTAGATTGCTTTCAAATTTTAGTTGTTGTGAACAGTGCTACAACAGACAAGGGAGTACGGATATTTTTCTGGTATAGTGATGTCTTTTTTTGAGCATGTAACCAGCAGTGGGATTGCTGGATCATATGATTGTTCTATTTTTAGTTTTTTGAGGAACCTCCAAACTGTTCTCCGTAGAGGTTGTACTAATTTACATTCCCACCAGCAGTGTACAAGGGTCCCCTTTTCTCCACATCCTTGCCAGGATTTGTTATTGCCTATCATTTTTTTTAGCAATGGAAAAAATAAATATTCAGAACAAAACTGTTAATCAATCTTACATTCTAAGACACAGGCAACAGTAAAACATATACCAAAGAAAAGACAAAAACTAAAAGAAAAAGAAGTGCACTGTCTTTTCTACTTGGTAACAGTTGACCCATACCTCTCGCTTGGCCTGTCTCTCAAGTACATTTTGGAATCAACAGCTCACTGATAATTTTGGGTTAAAACCCACTTTTGTCCTGAGAGTCAGGAGTTGCAGGTAAGCTCCAGCAAGCTGCTTCTCTAGGGTTACTAGCTGTTGAGGCTAAGGTGCAAATGTAAAGCTTTGGTAGCTTTCTTTACAAAGGGGAACCTCCATTTCTTACTGGTTACTGCTTGTCTTTTGAATACAAGCCTTTTAAGCTGGGGTGAGATATCTCATTGTAGTTTTGATTTGCATTTCTCTGATGATCGGTGATGTTAAGTACCTTTTAATATGCCTGTTTCCCATTTGTATGTCTTCGGTTGGGAAATGTGTATTCAGATCTTTTGCTCATTTTTAAATCAGATTATTAGATATATATCTTTTTCTGTTGGCTTGTCTGACCTTATGAATTCTGGTTATTGGTCCCTGTCAGATGGGTAGTTTGCAAAAATTTTTTATTTATTTATTTTTATTTATTTATTTTTTATTTTTTATTTATTTTTATTTTTTATTTTTTATTGCATTTTAGGTTTGGGGGTACATGTGAAGAACATGGAAGATTGTTGCATAGGTACACACATGGCAGTGTGATTTGCTGCCTTCCTCCCCATCACCTATATCTGGCATTTCTCCCCATGCTATCCCTCCCCCAACTCCCCTCCCCGCACTATCCCTCCCCTTTTTCCCCCCTACAGACCCCAGTGTGTGATACTCCCCCTCCCTGTGTCCATGTGTTCGCATTGTTCAACACCCGCCTACGAGTGAGAACATGTGGTGTTTGATTTTCTGTTCTTGTGTCAGTTTGCTGAGAATGATGGTTTCCAGGTTCATCCATGTCCCTACAAAGGACACAAACTCATCATTTTTGATGGCTGCATAATATTCCATGGTGTATATGTGCCACATTTTCCCTGTCCAGTCTATCATCGATGGGCATTTGGGTTGGTTCCAGGTCTTTGCTATTGTAAACTGTGCTGCAATGAACATTCGTGTGCATGTGTCCTTATAGTAGAACGATTTATAGTCTTTTGGATTGCAAAAATTTTCTCCCATTCTGTGGATTGTCTCTTCACTTTGTTGATTGTTTCCTTTGCTGTGCAGAAGCTTTTTAAGTTGATGTGATACCATTTGTCCATTTTGGCTTTGATCGCCTGTGCTTGTGGGGTATTATGCAAAGAAATTTTTGCTCAGACTAATGTCCTAGAGAGTTTCCTTGCTGTTTTCTTGTAATAGTTTCATAGTTTGATGTCTTAGATTGAAGTCTTTAATCAATTTTGATTTTATTTGTGTATATGGTGAGAGAGAGGGGGTGTCTAGTTTCATTCTTCTGCATATGGGTATCCAGTTTTGGCAGCACCATTTATTGAAGAGACTGTCTTTTTCCCAGTGTATGCTCTTGGCACCTTTTTTGAAAATGAGTTTACTGTAGGTGTGTAGATTTGTTTCTGGGTTCTTTATTCTGTTCCATTCATCTGTGTGTCTGTTCCTATGCCAATACCATGCTGTATTGGTTACTATAGCTCTGTAATATAATTTGAAATTAGGTACTGTCATTCCATCAGTTTTGTTCTTTGTTTTTTCTAATTCTGTGAGGAATGTCGTTGGTATTTTGATAGGGACTGGACTGAATCTGTAGATTGCTTTGGGTAGTAAGGACATTTTAATAGTATTGATTCTTCCAATCCATGAACACGGAATATCTTTCCAGTTTTTGGTGGCCACTTCCATTTCTTTCATCAGTGTTTTTAAAAGTTTTATTATAAAGATCTTTTACTTCTTTGATTAAGTTAATTCCCAGGTATTTAATTTTATATGTGCCTATCATAAATGGGATTACTTTACATTTTTTTCAGATTGTTCACTCCTGGCATATAGAAAAGCTACTGATTTTTGCATGTTGATATTTTTTGATCTTGAAACTTTACTGAATTTATCAGTTCTCATAGTTTTTTGGTAGAGTCTTTAGGTTTTTCCAAATATAAGATCATATTGTCTGCAAACAAATGTAATTTGACTTCTTCATTTCTAATTTAGATGCCCTGTATTTATCTCTTGTCTGATTGCTGTAGCTAGGACTTCCAGTACTGTGTTGGACAACACTAGTCAAAGTGTCCATCCTTGTTATGTTCCAGATCTTAGAGGAAAGACTTTTAGTTTTTCCCCATTCAGTATGATACTAGCTATGAGTCTTATATGGCCTTTATTATGTTGAGGTATGTCCCTTCTATATCCAGTTTTTTTGAGAGTTTTTGTCATAAAGCGATGTTGAATTTTATTAAATGCTTTTCAGCATCAAGTGAAATGATTATATATATTTTTCCTTTATTCTGTTGATATGATGTATCAAACTGACTGATTTGCATATGTTGAACCATCCTTGAATCCCAGGGATAAATCCCATTTGGTCGTCACAAACCATCTTTTAAATGTATTGTTGAATTCAGTTTGCAAATATTTTGTTGAGAATTTTTGCATCAATATTCATCTGATATATTGGCCTGTAGTTTTCTTTTATTGATATATTTTTATCTGATTTTGGTATTAGTGTAATACCAGCCTCATAGAATAAGTTTGGAAGTATTCCCTTCTTGTCTATTTTTCAGAACAGTTTGAGTAAGATTGGTGTGATGTCTTCCTTAAATATTTGGCAGAATCCAGCAGTGAAGCCATTGGATCCCATGAATTTCCTTCCTGAGAGACTTTCTATTATTGCTTTAATCTTGTTACTTGGTCTTTTCAGGTTTTGGATTTCTTCATTGTTCAATCTTGGTAAGTTGTATGTGTCTAAGAATTTATTCATTTCTTCTAGATGTTCTAGTTATTGGTATATAGTTACTTAGAGTAGCCACTAATGATCTTTTGAATTTCTGCAGTATGAGTTGTAATGTCTCCCTTTTCATCTCTCATTTTATTTATTTGGGACTTTTTTTATTAGTTTGTCTTTATATATTCTTTATGTAAGTCTTTTGTCTCACATATAATTTGCAAATATTTTTTCTTTGTTTCTTCTTCCATAAGTTGTCTTTCATTTTATTAACAATGTCTTCTGAAACACAGAAGTTTTAATTTTGATAAAGTCCAATTTGTCTATTTTTTCTATTATTGTATTTTAATTAATATCTAAAACAAACAATACCTAATACAAAATCACAAAGATTTACTGCTATGTTTTCTTATAATAGCTTTATAGTTTTATTGCTTATATTTAAGTCAATGATCCATTTTGAATTAATTTGTGTATATGGTGTGAGGTAGAGCAATAGCTTCATACTTTTGCATGTAAATATCCAGTTATCACACACCATTTATTAAAAGGACCATTCTTTCCTCATTAAATTGACCTGTAAATATTGTAAGAAATCTATTAATCAGTGGAAGGGTTTATTTCTGTACTCTCAATTCTATCGTATTCATTAGTATGTCTGTCTTTGTGCCACTACCACATTGTCTTGATTTCTGTAGCTTTGCAGTAAGATTTAAAATCATTCAGGAAGTGTGAGCACTCTAACTTTGTTTGTGTTTTTCAAGGCTGTTCTGGCTATTGAAATAATTGGGTGGGTTTTTCCCTTTATTCTATTAAGGAGGTGTATTATTTGTTTAATTGTAGTATGTGGTAACAACCTTGTATTCCTGGGATGAATCTCACTTGGGGTTAGTGTATAATCTCACTTATATGTTGCTGGATTAAATTTGCTAGTATTTTGTTGAGGATTTTTGCATCTATATTCATAGGAAATATTGTGTAATTTTCTCTATTGTGATATCTTTGTCTGATTTTGATATAAAAATACTGGCCTTATAGAATAAACTGGGAAGCATAACCTCTTCTTTTATTTTTTGAAGAGTTTGTGAAGGATTAGTGTTAATGCTTCTTTAAACATTTGGTAGAATTCACCCATGAAGCTATCTGGTCCTTAACTTTGTGGCAAGATTTTTTGTGGGAAGTGTTGATTACTAATTCAATCTCTTTATTCATTCTGTGTCTGCTCAAATATTCTGTTTCTTCTTGACTCAGTTTGGTAATTGTGTTTTTCTAGGAATCTGTCTATTTCATCTGCTTTGTTTAATTTGTTGGCATACAATTGTTTATTGTATTCATAATTCTTTTTATTTCTATAAGGTTAGCAGTAAGGTCTCATTCCTGATATTAGTAATTTGAGTCTTTCTTTTTGCCTGGTCAATGTAGCTAATGATTTGTCAACTTTATTTATTTTTTGTAGAGTCAAACTTGGTTTTATTAATTTTCTCTATTGTTTTTCTATCTTCTAATTTGCTTATGTATGCTCTAATATTTATTATTTCCTTCATTCTGCTTGCTTTGGATTTAGTTTGCTCTGCTCTTTCATTCTTTGGGATCTTCAGGGGAAAGGTTAACATCGATTTTAAGATATTTCTTTTTTTTTTTTTATTAAATAAGTGTTTACCTACATTTCTCTCTAAGCAGTGCTTTGGCTACATTTTAGAAGTTTTGGTTTGTTGTGTATACATTTTTATTCACCTCAAAATATTGTCTAGTTTCCTTTGAGATTACTTTTTTGACCATTGATTACTTAGGAGTATATTGTTTAATTTTCACATATTAGTGAATTTTCCAACTTCTTTCTGTTATTAATTTCTAATTTCATGTGGATGGAGAACATACTTTTTATGACTTAAATCCTTTCACATTTGTTGAGACTAATTTTATAGGTTAACATATGGTCTAGTCTAGAGAGTGTTCCATGTGCACTTGGGAAGCACATATATATTCTACTGTTGTTGGGTGAAGTGTTTCATAGAAATGTGTTGGGTCTGATTGATTTATGGGGTGGAGTATTCCAGTTTTCAATTTTCTCATGGATCTTTGGCCTAGTTGTTCTATTAATTATTAAAAGTGGGATGTTAAAGTCTCCAACTGTTATTGTTTAATCAACTATTTCTTCTTGCAATTCTGCCAATTTTTGCTACATGTATTTTGGAGCTCTGTTGTTAAGTGCATATGTGATTATAATTATTTCTTCTTGAAGGATTGACCTTCTACTCAAAATAAATTGCTTTACTTTGGCTCCAGTAATAATTTTTTTTAACTTCTATTTTGTGTGATATTAATATAGTTACTCCATCTCTCTCGGTAATGTTTTCAGGCTATATCTTTTCCAATTTTTACTTTCAATCTGTTTGTGTCTTTAAAACTCAAATGTGGCTTTTGTAGATAGCATAGTTGGATCAGTTTTGAAAAATCCATTGTGCCAGTTTTTACTTCTTTATTGGAGTATTTAATCCATTTACATTTAATATAATTAAGATAATGGAAGATTTATACCTGCCATTTTGTTTTCTTCGTGTCTCATGTTGTTTATGTTCCTCTGTTCTTCCATTAGTGCCTTATTTTGTTTTCGATATTTTCTAGTGTACCATCCTGGTTATATTATTATTTCTTTCATATGTATATTTGATTATAATTAGCATCTTACTTTATAACAATCTGATTTGAAGTAATATTAACTTAATTTTTAATAGTGTACCAAAACTTTGGTCCTATATAGCTCTCCTTTGTGGCATTATCATCATACATATTACATCTTTATACATCATAAGCCCCTCAACACAGTTTTATAATTATTGCTTTATGCAGTTATATTTTAAGTAATATAGAAGAATTACAAACAAAAATTCCATTTATATTGTCTTTTATTTTTACTTATGTAGTTGCCTTTACCAGTGCTTTTTATTTTTTCACATGAATTCAAGTTACTGGCTAGTGTCCTTTTATTTCAGCTTGAAGAACTCCCTTTAGTACTTTGTTTTAAAGGAAATGTCTTTTAGTGATGATTCTCTCAGTTTTTGTTGATCTAGGAACATTTTAATTTCTATTTTGTTTTTGAAGGGTATTTTTGTTGTCTATAGTATAATTTTTTGACAATTTTTTTCTTTCTACACATTAAATATGCCATCCCACTGTCTTCTGGCCTCCATCGTTTCTATGAGGAATGAGAAATTTGCTGTTTATCTGATTGAGAATTCTTCATATGTGATAAATTGCTTCTTTCTTGCTGTCTTCAGGAATGTCTTTTTGTCTCTCAACTATGATATGTCTAGGTACAGGTCTCTTTAATTGTATCCTACTTATACTTCATTGATCTTCAGCTACATAGGCTGTATAAATAAATATTTTTTCCTAAAATCAAATTTGAGAAGTTTTCAGTCATTTTTCTTCAAATATTCTTCCTGCTATTTCTTTCCTTTCCTGCTTGGACCCCCATTATGCACATGTTGATGCAATTGGTGATGTCTTGTAAATCTTTGAGCTTCTCTCATTTCTCTTCATTCATTTTTACTTCTGTTCTGGAGACTGGATAACATCTGTTGACCATCTATAAATCCACTGTTGTTTTTTTTTTTAATTTTGCCAGCTCAAATCTGCTGTTGAGCTCCTTTAGTGAATATTTTATTTTAGTCATTGTACTTTTTAACTCCAGAATTTCTATCTGTTCTTTTAAATAATTTCAATTTCTTTATTGGCATTATTTGGTGATATATCATTCTCACATTTTCCTTTAGTTCATTGAACATATTTATAATAGCTGATTTTAAGACTTTTCGTAGTAAATCCAATGTGTGAACTTTCTCTGGGACAGTTTCTGTTGACTACTTTATTTGCTCGAGTATGGGGAATACTTTTCTGTTTCTTTGTATATCTTACAGTATTTGTTTGCTTTAGAGATGGTGTCTTGTGTTGCCCAGGCTAGTCTCAAACTCCTGGACTCAAGGGATCCTACTTCTCACCTCAGTCTCCCAAGTATCTGGGACTGGCAGGCACACTTCACCCTGCCCTGTGTGTGTGTGTGTGTGTGTGTGTGTATGTGTGTGTGTGTGTGTGTGTATGTGTGTGTGTATTTAACTCAACATTTTAAACAATTTAATGTGACAACTCTGGAAACCAGATCCCGCTCCTCAACAGGGTTTGTTATTTTTATTGTTTGTTATTGTAGCTGTTTGTTTAGTAAGTTTCCTGAACTAATTTTGTATATATTCTTTTTCACATATAGCCAATGAAGTCTCTGGTTAGCTTACTGTTCAACTAATTATTGGACAGAGATTTCCTTATGGGCGTTGCATCAATAACTCTCCCACCTTTGTCAATAGACTCTGTGTATGTGTTAGGAGTGCATCTTAAAGGGTCTTGAAGGCAGGTTACAACTAAATGTTTCCCTTTATTGTGTGCCTTTGCATAGCCTCAATTTCAGTCGGAGGTGAGTGATTAGGGCCTCCTTAGGTTTTAGGGGGCACCTGCACAGCTCTGCATATGCACATGGTCTTCTAAATTCCCAGGAATATGTCAGAGTTTTACAAAGCCTCCTAGGGACAGCTTATTCTGCAGCCTATCTTTTTAACTTTTTGTCAACCTCTTGTTTGCCCCCCCCCCCCCCCCCCCCCCCCCCCCCCCTTATTGCAGCCACCGGCAGCTGCAATGTGAAACAGTTGCTCATTATTTTGACCAATGCCCCTAGGCTCTGAGTTAGGTGAAATAAAGGTCAGTCCTGCAAATGGGAGTCTTCAGAGAACTACCAGAGAGATCTAAGAGGGACAGTTCTCTGGGAATGAGATTTTTGGGTACCTCCAAAACTACCACACCCTCGCCCCACCTCCCAGCTCCAGTTACTGCTAGGCTGATGGTTTTCATAATACCATGATGGTGAACTTGTTGGCTTTCAGATCTTCATGATACCATGTGGTGAAGCTCTTGGCTT
Organism: Ateles fusciceps; assembly: GCA_036589455.1. Lineage (NCBI taxonomy): Eukaryota > Metazoa > Chordata > Mammalia > Primates > Atelidae > Ateles > Ateles fusciceps. The sequence goes on from JAZHEH010001979.1 coordinate 10,391,533, forward strand.
TCAGACCTATCGCAAAACTGGGGAGACAGGAATCAGAATACAGCAAGTGAAAATGCTACAAATCTTGTCACTCTTACCAAGATTCTGCCATTTTTCTTGAACAAACACTTCTCAGATTGCTAAGAGGTTTTGGTTAATTTCCAGAGTTCTAAAAAAGTTGATTTCTGACCCTATTTTCCTGTGTTCTTGTTGCTTTTATAGAGGACTGGATTTGTTTTGTCCATTGGCTTTGTCCCTTTATTCTTCCTAGCTTTGTTGCACTGCATACTTGGTATGATATGAATACCTTCTACATCTGCATCTGAATCAAAGATACCAGTGTTGCCCAAGACTGGACCAGCAAAAGACTAAACCATTTTCCTCAGACTAAACCAACCCCTCTGGGTCCATGTCAGTTGCTGGGTGTCAAGGTTGAAAAATTCAATCAATGAGCATCACATCATTAATCCGTATTTCATCATCTTGTCCTAAAGTCTAAGACGCAGCCACTGTTAAATGTTTTGCTTTTGTCAAAATGCAGTTTTCCAGTGTTATCACTCTTACTTCTTAATTCCCTTATTGTGCTTTATTTTTCTCCCAGCATTTTTCCCTATTAACATATATCTAGTCACTTTTTGCCTGCTTCACAACTAGAACGCATGCTTCTTGAAAGCCAGAAGTTTTGTTTTGTTTTAGTCAGTTGCCAGTATTTAGATGAACTCCTGGCATATAGTACCTGGCTCAATAAATTATTTGTGAATGTAATGAATAAATTAATCAACTTAATCACCTATTTAGAAAAAAAAGTTATTAGTTTGACATAACTTGTTATTTAAAAACAATCATATTGCTGCACTGGAATCCTGTAAGCCTTTCAAAAAGCAGACAATTAACGTACTTGATACGCCAGTCCAAAATTTCCAGGGAACAATATATTTACTAATCTGAAGTTTAAAACCCCTTTAAAATTTGGCCTATTTTTTGCCTCTAGGTTTTGGCATCTCTCTTATTCCTCACAAATTCCCAAAGATATAGTTAACAGTGAATCTAAGATCACATCAGAAAGTTTTTTAGTAATTTCGGATAAAAAGTAGTAAATCAGAGCTCTCAAGGACCAAGCTAATTTAAAGCAACCACTTTTTCAAAAAAGTACCTTCAGAGAAGAGGGAGTAGTAAAAGCATGTACTATAGTGAAACTTCAAATTATGTTCATTGTTTAAAAATTATAATTTCAAAAACATTCTCCCTGAATAAGAAGATCTAAGTAAAATAACAGTTGGATAATTCTTACTTCTGTCTGTTACCAGTTATCTCATCATTTTCACTGAAGCCTGGTACTTTTTCATCCTTCTGTGTAGGCATAGATTTAAAAGTCCCATTTACCAATCACATACTTTACAAGTCTAACTGCACCATGGGCTCTGGCATTCTGCAAGTACACTTAGAGGTTCCTGCCACTCTCTTGGATTTTGAAAACTTCAGTTTTGCTGGATGCTTTTTTAAAGATCGAAGCCTATTGAAGAGCCCCCCATGCAGTCATGTGGGATTCTTTAGATACCTCACGTCTTCACTGGGATTATATACAGTAGTTGTTAAGTCTGGATTTGGGTTTGAGAATCTCCCAGTCTCTCTGAGACCTATTCCCCATACTGTCTCCAGCCAGAGGATTAAAATTACATTGTTCACATGATGGAGCTGTAAACACCCAGATTTTTCTCTATTTCTTAAGTAAGCTCCAACTTAAAAAATCTACTGAGGTATTCCTGCTTTAAAAAACCAAACTGCTGGCTGGGTGCAGTGGCTCATGCCTGTAATCCCAGCGCTTTGGGAGGCCAAGGTTGGTGGATTATTTGAGGTCAGGAGTTCGAGATCAGCCTGGCCAATGTGGTGAAACCCCATCTCTACTAAAAATACCAAAATTAGCTGGGCGTGGTGGCAGGTGCCTGTAACCTCAGCTACTCAGGAGGCTGAGGCAGGAGAATCAATTCAACCTGGGAGGCAGAGATTGTAGTGAACTGAGATCATGCCATTGCACTCTAGCCTGGGCAACGGAGACTGTATCTCAAAAAAACAAACAAAACCAGACTGCTTTCATAATGACAATGGAGCTTATGTTGACAGCAGTAAGAAGAGGAATTTATTAAAAATAACATAGTGAATGCAGTAAAAAATAACATTACAATGAAGTTTATCAAATAATTACATTAAACATGTTTCAGGTTGGGAATAGTGGCCCATGCCTGTGTTCCCAGCACATTGCAGGGCTGAGGACTGCAGATCACTTGAGTTCAGAAGTTTGAGATTAGCCTGGGCAAAGTGGTGAAACCCCTTCTCTACAAAAAAAAAAAAAAAAAAATACAAAACTTAGCCGGCTGTGGTGGCACATACTTGTAGTCTGCTACTTGGGAGGCTGAGGTGGGCAGATCCCTTGAACTCAGAAGATCAAGTCTGCAGTGAGCTGTGAGCATGTCACTGCACTCCAGCCTGGACAACAAAGTGAGACTCTGACTAAAAAAAACTTATTATCACATTAAACATATAGTCCAAGACAAACTATAATGAAGAGTTGTGATCATCAATCCCTGCTCATCATAGAATCAACTTTGGATTTTTGGTTGAGGCTGTGTCACTGCCTCTACCTCACCATTTTATTTTATTTTTTTACAGCTTTAACTTATTTGGCCTTGGGAGGGTTAACTGGGAAGAGCTGAAAAGGAAACTAAGCAGAGTGAGGTCTCAGCTGTCAGGAAAGGTAGGGTAGTCATGTGCACACAGCAGGCCACTGCTGCACACAGAAGCTGGGATCTCCTGCTAAATATAGAGTTTGCTCAAGCAGTTATGGAGGTTGAGGAGTCCCATGATCTGCTCTCTGCATGCTGGAGACTCAGGAGAGCTGATGGTGTAGTTCCAGGTTGAAATGGAAGGCCTGAGAACCAGAACTCATGGTGTAAATACCAGTCCCAGTGCAGGAGAATACCAATATTTCAGCTAGAGAACAATCAGGCAGAGAAAGTAAATTCTCCTTACTCAGCTTTTTGTTCTATGTAGGACTTCAATAAATTGGATGAAGTCTACCCACACTGGGGAGAGAAATCTGCTTTACTCAGTCTGCCAATTTAAATGTTAATGTTATCCAAAAACACACTCATAGACACTCCCAGAATCATGTTTATCTGGGCATCCCACAGGCAAGTCAGGTCAACACAAAAATTAAACATCAAAAATGAGCAAGGAGCCTAGTAGCTAAAAATGCAACTTCAAATCCTTAGGTATGTGCACTGTGACCTTAGGTAAGTTACTTAACCATTCTAAGCCTCCCGTTCCCCATGTAAAATGGAAATAATGATAGCTCCTTCCTGAGCTTGTTTTTACAATCACATGAGGGCCAGGTGTGGTGGTTCATGCCTGGTAATCCCAGCACTTTGAGAGGCCAAGATGGCAGGGTCGCTTGAGGTCAGGAGTTTGAGACCAGCCTGGGCAACATAGTAAGACCCCTATCTCTAAAAATAAAAAATTAAAAAAAAAAAATTCCCATGAGATAATGTCTGTAGAGTGCTTAGCACAGTGCATGGCCCTAGTACTCAACATTTCTCTCTGTCTAGGCATGAAGAAAGGAAACTCTCAACCAGGGAGGTTGGCAGTAAGTCTGAAAAATTCTAAGAAATTTCAGAAGATTCTATATGACCTTGATGACTAAAATTGTATTTGCTATGGGGGAAGGAAAAGAAGCAAAGGAAAGGGAAGTAACTGAAAGCCTCTTACCTCCCCACCAGACTAGGATAACAGGGCACACTAGGTCTGCTTTGAGGTTTCCTGCTGTCAAGCATGCCTGCTTTTGGGGTCTGCATAGAAACCTCTTAAAATCTGCTCAGGCTTCTTAAGTTCCTGCCTCTTGAGCACCTCACATGCCATGCTTCCTGTGGAAATCTCCATGGCACGTGGCTGCTGTGGGAAGAAGCATAGGGTGGGGAGACGAGGGTAATATTAGGGAGAGGGGTGAAGCATTGGAAGCTGAGAGACATGCTCAGATCCAGAGGGTCGTGGGGCTTGAAGTCAGGCTTTGATGGCAACCAAAACGGACTGCTTTCCAGCTGCAATGGAAAAAGGTGACCGGGATGTTATGATGGAGGGCAAGGAGGGTGGGTGAGAAGGTTTAGATAAATGCCTTCCTAAGCAAACTGTATCTTGTTGGTTGGATATTTTAAAATAGGATGATTTACTTTTAGTATTGCAAAGACAAAACTGAATATAAACTGAGAGACTTCTTTTCATTTGCAGATGTGAATTGGACACAGTATCATGCCACTTGTTGAATTCTGATTGGGGGCATCTACCCAGATCAGATTTGGGCATCATTTGGGTAGATGCCCAAATCAGAATTCAACAAGTGGCATGATGCTGGCAGGCAAGGAAGTCTCATTTAATGCTGAGGAGAGAACGAAATTTCAGGGTAGGGCTCATGGACTTCGGGTTTCCTCCTTACAAAGTCATATGGAAAACAGGCACACTTGAAGAGTTATTGTATGTTTATCAATTACAGTGGCAAGCATTGAAGACTATGAACATCTACTGCGTGAGAGAGTAACAGAACTAGGCAGTCTAACCAGAAGTCAGGGAAATGCAAATTGAAGTAATAATGAGATTTCAATTTACATCTATCAGATTGGCAAAAGGTAAAAGAACCAGTAACATCTATTCCTGGCAGGGATGTGAGGAAGAGAGTAATGTCATAATTGCCAGTGGAAATGTGATATGTTATAGCCCTTTTGGAAAGCAATCTGGTAACACCTGCTTAAGACATATATCCTTTAGCCCAACAACGCTACTTTTGAAAATCTGTTTCAAAGAAATAGTCACTAGTGTATAAGGACTTACGCACAAAGGTGCTTACTGCAGGATCATAGTGGGAAAAACCTGGAAACCTAGTAAATGCCCATTAATAGGGGAATGATATATTATCAGACATTCACCCTGTGAAAACTTATGCAAATAAAAAGCAATGAGCAATAAAAAATTAGATTAAAGCCCATAATTATCAACAAGGATGATAACTAAGGATGACAAAGCACTGGAAATAAATAATAGAATAATAGTGAAGTTTGCAAAGGGAGGCCATGAGCCTCAACAGAACACAGAATATCAGATGTTGACATCAGGACTTCCCCTCTCCCAGTTGTTGGCTTCTCTTTCAGATAGGCTTTGTCTGCTTAGTGGCAAGATGGGCATCCAGGCATATATTTTCCTCAGAGCTGGTGATTCCAAAGAAAGGGGAGAGCCTTTCTCTGTCACTGTCTTCATCAGTCTCAAAAAGGGAGTCCGACTGGTCCCACTCCAGCTTCACCACAGCATGTCACATGTCCGCTTCTGTGGCATTCTTGTCCCACGCGGGGCCCCGTGATTGACCACCAGCAGCTATCAGGGAGAAGATGGGAAGTTACCCAACAGAAAAAGTGCTAGGCAGGTTGAAAAAGTAACCCTCCACAATTTCCATCCAATCTTTCTCTATGTACATGTATGTATAAATATGTTGTAAATGAAAGGATTTTAATATTGAAGGCATTTTCTTATTGCAAACTTTTTCATTACCTTCGATTTTTAATAATACTATTTGCAAAGAGAGAGAGACTCTTACCTTTTGCTTTCCATTTTTCTGCTTTACAATGATAGTTGTATATCAAGCCAGACATTTTGACTAAAGAGAAGACCCATGCATGAAGAGACAGGCTTTCCTACTGAGAGCCCCATTCAGTGGTAAGAACTAAGAAACTGTCAAGTTACAAGTAAAAGGAGTGGAAGGAGCATTGTTCTCCCTTCTCTGTTTCTGCACTTCTCTATTGATTTCGTTCCTTCCATGACAAGGAAGATAGGCAACAGAGTATGTGGATGCCATGAATGAGAGAAATGAGTCAACCCAGATATAAATCAACTTCCAGATATGAAATGAATCAATCCAGATATGAACCAACCCAGATATGAATCAATCCAAAGCAAGGAGCCAACTCATTATTTCAACCATAATTAGTCCACAAATGTTTCTAGCCCTTTGCTAGATACATTAACATAGCCCCTGCCATTACAGAGTTTAGTTTGCTGTGGATAGACAAAAGACCGAGATTAAACAAATGATTACAGATGTGATGAAGACAACTTCAAAGAATACTCAGAACTACAGAGGAGAGTGAAAAAGAGGCAGACCTTACTTAGTTGTGGAATCAAGGGAGGCTTCCTAGAAGAAGAGTCTGTTGAACTAATAGCTGAAAGAGAAATGAGCATTGGCTAGGCAAAAGGGTGTGGGAAGGAAGGCTGAGCCCAGGTCAGAAAATGGTGCCTACAAATGCCCCCCACCCCCAACCGCCTCCTCCAGCAGGAGAGGATACAGTGTGTTCACAGTATCTAGAGAAGCCCACTTCATCTCTCATACAGAGAATGAAGTGAAGAGTAGAACCAGATGGGGCTGGATGAGAGTCCATGGGGCCTTAATTATGCAACACTCTGTAGTGAAATGAAGGATTAGGGACTGCTGACTACAGGTGGTAGGAAGCCACTGTAGGATTTTGGACAGAGTAGTCATATGATTATAAATGAATTGTTCATAGATCACTGGGTTCATAGAATACAGAAGCAATGGGAGGGAGGCAAGATTGGCTGCAGAGAGTCCACCGTTCTGAAGCAGCTGTAATAGAGATGATGACAGACAGGACTGAGGAGGTGGCCTGGGGACAGAGGGAAGTAGGAGGATGTGTGAAGCACTTGGGAGTTGGAAGACCGACTAGATGTGAAGAATGAAAGAAAAAATAGGGATGACTATCAGGTTTTGGCTTGAAGGAAAAAAGAAAGTGAAGCTGTGATGTCTTTACTAAAACCCCTGGAGGAGAAGCAACTTGGGGAGGTAAATGATGAGTTCATTTTGGGACATGTGACGTTTGGGGGACAAACAAGACACAAAAGTAGAGCTCCTCAGTAGATGGTTAGAGAGATCCATGGACAAGTTCGCCAATCATTCCTATGGATTCCAAACTCCACAGCAGCTTTTTCAGAGAGTTTGGGCCGGAATTACATGGATAATTGTGATCCATTCACTCGATTCCATGTGTGAAATACCCTTATGTTTACCAGCTTCATTTTTATGTTAGCCTCTTGCTCTCACAGTTTCCCAGCGGAGATGAGTTATCATTGGAAATGTTAGTATTCTTGAAACACAATTTCTTCTGTGGATTCTGAAAAACTCAGTGGTCTAACAACAGAGTGAGGCTCATTAGGGCTAGAAGGGAAGAAACTAATGTCCTAACATGGCAATGGGTTTTGTAATCATTTTCTTCTCCATCAGGAAGGCGTGGCACAAATTCAAAATGATGTGATTTCTCATTCTACTGATAAAGCTCTGTTAAAGCCAACCACTAAGTGAATAATAAGATAAACTCCTGAAGGTTAAACGTAACTGACTCTGTTTGATTTTCTACAAAGCGAGGGTATGGTAGTTCAGTTAAATTCCCAACCTTGCCTTCTTCAACATGCCGTCCTTAAGTCATTAATTGTGCCTTTGTATATATTTCTGTTTTGGGCCTAACCGCTTAGTTAAGTGTGCCTAATAGCAAACAAACACAGCAATTAGCCCCGAGTTCAGAAGCATAAACTCAAACACAACTGATCACTGAAGAATCACACACATTTTATTAGCATCTCCCAATGAAGGAAGCACAAGAAGACACAAGAAAAGAAAAGCCATAAAGTTGGTTGTTCAATTACCATCAGGGGCTCCATCTATACATGTGTGATAGAATGTGATTATATATATATTCTAATACAGTATGTTCTCTAACAGGGAGAGGTTAAAAGTGAAATCACCCAATATCCTGTCAATCCTGTTTCCCAAACATCTCAAATTCTTCTCCTCTCCGTCCATACATACCACCCCCTCCTGTAGGGCTGGATGTGCACTTGTTAGAGAGGAGAATCCCAGTCCTTTGAGACACTGGATCTGCCTTTCTTCTTTGTTATGACTCTGGTCCTCTTTCAAGACCCAGGAAGTCTAGTTTTACTGGCATTTTAAACACCTAAGACTCAGATATAAGTACCACGGGCCACGAAATACACTGGTGTATAAGTGTGAGCTTCAAAAGTGAAAGATTTTCTCATTGTGTAGTGCAAAAGGGCATTGAAATCCTACGAAACTACTTGGTACTGGAAGGAACATCAATGACAGAGATCTAGGGTTTGGGGTGCCTGTCTTGGCTCCCCCTCTCACCATTTTAACTACTTCTGGACAGGGGAAATAGACCATAGGAAAACTTAAAAATGCCATCCTCCAGCCTCCCTCTTTCAGTGCCTTGCAGGGAGCTCGTGCTCCTTGTTCTCATACTGCTCTCTGTGCACCCCACAAAGGTCTGTCTCCTTGGTTGTACCTCATGCTTAGAACCTCCTTATGTCTTTCCCCTGTCAAAACAGCTCCTTGTCCTCAGGTATTTGTGCAAGGAAAGGAGTCAGATACACTCATTCATATCACAGGGCCCTGTCTCCAAAGTAATAATCCTTCAGGAGTAAAATTGCAGATTCCCTGAAAGGAAAGGAAGAGAAATATTCTGAATCCAGTGTCTTCCTAATACTGCTAGTCACAAATTAACAATGTGGTCACCAATCTGTCCTTGTTGAACGGTGTTTCTGTGGCAAGATCTGGGTTAGACATACTTCTTTTCTCCAGCTCCTTGTTTGAAACCAGTACACATTCTGATTGAGGGCAGAGAATTTTTCCTCTGACTAAACCATTTCCTCTGAAGAAATTGGCTGGATGGTATAGTACTGGTTGATGAACCAGAAAATCTAACCTCTGTTCCCTCCAACGCCATTTCCCAACTACGTCACGTCGGGCAAGCCACTTAACCTTTCTGAGGACCAACTTCCTAAAGTCAAATGGAATAATAATCCCTCATCGGCATCCTTACAATTGGTTATTTTAAAGAAGTGAGAAAATGAATGTGAATTGGCCTTGAGATCTGTAAAATGTACATAGCATTATTCCTGAACCATGACTGCTTCTCTTACCCGGTCTAGTGATTTTAAACACATAGTACAAGATCTTCCCATATTGTTGCAATATGGAAGGAAACAGCTGCTAGTCAACGCCAATTTTAGAAACCTGCATTTTTTTGCAAAAGGAAGAGTCAACTTTCATCATAACAATGTTGCTGGCACGGGATGGTTACTGCCAGAAAACAATGTAGAGAAGGTCCAGCAGGTGTCAGCAGAGAACCAACTTTCAGTACTAGGTGGGCTCCTCCAGGGAGGGAGATGCCTGGGCCTGGTGGGCTGGGACAGGGCTGGGGGGAGTCTGTCATTAAATCCAGGGCTGTCCTAGTTCTGGTGGGTGCTGGTGGGCAGATTGGGACCACTGAGATGGGGACAACATCCCTTCGGCTTTATCTACAAAATCCCCCTCATTGGCTCCAGGATCCTCTCCCTTCAGAAGATCCCTTCCCATGTCTGCTATTTAGTCTGGGCTTGAGTCCCTCTTCTGGCCTTAGAACCTGTGCTCTAACTTGAAAACCTGTCTCAAAAGGAAGAAGGCTTGTTTGTTTGTTTAGAGAAATACTGCTTTGGGAATGCCTTTCATCCCTTCCTGTTTTGGATATGTGATTTTCACCTACTCTTCCTTCTCCTACCTTAACAACCAGCCATTCGGATTCAACAAATCCAGCTTCTGCAAGGTGAGTGGCTAACGTATGGGGAGTGGGAGAGCACTGTTTACAGCTGCTAAATAGAAGCCCATGCAGTGAAGTATCTAAGCTTATATATGTTACAGATGGTCTCTCATATTTTACTTTTATGATTTCATTGCAAATGTATATGGGTCTGTTATAATGAGCCATGCTGAAATGGGTCCTGCCGTAGGTTTTATGAGATTTGGGGTCTTTCTTGGCTGGATGTAGAGAGGATGACTTGGAGAGGCAGAGAAGCAGCTCTTTGAAACAGGAGCAAATCCCAAACTGCCTGCCTTCCTTCCCCCAACACTAAGATTCCCAGTGTGTGTGTGTGTGTGTGTGTGTGTGTGTGTATGTGAGAGAGAGAGAGAGAGAGAGAGAGAGAGAGGTACATGTGTATAAAGTGGTATATCTTAGTAATGGGGGAAGAAAAATATGTGAGAAGCCCTATGAGAGGAAAGGGCAAATGGGATCAGTGCCAAAAGGCTGCCTGAGGCTTTGGAGCAAGCCCTGTGGCTAAAATTCAAGGACGAGGCCACAGCCAAATAGAGTGCTGGCCACCTGCAAGTCTGCCACATCTGGGAAATGGATAAAGGAAAAAGAATAAATCAAATAGCTATGGATGCTTGCAGTCCTTTGCATTATTTGCTTTTCCCACCCCATAGCAAAGTCCAACTCTTCTCAAAAACTCAGAAATTCTGAAATAACTCAAAGGTCTCCAAGAAAAGGGAGTTGTGTCCTACTTAGAATAGGCCAAAGTATGTGTGTGTGGGTGGGGGTATGTCCATAGGGGGTCATTAGGATCCTAATATCTAGTATCTGGCACCCACAAAGAACAGAGCTCCCATATCCACCACTAAGTATGACTGCTGGGCCCAGTGGTCCATAAATCTCCAGCTGGCAGAAAGACAGGCACAATATACACAGATTCCTACATTGCTGCAAATTTCTCGAATTCTCAAGTACTTGGATAAGCTGTGTTTCTCTTCTTTCTGATTGTAAATATTTAATTATTTCCACCTCTTTTTTGAAGCCAGTAGGTATGATGTTTGCAAGAATATTTGAAATTAAGGGGAAAGGGGTTCCCAAGTCCGCAGAGTGACTGCCTTGCACATTATTTTGCCCAGAATGTACAAGAAAAAGCAAAACAGAGAGCAGATATAGCCAGTTCAAGCTCTTGCAGAGTTATAATATGCAAGGTCCAACATTCACTATAATTGACCTATGCTCAGTGTGGAACTGTGTCTCTTGTTTTGGGACAAAAATCTGCACTGGTGATTTAAATATGGAGGCTTCAAAGACAGGGAGAACCCAAGAATGGTGAAACCCATCTCTTGCCTCAGTCATTGCATAAGGTCCCTTTTAAATCCTAAATCCCCATAAGCTATATTGTTAAATTGTGAAACGAACTTTCTCTGATCTTATCCATTCCCCAATGTGAGATCGTCTTTGGCTGCGTCTAACTAGGAAAAATGAAGGGGTGAGTTGAAAGCATTAAAGACAGCAATCAGAATGATCAGAAAAACCAGCCAATGCAGCATTTTCCACAAAATGAGGCCACAGTTAGCGTCTCCGCTGTGTAGACCAAGCTCAAGTTAATTCGGTTTAGCCAGGCATTTTTCTTTCCTGCTAGAGCCTCAACTCCAATGGCTACCAGGACCCGGGGGAGCCCTCGCCTCTGCCCTCAGGACCTCCCTGCCCGGCTCAATAGCTCTGGGCCAGTTCATTTTGCCACAGCCCGGAGCCGCTCGGAAAGCAAAGATTAAAGGGGAAAGTCGCAGCTGTATATTTATATTTTCATTGCTAGAAGGGAATTGATTTCCGCGCATTTATTTTGGTAGTTGTAATACACAAGGGCGGATTTGCGTCACCCGAGCAACTTGCCGGTGGAGATAAAGTTGCACAAATATTGAAAGGGGAAGTGCTAGGAGTCATTATAGAGTTTTTCTCCGGAAGAAATAAGGATCTCTGCAGTATCCTAAAATACTGAGGCCGCTTCTATTTTGAGACCAATCTCGCAGGCACATCCGCTCATTTAGTCCGAGTTTGAGCCCATCAAAAACAGGAGATGACCTGAACTCCGGCAAGCCCAGGGTTTCCTGCTGCTTTCTTGATTCTGAAGTGTGGGGGAGTGAGGAGGGCGGGAGTCTGCGGGCTCAGAACTGGGCGAGGGGCCTGCAGGGGCCAGGCTTGGGCCTGGGGAAGGGGTAGAGGGGGCGGCGGGGGTCGCTCCAAAGACTTGCTTTTCGCGTTTGCCTCCGGGAGCTGGAATTAAGGCCTCGGATGGCGCCGATGCGGTTGCAAGGAAGCCGAGGGCCTGGGAGAGCAAAGGGTGCGCTGGCGAAGTTGCAGCTTGCAATCCAGCCGCTGGCGTGGCGGAGGAAAGGGAGGCTCGCGGCGCGAAGAGTCGGCGGCCCTCGAGGCCTCGCTTTCGCCACATCTACCCAACTCTCCGGGCCTTGAATCTCGGCAGGTGCGAGTTGTGGGTGCCTCAGGGAACTCCGAGGTCCCGCGTTTCCCCGGGTCTGCATCCCGTGCCCAACCCGGAGCTTCGCAAACCTTGGAAAGGATGAAAGCGGGTAGGGGAGTCTTATTTCTTAGAAGGTGAGGGCGCACGGCGCCGCCTCCGGTAAGGAGTAAAGGCACCTCTTTCCCAACTGTGAGTTTGGCCTTAGGCAGACGTCTAAATGTTTGCAGTCAAATTAGAATCGCAATCAAACTGGAAGTGGCACTAGAAAGGAAAGGGCTCATGGCCTCCGTTACACACGCTCCCACCGAAGGCTCGCCAGAACCCTCAGTCAGCGCCTCAAGTGCCCTTGTACTTCTTGTTCCTTTGCCTTCAGCTTGACCCTAAAGGACTGGTCTTATTATGCCTCTCGCCCCAGGTGCCCCTACCCTCACCCAAACATACCCATCTATCTCTGGAAATACCACCTCTCTCCTGGCTTTGTGGAGCAAGGGAAGAAAACCTTTCAGTAACAGAGAGCTGTAGAGCGAGAGAACTGCGGGCAAGAGGAGGAGGAGGAGAGAGAGGGAGAGGGGAGAGATGTCAGTGCTGGCAGATCGGAAGTGATTGATAATTTTCCAGGAAAAAGTCAAAAGCTTAAAAGGATAGCATCTGCATCAAGGGGCTAGAGAAGCCACCAGAAATTAATTTTCTAAGCCCAAATCCTGAACTCCAGATAGGCATGGCAAGTTCAGTTGCCTTTCCGGGTTTATTTGGTGAGGAGCCTTCGTGTTGAAGGGAAATAAAAATGCCACAGAATCTGTTAGGAGATGCTTATTAGGGCAATCGAAAACAAAAGATTTCGTGGTTTCATTATTGCTATTATTTTATTTTCTTCCTGAAAATGTGCAAGAACAGCTCATCCGGGTGGCCTGTGGTTTGTTTGGGAGAGGGGTGGGGAAATCCATTCTGACTGTAATTTAAAAGAGAACGAATTCTTAAAACAGAGGTGTTGATGTTGCACAAACCCCCCACTACCACCACCCTGTATTCTAAGACCCAAGGCACGAATGGAAGATGTTGACCACCACTGCAGCTCCTCCTGCGACCAGGCTCAAGGGGTTCCTGGGGGAAACTGTCACAGAATTGAAAGCAGTATTGAACCCCACGGAAATCTGCTCTTGTGGGCACTTGCAAAACAACGAACCCCACGTGATCTGGAGATGTGGTGGAGGAGGGAGGCTAACATTTTCTACAACGTGCAGCAAAGGAGGGGAACGCGCGTGCCCCTCTCCCGGTTTTCGGGAGGCAGCCTGTTTTGTAGTCTCTGAGGCTCGGGGGAAAGGTTTGGCTGGGTCTAAGGGAGACGTTTGGAGCCATCCATCTTATTTTGTTTGAAAAGTCACTCGTTCAAGTTGTCACTGTGTGACAGCTCAGAATAAAACTAATTTGCCGCCGCCCCTCCTCCTCGCTTTGCCGAGGATCTCCTGGGAGGCACGGGGCGGACGCGGTGCTGAGTTGGGCCGGGACTCAGGGCCGCAGCCTTCGGGCAGGGGCCCAGGAAATATGGAAGGCTTTGCCGAGGACACAGACTCCTGGAATAAAAGCAGAATGAGGCCAAGAGGAGGAAAGCAAAGGGGCCAAAAGCGCGCTCCGCTCTCCACCGGGAGGCGGGCTTTGCATCGCCTTGAAACGTGAGGTAACCGTCCTATCCCCCACCTCCCCCCACTCGCCCCGGGTGACAAGCGCTTCAGGAAAGCTCCTGTGACCAGCTCTCCTTGCCCCGTGGCGGTTTGGAGCTGCAAAAGTTAGAAGACAGTCAGCCCTCCGGAGTGGCTGCCTGGCCCCTGCGCAGAGGAGCAAGACGCGCTGCGCTGTGCCCTGCTAAGTCCACGCGGCCGCAGCAAACACTTTGGCGTGGTCGGGGCGTGGCTTGGGCCCGGCCACGCCCCTCGCTCCTAAATTCCCCTCCACTCCCGGCTCCCATTGGTCACGAGGATGGCCAATGAGCGCTCGGATCGAGGTCCTACCCCGGGCCTGACTCGAAAGCTCCTGCCAAAACTTTGGGAGTTTTTAGAGACGAGTTTTTTTTCTATTACTTCTCTCCCCGCCCCCCCCCCCCCCCCCCCTCAACTAACGGATTATTATTGTTGTTGTTTTAAATTTAGCTCTTGGGGCTTAGCTGTTTGGGTTTTCTTGCGGTGTCCGGCTCCCGTCTCCCCGGCTCCCTGCCCGCCCTGCGGCCCCGGCGCCCCTCGCTAGGCTCCAGCCCGCGAGGAGTGAGTGCGGGCGCCGCGCCGCCTTTAAAGCGAGGCCAGGGAGCGAGGCAGTGAGCGGCCGAGATCCGGCCCTCGCCTCCTCCCTCGGTGGCGCTCGGGCTCCCGGCCTCTCTTCTCCAGTGCGGGCAGAGAAGCGAAAGCGGATCGTCCTCGGCTGCGGCCGCTTCTCCCGGACTCGCGCGCCCCTCCCCGCGCGCCTACGCACCCGATCCCGCCGGACTGCGGCAGCCGCACGGCTCACCCAGCCAGGATGTTCGCAGCCGGGCTGGCTCCCTTCTACGCCTCCAACTTCAGCCTCTGGTCGGCTGCCTACTGCTCCTCGGCCGGCCCAGGCGGCTGCTCCTTCCCCCCTGGACCCCGCCGCCGTCAAGAAGCCCTCTTTCTGCATCGCAGACATTCTGCACGCCGGCCTGGGGGGACCCGGGGCGACCCCGGAGGGCCTGGCAGGGGCCTCGGCCGCCGCCCTCACCGCGCACTTGGGCTCGGTTCACCCGCACGCCTCTTTCCAAGCGGCCGCCAGATCCCCGCTTCGACCCACCCCAGTGGTGGCGCCCTCCGAAGTCCCGGCTGGCTTCCCTCAGCGGCTGTCTCCGCTCTCCGCCGCCTACCACCACCATCACCCGCAGCAACAACAGCAGCAGCAACAGCCACAGCAGCAACAGCCGCAGCAGCAGCAGCCCCCGCCTCCGTCCCGGGCCAGCGCCTCAGGGACGCGAGTGGTCCCGAATCCCCCACCACAGCGGCTCGGCCCCGGGCCCCTCCAGCAAAGACCTCAAATTTGGAATTGACCGAATTTTATCTGCAGAATTTGACCCAAAAGTCAAAGAAGGCAATACACTGAGAGGTAGGTCTTGGGCGGGGGAGGCTGCAGGCCTCTGACCACGGCCCTGACACACTCCCCTGACCCCCGCCTGGCTTAGGGTGACTTTGAGTGTTTTTACAATTAAGGACTAACTGGTAAAATGGGAGAGAAGAAAACGAATTGTAAGAAAACTGCAGAACATTAGGTCTAAAAGTCACCTGTTCTATGTAAAACAAAAAATGACTCCAGGGATGCTTTAAAAACACGTCTTAGAATCAATATTCATAAAAATGGTTGGTGTAATTATCTGCTAAAATGATTATGATCTCTTTAATAATGTATCTAGAGGCAGAATTATATTTTCTGATAGGTAAAGCATTTTTGGGAAACACTTTCCCATTTATCTGATTTCTAGTAACAATTTCACCCAGGAAATGTAAATAAAAAACAAAACCGCCTAGATGAGCAGGCAGAGTGGGGCCTCCTTTGGGGGAGGTTTTGGGTCTTTGGAATTCTTGGAAGGCACGTGGAAGTGAGGCCGTAAGCTGATTTATGTGAAGCCTTTGCTATATGCATGCATGTGGACGTGAGGGACACACAGGAACTTTTTGTGCGTCGCTCCTTGGCAACTGTGGGGAGAGAGAGGTTTCAGCTCCGAGACGGTTCTGTGGTGACTTCGCTCTATAAAAGCGAATCCAGGGCAAGGGGAAGGGGGAGGAACAAATCAGCGGAGAGTATGAGTGTGCCGGAGAAGTAACCTGCTCTCCTTTTCCCTCGTCCCCAGATCTCACCTCCCTGCTAACCAGCGGGCGGCCCGCGGGGGGTGCACCTCCCAGGCCTGCAGTCCTCCACTGGCCAGTTCTTCGCTTCTCTAGATCCCATTAATGAGGCTTCTGCCATCCTGAGTCCCTTAAGCTCGAACCCAAGAAATTCAGTTCAGCATCAGTTCCAAGACACGTTTCCAGGTACGGAAAAGCTCCAGAGTACTGCCTAACGGGCGGGCCGACTGACAGAAATCTCAGGACTGACGCCTCCGGGGGCGGCCGCTTTGTCACAATCTCGCAGTTGGGGCGGGAGGTGAAGGAGTCAGGAGTGAGAAACCGAAAGATTTCTCAGCGAGCTAGCGCTTGCTTCGGATGGTTCCCCCAGAAAAGGGGTAGGAGCACCTGAGAGCCCAGAAAGTGTGTGGGTGGACGCGTGGGGTAGGGGGGCTTCTTGCGGTCTTTTCGCCCCAGAGGGTGGCTTGAAAACTGCAGCATCGATGTTGCTTGTTAACATACGCACATTTTGGGATGACCGCAAACACTTGTGCTTGGTGAGCTTACGACTGGGTGCCTGGGCACATGCGGGAATAAGACACACACACACACACACGCACACACACGTACACGCACGCGATGATTCAGGGCTGTCATCATTCAGGCCCGAGGGACATTTTTGTGTACTCTTCGTAGGCCTGATGGCCATGCATGAGGTTTATGTTTTTCCCTTGGAATTAACGGACAAGCTGCCAGGCTTCTCCACTCCACGCTCGCTTTAGGTCTTCCGACTGTCGCCTTAAGAGCTGTAAAATTCCTCCTTAGAGGAGCCAATCGGTGTGTGCACGAAGGGCTTTCTGAATGAGGGTGGAATCAACAGTTAACACTAAACGGTTTCAAGACTTACGAGACCCCCAGGCCTTGGACTGGGCACTGAACGGCCCTCTTGTCTTTCTTCCCTCGCGCTCCCACCCTGCGGCAGGTCCCTATGCTGTGCTCACGAAGGACACCATGCCGCAGACGTACAAGCGGAAGCGCTCATGGTCACGGGCTGTCTTCTCCAACCTGCAGAGGAAAGGCCTGGAGAAAAGGTTTGAGATTCAGAAATACGTGACCAAGCCAGACCGAAAGCAGCTGGCGGCGATGCTGGGCCTCACCGATGCACAGGTAAGGCAGCTCCGGCTCCAGCGCATAGCGCCCTCGGGCGGGCAGCAGCGCGGCCTAGTCCCATAGGCCTCCTCCACCCGGGCTGACTGGCCTCCTGCGGTGGAAACGCAGGGTCTTGAATTTCAAGAGGCTTTGTGGACTAGGCAACTTGAGGCAGGAGAAGACGAGGGTGGAGAAGGGGTGAGGGGAGAAAGACGGAGAGAAGAGCTCATCCCCAAGATGCATGTCAACAAGCACTGCGTGTTTATTTTGGCCAACAGGCTAAAGAACCACTGAGAAAGCAAAAGGGCAGCTGGAAATAACATTGACGTATTCAACTGTAGTGCAATTCGCTGTAGGAGGCAGTTTATTTCAGAAAAGATAAAAACCCAAAGGCAAAAGACTGTTGTTGAGTTTTTTTCCCCTCTCACCCTCCCTCCCTCCTCCTCCTCCTGCTGCTGCTGGATTGTGAAATCCCCAGTTGTGAGGAAGTGAAAATATCATTTCAAACGGAATTAGTTAGCTCCAGGAGGGCAAGGAGTCCGCTTGGAGCGGCCACATATTCCAAGGCTTAGGCTCTGAAGAAAATCTAGAGGGAGGGGAAGAGAAAGAAAGAAAAATGATTTTCTTAGAATACCCAAGAGCATTTCAGGAGGTTCTGCCTACTTGAATTTTTTCGAGACAACAGGAAAGTGCCTGAATTACTTTTCTTTTTTTTTTTTTTTTTTTAAATTTAAGAACTGGGCTTTTTCTTTTCTTTTCTTTTCTTTTCAAGCTTAGACTGTGGAAGAGTCACTCTTGTGCACCCTGTAGTGCTGGCTGTGACTCCTGGGGTGCTGTCCCCAGCAGGGCAGAAGCCAGAGGCTTCCTTTTCTTAGCTCCTTGGTCCCCCAACTGCTGTCTCTGTGTCTTTCTGTCCTCCATTACACAACTCTTCTCCCCAGCGCACGCATACACACACACTCTCTCTCTCTCACTCACTCACACTGGAGGAGTCCAGCCATTTTCCACCAGCTGTGGATGTTATTTTTAAAGGGGAAACTGGAACTTGTGTGAACGAGTTGAGTCCCCCAGGGGATCGTATATATCTGTATAGATTCTCTGCCCCATCTCTATCCCCTTCCTTCACTTTGCACACATTTAATTCCAGTGTTTTCTGAGCCCCTAGGAGAATTAGTTTATCTTTCACAGGGGCAGGGTCCTTATCAGCTTTTGCATACAAACACACCAAGGAAATGCTTTCTTACTGAAAGCCCAACAGTGCCTCCACCCTACGGGGATTAACGCTTTAAAACTCCTTCTTCCTTTCTGCTTCCCAAGTTCTTTAAAAAAATATATATATATATATATTGCTTTTGAAGGGACTTGCTTTGGGTAGTGGCAGTAGAGGAGAGGGCCAACTTAGAGTAGGAATTCTTAACCCTGGCTCAGCAAACCCTTGACATTGGGAGCAAAATCTTGGGTATATGTGTATTTTTTTCTGGGCCAGGAGTCCATAACTTTAATCAGATTCTCACGGGGGTCCTGATGGAAAAAAAAAGCATGGATTTAGAGTAGAGACAGAGTATGTTGGGGGTTGGGTGCAGGAATCTGCCTTTCCAACAGTTACGCAGGTCATTTTAGCCCTGGGGTCTGAGTGTTGCATTTTGAAAACGGTCTTAGTGGGTTCCCCAGGCCAGGATTCCTGGCTTCCTGTGTTCCCCTGGGCTGCCCCTTGGCACCTGCGCCTACCACAGTGCCTGGTCCTTGGTAGGGTCGCCAGGTAAGCGTTGCTTTCTCACCCAGGCAGGTGGCTTTTGTATGCAAGCGAGTCGGATCGGAGTGGACCTGTTCTCATCTCCGTGTCTCTTTTGTCTCCCTGTGTGGCGTGGCGCAGGTGAAGGTGTGGTTCCAGAACCGCCGGATGAAGTGGCGGCATTCCAAGGAGGCCCAGGCCCAAAAGGACAAGGACAAGGAGGCTGGCGAGAAGCCATCAGGTGGAGCCCCGGCTGCGGAGGGCGAACAGGACGAGAGGAGCCCCAGCCGCTCCGAAGTCGAGGCTGAGAGCGAGAGCAGCGACTCCGAGTCACTGGACATGGCCCCCAGCGACACCGAGCGGACTGAGGGGACTGAGCGTTCTCTGCACCAAACAACAGTTATTAAGGCCCCGGTTACTGGTACTCTCATCACCGCCAGCAACGGTGGGAGTGGTGGGAGCAGCGGCGGCAGCAGCAGTTTCAGCTTCAGCAGCGCCAGCAGCCTTAATAGCAGCAGCACCGTGGCCGGTTGCGCCAGCAGCCTTGGCAGCAGCGGCGCCTCAGAGCTTCTCCCTGTGCCACAGCCCACAACCAGCAGTGCTCCCAAAAGCCCCGAGCCAGCCCCAGGCGCGCTTGGCGGCTTATAGACTGGACTAGAGCGGATGGGATCCGGGCCTTGCGTGTAGTCTCCCAGCCATGGGCTGGGTTTTGTGCTGACCGTAAGTGTTGGCGACTTGGCAGGGCAGGAGACGCAGCGTGGAGTATATACCTCCCGACATTCACGCTTCGCCCCACATGGCTCCGGCAGGCTGCAGCGGACACTGCCCAGAGCAGAGGGGAGTTTCGGTGTCCCCCTAGCCAGCAGAACACCTCTCTCCGGAAGCAAGCTGGTTAAACTGTGAAGTGTTTGACTAAACTGTTCCTCTGACTCGCCCCAGGGGTCGTGGCTCCAAGGCACTTAAGACGCCTTAAACTTGTAAATAAAATGTTTACTACGGTTTGTAAAGGCCTTTGGCTTGCTGGGGGTTGTTAAGGCCCAAGTTCTCCAACAGGACCTTATTCCCTGGGGCAAGGTGGAATGTAGCAGCTGAAGGTGGGAGGCTGGAGTTTCAGGGGAAGTGGCTCAACCTCAGAGCCATCTTGCTACAGACATCAGAGATGGGAATCTGGGCTTGGAGGCTTCTAGTTAAGAGGTTTCCAGTGCCAACTGCCACTGAAAGTGCCCTCTGAGAACCTGAGTAGCCTGAGAATGGAGCAGGCCATAGAAACTGTTAGGCCAGTGCAACAGATGGTTTCCCCATCCAGAGTGTGGACGAAATGAGTGTGCCTTCCTAGAGTATGCAGAGTTGGAATGGAGAAGGTAGTGCTGCCAGGCGGGGTCAAGGTAGGCACAGCTGTACTCACTAGGTGGATGTGAAGCTCCAGCCCAGAGGCCATGGGACTCTCCCTGCACAAACTTTCCCTTGCTCCAGGATGAGGTAGAGGCACTGGATAGATTCGTAATGTTGCAGAGGAAAGGACAGACAAGCCACAGTGGTTAGGGTTGGAAGCTTGAGTGCCAGGGCCCTGGCTGTAAAGATGTCAAACAAAGGGGTGACTTCTTTAAGGTTCAGCAGAGGCACAGCCAAGATCAGAATTTAGATTTCCTTGGCCTACACGTGGTCATGGATGGAACTATGAAATTTCATCCCCCATTCCCTCATGCTCACAAAAATCTTCCTTTGCAATTTGGCCACTGGAGGTGCCTAGATGATTTCTTTCTCCTCAATGCTGCCGAGAGTCATAAGGCAGTTTCCCCATCCCACTGCAGCTGGAAAATATATAGTAAACCTTGACACTGCTACTAGGATGGGCAATTCAAAGTTTTTGTTTGTTTCTTTTAAAGCTGAAGAGCTAAACCTCTCTCCAAGACCTGTCCTCCCCCTTGTAACTATGAAATGTCCAGAGTTGGTAAAAGCTCTTTGTGGAGATTTTGTAACAAATAGATTTCCTTGGGAAATCCTGACCAGCCTCAGTGCCAATCTTGCAGACCTTGTGTCTGCAAGGACATAGATCTTTTGCAGACCCAGCATCCAGGCGGGATAGCCAGTACTCAGAATGAGTTGAGGAGAGATGCTGAGATCTGAGAGCCTAGGACACATCTCAGTCCCCTGGCCAGAGTGGGAAAGTTCCCAGTGGTCCTCGGTCTTGCTTATCTCCTCCACTTTTAGGCATTCCCCTGGAGCTCATTCCAGGATCTCCATTTTCTAGACTTTTCCACCCAGGGGTAAAGGAGAGGTGGCACATTGAGCCTTCTTTTGCTTGCATAGCTAGATACATAAGCAAGTCCCAGAGCCAACACATGGATGCACAGATGATCATTTTCGGACCTAGCCAACCTCCTAAGTCCCCAAATCGAGATGAGTCAAGAGCAGTGAGAATGGGGTGGGTGGGGGTGGAGTGATCAGAGTTGTACAATTTAGTCAAGAGAAAAGAAAGAGCATACCACAAGGACCCCCATCTTCAATAGGAACATGAACTAGTTGTTAACCCTAATTGTGCCGCAAGAGTTGCCAGGCCAGGGTAGCCTTCCTACCTGCCCTGGGTCCCAGCCAGGGCTGGAATAGTTTCTTCAAGCCTTCCACAGGCGCTGCTACCAAACTGCAGGATTCCCTCTGTACCTCAGTTTTGGCTGCTTTGTCGAGATCCATTTCCCCTGACCCCAAATCTTGAAATTCTGGAACCAGGATATCCCAAGCACATTGAATTTTGAGACACTTCTATCCAGTTCTGGCGGTAAGGAGACTAATGTGTCGGCACACACCCTTAGCTGAGGAGCAGAGCCTAGGGAAGAGAGATGGGGGGCGGGGTGCTTTCTACAAACCGCACCTACCCCGGCTCCTCACCGGGCCCTGGAGGTTTGTGCTACCTGGAAACACAGACGCTAAGTCCTCAGCAGGCCCAAGGGCTTTGAAAGTGAAGAAAATCATCATGGAGGAATGTCAGGAAGTGATTTCTACCTTATCTAGGACAGCTTTCGCCAGGCCAGGGGGCACAGCGGAGCTGGGGGGCCGGGGACAAAATGAGCCGGGAGGCAGGCACCGGAGGGCGGGAGCCAGGAGGACTAATGCTCCCCCGGGGCTCGGGGCTCTCAGGAGGCGCCCCTTCCTCCGCCACTCCCACCCCCAGTTCCTGGCCAGTTATCACGAGAAGCTCTTGCAGGGCTTTACCCTGGCAGTGGAGTTCTTCAACATTTCATCAGAAACGGAGTATCACAGCCCCGGAGAAGTTACAGTTCATTTAAAAGAAGGGTAGCCACAGGTTGCCAAGAGGAAAGGCTAAAATTTAGCGGGGTAGTCCCATCCCCCGGCTGTTCGCTCCACCCCGGTACTGGAATCTTCTCGGCAGCACAAGATGCTAGCAAGGGCAGTCAGGCAGCCAGAAATTCTTCAATCAAGTCCGAGGGTTTTCAGACGCGGAAGAGAGGTCCAGCGCGGACCGTCCGGGGCGCCAGAACGGTCCAGATTTGAGGCTTAGGAGAGGGAGCGAGCGCGCGGGCCCAGGCGTAGAGCAGGGCGGGTCAGAGCAGAGCCGGGGCCCCCGCCCCGCCTGCACACAACCCAGGACTCCAGCCAGCAATTACTCTTTGCTCTGAGCAAAGCTATACCTAGCCTGCTGAAGTCCCCGCGGCGCGGAGACCTCCGAGTAAGGCTACCAGGGTGCACATAGGCTCACACAGGGATGGTGACCACTGTGGGTGTCACTTCGGGGCGGTGTGGGGACTCAATATCCATCCCCCATCCCCTCCAAGGCGGACGCACACAGACCTGCAGACTCACAGAGACACAGGAGAGACAGGCAGTCTACTGGCTTTTTCAGCACTTTGTGGGTAAAACCACGCGAATAAAATTCCCCATTCTCCACTATATGGCAAAGCAGAGAGGAGCCTCTGCCGCCTTATTCAGCCTGTGCCGGTGGGTAGGGCGCTTGTCTCCACAGAAAAGTTTCCTAGCGCCAAATTCCTCGGACTAAACCACTGAAGGCTGGCGCCGCGTTTCTCTCCCGTTTGCCCGCTTCAGCCGAGAGTGGGCAGAGACCTCCATGCGGGCAGTGTGTCTCCTTCGCCGTCTTGTGCCCACCGAGGCCAAAGTCGTCAGCCCCCAGGGCACGTCCAGGCGAAGTCCTACTTGCAAGGGAGGCTCAGGTCATTATACCCCCCAGGGAGATTACCCGCTTCTCTCCCTCTACTCCCCGCAGAGTCCTGTGGATTGCGGGCGGGTCAGACTCTGCCTGCCATCTG
Organism: Ateles fusciceps; assembly: GCA_036589455.1. NCBI lineage: Eukaryota > Metazoa > Chordata > Mammalia > Primates > Atelidae > Ateles > Ateles fusciceps. The sequence continues at coordinate 10,414,653 of JAZHEH010001979.1, forward strand.
TGACAGCCTTTGCACCTCAGAGGCAATCATAAAGGAAGGCCAGTCATTCTGGGATCTTTTCTCTGGCCGCCCTTTCTAGCCAGGGTTTGGAGTCTGATGTTGGCAGGGGTTAAACTAGGTTGTGGCCAGCGCAGAATAGGCGCAGTAGGAGTGTCCAGGCCTTCTTTTCAAGGTACCAGAGGCTGAGGAAACAGGAGAGTGAAACCTGGGTTCTCCTGTCTGGGAGGGCAACCGCCATTGAAAGCTTCCCGTCGGGGAGAGGGGTGTGGTAGGAACGGGGACTCGCAGCAGTGGATTTTCTGCGGGCATCTTGGCTTGAAATTTAATCTGTTGAGCTTTAACGGGTTGAGCGTTAGTTTGTTTCCACAGATCCGAACCCTCCTCTCCTCAAGCCCATACCTACCTAAGACTCTCAGTGGGCTGGATGGAGCAAGAAAAGGGTGGAGTGAGAGGGAGAGAGAAGCCAGAGGCTGAGGTTGATGCACTCTCCCATCGTTTGTGGGCATCCTAGTCCCCTCTCCAGCTTCCTCCCTCTAAGAAGAAAGAGTAGGCAAGCTCAGCTCCCCTGCCACGTGTAGTAGTGACACTGCTTTAAAAATGACCAAGAGGACCCTAAACAGCAGGGACATCACATTCCCTCTTCTTTAGTCTCTGGAGGGTGGAAAGGATTGATTGCACATTCCAACGTCTTTGTGAAGATGCAAGTTTTAAGGAGGACTTTAACTGCAGGGGTTTGGGCTAGGGAAGATTTTTAAAAACCCAAAATTTTGATTTAACTCATGCACTCATCTAGCTCACAGCCTCCATTTTTTAGGTCATGATGAGATTGGCTGGTGTCCCAAAGACAAACTCGTTGGTTTTTTCTAAAGCTTCTCTTCACACACTGGGATATTACAGCCCACAGCGCCTACCCCCTGCCACAGCCACTCTTTGGGAATCCAGCCTGCTTACACAAGGTGGGGTGCACTTTCTAAGATTCCTTTAACTCGGGTTCTAACAGAGCAGCAGGCTCTGCCAGGGTCCCTGGGCCCTGTGGACAGGCGAGCTCAGAGAAACCCTGGCCCTTTAATCCTTTCCCTGTCACTGCTCTCTGTCATTTTAGAAATCAGGACTAGATGTCCCTGCAGGTGCGATTACTCCCAACTCCCTCATTTTAGAGGTGAAGTAATGGAGGCTAAGATATGTGAGGACACTTGCTCTAAGTGCCCTGGAGAGTGAGTGCCTGCAGTACACAGGACCGTGAAAGCTAATGCCAGGCACACCTGACCAACTGGATTCTGATCCAGATTATCAAAGCTCAGTGGGTTTTTAAAAAGATCATGAGGTTCAACCACTGTCTGAGATGTTGGGCTCCCATTAGCTCCTCCTCTTCCCCTTGGTCGTTCCTGAGGGATGTCCCTCTGGGAGTCATACGTCTGGGACTCTTTCGGGTTGTTACCCTGCCCTCCACTCTGGGCTGCCCTAATAGCAGGGTTAGCTTTGCTAGTAATGTGTAGGATCCCAGCCACACTGTGCTCACGGAAGGAGGCGACACCCATGGTGCTTTTTGACTTCTGTTGGTCATTGCTGACAGTTGGGATTCTGGGAAGGATGTGGAACTCGAGGCCCAATCGCACCTGCCTGGCAGCCCCTGCGCTGGCTCCTTCTCTCTTCCTCTAGCTGAAGCAGATAGTAGGCCTCACTCTGTAGCACAGTACACCCCATGCAACAGACAAGGAACCAGAAAGAGGCTGGCTGTGGCAGCATCACCTCACCTGTGCTCCGAACTTGCCTCTCTGGAGATCCTCAATGACTCTCTGGGTTAGGGGATTTATTCGAGGAGACCAGCAGGTGGAGTAGACGGTGGAGTGTGCAGGAAAAGCGGGCCTGATCCCAACCCAGCATAGGAGACCTGAACTAACCCCAGAGGCATTCATTCATTCATTCACCCACTTACTAATAACTAACTACATGACCTTGGGAAATTCTAATCATTTGGTTTGTTTTCACTGTATAATGAGATATAATCAAAGGTACCTAATTCATAAATCGATGTAAGACTTAATTACAGAACAACAACAACAAAAAAAAAGCAAAATGAGAACGGTGGCTGGTATACAATTAGTGCTATATAGGCTAGATGTTACTGCATTCCTTCATCCATTCGTTTTTTTCATGCAGTATTTATTGGGATCCTTGTGCGTGTTTGCACAGTAGAGGGAAAAAGAATGCAAGACAACTTTTACTCTCCATGTAATTAAATCGTTAGATGAGAATGAGGATGCCTTGTCACCAGGAAATCATTTAAGGAGTAGCCCAGAGGGTTAGAACGTGCTGCCTGGCTAGGTCAGGGGTTGGTACGTTTAGAAGCCCACGAGTACCTCTTCATCTTGATGCTCTGGGCACTGTGCACAGGAGCACCTCCATTTACAAATTTCACAGCAGGCAGTCAATACAATGCTTGTGGGCGTGGTAGGTACTTAATTTGGGGAGTTAGAAAGGAAGAAGTTGGTTTTCTGATAACTTAGGATTTGAAGGAAGCTTAAGTAAGTGTCTAGGGGACCAGAAGGGAAAATTCTGTTCCTGCTGTTAAGATTATGTTGGGACAAATAGCACTTCAGGAGGTTTGTTATGTTTTTAAGTAATCACAATGAGGAAGGGCCCTCGAAATGGAAACAGGAGATTAACGATTCCTTTGGGGGGGAAAAGGCACCCTCGGTTTCTTGAGAGCAGGGCTGGGTCTGCTGCACGTTTGGAGAAGCTGTAGCACCTAGCACGGTGCTTGGTACAGGGAATGCACCCCAAAAGTGTTTACTAAATAAACGACAAGCGTAATTATTGTGGCTCTTGTGGTTATTTATAGCAAGGATAAGCGTAGTTAGCATTATAAACACAGGTGGAGGCTGTTCAACACGACCTAGAAGTACCAGGTGGTAACCCCTGGAGTGGCGGTGGAGCTGCGAATCACCTGGTTGAGGACCCATTAGGATCCCGATACTAAGGTCATCACAGAGGGGCGAGAGAACGCGTTCACAAGCAGGACGCGTTCACAAGAGAAAGCTTGTCTGCGCACCATTTGGGCATCGTCGTAGGTGGAAACCAACTTGTAGAGAGGTTGAATGACTCACTCAAGGTCACTTCTCTAGAGGTCAACGTCAAGAACCGGGACAGAAGTCCAGAGCTTTCTGTGCTTTCTCCAGTCCCTCACTCAGGCGGCGGTGCGGAGCGCTAAGATCTGCCCGAGCCTCTCTTGGAACACGGAAGAGCACCGCAGGCACAGTGGGTGAGAATGCTAGGTGAGTTGGTCTTAGTGAGTCTGCACCTCGCTGCCTCTCTCTGCGGAGCAAAAGTGTCTGTTTCGCGGAGTTCCTCAGCCACCCTCAACCCCCACCGTCCTCGGCTAGGGATTTCCCGGTCTGCACATTTCAGCCTCGTTTTAATATGTCAGGGCTGTTTGTTTTGTTTCTCAGAATCCGGGTGACGAGTGCACCCAGCACGTGGTAGAACTCAAGAAATGAGCAAGTGAACGAAAAATCAAAAGAATAAACTAATGAGCGAATAGGATTCTCTGTCTGGCAGTCCCGACTTGCACCCGTCAGAGCAATCCGGCCATTTTTGAATTTCGCTACGTGGCGAATCGCCGGCTGCGCACGCCCTCCAAAGACTTGTTCCTGAGACTCCATGCAGCAGGGCTCTCCTGGTCTGGGGCGCAGATCTCGCTCCAAAGTGTCCTACCTCCGGGTGTCACAGGGTCTCACCCCGTTCGCAATGGTTTTGGGTCTAGCAGAGGTCTTCCTAGCAGAGGTCCTGAGTCTTCCGCAGGTTGGATCCCCAACCTGCCAGCTGAACATTCATTCAGTCCACCATCAGCGCGGGCCCCCTGGTTCCGACCTTCCCCAAGCTCATCTCTTTGCCAATCGGTTGCCCGTCTGGAACGCCCAGGAGACATCTCTTTGGGGCAACTTTGGCTCACCAGCAGCGACCTAAGCCATGTCCCATTTTCCTTACCTCCCTCAGGTCCCTGCAGCCTATGCTAACTACTCTTCTAGGCCAAGAGCACAGTTTTGCAGCTGAAAAAAGGGGGTCGAAACTATAAAGAAAGAATCAAACTAAAGACTTGCTCTGTGACACACAATTTTTAAATGGAATGTCACCTGCAATTTGAGTTTTCCCATGTCCATTGGTTTTCATGCTCCCTTGCTTTGTGTGTCCTCACCATTTCTCTTTTCGTTTTTTCCTCTCTGCTCGTTTTGCCCTGGCCTTCCTTTCCTCTTGGTACTGTTCAAGAATCCGTTCAGAATTTTAAGGGGAACTAGACTCTCCTGGCTTGGTTCCAGATGACCACCGTGGAGGACAAGGAGGACAGAGTATGTGATCTGAGACAAGGAATGACAGGGAGGCCAGGCAGCTCCAGAGGTGATAGAGGACAGTGTATTAGCCAAAATGTAACGAAAGGCAGCGATTTTTAAAAATTAGATCTGCATAATTTTTTTAAAAAGCCCACAAAAGTCCCATCCTTCTCAAAAGCATTGCTCAGCCAAGGGCGACATGCTGGGGACAGAAGGGCCACTCACAGCCTCTATGTTACTCATCTACACATGTGTACATTATTTGAGTCTCTACTACATTCTGGGCTGGTTCTGGGCTGGGGACTGTCAAGTTTTTCCAACTGGAAATATCTGAATGCACTCTGACGCACACCCTCCAAGCTAAAAGTTTACCAATGGGAAACTTTCTTTCCCACCACTTTCCTGTTACTTCCCTTTTGCTTTCCTCACTGTGGAGGAATGGTGGTGAGGAGACCCATCCCACCTCCCTGTGTCCTCTCCAGCTCTCCAATTCCTTTCCATTTTCTTCTCCTCAGTTCGCTCAGCAAACTGGAGGCAGTTTTTAGGTTAGGGGCACATATGTGATACCAGGCACAGTCATAGACAGTTCTGGCAAACAGAAAGCGCTCAATAAGTGAAAATTTTTATTAAACCATTACCACGATGGCACTGCTAGTTCATTCTGGCTGGAGAGAGCGTCTGTACTCGCTTGAAATCACCTATGGGTGTGTGCAAGTAAAGAATGGAGGAAAGAGACTCAAGTCTTTGCCACTCTTTGAACAAGAGGTGAAAGTTTTGTATCTCATGTAACCATCACAGCAACTCAGGCCAGAAGACATTATGCTTCCTCACTTATAGAAGGCCGTTTTGAGAAGCAGAGGGATTGGGTAATTTGATCAAGGTACTTGGTGGGTAAGGGGCGTGGCGGAGCCTCCGACAGAAATCCGCGTTTCTTACTCCAATCTCCGAACTAGCGGTCTGTGGCAATTCTCTGTAGTCAAGGAGAAAAAAAGTTCAAAGAAATGATTTGTTCTTTTTAACGAATTATTCTGATCATTATTTCAAATATTCACCTTACAATGTGAGTGTAGGCGCAACCATAGAGAAATCTATTAAAAGTCAGCTCGCTGCATGCCCAGGGAAAGCGCATTCATGGTAAGCCCTGTATGATATGCCCAGTACGGTATGCAAGGTTCACAACTGAAGGAAGGGAGGGCCCAATGCAAAAACATCTTTAAACGAACATCGGTCGCCACGTGCACTTGCTGTGTACTCGTCACCCCAAACCTCAGGATAGAAAGACACAAATGGGTCCAGCAGCCACAGAAGCTTCCTCCTCCTTGCTCCGAGTTATCCCTTTCTCTTTCCATTCTCACCTGGCCTCCCCCAGGCCTCGCCTGCTTCCCGCTTTGCTTGATTCCCCCAACTCCCGCCTCGTGGGCAGCGATGGGGAGCCTCCCGAAGACTGTGCCCAGCGTCCCAACGCTGCTAGAGTGCTGTAGCAGCGGCGAGGAGGTGGCGTTGAAGTCTAGCTAGGCGCTGCAGCAGGCACAAGCTGCGCTTTGCTGCCGGCCACAGTTACCCGGACGCAAGTTAAGGGGCAGGCGCGCAGAGGCGGTTGGAGGCGGGCGGCCCCTGACCTCTTGAGAGCTGCGCCGAGCGGGGCGGGAAATTTATGGTCTGTGTACACTTTCTGGCTCCAGAGCCCCGCGCACCAGAAGGATGGGTCCCTGAGAGCGAGCCCGAGGCCGCGAGCTGGGGCCGCAGGCGCCACGGCTATGCATGGTGCCCATCCAACTCTGTTCTGCCGCACTATGATCATAAACCTTCCCTTGGATGGCGCGGCTGTAAAAGAAAGTCCGGGCGAGAGGTGGGTGCAGGCCGTGCCGTCCGGGCCCTGACGGACAATCCTGGGAACTTGCTCGGAAGCCTGGGTCCCGCCACCTTCCCGGGTGTGGTGGGGTGAGGGGATTGTTTCTATTGGCTGTTTGGAATCCCGGCGGTGGATGCAAGGTGGGATTCCAGACCCAGCCATGCGCCGCGTGGCCTGAAGTGCAGACAAGTCACTGGCTCTCGGTGTCTGAGCCGCGCCGCTTCCTATTGGGCTTACGTCGGGACCTAGACCCCGGCCCTGGTCCTTGGGGACCAGATTTGATTCCGTTTCGTCGAGGCGGTCTGCAGCAGATAAAGGGCCCATTAAAAAGCTGGGCAAATGAGAGAACCCCTTGGGCCTTCGGTGCCAGGGGAAGCGGGGAAGATGGCCCAGGAGTCAGTCCGGAGGCAGGAGGCCCATTTCGGGTGGAAACCAGAGGTCTAGCTCCCAGCACGAGGCATGTCCACACTGTTTTCCCAGGCAGGGCTACACCGACACAAAGGAGCTGCGAGTTGAGCTGGGTGGTCAGCGCTACGTAGGCCCCTTTACTCACATTATCACAAGAACAGGTGTCAAGAACTGCGTAACAGCTTAATTTTTAACACCAGGCACGACTTTTCAATCTGTACTTAGTAAACCGTTGTGCTTATGTGCTAGGCACTGTTTTTTAAAACTTTTATATGTATTAGCACATTTGTCTTTTACCAAATTCTATTTTGGTCATTACTTACATTATCCCCATGTTACAGATAATTAAACTGTGGTGAGAGATTTAAATTAACTTGCCTGAGGACATGCAGTTAGCAAGTAGATTTGGGAGTAACTCACATCTTCTCTGCATGGCTAGATTATCTAAATCATCTGTATCACACTGTCTCGAGCCTCAAGAGTCCGGCAGGTGAGAGCGGGCAGAATTCCCACAGAACCCCGGGTCGGTTTACCCACTCGCAGACCTTCTCCCGAGGGGGCGCGTGCCCCTGCTCTGGCACTGGGAGCGGCTGGCCGAGCCCATAAACACGGGCCATTTAGCAGTCACCCCCAGGGCGTCATAATTGCGCTGGGCAGTAGTGACCCTGAGTCGCTGTGACACCGGCTTCTCGCCCTCTGCTGTCTTTTGATTTACTGTCTCGGCCGGGTCTTTGCACTCAGACGCTCTGCGGCAACCGAGGCTTGCTCGGTTGAGACGCGCGCTGCGGGGTGCACAGGGCTGCCAGGGCAGGCGGTGAGGCGCCAGAGCGCGTGCAGCTTCTCTCCGACGCCATCCAGCTCTTCTCGTGGTCCTTACTCTTCACGGGGGTGCGGGGGAGTTACACTTCAGAAGGCTGTAGCCCTTCTTATTGGGTAAGTCGGGAGATTTTTCCCTGGGGTAGGGACGTGACATTGAGGGGTTGGCGATTGATTTGAAAATAGGAGAAGAGGTAGGATGAAAGGATCAGGATGGATGAACTATGAAAGTATAGAGTGAAAAAAGAAGAGAAATAAAAACGGGAAGATGGAAATCATCGAAATAAGTGGAATTCTGAAGCATTTCTCACGTTGTTATAGAGGGGCGGGTGAAGTTGACACAACTGCTTTGGGGCTGAGCCATAAATTAATAGAAGATTTATCCCTCAATCAAGAAAGAGCCATTAAGATATTCTTGGCTTCGTCTGTGGGAAAATAACTTCTTTGATTGAGTTGCCCCAGAAGACCTTGCGAAGCCCTCTCTTCTCCGCCTCTGATGGCCTCCTCTTTCCTGCTTGCCGGAAGGAGGGGAGAAGCAGGAGACTCCAGGGAGAAGAGGCCATTCCATCTTTTTCAGCATCTTGAATTTCACTTTGCGCGTTTCTTTCTACTTTTTGGTTTGATCTGCCTGCCTTGGAGGCTTGGAACCTCAGAGGGAGATTTCTCCCGCAAAAGCCGAGCCCCGGTGGCTGCTCTCTTCCCTCAGGCCCGCTGAGCTGGAGTGGGTCCCTGGCCTCTTTTTGGCTCCAGCACTCGAAAGGCCTTGGGTCTGTTAACAAGACTACAAACTACCAGGGCGAGGGCGGAGGTGGGGCGGGGAAAGGGGAAAGATCCTCAAAGCGGAAGGGAGCAGTCCCAGAACACGGTGACCAGTTGTCCTTCCTGGGTATGGAGGAGCTGAGCTCCCCCTTCAGTCCTGGACTCAAGTGTGATCCTGGGTCCTTAAGGATCCTTTCAGAGGCTCCCTGAGGTCAAAACTATTTTCATAATGAAAAGTTATTTACTTTTCACAAATATGCAATGGAGTGTCCCAGAGGCCACATTCAGTGTGGTGATGTCAGGGCTCTGGTGGCTTAGGGAACGTGTGTGCATATTGTAGCGTTTTACAAATATTTTAGTTTTGTATTTCACCACAATAAAAATGCATTTTAATAATGTGTTTTGGGGCCCAGCACAGTGGCTCACGCCTGTATTCCCAGCACTTTGGGAGGCTGAGGCAGGTGGAACACCTGAGGTCAGGAGTTTGAGACCAGCCTGGCCGACATAGTAAAACCCATCTCTGCTAAAAAAAAAAAAAAAAAAAGCCAGGTGCGGTGGCTGGTGCCTGTAATCTCAGCTACTTGGGAGGCTGAGGCAGGAGAATCACTTGAACACTGGAGGCGGAGGAGGTTGCAGTGAGCCAAGATCATGCCACTGCACCCCAGCCTGGGCCACAAGAGAGAGACTCCATCTCAAAAAAAAAAAATGTGTTTTGGTTTTATAGCTATGCCTATCTTATCTGGCTATTCACATGTAAGTCAGTTAATATGAAACAAAATGAAAATGTTATTTCCTCAGCCACACCAGCCACATTTCAATTGTTCAATAGCCACATGTGGCTAGTGGCTGTCATATTGGACAGTGCAGATACAGAATACTTCTATTCTTGCAGAAACTTCTATTGAACAGCACTAATCCATTCCATAAGTATAAACAGATATAATCATGCAAACAAATAACCTTTAGCATCCTCAGTAATTTTTAAGATTGTTTGAGATTCTTGCCTTCGAACATTCTCTAGATTGCACCCTTGACTAAGTAAGGCATTGGAACTAGAGAAGCTAAATATTTGTCTGGACTCTATACTTCCCAAATATGTGTCTGGACTCTGTACTTGCTAGTTTCATAATCTCGGACCACTTTTTAAACTGTGAGCTTCAGTTTCTCCTTCTGTAAAATGGGTGTAATAGTTCCTGATCATAAACTAGAGGGAGGCAGCAGAGTTGCTTGGGAAGAGTATGCATTTTGGGGCAAAATTGAATAAGCTTGTATTTCAGCTCAGCCCAGATGACTTTGGGCTAGTTTCAAAACCTCTCCATGAGGCGGAGGTTGCAGTGAGCTGAGATCGCATCACTGCACTCCAGCCTGGGTGACAGAGTGAGACTCTGTCTCCAAAAACAACAACAACAAAACAACAACAAACCTCTCCATGTCTCTGCTACCTTATCAGTAAATTGAAAATGTAATAAGAGTAATAATAATTATAATACCTCCCTCAGGATTGTTACGAGGAGTAAATTAAATAAGTGAAAGCACCAAAGAAATGGTAACTAGCACCTTCTAACTACCATATGTGTTAGATATTATTATTATCTAAAGTGTAAACCTTACTGGGCAACAATAAAATTTAATTCCCCGCCCCTTTCAGTAAGATCTATATCTACATATATATCTATACATATGAATATATATATAGTCGTAATATATATATAACATAAAATGTACCATCTAAATAATTTTTAAGTTTACGGTGAAGCATTATTAAATATTGGTTGTATTGTTGTGTAATTAACATCCAGAGCTTCTTTCATTTTGCAAAACTAAAACTCTTCACCCATTTAACAACTCTCATCATTAGGAATATTTTTATGTTCATGTGAACCAGACTCCAAGCTTTAGATCAGAAATATTGAACTAAGTATTAACCATTCCAGCTAAGTAACCAGTGTCCATCACTCAAAATAGCTGAGGTGATGGACACTGGGGATGTTTTATTATACATCCCCCAAGTGTAATCAGTTTCCATTGAATACACCATTTCCATTGATTCCTCTTCTTTCCCCACTGTGGATCCTAACAGCTCCACCTCACCAAGCAGTGAATACACACTTGGATTCCCCAAATGGTTGCTGATTCTGGGTCTAGAGAGTCAGTGATGGCTGGTGAGTTAGGTCACTGAGTCTTTGAAATGATGTGTTCTGGGAAATGCCTGAAAGGTTGATGGTACAATAACAGATTAAAAAATAAGCTCAAGATTAGTGTCTGGTTGCATGGAAAGGCCTGGAGATGGTGAGTAATCAGGAGGACAAAAATCAGAACAAGTCATCCGTGCTCCTCACTTAGCAATTCTTTTCATAAGGCAAGCAGGAGGAGAGAAAAAAAAATCCCCTAAATAACAGTAGTCACTAAAAAAACATTAAATGCTTCTTTTTGGTAGAGTTTATCCCTCTCCAAGGATTTATTTTTCTGAAATTTTTTCTATAGGTGGATTTTCAATGGAGACTATTAGATAAATAAAACAGGTATACTGCATATGATGTTTTCAGATGCAAGTAAAAGAAAACCCAGCTGAAGATGGCTGACCCAATAAAGGAAATTATTGCATTGCATGTTTGAAAAAAATGAAGTGGTGGAGTAAGTTCCATGCATGGTTGGATCGAGGCGCTGTTTTTGTGGAGTTCTTACCCCCTGCAATGCTCTCTGCATCTATTTTATTCTCAGCCTGGCCTCCCTCCTGGTGTCAATGCCTCACCCCTGTGCGTACTATACCACCTAGAATAAAAAGCTGACTGTAAATCTGGAATATCTAGAAAAAGGCCCGAGTGGATTGGTGTAGTTCACTACCTCTCCTTGCTGCAGTCATGACAGTCAGGGGAATAGAACACCTCAACTGCCTTAATCTCAGTTGCCTGTTCACTCCTGATCACAGAAATCCCTGGAAGGACATTGGAAGGTTATCTGGAAAGGGGAACAGGGAATGGAAACTGAAGATGCAATGCAGGAGTTCACTACAGTCTGTATCTTCATTTAGAGCACAGTTAAGGCATAATTTTATTTTTCATTATTAGATCACGACTTTTGTCACCTTATCATGAAGCTGTATGCTGCATGGGCACTGGAGACAGTGCCTGACCACAGCTGGAAGGGCACACAATTGGAGGCATCTTTCTAGTCCTGAGATGATGGCTTTTTTTCACATCATTAACACTGTTTCTCTTGTGAACAAACCCCATGTTGTGTTCTTATCTTACAGAATATGTGACTTGTCTAATTCATCCTGGATGTTTGTTAGAATCCAGACTCTTCCTGCTTCCCTAGTAGGTTCTGATTTGACAGGTCTTGGATGAGGTGATGACTGGATATTTCGATGTTTGGCAAGGTAGTCAGGTGATTCCTATTATCAAGCTAGTTTAGGAAATAGTGAACTATCATTGATCACGCTTATTTTTCTCTGTGTTGGCTGCTGGGGGAACTTAGAGTGGACGCTGTAGGCTAATTCTTGAAAAGTGTTCAGGCCTGTATGGCATGAATTTTGGATACTAATATTATTTTGGCTTCATATTTCTTTTATCTTTATTTTCTTTTTCTTCTGAATTTTCTCATTAAGCAAAATTTTATTGTATCATTTAAAAATATACTATCTTACATTCTTTTTGGAAAGAAGTAGAATATATCAGTTAGGATATGGGGGAGAAACAGAAGACACACTCAGTAGGGATTTTTGAATAGACCTTTTCATAGTGGACTATTTACAGAGGTCTGGGAACCAACAAGAGATATTGCCATGAGCAACAGCAGGCTGGAGAGGTTTATTAGTTTCCTAGGCTGCTGTCAAAAATTAACACAGACTTAGTGACTTAAAACAACAGAGATATATTCTCTTACAGTTTGGGAGACCGGAAGTCCTAGGTGAGTTTCCCCTGGGTTCAAGTCCAGGTGCTGGCCAGGCTGGTTCCTTCTGGAGGCTCCAGGTGGAGGCTGTTCTTTGCATCTTTCAGCCTCTGATTGCTGCTGGCATTCTTTGGCTTGTGTTTATGTCACTCCAATCTCTGCTTCTCTGGTTACATAGACTCCTCTTCTGCATCCGGTTTTCCTCTGTCTTCCTCTCATAAGTACATGTGTGGTAGCATTTAGTGTCCACCCACACAACCTAGACTAATCTCCCATCTAAAGCGCCTTAACTAAATCACATCTGCATGTCCCTTTTGCCAAATGAGGCAACATTCACAGGTGCTGGAGATCAGGAGCTGGCTATTTCAGGTGCTATTATTCAGCCTTCCGGGAGGAAGGTTGCTGGAGCTAAGGCAGAGAAAGCAGCTAGCTGTGACTATGGGTAGAGGGTACAGCCACTGTCATAATGGTGTCCCTTATCACCTTAGGGAGGAAGCAGGAGGAAGAAATATGCTAAGCTCTCTTTCCTCAGCCACCCCCCACCACCTGCCCCAACCTCTTGCCGGTGCATCCCATCAGCTAAGGCGGAAGATGAAATCCACTGAAGTCAACCCCTTGGGCACGACGCAGGGCAGAAAACAGCACAGAATGAATCTGAAGGAAAGCCAGCGTGCAGGTGAGCATAAATACTAGACCATTGTTGAGCTGTGGGCATGATCACAGTCCTGGGCTCTGAGCAGTGTTTCTCAGAGGAGCATCCTGTGCTAGAGTTGGCTGTTTGACATACAGACACATGCCCCAGAGTTTTCATGGCATCTTGGGTCTGGACCCTTCCAGTTAGAAGGAGACAGTCTGAGAGATTGGAGGCTGAGTTTCAGTCCAGTTTTTGGGGGTCTCTTTGTTATCCCCAGTCTGTGGTAGAAAAAGGCTATTTGGTTGATGCTAAAAGGAATGAGCAGTAATAGGATCCCAGGCTTTCAGGAAACTACACTCTGAAATCAGCACCAGCTCTGTCTCAGTCAGAAGGTTCCATTCCCAGGAAATTACACTGCATATCTTGTCTTCAGAAAGCCCATGCTGTTCTTGAGGCAAGTGGAATCGTAATATCTTGCATGCCATAGCTGCCATCTCCATATAGAAATTTTAAAAGGGAGCTTGCATCAGCAAGGGACAAAGATCTGATCTTGGTAGTACGGTGAGCCCAAGGGCTGCAGGCCCAGTCTCTGCCCTGAAGCTTTGGTCCACCGAGTCCACACCTTTTCTTCCTCTCTGCCACTTCCTAACATGCACCCCCTCCTTTCCTCTCCTGGGGCCACCAGTCAGGCTTTACCTCCTCCTCCCCCCAAATCTCTCCCAGTTAAGACTTGAGAGGCCCTTCCTGGCAAACCCAGCTGGGATTGACTTCAGGTGTTTGGGAAGCGCCCATGTCCAAATTCCTGCCTTCTAATGATTGCCCTGATTTTTTCAAAAAGACATTTGAAACTAAAGACAAAACCATCTGCTTTTTGAGAGCAAAGAAGCAAAACATGAAAAGAATCTCCCATATAACTAACTCCCTCCCCCCTCAAGCTCAAACCAATAAAATGAATCCAGCCAATAATTCAATCTTCCTGCCTCGTTCACTGTGACTAAAGCCGACAGAAGCAGCACAGCAGGGACCCCTCATTGACGAGGAATGTATCATTAGTAATTTTATTAGCTTTAATATAGCCAACAGGGGCTACTGATAGTTTCAGTATTCTTTTTCCTGAGAGATTTCCCCAACCCCTTGTCCCAAAGGACAAATGCTCTATAGGCCTGACATTTAATTGCTTTTATACTTTAGTGTAGCTTGGTTGGATAGAAAACTTTTCAAAATTCCATCACTGAAAAAGGATTCCACCATTTGTAATCTATATAAATTTGCCACTTGTACCTTTCTTTCACAAATTTCTCAGGGCTTAGAAGCATACCTACTATAGTTATTATAATTCTCTACAGGGAGACACTCATTTGTCATGGTTGAAAGCAATTTCTTTTCAGTGGGAATGCTTTAAAATGTTTTGTTTGGACAGAAATGACCAACCATTAATTGGTAATTTAAGCAAGTTACTCAAAGTCAGGCAATTAAGTTAATGAGACTGTTGGCCTTTGAAGTTGAATAGAAGCAGGGATGAACTCGCCACTCCTTAAGACATCAAATCAATTTAGTGTAAAAGGTGGAGGGACTGAGTCCCCTCCACCATTTCAAGGAAAGATCATGCACACACATTTAGCTCCAAGCATGGAAATTAGATGGTGGGCCCCTCAGGCGTTCTGGCAACCACTCCTCTACTATCGAGGAAGAAGCAACAGCTGCCCCAGCTATATCACGGGGGAAAGATGACAGCCTGGATTAGGCCTTGCATGGAGGCCAGAAACCCTTGCGGGAGCAACCCCAGGCAGACATGACGGAACCACAGACACATGGAGTGCCCCAAATTAAAGCAGATGGAATTGCTGATAAATGAGTTGAAATAGTAGAGGTTCCTACAGTGGATTTACTTCAGAGCTACTCCTTGGAGGGGCAATTTCAGGGGGCCAGGCTGCCTTTAGATGTTAATCAGAGGCATTCATATGTTCTGTCATTCACCTTTCAAAGAAAGGTGTCAAATGTCATGATGAAATACCTCCCCTGCTTACCTAGACATGGAGAATCAGCCACTCTGCTGACAAATGACTCAGGGCGAATCAATAGAGTGAGGGTCAGGCTTGGCTAGACTCATGGTCAGAGGGCAAGAGTAATTATGTCATAAGAAGTCTATGGGGCAGAGCCCAGCCAAGGCCATGGTCCACTTTGGAAGGCAAAATCTAGAACTGAGGGATTGTTGTAAGGGATGGGACTATAGGGGTGAAGAACTCAAAAGGACCAGACTCTTATGGCAGCCAGCTCTTGCCGAAGTCACTTATTGCAACAGTTCCACCACCATGTATAGACATCTAGGTGTAGTAAGTTGCAGAATTGCCTAATACCATCAGTGCCTGCAAAATTCAAGTGATCTAGCAATGTGGGAGGTTTCTTGGGAGAAATGGGCCACCTAGGTCATGCTTAGCTACAGGGAAGGTATGCCCTGTGGGGAAAAACACATGAAGAGTGAGTTCACATTATTTAATAACCAAGCTGAAATTAAGGAGGAGGGAAAAATATTACCGCAGAAACAAGGTTGATTTTGAAGTCTGCTGCTGGAAGTTGCCACATGCCTGTGACATCTCTTATGCACCTCAGAACAGACTCTCCTCTGGAAGGCACCATCGTGCATCCTCCAGATTTGGGGAGATACATTTCTTTTCTTCATGTTGTTGATAGGAGGAGGAGGAAGAAGCTGCTGTGAGGGGAGAAGGTAGTTACTTTGGCAGGCAGCTGGGGCTATAAATGCCCGGGGCCATGTACAAATAGTTGGCTGGTGCTGCCTGGCCCTCCATTGTGGGGTACTCATCTCTTCTTGCTTTAATCCCTCCTCTCCTCCGAAAGCTGCCCTTGTGACTTCTTTCCCACTTCGGGGCCTTCCTGGATGTCTCTTTTAACCTGATGTCACCTGGAACATATGGAAGTGCCCATTGTGACTGTCCAGGGCTCTGGGCTCTGAGTCCCATGAGGGTTCATCTCTCCTGCCTAATTCATTCATGGTTTTCTCTTCTTTTTGTTGGAGTTAGAGAATCAGGGTGAGCTCTCCCTAGAAAACAATTGTGCATGGCCTTGTGTTGGAGGCATCATACCCAGTTCAGTTGCCCAGGCTCTTTAACATACGGAAATGTGCTCAGAGTGTGGTATAAGGTGTGGGGTAAGTTGGATCCCAGAAGCCTAGGGCAGGTGGGGGATATTGTGGCCAAAGTCAGCCCTGCCAAACGGTGCTAGACTCAGCAACAGCACTGGTCTGGACCCAAGAAGTGTCAGAGGCAAGCTTCAGGGGAGCGGAGATGGGCACTGCTAGGGGAGCCACCTCCTCTCCTGGGTTACCTTCATTTGTGGGCTACTCAGATTAGGGTTTTTGGACATCCTGCTAATTTCAGCTTAAATTGTTACAGACCTTTAATGTGCCAGGCACTATACTAGTTTCCTGGGGAAATAGCAACCAACAAGAGAATCATTGTTTCTGCTTTCATGGAACTTAGAGTCAAACCTAGATACAAATCTGAGGATAACAAGTCATGATATGATGTGGCAATACACACTAGGACTGTAAGAGAATTATTGAGTGCTACAGGAAGTAGAGGAGACTTTTTGGAAGATGCCATGTCTCAGCTGGGACCTTTGGAATATTTTGCAGGCAGAAAAAGAAACATCTTTAAAGATCTGAACGAAAGAGAGGGCCAGCACATCACAGAATGTAGAGCAAGGATGCAGAATAGAGAGCTGGGTTAGAAACTATGCTGCATAATACAACTTGTGATCCCTACCAGGTGGGAAAATCAGCTTAGCCACATATGGAGCTTCTTCCAGGTACTGAGCACTGAGTTAAGTATTGTCAGGAACACCAAGATGGGTCAGACAGGACTGCTATCTTTTATAACCACATACAAAAGACATATATTACCCATATGCCTGAGGAGAAACACATTTCCACCCTCTCTGGGGGTCTACAGGGAGGGACTGCTCTTTGTTAGAATGGTCTTACCTGCCTCCAACACCTTCTGTCCATTAAAGCAAGTCCTGAACAAAAATACTTTGTTGCTATGAACATCTACAGTTAGAGGTGTTGTGCTTCAAATACTACCAGCTTGCTGTTGCAGCCTCCTAGTGAGGTGACTTACACCCAGTTCTTGTTCTTCTGTGATCAAAGGGCCTAGAGGCTTAACAAGCATGGCTGGGCTAAAGGTTCCAATTCACATTATTTGCCACCAAGACCTTCCTCTTTTCCTTCCAAGATGTTTTTCCAACTGTGCAGAAAATTCTTCTTCCTTCTTTCCAGTCAGTCCACATCCTTTTTCCTCCACTTACATTTCAAAATAAGGTGTACCTATTCCAGGAAGGTTGCCCTGATCGACTCTCCCCGTCATCCTGAAATGGTCAATGGCCTCTATCCCATAATAATTGATGCATTTTATGTATGATGCATTCAGTCATTAGTGAAGTTTCGTTTTGCAGTTTCCTCAGTGGAAGCTGTATTTTCACCTTTGCTGCTGCTTATGCAGTTTAGAGACCCGTACACCAGGTGGTGGTAGTTTCCTCATGCTCTGATTATACATTCTGAATAATTTGCAGAGGAGGAAAATGGAAGGGGAGAACTAATTTTTAATCAAGTATATTTCATGTGCCAGGCCTCTGCACAATGGCTGATTGAATCACCAGAAACAATCTATATGGGGCATTATTGTTTTCATTTCAAAGTTAAGGAAGCTAGATTTGCGGGGGTAAGTAAAGTAACTTCCCCAAACTTACCATCCTTCGTGATGAAGCTGGAACTGGTATCGGGTCTGAGCCCTCCAGCTTTGCTTTTAAGATGGAGACATGTATGTCTTTTCTATGGGTTATAAAAACATTAATGATGTCAGCCACCATGCAGAGCAACTGCTCTAACAACACCTCAGTATGATTTGGTATTTTCTTCACTAATTCTTGATTTGTGATAATCCAGGTATTTGTAGGTGGGCCAAAAAACTGACATGAATAGTTCTTCTTGGAAGAAGAAGAAAAGCTTTTAAATCATCTTATATCCCAAAAGTATATGTTTCCTCGCAACCAAGATTCCTATAATTTCTATTCTTTCTCTAATTTGCCATTTGCCTTAATCTGAGGAAGAAATTTCTTCTCCCAAAGAGTTGAGAGCTGGGAGACTTGAGTTCTAGACCCAGGTAACTGAGAATATATCTTGAGGTATGTCTCTCCTTTCCTCTGGGTTTCAACTCCCCATGTGTGAAATACGGAGGTTTTAATAACACCGTTGCAACACTCTTCTGTATCTGGTTGATTATTTGGCTGTTGTATGGCCACCACTTAACTCATTCAACAAATATGAAGACATGGCACCACCAGGCACTGCCTCTTCTGAAGTTGGTTCATGTGGTACTTCAATAATCAAAATAATCAAGCTTCCTGTAATAGAATTTGTTTCACAACTGAAGATACATTTCTGGATAACCTACCCAGGTCCCCCACCTCCAGTTTTGGCACTTCGTTTCCTTTATCAAATTGTGTCACTTCCCTGGTGAACACCTTCCTTGTGTTTTTGGTCATTCTCAGACCAGAGAGAGTATGTAGGTACGTGTTCATTCGTTCATTCATTCATTCATTCATTCTTTACAGTTATGTTCTCTATTTTGCAGCAGGAATGTCTGTAATTCTCATTTCTTCCCTGTCAATGGCTATGAGTTCCTATCCTCTGGCTTTTTGGTAGGGATTCTTGAGCATACCAAAGGGATTAACTGCCTCAATGAAGCATTACACTGACCATGTGCCAGTCTCTGTGCCAGGCGCTATAGAAATTAGATGTGGTTCTTTGCTTTCCAGGGGCCCACAGCACAGTGGAGAAGAGAGATGAGCAGACAGCTGAGCATAGCACCATCAGAAAGTGCCACAATATGGTGGTGGTCAGGGGTGGGGGTTGTGTAGTGACTGTGTGCCTCAGTGACAGTAGTGAGAGCTGCAGTGAAATCTGCTTGGCCTGTGGAGAAGCAGAAAGGACGACGATGGCTTCAGGAAGGGGACACAGGTGTTGGGCCGTCAGAGGTTAGGAGGCATTACTGACCAGGTGGATAAAGTGTGGAATGGCTCTGAGTCACCTGGGAGGTCTGATTAAGGCCTGCGGCTTAGGCTGGGTATCTATGTCATGTGAGTAGATGGGACAAAAACAGATCTGTATTATGAATTTGCTTTATTTTCTGTCACAAGGAAGGATACTCAAAGTGATGAACACCTCAAATACTGACTTGATCATTACACATTTTGTGTATGTAACAGAATGTCACATGTACTCCATTAATGTGTAAAATATTATTATAAAATAATATAAAATATTATAAAATAGTTATTTTTATGTAAGAAAAATAATCAGAACCTTTCTTGTTTATCACAACCAAGAAACATTCTGCTCCCAAACTTTTATGTCACATTACTTCCTAGTCACTTTACAAAATTGACACGTGCACCTAAAAAAGACAGATGCTAACAAAAAACCCCCTATACTCTGCATAGATTCTGATAGGCCATACAGATCATTCTGTAACAAGGTATCAGTAAGAGAAGAAACTTTATCGAGTACGATTCTGAAAATGAGTTTATTTTCAGGTTCCCTTGCTGGTCCTAGGCATAATGTTAAGGGGAAGGGCTTCAGGTGATGAGACACCGGAGACCAATTTGGCAGTTCTGGCTGAGCTACGACCTCGTGCTTGAGTTGACTCCTACACAAGGCTTTGTGTCTAACCATGCTCAGCTGTAACCCATTCTGGGCTCTCTATGGATGCTGTTCAGCTGGCCCACCCTTCTGTAAGATGAAGGGGCGGGTCTGAGCTCCACTTTCTACAGCTGGGGAACAGGCAGCGAGAGGGTCCAGGAGACCCTTTCAGGGAGGGGCATATGCAATGCCAGGGGCTGGGGGCTATGCAGAGACTGGAATGGGCTCTCAGGCCTCCAGTTCCTGGGTCATAGTACTTGGGAACCATGCAGTCGATGGGACTCACTCAGGTCCATCCTTCCTTCATCTAAATCTTGCGTGAAGGCCAAAGTGTGTAGTGAAGCTATTAGTCTTCAGGTATGGCAGTTATTACTTCCTCCCTTAGATACCCTGAGTCACTTAGGTATCCTGAGCCTCAGTTTGCTCATTCTCCCACCTTAAAGGGCTCTTGTAGGGTTATACAAAATAGTGTCCATGTATGCTGTTGTGGAGATGGATATTTGTCAGTTTTATTAATGGGATTTGTTCAAAAAAGTTTATGAATGCAATATGATTTTTTTTATTAGCACTCTATCTTTGTTAGGCATATGTGTCAATTTTGTAAAGAGACTAGGAAGTAATGTGTTATGACTTGAAATATTGGGAGCAGCACATTTCTTGGCCAGTGATATTTAAATAAGAGAGGTTATTTTTCTTAATAAAAATAATCATTTTTATTGATACACAATATTTTACATAGTTATGGGGTATATGAGACATTTTGTTACATACATAGAATGTGTAATGATCAAGTCAGAGTATTTGAGGTGTCCCTCACTTTGAGTATTTCTCATTTCTGTGTGTTGAGAATAATTCAAATCCTCTGTTCTAACTACTTTAAAAGATACGATGCATTGTTGTTCACTGTAGTCTCTCTACTCTGCTGTCAAATAATCGAGTCTAACTGTATGTTCATACCTGTATCTCTTTTTATCCCCCTCTTATCTACCTACCCTTCCCTGCCTCTAGCATCTATCAAAAATAACAATTTTTGATTATAAACATAATACATGTAATTCACAGAAAACTTTAGGAATTTTAGAATAGACCCCAACAAAAAAATTCTGTGCTGCCGTTACCCCATTACCAATTTCCATTTTCATGTGAAGACGCTTGTACTATTTAATGACTTGCTTGTTTTGCTTGTTCCACTTTCCACTAAGGCAGGGAGCATTTTCCTGTAACAATATTTGCTCTGTAACAACACTGAACAGCTATGCTATCATTTAACAAGCATTTAAGTTAATTCCTTTTAAACTTCTTAAACATAATGCTACAATAAGTATATTTATAGATAAATCTTTGTATTCATCTTAAAAATACTATGTTAGGGTACATTCTGTAAAATAATATTATGGCCCAGAGGTTTTCTTTTCTTTTTGATATTTTGTTTTCCGTGAATTTCTATTTTCTGTTTTCTGGTTCTAGCAGGAGCTTACGAATAGCACATTTTTCCAATCTCTCCCTAATGCTTGATATAATAATAATAAAAAAATCTTTGCCAATATGATAGGCAAAAATGAAGATCTCATTTTAATTCAAATGTCTTCTGTCACCAGTGAGGTTCTATATTTTCATATGTGTATTAATTGTTGGTATTTTTATTTTATTTGAATCAATTTTGAGCTAATGTCTTCTGAATATTTGTGATTGGGGTGTTGTTTTTGTACAAACTTTCTTGTAAGATTCCTATGTAAATTAAGACATAAAGTCTTCATATGCAAATACTTTTTCCAGTGTTACTTCTTTTATAATTTTACGATGGTTTTTTAATATTCAGAAAATGTAACTTTTCATTTACTTAGTACTTCAATTTTTTTTCTTTATGATTTCTGCTATACAAAGTTTTTCCAAAGCTTCCAAATATTTGTATTTGTTCTTCAGATTATTTAGCAAAGTCCAATAATGATTTGCCTTCTAATACAGTAGACTGTAATTTACCTAGAATTTATTTTGGTGTAGAGTCCTGAATCTTACTTGATTTTTTCAGATAGTTATTAGATTATTTCATCACTAAGTGAATAATTTATCTTTCCTTCACTAATTTTGAATGTCACCTTTAAGTAATTCTACTTTTCTTTTCTTTTCTTTTTTTTGAGATGGAGTCTTGCTCTGTTGCCAGGCTGGAGTGCTGTGGTGCGATCTTGGCTCACTGCAACCTCTGCCTCCTGGGTTCAAGCAATTCTCCTGCCTCAGTCTCCCAAGTGGCTGGGACTACAGGTGTGTGCCACCACACCCAGCTAATTTTTGTACTTTTAGTAGAGAGGGGGTTTCACCACGTTGGCCAGGATGGTCTCAATCTCTTGACCTTGTGATCTGCCTGCCTCAGCCTCCCAAAGTGCTGGGATTATAGGCATGAGCCACAGTGCCTGGCCAAGTGATTCTATTTTTATTTTTATTTATTTATTTTTTAATTCAGGATTTTATTTATTTATTTATTTTGAAATGGAGTCTTGTCTTATTGCCCAGGGTGGAGTGCAGTGACACAATCTTGGCTCACTGCAACCTCTCTCTCCTGGGTTTGAGTGATTCTTATGCCTCAGCCTCCTGAGTGGCTGAGATTACAGATGTCCACCACCACACCAAGATCATTTTTTAATTTTTAAATGAGAAAAACATCTTCATTGCAGAAGTGCATTACTAACTTTTTCAATGTTATAAAAAACATGTTTTTAGTTGTTGGGATATACAGAGATAGAACAGTTCTAGGAAGGAAGGCAGAGTAATGGTAGTAGTAATAAGAATGTTAACACAGAACCGACTGAAATCTCAGCAAAGACCCAAAATTCTGCTTCACTGGTTTTGACAAGTTCATCACGCAAAGGTCTATCTGTTAGAAGTACACTATTTTCTTCCTTGTTGCCTTTATTCTAGTAAACATATATTGAGTGACTACTTCTGGACTAAATTCCAGAGGGGACTGAAACATAAAATAAAAGACAGTCTCTGTCCTTGACTTTCTCATTAACTGGTGAGGAAGCATATTATCTGGGAGGGCTTTTAGCTCCAGTAAACAAAATGCTCAACTAAAAATGGCTTCAACTAGAAGTATGGTGGAATGCAATTGCTAATGCTAGTTTAGCGGCTTGAAGATCACAGGGCTCTGGGCTATCATCTCTTGGATGTTTTTGGTCTTCTCTGTCTTTGCTGCAAAAAAGTTGCAGCTGCTCCATTCATCACCCCCTCATTTTCCATGATTGAAAGCAGGGGACATTGAGCAATGTGTGGCAGGAAAGTTTCTCTTCATGGTGCTTCCCTCTTATCATAGAGGAAAATCTTTCCAGAAACCCTCTAGCCAACTTCCTCTTTCATCTCATAGATCAGAAATAGTTCATATGCCCATTCTTAGACCAGAAGTTGGGTCCACTTCCAGATGCCAATGCATCTCTGGCTATACTAAAGAAAATTCTGGTTCTGTGACTAAGGGGCTAATGACTTTTGAAGAGACCAGTAATAGTGTCTGCTATAGACAGATAGACACATATACAAATCTCTCTCTCTCTCTCTACACACACACACACACACACACACTTGTGTGTGTGTGTCTATACATACATACATATATATATATAGGCATGAGCCACGGTGCCCGGCCAAGTGATTCTATTTTTATTTTTATTTTTATTTATTTTTTAATTCAGGATTTTATTTATTTATTTATTTAGAAACGGAGTTGTTCTATTACCCAAGGTGGAGTGCAGTGACACAATCTTGGCTCACTGCAACCTCTATCTCCTGGGTTTGAGTGATTCTTATGCCTCAGCCTCCTGAGTGGCTGAGATTACAGGTGCCACTGTAATACATAATATGTACATATGTTGTGTGTGTGTGTGTGTGTGTGTGTGTGTATGCAAAAAAGCAAAATAAGTACTTATAGAGGGATTGTAATATCTGCTGTGCTTCCTGCTGCCTTAGTACACCTAAACCCTCTGAGTCTTAGTTTTCTCATCTGTAAACTGGAGAAATTGATAGCTTTGGCCAGATACAGGGCTAAATAAGGGTCATTTTAGATGAGTGCTTTGTAAATCATAAGGTGTTAAACACTTATTACTTTAGTGTCTTAATGCAAACACTGTTCTGTATGGGACAACCTATGTGGTCCTGCTGATCTGTTTGGCATGGTGAATTTGGGCATGGAAGTGAGGCAAAGGGCAGGGCCTGGACTGGGCTGGGATCAGGGTCAGTTTAGGCACAAAGCTGGGACATTGAAAGGAGCTGGAAGCTCGTCATTACATTTCTGTGCACAAATCCTGAGTCGGATCAGGAACTGGGAAAGTGAAGGTCTTCCTTATTGGCAATGGTCTGTGTATGGTGCCTGCTGACCATGAGGAATGGAGCATTCATATGTATTTGCTTGATGCTTTCTCTGCGGGGTGTGGCCTCCCCCAGGATAGCCTGATAACCTGCGGGTGTTCAAGTCCTTCCCCAGGCTGGTGAGGGTAGTGGCAGAAGACTGGCTTCCCCCTCAGGCAAAGCGCTGTAGCTCAGCCTTTAAAAACAACTTGGACAGGAGGAAAAATTGAGTTAGTTGGAATGGGAGGTCTGTCAAGAGAGGATTCAAAGGGGGACCTTGGTGATTAAGTTCAACCGTTTCCTTTTTGTGGGTGTAGGAGAGAATATTTCTGAATTTGCCCTGACCTTTTAAACTTTAGCCTGCTTGCTAAGATGGTTGAAGTCCAAGTTCCTCTTCTAACCACAAAAGTCCTTTGCTTTCTCCCTGGAAATGTGGAGCCCTGCCATTACCCACATCTGCCAGAAACTCCCCTCTGTAAACGTTGCTTGAACCTTGGTTCACGTTTAACCAACACGCTTTCATTTACTGAGGCAGCTTGGTAAACAGATGGCCCTGGGTGCAGTTAATAATCTTGTCATTTTTACCTTGTGGTCTTTTATATCTACCTCACCCATCCAGTTAAATTAAATTGCCATCAGTCTCTTCCCCCACCAGGGTGAAGATTAATGGACCTTCAGCTGTCCCCTTAGAACACATGCGATTGTCACATCCTGAAGAGAAATGCAGGGGCTAATAAATTATGCGCTGTCATCATGGAGGCTGGTGGGCAGCCCCAGAGTCCTCAGTTCACAGGGTTTTGAGCTAGGCATATGCAGGTCAAGGATGGGCACCTTGTTGCATTACTCATGAATGTTGATACCTCCGAGAGGTGCAGGAGAGGCTGGGGTATTGGGACCATAGGAAGGGTGTAGCCTGTAAGCAGTTTCTAATGATGAGGCTCTGGGAGACCTGGAGGCAGGTAGGTAGATTCCCAGAATGGATGACCTCCAAGTGGTTTCTAGGGAACAGCTACTCATTGCTACTACCTACCCCAATGACTGGGAAAATATGGTTTGACCTGTCCCAAGGACTGGTCTTCTGATTCCTCAGAAGGCTGGTTCCCTATGCCCTTTAAATGTGGCTTTCTTGATCCCACCAATCACTGAATCCTGAATCCCCACCTGGAACCTGTGGGACTCCCAGGAAGTTTTCCAAAGAATCGCCACAGCACAAGCTCCTAACTGGGCTTGCAAAATGTGTGGTGATCCAATGTCGATGTCCCCCCCCAACACTCACCTATCCCCGCCCTCTCCTTCTGACCCATTGTTGGGAAAGCTTGCAGAATCATCAGTGGAAATAAACCCATTTCTATTTTAATAGAATGGATTTGCTTTGCAGTTGTCCATTCTTCTCTTGATGGATTGAGTTCTAAAAGGACATAAAAAGTTTTAAAATAGAAATCTTATTGATACCAAATAGCCTTTCTGATGTCCCTAAGTAAAAGCAGTTGGTAAAGCAATTCTCTTAATTCAGTCTGTGCAGTTGAATGCTTTTCCTCATTTCCTCTCTTGATTGTTAAATCTCAGGAAAACGCTGACCTTGGCTAATGACATGCGCTCTGTTCGGCGAACCATTTCCTCTGCTAGTTGAGTCTCTCTGAAGGGGAAACTGGTTCCTGCAGGGAAGCAGACTTCAGTTACAAAACTGAAGAACAACTAGATATTACTTTGTCCCTTACTCATCAACAAATAAATAGTATTATGGTATTTTTATTAGAATTTTCCTAATACTGCATTCTGAGGAGCTATGCTCTTAATACTATATTCTGAGGAGCTATGTGACATTGAGTAAGTGATTTTTATTTTTGATCTTTAGTTTCTTCATATGTTAAGTGAAGATAGGAAGACCTGCCATATTGCTTCACAGTTGGGTTTAAAAAGTTGTAAAGTCCTATCTAGTCACA
Organism: Ateles fusciceps; assembly: GCA_036589455.1. Taxonomy (NCBI): domain Eukaryota; kingdom Metazoa; phylum Chordata; class Mammalia; order Primates; family Atelidae; genus Ateles; species Ateles fusciceps. The sequence continues at coordinate 10,440,331 of JAZHEH010001979.1, forward strand.
GCATCCAGTGCTAGCAAGATAGATGGAGATTTTGAGGAGCTGTCTTCAGTTCAGGGAGTTAGTAGCATCTGAACAGCAGATAGCCTTGTACAAAGTGGTTAACATGCATTGTCTTATGTTAGTTTCAACACTACCTGTTTGTTGTATGTATGATTCTTTTACCCCCTTTACATAATATTAATAACTTATTGTTCTCTAAATGCCAAGCATTAGTTTAAGCAATCTACATGTTTCAACCCATTTAATCTTCACATCAAGCTTGTGAGGTATAGGCACTATTATGATTGCATTTTATAGATAAGGACATCAAGGCACAGAGAGGTTAAGTGTCTTGCCCAAGATTATACAGCAAGCAAAGGGCAGAGCTTGGAATCCAATGCAGGTGGTGAGGCTCCAGAGTTCTCACTTGTAAGATACTAAATTATATAATTACGGTAAACCAGATGGTAAGGGAGAGACTCAGATCCTAGCTCAAATCTCAAGCTTTTTCTCTACCTGTACTACTTCTTCTTTACCCTGTATCCAGGGCATTTATAAATAGTTTTAAAAATCATTATGGAAACTATATGTACAGATGGCACATAAACACACACTTATCTCGGTATATTTAGACAATGCCCCTCAAATATGTTTGTACTAAGAATCCAGAAGACACTCCCAATTCTGATTAGAACAGGGAAAAAAAGTGATAAAAGACCTCAACTGGAGGCTTCAACATCTTCACAGTCACCATTTATGCTGAAATGTGCACTGTTTTCAGCAAGAAGTATGATCCTGGTTTTCAAAGGTCAAATAAATCACCTTTAAAGTCGTGAAAAGGTAAACAGACTGATGCCTGGGCAGCCTTCCTGAGTTTATGAGGTCTTCTGGCAACAGGGATATACAAAAGCCCCATCAATCACCCCCTCCCTGCCCCACCCCTGACTACCACAGCGTTTATTTCTAGGGGGAGATCACTCCACCATCCAGGGTAATTTCCCTTAAAACTATTATTAGGAAATATTAAATTAAATGAAAATGGAAACCCCTAGAGAAAACATACATTTACAGTAAAGCACTTTCCCTCCAGCCAAATTTTACAACTGTAGCTGTGATTCAAAGGAGGCTGAGAGCATGGTAGGAGCATTGGGATGGGGGAGGGGGAGGGAAATGAGGGGAGAATGGTAAGAAACAGGAGTGGGGAGGTATCTAGGGCAGGCAAGCATGACATGACATAAACAAAATAGTTGTCACTGATGAAAAATAATTTCACAGTGCTTTGCAAGGCATGTTTGCCTGCCAATCATTTTTCACATGGCTAGTATCATCTTTTAAGGTCTCTAAAAGGGCTCTACAAGCCTTCTTTCAGCACATTCTTAAGTTATATACATATATAAAAAACTCACTGTAAATCTATAGGTCATCCTGGAAATGACTATTCTGTACAAGAAAATAAATGTCTTTTAAAGACCTTTTCATCAGAGCACTTAAATTCTGTGCTATTATTTCACCGTCATGTAATGAGAGCCTGCTTGGTGTAAACAAAAACCCTTTAAAGAAATGATTACAGTCATGTCTTGCAAGCTGCTGAATGGATCCTAGACTGTCCAGCCATATTAAAGTCCATGTCAAGACCCCTCGGTGATTTAGTCTCTCCTGTTTTTCTTCTGGGTGTAGTAACAGCTCAACACAAGCCTTTCCTTTTAAAGAAGCTTCCCCAACCTTAGATGTGCTGATGTGAACTCTGCATTTCATGGGAATGTTTGTGGAGAAGGCATACTGTGTGCTTTTAAATTTTATAAGAATCTGACTTTAGAATTTTATTTGTTTATTAATTTATTTTTAAGATAAGAAAGGTAAGGAAAAAAGTTGGAAAGAAAGATGAAAACTCAGTTTCTTTCAACTCTTGCTCATTTCGAAATAAAATAATGTTCTACTGAATCAATCTCATTTAAACTTGATTTTTTTTTTTTTCATGTGAACTTAGCCTGGGATTTGTCCAAGTCAGGCGGAGAGACCACCAAGCGTTCTCATCAGCCAGAGGCCTAATTGTGGTCATTTATTATAGTCACTTATCTGATAGTAGTTTCATTATCTATGATAGTTTTACAGGGACAAAATCCACCAGGCATCCAATGGAGTATATAAACATGTTACCTTGTGGCAGGGTGTCTGTTACTTACTGTCAACACTAACTGGCCCTAGCCACCTATCTGCAGCTTATATGAAGTAACGATGAGTTTAATAAGCTCCAGTGAAAGCTGCAATGTAAACATCACATCAGGAGCGTTTGCCTTGTCAGGTCTCTTAAACAAATAAAGGTGATGGAGAAGTACAAACAGAATGGGATTGGAGCCTAATGAGATTCCATTGCTGCTTCACTGCAGACAAAGTTATCATTACAGGCAATGCATTAGAAGGGATGTCATCCAGAAAACCTCTTCAACTCAAGTTCACCCCAATTTCTGATTTTGGGGTGGCTTGGGTGAATCTACCATCCATTTGGGAGCAAATGTATACTTAAAATGGGTACTGATTTCTCAGGATTATTATATTTAGAAAATATCTAGTACAGTAAATCTCTTGGTTTTGAGATACAGCCACCATTGCACGGACCTGTGTTTTTTATTAGAAAAAATTTATTTATGGTGGACAGTAGGTTTGAGTTTAAATCTACCTGGAATAAAACCACAAACCAAGCTATTAATAGAGGCAATGCAGGTGGGCACCACAAATCAGCGTATCCGAAGTTATTTTTATGTAGTTCCAATCCATAGCTGTGCCTATGTATAGATATGTGGCTATTTGCATATCCTCAAATCCTTAGCTTGGAGGAGGATGGGAGGTTCCCTTGCCCAAGCAGGCAGAGCTTTCCTTGCACTCATGAGGAGAGGGGACTGTGACCTGAAAGACATAAAGGAAGACTGATTTCCCCAAGTTCTCTCTCCCTGGTTTTTTCAAAGTCTTCTCTGATTCCCGCTAGTAGAGATTCATTTCATTCTTCTGGTTTTAAGGTATTTTTTCTCTTTGACTTTAAAATGTAAACAGCTCTGGGGAGGGGAGTATTTTATTTATTTTATTTATTTTTATTTTTTGAGGCGGAGTCTTGCTCTGTCGCCAGGCTGGAGTGCAGTGGTACAATCTCGGCTCACTGCAACCTCTGCCTCCTGTGTCCAAGCCATTCTTCTGCCTCAGCCTCCTGAGTAGCTGGGACCACAGGCGCATACCACCACGCCTGGCTAATTTTTTTTTTTTTTGTATTTTTAGTAGAGACGGGGTTTCACCATGTTGGCCAGGATGGTCTTGATCTCTTGACCTCATGATCCACAGGAGAGGAGTATATTAATCCCTTATTTACAGAATGGCTAGTATTAAAACAATCATTGGAAAATCTGGCGCTGATCCCAACTGAACACCTACAGCTAGGGTAAGACTCGAAGCAGTTCCTTGTCTTAAGTCTCAGTTTCTTCATCTGTAAAATGAAGATGTTGCCGCCTTTTATTCCATCGTATTTTTGAGAGCAGGAACTAGTACCAACCAGACAATTGATGTGTGCTATGATTATTAGCTCAGCATGTCATGATTAGTTCAATTGTCTAACTCTATCCTGACAGAATGAAACATACAACAGGGAATGTGATGGGGAAGATCAGAAGAGAAAACTCTTCTGCACCAGTTTCTCAAAGTTCACCAGTCTGCAGAATAATATAGTTCCTTCTGCCATGATTAGGTGTTATTAAAAAAGAGGGACGTGGTCCAATGCATTTGGGAAAGTAAGGTTTAATGAGGTTTTCTAATACAGGACTTCTCAGAGCCTTTAATAAAGGAATGTGATGAGTAAATTCTCTAGGAAGAGGATCTAATATGCAAACTTGCTTAACTATGAATTCTCTTTTCTCCTTAATAATTTTTCAAAGATAAGTAATCCTTAGAGCTCACAGGTGGAAATTCTGGCCTAAAGCATCAAGTTTTGGATAGAAAGCACGGGGCCTGGTGGTCCTTTTTATCCAGAGTCTAAAGTAGCCAGGGGTAGAATGCGGGTAGAGTTGATGCATGGTAGATGCCAAAAGTGAGGAGCAGTACCTTGGAAGGTGAGATAAGAGGGAGCTGAAGGCAAACACTATCTTCTTTAGAGTTATAATTAGACCAGTTTAATGACCTGGGTTGAATTCTTGGAAACAGGTCAGCAACCCCTAGAAACCACTCGTAGGGTTATGCATGACCTCAGGAGAGAAATGCATTTGGGAAAAAGTGGACTAGATAAGTTTATTTATTGAAGGATTTCTCACTGGTGTGTTTTGTGAATCTCTGAGAGGGGCACACAAACCCTCTAAGGCATAGTTGACTGAGAAGCAAAAGAGAATAAAGTGGATGAGGAAGCAGGGAGAGAAAGAGAAGGAAAATGAAGTGAGTGACCTGGGAACTGTGGAGAACATGGTGGGCTTTTCAGAGACCTCGTTGCTATCATTTCCCTGATTGACTCCTCTACTGGCATGTGAGCTTTGCATTATTCCTGCCCCAGCTTGTAAGTATAGTTCCGTGGTCAACAATCTTGAGTGTGGATGGCTCAGTGAAAAACTACCCTAGCCGGTAAAGAAACCCTAAAGTTTTCTATGGGGCACTGATGGGCTGGAGGTGGAGAACGCCATGGTGTTGGATACAGAGCAGTTCGTTGCACAGTTCCAGGATGGGTAGTGGCCCTTTGGATGCAGTAGTCTGGTTCTGTGTGGCTTCCAGGCACAACCTCAAGACTCATAGGGCTTAGGGTAGAAAGAAGGAAAGACCTTTTAGTGTAGCAAATGATCAACTCCCTAAGCCTCGGCTTTGTCAGTGCCTAGAATGATCTTTGGCCTGTTGTAGCTGAATAGAAAATATTGGCTGAATTAAATAGGATATATGTGGACTTTAGAGGAAGATGTAACCCTACTCTTTTTCTCTCTATGGCTTTGGAGCACTGTTTTTCTTTAAATAAAAAAAATGGAGCTGTACAAAATAACTCTAAGAATAATATCACTGATGAAGAGCAGGTTGGCCTTATTTCAGTAATGGAGGGATTCCCAAAAAGTAGGGTACAACTCAAAGTTCATATTTGCCCTGCATTATTATCGTAATTCCTTTTTATGTTCATTTCTAATATCTCTCTGATGGGCAGATATCTCAAACTCTTCCCACTCAAACATTCCTACCTCTCTCAATTTGTAAAACATATGTTATCAGAGAAATTCTTTGATAAAGTGACAATTCCTTTTAAATAATATTAATGTATTATTCAGATTAATATCAATTAAACTCTGAAAAAGCCTGTGACCACGGAGGAGGTGATAACTTGAGTTAAGGACTTCTAGTGAGCCAGAGACTCCCAGGTCCCCATGTTTTGTGGTATACAAAACAGCCTAAGGATGACTCTACCCAGGGCATGAAAAGGGACCTTCAGATAGAGTGAGCTCTTTACCAGTGTTGTGGATTGAGTTGCTTCTTCCCTAAAGTCCTAGTTGAAGCTTTAAACCCTATTGTGACTATATTTGAAAAAGAGCCTTTAAGAAAGTAATTAAGTTTGAGAGAGGTCATAAGGGCCCTAATCGATAGGATTAATGTGCTTATAAAAAAGAGATACTGGAGAGCTATGCTCTCTCTCTCTCTCCCCATCTCTCTCCCTGCTATATGAGTACACTGCAAGCCAGGAAGAGGGTCCTCACCAGGAACTGAATCAGCTGGTACCTGGATCTTGGATGCCCCAGCCTTCAGGGCTGTGAGAAATACATTTCTGTTTCTTAAGTCATGCAATCTGTGTCATTTTGTTATGGCAGCTTGACCTGACTAGGACAAGGAGCAAAGTTGCAGTTTGCTTTTGAAGTTTGCCATGAAATCATCGTTCCAAAGACTCTCTTCCCATCAATGCTGGCCTTGAATGACAACAGCTTGAATGACAATGGACCACACTGGGCTGCACTTTGCTTGGCTTCTCCCCCAAATTCTTTCTCTTTTCAGAAGACACAGCACCATGGACACGTGCCCTTTTAGGCTGTGAATAGCTTTTCCTCTCCATCTGTTTCCCCTCCCTCCCTAGTTCATTTCTCCACTACTTAAAATTATATCAACACCTCTATAGTAAGCACATAGGAGAGAATGTGCCAAAGACATATGGATGCTTTGATATATGGGTAACATGCCACGTTTTTAGACTGGCAATGAAAAAAATATGTGTGGAGGCTCTTCCCTGACAAGTGGCAAACTACCCATCCTTCTTAGCAGGAAGCCCGGGCCGAAGTCGTGGTTTAAAACTCAGGAAGGACATCTGTGAAGACAGAGCTCAAAAAGCAGATGGTTTCTTGAGTTGCTGGGAAACTGAGTTGATTATTTATTAGATAAAAAGGTATATATTTATATATGTGGAAATGCTCAGTTTTAAAAAAATTTATTTATAGCAGCAAGTATACACCATGCTCTGTAATTTGAATAAATAATTGAGCTTGACATTTTCTTGAGGGTCCTTGTATTTTCTCAGGTCCTTTGTTCACCTCATGCTTGATCGGGGAATTTGGGTGGTTGAAGATCTGAATCAAGAGAAAAATGCCAACATCTCCAAAAGTTTTTTAAATTTTTATTTTTTTAATGGCAGTGGACATAAATTCAAGATGGCACCGGATGCCTTCTGTTTCCACATAAATCTCAGGTCAGGGTCCAAATAGCTTATTTTTAACAGTGCAAATTGCTGACCTGTCTCTAGAGGACCAGAGTTTTCATCGGAATTCTCAGGAGCAGGACTTAGGCAGGCGGGGGAGGGGAGAGGGGGAAGACTCGATGTCCTTGGCAGCTGAGCTACCACACCAATTTAGACTTTGGAAGCCTTAAGCAATTAGCAGATCATCGTGCCATCTGCAGGCATTAATTGGCTTCCCTGACCACCTGCTGTTGAAGGTTCACTTTATTTGACAAATGGCAAATGAGACTAAGTTAAAGAACAGTGATGACTATTACAAGCTTCTCATTTACCAAGTGTCTACAACAGGCCAGCTATTGTACACAACTTTTGTCTAAGCTTTGTAACAAAATTTAGCATTGTTATGGTGTTATATAGCAATGTAGGCATTATCATTATGCCCATTTTTATTTATTTTTGAATTAATTCAAAAATATTTTAATAGTTTTTGGGGTACAAGTGGATTTTGTTTACAGGGATGAATTATATAGTGGTGAATTCTGAGATTTTAGTGCACCAATCACCTTAGTGTTCATTGTACCTAAGTGTAGTTTTTTATTCCTAGCCTCCCTCCCACCCTTCCCCTTTTGAGTCTCCAAAGTCCATCATATCACTGTATGCCTTTGCATATTCATAGCTTAGATCTCACTTATAAGTGAGGGCAAAAGGTTTTTGGTTTTCCACTCCTGGGTTACTTCACCTAGAATAAGGGCCTCCAGCGCCATCTAAGTTGCTGCAGAAGATATTTTGTTCCCTTTAACGGCTGAGTAGTAGTCCATGATGTATGTATATGTATACCACATTTTCTTCATCCACTCATTAGTAGATAGGCACTTAGGTTGGTTCCACACCTTTGCAATTGTGAATTATGTTGCTATAAACATGTGTCTTTTTCATAAAATGAGTTCTTTTCCTTTGGGTAGACACCCAGTAGTGGGATTGCTGGATGGAATGGTTGACCTAATTTTCAGTTCTTTAAAAAATTTTCATGCTGTTTTCCATAGAGTGTACTAATTCACATTCCTACCAGCAGTGTATAGGCGTTCCCTTTTCCCCATGTCCACGCCAACATCTATTGTTTTTTGACTGTTTACTAATGGCCATTCTTGCAGGAGTGATGTGGTTTCTCATTGTGGTTTTAATTTGCATTTCCCTGATGATCAGTGATGTTGAGCAGTTTTTCATGTTTGTTGGCCATTTGTATATCTTCTTTTGAGAGATGTCTGTTTATGTTTTTAGCCAACTTTTTAGTGGGACTATTTGTTTTGTACTGGTGAATTGTTTGAGTTCCTTATAGATTCTGTATACTAGTCCTTTGTCGGATGCATAGTGTGCAAATATTTTTTCCCATTCTGTAGACTGTTTGTTTGCTGATTATTTATTTTGCTGTCATGCCCATTTTTAGATGAGAAAACTGAGGCTCAGAAAATGACTTGTCCAAGACTATGTGGCTAATGAGTAACAAAGCTGGGATGAGTGCATCAATCTACTTTTTCTACCCTGACACATTGCCACTGTAAATAAGCTGAATGACCCGTATGTTATTAGCCATTTTAAGAGTGCATGAAATAATTGAAAGTCCTGTTTTTCTTATTCTCCAAAGTTTGCAGACCTTATGGAAATAAGATCCACTTTTATGAGTATAGTATAAGAATATTTACATACAATAGAGACAATTGCCAAGTCGCAGAGTCTAACAACACAGGTACTGGCAGAAGGGACACAGAGCATAGGGTGAATAAAACTCACTGGGTCTTGGGAACTGAAAGCCATGTGGTCACGCCTACAAAATTTAAATGCTGTAAGGGCAAGGACCTCATCTTATTCACTAATATACAATGATGTAATATACACAGCAGATGTTCAAAAATTAATTATTAAATGAATGAGTATATGAATATAGATGATCTCCTAGCTGATTCTCCAGTCCCCTTGATAGCATTTTGCTTGCATGGGTAACATTTACTGCAGTATCGAGCTAGTGTTCACACTTTCTGTGTTTGTGGTCCATTTAAAAATACTAGAATATTTGGCTGCACGCTTGAGGGGGACTGAATGTTTTAAAACCACATTTAATGAACTAGTAATAATTACTACACAATTACGACTATGGTACAATCAAAACAGTGTTTGAATAAGCATCCACAATTTCTGGATACTTTACTTACTCAATATGCAGATATTCTTGGTTACACACTTGGGTGCAACTCATCTCCCATCTCCTAAAATTGCCAGACACTTGTTCTCCCAGACTGTCTTGAAGCTAGGACGTGACCATATGATTCAATATTGTCAAATGATACTTTAGGGAAATGTGACTCTGAAAAGAGACTCACGGCACATTCCTTGCTAAATGTTACCATGTTTAGCTGGGACTATGGCAGCCACTCTGTATCCATGAGGATAGATGCTTAAGGACTATGTCAATGTTCTTAGTTTTGGAAATTGAAAAGATGGAATGAGCCTGAGATTTAAGGACATAATTGAGCTGCTGCATCAATCTTGGAATTTCCTTTGTTGAGGCATTTTATTATGAAAGATGATAAATGTTCTTGTATTTTATCTTTTCTATCCTTTATCCTTTCTGCCAATAATAGACAAAAAGTACCCTTGAGTACTTTTGCTGTTTAAACAGAACTATTTGTGGCCCAGTAACATTTTCTTATATGACATTTTCTAATAATATGTGATTTTTCTTTGGTGCAAGCTTGATACTCTTCCTTCTTTACACAATATTGTCTTTCTGTTCAGCTCAGTGATTTAACTGATGAACATAGCTCTTGGAGTACTTATGTTCAGTGTAGCAAACATTCCTACTGTCCGTTGTTCACAATGGGACGGAGTACCTTTGAAGTGCAGAACATATGTTAGTGTGTCATGGCAGACTGATTGAGAAATACTGCTGTGCTGAAATGCTCTGCTTCAGTCTTCTCTTCCATAGATTGTATTTTTTTTAGAGGAGTGGAGAATAACATATTGACCATTGCATCCCCAGGGCCTAGCCAAGAACCCACTGTGTAATAACAATACTGACCAATATGTATTGAGTACTTATTTTGGGTCAGGTACGGTTTTTAACCATCTTGGATGTATTAACTCATTTAACTTTACAACATCCAAAGGGGTGTTGACCCAGGAGGTGAATGAGGCAGAATGGCTCAGAGCTCGTTCTTGAGCCATTATGCTCCACCTCTCACTAATAAAAGCTCCCCAGTAAATCTTCGCTGAATTAAGCACACTGACATGGCTCCTCTACGTCATGCTCCCCATATAATAGGCACTCGCTAAATATTTGCTGGAGTCCAGCCCCTGCTCAATTACTCAGGATAAACCAGAGAAGAGTCTCTGGAGGACCTGTGCTTTGTGCAGGGCTCTGAAGGAGACAGCTGCTCCTGGGCATACTGGAGCCGTTTCCTTTAGGGTCACCAGCTCAGGTTCAGCCCAGGTCCTGACTCAGCAGACCAGGATATCTGTGTGGCAAACTGGGGGGGGGGATAAGTGGCTACTTTACCCTAGAGCCTAATGGAAAAAAAAGTTTTTTGGCAAATCTAACTTCTCTGCTGGCAGCCTGATCAGAGGGCAATAAGAAATAGATGGTTCTCCCTGTTGCCTAGGGTTGGAATTTCTTTAAAGGCAACTGAAGTGTGCTCTTGCCTTTTATGTCTATGCCAGAAGGCTCTGAGAGAGCTATGGCAGAGAGAGAAGAATAGGAGAGGCTCTCTTCTAGTGTACCCTACTCTTAGCATCAATAGAAAATGTGACAGGGCTGTGTGTTCATACTACAGCAATATAAGGGCAGAATTAGGGATGGAGAAGTAAGGGCTTTATTCATTTTGTTCTTGGTACTGTATTTTGTATGATATGAATTAAATGCCATACATGGGGGCTGACTTTTAGGGCTTATTATACAAGGCAGATAATGACAAGGAGGATATGTACTTTATAACACCTATAGGAAAGACAGATATGCTATTTATTTAGTTGGAGAGTATTTATTAGCAGTGGGATGGGGGGAGGTCACACAATGGTCAGTGGTTGACTGAGATGGAGAAAACTTGTGGTTGCTAAAATAATAAATATATTTACTCCCTCCTCTCCATGTCTGACAAGTAGAAGTTGTCTTGCACGATCTTATTTTTGTCCTTGGAGGGTGGTTGCATACCACCTGTCATATGGTTGGACAAGTCAATAAGATGCCCCTTCTATGGTTTCAACATGGGCATGAGTAAGCCCTAAAGGGGTCCTATTTTTCCCTCTCCACTTACCATGACCTTCTTAGTGCCAAACAGCTTTGATAGGTTTTCCATTTTATACATTACTGGAATGATTTAACACCTTTGAAATATGTGACAGTGGATTTAGCCACAAGTGACAACCCTCTGAGCTGGTAAGTGATTGCACTCGTACCACTTGAGTGGTTGGGGCTCTTTTCCCAGGACCAACAGGACATTTCTATTTCCAACACACAGTCCAATCCAACCCCCAGGTGGCGACTGTGTAGGCACAGGTGATTCCAGGTGCTGACTGGCAGCCCTGCTTGTGACCTTCCTTGCTGGGCTATTGTTTCCTCCCTCATGTGACCACAGCCTCTTGCTGTCTGAGGCTGATAACGAGACCATAAATCTCCCTTCTGGCTGCAACATGGCACCTGAAACCTCAGCCCAGGCTTGATGTGAGAAAACAAGATAAGACATTATGATGGGGTATTTTCAAGTTATCCAAGGAGGTACAAGGAAATCTTGGTAGGTTGCAGGCAGTGATAGCATTCCTCAAGGCACTGTCTATCCTGCCAAGTAGATCTCTCTGTGAGATGAATGGCGTTATCTGTTGATAGCATCTACCTGCTGGTGCCACATAAGCTTTCTAAACTTGTCAGCCGGCCTGTGGATGCTTCTTTCTGAAATAATATCAGGCAGAATCAGAGAACTTGCTTGGGCCTGTGCTGGCCTTGCAGAGAGCGGGGGGACTAATGAGTTCCTACTACCTACAAGATGCAGTCCAGATGTCTTGACCCAGTCTCTAAGGACCCTTGCCATCTGGCCTCTTTCTACCATATTCAGAGGAAGAACTTCTAGCGACCAGGGCTCGCCTTAATGGTGCTGGCTGTCTTTGATGGCTGAGTTGTTCAGGTAGAAGTTGGTTGCCTATTTTTCAGGGTAGTGCTTGGAATTCATGGCAAAGAAGGGGGTTTGAACTGGAAAAGTAGTTAGAGGCTTTTCTGTTGTGAGATTTCATGACCTAAGTCTATAGCTGTATAAATCTTGAGGCCTTCATTAGTCTTTCTCAATTAGGGTTCAGTGGAGAGAAGAACCCTAATTGAGAAAGACTAAGGGAAGAGAGAAGCTGATGTGCAGGGCATATATTGTATGCAATGATGCAATTTCTTTCCTATGCAGGAGAATAGTACTAAATAGTACTAATAGTACCAATTAGGTACTTTCCTTGAAAGAGAGAAAGTAGTCACTCAAAACTACTGTTTCTGCTCTGTATTGTGTGGTTCAGAAGAGGAACCCTGATTAAGAATGTCATGGTCTTAAGGGAAAAGGCTAAGCTTTATCAAAAAGAGGAATTGTTACCAAGGATAGAACTTCTTGCAAGAACCCAGTTGTATGGGGTGGGTGCAGATAGAGAGAGAGAGTAAAATGAACCTGGAGGTTGTCTCAGTCTCTGAAACATAAACATACACCCATAGTCATAGAGTTTGATGATCCCATTCAATGGCAAAGCGTGGTCAGTAGAATAGCCTCCTGATGGATTGGTTACTGCTGAATGTGACCAGTGAAGATTCACTAAACTCCAGGTCATGCTATCTTCTCATGTTAATACTTACTGCTTATTCCTTCTTCCCACTGTGGGTCTAGCCCGTTGTGACAATGACCTTTGGAGAGGGAAGCACAAGGCGTGCCTCCCAGCAGGGTTGTACCTTGAAGTTATTTAACATCTTCGTCTCAACTGGGTGAAACCCACAAAAATAGTGTCAAAGGGGGAGCATACCCAGAATGCTTTGGGAGATTATGATCAACACTCCTGATGCTTTGCAGCTGGGCTCATCATCTGTGCATTTCACAATAAAATTTTATGATGCATCCAGACACCCAGCTGCTTATGTTCATGGGACAGCATTTCCTCTGTTACACCATTCAGATCTGCCGCACCTGGGGCTCATTTTCCTTTTCCAGCAACCTCTTTCAAATGACAATGAAACTTCATTATCACACAGCTCCTGGGAGAGAATGTGAAGAATGCCATATCTAGGAAAATATTCTACAGAGGCAACTTCATTTTATTAGACAAGGAGAAACTGTCCCATGGTACCCAATAAGCAGCAGAGCTAAGCTGGAACTCTGGGAAGCATTTTAGAGAGGGCCAACAATCTCTTTGTTAAGCACAAAACCCTCAAAACATCTCTAGTTGGCAGAGTCCCCTAGTTTCTCAGACAGTGTAGCACAGTGGGTATGAGTGGACTTTGAAATGAGGCAGGCGTGGCTTCGCAGCTCAGCTCACTACTTATTCTGACCTTGGTTTTCTCATTTGTAGAATAGAGATAAAAATACAATCCTGCAGGCTTGTGACAATTGACCTAGAGGCTGCATATAAAGCACCTAGCACAGTACTGGGCACGTACTAATGCTTGCTAGATTGTGACTATTGCTATTATTTATTGGATGGTTATGCTGTATTCTAAGAGTGAAAAACTAAAGGTTACCTAGTCTAACTTTATACTATGTACATGGAATCTGTGTGGAGGACTGATATTTTTGCAATGGGAGCATGTACCATGGACTAAATCAAACCCTGTCACCTTGCCCATATAAAGATACAATCCTGCCCCAGATCTTCTCATAAATTCCAAGAGTTGCTGTTTCCCAGCAGCTCCATCTAATAGCCTTTCTTCTCTTGCAGAGGAAGAAAAAGGTAAATTTTTTTTCCTTTAAAAATTTTTAAAATTTTTAATGTACAAGGTATACATGAATATTTTCTCCTCACAAAACACAAGTTATTATACAAAGCAAGACTACAATTTCCCAATACCTTCAGCTCTTCCCCCTTCTTGCTTTTCCTCTGCCCTCAAACCCAAGTTAAACACTGTTGATAGATTAGTGTGTATCTGTCTGCACATCTTCCTTTTGATTTACATGTCTACTGTTGTGCTCTTAGCAATTGTTCAGGTTTATGTGTGTGTGCATGTATATATTACGTGTTTTAAGCAAACGTGCTTACAGTAGGATGTGTTATTTGCAATTTTTAAAAAAACATAATATGCCTTAGAATTCTAGCCACCTTAGTACACCGTGGTTACTTTCATTTCAACTGCTGCATGTGACAGGTATTTCTAAGTATGAATATATAAATTTATTTTACCATTCCCAATTTATGGGCCCTGTAGAAACAAACTAGTTTCTATTTTTTCGGTATTGTAAACATTACAGTAACCCACCTTATACATGCGTTCTTACCTTTATTATGATCTTATTCACTTGCATATTTTCCAGGGGAGAAATAGAATTACTAGGTTATATGATAAGACCATTTGAAATTTTAATAGTCGTGGCACAATTGTTCTCCAAAACTTCTCTACCAATTTTACTCCCATTGGCAGTATGAGTGTCTGAATCGTCTTTTGTTCATATTCAAAAGGAAATATAGCTTAAGCGAGGTTTAGAATCAAGCTACGCAGAAATTACGGCCAGTGTGGACCCAACTGCAGGCGTTTCTCTGGAACCCACTGTCAATTTGCTAACTTATCGTCAGTGTACTGGATGATAATTGGAAGTCTTATTGGCTGACTGTGGCAGGAATGAAGTTATAATAAATAAAATCCTTCCTCAGCTCCAAACTGTCTGAACCCACAACATTCTCAAGTTTTGCAATTGGGTTTTGGTGGAAACCAAACCTTGGAAGGTGAAAAGGGTGAACCCAGAATATCATGGGATGTTGGGTTCTAACCGGGGGTGCTAGAGCTGTTTTGGGAGTCAGAGAGGCCTTGAAGCACATGTGCAGAGAGGCCAGTCATCTTGACTTTCACTGATCTGTGGTTAAACAAAAACAAAAATAGGACCAGAAAACAAATGTCTGAGTCATAGAAACATTTGTTACATTTTCTCATCCAGGAGGAGAAACCAGTGGGTTTTGAGTCTGCTGCCTGAAGCCAGTACTTTGAGCTTTTATTTTCCTCTGCCTGATTCTCCACACAGGAAAGCAGTGATTGCAAAATTCAGATATTCCTGCAGTTATGCTTCTTCTCATTTCTATTAATTAAGTACTTACTGAACACCTACTCTGGTTCAGGTGCTGTGACCAGGACTGGAAAATCACAGGTGAACAGCATACACACCAGCTGTCACAGAGCTACAATCACATAGGGTGTGTTTGTGTGTCAAGATGATGCAGTACAATGTTACAGGTACTATGCATAAGAGAGGTCCTTCTCCTAGGGTGTGGCAGGTCACTGTCCCCTGTCCCTGGAGTCTGAGTAATTTGAATATTTCTTTTTGTTAATTGTATACATTTAAATGGTACAAGTAGAGTTTTCTTATATGGATATATTGTGTAGTGTGATGTCTGGGCTTTTAGTGTAACCGTCACCCAAATAATGCATGTTACACCCATTAAGTACTTTTTCATCCCTCACGTCCTCCCATAGTTTGAATATGTCTATCCAGTGTTTGTGACAATGTATTAGAGCTGAAGCCCTCTCAACATCCGACCCTGTAAAGCACTGTACTTTGAAGAAGAGAGGCAATGGGATTTAGGAGGAGACTCATTTCTCTTATAAACAAACATAGTTAGCAATAACATCTCACTTGGAGCCTGGACAGAAAGCTTTCAGAGGGGGGATTAGGAGTTGTCATGGGTCTTTCAGTCCTGAGGAGACTCCAAAAGTATCTCTAGCTAGGGCAATATTCAGAAGTTCCACAGTTCCCATTTGAGAAAAGTTTCCTCTACTATCACATCGTTGCTGGAGATGCAGGCTCTGCTGAAAGAGTTGTAATTCCCTCCTAGGTCAGAACAGGAACCCTGTGGGTTCTCTTGGAAATACCAAGAGTGACTGAGTTGTAAAGGTCAGCCAAAAGAGAACACTAGCCCAAGAGAGTCCTTGTGTCCGTGGGGCTAGGGGTGGGGGGCATGCGTGGAAGGTTGCTATGTTATTTTCAGCACATAGGAGCAGGAAGAGCAACTTGGCAGCATAAAATCAGAGAGATATTGAGCACTTCTGTGAAGGAGGTGGTACACAGTGAGTCCACTTTATGTGTGAATTACCTGGGACAAAGTAAAATAAGCATTTCATTGAAACATCAGGAGTATTGGGAAAAAGGGCTGGGGCAATGATTCTCAACCAGGGGTCATTTAGCCCCTGGGGACATTTGACAATGCATAGAGACAGCTTTGGTTGTCATGACTGAGATGGGTGCCAACAGCATCTAGCGGGGCAGAGGCCAGGGATGCTGCCAGGCACCCTACATTGCACAGGACAACCCCATACACATAAATAGATACAAAATTATTCAGCCCAAGTGCTGCTAGAACCGACATTGAGAAACCATGGTCTGGTGAGAAGATGGTACCTGAATATTTAAATTTGTGGTAGTAATTTGAGATATTTAAAAATTTAAATAGTTTGTTTACTTTGCTGTTTTTGAACTTCACTTAACATATTTAGAAGAAATTTTTTCTTCTTTCTGTTTCAGATGTTTTTTGGAGCCTATGTCTCCCAATCCTTTTTCTCTGTGTCTGGCTTAAACAATGTAAATTTCTTTCTCACAGCTCTAGAGGCTGGAAAATCTAAGATCAAGGTGCCAGAAAGGCAGGTTTTATTCTCAGGCCTCTTCTCTTGGCTTGTAGGTGGCCACCAGCCCACTGTGGGCTCACATGACCTCCTCTGTGTGTGGTCGTGGGGGAGAAGACGGGGAGCAAGCTCTTTGGTATTTCTTTTCCTAAGGACATCATCTCATCATGAGGGCCCTGCCCTAACAACCTCATTTAACCCTAATTACCTCCCTAAGGCCCAATCTCCAAATAACATAGCATCAGGGGTTAGGGCTTCAATGTATAAATTTTGGGGGCATATAAATATTCAGTCTGTAACAGAAACACAAGTATATGTTCTTTTTTTCTTGGTCTAGCTTCTTTGAATCAACATAATTAATTTGAGATTCCTCTATGATCCAGCATGTATCAGTAGTTCATTCCTTTTTATTGCAGGGTACTAGTCTAGTGTATTCAGACAACAATTTGTTTATCCATTCACCTACTGATGGACATTTGGGTTATTTCTAGTTTTTGACTTTTACAAATAAAGCAGCTATCAACATTTGTGTACACATCTCTCTACGGCCCTTTTTTCTAATAAGATTCTAAATTCCTTATTTTTCATACTATCAGGATTTTCTTATCATTAGGGTTATAAGAATTTAATTCTTACAATTGGTAAAGAACTACAGTATAGGAACTATGGATAAAAAGTGTACAGCATCCTGCTCGAAACATTGTGGTCAGAGTTTGGGAGACAGATGTCTACACATTGGGCCATCTAGTGAAGGGATTTTCCTGGGACTTCAGATCAGCATTATTGTAGCATTTTCACATAATAGTCAGGATTGTCTTGTGCTGTGTACATGCCTGTCTCAACTGAATTATATGTAGGTATTCAGGCTCAGAAAAAACATTTTTTATAGGCCATTTCTCACCCTCTGCCTCATATTTAATTTAAAAAACTTTTCAAACATCGATTGAAAAAATTTTACAGTAAACATTAACTAGATTAATTTGTCTTGTATTTGTTTACCACACATTCATCCATCTCTCTGTTCATTCATAAATCCATCTTATATTTTGATACATTCCAAAGTAAACTTCAGACATCAGTTTACTTTGTTCCTACACACATCACTATGCGTCTATCAACTAGAATACAAGGCTTAAGGTCTAGTTTGTTTTAGGTGGAGGGTGAATTTTGCACACAGGCAAAGGCAAAAACATTTAAGTATGCCATTCGGTGAATTTTGAAAAATTTGTACACCTGTGTAATTCAGGCCCCTATCAAGGTATAGCTCATTATCATATATAGCTCTCACTCCAGGAGATTCCCTCATGCACGTTCCTAGTCTCCACCTCCTACCACACTTCTGATTTTTTTCCACCATGGGTTAGTTTTGCCTGTTCTTGCAGGCGATTTTGGACAAGGCAGGAGTGAATGCTGTGTCTTGCTGAATCAGGTTCGCCATGCACGTCAGTGCCCCTAAATGGAGGTCCCTCCTACTGGGCTCCTTCTCTCAACTCAGTACTGTTGTAGAGGTTTCTTTTGGTACCATCACAGAAACCATGGACTTTGTTTCCTGTCCACAGAACACTTGATTTGCATCTATTCATTTCATTTATATTAAAAAGTATTGGTTTTTACTGACAAATAATAATTGTCTGTATTTACAGAATACAATTTAATGTTTTGATACATGTTTGCAATGCATACATTTTTACTTTCCACCCTGTTCCCCAACCACCTCTTTCATTTTCCACGTTCATGGAAGGAGTACAGCCCTTCAATGGCCTTCTTTGGCCAGACCCATCACCTCCCTTCTCCTAGCTCCAGTTTCTGTTGTTCCAGCTTGGCTTGTGTACCCAAGAGGACAATTTGGCAAGCTTGGTCTCAGGGTGTTCTTCGTTGCTCCTTCTCTGAGTAGCTTAGGGAAGAAAATGCCTAGGACAATGCTAGGGCACACAGGTTTACTAGGGAGAAGAAGCAGCAGAGACCCTAAAGACGAGATGGTCTTCAAGTCCTCATGCAACTGCCTTCCCTGGCTGTGGCTGTCTCTCCCTTATCTGCAGACACAGCCCCTTAACGGGACTGGGACCAATCCTGTCCTTAATCATATGAAATTTAAAGAGCTCAACTTCTGGACCACCATGACTCAGCATCAGCCATCTTCACTATCAGACCCACTCTGACTCTGATGTAATGACTTGGCAAAGTTGCTCTGACTGAGCTCAGTTTCTTAGTTTGTAAGATAGAGATAATAGCTGTCATCATTGTATATATGGTTGAATGTCCAATCTGTGCTTGGTGATGGCATGCATATGAACTCATTAAATCTTCACAATAACCATGCCATCAGGTACTACTATTTTAGCAGTTTTACAGGTATAGTAGTGGAGGGTTAGAGGTTAAGTCATATTTCTTGTCTGTGCACCTGACAAATGGTCATAAGAGTTAGATAACATATATGAAAGGACTTTGTGAACAGTAAATACTCTATAGATATAAGTTGGATGATTCCATCTCCAAATTGGAGAGCAAGGGAGAGGAAAAGACCAACAGGTAAACTTGCATTATGAATTGATTGATAAACCATGAATAAGATTGAACTTCATACTCTGTTTTTCTTTTATATTTTTACTGGAAAAAAGTCAAAGTACCCAAACTTTTGACTTCATTGTCTCACCTCATTTTTGACCCAACACTGTGGTTCCTGAGGATGTGAACTTTATCCACTAGATTAGCCTATGTTTTGGTTGTTAATAAAGGAAAAAAACGGGCTGGGCACAGTGGCTCATGCCTGTAATCCCAGCACTTTGGGAGACTGAGGCCGGTGGATCACCTGAAGTCAGGAGTTCAAGACCAGCCAGTTTGAAGTCAGGTAGCGTGATGCCTCCAGCTTTGTTCTTTTTGTTTAGGATTGTCTTGGCTAATCAGGCTCTCTTTTGGTTCCATATAAAGTTTAAGGTGTTTTTTTCCAGTTCTGTGAAGAAGGTCAATGGTAGCTTGATGGGGATAATGTTGAATCTATAATTTGGGCAGTATGGCCATTTTCATGATACTGATTCTTCCTAAACATGAACATGCAATGTTTTTCCATTTATTTGTGTCCTCTCTTATTTCCTTGAGTAGTGGTTTGTAGTTCTCCTTGAAGAGGTCCTTTACATGCTTTGTTAGTTTATTCCTAGATATTTTATTTTCTTTGTAGCAATTGTGAATGGAGTTCACTCATGATTTGGCTCTCTGTTTATCTGTTATTGGTGTATAGAAATGCTTGTGATTTCTGCACATTGATTTTGTTTTCTGAGACTTTGCTGAAGTTGCTTATAGCTTAAGGAGATCTTGGGCTGAGAAGATGGGGTCTTCCAAATATACAATCATGTCATCTGCAAATAGAGACAATTTGACTTCCTCTTTTCCTAATTGAATACCTTTTATTTATTTCTCTCGCCTGATTGCTCTGGCTAGAACTTCCAATACTATATTGAATAGGAGTGGTGAGAGAGGGCACCTTTGTCTAGTGCAGGTTTTCAAAGGGAATGTTTCCAGTTTTTGCCCATTCAATATGATATTGGCTGTGGGTTTGTTGTAAATAGCTTTTATTATTTTGAGATGCATTCCATCAATACCTAGTTTATTGAGGGTTTTTAGCACAAAGTGCTGTTGAACTTTGTCAAAGACCTTCTCTGCATCTATTGAGATAATCAGGTGGTTTTTGTCTTTGCTTCTGTTTATATGATGTATTACATTTATAGATTTGTGTATGTAGAACCAGCCTTGCATCCCCAGGATGAAGCCAACTTGATCGTGATGGATAAGCTTTTTGATGTGCTGTTGGATTTGGTTTGTCAGTATTTTATTGAAGAATTTTGCATCGAATGTTCGTCATGAATATTGGCCTGAAATTTTCTTTTTTAGTTGTGTCTCTGCCAGGTTTTGGTATCAGGATGATGTTAGTCTCATAAAATGAGTTAGGAAGGATTCCCCTCTTTTTGTATTGTTTGGAATCGTTTAGGAAGGAATGGTACCAGCTCCTCTTTGTGTGTCTGGTAGAATTTGGCTGTGAACCCATCTGAACCTGGACTTTTTTTGGTTGGTAGTCTATTAATTGCTGCCTCAACTTGAGACCTCGTTATTAGTCTACTCAGGGCTTCAACTTCCTGGTTTAGTCTTGGAGAGTGCAAATGTCCAGGAATTTATCCATTTCTTACAGATTTACTGGTTTATGTGCATAGAGTTGTTTGTAGTAATCTCTGATGGTAGTTTGTATTTCTGTGGAATCAGTGGTGCTATCCCCTTTATTGTTTTTATTGAATCTACTTGGTTCTTCTCTCTTTCTTTTTATTTGTCTGGCTAGTGGCCTACTTTTTTGATCTTTTCAAAAAACAGCTCCTGGATTTATTGATATTTTGAAGGGTTTTTTGTGTCTCTATCTCCTTCAGTTCTGCTCTGATCTTAGTTATTTCTTGTCTTCTGCTAGCTTTTGAGACTTTTGATCTTGCTCCTCTAGCTGTTTCAATTATGATGATAGGATGTCGATTTTAGATCTTTCCTTGCTTCTCATGTGGACATTTATTGCTATAAATTTTCCTCTAGATACTGCTTTAAATGTGTCCCAGAAATTCTGGTAAGTTGTGTCTTCATTCTCATTGGTTTTGAAGAACATCTTTATTTCTGCCTTCATTTCATTGCTTATCCAGTTGTCATTTAGGAGCAAGTTGTTAGTTTCCATGTAGTTGTGTGGTTTGGAGTGAGTTTCTTAATCATGAGTTCTAATTTGATTGTGCTGTGGTCTGAGAGACTGTTTGTTATGATTTCTGTTCTTTTGCGTTTGCTAAGGAGTAATTTACTTCCTATTACATGGTCAATTTTAGAGTAAGTGTGATGTGGTGCTGAGAAGAATGTATTTTCTGTATATTTGGGGTGGAGAGCTCGTGTAGATGTCTGTTAGTTCCACTTGGTCCAGATTGTGTTCAAGTCCTGGATATTCTTGTTGATTTTCTGTCTTGTTGTTCTGTTCAATACTGACAGTGGAGTGTTCAAGTCTCCCACGATTACTGTGCAGGAGTCTAAGTCTCTTTGTAGGTCTATAAGTACTTGCTTTATGAATCTGAGTGCCCCTATATGGGTGCATATATATTTAGGATAGTTAGCTCTTCTTGTTGCATTGATCCTTTTACCATTATGTAATGTCCTTCTTTGTCTTTTTTGATCTTTGTTGGTTTAAAGTCTGTTTTATCAGAGACTAAGTTTGCAGACCCTACTTTTTTGCTCTTCATTTGCTTGGTAAATCTTCTTCCATCCCTTTATTTTGAGTCTATGTGTGTCTTTGCACATGAGATGGGTCTCCTGAATACAGCACACTGATAAGTCTTGACTTTTCATCCAATTTGCCAGTCTGTGTCTTTTGATCGTGGCATTTAGGCTGTTGACATTTAACGTTAATATTGTCATGTGTGAATTTGATCTGTCATTTTGTTACTGGCTGATTGTTTTGCCCATTAGTTGATGAGTTTCTTCATAGCTTCATTGGTCTTTACCATTTGGTACATTTATGCAGTGGCTGGTACTGGTTGTTCCTTTCTGTGTTTAGTGCTGCCTTCAGGATCTCTTTAAGGCAGGTCTGGTGGCAACAAAATCTCTCAGCATTTGCTTGTCTGTAAAGAATTTTATTTCTCCTTCACTTATGAAGCTTAGTTTGGCTGGATATGAAATTCTGGGTTGAAAGGTCTTTTCTTTAAGGATGTGAATATTGACCCCCACACACTTCTGGCTTGTAGGATTTCCGCCAAGAGATCTGCTGTGAGTCTAATGGGCTTCCCTTTGTGGGTGACCCGACCTTTCTCTCTGACTGTCCTTAGCATTTTTTCCTTCATTTAAACCCTGGTGAATCTGACGATTATGTGCCTTGGGGTTGCTCTTCTTCAGGAGTATTTTTTTCGTGTTCTCTCTATTTCCTGGATTTGAATGTTAGCCTACCTTGCTAGGTTGGGGAAGTTGTCTTGGATAACGTCCTGAAGAGTGTTTTCCAGCTTGGATTCATTCTCTCTATCACATTCAGGTACACACAAGTGTAGATTAGGTCTTTTCACATAACCCCATGTTTCTTGGAGGCTTTGTTCATTTCTTTTCACTCTTTTTACTCTAATCTTGCCTTCTCATTTTATTTTGGTGAGTTGAGCTTCCTTCTGCTTGATTGATTTGGCTATTGAAACTTGTGTATGCTTTATGAAGTTCTCGTGTTGTGTTTTTCAGCTCCATCAAGTCATTTATGTTCTTCTCTAAGCTGGTTATCCTAGTTAGCATTTCATCTAACCTTTTTTCAAGGTTTTTAGTTTCTTTGCATTGGGTTAGAACATGTTTCTTTAGCTCAGAGAAGTTTGTTATTACCCACCTTCTGACGCCTGCTCTGTCAATTCATCAAACTCATTCTCCATGCTGTTTTGTTCCCTTGCTGGTGAGGAGTTGTAGTTCCTTGGAGGAGGAGAGGCATTCTGGTCTTTGATGATTTCATCCATTTTGTGCTGGTTTTTCCCATTTTTGTGGATTTATTTACCTTTGGTCTTTGAAGTTGGTGATTTTGGATCAGGTCTCTGAGTGGACGTCCTCTCTGTTGATTTTGTAGCTATTTCTTTTTGTTTTTTAGTTTTCCTTCTAACAGTAAGATCCCTCTGCTGTAGGACTGCTGGAGGTCCACTCCAGACCTTACTTGCCTGGGGAATCACCCACAGCAGGTGTGGAGCCGCGAGGACTGCTGCTTGATCTTTCCTCTGGTAGCTTCATCCTAGAAGGGTCCCCCCAGGTGTCAGCCAGAGCTCTCCTGTATGAGGCATTTTTTTGGTTATTCAGGGCTCAGGGGGCCGACTGAGGAGGCAATCTGTCCTTTATCTGCCTGCAGAGACATTGCTGGGCTGCCTCAGACTCAGCCCTGCTACTGTGTAGGCTTCCTCTGGCTTTTGCTTATATAGGTGAGATTAGATCTGCCTTTGCAATGGCAGACACCTTCCCCCCACTGAGCTCGATTGTCCTGGGTTGAGCTTGGACTGATGTGCTGGTTGAGGACCTCTCAAGCAAGAGGGCTTCAGTTTGCCGGTCTTTGTCGGGGTAGGACCTGCCAAGCCGTATCACCTGTCTTCCTGCTTTCAGCTCTCCCTCTTTCTGGGGGGTGGGTAGATCTGTCCCACAGGTGCTCTTGGCACTAGTCAGTACTTCTGCCCAGATCTGTGCCAACAACTCATGGCACCAGGCTGGCTGAAGCTGCCGCTCAGATCTGTGTTGGTAACTCAACAGTGCTTTTCTGCCTGGCAGCAATCTCCTGGACTGTGGGTTGCAATGGCCATGGGAGAAGTGCAGTATCTGAACCAGAGTGCTGAGGGGGTAAAGTCCCTGATCCTTAGGCCAGCTGTTTTTTAGTTTTCCTTCTAACAGTCAGATTCCTCTGCTATAGGACTGCTGGAGGTCCACTCCAGACCTTACTTGCCTGGGAATCACCCACAGGTGATCCTTCCTGGGTGGAGCAGCACCCTGCCCTGCCTTGGTTTGCCCTCCTTGGCCTACACCCACTGTCCAACCAGTCTCATTGAAATGAACCTGGTAACTTGGTTGGAAATGTGGAGATCACTTGCCTTCTGCATCTCTCTCACTGGGAACTGCTCCAGAGCTGTTCCTATTTGGTCAACTTGGTGGAAGTCCCCTCTCAATTCTTATGACATACCTACCATTCTTATCTCAGAGGGAAAGGGGAAATGGTGGAACCATGCATGGGTTCTTAAAGTTTCTGCATGGATATGGTATTACTTCCATTCACATTCTACTGGCCAGTGCAAGTGAGATTAACTTAGCCTTATACAAGAGGTATAGGTGGCTATACTCTTCTCCCAGAGTTTATAGATATAGAGGTAACCATTATTATCAGTCTGGCTTATACTTTCAGGATGTTATCAATGCATTTATATGTAGAATAGAAATAATATTGTTTAAAATAATCATAATGGTTGTAATATTCTGTCTATTCTGCAATCAAGTGCATGCATAATCTCCAGTTCACTTCCCACATGACCCATCCCTGAGTTGCTTCCCTTACATCTTTGGGATGTGGTTTGGGCACAGCTTGCATGGGAGAACAAGGAAGAGAAGTTCCTGTAGTGTTGCCATCTTCATATGTAATTCGGTTTTGGTTCTTGGCTCCAAACACCTTTCCCCACTGTATTTTCTGACTTCTTGAGGCTGTAGAAGATGCTAACAAATAAACCACAAGGAAATTGGATTTGGTGACAGCATTAGCAGGCTAAGGTTTTCCAGCACCCAGGAAGTGGATGATCCTGAAAGGCTGCAGCCAGTGCCTGTTACCACCAAGGCTGGTAAAGCTGCCTTCTGGGCTGCTGTCTCTCCTCTCTTTCTGATCATTGGGCCCTGAGGCCCAGAATCATCTCCTCATACCTGTTCTATCTGACGTGTTCACACAGCTCCCGGAGATCAATCTTACTCCCTGGCCTCTGGCAGTTTCTCTTAAGATAAAAACAGATGGTTAGAAAAATATTTTTTTCTATTTTATTTCATTATATTTAAAGAGCAACTACGTTGGGCACTCAGATACTACTATCTACATCTGTTCGCATCATTTAATTTCTTGCCAAAAATGTGTACGGTAAAATGATTTTAACAGGTAAAACCAAAGCTACAGTCCCCTTTCACACAAAGCTGTTCGATGACATTCATTTTCCACTGTCTCTTCTCCATGCCTCGGTCAGATGAGCCCCATCTAAGAGTTCTCTGGAGGGGAAAACTCTATTTTTAAAATTTTTAATAGAAGCCCAGAGCTTGAGGAAAACCAATTTGTCTAAGAGTTCTGGTTTGATTTTCTTCTTGAATTTGTTTGCTTACTTTGAAGATTTCTTAGAAACATTTTTCAGAAATATGTGTGCTTATTAATATTTAAATAACTCTATTTTAATATGTTTTATAACTTCCTAAAGTTACTGAGATGACAGGGGGCTGGACAAAGCAGCCTTGTTGGGGATCCTCCCATGCAGGCTATACCCAAACCACATCCCTGAGATGTAAGAGAAGCAACTCGGGTGGATTGTGTGGTCAGTGAATTGAAGACTACATGCACACACTTGATTGCAGAATAATAGACAGAATATTACATCCGTTATGATTTTTAAAGCAATATTATTTACTATACTCATCCTTGCCAAATTACTAAGCTTTCATCTTATTTGGTGACATCTTCAGAAGCCAACAAGTGTAGAATACCTCCATTGTTCATCTGTGTCTATGGTGAAATGGTATTTACTAATTTAAAGCTTAGCCACCGTAGCCAAATACTTCTTTAGATACAAATCCTTGAACAATTGCTAGCTTCCAGCCACTCTTTTAGTGTTGTAGAATGTCTGCCTCTTCCAGGGAGCTTTTCCTGAAGACCCTCAAGCTCAATTAATTCTTTATGTCATGCTCCAGTGGATCTGGACTCAAGGTATGCTAAGTTCTCAATGGATTTGAAGAGTAATAGAGGAAGCTGGAATGAGGAAGGTGCTTTGAGCTGGGTAAACTGACCTAGATAAAGAAGAGCTGATTTTAACAAGAAAAAGAAAAAGTCTAAACTTGAACATACAGCAGAGACATCAAGTACAGGAATAATTCAAGGCAATGGTCAATTGGATGGTCAGGGGCAGGTTAGCACTATGGCTCTGTTGTGCACCAAAGGATCCTGGAACGGTGAGAACTGAATCACTGGTTTTTCAGGAGGTTGGGCCCTAATGGTAGAAACTCAGTGCATGACATGTATTTTGGAGTAAGTACAATAAAGAGTATATAGCTTTTAGGTGCAAAGAATTGGGAAGATGGTGTCAGGTGTGGTGGTGGGGGTGGGTCTAGTTACTTTAGGAACTGGAAAACTGGGTTCAAAGAAATTCTCTTTAGAGAGATTGTCCAGGAGAAGAAATTAAGGAATGTTTATTAACATATTTGGTTTATTTATGTAATATTTTTCCTAATAACAGAATTGAAATCAAAACCTAATCAGTGCATACAACTTGGAAAAATCTCATAGAAAAGCCAAAAAGGAAAACTCCTTCACAATCCAATTAACCAGAAATGAACATTGTTTGCAATTGATATATGTCTTTCAAATCTTCTCTCCCTCTCTGTCATTTAAAGATTGGTGTTGTATAAATAATTTTAAGGCCTTTCTTCACTTAGGAATACTGTTTTTTCTTTTCCCATGTTAACAAATATTCTTTTTCAAATTTATTCTAATGATTTCATAGTATTCTTTGCATCATATGGGTAGTCCATAATGTACTTAATGAATCCATTACTTTCAGGCAGGAAGTTTTCCATATTATTAATTGCTAAGCAAGCTTTTACATACAACTTTATACACATCACTAATCTTTAGATTCTATTTCTTTAAGTATAGAAATTTTTCTCTATCAGAGGGAATATTTGTGTCATCCAGAAAGTTTATATGAATTTAAAGCTTTAGAAACAGTGTCCCCTTTGTCTCTGATAGGGCTTTCCTGAGCATGAGTCCACTGGGGACCCGAGACGAGATCGGGATGCATGGGACTCAGGAAGCTCGTCTTGTGAAAATTCTCTGGGCTGGGGAGTGAAGACTCCCCAAGGCTTTTGATCTTGGCTCTTGTCACCTGATAGATGACCTTAGGTGAGGAACTATTACTTCCTTGGCCTTGTTTCCTTATCTGAAAATAAGGTAGTTGGATTTGATAATTTCTAAACTTCCTTTAAGCTGATACACTTTCTTATTCCCAGTGGCAGTGAATGAATCCCTCAGATTTGGAAGCCAAATATTCACAGTGAATATTTTGTGCCCTTGGTTTGTCTTCCAGAAGAATCCTTGCTGCACAGATCAAGAAGAAAGACAACCTTTGGATTCTGGAAAATAAAGACCACTGTCCCCACCAGACCTGAGACACCAAGTAAGTGTGCCAAACAGCTATCAGACTTTCAAGACTGAATTACAGAATGACCATCATCCTTCTTTTGTCTTCCCACCCATGCAGATGAGAGATACATTCTTATTTCATACATTTAAAAAAAAATTCTAACTTTTATTTTAGATTCTAGGAGTACATGTGCAAGTTTGTTACATGGGTATATTTGCATGATGTTGAGGTTTGGGGTACAATCGATCCCATCACCCAGGTAGTGAGTATAGTATCCAATAGTGAGTTTTTCAGTCCTTGTCTCCTATAGTCCCTAGTGTCTATTGTTGCCATCTTTATGTCCATAAGTACCCAATGTGTAGCTCTCACTTCCAAATGAGAACACACAGCATTTGGTTCCCTATTCCTGCATTAATTTGCATAGAATAATGGCCTTTAGCTACATCTGTTGCTACAAGGGACATAATTTCATTCTCTTTCTGCAAAGAACATGATTTTGTTCTTTTTCATGGCTGCATAGTATTCCATGGTGGTGTGTGTGTGCGTGTGTGTGTGTGTGTGTGTGTTTATATCACATTTTCCTTATCCAATCTACTGTTAAGGGGCACCTAGATTGATTCCATATCTTTGCTATTGTAAACAGTGCCATGATGAACAAATGAGTGCATGTGTCTTTTTGGTAGAATGGTTTATTTTCTTTTGGATATATGTCCAGTAACGGGATTGCTGAGTTAAATGGCAGTTTTGTTTTAAGTTCTTTGAGAAATGTCCAAACTGTTTTTCACAGTGACTGTACTAATTTACATTACCACCAGCAGTATATAAGTTTTTCTTTAGCTCTGTAGCCTCAATGGCACCTATTATTTTTTGACTTTTTAATAATAACCATCTGACTGGTGTGAGATGACATCTCATTGTTGTTTTGATTGCATTTCTCTGATGACTAGTGATGCTGAGCACATTTTAATGTATGTTGGCTGCTTATATGTCTTCTTTTGAGAAGTTTCTGTTCATATCTTTTGTCCATTTTTAATGGGGTTATTTTGTTTTTGCTTGTTCAATTGTTTAAGACTATGAAATTAATTTTTAAGATCTTTTATTTTTCTGTGCCTGCATCATATAAACAGATGGGGGAAAGGGCAAAAGTGAAGACAGAGAGCATGCAAAAATTGTAAATATGAAAATATGAATGTGGTATTTGAGGAATGAATACAGTCAACCAGAGGGGATGGGTTGCTGCATGAACTCAAGGAAGAGGCCAAGCTGAAACTGATCACAAGGAATCATGGAGGCACCTTGCATTCTGGCTGTCTCTTTTGTTCAGTGCTAGTCTCTTTTGCTCTAACTCAAACGCTAAGATAGTCTCTCAACTTTTCATGACGCTTTCTACAGAAAACAAGGCACATGGTGCAATCTGGTAATTGAATCAGTTCTTCTTGGTTGGTTGATTGGGCCAGCAGATGTACCATGAGTGGTTCTTTCCTTTTGGTGCAGATGAGTTGCTGTTAAAAGGTGCTTCTAAGCATTTAGAATAAAGCAGTATGTAGAATAAACCAGTGGAAGCCTGGTGGGAAGACAGCCATCTACATGGCTAATTTATTTCAAATCACACCCAGGAAATCCAGCTTATCTAAACAAATCCTAGGCCAGAAGGGAGGGCTGGGTGAGAGCAACTGGGGAGCAGCCATAAAATGTTAAGTATTGCATAGCTGGATAAAGCAGAACTCGGAGAGCCAATGACTGTTTAAATTATTATAGTATGTAAACTCATCAGATGACATCTAACCCAGCCATATTTCCCTAAATTATTTCACCCCAGTAGGGTTTACTTTCCCATCAGTACTGGATCACAGAGCTGTCAGCTGGCATTTTTGAAGGGTGATTTGTTGCTCTAATGATGATACTGAAATCTGTTTACGGTTGTTTTTCTAAGGGTCATCTTTCTTCTGAGGCATCTTCCTTCTCTCGGGATTCTATTTGGGTAGCTCTCTTCAATTTCCCAAACAGAACAACTGTTAAGATTTCATAAAGGGTAATTATCTTGTCCATGTTAATTTTATGACCTATGAGTGTAGCTTAGTTATTGAGCCAAATATGTTAAAAATTATGCCTTATATATTTAAGAGACTTTAAAGAGTACCCAGCATGTGCATATGTACTATTTTCTATGCTAGTTATACATAGCACTGTAAGTACCAATTATATGAATGGTTAAAGAAAGAATTTTATTTATCAGGAAGTTTACAATGTGCCCGGCATTATTCTATAATAAATAACAATCCCAGGATGTGGGTACTATTATTATCTCTGTTTTACAGGTGAGGAAATCAGGGCACAGAAAGCTTAGGTAATTTGCCCAGAGTTAAACAGTTGGTAATTTTTGTGCTACTTACTAAACGCAGGAGAATGAGAGCAACATGGTGTGGAGTCATGCTTAACAGAGTTTTTGACTAAAGTCTCCGTTAGAGCAAAGAGGAATGAATGTGCACTTCAGGAGAATCTGGCAGTAAGATCGGCAGTGCCAGATATTATAGAGAAGGCTCAACATTTCCCTTAAATTTTGTGGGTTTTAAAAGATAATTTTGAGCCATCTACTCTACAATATACCTGAGTTTGTTATATTCCAAATCTGTGCCAAACTTCTGAAGAAAATGAATGTGCCAGGATGTGCCTTGTTTATCTTGGGGTCTCTGGTTGCCCTGACCTATCACTGATTGGCTACTGGTGAAAGTATGTGTCTTTCAGTTTGGGTATTCCACGTATCATGGTGAGATCACTGGGCTGTCAGTCAGGCAAGAACTAGGGTCTGGTTCAAGTGTTGCTGCTGGGCACCTCTGAGGCTATGAACAAGTCACCTACACTTCAGGGCTTGGGATTCATCTAATGTGAAATGAGGGGTTGGATCAGATCCACTGTTTTTCAACTAAACTCCTGAAACTCCCTGGGGCTCTAGACAAATGAAGAAAAGAGCAGAAAGCGAGGCCCCTCATTACCTTGGTTATATACTTTACATTTTAGACTTTCCAGTACAATTTATGTAGAACAAGTGAGTTCCACTTATTTCAAATA
Source organism: Ateles fusciceps (assembly GCA_036589455.1). Taxonomy (NCBI): domain Eukaryota; kingdom Metazoa; phylum Chordata; class Mammalia; order Primates; family Atelidae; genus Ateles; species Ateles fusciceps. Next base: position 10,470,743 of record JAZHEH010001979.1, read on the forward strand.
TGTAAGTCCAAATGTTTGGGAAAAGCTAATCACTGAATGAGATGATATCTAAGGTCAGCCCAATCTGTAAGTCTAAGGAGAAGGGCCCAAATTTCAGCCCTCCTTAGGAGCCTATGCCTACCTCTCTGCTTGATCTAGGTTCATTTGGGAAGCCTTCAATACATACCTGGTCACATAGTTATTTTGTCTTGTCAAGTTTTAGGCAATGTCCCCTGAGATTTTCTTGTTTTAACCAACCCTAGGCTATCTGGTTCTCCTTTTTGAGTTAGGGCTGGAATTCCATTGGAAGCACCAAGGAAGGTTACTCTCATTTTGATGCTCATACCTGTGTCCTTTGAAAAGGGCACATAAGTTAGTGTGGCATGTGTATCTCTCTGTTCACTCTCTGGATTTTTTGTTTGTTTGTTTGAAATACCTTCATCTAATAAAAGTCTTACTGACACAAAGCCTATAAGGCTGGCTACTAAATTGTGGGTCCTTCAGTGAAAAATAGAGAATGAGCTTTCGAGTGCCTGACATCTTGGAGACAAGAGAGAGTCTATTTGAGGAAGCTTAGGGACCAGGATTAAGTTCCTTGACTAAAGGCCTGCAGACCTTTTTAAAGGAGAATGCTTAAATCTTAAGGGAGTATGAGGTTAATTGCCATCCACTGACCTGTGATCAATAAAAAATAGTCAAAAGACGGCCCATATTTAAAGTTGGTTTCTCCCAACAGCCTTTGCAGAGAGGCTTATTTTATTTACATTTGCTATGCTCTTGTTCCTACTAGGTTAGGAATTCATGTGGTCTCTAAGTAGGTAGTCCTGGCTTATTTCTGTTATCTCAGAGTAATTATTGCTATTACCATCTTTCTTTTATAAATGTCCTGGAATGGAAAATAAGTTGCATGGTCACCTTACCACTGAGAGAAGGGGCCCTAGGTAGACTGCATGCATCGGCAGTCATGTTCCAGTACCATGTCAGTTTGATTCGCTTTTAGCAAGGCTTCTCCAAAGGAATGAAGAAAGACACAGCCACAGTGAGATGAAATTGACTTTCTGCCTTTATCAGGGAAGACAAACACATTGGCAGGAATGAGAGTAGCCAGTAGTGGAATTGGCTTCATTGATCATTTGGAGAAAATATTCCCCTTGGTTTAAGATTTTGGATGGCTAAGAGGCAGCTTAGGAAAATAGGCAATGGGACAAGAAGCAGGAAGGAGTTAGGAGCTTTGCATAACTCAGTACACAGTAGTTGTTCTGATAGCACCAGGAACAGAGTGGATTTGAGTGGGATCTGACCTATACTTGGAGGATTCCGTTCTCCATTGGCAGGGGAGCTTTGCTTCATGACCATGTATCTGAGTTTGTGTGGCTTTCAGGGCATTTATGAATCCATGAAAACTGTATAGCATTTTGTTGTGTATGTATGCATACGCTCCATAATTTTTGGAGAGAGTGTCTATAATTTACAGTAGATTATCAGAGCATCCATGACTCAAACAAGTTCATGTTGAGACTGGTGACTAACTTACATTACCAGTTAATAGCTGAAGGAAAGGGAAGGGGCTTGGGAATCTTCAACACCAATAGGTAATTCTGGTGTCTGTTGGTTATTTGCTCTTTGTATCCCAAAGATAATTTTAAGAGAAAATCATTAAGACTTTTATAGTATTGACAAAATGAAAAGCTGTAATGTATAAAAATTTATTGCTTTTTTCTATACAAGTGTTCTACTTTTTATATAAAAACAATAGACATTAAAGAACTGTTTTTTAAAATTGCCCATTATATCTTCATTTTAATCCAACTACTTATTATTTTGGTTGACTTTTTTCGATTTTTTTCATATGCTAGTGATATATAATTATAATTATAATATCCATGTAATTTATAGCCTTATTTTTATGTACTAGTATATCATAAATATTTTCCATGACTTTACATATCTGAAATAATTATAACTACGAATTATTTCAGAGTAATTCACCAAGTTAATGTTCCACAATATCTCATTTATAATGAGGGTTTTGAACTATAAAGTACACTCAGCCAAGTGCACAAATTATAATTGTACAGCTTGATAAATTTTCACAAAGTGAACACACTTATGTAACCACATTTGAGATCAAGAAATAGAATATTACTAGCTTCTTCTTACTTTCTTCCCTTCCTTCTCAAAGGTGACCACTGTCATGACTTCTAACGCCATGATTTTATCATGCTTGTTTTTGAAATTTATATACAAAGAATCATATGGTGATTCTAAACTCTTTTAGGTTTTGACTTTTTCATGCAACATATTTGTCAGATTCATCTATGTTGTCACATGTAGCAGTAGTTTATTTTCATAGCTGGATAACATTCTATTTTAAGATTTTATTGTAGTTTACCCAAATCTTAAAGACATTTGTTGATAGACATTGTGTTATTTTCAGTTTTAAGTTATTACAAAAAATGCTGTTATGACCATTTGTGTGCATATCTTTTGTGCACATATGTAATTGCTTTCTGCTGGAAAATATATACAGGAGTGACGTTGAATTATTTTGGATGTGCATATGTTCAGCTCTAATAGATACCACAGACACTTTCTCAAAGAGTTTACTGATTTATAGCCCCAGCAGTGTATGATAGTTCATCTGCTCATCCTTGCCATCACTTGGAATTATTAGTCTTTTTCATTGCAATCATTGTGATAGGTATATATTGACATCTCCTTGAGGTAGTAATTTTCATTAGGCTGATGTCTTTTGGTAAACAGAAATCTTAATTTTAATATAGAACACTTTATTGGTCTTTTTCTTTATGATTTGTGGTTTTGTATGCTGTTTAAGCAATCTTTGCCTACTTCTAGATACTATGTTATTTTGTTTTATTGATTCACCATTCACATTGAAATCTATATTCCACATGAAATTGATTTTTGCATATGGTGTAATACAGGTCTAGATTCAGTTGTTTTTATCATGTGAATATCTTATATCTGCATCTTGAAAAAAACATTCTTTCCTTGTGGATTTGCAGTGCTTGCTTCTTTTGTCATAAACCAATGTCCATACATGCATGGGTCTGTCTCTAGACATTTTGCTTTGTTCCATGGGTTTATTTATCTGTCCTTGCCAATCTTATACTTTTCAATTACTGCAGCTTTACAGAAAAATTGTCGTAGCTGGTAGTTTAATTATCTAACTTTCAAGATTGTCTTGGTTATTTTTGGCCCTTCATCCTTCCACATATTTTAGAAGCAAGTTGCCAATTTCTTTTAAAAAGTGCTAAGACTTTAGTTAGGATGTAATTGAATCTATAGATTAGTTTAGGGAGTATTAACATCTTTATAATGTTTCTCTTCCAAATACATAGACCTAGTATATCTCTGAATTTATTTAACTCTTTTTTAATTTCTAAAATTTTTGCAGTTTTATGTAGAAGTTTGTACATTTTCAGCAGATTTGTTTCTATGTATTTGATTGTTGTTTTGCAAATAGTTTTATCCTAAAATATTTAATTTTATAATTGCTGCTGATATAAAGGAAAACAACTGGTTTTTATGTATGATTGACCTTTTTATACAGTGATTTTTACTAAATTTGCTTATTAATACTCATAATTTATCTTCAGACATATTAAGATTTAAAAATATATATCTTTTATTTTCTCCCTTTATAACATTTTTAATCTTACCTTATTACATTAGCTAGGACCTCCAGTAAAATTAAATAGAAATTATGATAAAGGGAGTATTTGCCTCATTCTTGATCTTAGAGGGGGAAATTTTAAGTATTTCACCTTAACTATGATATTTCCTATAAGCTTTTTGAAGATAATCTTTCTCAGAAGGAAGTTTGTTTCTGTTTCTAATTCAGGAGTTTATTTATTAAAATCACAAATGAATGTTGAATATTTTCACAAGCTTTACTACATCTCTTGAGAGAATCATTGATATTTTTCCTTTATTTTATCTTTGTAGCAAATTATACTTTTTGCTTTTTGAATATTAAGCCACATCTGCATTCCTTATAATGATACTGTAGAAATGCTTTTAGGTGATACATATTCATCTCTCAAATCCTTTGAAAGATACATACTGAAATATTTATGGGTTAGATATTTATGGGATTGTCTACAAAATATTCTGGAAGTGGTGGGGGAAGTGTGAGACTACAGCTAACATAAGATTGTCTATGAGTTGATACATTTTAGAAACTGGGCGATGAGTACGTGGGGGACTCATTATAATCCCTTCTTTACTTTTGCATATGTTTGAAAATTTCCATAATAAAGATGTGCTTAAAAAGTAACTTTCATCTTGGAGAAGATAATACCACTCAAACCTCAAATTATCTCTATACATTTCACAGTATTTAATTTAAAAATGCCAGATATATTAGATAATGAGAAAGGAGTGGGAGATATATCAGTTTATAGAAAGAGACTAGAAAATCTGAATTTGGAGTTATCATATACATTTTAAAAATTGTGATGAATATGTTCAAGTAAATGGTATTTATTAGCAAAACCACAGGAGTAAAATGTAATCCACAAAAAAGAGACACATCAAAATTTGAGAACTAAAATGAAAATGTCTGAAATTAAGAAATAAGTAAACTGTTTTAATAGTAGGTTAAATATAGATGAAGACATTGTTAGAAAAACTAGAAGATTAATTTAGTGGAAAGCATATGGACATAAGTATGGAATAGAGAAAGAGTGGAAACTATAGAAAACAATGTAATAAATATATCAAGTTTTTTGGAAAGGTCCAATGTAATCTGAACCTCAGAAGAAGAACATGAATGAGACAGAAAAAATGTTCAAAGTGATAAAAGGTCTCCAAATTTCCAATGCTGACCAAATGCATCAAACCACAGATTCAAGAAGCACTACAGTCTCCAAAGTGGCTACATACAATGAAATCCAATCCTTAGCATAGAATGATAAAACTTAAGAAAACAAGGCTGGGCATAGTAGCTCATGTATGTAATTCCAACACTTTGGGAGGCCAAGAGGGGCAGATCACTTGAGGTCAGGAGTTCAATACCAGCCTGGCCAACATGGTGAAACCCCATCTCTGCTAAAAATACAAAATTTAGCCTCGCATGGTGGTGTACACCTGTAATCCCAGCTACTTGGGAGGCTGAGGCAGGAGAAATTACTTGAACCTAAGAGGCGGAGATTGTAGTGAGTTGAGATCATGCCACTGCACTTCGGTCTGGGTGACAGAGCAAGACTCTGTCTCAAAAAACAAAACAAAACAAATACCTTAAGAAAACAAAAGAAGGCAAAAAATCCACTTGAAAGTAGCTAGAGAAATCTTGAAATAAGTCTTTAAAGAAACAATAAGAGGGGACCTGGCAAGATGGCTGCATAGGAATAGCTCTAGTCTGCATCTCTCATTGAGATCAATGCAGAAGACAGATGATTTCTACATTTTCAACTGTGATACCCGGCACATCGCACTGGGATTGGTTAGACAGTGGGTGCAGCCCACGGAGGGCAAGCCGAAGCAGGGTGGGGCGTTGCCTCACCCAGGAAGTAAAATGGGTCAGGGACCTCCTGCCCTAGCCAAGAGAAGCCATGAGGGACTGTGCCATAAGGAATGGTGCACCCTGGCCCAGACACTACACTTTTCCCATGGTCTTTGAAACCCACAGACCAGGAGATTCCCTTGGGTGCCTACACCGCCCTGGGTTTCAGGCATAAAACTGGTCAGCTATTTGGGCAGACACTGAGTTAGCAGCAGCAGTTTTTTTTTCATACCCCAGTGGTACCTGGAATGCCAGTGAGAGAGAACCATTCACTCCCTTGGAAAGGGTCCTGAAACCAGGAAGCTGAGTGTCTAGCTTAGTGGATTCCACACCCACAGAGTCCAGGAAGCTAAGATCCGCAGGCTTGAAATTCTCACTGCCAGCACAGCAGTCTGAAGTTGACCTGGGACACTCAAGTTTGGTGGGGAGGGGCATCCACGATTATGGAGGCTTGAGTAGTCGGTTTTCCCCTCACAGTGTAAACAAAGCTGCTGGAAAGTTCGAACTGGGCAGAGCCCTCTGTAGCTCAGCAAAGCCATTGTAGCCAGACTGCCTCTCTAGATTCCTCCTCTCTGAGCAAGGCATCTCTGGAAAAAAAAGAAAAAAAAAAAAAGGCAGCAGCCCCAGTCAGGGGCTTATAGACAAAACTCCTATCTCTCTGGGAGAGAGCACCTTGAAAGCTAAGAACCTTGAAAGAAGGTTGGAGGAATTGAACCAGTCTAGAGAAGAACATAAATGACCTGATAATGCTGAAAATCACGAGAACTTCATAGAGCATACACAAGTATCAATAGCCAAATCAATCAAGCAGAGGAAAGGATATCGGAGATTGAAGATCAACTTAATGAAATAAAGTGTGAAGACAAGATTAGAGAAAGAAGAATGAAAAAGAATGAACAAAGCCTCCAAGAAATATGGGGAAAAACTTCCCCAAAAAACTTCCCCAACCTAGCAAGACAGACCAACATTCAAATTCAGGAAATACAGACAACACCATAAAGATACTCCTTGAGGAGAGCAACCCCAAGACAAATAATTGTCACATTCACCAAGGCTGAAATAAAGGAAAAAATGTTAAGGGCAGCCAGAGAGAAAGGTCAGGTTACCCTCAAAAGGAAGGCAATTATACTAATAGCAAATCTATTTGCCCAAGTCCTGCAAGCCAGAAGAGAGTGGGGGTCAATATTCAACATTCTTAAAGAAAATAATTTTCAACCTAGAATTTCATATCCAGCCAAACTAAGCTTCATAAGTGAAGGAGAAATAAAACCCTTTCAGACAAGCAAATGCTGAGAGATTTTGTCATCGTTAGGCCTGCCTTATAAGAACTCCTGAAGGAAGCACTAAACATGGAAAGGAACAAGTACCAGACACTGCAAAAATATACCAAATTGTAAAGACCATCAACACTATGAAAAAACTGCATGAACTAATGGGCAAAATAACCAGCTAGTATCATAATGACAGTATCAAATTCACATATAACAATATTAAACCTTAAATGTAAATGGAATAAATGTCTCAATTAAAAGACACAGACTAAGTAATTAGAGTCAAGACTCATCAGTGTGCTGTATTCAGGAGACCCATCTCATGTACAAAGACACACACTGGCTCAAAATAAAGGAATGGAGGAAGATTTACCAAGCAAAGGAAAAGCAAAAACAAGCAGGGGTTGCAATCCTTGTCTCTGATAAAACAGACTTTAAACCAACAAAGATTAAAATAAGCAAAGAAGGGCATTACATAATGGTAAAAGGATCAATGCAACAAGAAGAGCTAACTATCCTAAATATATATGCACCCAATACAGGAGCACCCAGATTCATAAAGAAAGTTCTTACAGACCTACAAAGAGACTTAGACTCCCACATAATAATAGTGTGAGACTTTAACACCCCACTGTTAATATTAGATCAATGAGACAGAAAATTAACACGAATATTCAGAACTTGAACTCAGCTCTGGACCAAGTGGACCTAATAAACATCTAGAGAACTCTCCATCCCAAATCAACAGAATAACCTTTTCCTCAGCACTACATCACACGTATTCTAAAATTGACCACATAATTGGAAGCAAAACACTCCTCGGCAAATGCAAAAGAATGGAAATCATTACAAACATTCAGACAACAGTGCAATCAAATTAGAACTCAGGATTAAGACACTTACTCAAAACTGCACAACTACATGAAACCTGAAAAACCTGCTCCTGAATGACAACTGGGTAGTAACAACATGAAAGCAGAAAAAAATAAGTTCTTTGAAACTACTGAGAACAAAGACACAATGTTCCAGAATCTCTGGGACACAGCTGAAGCAGTGTTTAGAGGGAAGTTTATAGCACTAAATACCCACAAGAGAAAGCAGATCTAAAATCGACACCCTAATATCACAATTAAAAGAACTAGAGAAGCAAGAACAAGCATACAAATTCAAAAGCCAGCAGAAGACAAGAAATAACTAAAATGCAATAAAAAAAAATAACTAAGATCAGAGCAGAACTGAAGGAGATAGAGACATGAAAAACCCTTCAAAACATCAATGAATCTGGGAGCTGGTCTTTGAAAAGATCAACAAAATAGATAGATTGCTAGCCAGACTACTAAGAAGAAAATAGAGAAGAATCAAATAGATGTAACAAAAAATAATAAAGGGGATATCACCACTGATCCCCACAGAAATACAAACTACCATCAGAGCATACTATAAACACCTCTATGCAAATAAACTAGAAAATCTAGAAGAAATGGATAAATTCCTGGACACATACACCCTTCCAATTCTAAACCAGGAAGAAGTTGAATCCCTGAATAGACCAATAAAAAGTTCTGAAATTGAGGCAGTAATTAACAGCCTACTAACTAAAAAAAGTCCAGGAACAGATTCACAGCTGAATTCTACCAGAGGTTCAAAGAGGAGCTGGTACCATTTCTTCTGAAACTATTCCAGACAATAGAAAAAGAGGGACCCCTCCCTGACTCATTTTATGAGGCCAGCATCATCCTGATACCAAAACCTTGCAGAGACATACACAGAATAAAAGAAAATTTCAGGCCAATATCCCGATGAACATTGATACAAAAATCCTCAATAAAATATTGGCAAACCAAATCTAGCAGCACATCAAAAAGCTTATCCACCACAATCAAATCAACATCATTCCTGTGATGCAAGCCTCGTTTAACATATGCAAATCAGTAAAGGTAATCCATCACATAAACAGAATCAGTGACAAAACCACATGATTATCTCAACAAATGCAGAAAGGCCTTCAACAAAATTCAACACCCCTTTACACTAAAAATTCTCAATAAACTAGGTATTAATGGAATGTATTTCAAAATGATAAGAGTTATTTATGACAAACCCACAGCCAATATCATACTGAATTGGCAAAAACTGGAAGCACTCCCTTTCAAAACTGTCATAAGAGAAGGATGCTCTCTCTCACCACTCCTATTTAACATACTATTGGAAGTTCTGGCCAGGGAAATCAGGCAAGAGAAAGAAATAAAGGGTGTTCAAATAGAAAGAGAGGAAGTCAAATTGTCTGTGTTTGCAGATGACATGATTGTATATTTAGAAAACCCCATTGTCTAAACCCTAAATCTCCTTAAGCTATAAGCAACTTCAGCAAAGTCTCAGGATACAAAATCAATGTGTGCAAAAATCACAAGCATTCCTATACACCAGTACTAGACAAACAGAGATCCAAGTTATGAGTGAACTGCCATTCACAATTGCCACAAAGAGAATTAAATACCTAGGAATACAACTTACAAGGGATGTGAAGGACCTCTTCAAGGAGAACTACAAACTACGGCTCAAGGAAATAAGACAGGACATAAATGAAAAAACATTCCATGCTCATGGAAAGGAAGAATCAATATTGTAAAAATGGTCATAATACCGAAAGTAATTTATAGATTTAATGCTATCCCCCATCAAGCTACCATTGACTTTCTTCACAGAATGAGAAAAAATAGCTACATTAAATTTCATATGGAACCAAAAAAGAACCCACATAGCCAAGACAATTCTAAGAAAAAAGAACAAAGCTGGAGGCATCAGCTATTTGACTTCAAACTATACTACAAGGCTACAGTAACCAAAACAGCATGGTACTGGTACCAAAACAGATATATAGACCAATGGGAAAGAACAGAAGCCTCAGAAATAACCACACATCTACGACCATCTGATGTTTGACAAATCTGCCAAAAACAAGCAATAGAGAAAGGATTCCCTATTTAATAAATGGTGTTGGGAAAACTGGCTAGCCATATGCAGAAAACTGAAACTGGCCCCCTTTCTTACACCTATACGAAAATTAACTCAAGATGGATTAAAAACTGAAATGTAAGACCTAAAATCATAAAAACCCTAGAAGAAAACCTAGGCAATACCATTCAGGACATAGGCATGGGCAATGACTTCATGACTAAGACACCAAAAGCAATGGCAACAAAAGCCAAAATTGACAAATGGGATGTAATTAAACTAAACAGCTTCTGCACAGCAAAAGAAACTATCATCAGAGTGAACAGGCAATCTACAGAAGGGGAGAAAATGTTTACAATCTATCCATCTGGCAAAGGGTTAATATCGAGAATATACAAAGCATGTAAACCAATTTACAAGAAAAAACAAATGACCCCATCGAAAAATGGGTGAAAGATATGAACGGACACTTCTCAAAAGAAGACATTTATGCAGCCAACAAACGCACAAAAGCTCATCACTTGTCATTAGAGAAATGCAAATTAAAACCACAATGGGATACCATCTGATGCCAGTTAGAACAGCAATCATTAAAAAGTCAGGAAACAACAGATGCTGGAGAGGATGTGGAGAAATAGGAACAATTTTACACTGTTGGAGGAAGTGTAAATTAGTTCAACCATTGTGGAAGACAGTGTGGTAATTCCTCAAGGATCTAGAACCAGAAATATCACTTGACTCATCAAACCCATTACTGGGTATATACCCAAAGGATTATGAATCATTCCACTATAAAGACACATGCACACATATCTTTATTGCAGCACTGTTCACAATAGAAAAGACTTGGAACCAACCCAAATGCCCACCAATGATAGAGAGGATAAATAAAATGTGACACATATATACTGTGGAACACCATGCAGCCATAAAAAAGAACGAGTCCATATCTTTTGCAGGGACATAGATGAAGCTGGAAACCACCATTCTTAGCAAACTAACACAAGAACAGAAAACCAAATACTGCATGTTCTCACTCATAAGTGGGAGTTGAACAATGAGAACACATGGATACAGGAAGAGGAACATCATCCACTGGGTCCTGTCAGGGAGTCGGGGCTAGTAGAGGGATAGCATTAGGAGAAATGTCTAATGTAGATGACGGGTTGATGGGAACAGCAAACCACCATGGCACATGTATACCTATGTAACAAACCTGTATATTCTGCACATGTAACCCAGAACTTAAAGTATAATAATGAAAAAATGAAACAATAAGACTTGTAACTGATTCCTCAAGAGAAACAATAGAAACCAGAAGACAATAGTATAATATGTTCAGTTTTAAAGGAAAATTACTGTCAACTTAGAATTCTATACCCAGAGAAAATATTATTTAAAATGAGGACAAAATAAACACATATTCAGAAAAAAAGTAATATGTCATCAGCAGACCACAATAAAAGATGCTGTAACAAGTTCTTCAGACAGAATTAAATGACTCTGCATCTGAAAATAGCAGAAGGAAATATATAGAACAAATAAATACATGGACAAATATAAACTATCACTGTTTCTATAAAATAATATTAAAAATGTCTTGTGGGGTTTAAAACATAATTTTTATAAAATACGTGACAATAAATCTCAAAAATAGGGTGGTGGATAAATGGAATTTAAAATATTTTCAAGTCCACACCTTATTTTGGAAAGTAAATGTTCTAATTTATATTAGACTTTAGAAAGTCATGAAAGGATCTTATAATATGTAAGATAACCACTAAAAAATGTAGTAAAGAATGTGTAACTAAAAAGATAGTGGGGGAGTAACTGGAGCCCTAAAACGTGTTTATTGATACTTCCAAGAAAAGCAAGAAAAGAGAGTAAAAGGAAAATATAAAAAGTGAGATGAATGGTAGTAGGATGGTAGTTTTAAGTACAGATATTTTGGTAGTTATGTTACATGTAAATAGAATAAATTCCATGATTAAAAGGCTAATACAACAGACTGGATTAAAAATCAAACCAACTATATCATGCCTGCAGGAAATAGACCTTAAATATAAAGATACAGAAATTTTGAAAATAAAATGATGAAAAAAATTGTATGCAATTATAATTCAAAGTAAGTTGAAGTACCTATAGTAATACCAAACAAATTAGACATAAAGGCAAAAATTATTACTGTAGCAAGATGAATATTTGATAATAAAATGTAAATCCGTCAGGAATATGAAGCAATTCTGAAATTATATATACTTTATAATATGACCTCAAAATACATAAAACAAAATTTGACCAAATTGAAGGGAAAAGTAAATAAATTCACAAACTTAGGATACTTGAAATTCTCCAGCTATAGCTCTTGAGAATGTTGAGAATCAACTATACTTTTTTCTTGTATATAATATTTAATGAGGTTTTAAAATGCTCAGATAGTCTTTTTCTCTTGAATAATTTCTTCTGAGTTAGAAGTAAGAAGGTTTGTGTGTGTGTGTGTGTGTGTGTGTGTGTGTGTACACATAACTGTATAAAATGTATAAAAAACAAGAATGAATATATATATATTTATATTTATATGCCTGAACCTGGATCTCAGGCACAGAGAGTTGACTTATTTTATATTCCTTAATTCAGAGCACACTGTCATCATCTCTACAAGGCCTCTTTCTTGTTTAAATGTATTTTATTGTTGTCCCTTTTCTATTTCTACTCCCATTGAAAACATTCCAGTATTCTTTTTGGCTCTCCCCTAGTATCCTAGGAACTATGATTTTCAGAATCTCTTGACAATAAGTTTACACTTAATATTTTGCCAATGAGAAGCATTCATAAAATATTTAGAAGGCAGAATAGATGCAGACATCATTAATTTTCCTCCATCGACGGCTTTCAGACATTAGGGTTTTGACAGATGAGATTTTACAGCATTTTACTGCAGCAGCTGTGAATGTCAACAGCGATTTCCTGTAGTTTTGACCTGGTTGACAGAAATCTTCTGATTCTCTGAGAGGTAGAAACATCCTTCCTTGACCTTTACTCCTCCATGAAATCCATCAATTTTTAAGTACCTAATTCCCTATATTAAATCCTTTCTTGCTTGAAATACATTGCATGCTGGTGTTTTCCTGGCTGAATTTCGACAGATAAAATACTTGGTATCAGTAGTGGTTGCAGAAAATTATGTCTGTATAGATGTAAATCTGGGATTTGTTATTTGACCTGGCTGTATTTGAAAGCAGTGATGACATAATTGCTAGTGACATGGATATTAATAATCCATGGTATGCAATAGCAAAAGCATTACTTAAGTGATCACCTGTTGTCTACAACAAATTTTGTATTGAAGACAAAGTTTTGGGTGGAAAAGTGGCCATTGCAGTAAACTTCAATTGTGGGAATAATGACTACTGGGGCTGTGGGGTGGGGCAACAGTTTATGACTACTGTAGAAAGTTTAAAGGATCTCTGATTAAAGGACTGTGATTAAAGCACAGTCAGAGAGCCAGATAACTTGCATGACTGAGCTAAAAGAATCTCTTAGATATTGTAGTTGCAGGACCAATGTATAAAAAGGTCAGACCCACAATTTAATCCTGCAGATTATAGAATTATATTGCAGGTTGAATTTAAAGCTTTGCTATGTCATATGTGAAAATTATGGCACTGCTTCACAAAGAGAGAGACCATAACAATGGAACTGAAGACATGTGGGAAGGTTAGTCGAATCTGAGTACCTTAAACCTCCACATCTAACTGGTACTGTCTTGCTAACAGAAGAAGCTCCTCCTTTTCTTTGTAAGGAGAGTGGCCTTTTCTTGTTGAAACACAAGAACAGAAAACCAAACACTGCATGTTCTCACTCGTAAGTGGGTGTTGAACAATGAGAACACATGGACAAAGGGAGGGGAACATCACACACGGGTCTGTTGGCAGGTGGCGGACTAGAGGAGCGATAGCAAGGGGTGGGGAGGTTGGGGAGGGATAACATTAGGAGAAATACCTAACGTAGGTGATGGGGGGATGAAGGCAGCAAACCACCACGGCATGTGTGTACCTATGTAACAATCCTGCGAGATCTGCACATGTACCCCAGAACTTAAAGTATATATATGTAAAGAGTCTACGGTAAGCTCACCTACAGCAGTTTTTATAAGTAGATTCTAATTTTTCTCAAGACCTGCTTCTCAAGACCATTCTTTATTACCTACAGACCTGTATCTAAAGTCAAAGCCCAGCAATTCCAGGGGGACAAGCACAAACTGTTTAGGGAAGAGAGAGCTCAGGCTCTCTGATTTCCTCGTTATAGGAAAGATACAAACAACCTGCTAATAGCAGAAGCCAAGTCTCAACCTGATAAAACATCATTTCTCAGACAGACACCTGTTGGCAGATTGATTATATTTGGCCACTTACATCAAGAAGAGTACAGCATTTTGTTTTTACTAAGAGATACTTACTCTAGAAATGGATTTGCTTTTTCTGCTTACAGTGCTTTTGTCAGCTTCAGCATCTGTGGACTTAGTGAATGCTTTATTCACATATGGCATTCCACACAATATCGTTTCTGATCACAGAACTAATTTTACAATGAAAAGTGTGGTAATTCTTCCATGCCTACAAGATTCACTGGTCTTACTTTGTATTTCATCTCATAGAAGAATCTGGTTTCATAAAATGGTAACATGGCTCAGTGAAGACTTGATTCTTGTGATGGAAAGAATGGCAAAGTTTGTGTGGATGGAGAGATGTCCTAGAATGTACATTATATGCTTTGAACTGGTGACCAAATCTGTGATGTATGTTATTTCGTAGCTAGAATACACCTATCTAGGAGCTGAGAGGCGAAGAAGACGGAATAGGGTCTTGCAACATTTTTTTCTAATAACTATTATTCCTCACGAAGGACTTGCAAAAATTTGCATCACACACCTGCATCTTTGGACCCTGTTGTTTTAGTAATCTTAGCTTCTAAGTGAGAAAAGCTTGCTTTAGAGGACATTGCAAGGACATGGAAGTTCATTTTGTTCTCCTCCTGTCACTGAGGCAAAGAAGGGGTTTTGCTATTTTGCCTAAGGTGATTGATCCTCAAGCAGGGTCGCTGCTTTAAAATAGGGTTGAGAAAACATATATGTGCTCATCATCAGCAGTATCCAGCCTGGACCCCTGAGTCCTGACTGCCAGCCATGGCCCTTTTTGGTATACCTATGGCCTCTCTTTGGGAGTGGGGTGGAATTAGTTGGTAACTGGTAGAAGAATAGGAGGAGGATGAAAGTGTGAGTTGTGGGAGGGGAATAGTGTGCAGAGGCCTGGTGGGGAGACGGTGGACCTCTAAATAGAAACATTGCCTCTTTCACAGATGTCAGCTGTAGTAATTCATTTTTGGCCTCACATTTTTTTCTTTATGTGTCTGTTCCGTGGCAGCTGGGGCCCCCACAGCCTTTGATGGCTAATAACACAGTCCAGAGGTATGCAGTAAGTAATAGCAGACCAAGAGGGGAACCTCCAGTGGGGATCAGACAAGTACTAGAGGACCCTTGACTCCCACCTGCTGAGGGACCACCTGAGAATTGTAGCAGGCAGTTTCGAGGTTCTTGGGAAGAAGGTCTGTCCTTTCTAGGGGTGTGAATTCCACAGAAAGTTCTTGAAAACAGAGGAGGATTGAAGGAAGGGCAGTTTTGTAGAAACGATTGTTCTATGGGAGGCAGACGCTGGGCTGAAGAGGAGAGAGGAGGTGATGGATAGCCCTGTTCTGAAGAGGCTTGTAGACTAGCCCATGGGGTGAGTGGTGTAACAATGTTAGGAAGGGTGGCCTGAGGGACCCTCCCTGGAGTGTCTGGGAGGGTAGGGGGTGATGGTGACAATGTTAGCAATGATATCACCACCACCACTGCCATCTCCCCCTATTTACTGAGACTTCATATAGACCAGCTACTGTGACAAATGCTGTTATGTGCATGGTTGCATTTAATGCTTACATGGTTAAGTGAATTGCCTAACGTCACTAAAGAGTGACAAAATCACAAGTAAGGACACATCTGGAACTTGAAACCATTTCTGACTAATGCCGCTACCCATGTATTGAAAGCCTATCATATAGAATTAATGTTTGTTCTTTTTGTCTTCTCGATTGACCCTAACTTCCAAACAACAAAGTCTTTCTATCTGTAAAACTCAGACCAAGCCCATCTTTCTGTGACCACTATATGTTAGCCCATGATGTGGGGATTTCTCCCTTCTGGGAGTCCTGTATCAATCATTATCCTTTTCAGTTATCTGGGGCACTCAGCTATATTGAACAAATAAACAAAAGCTTTGTCTTGTGTGTGATCCCACGGTTCTTCCTCTCTCAGTCTACAAGCTTCTTGAAGGTTTATTCATCTTTGTACCATCTTCCCCCTTCCCCTCGCACCAGACATACCCCTATGCCTGATACCACCATGCCTGACAACAGAGACACCACATAATATACCCCTAAAAAAAAGATAATGGAAAGGCAGAGTCAGAGAAAAGAGAGCAAGGAACCTGGAGTCCCAAGACCTGAATTTGGCTTCTAATTTAGACACCTACTATTTTTTAAAACTCCAGCCTCCATATCCACATGTATAAATCAGACATAATAGAAAAACCTACCTTATAGGGTTGCTATGAAATGAATGAGGAGGTTGTATGGACAACCTTCTAAAACTAAAGAATGAGACACAGACACTGTTATGGTTATATATTGATGTTGGTTAAGCTAAAATGATGTATACCCTAAACTAAGTTGTATCATCAGTCTGGGTTATCTCCCACCCTGACTTCATGCCCTTCCATGATTTCCGGATAACTATATTATAGTATCTCATACTATATTGTAGCTCGAATTGTGTAAACACAACTCATGTGTCATGTTTTTGCATCTCTGCTACCTAATGGTAATTGTTATGTGAAAGACTATTTGTACATGAGAAAAAAATGTTTTGACTTTCTGAATGGCACAATGGGGCTGGCATAGCAGGGAGGGGGAATTTCTAAACTTAGAATAGAAGAAAAAAGTGTTTTGTTTTGTTTTTTTTTCTATTCTGGATACTCTTTCACCAACTTAAAGGCCAGGAAATGAAATAAGTCACCTAAGTTCCATTCCTGCTCTAGAATTTTATGAGGCCATGAAGTGCGTTGAGTAGCAAAACAACTTAAAATATAAAAAATTCAACCCAAGTTATAAAACACTCCCATTTTTATTTTACCAAAAGCTGGAACTATTTGTCCCTAGTTACTCATGTTTTATGTATTTTAAAAGATAAAACAGGGACAAAAACAAGTAGCAGCATCTGCTCTGCACATTTCTCTCCCTCTGACGTCCTCAGGATATTTTCTTCTGGTTTTTTTTTTTTTTTTTTTTTTTCAGATTACATACATCTGAGAATTAAAGGATAAATGCTTCATTTACTGCTAAATAGCTTTCTGGCCTGCCTGTGAAAGAATGAGGGAACAGAACCCTCAGCTTGCGGCCCTTGTGTTCCTGGTGGGGAACATGCAGAGCGCCAGCAGGCGCGGGGACGGAGCTTCTTCCAAGCTAGACTTGTTGCATCCCAGCAACTTAGACACAATCACAGCCACAGAAAACTGCCACAGTCCATGACTTGCCTTTGTGTGTGTGTTAGAATTAAAGACTCAATCTTGAACAATCCAAGAAGATGACTCAGGACAATAAGGCACTGAACTACATGGCAGGACCATTTGCTCAAATATACTAGAAAAGGGATCATCGAACAGGCTTAGCAAAACCAACAGATTTGTAATGGCAACTCCTCTTGATGAAACCTCCCACTGCCATATTCAGATTGTCACTGAGGAGGTGCTATTCCAGGCTCTTGATTATGTTCAGACCTTATCTGTGGTTTCTTTTTTTTTTGGTGATAAAGTCAATGTACAATTTCTTCTGCCCCAGCTAGGAAGGGGTTATCATTGTGGGTCTACCAGGGTGAGTAGGAAAGCAGACAGGACCCTGCTCAGGATTCAGACCTGGTGAGGCTGGCTTTGGAGTATGTTTTTGTCTGTTTCACTCTGGCACCCCCCAACATGCCTCATGCTTTCTCTTTCTACTCTTAAAACATTTGTTTCACTACTCCCTCCTGGAATGTTCTTCACAATATTTCTCTCTCTTAAGGCATACTCATTTGTTGGTATGAAACTAAAATACTATTCTTTCTTTGTCAGTTCAGGCTGCTAAAACAAAGTACCATAGACTCGGTGGCTGATAAACAATACACATTTATTTCTCTTGGTTCTGAAGCCTGGAAAGTCTGAAATCAAGTATGGTCGTGTGCTGATGAGGATCCTCTTCTGGTTGCAGACGGCAGACTTCTCAGTGCCCTCACTTGGTGGAAAGAGGGTGAGCAAACTCTCTGGAGTTACTTTCACAAGGGCACTGGTCTCATGCTTGAGGGCCTCACTCATGACTTAACTATCTCCCAAAGGCCTCATCTCCTAATCATATTTTATTGGAGGTTAAGATTTTGACATATAAATTTTGTGAGGACATAAAATTCAGGCCATTGCACACTCCGTCTGGAAGCTTTGCTGGAGCTCTCAGGCTGCAAGCTTTCTTTCTTCTGACCTTGCCCAATACCTACAATGTCTATGATATCCTTGGCCTCGCACATCTATGGCCTGGTGCCATTGGCATTTGTTTGCCAGATTTCCCTCTCCTCTTTGGTTCTAAGCCCTGGAGGGTAATGTCTTAGGGTACCCTAAGGGTAGTCCTGGAGGGTGGGCATCTTATTCTTAACTCTTTACTAAATCTCAACTCAACGTTATTTTTTTATCATCTATCAGGTAGACTAACAATAGTTTCTGCTAAAGTTTGAATGTATCTTCAAAGTTCATGTGTTAGAAACTCAATCCTCAATCCAACAGTGTTGAGAGGTAAGACTTTTAACAGATGATTAGTCATAAGGGTTCTGCCCTCATGAATGAAGTAATGCCATTATCATGGGACTGGGTTCCTGATATTTGTATTCCTGAAATATTATATTTCTGAAATAGGACAGGATGAGTTCGACGCTATTTCCTCTCTCTCTCTTTCTTATGCACTCTTGTGCCTTTCTGCCTTTTGCTGTGGGATGATGCAGCCAGAAGACCTTCATCATATTCAACCTCTTAATCTTGGACTTTGCAGGCTTCAGACTGGTGGGCCAAATAAATTTCTGTTCATTATAAATAACCCAGTCTGTAGCATTGTGTTATAGCAGCACAAAATGGACAAGACAATTTCCTAACTGGCTATGCCTACCACCAATCTCCATGCCTGATCAATCCATGCACTGCAGTGCCCCAAATCATTTTTCTGTGATGCAGATCTGATAATGCCTTTCTCTTATAAAGCACATCAGTGGATTTTTCTTTTATTTTGGTAAAATTGTGACATACAAATCTCTCCTCAATTTGGCTTATTCTAACCTGTCTGGTCCCACCTCAGTCCCTTTCATCTAACTTTGCTGAATGATTTACTTTTTTTCTGGGACATTCTATAATTTTTCTAATACTTTTGATTCAATCTCACTGCCTGGAACGTCTTTCCCAGACTTGATTACCAGGAGAACTCCAATAACATATTTGAAGATTCAGCTCAAATATTACTTCCTTGGGGAAGTGTTTTTCCTCTTAGCAAAGTTAATAATTGGCTTTGTAGAGTCTCATTTTATAAAATACATAGTGTATGAAAATCACATGACAGGATACACATAAGAGCTTAATGTAGCATTGGCACAAAGTTTGTCTGTAAATACTGGCTATTATTATTTGCTCTTCATTTATTTTTTGAAAACATATTAGCAGGCCAAGCTCTGGGAAGAGAAAAAAGGTACCACTTAAATGAATAAAGCATACTTTTGAGTGTGGATTAATTCAGAAAAGAAGCTTCTGTCTTATTAACACACATACGTCAATATCTAGCAATAGAGAAAATAATCCCATCACAGAATAAAAGATGGTCGGTTTCCCTTTTGCTATTTTGTCCTCAACTTGAAAGCAGAGGCACTGAATCCCAGCTGTCATATATAAGGAAGTTCTGTGCTGAACCAAAAGCTCATTTTGAAAGTCCAGTCTTTACTCAGTTCCATCTGCCTGAAATATCTTCATCTTCTTGGTCTATCTAGTGTTGCCCTATCCAGGTGATACTATATACTCTTTTATAAAATGTTTCGCAATTATTCCAGCCTATTGAACAGTTTTTTGGTAATAATCTTGCTATTTTTTAAGTGTGTATGGGGGGGGCCAGGGCGAGGGCAAGGGGCAGGGAAAAGAGGGAGAAGAGGAGAGAAGTTGTTTTCATTTTTCTTTTTTATTTCTAAGATGGAGTTTCACTCTTGTTGCCCAGGCTGGAGTGCAATGGTGCAATCTCCGCTTACTGCAATCTCCACCTCCTGGGTTCAAGCGATTCTCCTTATGAGTAGCTGGGATTAACAGGCATGTGCCACCACGTCGGCTAATTTTGTATTTTTAGTAGAGGCAGGGTTTCTCTACTAGAGGCTTGTCTTGAATTCCCGACCTCAGGTGATCTGCCCGCCTTGGCCTCCCAAAGTCCTGGGATTATAGGCATGAGCCACCACACCTGGCCAAGAAGTTGTTTTCTAAGGAGGACTATTATGGTATATTCCAGGCTGGCAGCTTTGTCTGGACCAAATATCTACCTTCCTTGTTGGAAAGCAGATCTAGATTTCGTCTTCAGCAGGGGCACTGCATGCCAAGTAGCCCTCTGGTTCTGGTTGATTGGAACATGAGTGGGCAGTGGCCCAGGGTAGGGAGTTCAGAAGTACTCAGACACCTCAGAGAGACCCTAGTGAGAGGAACTCTGCTCAAACATGGGTCCGGGCAATGACAAAGATCAGTCTAATTTTCCTCCTTGGATGTTTATTGTGATGAGCAGAGCCAGCCAGATGAGGGACAAGACTGAGAGCAGCTGTCAGGCTGATCACACCTCGCTAAGTAACAGAGCCACGAAGCTCCAGACCTGAGGATCTTACAATTCTGTCTGTCCCGAGAGAGCCTTGGATATGACTGACTTTCCAGTTTAGTTTTGGTAAGACCAGGTTCCTCAGTTCCAGTGGGATTTCTCACTCCTTTTATTACTAGCCCTATAATACCCAGCTTCTGCTCCATTTTTTAAGATAAGGAAGCCATTAAATGATTCAGATGTCAGATTGCTACTGAGCAGGAACATCTGTGTTTCTGCACCTTGGCAGAACTGAGCATGTAGCATATTCCACTAAGGGATGGTTGATTAATTGATTGAGTTAATTGTATTGAGTTTAATAAGATATCAGAGTCTTATTTCTTCTTCCTGTGTCTCCCATAAAGAATGTAACCTAGAACTGGGCATCTAATAGGTACAGCACATGTACATAATACTTGTCGCCTGAAGAACTGGCTCTGATGATCCACTTTCGTTTCTTAGCAAGTGCTACTCTAGAATGGTTGAAGGAATATAGGAAATTCTATGAGCTCTTCTGGTCCCAATTTATGTCTTTAAAATAGTGTTGATAACACCAAGGCCTTGTCAACCTTGACAGGTGAGATTAGAATCAAGCTTTTAAAGGCTCCCGTCTCCCGTGCAAGTAGGGTCAGTTTAGCAGTAGAAAAGAAGTTTCATATTATTTCACTTATTTGGGACTCACAGAAACCATGAAATACAGTCATTGTAATTATTCTCATTGTTGAGAGTAGGAAACTGAGGGTCAGAAAAATTAAGGGATGTGGTCAAAGTATCTCTCTCTTTCACACACACACACATACATACACACACACACACACACACAGAGGGGAGAGAGAGAGAGAGAGAGAGAGAGAGAGAGAGCGAGCAAATAAATGGCAAAGCTGAGATTTGGAATCCAATCTTAATCCCAGGGGTACTCTTTTAGGTTTCCAGAAATCTGAAAAGTCAGAAAGAGCAAAAATGTGGTTGTCCTCAGAGGGGAGGAAGGATAAAAGTTGAGGCTTCCATTATTCCATTGGATTGAAAAAGTTGAGGCTTCCATTATTCCATTGGACTGAATGCCTCCAGGGCTGAGGAGAGAGCAGTAGAATAGTTTGGTACCTCATTGTGTCAATAGTCTGAATTGACATTAATAAATTACTTGAAGTCCAGATACTGGACTTCATCATAAAATGCAAAGCATTATAACTTGAGTCTCCTTACTTCTTAACACATCAATTAAGAGTAAGAAATGGGATAAGTCAACACTCTATAAAAGCTTCTCAGAAGCTCCAGTAAATAGGAAATGAAAAAGCCAACCAACCACTCAAATGAGTCTCCAAATTGTCCAACTAGCATTGAGGTTCTAAAAGAGTTTCAGGGGCATTGCTTTCTTGGAACATTACAAGTTTTGAATTACCTTGCAACATAATTCAAAGCATATCATAGAGGAAGATTATTAATAAGATTAACCCATTCCAATTTTACAGAGAGCAGACCATGTGACAGGCAAGTATTAGCATCAGGGGCCCTTGAAACCAGGTTCTTTGTTGAAGGGGTTGGCGGGGATGGTGACCAAAACATGGCTTCACTCTTCTCCACCTTACTGAGGAACCAGAAAATAATGGGATGGCTTTGGAACACCCCAAGAGAGGCAGCAGAGCTTGTGGGATCTAGAAGTGAATGGGACTGTCTGTCTCAGGTTTGCTTGGCTCTTGCTGTAACTGCAGTAGCAGCTCATTGACAGGGACGGGAGGTTGCTGACTGTTTCTCCTTTTGTCCAGAATTGGGTGAACTTTGACTCAATCAGCAGTGGTTGACAAGTCTGAGCAATGCTTTCATAAAGACTTAACTAAAATTAGTGCAATGGAATCATGACTTCATGTTGCCCAATATAATCTGTCTTGTGAAGAGAGGGGATGATGTTTTTCAAATAGTTTTTAGCAGCATCATCAAAACGAACTTGTAATCAACTCTCAATCATCCCTCCTGAGAGAGAAGAGCAGAGTGTGGATGACACACAACCCCCAAATCCCTTACATTTGTTTTTGATTAATGTTTGCATTTCATTGGTATGCAGGTGTTCCTAATGTTCTGGGAATTCAGATCATTTTCAACTCAACACTGAAGGCACAAGGAAGACTGGAACCATGTCTAGTGGCTAGGGAAGGTTGAACAGTTCCCTCCTGAGGGAGTGGGATGGAATCCTTCCCAGCTGTTCTCACTGTGGCAAAGAAAGCGTATTACCCGACATGGCCATGTGATACATCACCTACACACAGGGTAGCTGGTACCTCTTATTTTGAAAAGAATGGCTAAATGTCCCTGTTTACAGGGACACTAAAGCATAAAGATGTGGGGAGTTGTTTTTATGGTAATGTTGAGGAAGCCTAAAACATTTTTACTTAGAAAACTTTGATTTTGAATGACATCTCAGAAACTTCCTAGCTACATAATCTTGGAGAGATTTCTGAAGGTCTTTGAGCCAGTTTCCACAGGGGTAAAAAATGTATGATGGTGCTTCCTTTTGTTATTATGCATAATAAAGGAGATATTGTAGTGAGTACTCTGCACATGATATCATGCTATTATTCAGAAGTGCTTGAACCTGGCTTAATTTATTTTTTTAATAGGAAGTTGGAATTAAGATAGGATATACACTAGTCTATGAATATTTGAGCACAAACTTGAAAGCTTACATCATTATCCTGAAGAAACAGATTATACTCCAGTAAGGAGGTCTAGAAAGAAAAGCGCAGAACTCTTAACATTTGAGTTAAGCTGACATTCATATCTGAAATTGCCATCCACCAAAGTGCAAAGCAGCAAGTGGGAGTTGAACATATTTTACTCAATTATATGTTTTAACTTATTCTTTGAAGGGGTAATGAAGGATAGTGAACCCACATGTAGGAAGCTGTTATTCTTAAGGTACAGTGTGTCCAGTGGATGAGCCCCTTTGGGTAGAAAGTTCAGTTGATAAGCTCAGTGGGTCCTCTGATTGTCCTCAGCTTTTAAGCCTAATGAGTCTTTTAAATACCCAAGTGGATGCATCATATTTTCTGTCACCTGGTAGCCATTTGGTGAAGACTTTGGAGGGAAGTATATAGAACAGCTTGATTTTGGAAACCCAGGAAGAACCCAGCATCCTGGGGATTTGTCCCAGCATGCTTCAGGAGATACTACACATGAAGCTCAAACCACCTTCCATCTCAGGCTAAAATGAAGATCTGCTTAGTTTTATGTCTGAGACATAGATACAATGTTATAGTTTATCTATGTGGTTCACCTTCCCCCTGCCTAAAGGGTAGTTTTTGCCCCTTTGTATGCTCTGCTGTCTTTCCAATCAAATCAGCAGTCTTATTATTCATATTCTACTTTCTTCTATTTCTTTCTCATTGCACTACCAAGATCAGGAGACAAACATAGAGATGGACATTGGAGATAAAGACATAATGGCCTTGTTTCTGTCCTCAAGGAGCTCTTGGTGTTGGGTAGGGTCAGCATGTGCTAATAGTGTGAAAAATAAAACTACAGATGTCTAAACATGATTCAGAGACAGAGGCACACAGAAAGGGTGTTAATTTCTGATAAGCTGAGGTCAAGAATGATGGAAATGAGCAAAGCCCTTAGAAAGAACACGTGAATTCAATTTATTCATTCAATATTAAATAGATGTTTACTTTTTTATTATACTTTAAGTTCTGGGGTACATGTGCAGATTGTGTGGGATTTTACATAGGTATACACATGTTATGGTGGTTTGCTACATCCATCCCCCCATCACCTACATTAGGTATTTCTCCTAATGTTATCCCTCCCCAATTCCCCCACCCCCTGCTATCCCTCCCCTAGCCCTCCCAGCCTGCAGTGGGCCCCAGTGTGTGATGTTCCCCTCCACGCCCATGTGTTCTCATTGTTCAATACCCACTTATAAGTGAGAACATGCAGTGTTTGGTTTTCTGTTCTTGTGTCAGTTTGCTGGGAATGATGGTTTCCAGTTTCATCCATGTCCCTGCAAAGGACATAAACTCATCCATTTTTATGGCTGCAAAGTATTCCATGGTGTATATGTGCCACATTTTCTTGAGTCTATCACTGATGGGCATTTGGGTTGGTTCCAAGTCTTTGCTATTGTAAACAGTGCCACAGCGAACATGCATGTGCATGTGTCTGTATAATAGAACAATTTATAATCCTTTGGGTATATATTCAGTAATGGGATTGCTGGGTCAAATGGTATTTCTAGTTCTAGATCCTTGAGGAATCACCACACTGTCTTCCACAATGGTTGAACTAATTTACACTCACACCAACAGTGCAAAATTGTTCCTATTTCCTCACATCCTTTCCAGCATCTGTTGTCTCGATTTTTTTGATGATCACCATTTTAACTGGTGTGAGATGGTATATCTCAATGTGGTTTTAATTTGCATTTCTCTAATGACTAGCGATGGTGAGCATTTTTTCATATGTTTGTTGGCTGCATAAATGTCTTCTTTTGAAAAGTGTCTATTCATATCCTTCAGCCACTTTTTGATAGGGTTGTTTGTTTTTCCTTGTAAATTTATTTTAGTTCTTTATATGTTCTGGATATTAGCCCTTTTTCAGATGCATAGATTGCAGATTTTTTTTCCCATTCCGTTGGTTGCCTGTTCACTTTGATGATAGTTTCTTTTGCTGTGCAGAAGCTCTTAAGCAGATCCCATTTGTCTATTTTGGCTTTTGTTGCCATTGCTTTTGGTGTTTTGGTCATGAAGTCCTTGCCTACACCTATGTCCTGAATGGTATTGCCTAGGTTTTCTTCTAGGGTTTTTATGGTGTTAGGTCTTATGTTTAAATCTTTAATCCACCTGGAGTTAATTTTTGTATAAGGTATGAGGAAGGGGTCCAGTTTCAGCTTTCTGCACATGGCTAGCCAATTTTCCCAACACCATTTATTAAATAGGGAATCCTATCCCCCATTGCCTGTTTTTGTCAGGTTTGTCAAAGATCAGATGGTTGTAGATGTGTGGTGTTGCTTCCAAGGCCTCTGTTCTGTTCCATTGGTCTATATCTCAAACAGATGTTTATTGAGAAGTTATTATATATCAGGTTTGTTCTAGGTACTAGGGATTCAGCAGTGAATAAATAAATGATATGCAGGTAAAAGATTTAGTATGCTATACGGCATTAAGGACAATGGAGAAAAATAAAGGATAAAAGGAAGGTAGAAAGTCCAGGAGTGGGATAGATGAAATATCAGAGGATGGATTTTTATCTTTATTGTTAGTCCACTCAGGCTGCTATAATACAATGGCGTACATTTATTTCTCACAATCCTGGAGACTGGAAAGTTCAAGATGCCAACTGATTTGGTTCTTGGTGAGAGCTCTCTTCCTGGCTTGCAGACTGCTGCCTTTTTCCAGTGTTCTTACATGGTAGAGTGAGAGTGAGAGAAAGAGAGAGAGAGAGAGAATGAGAAAGTTCCCTGGTTTTTCTTTTTATAAGGGCACTAATTCCATTATGAAAGCCCCACCCTTATAACCTCATCTAAAACGAATTACCTCCCAAAGACCCTATCTCTTAATACCATCACATTCTGAGTTAGGGCTTCAACATAGCAATTTTGGAGTGGGAACACAACTCAGTTCATAGCATTTATAAAGAAGCTGCCTTTTTAGAGAGCCATTTTGATGGTGGCACCACAATGTCTTGCTAAAAATGCAAGATCGTTGTTTTCACTGCTAAATTATATGAATAATAGACATTCCTTATTCTTACTCCAAATCGAATTCCCAAACTATTTGCTGCTAATTTTCATTTTCTACTTAATTCATTTTTGAGTTGTTTGAATTTCTTAAAAGTGTATGTTATTATTATATTCAGAAAAAGAAAAAATTTAAACTCTGAAAGACACTGGACTCACCATTTGTGTATATCACTTGTCACCTCCTAAACCATTATTGTAAAGGAGGTTAATTATATTAAATAGAATATTTCAGATGAGAGGAGTACTTAGAGAGCAGTACCCAACTGAGAATTTCCTGTGTTGTCTAGATCTAAGAATAAGGTATTCTATTTTGGCTTGAATGTCCTCCCCGCAAATGTCTAATATTTCATTCTATCAAAACAAGACACTTATAAAAAGAGGAGTCCATCAATTGGAAGCATAAATACTATATTAAGAAAATGTATTTAATAATTGAAAGTAACTGTGACCATTTTAAATTGGAGATGGAATTAGAGAAAGCAAATGAGTTCTCAAGGATTAACAGACACTTTGCATAGAAAAGTTTCTGAGTTAGGTATCCGAAATACATGGCTTTCTGATTCCACTTACTTTGTGAGAATACCCGGCCTATTCCTCATAAAAAATTCCCTGATTACTGTCCCTCCCCCAATCTCATTCACAACCCCTAACCAAAGGGAGTGTGATTGGTGATAAGGTGAGGTGTGTGTTGAATGGGGCTCAGGGATCTGGGAATGCTAATCTCCCAAGGAGAATAGGGGCGCTGGTACAGAAGAAAGGGAGAATGGTTGTTGGGTGGCCAAAACACAGCTGATCATCATAGAGTGTGTTTTTCTCCTATACTTGCATGTTGAAACTTTTTTCTGCTTTAAGGCCTAATAAATGCTACCTTTTCAATGCATAGTCTTTATTTACTCCTCAAAACAAAATTAATCTCTGTCTCTCCTTATTTATTTTGTGTCTAAAGCAGTTTTTTATATGTTTGTCACAGAATATTGTTTTCTCTCTTGAATTAGTGTTCTTATTCACAAACATTCTTCTCTCTGGTATTACGAGCAACTGGAAAACCATGGCACTGTGATATTCCTCCCTCCTCCCCCAGTAAGACCTAAAAACAACTGGATTAAAGCGCATCTGATCCCCTTTCCCCACAAGCAGCATATGGAGCTGCACTCAGGCTTAGACCAGGCAGAGGTCTGAATCTTCCTCTGAGTATTTATGGTTGTGAGAGTGGTGGAGAGAAATACACATTTCTTCCCCCTGCATCTCCAAACTGGTTTGGCTCAGTAGTGAAACTGCTACCCCTCAAATTTATACCATGAAAACACTTTCTATGAAGCATATCTCTGTATCAGAATTACCTGGGGATTTAGTCAAAAGTGGAGACTTCAGGGTCCCACCTCATGCCCTCAATCAGAATCTTTGTTGATGCTTTCTTTTAATGGCTATACATATTGATGTCTAGTTTATTGGCTATAACTCTAAAATCTACAGCATCAGATACCAAGCAGAGTAGTTATTCAGTGACACATTCATTGATTTTTATATTATGTGACTATCTCTGAACAAGGGAAAAAATCTGCCTCTAAATAGAAGAGACATTTGTACAGGAATTCCAAGGGGTTGTCTAAAAGCTGAATAATACCGGTAATTAGACTCTTAGCAAAGATGCCCATTTCTATCCAAAATGCCAGATCTCCAGAGGTTTTTGTATGGCAGTTCAGGGGGAGGGCTCCAGCACCCGGGCGCTTCATGTGTCTGGTAAGTTTTGGTTCTTGTCAGTTGCTCATTTCTCTCCCAGTCACCTCTGGGAGTGTCAATGGCTTATCTCGCTCTGCAGTGGTGGCCCCAAGGCAGGCTGCAGGTCACCCTGGCTTATCACCACTTTACATGGCTTCTCCAAGCAAATGGTGAGCCCTACTTGACTTGGGCCAAGAGCTGTATTGATTATTAACTGCAGACAAACATCTGGTTTTCATTACTCGTGGTAGCAGACCAGAGCGGGGTGCTGTGCTAGCTGGTGTGGTCGCTTAACAACCATCAGGACTAGCTATAAAGAAAATTTAACATATCCTGTAATTACAGTCTGCCAAGCACAGAGGGGAGGAGGAATCTGCAGATCTGATTTCAGGACAAGAGAAAATGTTTATTGTATCTGTTGCACACATTTATTTACTCAGAGGTCGGGAAGCCCGCTGAAATATGGCCACTGCGTACTGATGCTCCTGCAACAGCAGAGCGCCTTCTTGTTTAGGTCAGGAAGCTTCAGTGTGGCTCCAGGCGGATGGTCCCTTAATGCTTTTACAGGCTTTGGAATTTGGGCTGATGGAAATGGATGGGTGGATCTTGTCTGGAATAAACAATCCTTCTCCTGCACAACTCTGGGTGCCCTCCCCCTGGTGCTTCTCTCAACCTACTGGAGGCTGCCTTCAGGGGCTTTTCCAATCGCTCCCTTCCCACTCCCTGGAAGAGGGTAACTGGGGCAGTGAATCGGCACTTACTGCTCATCAAATATGTGCCACGCAAGTGCTGGGTGATTTGATCACATTTTCTTTCTACTCCCACAGTTCCCTGAGAGTTAGACATTATTATGCCAATTTAACAAATGAAACTGAGGCGGGGCATTATGCCTCACACCTGTAATCCCAGCACTTTGGGAGGCAGGGGTGGGAGGATCACTTGAGGCCGGGAGTTCAAGACCAGCCTGGCCAACACGGTGAAACCCAGTCTCTATTAAAAATACAAAAATCAGCTGGGCATGGTGGTGTGGGCCTGTAATCCCAGCTACTTGGGAGGCTGAGGCAGGAGAATTGCTTGAACCTGGGAGGTCCAGGCGGGCAGTGAGTTGAGATTGTGCCATTGTGCCACTGCACTCCAGCCTCGGTGACAGAGAGAGACTGTCAAAAAAAAAAAAAAAAAAAAAAAAAGAAGAAACTGAAGCTAAGAGCTAAGAGTTGTTAAATTGGAGGAAGCTGTGGTTCCTTCCAGGACATAAAGGAAGACTGCAACCTCCCCTGCTGCCTTTCCAGAGAAGAAAGATGGGGATGCAGCAGGTTGCTTATTGTTTTTGTTTTCAAGACTTACTCTTAGAAGTTTTTTTCTCAAAATTTTTGACAGAGTGACCTCTGAACCAATGGGTTAGAGAATTGGATTGACAATTCCCATACATATCCAGGAACAGGAACTATAAAAAAGCAAGTAAACCGAGCATCCCAGCTTTCAAGGGTATTAAACTCTAAAATTGAGCTATCTATGTAGAAATAGGAGTAAATTATAAGCTAAGAGATTATCAAATACAAAAGGGCAAACCCAGGAAACAGGCAAAGTTGGTGTTGGGTCCATAAATCAAAGGAAGGCAGTGTGTGAAGGAGGAGGGGGTGGGCAGGGCTGGTCTTAAAACTCTGAAGTGAAGAGGGGGAGTCTTTTAACTTCTCTTTTCCATTCTTTTGACCCTCAAGTTCCTTTAACTGTCTCTTCTTTCCCTTATCAAACACTACCCTCAGGAAAAGATGAGATGAATTTATTCAAACAAAAGCTTAAGCAGTTTGATGTCGAGGAATATATTTCTCAAGATGAAATAACATGCATTAGTAAGTTGAGTTGGGATGCTTTAGTGTAGACAAAATCCTGACACATGGACAGGTTAACCCCCAAGAAGGTGCCCCCAGGAGAAAGTAAGATCTGGAAGCTGAGCAGTGAGTCACTGAGCAGGCACTGGGGGAGAAGCTGTGCTGCGGCCTCTGAGGAAATGTAGTCTTTATCTTTTTACCAGAGGCTGGGATATGAGGCAGGTTACCAGGTGAAGGCTCAGGACCAGTTACCAGCCCTACATATAAGAAAGAGCCTGGGCAGAATACGTTTTCCTGGCATCTGGGGCAGGGGGAAGGGCTAGATAAGTTGCAGGAAGACTGGATTGATGCTGAGCTGGGGTTTGTTAAATCTTTCTTGATCAGAGACTGGTCTTAGAGAGGAGGTCAAATAGCTATAGGCGAAGGAGGAAGAGGACTGAGCAGATGTAGAGCCAGGTAGGTCCAACACATCAGGTGCTTATGAAATCACTGCCTGCAGAAATTTGCCTACTCTCCCTCTGACCATTTCAAAGAAGGTAAAGCTAGGGAATAGGCATGCTGGCATGAGTATGCTGTGGGCCTGTCACATGGTGTATATACACAGGAGAGGAGGTGTTACCATTTTAGTTTTGGAAGTAAAGAGTTCTTTCAACTTTATCTTTTTCATATTAGTAGTTATGAAAAGTCCAGAATCCCTGAAATTTTTATACCAGTAAACAAAAAAAAAAATCAAAAGAAGAATAATAATGTTTTTTATGATTTCAAATTCTTCAGATTTTGGGAGCTGCTGTAACAACAAATAGAAGAAAATTTCTAGCCTATAAATATCTAGGACATTCTGGTTAAGCATGATGTTTTTTTTTTTTCCCCCTGAAATTCTACTAAACTAATAAAAAAGGAATAAAAAAAGCACAAACCTAGAGTAGAAAAGAAGAGATAAAAGCAAAAATTGGAAGCTGGAAAGTCAATAAACCAGTGAGGCAAATGACTTTGCATTTTGGAGTTGAAAACTCAATGGCTGTAGGCAGGAAGGACCACTAAGAAGTGAGCTGCACAGCCTTGGAAAGAACCCCAGATTGAAGACAGCAGCCTACACACAGAGTCCTGAATCCTCTTTACCAATCTGGGCAGCCTAGCCTAGCTTCTAGACCACGAAAAGTTTATTCTCAGAAGAGACTGAAAGAAAAAGCTCCTGGATTCAAGCACACTAGGAACAGTAGAGGAAGGAATATCAGGAAACAAGAAGGTTAAGTGAAATTTACATACTGACCACTGATACTCCAGCACCCTTCCTGAAGCAGCTCTTGGAATGTGAACAGCCAGAGTTATACCCTCCTGGAAGGAGATTGGATGCTTCGTTCCTCCGGAAACTTGCCAAAAAACATCTAAAAATACATTAAACTTTCCCCCAAGGAAACAATCAGGTCTCCACCTAGAAGGAAGTTCACTAACTGAGAAGACTTTTTTTTTCTTTTTTTTTTTTTTTTTTTGAGACAGAGTTTCGTCTCTTTCACCCAGGCTGGAATGCAATGGTGTGATCTTGGCTCACTGCAACCTGTGCCTCCTGGGTTCAAGTGATTCTCCTGCCTCAGCCTGAGTATCTGGGATTACAGGCGTCCACCACCATGCCTGGTTTATTTTTGTATTTTCAGTAGAGATGGGGTTTTGCCATGTTGGCCAGGCTGGTCTCGAACTCCTGACCTCAGGTGATCCACCCAACTTGGCCTCCCAAAGTGCTGGGATTATAGGTGTGAGTGAGCCACCACACCCAGCCTAGTTGAGAAGATTTTCATGCAAAAAATTCTTCTAAATAATGTTAAGGATTCACTTTTACATAGGAATGGGTAGTCAAGGATCACCAGCATGTGAGGAATGCCTCCACAGTGAAAATAGAAACCTTAATTATTATAACAACAACAAAACACCCACAAACTCAGAGAAAGGACAATTCAGGAAACAGAAACAAACTAAAAACAAACAAAACCAAACTCCCCTAAATAATTAATATCCTCAGAAACATGAAAAGATAGTATGAAGGGAAAACGCAATTACGCTTAAAAAAAGAAACATTCAGAGAACAGAAAGAACTTTTTCAAGTTAAAAATCAGAATAAAATAGCCAATGTAATGGGTGGAAAATAGAGTTGAAGAAATAAACTAAATGGTTGAAAAATATGAGAGAAAAGAGAATGAAATCCTCAGGCCAGAAACTGATAGGACTTCCAAAAAGAATGAACAGAAAAAAACAGAAGGGAGGAAATTATCTAAGAAATAATACCAACCATGGATAGGAGTTTCTGAATTAAAAGGGCTCACAGAGTGCAGATTAAAGGGACACGTACTAAGAAGATCATGTGTGAAATTTCAGCACTGGGAACTTAGAGAAGATCTTAAAAGCTTAAAGACAGAGAAGAAATAGGAGGAAGAAGATGATGAAAAGAAAATCAGGTCTGTATTAGTCAGGGTTCTCTAGAGGGACAGAACTAATGGAATATATATATATATATATATATATATATTCCATTATATATACAGATATTTTTGTCTCCTGACCCCTAAAATTTATATGTTGAAGCCTAAATCCTTATGTGGTAGTGTTAGAAGGTGGAGCCTTTGGGTGGTAATTAAGTCATAAGGACAGAGTCTTCATTAATGGGATTAGTACCCTTATAAAAAGAGGAGGAGACACAGGGCATCTCTGCTTTCTGCCATGTGAGGATATAATAAGAGGAGGACCATCTCTGAACCAGGATGTCCTCACCAGAAACTGGATATGCTGGCATCTTGATCTTGCATTTACTAGCCTCTAGTACTGTGAGATAAAATTCCTGTTGTTTGTAAGTCACCCAGTTTATGGTACTTTGTTACAGAACCCTGAACTAAGACACTATCGTAAACAGGTGTGAGATATCTCATTTTGGTTTCATTTGCATTTTTCTGTGGTATATACATGGAAAGGAATATTATTCAGCTTTAAAAAAGAAAATCCTGCCATATGCAACAGCATGATCCTTGAGGACGTAATGTATGCTAAGTGAAATAAGTTAGTCACAGCAGAATGAATACTGCATTAGTCCACGTATCTGAAGTATCTAAAAGAGTCAAACACAAAGAAGCAGAAGAGTAGAATAGTGGTCATCAAGGGCTGGAGGAGGGGAAGTGAGAGTTACTATTCAATGAGTATAATGGTTTAGTTAAACCAGATGACTAAGTTCTAGAGATCTGCTGTACAACATTTGCCCATGGTGTACAACACTATATTGTATGTACGCTTAAAAATTTGTTAAGAGGTAATGAGAACACGTGGACATAGGGAGGGGAACATCACACACCGGGCCAGTCGGAAGGTAGGGGAAAGGGAAGGGAGAGCATTAAGACAAATAACTAATACATGCAGGACTTAAAACCTAGCTGACAGGTTGACGTGTGCAGCAAACCACCATGGCACATATATACCTATGTAACAAACCTGCACATTCTGCACATGTATCTCAGAACATAAAGCAAAAAAAAAAAAAAAAAAAAAAAAATTGTTAAGAGTGTAGATCCCATGTTAAGTATTCTTACCAGAATTAAAATACAAAAGAGAGAAAAAGAAAAAACTTATTACAGTGATCTCTTTCACAGGAAGCCATTGGTAGTAGTGTTTCGATGAAACAAAAGAGTAACCTCCCCCAAAATCAAATAAGAAATACAGGAAATATGTAGGAGAGAGAATTCAAGAAAAATTGTGAAGGAAGATTCAACATTAAATCAGTTCTGCTGAGAGATGGAAAGCAACACATATTAAGCAGAAGGCTAGAAGGATCCAGAAGGGAGATCATTGAGGAAAACATGAAAGTAATAGATGACCCAGTATGTTTGTCTGAAAAATTGAGAATTTGAAAGAAAGTTGATGATAAACACATAGAATAATAAGGAAAAAGTTAGACAATTATTGACTCTAGGGAAACAAATCTGTAAAAAATAGAAATATAATTGCAATGTACAAAATGGCTCCCCCTGGGAATAATATCCATATATTCATAATATAAAATTAAATATTGATTTAATGAAAAATATAACTACTATATTAACTTATATAAAAAGTCAGCTGCCAGATTGAGGAAAGTAGCTTGATATACTGGAACAATGGGTGAGTGAAGAATAGCTGTGGAAAATAGGGTTGGAAGGGAGTATCTTTTAAATAGTATTTTCTTTTTTTAAATTATACTTTAAGTTCTGGGGTAAATGTGAAGATCATGCAGGATTGTTACCTAGGTATACACATGCCATGGTGGTTTACTATATCCTTTAATAATATTTTCTATAATAATTGATGTCTATATGTTTTCTTATACATACATCAAGTTTTAGTTACCTGATTCAGTCCTTAAAATGCTCATTGCTAAGATATCCAAATATTTCTAATCTATAGATGTTGTCAGTGTTCAGAAGTTTACGGCTGTATTTTTGATAGTTACTTCCATCATTTCCTAACACCTTGGTAGATTTGATATTCTCAATACTCTTTAAAGTCTTCCAGAGAGGTATTCATTATAATTTTATGATGGCAAATAAGAAAAAGAAAAAATAAGAATAAACATCTTTTATATTTGTCAATGTAAGTATTATTTTTGGTGCACTTCATTCCTTTGTGTAGATCCAGATTTCCATCTGGTATCATTTTCTTTCTGCATGAAAATGCAGGAGGAAAATTGCAGTGTGAGAAATTCTTCAGCTTTGGTATGCCTAAAACATTTTAATTTAATTTTTGTTTTTAAAAGATAGTTTTGCTGAATATAGGATTCTTGGTTGACAATTTCCATTTCTTTTAGTAGTTTAAAAACAGTAATTTATTGCTTAATGACAGTGCTATGTATCATTAGACAATTTTGTAGTTATGCAAACATCATAGAGTATACTTACAAAAACCTAGATGGTATGGCCTACTACACACCTAAGCTATTTGGTATGACCTATTGCTGCTAGGCCACAAGTCTGTATGGCATCTTACTCTGCTAAAATACTGTAGGCAACTGTACTACAATGTCAACTATGTTTGTATGTAAACAGAAAAAGTGCAGTAAAAATATAAAATGTAAAAAAAAATATATAAAATAAATTAACCCACGCTTACTGTACTTTTAAAAAATTATAAACTTTTTATTTTTAAAAAACTTTTAGACTCTCTTGTGATAACACTTTGCCTAAAACACAAATACATTGCACAGCTTGACCAAAATATTCGCTTTCTTTACACTCTTTTTCTACGAGCTGTTTTTCTATTTTTAAAAGTTTTTAATTTTTATTTTCCCCTTGATATGCAGTAGCCTGAAAACTCTCTCCAGGCTTACTTTGTTTGTTCCTAAAACCTTCAGGATCACTTTCCTTCATTGCCTGATGACCAATATTCTGAAAACTGTTGTTTCATATTTATTCTGTTTATAAGTCATTTCATGTAAGAAGATAAATCCAGTCCCTGTTACTCCATCTTGGCTGGACGTAAAAGTCAATTTATTGTATTTAAGTCACAGTTTGCTACATTTTGGTAAAAGAAATCTGTTACCATGTCTTATAATATCAAATATCACTCCTGGGTGATTTAGTTTTTCCTTAAAAAGAACTTGAAAAAGTTGTTAGAGTTCATTAGGAGAAGCTTTGGCTTATTTTCCATTTTGTTGACTTGTTTTTCCTCTGTGCCCTGTGCTGATTGGTGGGAATTAAGATATTTGGCAGTGAGGACATGGGATTGTTGAATTCACTATTTTAAATAGTTTGAAGTCAGTAAAATAAAAATTAAATAAATTGATCTTAAACACCGTGCTTTCTTTAACACAAAATGCTCTTTTTGATGGTATTTTTATATGCCACCTGGTCAATTAATTAAGAAACTCAAATTTTTAAAACGATTGGTCAAGTAAAGGAGCCAACCTATTCTATGTATATAGGAAAGAAAAGGATAAAGCTATATGTAAGAGCTGCTAATACAGCAATAGAGAAGAAAACTCACACAGTCCTGAAGGAAAGATTCATTCTGTAAATGACAGTGTTTAATATTTCAGGAACCTGTTGCAAATATTCTCCTACCACCACTGCTATAGGCCTGCTCTGAGAGATCATATCTCCTGGGTGTGACTTTATTTTGGTATCCCCAGTGATCCCTTTGTCCTTATACCTTGGCCTTTCTTTCTGTTTCCTACATTATTATCATGAAGTCTAAAGATCCATTTCCAGGTTTTGCTGATAAAATAAAGGAAGGCTACCAATTAGCTCTTGCTTCTAAGCCTTATAAGACTTAGTGTGTTGAGGCGCTCAACTCGATCATGCTCTAACTAGTCAGGTTGTAAGTGTTGGGCCTGCCTGAGAATGGACTTGATTTCCCCTAGGCAGAACATTTTCATGGGAGAATAAGGTTTTCAGCCATTGATACCCTGAGACTGCCATAGCGGTTAGCCAGGTCATCTCTCTCTCTCAGTCTAAGAGATGGCAGCTATGTCTATAATGTAGACAAAGAACTCAAGTGCCTGCCTCAGAACAAGTGAATTTTTCTACCTCAATTTTCACATTCCTGGCTCTTTGCTTATAACTAAATAGTAAGACATATTTCTTTATATGGAATTGTGATATACATATCATTCCAATGGAGTTTTCCTTTTAGAAATTGTTTGAAATAATACACCAAAAATTTGGGAAAGTGATCTGGAAGAGCAGTCTGTTTGACTAAAAAACAAATCAAGAAGCTTTATATGTAGATTTCAAAATAGGAGATTAAGCATTGAAACTCTTCCCCTTTGTCCTAATAATCTCATCCAAAGTTTTTGGTCTCAGCATCTGCTTGTGTAAAGTGATCTGGGTGATCCCTTAGAAGAAAGGTAAATAGAACCTGTGTTATCAATGCATGTTAGATTTATTCTTGCTGCTATGAATTATGTTTGTCCTTTAGGTACTATGTAGGGATGAATAAAGGAATGAATACTTTGGTAACATTTTAAAAGATTAACACC
The DNA here is from genome assembly GCA_036589455.1 of Ateles fusciceps. Lineage (NCBI taxonomy): Eukaryota > Metazoa > Chordata > Mammalia > Primates > Atelidae > Ateles > Ateles fusciceps. The sequence continues at coordinate 10,507,716 of JAZHEH010001979.1, forward strand.
AGCCAAGTCAAGAAAATCATCTAAAATAATCTCACTACTAAGCTTAAACTATGTTTATTGAGGTCATAAAAAACCTTCTAGTTATATCCAGTGATTTTCTGCAGGTCTCATTTTTCTTGTGTTATCTGTCTGCTTTTGCCATTGTTGATCACTGTATGTAAAACTTGGCTTTATGATGCCACTAGTTCATTTTTAATTTTCATGGTGTTCCTTTTCAGTCTCCTTTGATGGTTTATCATTGCCTTCCAGTCTTACAGTTCCTATCATCAGGTTACTTCTTTTGTTACATATTCTTCTTTCTTCCCAGGCAATCTACCCAAGGCTGTTGGTCCAATTATTCCTTGTGCATGAATGACTCCCCAAGTCTGTCTTCAGATCAAAATTCTCTCTTGAGTTTCAACTCACGTATCCATTGACCTGATAGAAATACATTTACTTGCAGTCCCACAGACTTCCCTAACCAAGCAACACTAAACCTGAACACTTCATATTCTTCTCCAAACTCATTTCCCTTTTTGAGTTCCATCCCTTAGAGAATGAGGCCACCATTCGCTAAGTGTTCATGATGGAAACCTGTGAGTCATAATAAATTTCTCCTTTTCTTTGCCCCCATCTACTATTCAAGTCTATTAAATTCTATGTCCTGAAATCTCTTCTTTCATTACTTCCCTAATTATATAGAAGCAGGGAGATTGCTATCGCCTCCTTCTTACTGGCCACATGACTGTTACCTGAAATTATCTTCCAAAGCCCCAACAAACCCACCAAACAGATCTTATATTACTTTTCTGCCCAAATTCTTCCATGATTCCTTTACCAACAAAACAAAATCTAATCTTTTCTTCACAATCTGGTCTTTTCCTATCTGTCTCACTTTTTCTGTCATTATCCCCCCTTGAATTTACTTTGTAAGCATGGTGACTTGCAGATGATTTATCAAGAAAGAATAAATGGATTAAAGGAGTCCTCCAAATAAATATGCCATGCATGCTCACATGTTGTTTCTGTATGCACACTGTTTCTGCTGCCTGAATGCTTTGGTGCACTCTCCTCTTTCATGACATCTTCCGTCATGTCCCCCGCATGCCCCAGGCAGATGGTGACACACTTCATTTGCTTCCACAGCACTTAGCAGCCTTCTTCAGGAGAGTAGTGATCATCCTGCAGTAAAATTATTGGTTTGCCTCCATGTCTTTCCAATAGGCTTTAACATTTGCAGACTGGGGACACTGAGTTTCCTTCTTTGTAACCTCCAGGGCTTAATTCAGTGCCTGTGCATAACAGGTGCGCAGTAACTATTTTCTAGGTGAAAGTATGCTTTGTCGATAATTAGATGTTAGAAATCTTTTATCCTCATTTGGTGGATTAAATCCTAATCAAAATTTTAAAAATATGTGACTTCTGGTGAGGGATAGAGATGAGTGGCAGCCACTTCCCTCTTGTTTGATGCTAAGATGAGAGTGGGGCAAACCTGGAACCACTTCCTCTCACCATTCCTAAGAATTGCCACCAACCCTGACCGTCCTTTTCCTCCTCTGCATCTTGGCTGTCTTTGGTTTTTGAGAAGATAACAGAAGATGAACAAGAGATGAGAGAGAGGTTATGAGGTGTCTTGAGGATGTTTCTAACTAGTCAAAGTGAAAAATGAGATCCACAGCTTCCAAAGAGAGGGTGACACAAGTGTCTTGACTCCTGGGCTTGACTGCCCACGTGTCTAGCTTAAAACAGAAATATCCTTTTCTTGACTAAATGCTGCCTAAGACCAGCTGTGTGATTTGCAGAGCCCACTGGAAAATAAAAATGTGGGCCCCTTGTTACAAATTTACGAAGAATTTTAAGACAGTGACAACAGAGCCTTAAACCAAGTGTGGGATCCTCCTGAGTGTGGGGCTCTGTGTGACTGCACACTGAGAAGCTGGCCTTGATACTCCTGGATGGAGGTTTCAAGTAGCTGGCTTTGGTGATGAGCTTCTTTTAATTATTTGTTTATTTAGAAGTTCTTACAAAATCTTTTGGACAATCATAAAAGGATAAAGTAAAGATACTGACTTACCCATCATCAGCTTAAGAAATAAATGACGACAAATATATTGGAATTACTTTGTGTATCCCTTTCTCCCCAGAAGTAACTAATATTCTGATGAAGCACAGGAGTTTATCACTTTTGCACATGTCTATAGTTTTTTTTTTTTTTTTTTTTTTTTTTGAGATGGTCTCACTCTTTCATCCAGGCTGCAGTACAGTGGCATGATTTCAGTTCACTGCAACCTCTGCCTCCCGTGTTGAAGCTATTCTCCTGACTCAGACTCCAGAGTAGCTGGGATTATAGGCACTCACCACACCTGGCTAATTTTTTTTTTTTTAAGATGGATTCTCGCTCTTGGTGCCCAGGCTGGAGTGCAATGGTGCGATCTCGGCTCACTGCAACCTCCGCCTCTCAGGTTCAAGCCATTTTCCTGTCTCAGCCTCCTGAGTAGCTGGGATTATAGGTACCTGCCACCACACCTGGCTAACTTTTCATATCTTTAGTAGAGATGGGGTTTCACCATGTTGGCCAGGCTGGTCTCAAACTCCTGACCTCAGGTAATTCACCTGCCTCAGTCTCCCAAAGTGCTGAGATTACAGGTGTGAGCCACCGCGCCCAGCCTACATGTCTATACTTTGATGGTCTATCCCTAATAAAGATGAATTTTAAAGCAATGCATGAGGAATTTTTCCTTAGGCAACTGAGTGAGGGACTAAATCCTGGGAGGCTAGGAGTAAGCAGCTCTAAATCACTGTGATAAGAGAATCCTGGTTTTAGTCCTTTGAGTTTTTACCCACTGTTTATATTTTCCAGCTTACATCTGTCTTCCCTCTTGCCCTTTGTGAAGTCTGTAAACAACAATTCCCCCTCCTGCAGATGTGTCTTCTTCCAATTTATTTACCACTTGCTGCTTCTGCAATGCGAAGCACTGGAGTCCTGGCTCCAGGTCCAGCTTCCTTTCTCCCCTGAGCTATGCTGGGGTGCAGTGCTGGGGATTTGGTCAAATGTTCTGTTGAGTTGTCATTTTTTTGATGTTTTAAGTTCAACAGAATCCAGGGACCTAGGAAAGCAGAAAACAGGGCTCCAGGGAGATAGAATACCTGTCAGAATTAAAAAGATATATATTTAACAACTAGAATGAAGAGGACTCAGAGACAAATATGCAGCAAAAGTGACATTTGAGAGCTATGAAGAAGGACTTTGGGGGAACAGAAAGTTGTGTGCTAGCTGTACAACTCCTTGGAGGGATTAACACAGCAGGAAGTGTCATGAACATTTTGCCAAAAATGAGGGCGTGGCCTGTCAGAGTGGGCACTTGGAATCTGGAGTTGTCCCACATGGTTATAATAATTAAAAAAATTAATGGTTTGCATATCCTCCCGGCCTTCAAAAAATTAAAATCCCTTCAAGCCTTGCACATCCTCCAGATGACTATTAGAAACTGTGTAGAGCTTAGCGATAGTAAAGAAAGACCATTCATTGTGAGTGGCTGGGTTTTCTGTCTTTAAGGATTTATCTGCATAGCAGCAGCCACAGTGGGACTAGGACAAGGACTTCAGGGAGCGATTTTGGCAGGTCTTTGATCTGAACTGACTGAAACAAAAGAAACCAACGCATCCTTAATTACCTGACCAGATACCTTAAGCAGCAACCTTCCAAGCCCGTGTGAATCATAGGGCCACGAAACGCCAATAATAACCACCAGGACTTCCAGTACAGGGAGCGATTGCAAATTTGACTTATGTGCTGCCGCCAAAATCGCTATGGCCTAATTACTGCTAAAAACAGATGATGATAAAAGTTAACATGGCCCCAGTGAGTCATTTTGTCAGGACTCACATTTCAGAAACAGCTATTCTGGGGGGGAGAACTGAGGATAAACTCTTTCAGAGTGGCCACAAACGATTGCAGAGGACAAGCTGGAAAAGCCTATGTCTGGTTCCCAGGAACTTAGCGCAAGATAACTATTCCATGGTCATAGCGGCTTTTCATTAGTCTTTTTTATTAATAAACACATGCAACTGCCATATGGAAATAAGATCTGCTGCCCCAGTTCCTCCTAAATTAGAGCATTCCTAATTGGAGTTATTTAACTTCCTTCAGAAATACTTTTCTTAATTATTTGGGTTAGTCCAGCCCAGGGAAGAAAAAGGAATAGAACAGGCAACAGGGAGGACTTCTCTGAAACTTGCTGCATAGTCTTCCTAGGTAAGTGGTAATGGCCTCCTCATAGATTTAAGAAAAAATTGGGAATTAGAGCTAGTCTATCAATCAAGTGTGCCTTTGTACCTGGAGCTACGTGATCAACCATGATATCCAACGTGCCAAGATCATGCTGGTAAAGTGCAGGAAGCTTGAGTCTGAACCTTCACTCTGTGTGACACTGGGCAAGTTATTTAACCATTCTGGGCCTCAGTTTATAACTTGGGGGTGATAACATCAGCCCCCGAGCAATATTATCAGTTACTTTCTGAGTGAAGTAAGGTCTCAGGATATAATTCCATTTATAGGAAAGGGCTTGAGGATGTGCTCTGGCTCCAGATGGGAAGTTTGATCCCCCGGTACATGTGATCCGGGAACAGGGACAGGGAAGTGCTGTGTAGAGAAGGGCGGGTTCTTGGCTAGGGCTCTCACCACCCCTCCTCATGGCCTGTACCCAGGGACCTAGGTGAGGATAGCCATTTCTGTTTTTGTGCTGAAATGTTGCATTTTCCAAGACCACCTTGGCCCACTACACCTCCATCCTATGCCTATGAAAACCCCGAGACCCCAGCAGGCACAGACACAAGCGCTGGACATTGAGAGGAAAACACCAGCAGAAGGGCACACACGGGGCTGGACGTGGAGAAGAACCTAGCGTTAGACATCAGCAGAGGCCGGCAGACCCGGCAGGCCATCTGCAGTGGGACGACGTGGAGTTTCACCGAGGGTGGTTGGAGGAGAGCCTGGCCACTGCGCGGCCTGACTCCAGGGGAAGACCACCCCTCTTCTAGCTCCCATCCATTCTCAGAGAGCTACTTCCACCACTCAGTAAAACCTTGCACTCACTCTCCAAGCTCCCCTGTGATCCAATTTTTCCAGTACACTAAGGCAAGAACGCCGGGATACTGAAAGCCCTCTGTCCTTGCCATAAGGCAGAGGGTCTGATTGAGCCGATTAACACAAACCTCCTACCCATGGCAAAACGAAAAGAGCACACTGTAACACGCCCACTGGGGCTTCAGGAGCTGTATTCACCCCCCAGACATTGCTGTGGGGTCGGAGCCCCCACAACCTGCCTGTCTGCATGCTCCGCCTAAAGGTTTGAGAGGCGAAGCACTGAAGAGGCGAGCCACACCCCATCTCACACCCTGAGGGTGGTTGAGGGAACTTTTCCCCCTTTCACATGGATCATTTTCTGACCAGCATCAGCTGTGTCTGCTGGTTTATGTGCTCCTTACAGACATTCTCTGGAAAGGGGACAATATGTGAGAGGCCAATTTTGATGAGCCTTATGCTGAAATCATTGCTGTTTTCAAACTAGCAGTTTTACTTCTTTTAGAGATTGATTTGGCTTCCCTCAATTCTCCTTCCTTTCTTGAGAGAGGAGAATCGTGCTCTCAGAACCACAGAGGTTTAAAAGCAAAAATATCTTAAATGCCACACTAAAAACAACAAACACCCCCTCCAACCCCACTCAATTGCTAAAGACGTAAATGTAAGAAATAAAGATATAATGTAAGAAATATAACATGACATTTTAAAATAATGTAAAACTGGAGTATATCATAATTTATTTGTAATAGCAAGCAATATAGTATCTCACAGCCCAATAATAGGAGATCATTTAAACAATGGAAACTATACAACCATTAAAATGTGGTTGTAGAAGAATATTTAATGCCATGAGAAAATGTTAACAACATGTGACTAAATGAGAAATGTGGATTTTAACTGCAACATCAAAATATTAACAGATTTATACATGAATGATGAATTGTGGATTCTTTTTTCCTTTTAATTGTGGTAAAAAACACATAATGAAATTTATCTTCTTAACAATTTTAAGTGCATAGTTCAGTAGTGTTAAGTATATTCACGCTGCTGTGCAACAGAGCTCCAGAACTTTTTCATCTTGCAAAACTGAAACTGTAACTGTTAAATAGCAACTCCCTATTCTCCCTCCTCCCAGCCCATGGCAACCACTGTTTTACTTTCTGTTCCTATGAGTTTGACTACTTTAGACACCCTGTACAACTGAAATCACACAATATTTATCTTTTTGTGAGAGTCTTATTTCACTTAGCCTAATGTCCTCAAGGTTCATCCATGTTGGAGCAAGTGACAAGATTTTCTTCCTTTTTGAGGGCTGAATAATATTCCCTTGCATGTGCATTCAATTTTATTTATCTTTTCATCTGTTGATAGACACTTGGGCTTCTTTTACCTCTTGGCCATCCACCTCTTGGCTGCTGTGAGCATGGGTATGAAAATATTTCTTCAAGATTTTTCTTTTAATTATTTTCATATAGTCCTAGAAGGAATTCCTAGAAGGGATTGCTGGATCACATGGTATTCTATTTTTTGTTTTTTTAGGATCCACTTTTCTATTTTTCATAGCAGTTAAACCATTTTACATTCTCACCAACAATGCCCAAGGATTTCAGTTTCTCTTCATCTTCACTAACACCTGTTTTTGTTTTTGTTTTATAATAGTAATTATTTTCTTTTTTGTACTTTGATATATTCCCCATTTATTTTTTATTCTGGTTAAGCACTGCTTTTGTAATTAGAAAAGCTACAGTAAATTTAGTGTAAAAGACGTGGTGGAGGAATAAATATTGTCTGCGTCTTATTTGCAAGGACTAAATCAACTCCAGTAACATTTCTGGGATGTCATTCACACAAAGGCCTTACCTATTCGCTACCTAGCTGATATTAGGTATTATGCCTAACTGGGTGACCTGAGAGAAATATTACTGAATGGTGTTGACACACTTGTTTGCATGTTAGGAAGCAAAAGAGATAATTGAGATGGTTTCTGTACTTCCACAAAGAAACTAGTTCAACTTAGAAAGTAAAAAATATCAGTTGTTTTAATGAAAAAATCAGTTAAAGTATCTTGGAATTTTATGAAACAATGGGCTGATTTACTGAAGTTTGAAGAAAATTTATTGAAGTTTGAAATATTCTCTGTGGCTTCATATAGTGCAGTCTCTGTTCTTCTAACAACAGTTGGTCAGAGTTAGCTTCAGAAACTGGAACCTCCTCATGTATTAGTGACAAATCTTTCAATACCACACAGTACCACCAGAACACTGCCATTTTTTAAAAGTCCTATTAAGAGATATGTGCCTTGTATATATCAGCTTGTTTAATCCTGTTTATGAAACAGGTTATTTGCTTTGATAGATGAGAAACTGAGGCCCAGAGACACTAAGCAATTTAGCTTTGTGCAGAAATGCTCAGGGTTTACTGAACCCATGCCTTTCCATGTGGAAATGAACTCGGATGTTGGAAAGGACTTCTGATTTGTTGTTTTTAAAAAAATGTGTTATTTTAATGATGGCCTTAAGGGAGAAACTACCCTTGATTTCACCTCTGGTTAAGATCTTGATTTTAAGTCTTTGGCATTTTTGAAGTTAATTGATTTTTCAGTTTGAATATACTGCTTTTAAAAGGAGTAGCTGGGGGAATCATTGATGTAAGGTTGGTAGATTCCAAAAACTTTGAGACAGCTATTTTAACGTATGCGTATTTTCTCCTTTTTCCAATATTTCATCATCAGAGAATAAAATCTAACCCACAACACCCTATGTACCCAATGGCATTGGATAAATCATTTCAGGTTACTTAAAGAAGAAATCAGGATGGGGAGAATTCTTCTATACTGCTTCCCTTCTTCATTGTGAAGGGACGAGTATCCTCCAAATATGAGATTAAGAGATGAAAATCTTGAGCTTTTTTGCTTCCCTTTTAATAGCAGCTCTTTCATTCTATATATTGGTCAAAAAACCAATCTCTGTTGGGTCCTAGTGGGTGTATATATTGGTGAGGATTAGTAGAGAATATGCAAGAGAACAGATACATTTTATTTTATTTACAATTATTATTATTTTTAATTGTCACAGAATTATACATATTTGTGGAGTACAGTGTGATATTTCAATTCATGTGTATAATGTGTAATGACCAAATAAAGGTAATTCGCAAATCCATCATTTCAAATATTTCTCATTCTTTGTGTTGAAAATGTTCAAAATCCTATGTTCTAGCTAATTAAAAATATCCAAGAAGTTGATGTTAGCTATAGTCAGCCCTGCAGTGCTTTAGAATACTAGAACTTCTTCTTCCTTTCTCGCTGTAATTGTAATAGGTTGGCTGTAACCAATCTCTCCCTATCCCCTCTACCCTCTACCATTTTCAGCCTCTGATAACTACTATTCTACTCTCTACTTCTATGAGATTAAACTTTTTAGTTTTCACATATGCATAAGAATATGTGGTATTTATTTTTCTGTATCTGGCTTATTTCACCTAACATAATATCCTCCAGGCTCATTCATGTTACTGTGAATGACAGGATTTCAGTCTTTTTTAATGGATGAATAGTGTTTCATTGTGTATATATGCACCACATTTTCTTTATCCATTCATCTGTTGATGGATATTTAGGTTGATTCCATATCTACTCTATAGTGAATAATGCTACAATAAATGGCGGAGGGGCAGATATTTTTTTGACATACAGATTTTCTTTCCTTTGGATACATACTCAGTAGTGAGATTGCTGGATTGTATGGTGGTTCTATTTTTAGTTTTTTGAGGAACCTCCATACTGTTTTCGATAATGACTGTATAAACTTGCATTTCTACCAAGAGCGTATAAGAGTTCCTCTTTTTCTGTATTATTGTAACTGGAATGAGATGGTATCGCATTGTGGTTTTGATCTGAATTTCCCTAATGACTAGTGATATTGAGCATTTTTTCATGTACTTATTGACCATTTATATGTTTCTTTTGAGTGATGTCCATTCAGATCATCTACCCCTTTTAAAATTGGATGATGATGATGATTATTTGTTGTTGAGTTGTTTGAGTTTCTTGTATATTCTGGATATTAATCCCTTGTCACATAAATTGTTTGCAGTTTTTTCCCATGCTGCAGGTTGTCTCTTCACTCTGTTCATTGTTCCCTTTGCTGTGCAGAAGAGTTTTAGTTTGATAACATCTTATTTATCTATTTTCGCTTTTGTTGACTGTGTTTTTGAGGTCTTATCTATAAAATGTTTTCACAGACCAATGACCTGAAATATTTTCCCTGTTTTCTTCTAGTAGTTTCATAGTTTCCAATCTTACACTTAATTTTTTAATCCATTTGAGTTGATTTTTGTAATGGTAAGAGATAAGGGGTCTAGCTTCATTCTTCTGCATAAGAATATCCAATTTTTCCAGCACAATTTGTTAAAGACTGTCCTTTCTCCAGTGAGCTTTTTTGACATCTTTGTTGAGAATCAGTTGGCTGTAAACATGTGGGTTTATATTTGGGTTCTTTACAATGTTCCACTAGTCTATGTGTCTGTTTTTAAGCCAGTACCATGCTGTGTTATTTATTATGCTGTTTTGTAAATATACTGTTTTGTAGTATATTTTAAAATCAGATAGTGTGTTGTCTCTAGTTCTGTTTTTTGTTCAGAATTGCTTTGACTATTTGAGGTCATCTGTGGTTCTGTACAAATTTTAGGATTTTTTTTTTTTTCTGTGAAGAATGCCATTGATATTTTGATAAAGATTATGTTGAATCTATAGATTGCTTTGGGTAGTATGATCATTTTAACAATATCAGTTCTTTCAATCTATGGACATTAGATGTCTGTCCACTTTTTTGTGCTCTCTTCAAATTTTTCATCAGTATTTAATAGTTTTCCTTGTAGCGATCTTTCACTTCTCTGGCTAAATTTATTTCTAGGCATTTTATTTTTTGTAGCTCTTATAAATGAGATTGCTTCTTGATTTTTTGTCAGCTTGTTTGTTCTTGATGTATAGAAACACTACTGACTTTTGTATGTTGATTTTTATATCCTGTAATTTTACTGAATTTGTAAATTTGACTATTTGAGGTCACTTGTGGTTCTATACAAATTTTAGGATTTTTTTTCTGTGAAGAATGCCATTGATATGTTGATAAAGATTGCATTGATTCTGTAGATTGCAGATTACTGGTGTAGGCTTTAGGTTTTTCTCTATATAAGATCATGTTATCTGCAAACAGGGACAGTTGACATCCTCTTTCTAACTTGAATGCCCTTTATTTTTTTTTCACTTGCCTAATTGCTCTAGCTAGGACATTCTGATAGATCCCACTTGATCCTGGTGTATAATCTTTTTGATGTGCTACTGGATTTGATTTGTTAGTATGTTGTTGAGTATTTTTGTGTCTATATTCATCAGGGATGTTGGCCTATAGTTTTCTTTTTTTGTTGTTGTTGTGTCCTTTTCTGATTTTGGAAGCATGGTAATGCTGGTTTCATATAATGAATCTGAAAGAATTCACTCCTCTTCAATTTTTTGGAACAGTTTGAGAAAAATTGTTATTTGCTTTAAAAGTTTGGTAGAACTCAGCAGTGAAGTCATCTGGTCCTGTAGTTTTCTTTGTTGAAAATTTTTATTATTGGTTTAATCTTATTACTTGTTATTGGTCTGTTCAGCTTTTATATTTCTTTGTTCAAGCTTGGTATGTTGTAAGTATCCAGGAATCGATGGATTTCCTCTAGGTTTTCCAATTTGTTGGCGTATAGTTGCTCATGATAGACTTTCATGATCCTTTGAGTTTCTGTGTTATCAGTTGTAATGTCTCCTTTCTTCATTTTTTATTGTATTTGAGTATTTTCTCTCTTTTATCATAGTCCAGTTAATGACTTTTCAATTTTATGTTTTCAAAAAACCAATTTTTAATGTTGTTAATCTTTTGTATTTTTTGATCTCAATTTCATTGATTTTTTGCTCTGATCTTTATTATTTGTTTCCTTCTAATTTTGGATTTGGTTTATTCTTGCTTTTCTAGTTCCTTGAAATGCACTGCTAGGTTGTTTACTTGAAATCTTTCTGCTTTTCTGATGTAGGCATTTATTGCTATAAACTTCTTGTAGGCAGCATATAGTTGGGTCAATTTTTTTATTATCCCTTCAGCCAGTCTATGTCTTTTAAGTGCAGAATTTAATCTTCTTACATTCAAGGATATTATTGATAGGTGAGGACTTACTCTTGTCATTTTGTTAATTGCTTTGTGGTTGCTTTGTATATTCTTTGTTCCTTTTTTTCTCTATTATTGTTTATCTCTGTGGTTTCGTGGTTTTTCACAGTGATAAGGTTGGATTTCTTCAGATATATTTTTAATCAAATTGAAATAACAGGACATAGACAGAAATATTATTTTTACTATTGTAAAGATACAAGCAAGAACAGATCATCACATCAGGCAACATCTGTTCAGGGATGTATTGCTTATGCTGTAATTAGGGAATCGAAATGATTGTTTCTTCATCTTATTTTATTCTCACTCTCCCCCTCTACTGGGTACTATTATTATCTCCATTTAACTGCTGAAGAAACTCAGGCTGAGAGGTTAAGTGACTCATTCAAGGTCACCCAGCTGAGATGTGCCAGAACTGATAAGCCTATGACTGTAAAAATCCTGAACCTGTGTTTTTAACCAGGACATTTTTCTGTCTGAGATGTGACAGTTTCCTATGGATGAGCTTATGCAGTTCTAAGATGCTGGTGAGATGAGAAGAGACCTTGAATGTGAGGGTTAAGCTCCAATTAGAAGTTTGTGGACCAGAGACCTTGTGATCCTGAAATTACCTCAGTGATAAATTGTCTGTTCTCTCTTTCCCCAGTGGGAAGAGAAAAGGGTGTGAAAAGAAGATGGGGATGACTTTAGGTTGTTAGGTGAATGAGCCAGTGCAGCCCCAGGGCAGGGAAAACAGAGTGTAAGAGGGAAGGCTAGTTAAGGCAGTAATACTTTATGGCTTACTAATGAATTCCATTTTATAGCCCAACTCCCTCAGGTTGTCTCTTTCTATGATTAATTCTTGTTCTCCTTGTCCCCTTTAAGCGGATGGTTGTTGATAGGGAGTGTTCAGTGTTGAATGAGTAAAATGTACTAATGCATGTTCTCTTCAACCAGAGATAACCTTGCTTTAAACATGATGAATGTAACTTTTACAAGGGAAGATATCATCAGGAAAGAGGGCTTGAGGCTTATGCATCGGACACTCAGGTATAAGCTCATTGTCTAGCAGCATTTCAATCTCAATCTCCCTCTCTCTCCCTCTCCTGACCATTTTGAGTCACTTAATCTTTCTGTCAGTGTCCCTAAAATGAAGTGATTCACTGATGTAAATAAGCCAACTGACTGCTTTGTCCTGGATTTAATCAACAACGTTCTTTTTCCCAAAAATATTTCACAGGTTTTTCTTCCCAAGTTAACGATGAGACAAAGAAGCAGGGTTTTCAGGAAAACTATAGAGCTTAAAAGTCATTAAGAGTCATTAAATTACACAGGATTAGAAGTGACCTGTGTAATTTTGGGGGATCGAGAGGACTTTGGTTCTCCTCATGTGTGCTTGTGCACAGACTCGCACAGATTTGGAGAGAGAACAGAGAGGTTTTTCTGGTTAGGATTACACACTTAGTAATTCAACCCGAGTTGTCTCAATACCAGACTTCTTAGTTTTGGCCCATGCCATCAAAATATACAAAATAAACTCACCAGTCACTATGATTGTTATTTATAGGGGTGTGTTCAGTATTGAGAAAGTTCTAGATAAGGTGGGAAGGCTGACACCTTGGCTGGGACTCAGAAGAGAGGCACACACAATGTCCATGCCTATTTGAAAATAGAAGAAAAAAAAAGAAAAGCTATTTTTGCATGAACAAATTATTTGCACATCTAGGTTCTTCCAGCTCTTACAAAGGATCTCTTCCATGCTGGCAGGAAGAGACTTTAGCTTAAAGAGGAAGAAAAAAAAATCTCTCTCCCAGAACTGATAACCAAATAAAATACTGTTATATTTTCTGTCTAATAAGCACAAGAAGTTCCATAACTCCCTTGATTAAGCATATTATCCTTCTTCAGAAAGTCAGCATGATTTATGCAAAAAGTGATTTGGACATACTTTCTCCGGCCATGGAGATTTCATAATTCCTGGTGTATGTCTGGAAAATCTCCCCTCGTCGTGAGTCCAAACCAAATTAATGTCTTCCAGAGTGACCTGAGGAATTAATGAGGTTTTTGCTGTCAGTTTTACCCATCCAGGGTCAAGTAAATCATTTGCTGGCTCTTGGGCCGCTGTTTGTCTGCTGCCTCTCTGACTCCACGTTCAATGATAACAACGTTGCAGATGCCTTTGAAATACGGCATCACCGACACTCTCTGTCCATCTGCTGGGACATATTTTAGGCTCTGCTTCTCTTTCTGCTGTAAACTCGGGCTTTAATGGAGTCAGTAATTGCTGATAAATGGGGTATCAATGAAGTCAGTGCACTGGAGGTTTCCCCATTCTTTTCTGCTGATGTTTGCTATTTAAATCTCCTCTGACGTTACTTAAAATTATTGTGTGCCCAGCTCTTTAATTCCCCTACTGGTGTTCTTGGCTGAAGACTTGAGTTATTTTTTTCCCTTCTTCTTTTTGAACAAACTAAAGCTGGATGGGGGAGAGGCTTTCCTGGGGAGGCTTTTGTTTTTCCTACCAGAAGCAGCTCTCAAACCTGCTGTCAGATCACGTGCACAGAACTGGTAGGAATCTTTTGGGTTTTTCTGCCCCTCTCCCACCATCCACGTGCCCGGACCAGTTTTTTGGTAAACCTAAACTATGAGATCATCTGAAGGTTTCAAAAGTTTGACTGACCTAGTATTTCTTGACTAAAGGTCTAGAGTTTTAGTGTCTGTAGATAAACTCACCACTGTTTTTTTTGCCTTTGTTTCTTCAGCTGTTTACAAATGAAAATTAAAAATAAAGGCAAAGATTGCCTCCCTCCATCCTGTTCTCCTCGTGGAGAAGATAATTTGAAGGGCCACAGGAAGTTATTTGCTTTTTGAAGCGTTTTCCAACAGTATAGACCTCATGAATCAGATCCTCCATACAGATGATGCCATATTTACCAAGAGATAGAGCAATCAAAGTGTTATCTGTCAAAGCAGTTTGCTTCCTTTTGATTTTGCCACAACCACGTTTGTGGATTAGTTCATTTATTGACTTCAGATTTGGGTACCCACATGCAATATATGACTCTGCAATCCTCAGCATGCTAACTGAAGCCTTGTTGAGCGTCACAAAAGTTCCATTGAAGATTTGACGAAGGTGAAGAAGCTGCAACGCCTTTCAGACCTTTGGGCTCACACCACTGATACCTCTGATCCTGATGACAAACTCCAATTTGGGTTCTGCAGGGACATAGAAGTTGCCAGCTTTCCTTGCTATCCTTGCCATTTGAATTTCAGTTGTGTACATCTGCCTGTATTCCCTGTGGTAGTGCTTTGCTTTTTCATAGATAAGCTTCCTCCTTGCCTTTCAAAGCATCTTTTGGGTAAACTTCTTAGGCACTTGATCTTCAGCTCTGTGAAATTCCTTCACTTTTTCTTAAGGGTTCTGGCACACCAGGAACCTTCTTCTTCTCTTCTACACCCTCCATGGTTCCAGCCAGAAAAAGAGGAAGTCTCCAAAAACACTTTTGCATATGTTATTTCATCTTTCTCCTTCAAAAACATTGTTAGGTCTTCATTATTTCCTTCTTTCTCCTTTCCCATCCCCTTCCCCTTCCTCTCCCCTTCCCCTTCCTTGACAAGGTCTCCCTCTGTTGCCTAGGCTGGAGTGCAAGTGGCATGATTATGGCTCACTGCAGCCTCCTAAGCTCAAGTGATCCTCCCACCTCAGCCTCCTGAGCAGCTGGAGACCACAGGCATGTGCCACCGCACCCAGCTAATTAGAAAAAAATTTTGTAGTGCAGTGGCATGAGCCAGGGTCACTGCAACCTCTGCCTCCTGGCTTCTAGTGATTCTCCTGCCTCAGCCTGCTGAGCAGCTGGGATTACAGGCATGTGCCACCATGCCCAGCTAATTTTTGTATTTTTAGTACAGATGAGGTTTTACCATATTGGCTAGGCTGGTGTCAAACTCCTGGCCTCAAGTGATCCACCTGCCTTGGCCTTCCAAAGTGCTGCGATTACAGGTGTGAGCCACGGTGCCCAGCCTTATGTTCCTTTAATTGGGGTTGAGAGAGAGACCAAGAAGTTTTCTCGAGATCACAAACACCAGGAAGTGTTGCTACTTGAAAGAGACGTAATAGCTATAAATATGCTTTAAAAAATAGCCAGATTAATAATATATTTAGATGCCCACTTGTCTTTGATCTGATATGATTTGTTAACAGACTACTGGAAAACAGCCTTACCACCCTCAGATATGAAATTCGACCCGTAAATAAACAGATGGAAAACTATAAACTATTACGAGTGAGCAAGTGATACTTAAGTAAGGAAGGAGAAGATGTGGAAGAAAATAGTGACTTCAGTGAGGAACTTTAGGGAAGTTGGCAAAACTTGGGTCAGAAGTTGAGAGGACTCTGATGAACAGTTTTGATAAAACTGAAAATGTCAGGTGAGCTAAATCTCTGTAATGTTTCTCATCTATTTTTATTTTGTTCAGCTGGGCAATAACCTCAGAAGTTTCTCGTCCGTGGTTTGTTTTACATTTGTTGGAAATGGGTGTATGGTATATGTACCTATTTCAACTTAAAACAAAAAGTGCATGGAAGATGAGAATTAACTCCAGGACACAAAATTGGATGAGGTTCCCCTTTGAACGGTAAAGATTTGCTTCTTTGTTTTTCTAGGTCTGGTCCTCCGTCTTTACCACTCCCAATGCACACTTAAGTCCTGGGTGCTTGCCCATTGCAAAGGGCTGACTGGAAAATGTGTGTGGGCCTGTGGGTGTGGTGGGGGAGAAGGCAGGGGGGAGAAAAAGAGAATAAGATTATTTGGCTAGGAGCAAGTATAGTAAGAGTGTATAGTTTAAATAGCAGCCTCAGAAGTAATCCTCCCAACCCCTGGCTATTTTCTTTTGTCTCCATAGTTTTGCCTTTGAACCATACAGTATGCAGCCTTTTCAGATTAACTTATTTTATTTAATAATGTGAATATAAGTTTCTTCCATGTCTTTTCATGGCTTGCTAGCTCTTTTGTTTAGCACTGAATGATATGCGATTGCTTCACCTACTGAAGGACATCTTAATTCCTTCCAGGTGTTGTTGATTATGAATAAAGCTGCTATAAACACCTGTGTGCAGGTTTTTGTGTGAACATGACTGTAATATTTTAAGGTCATACCTACAGAGGTATAATTAATATGCAGTAATATTCGCAAAGTTTTGGCGATTACATCTAATCATGCAGTCAACACCATAATCAAGACAGAGAACAGTTCCCTCACTTCTCTACATTTCCTCCTATTACTTTTTAGTCCATCCCTCTCACCACCTCCAGCCCTTGACAATCACAAGCCTGTTTTCTGTCTGTATACTTTTGCCTTTTCCACATGTTTTATAAATGGAGACATACTGTGTGTGTCTGTGTCTGTGTATGTATGTGTGTGTATCTCTCAAAAAAAAAAAAAAAAAAAAAAGAAGGAAAGAAAGAATGCCCACAGGATCACCACACTTGGTGAGACTAGAATAGCTGCTCAGCCAGACTTCTCCATGGTGAAGTCCTGAGTTTGAAACTCTCTTAACTGTTACCTGCTAGTGCAAAACCCTTGGCAAGTCAATGGATACTTGAGCCTAAGTTTTTTCATCTGGAAAATTGGGGGTGGGGGGAGGGTAATACCTAGCTCACAGGACTATGGTGAGTATGAGATAGAATTAAGTATGTGAAAGTCTTTAAAGCGTTAGCAACTGTCGGTATTTATTATTAGAGATCCCCTGTCCAATGTTTCTATATGTGAAATCTAAGGGAAAATTAGAATCGAGGACCCCCTTGAAACCAAAAGGAGGCAAGCAAAAATGTGGAAGACATGGGAAAGACAGACCCACTCTTTATCCTGATGGTGTCAGCGTTGGTTGTGGTGACAGCAGGGGACACGTGGGTTCTGGCCTGATCCAGTGTGTATTTGGAGTTTGGCAAAGTTTCTTTCCTCACTGGAGTCTTTGTCTTTTCTTTCTACTGGCTGCTTTCCTTGACAAATGCCCCCTACCCAACCACCCCCAAAGCAAGCACACAACCCCTGAAAATGTAAGGCAGTGGGTAATTTGTTTCCCCAGAATTCAGAGCCAACATGTTTTACCTTTCAGATCTTAGTGTTTGTCAGCTGAAAGTAAACTGTAGTTTAGCTTTATCTAATTTCCCAATAAGCACTGCAGTATATCATGAAATAAATGAAATTAGTGCTTGGGAATTTCTCATGCACGAACCACAGGCTGCAGCAGGTGCTCCCCCGCCTCCCAGCCTGCCTCTGGAGAGTTCGCTTGTGGAGGTTGCCATGACTTTCCTGTTTGGCAAGGGTCTGTGGTTTTCAAACCATCCAGGTTCTGACAGGTCTGGCAGGCCAGTAACTTTGCCCTACCTTCAACAATAATCAGTTTTGCCTCCCAAGGTTGTGACAAAGTGGCTAGGAGCTCCAAGGAATGGGATCTCTCAGCTCATCTTCTCATGTCAATGAGGGTTTATTTCGTGAGGCTGTTGGGCAAGAAGACTTTGCCTAGCACGGAAAGGAAGAGGACTTGCACTGTGAGAGTGAACTTCTTAGGCTGGCTTGAGAGGTGATGGCCACGCTCATCATGCCTGGAGAGCTCATCTTTGGGGGCTGTGAGGTATCTAAACAGTCCTCTTTTGCTGTGTCGCTGCCATTATTACTAGACAGAGGCAGTGGCTACTGTGTTGTGATGTGGCTGTGCCAGTATGGTTTCAAGGGCAAAATCCACATCCCTGAATGTGAGCATATGACAGTGGCCAGCTCATAAAACAGGGCCTGGATCAGGCTTTAGTGGTGCCTCCACACTGAATGAGTGAATAAATACATAAATGAATGTGTGAAGTCATCTATGGTCAGTAACCAGGGAGGAAATATGTTTCTGGATTATAAACAGAACCATTGGAAAGGCCCCAGTGGTGAGAAGAGAACCATTATCACCTTGGTTTTAGGTGAGAAGGGTGATGACATTTTGACTTGAAGGATGCTCCTGATGGGAGAAAGGAGACTACATGAGCTTAGCAGAGTGATCTGGGGTAGGGGCCAGCAAAGACAGATAGCAGAGGGCCATAGATGCCAAGCTAAGCAGTTTGGGCTCTATCCTGAAGGCAAGAGAGAAGACAAACAGTTTTAAGCCTAAATGTCATATGAATGCAGATCCATCTATCTAGTCTTTCTGTGGACTGAGGTGTGTCCTCCAAAATTTATATATTGAAATCCTAACCCCAAAAAGTGACTGTACTTAGAGGTAGGCCTTATAGGAGATAATTAAGATTAAATGAGACCATAAAGCTTGAGTCCTAATCAGACAGGTTTGTAGTCCTGATCAGATAGCTCTGCCTTGTGAGAAGAGGAAGAGAGACGGGGAGAGCCCTCTCTTTCTTGGAATGCACACACTGAGGCAAGGCCATGGGAGGACATGGTGAGAAGGGAGCTACAGTGCCATCATCAGATGCCAACCCTGCTGGTATCTTGATCTCGGACAGCTTTGAGAACTGTGAGAAATAAATTTCTGCTGTTTAAGCCTATGGCCTTTTGTTATTGCAGCCCAAGCTGACTAAGATGCAGAAACAAAATGGGAGCAGCCAATTCTCCAGGTCCAATTGGATCTGGCAAGGATGGTCATCTGGAATTGTGCCGGGAAATTTAACAGGAGTTGGGGGCAGTGGATTATCTCTCGAAGATGAGGCAGAGAGAGACCACCTCCCCAGAGAAAGTGCAGATGGCTTCAAGTCTGAAGCCTTGGCCTCAGTATGCTCCTTGGGCTCACTAAATCTTTAAGAGGATGCATAAAGAAGAGACTCAGATTGTGGGTCGACATGTGCAGGTTGATCCCAGGATTGAAACTCTCCAGATGGGAGTGCCAAGTCCCAGATCAGCACAGGGCATGCATGGCTGCAGTCACAAGTGTGATGAGCAGAGGAGTGGTCAGCCAGCATGGGGCCTGGTGCAGAGGCTGTGCTGGGACTCACCTTGTGTAGGGAAACCCAATATACAGAGGCTATGAACTTGCGTTTTCTTTGTATCCTGTCTGCAACCTGTGCAGTAGCAAATACCTAAGAGGTTTACAAGCTATGTAGGCAATGTTTGACAAGAACAGTGATCTGTTGTGACATTGCTTATGCATGTGTAAATTTTTTCCTAATCACAATGTAATCTCATTTTGTGGCTATTTAGCCAGTCAGGGATTAGAAAGGTAGGATTTAAGTGTTACCAGACAGCTCATGAAATAATTGGTTACTAGCAGGCTTCAATTAAGCGTAAGTTTAGACTGTTAAAAGCACAGTAACTTGCTGATAGGTGTTGGAAGTATACCCCAGCTCTGTCCCATCTGTCCTCATTCAAAGCCCCTTCCTCCCTCTTCCTCCCCCTGTCACGAAGAATGACATAATTTCCTTACCGGTTGTCAGTCCTACATGATCCTCATGTGACTGGGCAAATAAACAGCATCTGCCTCATCATAATAGCTAATAATACCAGGTCTCTTCCAGGAAAGTTTCAAAATAAGAGAACTAGATGAGAAAAGGAATTGCCACATATTTATGGCCTTGAATGTGCTTGTCACCGTGCCATGTACTCTTACGCATTTCCCCCTTTTTTCCCAATCATCATTGTGTTTTTACTACATTTATTGAGAGAGTCATTTTGAGGAACAAATGGTTTCATTAAGACACAGGCAGGCCCGGCCTGGTTAACTTTAGCAGGACGGGTCTCACCAGAAAAGGCCAGGGTATGAACCAATCCTTGTCCACTGGACTGGGAAAGAGATGATTTCAGGGAATTAAATCCAACAGGCAGAAAAAGTGATAAACTGGCACGTACCAGGCATAAGGAGAGCCAATAGAAGGTGACAGAGAGTCTAGCCAGGCCAGTGGGGCAAGGCTATGGGGATTAACAGACAGATATCACAAATAATAAGCAGCATTTATTGAGGCCCTCACTATGTGCTGGGCACTGTTAGATGGTTTCTTTGCGGCATCTGTGACCCCTGATGCTCTAGCAAATTTAACATCCTTTAATGCACATGTCGATCATTCAACGTAAAGATTATGATGAATGTGGTTGTACAGAACTGAACAAAGCATTGAGAGGTTAAGTCCCAGGCCACATGGCTACTAAGTGGTAAGGCTGTGAGTGAAGTCCAGAGTCTACTCCAAAGGCTATGCTCTTCCTCAACACAGGCACACACATGCACACACATACACACATACACTTCGGTCACAGAGAAGTTCACTCTTCCAAGTAGCAGCCCAGCTTCCCTGACTCTGTCACTTAACCTCTGGAGGCCTGGAGGATGATGGTTAGGCTTTGGGACTACTGAAAGCTCAGGCCTTTCCTTAGTGATGTGGAGCAGGAAAAATCTGGTTCTCCACATATCTTCTACACAAAAGCTATGGAATAAATGGTGGGCTAAGAAAGGAAGAGAGGACTGTGTGGGGCTCAGAAACATGAAGATAATAATTTAGGGGAATAGAGGAGAAAGGAAGTAAATCAGGAAAAGAGAAGGAGAGTGGGTCAGAGCGACAGGGTCACAAAGCTAGTGAACAGAAGGAAGGAGGGTTGGAAGTTATGGAGATAATGGGCTACTTAAGTCAGCTGGCAACTTGGTCACAGATGAGACCAACAGCTTCTTGGACTTTTGCACCACAAGAAGGCCCTAGGGTCATGTGAGTTTTGAGTATCTACCTATCTAACTGTCTGTCTGTCTGTCTATCTATCTATCTATCTATCGGGTAGTTATCTATCATCTATCCATCCATCCATCCATTTATCCTGTTTGTCTGTCTATTTGTCCTATCCATTCATCCATCTATCCATTTATCTATCCATCCATCCATTTATCCTATCTATCTATCAATCAGGTAGTTATCTATCATCTATCTATCTATCTATCCATCCATTCTCTTTATCCTATCTATCTATCCACCCATCCATCTATCCATTTATCCTATCGATCCATCCATTTATCCTATCTCTCTCTCTCTCCATCCATCTATCCATTTATCCTATCTATCCTTCCATCCATTTATCCTATCTATCCATCCATCTATCCATTTATCTTATCTATCCATCCATTTATCCTATGTATCCATCCATCCATTTATCTTATCTATCCATCCATTTATCCTATCTATCCATCTATCCATTTATCTATCTATCCATCCATTTATCCTATCTATCCATCCATCTATCCATTTACCTATCTATCCATCTATTTATCCTATCTATCAATCCATTTATCCATTTATCCTATCTATTCATCTATCCATTTATCTTATCTATCCATCTATTTATCCTATCCATCCATCCATCTATCCATTTATCTATCCATCCATTTATCCTATCTATCTCTATCCATCCATCCATCTATCTGTTTATCCTATCTATCCACCCATCCATTTATCCTATCCATCTATCTATTCATTTATCTATCTATCCATCCATTTATCCTATCTATCCATCCATCCATCCATCTATCCATTTATCCATTTATCCTATCTATCTATCAATCAGGTAGTTATCTATCATCTTATCTACCTATCTATCTATCCATCCATTCTCTTTATCCTATCTATCTTGTCTATCTACCCATCCATCTATCCATTTATCCTATCGATCCATCCATTTATCCTATCTCTCTCTCTATCCATCCATCTGTCCATTTATCCTATTTATCCATCCATCCATTTATCCTATCTATCCATCCATTTATCCTATGTATCATCCATCCATTTATCTTATCTATCTATCCATCCATTTATCCTATCTATCCATCCATCCATCTATTTATCTATCCATTTATCTATCTATCCATCCATCCATCTATCCATTTATCTATCTATCCATCCATTTATCCTATCTCTCTATCAATCCATCTATCCATTTATCCTATCTATTCATCCATCCATTTATCTATCCATCTATTTATCCTATCCATCCATCTATCCATTTATCTATCCATCCATTTATCCTATCTATATCCATCCATCCATCTATCTGTTTATCCTATCTATCCATCCATCCATTTATCCTATCTATCCATCCATCCATCCATCCATCTATCCATTTATCTATCCATCCATTTATCCTATCTCTCTCTCTCTCTCTATCTCTCTATCTATCATCTCTGCTATGAACTGAATTGTGTCCACCAAAAACTGATATATTAAAATCTTAACCCTCAATGTATCAGTGTTTGGAGATAAGATTTTTAGAAGAACATTAAGATTAAAGAAAGTCACTCATGTTCTGAATGGGTTATAAATTCAGTTTTCCTGTCTGAAAGGTATGTAGTGGCGTAGGCGGTATGTGTTTAACCAAAAGAAGAAATTGAATTTTCCGCTATTAATGGGAAGTACATAATAGTTTCTATTTGTGTGTTCATTACCTATGTGGTGTTTCAAATTAGTATTTCTGTTGTAAAAACCTACTACCCTCTTAGGCTTCGTCTTGCTTGAGGACCACTTCCTTCATCTTGAAACTTCTCTGGTCTCTGTGATTCACACTGCTTGCTGATTCTCTTGCAGCTCTCTGACTTTCTTTTGCAGTTCTTCTAATTCATTTTCTTCAGCTCATCCCTTAAAAATTGAGCTCCAGGCCAGGTGCAGTGGCTCAAACCTGTAATCCCAGCATTTTGGGAAGCCAACACAGGAAGATCTTTGGAGTCTAGGAGTTTGAGACCAGTGTGGGCAAAATAGTAAAACCCTATCTCTGAAAAAAATACAAAAATTAGCTGGGCATGGTTGTACGCATCTGTAGTGCCAGCTACTTGGGAGGCTGAGGTGGGAGGATCACCTACTGATCCTGGGGAGGTGGAGGTTGCAGTGAGCCGAGATCATGCCACTGCACTCCAGCCTAGGCAACAGAATAAGACCCTGACTCAAAAAAAAAAAAAAAGAAAAGAATTGAGCTCCACCTTTTGCTAGGTGACTATTGTGCATAATAAGCAACCTCTAAACTTAGTGGCTTTAGATGACAGCCATTTATTTAGCTAACAGTCAGTAAGTCAGCTGATGTCAGCTGGGCACCTCCTCTATCTGTTTCTATCTGTGGCCTGCTACCAAATCAGCTGGAGGCTGGCTGGTTTAGGATAGCTTCAGCTGGCATGGCTTGGCTTGACTTGACGCCACATGGTATCTATCCTCCAGGAGGCTAGCCTGATCTTATTTACACAGTGGAAGCATTCTAAGGGAAAGAAGAGGAATGAACAATGCCCTTGTGACTTGGCCCCCAAAAATTTCAAGGGGAATTTTGTCTAGGCCTGTATTTTCTGATTCCTGATTTAGAACAGAGGATGAGCACATGCTCTCCCTGAGAAGTATGTGTGTTTCTTACAAAATAATTAGAGGCTTTTCCTATTTGATTATCTATTCTTCCTTTTGCTTTTCTTAACCCCCAGTCTTGACCCTTGCAGGACCCTCCCTCTAGGGTACCCTCTCTTTCTATTTTTTTCCTCTTTTTGTCTCTTATTCTCTTACCACACCTCAGGGCTTTTGTCATCACCTTAAATAGACAGAAAATTCCCCTTGTGATGAGGCCCTCTTCCAGGGGTCTAGGATTGGACCTCGCACAAAGTCACCTCTATTGCATTGTATAGGAACAAAGCAAGTCACAAGGGCAGTCCACGTTCAAAGGGTGGGGGAAAGACTCTCTTGGTGGGAAGAGAGGCAAAGTCACCTTGCACAGAGATAAAGGTATGGAAAGGCATGAAGAATTGTGGCCATTTTCCCCAAAAAATCTGCCTTGCTAGGATTCTACCCTTGGTTGTTCTAATGTTCTCTTTAGATAAATTTGATTAATGACATAGTGTTCCCCTTATCCCATGCCCCATGATATCACGTATTGTCTTCTATAAAATTTAATTTTCTTCTGTCAAATTTTGAAGACTGCCTGTACTTTTGTCATCACCTTAAATAAAAAATTCCGCAGCAGGGCATGGTATAATTTGTTGAAAGTATTCTGGATTAGAACTAGTGGGACAGCTGCTACTTTTCTACCAGAACCAGATTCTTCCCTTCTTTAACAGGAGAACGGGTGAGCATTAGCTGGTTATTAGAGTTGCCATGACGTTACTCTCAACAGATCTACTTTTGCCTACTTATTAGAGACTACATTTTCCAGCCTCCCTTGCAAAATTAATCAGGCCATGTACCTTATTTCTGGCCAATGGGATGTGAGCAGAATAAACGCCAGCCAAGGAAGGAGTCTTAGCTGCCCTGCCTCTTCTTTCTTTTCTCAGGGCTTGTCCCTGGAGAAAGGAACCCCATAGAGAATGGCAAAGTCATCCTGTAAGAGCTGGAGTATCTACTTCTGAATTGTGAAATAGGAGAAAAACTATAATCTTATTTAACCTTTGAACATGGGGTCTTCAAAAAGTTCATGGAAAATGAATATTATGAAAAATTATACGAGCTTCAGATTTTTTTTTTTTTTTGCACCAAAATAAACTTGTACTAACTTGTTTGTCTGATCAGGATCTAGTTTGAGGCACAAAAGATTAAAACATCTGTTTGAAAAGAACCCCAATCAGAGCAACATAAATTCTGCTAAATTTGAAGCAAGAACAAACAATACATTTATGATGGAGCTTGGGTGGACAAATGGTAAAACCACTGGTGCTTTACAAAAAGTGTATGGTGACAGTGTCCTGGAAGAAATCGAAATTTCTTAAATGGATAGCTTATTTTAAGAAGGGATGAGATGATACTGAAGATGAAACACACAGTGGCAGACCATCCACATCAGTCTGTGAGGAAAAAGTTAATCTTATCCATGCCCTAATTGAAGAGGACCGATGATTAACAGCAGAAACAAATAGCCAACACCATAGACATCTCAACTGGTTCAGCTTTCACAATTCTGATTAAAAAATTAAAAAGTTGAGCAAACTTTCCACTCAATGGCTATGAAAACTCTTGTGCCCAGATTAGCTGCAGACCAGAGAAGAGTGCTTGACAGAAATTTTAAACAAATGGAATCAAGATCCTGAAGCATTTATTTGAAGAATTGTAACAGAAGATGAAACACGGCTTGATCAGTATGATCCTGAAGACAAAGCACAATCAAAGCAATGTCTACCAAGAAGTGAAAGTGGGCCAGTCACAGCAGAAGTGGACCAATTGAGAGTAAAAGTCATGGCAAAGGTTTTTTGGGATGCTAAAGGCATTTTGTCTGTCTACTTTCTGGAGGGCTAAAGAACATAACATCTGTTTGTTATGAGGGTGTTCTAAGAAAGTTAGCTACTACTTTAGCAGAAAAATTTCTGGGAAAACTTCACTAGAAACCCATTGTCCATGATGGCAATGCTCCTGCTCATTCCTCTCATCAAAAAGGGGAATTTTGTAAGAGTTTTAGTGGGAAATCATTAGGTATCCACCTCACAGTTCTGAGTTTGCTCCTTCTGACTTCTTTTTGTTTCCTAATCTTTGAAAATCTTTAAAGGGAACCCACTTTTGCCTCAGTTAACAATGTACAAAAAATGTACCGACATGGTTAAATTCCCAGGACCCTCGGTGTTTGTTTTGTTTTGTTTTGTTTTTGAGACAGGGTCTCACTCTGCTGCTCAGGCTGAAGTACAGCCTTGAACTTCTGGGCTCAAGTGATCCTCCTGCCTCAGCTTTCCAAGTAGCTGGGACTATAGGCCACTGTGCCTGAACCCCTCAGTTCTTTAGGGATAGACTGTATGTCCAGTGTCACTTACAAAAGTGTCCTGTACTTGATGGAGATTATGTTGAGGAATTGATTATATTTTTATTTTTAAATTCCATTTTTCCATGAGATTTTTGAAGTCCCCTTTTATTTGTGAGGGCTTGTATTACATAGCTTAGCTTGTGCCCTAACTAATATGGTGATGGGAGAGGAGTGTGAATGAGGCAAATGACTATGGAAATGCCAGGCTGGGGTCCAAGTGGCCTGTTGGAGTTCAAGGTGGGAGGTGGTACCACTTTTCCATTTTTTTCTTTCATTTTCCACATTATTTAGCATTTCTTTGTTTTTCTATCTCCTCTTCTCCAAGGCATTTCTCTTCCGTTCTCTTTTTCATTTCACAACATTTCTATAGTGGTACGGTGGGAAATCTCTTATAAGCTTGATCTTAAGAGAGAAAATTAGCAACCACAATGGAGGTTAATCATATTATACTAGACATCAAGAAGTATGCTTTATTTTGAAAAAATAAGAGTTAAAAATAATATTGTGGGTGTTTGTATGCCCTTCATCAAGCTTCTCCTAATGTTAACATCTTTCATGACCTTGGTACATTTATTAAAACTAAAAGCTTAACAATGATATAGTACTATTTGCTAAACTATGCACTTTATTCAGTTTCTCCAGTAATGTTCTATTTCTATTCCAGGGTCCAGTCCAGTCTACCATGCTGCATTGAGTTGTCATGTTCCCTTAGTCTCTTCCAATCTGTGATAGCCTCTTGGTTTTTCCTTGTCTTTCATGACCTTGATACTTTTGACACTTTTTGGTTAAGTGTTTTGTTGATTGTTCTTAAATTTACATTTGTCTGATCCTATCTCATGGCTAGACTGAGATTAAAGATGGTGGAAAAGAATACACCAGAAGTGAAATACCCTGCTCAATATACCATGCCCAGAGATACATATATATATATGTATGTGTGTGTGTGTGTGTGTGTGTTTATATATATATATATACACACACATAGACACACACACAAATATATGTATATATATACACACATATATATGTATATATATACATATACATATATAAACACATATATATGTATGTTGTGCCCTAACTAATATGGTGGTGGGAGAGGAGTGTGAATGATGGCAAATGAGATTAAAGATGGTGTAAAAGAGTGTATATATAGTGTGTATATACACACACACACACATATATACACATATGTATGTATTTAGTGGTAACATTAGTGTTAATCACTTGACACCAAGATTCTTTACTGTGAAGTTTCTATTTTCTCCTTTTCATATTGTATTTGTTAGAAGTAAGTCAGTTAACTCCAGCCCGAATTCAAGGGAAGGGGGATAAAACTCTCTGGATGGAAGAGTATCAAAGAATTTGTGGATGTAAGTTAAGTCCACCACAGTAATTAATAAATATTTCATGGAGATATTTTGAGGTTCTATACTATCCTGTTTCTGCTTAAAGCTTCTCTCACTAATTTTAGCTGCAGCAATTATTACTATTTTCTAGTAGTGATTTTCTATTTTTCACATTCCTTCTATTTATCATCGACAATTAATTTGTCAAGATTTATCATTTTTTCCATTTATTTACTTAATCACTTATTTATACCAGTATGGACTTACAGATATTTATTTTCTTATTGAGCTTATAATCCAGTATTATCGTTGTTTATTTTGCTGCTCAGATTGTTCCAGCTATGTTCATCAGCAGCTCTTTAAGATAGGTACCTGTGTCCTTTTAAGATATTTATTTTTATTTTTTATTATTGTGGGTACATAATAGGTGTATATATTTTGGGGATACATGTGATGTTTTGATATAGGCATAAAATGTATAATGATCAAATAGGGTAGTTGGGGTATGCAGCACCTTAAGAATTTATCATTTTTTGTGTGTGTTAGGAACATTCCAATTTCACTCTTTCAGTTGTTTTAAAATATACAATAAATTATTGTTAGCTACAGTCACCCTATTGTGGTATCAGACACTAGATGGTATTTATTCTATCTAACTGTATTTTTGTATCCATTATCCATCCCTACTTTTCTCCTCCTCCCTGCTACCTTCCCAGCCTCTGATAACCATCATTCTACTCTCTATCTCCATGATAGCTCCCACATGAGTGACAACATATATTTTTCTTTTTGTACCTGCCTTATTTCACTTAACCTAATGCATTCCAGTTCCATCCATGTTGTTGCAAATGACAAGGTTTTATTCTTTTTATTGCTGAATAATGGAATAATATATAATTCCATTGTGTATACGTATCACCTTTTCTTTATCCATTTATCCACTGATGGACACTAAGGTTGATTCCATAGCCTGGTTATTGTGAATAGCGCTGCAATAAACATGGAAGTGCAGATAGCTCCTTGATATACTAATTTGAGTATATTCTTTTTGATATATACTTGTGAACTTTTGACAAGCCCTCATTTTTTAATTTTATTTTTTATCACGTCTTTACTTTTTGACACTGTTAGAGATCATCCTGTGTTTTCTGTGCTCCTGCTCTAGGACCAACCATTTCTGTAAGGATTACTGGTTTCCTCTTAGTGGAGAATGATGTTTAGAAATGACAGTCTGGACACTAGGTGTGCTCATTGCTACTCGGGTGTCACTGCTTCTGGCACCTCTGAGCAGACACAGCTACTAATCCATGAATACACAGATATTTAGATTTATTTCTGTATCAATCTATCTCTGAACATATTAAACTTGAGTTCATTCTGGTATCTTTGATTCTAATCATATCACAGGACTTATTGTAGATTTCCCTTTGTTGATTATTTGTAACTTATTTTGCTTACAGTAGAACACCTGGATATTTTAGATTTCCTTATTGGTTCCATCCTAGTATATATGTAAAGTCGTTTCAAAATTGTTTACCTATACCCCTGTGAGAAACAACCAGAGTAGAGTGTTCATGTACAGTTATTCTTGCTTGTAGCTTTACCGTATGCAAACAGTTTTCCAATGTTTCACAGATAAATTTCCTTTCCCTTACCTTTTTCAATAATGCTTTGTCATACATTTATAAATAGTTAAATTTATTTGTCACAATTTACATTACATCTGGGTTCTGCTGAATATCCTCGTTGGTTAAAAAAAAATTGTACATAGTGAAGTTCACTCTTTGTGTTATACAGTTTTATGGGCTTTGGCAAGTTCATAGAGTCATTTATCTACCACCACAGGACTATAAAGAACAGTTCCAATATCCTAAATATTCCTTATATGGTTTCTTCGTAGTCAATACCCGCTCTCTACCCCTGGTAATCACTGATCTGTTTTCTACCCCTGCAGTTTTGCCTTTTCCAGAATGTCATAAAATGGAATAATATAATATGCGGCATTTTGGGACTGGCTTCTTTTGATAAAAATGCACTTAAGATTCACTTAAGTTGTTGTGTCACTCAATAGTTTGTTCCTTTTAACTGTTGAGTAGTATCTCCTTGTGTGGATATACCACTGTTTATTTTATCCATTCGCCTGTTGTAGGACATCTGGTCTGTTTACAGTTTTTAAAATTATGAATAAAGCTGAAATAAATATTCACAAGCAGGTTTTCATGTGAATGTTTTCGGTTCTCTTGAGTAAATACGTAGAATTGGGATTACTATGCGTTGTGTGGTAAGTGTGCATTTAACTATGTAAGAAATTGCCAAACTGCTTTGCAAAGTTGCTTTACCATTTTGTATCCCCGGTTAGTAATAAATGACAGTTCCTGTTTCTCATTGTCTCCAGCATTTGGAATCCTCATTTAAAAATTTTTATTTTTTGCCATTCTTATAGATGTGTAGTGGTATCTCATTTGGTTTGAATTTGCATTTCCCTAATGATAATTGGGTTGTTTATTTTCTTGTTAGATTTTAAGAGCTTTTCTTTTTTTAAAAAAATATTAAGGATACAAGTCTTTTATCAGATATGTGATCTGCAAATATTTTTTCCAGTCTGTGATTTGTCTTTTCATTTTCTTTTTTATTTTTTTCAGTTTGGGCCTCACTGTGTTGCCCAAGCTGGTCTCAAACTCTTGAACTCAATGGATCCTCCCATCTCAGCCCACTGAGTAGCTGGGACAACAGGCTTGTGTTACCAGACCCAGCAGTCTTTTTATTTTCTTAACAGTGTTTTTGTAGAACCAGTTTCTTATTTTGGTAAAGTCCAATATATCAAGATTTTTCTTTAGGAATTGTGCTTTTAGTATGTTATATTGAACTTTTAGAGTGCCACAAAACACCATTTAAGTCATAGTATATTTAATCGATTTAATAATGTGCCATGTCATTATGAACTCCACTATTGTAATATTTACAATATTCATCTTTCTGTTCATGCCATTCTTCTTGATATCTAATATACTGTAGATGTTGCTATCCATTTGTGTCTCTTTAGAAAGTTTTCCATCAATTCAGCGATTGCATTAAGGGATGGTAAGTTTGAGTGGGTTTGGGGGCAGAAGGCTGACTAGACCAGGTAGGCGTCAACTCTGCCTTGGCCAGTTGTGGCAACAGGAGCAGAGGCTCCTCTCTGAGCCTTACCTTTTTCATCTGTCCTACTGGTACTTCTCATAGTTGTTATGAAGAGAAAATGAAACCAAGCAGATGCTCACATGAAGGTATTTTTTACATGTTTCTGGTTTTCTGTTTATTTCTTCCCCCAGACTCTGCAATGATACTTGAGAGAGCAGAGACCATGGAGGAAATAGAGACTGACAGGAAATTCTGGGATGTGTGGGAATTAAGAGTGCCATTGCAAAAGTTGAACCTGGTGTCCCTAGCATCCAAGCATTTGTGGATCTTGTGGACTCTTCCCACACTTTGGAAGAGCCCTGCCCCTTTCCTCTTAGGGGCTGTGGTCGTCCCTGATTGGAAGGGTATGTGGTAGACAATTTACCTGTGGCCCAGGGTGGTAATTCTGCCTACTGCTACCAATATCACTTTTGCTTATAAAACAGCAGAGAATACAGACTCTTAAGTTCATGGTTTTCCTTGAGTTGGTTTCTTGGTTTGGTCACTTAGAATTATAAAAATCATGGAATGTTATTTCTGGAAGGGACTCTGGAGATACAGGCCTATATTTTCTGATTCCAGATTTAGAACAGAGGATGGGCACATGATCTCCCTGAGGGGTATGTGTGTTTCCTACAAAATAATTAGAGGCTTTTCCCACTTGGTCACCCTTTCTTCCTTGTGCTTTTCTAACCCCCACCCTTTACCCTGGGAGGGCCCTCCCTCTAGAGTGCCGACTCTCAAACTTTTTTCCTCTTTCTGGATTTGTCTTTCAAGATTCAGCTCAAACGTCTTCTCGCCTGTGTGATTTTCTATCTTTGATTTCTTCCCACCCTTCTTTACCAAAATGAATCACTCTCTCATTTACTTTGACATAGCACTTTAATGTAGCTGTTTTGACATTGTGTTAAAGGTACACTTCTGTGGGTGTCTCCCCTGCTAATGTGTCAGTGGCTAGAGGGCAAGAAGGGTGCTTATCCCCATCCCAGAGTGGGAGCACAGAGCCTTGCAGGAATCGTTGTTGCCTTGAATCTGACTCTACTCCTTTATTGTAAAGGCAAGGAAACTGATGATAAGTAACCTGCATCATTCCTTCCCCAGAATTTCCTTTTCCTAACAATTGATTGACCTATGTCCAATGTATCTGGGAGCCAATGGTCGACATTAAATTATTTCTTAAAATTATTTTTAGCGTGAAGAACCTACGATTCTTTTCTGTGTAAGTGGCAAGAACAAGTGCTTAGGACTTAAATAAGCAGATTTGATAATAAGCATTTTGCAGTCTTAAGAAATGCACGAATGCTTAGGCTTCTGGTAAGCTCAGTTGACAAAACTATAGGAGACCACTAGAGAGATTGTCTGGGATTTCCTGTGTGGAGTGAACACAATTAGATCTGCAGAATATCTGATCCTGGGGAAAAAGGCTGACAGTACGATAAATAGGCTGCTATTACATTTTGATCAGTGTTCCTACAAGCAGACAGACACATTCCCTCATTCACCGTGTCCAGAAATCCAAAATTTATAGATCTCTTCCTTTGCGAAAAGCTCCTAAACCAATTTTATTTCCACAGACTTGACCTTTGGCGTTAGACTTTCTCCCCATTGGCAAACCCAGGCTCCATTTTTTCCTGCAGACGGCCATTTTGGCAGTTTCCTTAACAGCCTAAGGAAAGAACCAGAAGTCTACATATGGAGACCTCATCCCGGTTACCTAATGGATTCAAAAGACATCCTGAATATTCATCATTTCTCCTTTTATGAGCACCTTGGCAATTCTCTCTAAAGGCGAAGGCTGCAGTAAATTCAGAAGTGCCATTTAGTGAATACCAATCTATCCTCAATTCAAGTCTAGTTTTTTTTCCTGCTCCTCAGCACACTATGGTAGCTCCTGAGAACTCAGTGAATGTAGGGCATTGTCTCAGCTTGGGGGGAGGCAGGATTGTGAAAATCCAAAGCCTGAAGTAGTGGTCTGCTCCCCAGCCTGCTTGCCTGAGCTGCTTGTACTTACCTTGCATTCTCTGCGGCGCCTTTCCCGGAAGCTGGAAACCTTTGGGTGAAAGTGTTAAAATCATGCTGAAGTGCTTGGCTTGGTGACAGGGCTTTTAATCAATAGCTGTAAATTGGCAAATATGAATGTTTAGCTCTGTGCTTGTGGTCTTTCCCTTAGGTGTGCTTGAGATCCATCACAACATTCCCCCAACTATGTATCCCTCCGGATATTGATGTGGGTAGTTGTTCAACAGAGATAGCTACAGACAGAGACAGAAGTCCTCTGATTATTTTTGTTCATTCGAACGGTTCAGGCTGGTTGACCCTCAGTGTGACTACAGAAAGTGCAGGGGGAGACGGCTGTGATAGTCTCTGCTGTGGAGCCACTCTGTCTCCCCATAGGCTCTATGCTGATAATTGAGCCTTTTCCCTACCCAACTTCAATGTCACCCAAATAACTGCACATTGGGCTGGGCATGATGGCTCACCCCTGTAATCTCAGCACTTTGGGAGGCTGAGGTGGGCGGATCATAAGGTCAGGAGATTGAGACCACCCTGGCAAACATGGTGAAACCCCATCTCTACTAAAAATACAAAAAATTAGCTGGGTGTGGTGGTATGTACCTGTAGTCCCAGCTACTTGGGAGGCTGAGGCAGGAGAATCGCTTGAACCCGGGAGGCGGAGGTTGCAGTGAGGCAAAATCGCACCACTACACTCCAACTTGGGCGACAGAGCAAGACTCCATCTCAAAAACAAAAAACAAAACAAAACGCTGCAACATTGTTCATAGATTTCTCATAGCTTTTCTCTTCTTCCTGAGAAAACTGGGACCTGAAATCTCAATCCTCATTAGCTTTTCTACCTTTTTACTCTAGAGCAGAAACACATGTACTTATTATTTATCTGTTTATATTGGTGTGTTCTTGAAATCAGACTTTCAATTTCATCTCTTATTCTAGAGAAATTATTTGTTGGACAGAGTCAAATAATTGTCAACCCATAGGCTTGGGCCAACCCATGCTTGGCTGTTTGCCCAAAAGTGTTTCTTTCCCCAGTGACCTGTGTTTCCTCCACATAAATTGTTAAACTTCCATCTGAAGCTAGGAGGCTATGCCATTTCTCTTTCCTCTTTTATGCACCCCAGCTGTCTTAGTGAATTTAAATAGCTTTTGAGCCTATTATAGAGTTTGCACACTGTGGCTCACAGGCCACTTCTGGCCCATTGACCTGTTTTCCTTGGCCTTTGCATTGTTTTGAAATGTTTTCAATTAGTTGCCAACATTTACAAATTGGGAAATTTTACATTAAAGTGTCCAGACTTTGGGAGCCTAATGAAAAATCTAAAAATCTGAAAACCTTAGACCTGCATTTCTACTCAACAGTTGGCTGGGACCGAACAGATAGGGGAAGTGTTAGGAGCTGTACGTGTACTCACTAGTTTGCAACGGTCCACACTACTGCTAGTATTTTATGCCTCCTCTGTTCACCCACTCACTGATCTGCCTGGCACTGTAGCCATTTGTGTTTGTGAGGTCTTGTCTAACAGAAAACAGAAAATCTGCCTAGGAAGATTATGTTTTCTGTTTTGTTGCCCACCTTCCCCGGTTATTCTTATAGGAAAGAAGGAATCAAAGGGATCCAAGAAGATCTGTGACTTTTACCAATTTAGGAGACCTTATGGATGTTCACTAGTATAGGAAGGAAAGATGGAAGTCTCACATTTTGGTTTATTATTATTTTTTCTCATACTCAGAGGCAGCTCTTGAACTTAGAATTATGCAATTTTGCTGTGGGAATTGAAGCAGGGTACACAAATCAGGAACAGACTCTAAATGCAATATTGGGGGAATACAGCTGAGAAGCAATCAGCCTAACAGAATAGGAAATGGAGTAGGTCTCATCTCAGGCTGGGTGTGAGTGAATTCCACCTGACCAAAGCATAGTAACCACCAAGGGGAGAGACAATAGATAACAGTGGCTTATTATCCCACAGATAAGATTAAGGATATTAAACTACCTTCTAAACTCAGGGTGTTTTGTGAAATTAAAGGGTCTTTCATCTTCTTCTTTTTATTGATTAAGAAGCAGGAGAGAAGGTTGTTAAAGTGTTTGCTTTCTTGGTTGAATAGTGAGTAGTAAGGAAAGTTGGAATCTCTTATACATCCTACAAGTGTCAGGCTGGTGCAGTGACATGGCATGACTTTGAGAATGGTGCATAAGAGGAAGAATCATAACTGTTCACAAACAACTGTCTTCAAAAATTTGACTTACTCTTGAATTGTTCTTCTGCTGAAGTGACAATGCATTTGGGTACTCTGTATATGTACCAATAGGAAAGTGGCAGGGAGTAGCTTTGGAAACTTTCCTCTGGATCTGAGATTCTGGCATCCTGTGAAGTAGAAACTTTGAATCTCCTGCTACCTGAACTCCATGTGGTCTATCTGTGGATTGGAAGAGTTGGAAGGAATACTTAGGACCTCTGTTGGCGTCAGATAAGATGACAATTGAGCAGTCCTTCCAAAATTCGCTTTCTTGTTTTTTATTTCATGTTATGCTAAATCAAAATCTGTATGCTGCAGTCATATTTTAAACACAGGTCTACTTCTTGCTTTTTGAATCTGGGAACATTCTGATTATCAGACCCACATTCTCTCCAGGCCAGTTAGACTTGTTACGCTATAGCTCCCAGTGTTTGGAAGTGAGTCATAACGTCTGCTTGTACTTCTCATTCAATGTCATGGTTAGGTCCCTCTTGACTTTTGATTTTAAGTGCCCAACTTGTAATCTGCTCAGCTTGAGAGAGAACTTAGAAATCGGAAGTATTTTATGTTCCAGGCTGTAGGCCTTATGAGGTGATGACAGTGTGCTATAGGGATATCTGTTCTGTTTTTCCTATTGAAATCAGTGAAGGAACTGGAGTAGGGAGCTTAACAGGGGCAGAGAGCAAATGAAACTGCCTTGTGATAAAGCTGAGAATGTGACGATGGCGTGTATCAGCACAGCTCAAGGAGGCGGCTGGCTAAAAAGCAGGTTGGGGAAAGAGGGAGGAAGTGGAGGTTTCTACACATATCCAAGCAAGAGAGAAAGCCAAAGGTGCCAAGAAAACCATGTATATATCATATCAATTACTTATATATTACACAGCAATTATACATATTATCAAATATATTACATATCTATTATATATTTGTAATACATATAACACATCAATTATATATATCATACATATAATTAATTTGAATAACCCAAAGGTGTATGTTTTTAGTAGGAGTGAGTGGGGACCATTTAAAAATGGGTCAAGTGCAAAATGGCTGGGGCTGGGAGTCACAGGCTGGGACTTCACTGGACTGAGGGGTTAGGGGTGAATTCCTGACTCCGGCTATTCTCAGTGTGTCTGATTTCTGTTTAAAAACTTTCTATTTGAAAAAAAGGAAAAGACAAAAACTTGCTTTATTTTTACCTTTGTAAAAGCAATAGCAAAAAGTATCATGGAATATCTTTAAATATCAGTCCTTCTTTTAAACTTATTTTTTTTTTGAAGAGCCACTTCAAGTTCTTTTATAGAAAACTTTCCTTAATAAATCTCATGAACATATTTGGTTCCCTTATTCCTCTCTTTTGGTAACTATCTTATGTCACCAGTCATACAGATAACATGTCATTCTGTTCTGAATTCCCCATTATGTCATTAGAATAACCATCCATTCCTGCCCATTAACATGTAGTCTTTATATCTAAAGCTCTGGTCCCTAGAAATATACCCCGATGATAATAAACACATTGCATTTTGGCTGAAAATCAACGTGCCTGCATGATCAGTAACCATTAACTGTTATTGGCTTTGACAACAAATAAAGCTATTTCAGGGTTTCTTTAAACAGGCCTTAAGTTCCCTGGAGGATGGTGTCATACTTCGGGCATCACAATAAATATTTGTCTGTTAGAACACTCATTCATAAATGAATAAATATGCCTTTTGCCAGGAACCGAGGATGGGCCCTGGAAATACAGCAGGGAATTACTTGTCTTCTAGGAGCTAACACCTATGATTCTGAGACTATAATTTTATCTTTATTTGTGATAAGAAATAATTATGCATTGCATGTTACCACTCAGCACAGTGTGAGTACTTTAGAGACATTTCTTAGCACATTTGGAGTGATTGGTTAACCCACCACAACTCAGACAGGTCTACAAAAGCTGGATTGGTTTCTATTCAGTCTCCATAATCATTAGCTAGAAATTGCCACTGAGCAATTATTTAAGTTATATTTCCTCATGCGAGTTCTAGATTAAGATCACTCTATACTAGCTTTACAGTCTTGGAGTTAATATAGGGAACTGGAAGTTTGTGCTTTGAGTTTTATGTTTCTCCATTTGGAGACTCATTTAGAAACTTGAATTTGGAAATATATAGTCCTGTGTATTTAGCAAAGGGTGCAATTTATGTCAATAGATATTTCAGAGAAAAAAAATCTTGTGTCAAGTAGGTTTGGGAAATATTGAGTAAAACTATCTTACCTATTAGGTTGATGCAAAAGTAATTGCGATTTTTGCAGTTAAAAGTAATTGTAAAAGTAAATAGATTTATTTAGGGTGAGGGTTCTCAAAGACTTTATGTGCTAATGTATATTGGCAATCTTTAGGATTGAGTTATAATACACAAAAATTTCCAAATATTTTTGGCTGTGCAATGTTTATAAGGAGGTTTCTTGAAGCATTTTCTGTGGGTCTAGTGTTTTAAGAAATCTGTGTTAGAAAGAAGTGCAATGCCCACATGCTCCAATCCAGAAGCCTTAGACTATAAAGAGGCTCAGTGAATTGCTGAGGGTCCTGAAGGCAGCCAATAGCTGCTGGGACAAGAACTCACCATTCAGTCAGCCAGGGTAATGTTCTTTCCACCATGACATGGCATTCTTTCTTATTCCTTTCCTTTTCTAGTTCCTTTTCCCCACCTTGATGGCTTAGGCCTACTGGAAGCTTGTTATGCTTTCCATGCCATTTAGGTCCTTTTGAAATAGTAAGAGCTGGCACTCTCAGTTCCTCGTGTTCTGTTTGGACCTTTTCCCTTCAATACCTAAAAGTCGAGCACATCAGCTAGTTCTAGGCATCACCTCTACTCCCTCACCCTTAACCTGTTCTGGAGGAGGCTTTGACCTCAGTTCCTGCTGCTGCTTTATTATGAGTATGGATCCCTTGTTACTCCATCCCATCCATGTCCTGTCTTCCTGCTAAACTCAAGGTCAAGATACACTAATTTGAACTCATCATTAGAGTGTATGTTCTTTTGGATCAAATATGTTTGTGTTCACTTTGAGTTCTATTCTCCTAAGCAGACTTTTTTGTTTTGTTTTTGTTTTTGGAGACAGAGTCTCACTCTGTGGCCCAGGCTGGAGTGCAGTGGCATGATCTCAGCTTACTGCAACCTCCGCTTCCTGAATTCAAGTGATTCTTGTGCCTCAGCCTCCTGAGTAGCTGGGATTACAGGTGCATGCCACCTTGCTTGACTAATTTTTGTTTGTTTGTTTTTTCAGTAGAGATGGGGTTTTACCATGTTGGCCAGGTTGGTCTCAAACTCCTGACCTCAGGCGATCCACCTGCCTTCTCAGCCTCCCAAAGTGCTGGGATTGCAGGCATGAGCCGTCACGCCCGGCCTTTCCAAAGCAAATTTTAAGCTTGCTACACATAGGATCTTCCTCTGATCTTATCACTGTCTTCCAGCCCAATTCCATTAGCATCTGCTTCAGTATTTTGAACTCTTCTGGCTGCTGCAATATGTTATTAACTTACGTGATATCCGGCTGTAATACATACCAGTCTGTGACCATTAATGAGAAAAGGAAGTTGATGATATACATTTTGTCAATGCCAAAAAGAAGCTTTGTATCACTTACTAACCCAGAGGCTGCCAATTTAATTAAAAATACTATGAGGTGCTGACTAGAACACCAAATAGCTGACTGGACAATAATTTTAGTGATTTCACTTTACTTTGGTTATTTACTTAGCTGATTAATTGTTTTGTGACATTTTATAAAAGAAAATACATACTACATAAATTTCTATTTATTTGCACGTTTTTACTGACCTTTTCTTTCCTCCGTAGTTATATTCTACCATTCTCAATTCTAAGTTTTAATAAGGTTAGGGTACAAAAGCTATTAGGTAAATAGAACTATGAACTATTTTAATGAAACCATTTGCTTAACAAAACTAAGCTTACCTTCAGAGTGAGATGAATTTTCTTTTTCAGTGCTCCTGCTGGAGATATTATCTGATGAAGAAAAATGGTCCTGTCTTTATCAGGAGGTAATGTCCTTCTATACCCAAGCAAGATTAAAAACTAGGCCTTCAATTCCCACAAAAGGATAAAGAAATAAAAAAAAATGATTCCCATACAGCCTGGCTTTTTATGTAATCCTTTACTTCCCTTTGGAGGAAGGTCCTGTTCATTGGACCAACAAGAGACCTATTTAATTGTTAATTATTTGTCTTTGCCTTTTTTAGTGCTATATTTATGATTAGAAAAGCTTGTTTAAAGCATTATGGCTAAAAAAAAATGTAGTCAAATGTACTGGAGCTCTTAAGGAACTTTAATAGGCTATCAAAAACAGTGAAGATTTATTTAATGTCTCCCTTCCAGGAGGATATATTGTTGGTTCAGCTGCAACTTCTTAACTTCATCATATTTTATATACTTTGGCCATCATGGATTGCCACAAGGCCTGTTGCATGGTGTGATTTAAAATGTGTTCTGATTAAGTATACAAAAGTGGTCCTGTTCCCCAATGGAGGAAGGAGAGGAACATCATAAATATACATTGTTTAAGTGTAAATTCTACTTCTCACTCATAGGTTATATTGTACTTGTATGTTTTATGCTCTGTTGGTACTTAAAAAAATCATTTCATTTAGGGACATTTCCAGGGGTCTAACCAAGAGCCAGGCCATGGGGACCTACTTAGAATTCTTTCCTTAGGACTTGCAATAGGGGGCAAAATAAGGCAACTAGAGGAAGTAAGTATATAGAATAAAGCTCTTCTGTTGAATTACATAAAATGGGCATACATCTCAGCCTATGAGCTCATATGGGCAAGATATTGACTTTTTTATTTCCTCAAGTCAAGGCACCCGACTTACCTGACTGGTAGAAATTTTATCTTGGTCACTTGTTGGATCTATTTCTTTTCTCTAGGGGGTACCAGAATCTGGGAGGCTATGTGAGGCCAAGGAGGTAGGTGTTCACATTGACAATGACATTCTTATGGTCAAACCAGTGAGTGTTCTTGATATCTGGTTGCTCTCTGCTTTTTGCTGGGTGTGGGGACTCAAGTATTTCTATAAGCCTGGGGTCCTGAGAGTCCAGGGGTCTTTCCTCAAGAAGTTCAGCTAAGCCATACCCTGGCAAGGCCTTGCTACTTCTTCAAGCACCGCTGGGCAGAGTGCAAAGTGATTCACACTGGTCCCAGACCTTGCAGACCTCTTTTCTTCCAAGGCGTGGCAGGATGACTCTAGGACTCAAAAGATTTTCCATCCCCGCACCCCTCTGGGCATGTAGAATGACCTCAGCCTTCAGGGTGTTTCTGCTCTTAGTTTTGCTCTTCATTTTACTAAAGTCACTGAATGAAGGCAGCCCAAAGGGTATATCCACCTGTCGAAATGGGGGCAAGTGGTTAAGAGCAGAAATAAAGGGAGAACAATAACACATTCACAAAAACTTTGCTTTGGATAAATAGAGATGTAAGACCAAGAGGAAATGGTAACAAAAGTGGCTTAAAGTGGGAATCAGGTAAGACCTATTTCTCCCTGTTGATTGGAGAACTCTGTTGACCCGAGAACTTTGTGTACCCTGTAGAACAGTTCATGTGACATAAGCAGCAAAATAATCAATGGCTGAACAATAAATAAAAGAAAGGCCCCAAAACTCTCCAGTGAAGAAAAAAAGATACAGAAAGCAGGAAATGAAGATCTCTTTTCTTTTTTTTTGTGAGCCATAGCGTCTTAATAAGTGCCATTGTCTGCTTTATTGGTCCCGTCACAAGAGAATTCAGAGTTTCTTTGGGCACCTAGGTGATATTCAAGTTATAGCCACAGCCCTGATTCTAAAATCTTAGGTAAAATATGCATATAGACTTGTTTCAGTTATTACAAATAAATATGGTGCATATACCTTACATTATGAAATACCCACTTTGTATTTCTTAAGCAAAATGCATGTAGTTTGATGAAATGAAATAAATACTATAAGGAATGTCACGTTTTTTTCAGGTCAGGTTTCACTGTCACATTTATTGAAATCAAGTGAGATTTTATGGTCAAACGGCTACAAAAAACTTTCAGTGTTCAGGTCTTTTGCATTTTGGAATTACAGATCAGAGATTGTAGATCTGAAGTGAGCGTCAAAAGTTGTTCATACCTAGGCAAGAAGAGAGACAATGAGATATTCTGTTCATAAGCTGCCCACACCTCTTTGGCTGTGTGGTAGTATAAATATTATTTCTCCTTTTTATGCTGTAGTATTAACTGTAATGGAAGATAAGTATGTTTTGGTATTATGTCAGTTAAATGACATTAGAAAACTTTACAACAAACTGGAAAACTTCAGTCTTTCTCAGTCCATTCATTCAACAATGATCGAGCACCTGCTGCTTGTCACAAACTGACCTAAGGGTTGGGGGTGTAAAGTCCAGGAAGACAGCTTGTGCCTTCATGGTGTTCCCCCATATTGTGGGGGGAGTAGGTGGACAGTGATACTGAAGAAAGTGTTAACATAAGGGAAGGCGTAAGATGCTTTGGGAAAATAAAAAGAGCAGCCAACTTAGACAGAGGGGGAGTGAGTGTGGGTTTCTTTGAAAAAAGAAGATGGCCCCAAGCAGAGTCTTGAGTGATCCCTAGGCATTACACATGAACGAAAACAAACAGAAGGGGTGGTAGGTGAAGAAATATTCCAGACAGTTGGAGCCGTATGTGAAAAGACAGCATTAGACAAGGCAAATTTGGAAAAGAGGGGACAAGGGATAATGGAAGAGAGAGGCCAGTTGCCAGACCATGAAGGATGACTTTGTCTGATAATCGGGACTATCTACATCAGTGGATCATCAATGAAAAGCTTTCCAGCCCAAACAGGGTGATGGGAGCATCTGTCCATGAACTACTGCTCAGAGCTCATCTGCTAGCTCTAAAGATGTATTATTCATGCCAGAAACAAGAGATTAGGCACTGCTCTCTGTAAGCACTGCAGAGGGCAAAGAACCTTGGAACACTGTGGGAAGAAGTAGTTTGAGGCCCACACTTGAAGAATCAGCTGCTGGCAGCAGCCCAACCACTGCCACCAATCTTTTCCCAGGGAAAAGAGACAGCTTTAGAGACACTGTTTCTGACAGAGAGATCTAGTTGGGTAACAGGGTTCTCTCATGGTTGTGGAGGCTTCCTCAGGATTAGGAAGGAGGATGCGCTGGAAAGGAATTGGCAGTCAAAGCCAGGAAAGCTTAAGGGCACGGACGTGTGGCTGGCTCGTAGAACAGGCACAGGGAACTGGAAACAGAGCAGGCTCTGGGCAATTTCAAACTTTGCAGCCCGCTTTGCTCTCCTCTCCTCAGTTCTCTCCCCTTTTCTTTGGGTTGTTGCTGTGTTACTTCCAGCCCTCAGAGATGATGAATTATGGCTGGTGGTTGTTTCTAGCACAGTGCATTCTTCTTTAATTAGAATAGTTCTTAATATTACAGTGCAGACCTGCTGGTAGGACATTTGGCACCGGGGCAGGTATAAATCCCTCAGCAAACTCCCCCCCACACCATTCCTAGGATGTAACACATACTTTGCCACCACCCAGAGATTGTCCTCTGGCTATAAGAACCACCTCCCTCCCCTCTTCACGCAGATGCCCTGAGGACTCAGACATTTGAGATGCAATTTTTGCTGGTCTTGGTGACAGTTTTAGAGTCTAGAAGAAAAGAGAAAAATAATTTTGCACCTGTTTTACCCTAGGATGCCAGGTTGTTGAGAAGAAATATCGTGTCTTTTTATGCATTCAAATATGTTTTCAGAGGTTTCCTAAGACAACTAAGGACCTAGCTAACACTCTAACTGCAATTATAGTCAGGAAAACACAGAAAAAAGCACATGTAGCTTGGGGGAAATGAAGGCTGTGGTAGGGGCAATTATTTCTTGTAGCTATTCAGGAATCTCTTGTAGGCAGTGTGATCTTGGGATAAGAGTATTGCTTGAAATAAGTTTCTCTCAACCTCTTTAAGGTTGCTCCTTTCTCTTTGGAAGTCCACCTTTTGATATCCAGGGTGGTTGTGCTGTAGGGCGGTTTTCCAGTGCTTTTCATGGTCTTTGTACCTATTCTAGTTCTTTACCTTCCTTTTCTATCGCAACAGGCCTAGGGTGGAAATAAATCCTATGGAGGATTCTCTAACAAAAAACAGTTTTAAGATTATAATTCAAAGCAGTAAATATTGACAAGGGGTAGCCAGGGGCCATGGCAGATGATTAATCCGAAGCCAACATCCACCAATTCCCACTGCAGAGCTTGCATCTGCACCCACCTGCTTTGCCTTCCTGTCACTCACCGGGTTGTGCTCAACGTGGCT
This sequence comes from Ateles fusciceps, assembly GCA_036589455.1. NCBI lineage: Eukaryota > Metazoa > Chordata > Mammalia > Primates > Atelidae > Ateles > Ateles fusciceps. Next base: position 10,550,753 of record JAZHEH010001979.1, read on the forward strand.
GTGTCCGCACTGGATCTTGTCCCCCTCGTGCAACCACAATTCTCCCTCTCTACTATGTCATATTTTCTTCTGTCTCTGGGTCATCGTCATCAGCTTATTAACATGTCATTATTTCTCTTATTGAACATGTCTTCCTTTTGACCCCCCTACTCTACCCTCCAGCTAGCATCCCATTTCTTTGCTATCCTCAGCAAAAAGTTTCCTCAAACTCTTCTGTCTCCTTCTCTCTCCTTTCCCTCATGCACTCTAAAATCCACTCCAATTACACCTTTGCCTCTCCACTGTACCATACTCACTTCTGTCAGTGTCCCTAGTGATGTGCATTTTGCTAAATTCAATGACTCCTCAGCACTGTTTGACACTAGAGTCATTTCCTTCTCTCTAGATGCCACATTTTCTTGGTGTTGTTTCAGACTCATTGGCTGCTCCTTCTCAGACTCCTTTGTTTCTATTCTTCTTTTTGATTTCTGAACACTGCAGTGCCCAGGCCTCAGTTCTTGAATTCCTTCTCTTGTATCTCAACAGCTATTCACTTGGTGAGCTCATTCAGGTTCATGACTTTCAGGACCTCCTATGCTTATGGCTACCAACTTTATATGTCTAGCTCAGTCCCTTATCCTGAATCTCCAGACTCCTAAATTCAAACTGCCTACCTTGCATCTCCACTTACAAATCAATCATGTGTTTTAAACTTACAAGTCCAAAGTTGAACACCTGATTTTTGCATCAAACCCTCAAATAGTCTTCCCAATCTTAGTTGGTAACATCTTCATTCTTTCAGTGGCTCAGGCCAAAAACACTGGCACCAAATCCACACCTTTGTATCTCATGCCCTCCTATTCAATCCATCAGGAAGTCCAGAAGGCTCTATCTTCAAAATAGTATCCAGGATCCAACTACTGTTCACCATTTCCAATGGTGGCCTTTTGGTCCAAGCACTGTCATCTCTCATGTCCAGTAGATTCCTAATTTGTCTCTCAGCATCCCACTTTGTTTTCTTATAATGTTTTCTCAACACAGCAGAGATGTTATTGTAAAATACAGAGTTAGCTCACATTAGTGCTCTCTGAAAAAGCCTCCTCATCATACTCAGATGTGAGCCAAAGTCCTTTTGATGGCAAAGGGTCCTTCACGGTCTGTGTCCTTGCTCCTCGATACCGCTGTTCTTCCCCCACTGCTCCTTTCCATTCACGCTGCCCCAGCCTCACTGGCCCCCTTACTGGTTCTCTCCTATGTCAGACATGTTTCCTTCCACTCTAGGCCTTTGTCCTGTCTTTCTTCTCTGTGCCTGGGAACCCCCTTCTTGAACTATCCACCCGATTAATTTCCTCAGTTTTCTCATATCTTTGCTCAAATGCCACTTTTCTGGGAAGGCCCATCTTGACCTCCCTATTTCATGTTGTAACCCATCCCATAGCACTCCCAATTCCTCTTTTCTGTGGCACTCACCACCTTGTAACCTAACACACAATTTACTTATTTATTGTCTTTATTATGACAATCTGTCTAACCTTCCCCCAAACAATAAGAGCTCTATGAAGGCAGTTATTATTACTATTTTTTTTTTGTTTACTAGTATATTCCAAGTATTTAAGTCAGCACCTAGAACTGAGTAGGCTCTTAATAAATATTAGTTGAATAAATGAATGAAAAATAGCACATCGGCATTATAGTTCATAAGGTATGTTCATGTTACTGCCTTAAAAAAATTTTTTTTAGATGGAGTCTTGCTTTGTCACCAAGGCTGGTGTGCAGTGGTGCAAACATGTCTCAGAGAAGCCCCAGTTTGCTGGGATCAGCTGATCCTCCTGCCTCAGCCTCCTGAGTAACTGTGACCACAGGCATGTGCCACCATGCCCAGTTAATTTTTTGATATCTTTATAGATACAGGGTCTCAGTTTGTTGCCCAGGTTGGTCTCAAGTGATCCACCCACCTTGGCCTCCCAAAGTGCTGGAATTATAGATGTTAGCTACCGCATCTGGTGACATGTTACCACCTTTAATCCTCACAATAGTACTGTGAGGTTGGCATTATCATTATTATTTCTCTGAGAGGTTAAACAAGTTGTCAAAGATCAAGTAGCCAGTAGGCAGCAGATGTATTGCAGAGCTGGCCTCTAAGAACAAATCTGCCCCAACTTGTTGGCAGATGTGCTGTGGATGACCTTCCTATGAAATCAATATACTTGCCCTCTTATAGTCTTATGAATGTCCGCAGACACTCAGACACGTTGCCTTGGAAGTTTCCGTTTTGGTGACCGGCTTTGAGGTACGAAGCCTCATTAAGGGTTGGCCTGGATGGTCAAACACACAATTGGGAAATGACCACAGTTTCATTCATTTGGAACGGAAAGTGTTTCTTGAAATCATTAGTAAACTTCCCCGTGATGAAATTCCCAAGCATGCTCTTACAGACTTTTCATTTCCTTGAGCACTACACATACTTCCCTGAGAATAAGGCAGTGGGGGAGGTTGAGTTTCTCTGGAGGATTTAGCAGGACTGACTTTCTCTGTGTATTGGTTCTTGGTACTCTGTAGATGAGTCTCTCAGGCATGCCTAGGCTTCCTTTTGAAGCAGGAAATGCTTATTTCTTGGGGTAATAAATCTGCATTTGAATTAAAATTAACTCCTTTTGGGACTTGATGGAGGTGCTGAGGCGGGTACACAGTTTAGCTGAGTCCTTGGGTTTCTCTGAGCAGTCTCTGGGATGAGGCGGCTGCAATCGCATCAAAAAACCCTTTGTTGAATGAAAACGGAGTCCCAGGGGAGCTCATTGAGTTGTGAGTCACTGGTTTGGGACTAGGCCAGGGGGAAGCTCATCACCTCATCTCTTGGACCTTGGTTTCAGGGGCCTGCTGGACCAAGGCACAGCCAGAGCTTGGGGAACTGTCATCAGAACCCACAGAGCCCAACTGGAGCTCAGGTACCTGGGACTACCATTGACTTCTTGGAGAAAAAAATAAATGTATTTTTCTCCAAACAATAACTTATTGGGGAAAGTTTAGGAGGCCAATGGGGAAAAAATCATGGAGACAAACTCACATTAAGTGACCAGCTTCAGTAAGCTCAGTATTACAGATTTACAGAATCTGACCCCGCAGAGAGAAGCAGGGAGTTAAGGAGGAGGCAGACACCGAGGGCAGGCTTGTCTTGGTTGGCTGCTCTTGGAAGAGGCTTGTGGGACATAAAAGCTTCATCTGAAGGAATGATTGGTCCTTGGGGCAGAGGAAGAGCTTAAAAAATATCCCAAACCTCTAGAGAAAACGTCATTACCCTGTTTATTTTTAGGGCATGCTTTCTCGAATTCTATGAATCTCTCCTACAAATTTAAGGATTGTCTTATTTCGGTGGATCTTCAAATTATTTTAGAGGTGAAATTGTCTTAGAGATCATCTAGTTGATCCTCTTACTTTCAAAGGGATCCTGTTTATGACTTGCTTACCCAATACTCACAACTGCAGTGGCAGCAGCTGCAGCAACAGGACAATGGCAACTACTACCATGACCACAACCTCCAACACCATTCACTAAGCACCTGGTGCTAGGAGGGCCCCGCGTGGCCTTGTAATTCTCTGCAGTCATTGCTTCATCCCTTCTGCAAACTAAGCTGTGAAGTGTTCGGATGGTGCAAAAGCCATTGCGGTTTTTGCCATTGCTTTCAATGACAAAAACTGCAATTACTTTCACACCAACCTAATTGCACAGTGGCATTTTAAAGATGAAGCAGCACCACTGCACTCATGCCTGGGCGGCCAAGTGAGACTCTATCTCGAAAAAAGAAAAAAAGAGGTGAAAAAATTAGGGCCTGTAAATTATTTGCCCATGGTTACACAGTTGATGTCTGAGTCAGAATCCGGTTGCCTGGCTGCCAGAGCTGTGCTCTTTTGCCTTCGATTAGAAGCCAGTCCTCCTTCCACTCTTCCCCACTTCAAAGTTCTTATTCGAATGAAACCTTAGTTGTTATGGTGGTCCTCTTCAGAGTGGGATCCACTGAGTACTCAGCATTGGAGGGTGGTGGTCAAAGCTGGCTTAGCGGTGTAGAGTAGGAGGTTGCTTATGTGTTTTGACATGAGGCAATGGACAACTCCGACTAGCCTATCACTGTATGGGACGCAGACTTCGCTACGTATAACATAGGCTCCTTCAGAGGTGTGTGAGACGGCTGTCAGGCAGTTACTCCTGAGTAGGTAGAGGAAATGGCCTGACATGAGATACAAGGTCTAGGTGGGTTTGGATCAGGGGAATAAGTGGGAGGAGATAGACCTGGCACCCTGACGAGCACGAAGTATGGCAGACTGAAGACTTGGAAGAAGAAGCCAGGTCATAGCACTTCTGATGAACACTTTCCAACTGCTCTGTACTGTCCTTAGAACAAATTTCAGACATTCTGTCCTGGCTTATCACATGCTATGGGACTTGTACCCTTTCTGAATTCCCTTGACCACTCACCTCCTTTTGGTCAAAGCTCATTGTCTTCTCAGGGGCTTTCTACAGCCTTTCCCATGAATTAGAATGCTGCCTCCTGAATCCCACACAGCTGCCTCCTTCCAGCAAGTCTCATCTCAGCTTCACAATTAGCTCCTTCCCTGATTCTCCTATCCTAATATGAAATAGCCACCCATCTCTCACACCTTGTTTTACTTCTCCACATAGCAGTTATCGCCATTCAATAGTTCTCTTCTTTATTAAGAAGATCAAGATTTGAAGATTGTTTTCTGCCTCTGCCCACCAGAATGTGGAATAGGGCCCCATTGTATCCCCAGTGCCTAACAGTTCCTGGCAAACAGTGTGTGCCCCCAAATTATTTTTTTGATAAATGAATGAAAGGTGTAGTAGAACCGGTAAAGGCTTTGGGTTTATTCATCTATTTATTCACTCATAAATCCATCCAAGTGTTTGATTCTACCTCAGCTCCAGCTTAGCTTTGATACCTTGGGTAGGTTATCTAGCCAACATAAACCTCGGTTTTCTCCTGTGTTAAAGGAGCATAAGAAGTCCTACTTTGCATAGTTGCTAGTTGCCACAAGAACAAAATGAGATGGCACATCTAAGTTCTGGATGAGAGAATGGTGCATAGCATTACTGGAACATGTGACACATAATAGGTTGTCTTATTACTGTACATCCAACTCCTACTATTAATAGGTGAATGAACTAATGTTCATTTTTTATTTCTTTTGACCAATACCAATTAATATAAAGTAGTTCATTTGCTCATCCCTGTCTGATTGCTTTATTGAATTCAGAGAAAGAACACAAAATTTCCCATGGGAAAAGGAAACATGACAGACAGGAATAGTGATCTGGCATTGGGGGAAATGAAGGCCTGGGAGTGTGCGGAGATTCTGCCTTGTTGCATGTCAGTGAAGAGATGCTAGGGTGTATTAAAGTGTTTTAGAGGAGAGAATTGTTGAAGCCCCAATTTTGCTTGCTTGGTGATATGGTTTAGATATTTGTTCCTTCCGAATCTCATGTTGAAATTTGATACCCAATACTGGGAGTGGGACCTGGTGGGAGGTGTTTGGATTGTGGGGGCAGATCTCTCATGAAGGACTTGGTGCCATTCTTGAGGAAGTGAGTGAGTTCTCACCAGAACTGGTTGTTGAAAACAGTGTGGCACTTCCTCCTCTCTGTCTTGCTTCCTGCTTCTTGCCACATGATGCCTGCTCCCCTTTGCCTTACACCATAAGTGGAAGCTTCCTGAGGCCCTCACTGTGCTTTTTGTACAGTCTGCAGAACCATGAGCCCAAAGAGACCTCTTTCTTTATGAATTACCTGGCCTTAGATATTCCTTTACAGCAGCACAAAGAGAAGGAGACACCTGGGGAATATATTCTTGGCACTTTATGCTGTGGCAGCAGGATTCTGTTGCCAGAAAGCTCCTGGCCTCATTGCTGGGAGATGGAGCAGAGTGGCTGTACAGAGCAGGCACTCTGTGCTAGACTGTCTGGGTTTCAGTCGGGCTCTGTCATTAATACTTGTTAGCTGTGTGAACTTGGACAACATATTAACATCTTTGTGCCTCACTTTTTTTACCTATAAAATAAAAAAAAAGTCTTGACCTTCATAGGGTTATTATGAAGATTATACATGTGTCAGATGGAAGGGGCTTAGGACAGTGCCCAGAGTACATGAAATGTTATACTAGTTGGAATGTATATTAGCTATTACACTAGCAGTGTTCTTATCCTTGGTTTCTTGGTCTATAAAACAATGCCAATAATATATGCTGTATAGGATTCTTGTAGAGAGTAGATAACAACTGTAATATTGTTTAAAAGTGACTGATCCACAGTAGGCACTATTATGCTCCTATGTGTTAGTTTTCATTCTGGTTTTACTTTCCCTTCTCTCTCCTTGTTATTTTAAGAATTAGTGTAAGAAGTGTTAAAAGGTAGTTAGTGCTTAGGAATGGAAACTATAGTCCTGTCTCACATTCAAAACTAAATAGGCTGATTCCTTGCTATTTATAGAGAGAGACTCTTCAAAGAAACCCCCATTTGTCTTAGCTCAGTTAAGGAAGTCAATCTCTTCCCTCCACTATAAGTAGCCCATTAACCTACCTGGAGAATCAAACAACCTGGACTCCAGTCTAGAGTTTTCCACTGAGATATTTCATCCTCTCTGTGGCTCTATATTCGCATTTGCTAAATGGGGGTGATAATGCAGGTGCTACATACCTCTGGGGTTGTCAATAAAGTCAGATATGCCTGTCTTGGACTCGGTTAAAGGGCTCTAAAGTAAGACGGTGATACCAGACTATGCAGTAAGTTGAGACTACATAGCCAATGTCCCAGTAAGAGTAATATGTTCATTGTTTCCCTTCTGCTAGGAATACCATGAATTTTCTCTTATGACTGCTCCCCAACGTGTACATGTACACACACTTTCCCAGATTATCGTCATTACCACTAATCATTGCAAATGGTGAACAAGACTATATTTGGTAGAAGAATACATGTGCTTATTGCAGACTCCCTCTACCTAATCGTGTCCAGTTACTCACCCATCCACTGTGGGTAGAGTAGAGGCAAAGGCCTCCCTTCCTGTGTAGGAAGTGTAAAGCTGCGGCAGAATAAGCCAGGTAGCCTTCCGCTGTGTATAATACTGTTTCAACAGCTTGACTTAAGGCACTCTTATTTCTGGATGCATAGAAAAGCTTTACTTTTCCTTATTTTGTTTTGTTGAACTTTGAAGGAAGGGAAGACTAACAAATTTTGGTCTGCTCTTTATGTTCTCTCTGGAAACTTCAGAAGCAATTGAAATTTTCTTGGCAACTTCACAGGACAAAACTGGTCACCATTTGTATAGTGGATTCCATCATGAACAAGGTCTGAAAAGTAATCTCGAGGAGGTTATTTTATTTTTGCTGAAGTTAGTTAAAAGGGAAGAAAGATGACAGATTTAAGGAACATAAAAAGAAATATTGAGTGGAGGTATCTATCCTGTGCCATAAAGCCACAAAGAAGAGCATGCTCTTGGCTTGGATGTACAACATCTACGCTCCACGAAATAGGGAACCCTCCAAACCCCTAAACCCAGGAATGGTCCATTCTTAAAGGACTATGACTGGGTGTATGGGTGTAGGCATGCCTGGACCCTCTCAGCTCTCTCTCTCTTCCTTTTACATGCTGTGTATGTGTTTGTTGGCCTGAGATCAGTTCTCCCACTTAACCTTTCCTTGCCCCACAGCCACGGTAGTTTTTACATGGGAACACGCACCCTCTGCTTCTCTGCAGAATCTTGTATCCTCTCAGGGAAAGTCGTGTGGTGGGCTAGTGGTGAAGTGAGAGGGAGCTATGTACACACAGGGCCCAGCTGAAAATGACTTTAGCACAGAGTTTATTTAATACATCCTCCAAATTGTATTTTGAAGCCTCTGTTAACAAGAAAGCACTCTCTTTTTGAGCAGCAGGAGTGTTTTATAAATGGAATTTGCAGACCGGCAATGCTCCCATTAATTTTCCCTGTCTACAATTACTATCATTACATTCTTAAAGCACTTTTAAAATAAACTACACCATGATGTAATGTGCACACTGAGCTCCTCTGAGTGGGACAACGGGGCAGCAGCATCTGGACTCTGGGCTTCTATCTTCTAGGGAACATCTTGATGGCTATAATTACTGTCATGTTATGGGAACTTAAAAAAAAAAGGCGCCAGAGTTCCAAATAAAACATAAAATGGCTTTGATATAATAAATGTTACTATCATTGTTTAAAAATGTTGTGACCCGTCTGCTACAGTTTCTGAGAAAGATATTTTCCAGCACTCGATATTTTCTCCTCTCTCTCTCTTTCATATTCTATTAATGCAGATAAGGATGAAGAAAATCCTTAGGACAGACTTGTTTTAAATCAATGTAATACAATGCCAGCATTGTCTCTCTTCAAGTTGAACTTTCAAATTAAATTTGGCATGAGCTTTACCAGAACTCCAAACAGCTTTGCTCTAGAGACACTGTATCTACCCTATTAGGGAGAATTAATAATTCAAATGTTATGACTGTGGTTAATTGCACTCATTAGGAGAAGGCAAAGACTGAAACATTTTTCTCTAGGACATACCCACATCCATTGCACCCCTGGCCAAGGCATTCAGAACAGTTTGGGCCTTTCCAAAGGAATTGTAGTGACACAAAAAGCACACATAGTGTAAATGTTGTCATTCTATGGGATCCAGTTTTGGAAGGGCCTGTAATGAATTTGGACCCAGGTATTGGAACAATTTCTGTATAAAGTTATGAAGAATCACTTACATATGGAAAAAGTCATCCATTGTGGGTACTGACCCTGATTGTATTCACTCACTTTCCTAAGAAAATTTTATTATATGGAATTCATTCAACCTTGTGAAATCTAAGTTATTGTTTTATAATGGGTATTGGCAACTTAAGGAAGACAGAGCATCTTATTTAGGCAATTGGTTAGCTTTGACAATTGTGGATATACAGAACCCAAATGGAGTAATCTTTTCTGTTGATCTTTTTTTTTTTCCTGCTAGTTTGCTGATAACATATTTCAATTTGAAATATGGATAGACCTTTTGATGTAAGAGTTGGGATTTAAGCAGGGAAAAATGTATTTGACCTGATCTAGATTTCATAATATTCAGTGAGTTTGTAGAATTACTTTTTTTTTTTTTTTTTTTTTAACATGTGTCACATCAGCTGACTATCTCTCCAAGCTCTCCTGGTAGTGACTTCTTTTTATTTCACTTGGTCTCATGGTTTCCTTTTTCTGTATGTCCTCTCTATGGCTGCTGAGCAGTAAGTTAGGCCACAGAGTTTCGGGAAACAATGATTCAGTCTCCAGGTAAGTTTCTTCAGTCCCACTCTACACAGTCAGCACTGGCCAGCTCCCTTGACAAAGCGTATGAGATCATCCCAAGCCAAACCACTGGGTTGGGGACTGTGGTTGACCCTGGTAAGTCATCCCACTTCTGCAAAAACTAGTCCAAGCAGAGGCTGTACTGATAACAAATATGCTACACCTTCTTTGGGTATAGACCAGACTGCATTTTTAACGTCTGTGTTTCTAAGCCTGCTGTCCAGAAGATCTTCTATTCATGAGACACTTTCCATTATCTGTTCTTTCTCAGAAGTTGGATTTAGTTATTGTACTCCACAATAATGTTAGGCTGGAGAAAAATTGTAGATTTGTTTGCAAGGGATGTGGTGTCAATCTATTGAAGGCAATTTGCGTGTAACCCTAAAGTTCAAGTCAGGTTTTAATTTTGATTTGGTGATACATGTTTGAAAATGCTCAATTTTTACTTTGTCTGATAAGTATGCTTCTGTCCTTTGAAAAGTAGCTCCATCTTTGTATGACTCATTCCACCCTTTTATTGTTTTCATTGTGGCTTCTAAGTACTGGATACTCAATAAGGACTTATTGATGGTTGTAATGTTTCAAAGAATATTTGCATAAATGATCTTTAGAGAAAACAAAAGAATATTGTTTTCCATTAGAAACAATATTATGCTATATTAGCATCATGTGGTACTTCATAAAAAAAAAATTCAGTTAACACTAACTGAGTATCAGTCTAGTTTCTGTTTGTTGAAGCATGTATGGTTCCTACTCAAGATGAGAGAAATAACAAGGAAGGAAATAACTCTGAATACAGAACATTTTATTACACAAATATAAAAAAATGAGAGCATATCTGTTAGCTCTTGCCAACTTTTGAAATATGGATTCTATTTGTCTTTATTACAGTGTATTCCCATAGTGACTTTTCCCTATTTATTAATTTTTGAATGTTACTATTAAACAGAGGTATGTGCCTACTGGAAATAGTCAAAGCTATTTCAAGAAACTTCACAAATGAGAAAAATATACCAATACATCTTTTAACCATTCTGTTGATAAATTCGGAGATGTGCAGTTATTTTATATCTCCTTATAGTCCTTTATGAAAAAAGTCATATATATTATCATGATAAAATGTCCTGTTAAATCTATAATAATTGTCATGACTCATAGATACGTGATTCTTCTTATTAAGAAAAAAAGGACAGGAAATCCAATATAAATGAGCTGTTTTCCTCAGTAGTGTAATAAAACTTGGATACTGGTGTATGAGTTTTTGATTATATCATCCGCTGATAATCTCTGGCTCATTTCCTCCCAGTCAAGAATCAGTCTCCTTCCTCCCTGCACCAGCCCCCCTTGGCCACTGACATTTTAGCAACCCTACTCCCTCAGCTGGGGAAGAGGCCTCCCAGTCGCAGCCACCAAGTAAAGTATATTTTAAGGGCTGTAAATTTTCACCGTCAGATTTGAGCCAAGGGTGTTAAGCTCCAGAAGATACACATCTGCTTCCTACTCAGATGGTCTTTGTTGTGCTTCTTGGTGGAGAGAGAGTTGTAATGCCACAAGAATAAATCCCAATTGGGGTGTGTGTGTGTAGGGGGGTGGTAAATTATGGTGTTTTCAAAAGAAATGCTCATGACTGCAAATATATCTAGCCTCAATTCTGCTCTTAAATTCTCTGTTTCTTTTCAGAGTTACATGATAATATTTTATTACTTTTTAATGAACAGAGTGAGTCACTATTAAATTTCCAAAAGTGAAAAATTATTTTGTAACCTGAGTCACAATGCCTGAATGTATCTAGTTCTAAGTTTGGATTTCCAAATGTCAGGTTTTTCTAAATAGGATCACAGGGCCAGAATATAAAAGAAATGTCTAAGCAATTACTTGGGAAGGGTGCCTATAGTCCATGCCAATATATCCAGCCCGTGAGTGTTTATTAAACATTCACAAGTTTGATCAAAGATTACTTAGTGTTAGATAGATGTATCTTTATGTTCTCTTTATTCTCAGACCTTATTAACCAAGAGGGAAAAGATGATAGACCAATTTCAAACCTAGCAGAAATATGAACAGATAAATATAGTAAATCTTCAATTTACAAATGAGTTTTGTTCAAAATTGTTTGTAACTCATTCATCTGGAGCTGTCATTGCATTTTCCCATAGAAACAAAATTATAAATGGTAGTTAGGTCTCCTAGTCAGCCCAGAGAATACACTTAACCCCTTATGCATCTGAAAGAAAACTAGTATGAGAGAACTTGATCACCAAGTTTCTATGGAAATACGCATTTATTTATTTACTTAAATATGTCTTGAGTGTTCACCTGATTGGAATACAGAGACACCCTAAGCCTCTGATGGTAGGGTATCATGGTTGAATCAGGCTATAATTGCCCATTCCTTCGTGTCTGAGTGGAAGATAGCACAGTGTGTTACTTGAATACATGGGACAGTAAGCTGGAGGTGAAGGGGGTGAGGCAGGACTCTCAGAGGATGTCTGAGCTGATTTTGTTTTGCTGGGAAAGAAGGATGGAGTCAAGAATGGGAGTTGCTTTGGGTATGGAAGGGGCAGGAGCATGAAGGCTTAAAAGATCTTAGCCCATTAAAGGTAAGTGGGGGAGGTTGACTATCAGATAGGTGAGGGCTGGACCAATATGGATTGTCAAATATGGGTTTGTATGTCTCATTTGAAGATGGGATTTCAAGTAGAGGACTGACACAATCATATTTCCCTTCAAAACTTCACTTGGTCTCTGTATTAATACTGGATGGAAGAAGACACTAGCGCTAGATAGAAGAAAGCCTCAGAGCCTGCTTAAGCTATCTGAGAGAAAATTGATGAGGTAGTAGAACAGGGTAGATGGGGAAGGAGAAGAGGAGATAGTTTAAGGATAGTAAGGTGTTCAATTTGACAGCACCTGAAAACAGATTGGATTTTGGTAATGAAGAACACTGGATAAACAGAAAGAGATAGAAATACTGCACACATGCGCGCGACACACACACACACACACACACACACACACACACACAGGAAGTGATGGGAGACACAGATCTGGGAGGAGGAGGAGCTCAGTTACAATTGTGTACTTGGTTCATTGCTCTACTCAGAGGGTTGGGGATGAGAGCTGGCACTCAAGAGTGTGTAGAAAGGAGATCCAGCAGGTGAAAAGCAAGACCATAAGAGTGGATCAGAAGGATCTAAAGGGGCAGTTAGGGATGTTGGACCATAGCCAGAATACAGCAGTAGTACCCAGAAATCAAGATGGTAAGAAATTAGACAAGAGAGTGAGGGGTGCAGAGATCAAGACTGAAAAATTAACATTGGAGTTAGCAGTTGGAAAGACACTGCTGTCCCAGATTCCAGTTTGGTGGAGAGGTGTAGCCATGAGAGGAGGCGAGCTTGAAGAGGGTATATGGTGTGTGTGTGTGGTGGGGGGCATGCATGTGTGTGTGTGGGGGGGGGGGGGGCATGCATGTGTGTGTGTGGTGGGGGGGCATGCATGTGTGTGTGTGTGTGGGTGTGCGTGTATGTGAGAGCACTATTCCAGTGGAGGAGAGACCCAGTGGAAGTGTCCTCGTGATTATCTGTGGAAGATGGGCAGGGCTGCAGACACAGGTTTTCAATAAGCTGATAAGCAACTTATCAGTCACGGTGTTACTATTACCAAAAGGACCACATTTTAACAAAATGTGAGGATAACATCCTCAGCAGAGCATGCAAATTGGATCTCCCTAGCCTCATCTCTTATCACCTTCCCACCATGTCTCTCTATATTAGAATGCTGTCTCCACCCTTCCAAAGACCCTCAACCCTGTGCTCTTTCACTCCTCCATGCCCTGCACACATGGTTTCATCTGTCATGACTGTCCTATGCCTCTATGCCCAGCTGTCTTTCTAAACCACCCAGCCTAAATGCCTCCTCGGGAAAGCCTCTGGTAATGGCCCTGACAAAGTAGTTTCTCCTGTCTCTGCTCCCTCAGTGCTTTGCTCATACTGTTGGTAAATAATAGAATGCAGCTTAAAATTGCATTGCTCTCCCTTCCTACATGGTGAATTTCAAAAACATGTTGATTCAGCTGTTCTGTGTGCCTAGTCCAGTGCTCAGCCCATGATGAAAGCTCAGGGCTTGTTTAGTAACAAGCCTTTGCCAAACCCAAAAGTTAGTTGTAAAAACTATTGGTCAGGAATGATGGACCCAAGCCTAACTGACCCGAAGCTATTGTGAGAATGGCAAAAACCAAAACCTCAGCTGCTTTGGGCAGGTATATTAAGGGAGGGTGCCAAAATGTTGTCAAAGCTTTTATGTTAAAAAGTTGCACAGATTCCTAGAGTTGTGTCTTCAGTGACATTGGGCAGCCGGAATGACTCATGACCCTTGATTTAAGCATCTGGAAGAGTCAGTTTTATTTTGGGAGAAACTCTGTGTCACCTTTAGTAAAAAAGAAATGTACATGAGGCCTTGGCAAGAAGATCTATTTCATAAATCTGTGAAATAAATGAAGCTCTTTGGGGACGTTAACTCTTCTATAACCTCTCTCAATGAGATTGGAAAGTATTTATTAAGAGAGGAGCCAATTCCAAAGGGAAGCTCAGAGAATTTTCTTTCCTGAGCTCCTCCTGGAACAGTTATGTTTAGTGATGCTAATCTATGATGATGACTCAGTGGCAGGAAGTGGCATTGGTCATGCCTTGGCCCCAAACAGTACTTAAGGGGGTGGAGGAGGCCATAGGACCGAAATCCTGTGTGGTTTTCTCAGTATCTTTACCTAGACGATTGTCATCCTTCCTTCTGAGTCTAGTCCAGAAACTGTCAGTGAAATAAAAAATCTGTGTTAAATATCATTTGGGTTTTTGGCACCAGGGATGTTTGCTTCATTTTGGGTTATATTAAATACAATTAAAATGTACTAATAGCATTATAAAAGATTTGATTTTAAACAGTGAACTAGGAAATCATGGCAAAAAGAGTATTATGCATGACAGTAGAAGATGAGGTTCCACTTTTGGATTTTTGACTTTCAGTAAGTGCATTTAACTTCTTCGAGTCTCAGGACCTTACTAATGAAATAGGTAATAATACCACATCTCAGCAGCATTCATGGAGAGCTTACTATGTGTTTGGCACTGCTTTACATGGGTTAGTTTTCCTCAATCCCTTTGATGCAGGTGTGATTGTTATCCATTGTACAGATGAGGAAATTTAAGTTTGCAGAAAACATATACCACACTGGGATTCAAATCCAAGACTTTCTGATTCTATTACTAAGTTCCTAATTGCTCTTTTATCTTTAAAAAACTTTAAGTTTAGGGGTACATGTGCAGTTTTATTATATAAGTAAACTCATGTCATGGGGGTGTGATATACAGATTATTTCATCACCCAACTACTAAACCTAATATCCATTAGTTACTTTTTCTGCTCCTCTCCCCTCCTCCTGCCCTCCACCCTCTGATAGGCCCCAGTGTCTGTTGCTCCCCTCTTCGTGTCCATGTGTTCTCATCATTTAGCTCCCACTTATAAGTGAGACTATGTAGTATTTGATTTTCTGTTCTTGCAGTAGTTTGCTAAAGATAATGGTCTCTAGCTCTATCTATGTTCCTCAAAGGACATGATAGGCTCCTTTTTATAGCTGCATAGTATTCCATGGTATATATGTACCACATTTTTTATCCAGTCTTTCAGTGATGGGGATTTAGGTTGATTCAACGAAGATACACACACATGTGTTTTTATGATAGACTAATTTATATTCCTTTGGGTAAATACCCAGTAATGGGATATTGAGATCAAATGATATTTCTGTTGTTAGGTCTTTGAGGAGTCACCACACTGTCTTCAACAGTGGTTGAACTAATTTAGACTCCTGCCAACAGCATATAAGCATTTCATTTTCTCTACAACATCGTCAGCCTCTGTTATTTTTTGACTTCTTAATAATAACAATTCTGACCGATGTGAGGTAGTATCTTACTGTGGTTTTGATTTGCATTTTTCTAATGATCAGTAATGTTGAGCTTTTATTCATGTGTTTGTGGGCTGCATGTATGTCTTCTTTTGAGAAGTATCTGTTCATGTCCTTTGCCCAGTTTTTAATGTTTTTTTTTTTTTTCTTGTCAATTTGGTTAAGTGGCTTATAGATGCTGGATATTAGACCTTTGTCAGATGCAGGGTTTGCAAAATTTTTCTCCCACTCTGTCAGTTATCTGTTTGCTCTGTTAATGGTTTCTTTTGCTGTGCAGAAGCTCTTCAGTTTAATTAGATTCCATTTTCCGGTTTTTGTTTTTGTTGCAATTGCTTTTGTTGTCTTTGTCATGAAATCTTTGCCCTTTCCTATGCCCAGAATGGTATTGCATAGGTTGTCTTCCAGAGCTTTTATGGTTTTGGGTTTTACAGGTCTTTAATCCATTTTGAGTTGATTTTTGTATATGGTGTAAGAAAAAGGTCCAGTTTCAATCTTCTGTATACGGCTAGCCAGTTATCCCAGCACCATTTATTGAATGACTCTTTTCCTTATTGCTTGCTTTTATCAGCTTTTTTGAGGATCAGATGGTTGCAGGTCTATTTCTGAGTTCTCCATTTTATTCTATTGCTCTCTGTGTTTGTTTTTGTACCAGTACCATGCTGTTTCAGCTACTATAGTCCTGTAGTATAGTTTGAAGTCAGGTAGCATGATGCTTCCTGCTTTGTTCTTTTTGCTTAGGATTGTCTAGGCTATTTGGGGTCTTTTTTGGTTCCACATGAGTTTTAAAATATAATAGTTTTTTTTCTAGTTCTGTGAAAAATGTCATTGGCAGTTTGATAGGAATAGCACTGAATCTATAAATTGCTTTAGGCAGTATGGCCATTTTATTGATACTGATTCTTCCTATCCATATGTATGGAATGGTTTTTCATTTGTTTGTGTCGTCTCTGATTTTGTTGAACATGTTTTGTAGTTCTTACTGTAGAGATCTTTCACCTTCCTTGTTAGCTGTAGTCCTAGATGTTTTCTTCTTTTCATGGCAATTGTTTATGGGATTGTGTTCCTGATTTGGCTCTTGGCTTGGCTGTTATTGGTGTATAAAAATACTAGTAAGTTTTGTACATTGATTTTGTATCCTGAAACTTTGCTGAAGTTTATTAGTTTGAGGAGCTTTTGGGCTGATACTATTGGATTTTCTAGATATAGAATCATGTTGGCTGCAGATAGGGATAGTCTGATTTCCTCTCTTACTATTTGGATGCTCTTTCTTTCTCTTGCTTGATTGCCTTTGCCAGGACTTCCAGTACTGTATTGAATAGGAGTGGTGAAAGAGGGCATCCTTGTCTGGTGCCAATTTTCAAGGGGAATGCTCCCTACTTTTGCCCATTCAGTATGATGTTGGCTGTGGGTCTGTCATAAGATGTCTCTTTTTATTTTGAGGTATGCTCCATCAATACCTAGTTTCTAACTACTGTTTTTAATGTTGCACATAATAAATGAAAAATCTTGATGTAAACATAAGGTATTATCAAGTACTATGTTGTTTGTGATTGAAAGTCATTCCTGAATGTCATTTATCTCAGCCTCCTTCCTTCTTCCACTAAGTCTGGGAAATCTCTCCCTCTCAAATGGGGTAGAAATTGCATGGGCTGCTGCTTCCCCCTCTGCTTTTCCAAGTATCAGAGGGTTGCTGAGACTGACCAGTATATGAAACATGACATCCCCAGGTGGACCTAGAGGAAGGAGATGCAAAGACAGCATCTCCTTTATATAATATATATATATATATAACATCAACTTAGAATGGAAAATTTAGAAAATGGAACAAGCAAAAAATCAAAATTATTTGTATTACCACAACTTAAAATAACCCCAGCTAACATTTTGCTAAATATCATTATTTCTTAAAATTGAATCACGAATATAGTTTGGTTGACATATTATTCACATTTGGGGCAGGCATGGCATGTCATGGGAGAACAGAGGAGGGGAAGGGACAACACAATGGACATGATTAAACACATTTTGTTTTCTACTAAATTTCAACTTTTTCATTTTTTTCTTCTCTACATATAATCTTTCCCACTTATCCATTTTTCTCCTTCCATTGATCCATGATTTTATTAATATTCTTTTTAAAATAAAAGGAACATAGTTTATTAATAGACAACAACAAAACAACAGATCCATAGACAGAAGAAAGTAGACATTAGCTCATTAGTCAATTCATGTACAAAAATTACTAGCATTTTTATACACCAACAAGAGCCAAGCCAAGAGCCAAATCAGGAACACAATCCCATAAACAACTGCCATGAAAAGAAGAAAATATCTAGGAATACAGCTAACAAGGAAGGTGAAAGGTCTCTACAGTGAGAACTACAAAACATGTTCAAAGAAATCAGAGATGACACAAACATTTCATGTGGGCTAAGTGGCAGCCAGTTAACTCCAATTGTTAAATTTCAGAAGCAGACCTTTCGCATGAGTATTTGTAACATTTACACAAAGACAATTGTTTTAGATCCAGCTTGCAGTTCCACAGTTGTGTGTCATTGGCCACAGGGAGACCCAGCAAGAGAGTGGGGATGATTCATTGTAATGCACCAGCACTCTCTGCAGATTCTCTCCAAAATGAGCTCGGAGAATGATCATACCATGAGTGATCATAAAGCACATTTCAGCTGGATTCTGGCCAGTGCAAGTCTTACACATATCTTTGATAACTGAATGATCTAAATAAACTCTTTATAGACATTAAATAAACCCAAGAATTGCCAATTACTTCTTCCTAGCAGTGTTCCATAGAACTAGAGTTTTAGTTTTTAATACAATATCATATCTAAATAAATGCTTGCCAATGTTTTGATAAGAAATGGCATATAAATTAGCTGGCTTTCTTGTCATCCTGTAATATAAGCAAGGCAAACTTCCTGTACCCCTGATGGAACATTGCTCAGGATGGAAACTTTTATCATTGTCAGATGCAGTGTCAGTAGCAATTGGTGAATTTAGACTGCATTTCCTATCGTTATCTCAGTGAAATAAGACATGTTTCTGAGAGATAAGGAAGAATGGAGCTGTTGCTAATGCTTGACTGGATCTAAGACATTTGTGAATAAATAATTTTAATATAGAGAATAAAGGTATCCTGAGAATAGGAAAAAGAGGGTAATCAGTTCCCTTCTGGAATGAATTGCCAAATTTAGCAAATAAAAATATAGAACTCATGCAATATTTAAGACATACTAAAATGATCACTTACCATTTATCTGAAATATAAATTTAACTGGGTGTCCTATGTTGTAGCTGATAACTTTACTTCTAGGAGATGAATTGGATCAGCACCCTAGTAGGAACATGAAGTAATTTGCAATTCTCTGGGGTTTTCAAGTTCAAGTAAGCAAAACTCTTCCCCAGCTTCCTCAGCTGTTCTTTATAAATCAGCATATTTTTTCCTCAAGTGTGTACTTCATCTTTCTTTCTGGATTTTTCTGACTTCATGGCAGAAGGGATGCTGGGGAGCTACATGCTGGAGAAAGTTTTTTCGGAGGAGAAAATGAAATCACCACCTAAATCTCCTGAGTGGAGTGATTCTGGAAAGAGGGAGTAAAGGGAACGAGGTGGAGATTGAGACAGTTCAGGGATGGCCAGAGGCAGTTTTGGATTGGGATTCTGGCTCAACTCACATTTTCTGGACTTAAAAGGTCATATCTGGAAGTCATACTGTTCCTAGGTTTTCAGCAATATTGGAGTTTACTGGAGACTACACATACAATCTGAGCCAAGAAACAAAGGTTACCCCAGAATGCCAGTGGTGATGTTTCCTTCACACTCTTGTCTAGGTGTGGACCTTGCTCAAATTCCAGGGGAGTGTTGGGTGAATGTGATGATCAGGATGTGGCCTCTCATGCTGTGACAGCCAGAATACTGTACCTCCTGTTCCTCAGGGTGAATGAGACAGGCTAAATCTTGGCCGATGGGAATTTTTCTTCCTAACAAGCAAACAGGTCTGTAATAGGGCTGACTTATCCCAGCAGAAGGAAACTACAGCATGGAACTAGGTTTAAAAATTTTGCAGTGAATGAGGAAACCTATTTATTTTCTTTGCAATTAATTTCGCTATCTTTTCCTATATTGATTTTAAAAATTAATAAGTGATTTTTACTTATTTAATGGGTTAATGCAAAGAGGTAAAAAAGTTTTAATATTTTTCACTGCTATTTCCTACCTGTTTTTCTAAAGTCCTGATGTTATCAGCTTCTTAAACAGATGCTCTTTGACTTATAACAGTAGGGCTACAGCTTGATAAACTCACTGTAAACGGAAAATACCCAAGGTCAAAAATGCACTTAATACACCTGACCCGTCAAACATCATTGCTTAGCCTAGCCTACCTTAACTGTGCTCAGAACACCTGTACTAGCCTCTAGTTGGGCAAAATCATTTAGTACAAAGACTATAATAAAGCATGAAATAGCTCGTGTAATTTATCAAATACTGTATGGAAAGTGAGAAACAGAAAGGTTTTGTACCATCCTAAAGTAAAAAAATTATTGCTGAACCACTGTAAGTTTGAGACTATCTGTATATCCTTCTCCATTTTTCTCCACACTCATGCAAACATAAAAACAAGTATGCATGTTTGAACATGTAAATGTGTATGTTTCTATATGTGTGTACATATATTCATATATACATACATATACATATGTAAGGTTTTTCGAGAAAATAGTATACATTCTAAAGAAAGTGAAATTATTAATTACATACTACTCTGTAACTTTTTTCTCACATAATATCATAGATGGTCCTCTAGTCACTACAGATTCAACTTATTGTTTTTAATATCTTTAAAATATTTCATTATGTGGATATATATAATTTATTCAAATGACCCTCTATTAATAAAACTTTGGATTTTTCCCACTTCTGCTGTTAAAAGCTGGGTTGTATTAACATTTTAAAAATTCTATGTCTATGTTCTTTTTAATTCTATAGGAAGGAGTTCAAACAATAAAATTGCTGGGTCAAAGGACATGTGCATTTTAATATTTTTTTAAATGTAGAGACAGGAGTCTCACCATTTGGCCCAGGCTGGTCTTAAACTCCTGACCTCAAGTGATCCTCTTACCTTGGCCTTCCAAAGGTAAAAGGCATGAGCCACCATGCCCAGCCTTAAATTTTCATAGAAATCATACAATTGCTCTTCACAAAGTTTGTAACAATTCACACTCCTCTTCTCCATCCCCTCCCTTAGTAATACACAAGTGAGTCGTTTCCTTGCCTCCTTATCAGTATTGTTTATTTTTACCTTTGTCAATCTGATGGACAGAAAAATGGTTCTATCTTAATCTGCATTTTTGAATCATCCTTGAAATCAATATGTTTTTGCTGATTTATTGGCCTTAAAATTTATTTTTCTGAATTGCCTGTTCATATTATTTACCTATTTTTCTGTTGACTCATCTTTTTCTCAATCAATTTTTAGGTGCCCCTTGTGTATTAGGAATTATATTATTTTGTTGCCGTGTTGAAATTATTCTTTCTTCTAATCTATTGTCTTTTGACTTTATTATATCTTTTGCCATGTGAAATTTTAAATTTTTACATAGTCAAACATTTAACCTTATTTCTATTTTTAATGTCTTTATTATAAAATAAATACATCTCCATGATAAAACATCAAATGATTCACAAAGATATGGAATTAAAAATAAAAGCTCTCCTTCCAATTTTTGGACTTCTTAGGTCAATACCCCAGAAGTAAGCATTGGTGATAGTTTCTTGATACCAGTTTAGAATTTTCTGTGTGTATGTAAACATTCTCCACTCCCCCCTCTCCACAATTTGCTAATATTTACTGAGCATCTACTATATGCTAAGAACTGTTTTGGGGCCTAGATAGTCGTGAACTCAATGAAGTTTCTACTTTTGAAGCTCATACTTCAATAGTGAAAAAAAGTAATAAATTAGCCAATGGACAAATAAAATAATTTTGATAATGTTAAGTTCTGTTAAGAAAATAAAGTAGTTTTATAGTACAGAAAGTAATAGGGAGGGGGGATATTATTTTAGGTAGAGTGGTTTGGGAAGGCTTCTCTAAGGAGATAGAATTTATTGGGTTTGGGCCATAATCTCAAAAGACACAATTCTGAAGGCCATAATCTCAAATGTTCAAGCCCTGGACATCAAAATCCTGAAAATGTAATTCTGAACAAAATTTAAAAATTATTTCAAAGACATTTATTTACATTTTAGAAGAAGATTTATTTGGGGGAACATGACAGAACACTATAGGCCACTTTACACAATAAAATAGATATATAAATAATAGCATACGTATTTTTGCAAGCATCAGACACTCAGGTATACTAGTTGACAGTTGCACAGGTATAACATTTATAAGCAGATAAACTGTATTCATAAAAATTAGTTTATATAACTGTGGTCATCTGAAATGCTGTGATAGACAATTAGATCTTTTGACAAGAGCAACCAAAAAATGCAATGGTTCACCTCCTCATATACAGTTGCCCAAAGGACAAAAATCTTGAGAAATTTTATCTTTCACAAATGCAGATGTACAAAAAGGATGTCTTTTCATTTATTGAGGAAGTTTCAACATCTTTACATACACTCACAATGCTTATACACAAAGTCAATGTGCTGATAGTGCACTTCCATGGAGTCAAATTTGCAAGAAATGTGTAAAATGAATTAGAACTCTGTGAAGGTCTTTACACAATTTATCCCTTCAGTATTGGAAAGGATGTGAAGATGAAATGCATAGCATAGTGAATTTTAAAAAATAACCCTGACAACTTAAAATAGTGGGAGAAATCTATACAAAACAAAAAATCCCATACTCATTTCATCCACCCCCCCAAAAAAAATCCTAAAAAGAAAATCTGATATATGAAAAAGTGTATTACAGGAATAGAGTATGGACAATTGGATGGAGGTAGTCCATAACAGCTGGCCGACTTTCATGATCATTAACTGTATTTTGAAGTCTTGCATCTTGATGGCTAGCTGCTCTATCTCTGTTTCTTTTAGGGCATGATTCTCTTCAAGAATACATTCACATCTATTTTCTATGTGGCACTGCTCTTTTTGAAATTCTTCCATGATTCTACAGAAGCCAACATGAGCATTCCCTATTAAATGTTTCCATCTTCTGTGTCAGGTTTCTTTATTGTTTTGGATAAAAAATGGTACATTTTGCATGCACTAATTTCCAAACCACATATTTAGTGGAAACGATACTGGTGATTGTCTTCTTATCCTACTGTGTGTATAATTATTTTCAAACCAGTCAGTAACTTTGCTGGCTTCTTGAGGCAAGTGATGCTTTAATTTATGAAAAGCTCCTGGAATCAATTCATCAGCTACAAGGAATGCCAATGCAGACAAATAACATATTTTTGAACTAAAGCTGTTGTCATCAACATATTGCATGGTCAATTCACTCATCTGAATTTTCCAACAAATGCATTGGGCTGAGTAGAAAAAACAAACTTTATTGGTAACACCTTGAAATTTACTTTTAGAAGCCTTGACTGCATCTAATTTCAAAGCTGTTGTTATGGTTTGGGTATTCAGTTAAACAAGAATTTTATACTTTAGAAATTTAAACTTTAGGAATTTTGATCTTTCAGAATTTCAACATTCAGGTATGGCTTTCAGGATTGTGTCTTTCAGGATTATGATCAAGGCCACAATTAATGAGATATCTGATATATGTGAATACTGCACAATGCTTTTTGAAAAATTTCCATTTATCATTTTCACTTAACAATTAAATAGAACATATTTACTTGTCAGTGCATATACATTTATGTGCATGAAAAACTTTTGTTTTGCTAAAATGATTAACCTCAATTTCATGTAGACAGACAATGTGAGTGCATGTCTATCTTCCTGTCTCTTGAAATCACAATACATAGAAAATCCATTCACTTGATCAATCGGAGGGGGTTAATACACATTATTGATTGTCTTCATTGACCAAACAGGAAGTGGTGAGGTTGTCTGGATAAGGGGCCTCACCAAAGAAGGGCAGAACTGGATTTCCTGTAAGTCACGTTAGTCATGGGGGCACATGTTAATGATACTCACTAATGTGTGGTTGGGGCTGCTACAGTGCTTCTTCCAGATTATTTCTAGCTCTTATAAACATGCATATCTAACAAGGTGATATAGTCAGGCTGAAAACAGGCAGTTTAAAATGTCCTTCTTCCCTCAGGTGTAGTATAGTTATTTTGAATATATCATTTTGAAAATACAGAAGCTCTTGTGGTGATAAAGGGGGTCAGTTTGCTAAAGGGGCATCTCTTTGTTGTGGCTTAAGAGATCTAATCCTATTTTCTGGGAAACTGGGCAATGTGGAAGTGAAAGAGATTCTGTGCCCAACATGCTTAGCCACCGCTGAGCTGTCAAACATAAACAAAGCACATTGCCTACTTAAAAGAGAAAGGAGAAGTCTGAGACAGAAGTCAGTTGGGCAGTTATCTGTGGATTCCTGTTGTTGCTTCTCTTCTTATCCGCTCTTCAGTGGGTTGTTGAGAGCTAGTTTACTGGCATAAACAAACAAACAAATGATTTATGGAAGCTACTGAGTCATGCCTTGTCCCATAGATGCCTTTCCCCTGCTCTGGGAAGGCTCATCTACACAGCAAATTCCTCCAGGAAGAAGTAGCCATGCTGTGGAAATGTGTTATTACAGGAAGATTTTTTGGCTGCTCTGGTAAACCCAGATGAACCCAGGGATGCCTGAGTAGTCAAGGTTCTCATGTACTTTCTTACTGACTGTACTGAGGTGAGCAAAATGACAAACAATTTAGGACCCTTGGAGAAATGCTTTGCAAATCTATACAATGACTTTTTTTTTTTCTTTTTCTTTCTTTTTTTTTTTTTTAAGATGGAGTCTTGCTCTGTTGCCCAGGCTGGAGTACAGTGGTGTGGTCTCAGCTCACTGCAACCTCCATCTCCCGGGTTCTAGCAATTCTCCTGCCTCAACCTTCCAGGTAACTGGGATTACAAGTACACCACACCATGCTTGGCTTATTTTTGTATTTTTAGTAGAGACGGGGTTTCACCACATTGGCCAGGCTGGTCTCAAACTCCTGACCTCAGGTGATCCACCCACCTTGACCTCCCATGTTTAGACTGTAAGAAATCTTGGGGTGGATGGCAACATGCTCCAGTCTACAGCTCCCAGCAAGATTAACACAGAAGGCAGGTGATTTTTGCATTTCCAGCTGAGGTATCCAGCTCATCTCATTGATACTTGTTAGACAGTGGGTGCAGTCCACAGAGGGCCAACAGTAGCAGGTGGGGGTGTCGCCTCACCCAGGAAGCACAAGGGGTGGGGGAACTCCCTCCTCTAGCCAAGGGAAGCTGTAAGGGACTTGCCATGAGGAATGGTGCATTCCAGCCCAGATACTACACTTTTCCCATGATCTTTGTAACCCATAGACCAGGAGATTCCGTTGGGTGCCTACACCACCAGGGTCCTGAGTTTCAAGCACAAATACTGGGTGGTCAGTTGGGCAGACACTGAGCTAGCAGCTGGAGTTTTTTTTTTTTCCTCGTATCCCATTGGCGACTGGAATGCCAACAAAACAGAACTGTTCATTCCCCCTGGAAAGGAAGCTGAAGCCAGGGAGCCAAGTTGTCTTGTTCAGTGGCTCTCACCTCCATGGAGCCCAACAAGCTAAGATCCACTGGCTTCAAATTCTCACTGCCAGCACAGCAGTCTGAAGTCGACCTGAGACACGTGAGCTTGGTGGGGGAAGGGGTGTCCGCCATTACTGAGACTTGAGTAAATGGGTTTCCCCTTGCAGTGTAAACAAAGTTGCCAGGAAGTTTGAACTGGGCGGAGCCCACGTCAGCTCTGCAGAGCCACTGTAGTCAGACTGCCTTTCTAGATTCTTCTGCTCTGGGCAGGGCATCTCTGAAAGAGAGGCAGCAGCCCCAGTTAGGGGCTTGGGGATAAACTCCCATCTCCAGGGGACAGAACACGTCAGGGAAAAGGTGGCTGTGGGCACAGCTTCAGCAGACTTAAACACTCCTGCCTGCCAGCTCTGAAGAGAGCAGCGGATCTTCTAGCACAGCACTTGAGCGCTGCTAAGGGACAGACTGCCTCCTCAAGTGGGTCCCTGACCCCTGTGCTTCCTGCCTATGAGACACCTCCTAGCAGGGGTCAACAGACACCTCATACAGGAGAGCTCTGGCTGGCATCTGGTGGGTGCCTCTCTGGGACAAAGTTTCCCAAGGAAGAAACAGGTAGCAATTCTTGCTGTTCTGCAGCCTCCGCTGATGATACCTAGGCAAACAGGGTCTGGAGTGGATCCCCGGCAAACTCCAGCACATTTGCAGCAGAGGAACCTGACTGTTAGAAAGAAAACTAACAAAGACAAAGGAATAGCATCAATATCAACAAAAAAAGAGGTTCACTCAAAAACCCATCCAAACATCACCAATATCAAAGACCAAAGGTAGATAAACCCATGAACATGAGGAAAAACCAGTGCAAAAGGCTGAAATTCCAAAAATCACAGTGCCTCTTCTTCTCCAAAGGATCACAACTCTTCGCCAGTAAGGGAACAAAACTGGACAATGAGTTTGACGAATTGACAGCAGCAGGCTTCAGAAGGTAGGTAACAACAAAGTCCTCTGAGTTCAAGGAGCATGTTCTAACCTAATGCAAGGAAGTTAAGAACCTCAAGATAAGGTTAGAGGAACTGCTAACTAGAATAACCAGTTTAGAAAAGAACATAAATGACTGGATGGAGCTGAAAAACAGCATGAGAACTTTGTGAAGTATACACAAGTATCAATAGCCAAATCAATCAAGCAGAAGAAAGGATATCAGAGATTGAAGATCAACTTAATAAAATAAAGTGTGAAGACAAAATTAGAGGAAAAAAATGAAAAGGAATGAACAAAGTCTTCAAGAAATATGGGACTGTGTGAAAAGACCAAACCTACGTTAGACTGATATACCTGAAGGTGATGGGAAGAATGGAACCAAGTTGATAAACACTCTTCAGGATATTATCCAGGAGAACTTCCCCAACCTAGCAAGGAAGGCCAACATTCAAATTCAGGAAATACAGAGAATACCACAAAGATACTCCTTGAGAATAGCAATCCCAAGACACATAATTGTCAGATTCACCAAGTTTGAAATGAAGGGAAAAAAATGTTAAGGGCAGCCAGAGAGAAAGGTTGGATCACCCACAAAGGGAAGCCTATTAGACTAACAGTGGATCTCTTTGCAGAAATCCTACAAGCTGGAAGAGAGTGAGAGTCAATATTCAACATTCTTAAAGAAAAGAATTTTCAAGCCAGAATTTTATATTCAGCCAAACTAAGCTTTATAAATGAAGGAGAAATAAAATCATTTACAGACAAGCAAATGCTGAGAGATTTGGTCACCACCAGGCCTGCCTTACAAGAGCTCCTAAAGGAAGCACTAAACATGGAAAGGAACAACTGGTACCAGCCACTGCAAAAACATACCAAATTGTAAAGACCATCGACTCTATGAAGCAACTGCATCAACACATGGGCAAAGTAACTAGGTAGCATCATAATGACAGGATCAAATTCACACATAACAATATTAACCTTAAATGTAAATGGACTAAATCCCAGTTAAAAGCCACAGACTGGCAAATTGGATAAAAAGTCAAGACCCATTGATGTGCTCTATTCAGGAGACCCATCTCATGTGCAAAAACACACATAGGCTCAAAATAAAGGGATAGAGGAAGATTTACCAAGCAAATGGAAAGAAAAAAAAAAAGCAGAGGTTGCAATCCTAGTCTCTGATAAAACAGACTTTAAACCAACAAAGATCAAAAAAGACAAAAAGGGCATTACATAATGGTAAAGGGGTTAACACAACAAGAAGAGCTAACTATCCTAAATATATATGCACCCAATATGGGACCACCCAGATTCATAAAGCAAGTTCTTAGAGACCTACTAAGAGACTTAGACTCCCACCCAATAATAGTGGGAGATTTTAACACCCCACTGTCAACATTAGAGCAATGAGGCAGAAAATGAATAAGGATATTCAGGACTTGAACTCAGCTCTGGACCAAGTGGACCTAATAAACATCTACAGAACTCTCCACCCCAAATAAACAGAATACACATTCTTCTCAGCACCACATAGCACTTATTATAAAATTGATTATATAATTGGAAGTAAAACACTCCTCGGCAAATGCAAAAGAATGGAAATCATAACAAACAGTCTCTCACACTACAGTACAATCAAATTAGAACTTAGGATTAAGAAACTCACTAAAAACCACACAACTACATGGAAACTGAACAACCTACTCATGAATGACTCCTGGGTAAATAACAAAATTATGACAGAAATAAATAAGTTCTTTGAAACCAGTGAGAACAATGACACAATGTACCAGAATCTCTGGGACACAGCTGAAGCAGCATTTAGAGGGAAAATTTATAGCACTAAATGCCGACAAGAGAAAGCAGGAAAGATCTAAAAGTATAGCATGTCACTGGGAGGGACGAAGAGGACTATTTATGAATGGCTTTAATAACTAACTACAAGGAACTTAGGCTCAAAGAAGGGAGGTGACTTGACTAAGATTTCACAGCTAATGTGGTTCTATGGCCCTTTTCTCTACCAAACCTACATTTTGATTTATATACAAATGATTTGGTGAGGAGTCAGAGGGCATGACTGGGGGAAAGACTGTAATTGGGGATGAGAGTCACCTTTAACTTCTTGCTCTCTGTCTAGATTGCAGTGACTGGAATAGAATCTTTGAGAAAATCATTTCGTAGTATCTCTTTGGCCACATGGGTAAGGAGAGGAGAAAGAAATGAAAAGTGTAGAATAATGTTGAAACTGTATCCCAACTGACTCAACATAGTTGTCAGAAATGGTGAGGATTTGTTGTCCTTTTAGGGGGAGAGTTACAAGTGTTGGAAAACAGTCATTTAAAAATAACAGTGGGTTTAGACACAGTTGGCCTCTCTCGATCCCTTAAGATGTTGGAAGTATTGGGAAGACTATTCTGCTTGTTTACTGTTGTAATTTTGATGCCATAAAGTGATTTGGGCCATTTCTGGGTGTAAGATGGACAAAACCATTTATGGGACTGAAGAGAGTCAGCAAGGAAGGCTCTGTGGGCAGCGGAGGGAGAGTAGGACTCCCGAGAGAGAAGCAAAAGCTTGGAGAAAAAGACTTGAGCCTATGAAACAAGAATGTATGTGTGTGTGTGCGGTGGGGGGATATGAAATAAGTAGATTCACCCACATTCAAATTTCCTCTTCCAAGAAAATCAAATTTCTGGGTTATAGGATAAAAAATAAAAACATCCTCTATAAAGAATTTTAATGGAAGAGGAATTCCAAGAATGTCATAAATGGATGTTTTTCTATGGATGAAGGAACTATTTTATTCACTGGCTAATAATTCAACCTAAGCCAGTTTGGCATTATATAGATAAATAGCTGAATTATGGATTTAAAATACATGCTATTTTCTAACTACAAAGGTAATACTTATTAATTTAGATTGTTTTGCAAATATAGAAAGGCACACATTTATTAAAAATCTGTTATTCTCTACCACCACTCAATCTATCATCTATCTCTCCATTCATTTATCTATTTGTTTATACATGTTAATCTTTGTGTATGTTCATGTATAGCTCTTACATGATTGGAATGATAATGCATATTCCATTTTGAAGTTATTCCATTTGGAAGTCTGCTTATTTTTTACACAAAAACATGTTGTGAATATGTTTCTATATTATTAAGTATAATTAGCTGAACTTTTAGAATTGACTGCATGTTTTGGTACCATTTAGACATAGTTTAAGATATTCAGGAGTTATCTGGCTTTGCCACTATGGATGAATCTCTTCTTTTTGTTTTTTTTTTGACTCTACTTGTGCAGAAGGATGAATCTTCTTTACTCAATATTAATTAATTAAAAATAACCTCTCCTAAATACTACTCATCCATAAAAAAGAATGCATTACTGACATTCACAGCAACCTGGAGATTATTATTTGAAGTGAAGTAACTCAGAAATGGAAAACCAAACATTGTATGTTCTCACTCATAAGTGGGAGATATGCTATGAAGATGTAAAGGCATAAGAAGGATACAATGGACTTTGAGGACTCAGGGGAAAGGGTGGGAAGGGGATGAGGGATAAAAGAATACAAATTGGGTTCAGTGTATACTGTTCAGGTGATGGGTGCACCAAAATCTCACAAATCACCACTGAAGTACTTACTCATGTAACCAAATACCACCCGTTCCCCAAAAATCTATGGAAATAAAAAATTTAAAAAAAATAACCTTACCTAATATGGACTTCTGTTTGGGGAAGATGAAATAGATATACTCTTCCCTATTCCTCCTATTAAGTGCAGTACTAGGGAACTTGGAACCCAAGAAATAACACTGTGGAAAGTTCCCTGGGTTTTCTTTGGCCTCACAGATCTGAGACTTGAAACTATCAAAGCCAGCAACCTGGAAATGCCAATAGAAACAGACAAAAATGCCCCCTCCAAAAGCTTACTTTCTCTAGCCAAAGGCCAGCTAACAAGCAGCCTTGCAAGACAGAAGACTTTGACAATAACTACTGTACTCCAGCTAATGCTACAGAAAAATACAGTGGCTCCAACCTTACCTCCACTAGCAAAGGCCAAGTGGAGAGCATAGACTTGCCCGCTTCAGAGGTGCAATGAAGTGTTGTATCCCATCTCTACTGGGTTGATGCCAGAGAAATCTGAGCAGAGAGCTGGGACTTTCATCCATACTGGGTGGTAATGAGTACTCCCTCTGCCTCTTTTTTCTTCTACTTTTGATGTTGGTGGAAACTACATGGGGATTCTAGACTTCCACCCACAGCCACTGGTGCAGTAGTGTTAGAAGAAGCTTAGTGGAGAGTCAGTACTTTTACTGCCACATGTGGCCACCCTGCTCCCTTGGAATTAGAGGAGATCAGGTGGAGAGAAGTAACTCCTAACTCTGTCCAGCAGTAACAAGTAACATCCCCCACCCCAGTGTGGCAATAGAAGCTAAGTGGGAACCTGGACTTTTACCTCTATTTGGTAGAAATGAGGTAGCACCCTACTTTTTTCCCTGCTAGGACTGTGTCAGAAGAAAGCAGCTGAAACAAAACTTTAAATAATATCTTGGGTCTTATAATACCCAAACTGTCCATGTTTCAATGAAAATAATTTCTTAAACCAAGAACCAGGAAGGTCTGAAACTGAATGAAGATAGACAATCAATAGCTCTCAACACTAAGCTGATGGAGTTATCAGAATGATCAAGAATTTTATAGCAGCTGCTCTAAAAATGTCTCAACAAGCAATTAAAAATGTTACAGAATATACTAAAATTACAAATTGAAAAAACAGAAAACTTTAATAAATAGTCTCAAGAAAGAGAAAATGTAAAGAATAATTCTATGAGAAATTTTGGAACTGAAAAATATAACAATATAAGAAACTCAATGGGCAGGCTAAAGAGCAGTATGGAGGGAACAGAGAAAAGAATCAGGTAGGAGGTATCCAAGATGGCCAAATAGGAATAGCTCTGGAGTGCAGTTCCCAGGGAGAACAATGCAGAGGGTGAGTGAATACCACATTTCCAGACGAATTATTACTGCCCATAGACCAGGAATTCCTTGGCTGAAAAGTGCCACGAGCTTCCAGCATGGCTGTTTCAGCCAGTGCAGCGGGTCTTTGCACAAAAACATAAATCTGGGTTGCCGTTTCAACTGGTACCTGGAACGCCTGAGAGACAGAGCCACCATTCAACTGAAAAATAAGGGGCTGAAACAGAGAGCCAGGTGATCTGGCTTGGCTCCCCACAAAGACCAGCAATCTGAAATGCTCTGGATTGAGAGTTTAGCAGCAAGCACAGTTGGACCTGGGATGGTCCAGCTCTGTTGCAGTAAGGGCGTCTGCCATTACCGAGGCAGTCTGCCACGGAGCATTACTGAGGCAATCTGCCATTACCGAGGCAGTTCGCCATTACTGAGGCAGTCCGCCATTACAGAGGCAGTCCGACATTACTGAGGCAGACTGCCATTACCTGAGGCAGTTCTAACTATACCTTTATAAACAAAACCACAAGGAAGTTCACATGGCAGTTGGGCAGAGCCCATGGCAGCTCAGCAACACCTCTGCTGGCAGGCTGTGACTAGGCTACCTTCTTGCTGGGCAGGGCATCTCTGAAAAAAGGCAGCAGCATGTCAGGAACTTATAAATAAAGTCCCACCTTCCCAGGACTGAGCACCTGGGCAAAAGGTGGTTATGAATTCTGCTGCAGCAGACTTAAACAGCTCAGCACTTGAGCTCCTATAAGGGACAGACTCTCTCCTCAAGCAGCTCCCTGACCCCCATATATCCAAAGAGTCACCTCATAAAGGAGAGCTCAGGCTGACATCTGGCAGGTATCCTTCTGGAACAAAGATAAGAAAGAAGAAACTGGCAGCAACTCTTACTGTTCTGCAGCCACTGCAGGTGATCCCCCAGGCAAGCAGGGTCTGGAGTGGACCTCCAGCAGTCCTAGAGCAGAGGGGCCTGACTGTTAGGAGGAAAACTAAAAAACAGAAAGAAATAACTTCATCATCAACAAAAAGGATGTCCGCTCAGAGACCCCATCCAAAAGTCACCAACTACAAAGACCACAGGTAGATAAATCCACAAAGATGGGAAGAAACCAGCACAAAAAGGATGAAAACACCCAAAACCAGAATGTGTCTCCTCCTCTAAGGGATCACAGCTCATCACCAGCAAAGGAACAAAGCTGGATGGAGAATAAGTCTGATGAATTGACAGAAGCAGGCTTCAGAAGGTGGGTAGTAACAAACTTCTCTGAACTAAAAGAACATGTTCAAACTCAATGTAAAGAAACTAAGAACCTTGAAAAAAGGTTTGACGAAATGCTAACAAGAATAAACAGCTCAGAGAAGAACACAAATGACTTAATGGAGCTGAAACACAACATGAGAAGTTTGCAAAGTATATACACAAGTTTCGATAGCTGAATCAATCAAGCAGAAGAAAGGATATCAGAGATTGAAGATCAACTCAATGAAATAAAATGAGAAGCAAGATTAGAGAAAAAAGAATGAAAAGAAATGAACAAAGCTTCCAAGAAATATGGGATTATGTGAGAAGACCCAATCTACGTTTGATAGGTGTACCTGAATGTGATGGAGAGAATGAATCCAAGCTGGAAAACACTCTTCGGGATATTATCCAGGAGAACTTCCCCAACATAGCAAGGCAGGCCAATATTCAAGTCCAGGAAATACAGAGAATACCACAGAGATATTCCTCAAGAAGAGCAACCCCAAGGCACATAATCGTCAGATTTACCAGGGTTTAAATAAAGGAAAAAATGCTAAGGGCAGCCAGAGAGAAAGGTCAGATTATCCACAAAGGGAAGCCCATCAGACTCACAGTGTATCTCTTGGCAGAAACCCTACAAAGCAGAAGAGAGTGGGGGCCAATATTCAATATCCTTAAAGAAAATAACTTTCAACCTAGAATTTCATATCCAGCCAAACTAAGCTTCATAAGTGAAGGAGAAATAAAATCCTTCATGAACAAGCAATTACTCAGAGATTTCATCACCACCAGGCCTGCCTTACAAGAGCTCCTGAAAGAAGCGCTAAACATAGAAAGGAACAACCAGTACCAGCCACTCCAAAAACATACCAAATGGTAAAAAGCATTGATACAATGAAGAAACTATGTCAACTAATGGGCAATACAACCAGTAGCATCAAAATGGCAGGATCAAATTCACACATAACAAAATTAACCTTAAATGTAAATGGGCTAAATGCCCCAATCAAAAGACACAGACTGGCAAATTGGATAAAAAGTCAAAAACAATTGGTGTGCTGTATCCAGGAAACCCATCTCACATGCAAGGACATACATAGGCTCAAAATAAAGGGATGGAGGAAGATTTACCAAGCAAATGGAGAGCAAAAAAAAAAAAAAAAAAAAAGCAGGAGTTGCAATCCTGGACTCTCATAAAATGGACTTTAAACCAACAATATCAAAAGAGACAAAGAAGGGCATTACATAATGGTAAAAGGATCAATGCAACAAGAAGAGCTAATGATCCTAAATATATACCCACCCAATACAGGAGCACCCAGATGCATAAAGCAAGTTCTTAATGACCTACAAAGAGACTTAGACACCCACACAATAATAGTGGGAGACTTTAACACTCCACTGTCAATATGAGACAGATCAATGAGACAGAAAATTAACAAGGATATCTAGGACTTGAACTCAGATCTGGACCATGTAAACCTAATAGATATCCACAGAACTCTCCACCCCAAATCCACAGAATATACATTCTTCTCAGCACCACATCACATCTACTCTAAAATTGACCACATAATTGGAAGTAAATCACTCCTCAGCAAATGTAAAAGAACAGCAAATCATAACAGTCTCTCAGACCACAGTGCAATCAAATTAGAACTTAGGATTAAGAAACTAACTCAGAACCACACAACTTCATGGAAACTGAACAACTGGCTCTTGAATGTTGACTGGATAAACAATGAAATGAAGGCAGACATAAAGATGTTCTTTGAAACCAATGAGAATGAAGACATTCGTACTAGAATCTCTGGGACATATTTAAAGCAGTGTCTAGAGGAAAATTTACGGCAATAAATGCCCACGTGAGAAGCAAGGAAAGATCTAAAATCGACACCCTATAGTCAAAATTGAAAGAGCTAGAGGAGCAAGATCAAAAAAACTCAAAAACTAGCAGAAGACAAGAAATAACTAAGATCAGAGCAGAACTGAAGGAGATAGAGACACAAAAATCCCTTCAAAAAATTAATAAATCGAGCTGGTTTTTTGAAAAGATCAACAAAATAGACAGCTAGCCAGATTAATAAAAAAGAAAAGAGAGACAAATCAAATAGATGCAATAAAAAAAGATAAATAGGATATCACCACCAATTCCACAGAAATACAAACTACCATCAGAGATTACTACAAACCACTCTGTGCATGCAAACCAGTAAAACCTGGAAGAAATGGATAAATTCCTGGACACTTGCACCCTCCCAAGCCTAAACCACGAAGAAGTCAAAACCCTGAATAGACCAATAACAAGGGCTGAAGTTGAGGCAGCAATTAATTGCCTACCAACCAAAAAAAGCTCAGGTCCAGATGGGTTCACAGCCGAATTCCACCTAACATACAAAAAGGAGCTAGTACCACTCCTTCTGAAACTATTCCAAACAATCCAAAAAGAGGGAATCCTTCACAAATCATTTTATGAGACCAACATCATCCTGATAACAAAATCTGGCGGAGACTCAACAAAAAAGAAAACTTCAGGCGAATATCCATGATGAAGATAGATGCAAAAATCTTCAATAAAATACTGGCAAACCGAATCCAACAGCACATCAAAAAGCTTATCCATCACTATCAAGTAGGCTTCATCCTGGGGTTGCAAGGCTGGTTCAACATATGCAAGTCTATAAACATAATCCACCACATAAACAGAACCAAAGACAAAAACCACATGATTATCTCAAATGCAGAGAAGACCTTCGACAAAACTCATCAGCCCTTTATGCTAAAAACCCTCAATAAACTAGGTATCGACAGAATGTATCTCAAAATAATAAAAGCTATTTATGACAAACCCACAGCCAATATCATACTGAATGGGCAAAAACTGGAAGCATTCCCTTTGAAATCTGGCACTAGACAAGGATGCCCCTCTCTCACCACTCCTATTCAATATAGTATTGGAAGTTCTAGCCAGAGCAATCAGGCAAGAAAAAGAAATAAAGGGTATTCAATTAAGAAAGAAGGAAGTCAAATTGTCTCTATTTGTAGATGACATGATTATTTATTTAGAAGACCCCATCATCTCAGCCCAAAATCTCCTGAAACTGATAAGCAACTTCAGCAAAGTCTCAGGATACAAAATCAATGTGCAGAAATCACAAGCATTCCTATATACCAGTAACAGACTAAAAGAGAGCCAAATCAAGAATGAACAGCCATTCACAATTGCTACAAAGAGAACAAAGAAATAAAGTTCCTAGGAATACACCTAACAAAGGATGTAAAGGACCTCTTCAAGGAGAACTACAAACTGCTGTTCAAGGAAATAAGAGATGACACAAACAGATGGAAAAACATTCCATGCTTATGGTTAGGAAGAATCAATAGTGTTAAAATGGCCATACTGCCCAAAGTAACTTAGAGATTCAACACTATCCCCCTCAAGCTACCTATGACCCTCTTCACAGAACTGGAAAAAACCACCTTAAACTTCATATGGAACCAAAAGAGAGCCCGTGTAGCCAAGACAATTCTAAGCAAAAAGAACAAAGCTGGAGGCATCATGCTACCTGATTTCAAACTACACTATAAGGCTACCATAATCAAAACAGCATGGTACTGGTACCAAAACAGAGATACAGACCAATGAAACAGAACAGAGTCCTCAGAGGCAACGTCACACATCTACAACCATCTGATCTTTGACAAACCTGATAAAAACAAGCAATGGGGGAAAGGATTCCCCGTTTAATCAATGGTGTTGGGAAAACTGGCTAGCCATGTGCAGAAAGCAGAAACTGGACCCCTTTCTGACACCTTACACTAAAATTAATTCCAGATGGATTAAAGACTTAAACATAAGGCCTAACACCATAAAAACCCTCAAAGAAAACCTAGGCAAAACTATTCAGGACGTAGGCATAGGCAAGGACTTCATGACTAAAACACCAAAAGCATTGGCAACAAAAGCCAAAATGGACAAGTGGGATCTAATTAAACTCCAGAGCTTCTGTATAGCCAAAGAAACAATCATTAGAGTGAACTGGCAACCAACAGAATGGGAAAAAAATTTTTGCAATCTACCCATCTGACAAAGGGCTAATAGCCAGAATCTATAAAGAACTAAAGCAGATTGACAAGAAAAAAAAACAAACAAACCCATTCAAAAGTGGCCAAAGGATATGAACAGACACTTTTCAAAAGAAGATTTCTGAGGCCAACAAACATATGAAAAAATGCTCATCATCACTGGTCATTAGAGAAATGCAAATCAAAACCACATTGAGATACCATCTCACTCCAGTTAGAATGGCAATCATTAAAAACTCTGGAGACAACAGATGCTGGAGACGACGTGGAGAAGTAGGAACCCTTTTACACTGTTGGTGGGAGTGTAAATTAGTTCAACCATTGTGGAAGACAGTGTGGTGATTCCTCAAGGACCGAGAAATAGAAATTCCATTTGACCTAGCAATCCCATTACTGGGTATATATCCAAAGGATTATAAATTATTGTATTATAACAACACATGCACACATATGTTCATTGTGGCACTGTTTACAATAGCAAAGACCTGGAACCAACCCAAATGCCCATCGATGATAGACTGGCCAAGGAAAATGTGGTGCATATACACCATGGAATACTATGCAGCCATAAAAAACAATGAGTACGTGTGTTTTGTAGAGACAGGGATGAATCTGGAGACCCTCATTCTCAGCCAACTGACACAAGAAGAGAAAAACAAACTGCATGTTCTCACTCATAGGCGGGTGTTGAACAATGAGAACACATGGACACAGGGACAAGCGCATCACATACTGGGGTCTGTTTGGGGGGGGGAATAGGGGATGGACAGTGGGGGATAGGGAGGTTGGGGAGGGATAACATGGGGAGAAATGCCAGATATAGGTGATGGGGGGATGGAGGTACAAACCATATTGCCATGTATGTACCTATGCAACAATCCAGCATGTTTTGCACGTGTACCCCAGAACCTAAAGTGCAATACAATTAAAAAAAAAATCGGGTAACTGGAAGACAGAACAATAGAGTACTCAATCAGAACAATGTAGAGAAAATAATAACTGAATAAAAAGAACAGAGGCTTAGGGATCTGGGAGAATATAATAGAAGATATATTGTATAATCGAAGACCTAGAAAGAGAGAAGAAAGAGATGATGCTGCAAAAGTACTTTAAGAAATAATAACTGCAAATGTTCCCAATTTGGCAAAAGATATAAACCCACAAATCTGAGAAGTTGAGTAAACCCCTAAGAAGATAAACCCAAAGACATTCATATCAAGACACAACAGAGTCAAACTTGAAATCTGAAGACAGTAAAAAAAAAAAAGCTTCACAGTGCTTAGTGATGGTGAAATAACACCTTACTTACAGGGCAAAAAATAATTTGAATAACAAGAAATTTCTCACCAGAAACTATAGATCCCAAAAGGAAGTGGTGCAACATTTTTCAAATGCCAAAAGAAAATAACTGTTAACCCAGAATCCCTATATTTAGTGAAAGTATCCTTCAGGAATCAATGGGAAATCAAAGCTTTCTCAGATGAAGAAATACTAAGAATTTGTCACCAGCAAATCTGCTTTAAAAGAGCAGCTAAAGGAAGCTCCTTACATGGAAAAGAAATGCCAAAAGAAGAAATCTTGGAACATCAGGAAGGAAGAACATGATCAGTAAAAATATGGATAAAATATAACCGACTTCCCTTCTCTTAAGTTTAATTAAAAAAAAAACCACATGAAAGAAACAAATGGCACTTAACATGGAACAATGTTTTGAAACAAGAATCATATATAGATAAATGTGGAGAGCTTTTTCTCCATTAAAAATACAAAGTACAATGTGTACTTACCATGTTACTGAAAATGGGAATTTGGCCTTCAAAATAACTATTAGATAGGAAATCAATCCTAAAAAGATATGGTTAGAAACCATATCTGAAATTTTGTCAAAAGTCTCTTCCTTTCTTGTCTGCTTACTTACATAATGTATGATGAAGGGATTGGATTTGATTGTCTCAAAGGTCTGTTCAGTTGAGCTCACGGTACTCTTGAATTTTGTTGGATAAATTTTTAAAAGATCCACAAAATTCCACAACCTTGAAAAATACTCTATTGTACATAAAATCACATATTTGATGAATGAGGTGGTTTACTTTATGAAAGAATTTTGAAGACTTTAAGAAATGATCTTTTCCTGTACTTTCTGTGCTGGCTTCTCTTCCTCCTTCCTCTTTAAGAGTGAGAATGAAGAAATTTAATTTAGATTAAACATCAAAGCAAATAAAAGGCATTGAAGCAAATAAGAAACTAGTCAATATTATAGAAACACTTATTATCTTTTTTTTTCCTGTTATTTTCTTTTACTCCTCCTTCCCCGCTTTATTCCCTTTCCTTTTGGAAGCATTTGATAATAAGTTGCCGTCACTATTACCCTTCTCCATATTACTTCATTACGCATATCCAAAGAACAAGGGTGGCCTCCTAAATAACCATAATATAGTGACCAGATTCAGGAAGGTTAACACTGATGTAATACTATCTAAGAAATCCAAATTCAAAGTTATTTTCTTTAAAAAAATTAAATGTCTATTTTAACAGAATAGGTTAAAAGGAAGGGAGGTCCCATGGCATTTTAATCACCCTTATTTCTTTGCCTCTTTCTTTTCGATATCCTTCTCAGGGACTGGCACCTGAATCATTTCCCACCCCCTGCTGGCCCATCCTCTTTCTTAGCAACACTCATGAGTCTTTCCCATGTTCCTCCAGGACTCGGCTAGGTACTGGCAGCCAATCTTCCTAGCCTGATGTCCATGGATGATGACGATGGCTTCCTATGATCTCACCTCCTCTGGGGCATCAGCAGTTTTTTCAACAACTTTCAGAAATGTGAGCAGTTTATAGAGAGCTTCAGAAGCCAGAAGAAATATTTTGAAGAAAGGGGACAATTGGTATCTCCTTACCTTATTATAGCAAATTTCTACCTATCCATAAGCAAATACTAACAATTTAAAGATCATGAGCAAATATAAACATTAAAGTTTAGGGGTGGGAAATGATTTAGTTTCTGAGAAGGATATCTAAAAGAAAGAGGTAAAGAAATGAGTGTTAAGCATTCTATGGGACCTCCCTTCCTTTAAATTTATTTGGTTAAAGTAGATATTTTATTTTTTTAAAGAAAGTAACTTTGAATCTGGGTATTTTAGATAGTATTACAATTGGTATTTTCTTATCTTAATTGTAGTAAGTTTCTACCTGTCCGTAAGCAAATATGAACAATTTAAAGTTTTCTGGAATTCAGTCCTTTTGCCATATCTGGGAAGCCAGTGTTTTCAAAGGGTCCATAATATTCTGCTATAGAAAAAAAGCAAAGAAAAACAAGATACAGAGTAATGTCTCTAGAATGAGCTCATTACCAAACATAAAGACAGTTTTTCTCTACATCAACATATGCTTGTATGAATACGACGGAAAGAGTAGAATACACTCCAAATTACCAACACAGGTTACCTTAGGAAGGTGGGCTTAGCTTTTCCTTCATGCATTGCTATGTTGTTTTACTTACACAAAACATGTATCCTTTTTGTAATTAAAACATAAAAATAATACAATTTTTGAGAAGCAAAATACTCAGAAAGCGTATAAAACTTCTGATTTAACACAAAACTCCCAACTACCAAGAAGAGAAAGAAGGCCATTGATGATATCATGGAACATGTATGGTACATAGGGATTAATTGCTCACTGATGAAATGAACGATACAGGATTATCCATGCTGAAATGCAAAGATTATCTTTTATATAAATCTGTTTCTCCTGGAAAATTTTCTTGATATTCTTCATACTAAGATAAGTTTTGCTGAGCTCAGGAGAGAAGCAAATTGGGGAAGGAAGTAAGATTTCATTTTGGAGAAATAAAACTTGAAAAGGTTATATTCTGAGAAGGGAAATGAGGCTTTCTAGTTGGATCCTAGGAAAGGCATCGTGCTTTCTGACTTTTAAAATTCCTTGCCTCAAGTGTCCTCTGGGTCTTATGATTTCTAGACTTGGTTCATTCACCTCCTAGGAGCATTCTTTTCTCGTAAGACACTCTGAATGCCAGACTGTTTCTAATGACATATCCTAAGTAGTTGAAAGACAAAATATTCAAATTGCTGTACGGTTTTTCTGCCCCTTCATAGAACTGATGCAAATCAGTTTCATATTTCCAGTGAATTGTCTCTCACAGTCTCACATAGGGCCTATGAAAGACACAGCTTTTCCCCAAAGAAGGCCTTCATCACTTGAATTTTATTAGCCTCCCCAAAGAGCTAGTATCTGTCTAGTGTCCAGTCTTGGAAGCATCTGCCTCAAATTTCCTTTAAACCACTGTTATATGGAAATGACTTCCTTTCTCCTCTCTGCATTCCTCATCCAAAAATGAGCTGCCCTTCTATTTCTCACTGTAACATTTATTTGAAGTCAGCTTATCTGTGGACCTCAAACACAGAAGTGGGACAGGTCACCAGCTCAGAAGTCTCAGGACCAGTGACATCAAGAGCAGGAAGTGGCCAGTGCCTCAATCCATTCCCCCTCTCCCTCCTGGAACAGGCCCTCCATCACCTTAGATAATTCATGTCACTGAAAGGAACATGTAAGCCATCCTACTTCTTTTTGTCTTCACAAATGCTTTAAACACAGGTTTGGAAAATCTGTGAGTTTCTCACACGTTCTCAGATATATTCCTTTGCACCTGACTGGGGTGAAATGATATGGTGCTCAGTGGAAGGAATTTGGTTGTGACAGCAGAGGGTTGGGGCTATGGAGGCATGTAACTGGAAGCGAGCAGTGAACTCCCATTCATCTTGGAAACTCCTACCACCCTGTGCCTCAGTGCTGCCAGGCTCAGCAGCATCAGCCTAACGTTCTGTGTGGGATTCTAACACATTTGTGGTTGGAGCCTGGTAATTAGATTGTGAGCAGGAGTCACAATCCCAGCAATCAGGTGGCATGGACAAGGCTTGGTGTCAGAAGGTATGGTGTGTTGAGGCTTAATAATTTGAGCTCTCTTTTTGTTTATCACCCCTTTGATACATGTTAAAAAAAAATACCACACACTAGTTCTCCTTCTCCTCTCCCCATCAAGGTCAAGCACCAAGGATGAATTAAATAATAATAATAATAGAACAGGAAAATAATATGCTGAAGATCAGATATCAAAATGAAATGCAGACCCTTAGAACAACTTTGCTTTGTGTACTTTTAATACATTTGATATACCACACAGCAATTTACTGGGAAGTGGATTTTTAACATACTACGTATGCTATTGGCAAGATAAGAATTACTGAGATGAATGTTCGTTCACTAAATATGCTGGAACCCTTTTATAGTGCAGACTCTGAGGAACAGAGCTAACACTCTCTTTATGGGCACATTGAAAGGAATTGTGCTTTACTGTCTGTCGTTGTTATGTTTCAGGGGACATGATTTCATCAGTAGCTTTGCCAAATTTTTGCAATAACAGGATTCTACTGTATTTCTATTTTAGTACCACGATCTCATGCCTTGAAGTTTATTTGAAAAAAGAAAACGACATAAAAAAAATAGTGAAGTTCAGCCAAATCCAGGTTATTCAGGATTAAATTTATAATCCAGCCTGAAGATTATCCTGAACGTTTGCTTCTCTTCCTCGTCGTTGGTGTTTTTCATCTTAGGTGGATGTTCCTGTTTAGTAGCACATTTCCCAGGAGGTGTCAATGAGATTTAATTAATTTCTTATATGAAAAGCTGCAGAGATACTTTGT
The DNA here is from genome assembly GCA_036589455.1 of Ateles fusciceps. Taxonomy (NCBI): domain Eukaryota; kingdom Metazoa; phylum Chordata; class Mammalia; order Primates; family Atelidae; genus Ateles; species Ateles fusciceps. Next base: position 10,592,735 of record JAZHEH010001979.1, read on the forward strand.
GTGTGTGTGTGTGTGTGTGTGTGTGTGTAGAGCAAGAGTAATGGTTGAAAGCTTTTGGCAATATTTTCTGATACGTATAAACTTAAATTACCTAGACTTCATGAGAACTTCTGCTTTTTATCCATGCAGAACAGATCATTAAGAGATTGTTTTGTTTTATCCATAATATACTTTTCTGACTAAACTATTAGGAACAGGAATACCCCATCTGCGTGCCATGAATAACACCATGTGTGGAGAACCTGCACAGATCCTGAGATAATTGTAGGGATGGAGCTCTACGGAGCAATCCGAGCCTTGGGAGGGTGTGAACTTTGTGGAAAGATTAACAAAAGGGGAAGAGTCCTATTCTGAATCAAGAAAATCTTAACTCATGAGAATAAAATTAGTGTTAGGAGCCAAATCCTGAACCATCTTTAGCTTCCTTATTTTCTCTTTGATGACACTGTAACTTTCTAACTACAAAGGAGAAAATCAAGTTAAAGAGCAAAGCATTTGATTAATCCTTTAAACTATTTGTCTACATTATTTTACACATCAGCATACTCGTTTGAATTTTCCATTTGTCTTTGGAACATCTACCTGGAGAGAAGTTGATATTTAACTAGAAGAGAAGGAAACCGCTGGGCTAATTCAAAAAATTGAAAAATTCAACCAATGAAACATTGGTCTTTATTTCATCAGCAATTTTGGTTTCCTTTTTTAAAACCAAATTAGACTAAAAGAATGAAATCAAAATTGCTGATGAAATGAAGCTATTTTGTACAAATATCACTGCATTCTCAAAAGAGAGATTCCACAGAATATTCTTGTACAAATACCATAGTTTGGGACCATGTAGAATCTCTTTTTGAGGACACAAAGTGGTATTTGTACAAGAATATTCTGAGTCTGGATTCACTGGCTGCAAAAAGACCTGATTGAGCCAGTGCCTCCCATTGTGGGTGAAAATCAGCCTGGCCTCTCATGGGGCACGGAGGAGACCAAACTGTCAGTCATTAGCATGATTTGTTCTCCCTCTCCAGCTGGCTGATTTGGTGCTGTTGTTGATGCTGCCATGGCCATTGCAGTGTAGGGTAGGTAACAGACTAGCCTTCCAAGAACCTGGCTTCCCCACCTCCTGGCTGAGACTTTGGCTTGTCCTCCTAGAAATGGCTCCTTTTAGCCCAATAAACAGGGAAGTGGATGAGGGGATAGCTGTTTAATAAAAGTACATTTAAATGGAAAAATGAGGTATTTTCCATTGCGGTAATGTGTCTTTTTTTGTTTCGAATCATAAAATTGCTCAAAAGAGGAAGCAAAAGAGGAACATGTATTCATTTGTTTTAACTCAAGTTTGTGAAATGAGTTCTTGAGAAAGCTAGCAGGCATCTATTTCGAAGAATTATGACTTCTTTTTGACATCTAAATATCGTATCATTTCCAGAGTATTAGTTATCTCTCTCATGATAATCTAAATTTATAAATATGACTGTAGATCCCAAACTTGCAGTAATTGTGGAGTTTCAACATGACCACATAGGAGAAAGAAAGAGAGAAAATATTTGCATGTGTCACTATTCAAATGACACCATCAGAGACTGTTGAGAGTAAGACAAGACCTCTCCTTTTGTGACCAGTTAACTAATACTAGACAAGTATTGTTCTAGCAGGTAAAATGACTCCAAGATATCTTTAAACACTACACTTTTTAGTAACCCCCGTAATACGGAATTGCCTATGGATGTACATGTTGGAGTACATTCACATAAAAGTATAAAAGCAGACATTATTCAGACCTTCCCTGTTCCAAATACTCCTTAATTGAGGAACTACCTGTACTACTAATTTTAAATCACAACTGTTCCATGTAGAAGGCAGAGCTGGCCGGGCGCGGTGGCTCACGCCTGTAATCCCAGCACTTTGGGAGGCCGAGGCGGGCGGATCACGAGGTCAAGAGATCGAGACCGTCCTGGTCAACATGGTGAAACCCCGTCTCTACTAAAAAATACAAAAAAATTAGCTGGGCGTGGTGGCGCGCGCCTGTAGTCCTAGCTACTCGGGAGGCTGAGGCAGGAGAATGCTTGAACCCGGGCAGCGGAGGTTGCAGTGAGCCAAGGTCGCGCCACTGCACTCCAGCCTGGCGCCTGGGTGACTGAGTGAGACTCTGTCTCAAAAAAATAAAAATAAAAATAAAAAAAAAAAAAAAAAAAAAAAAAAAGAAGGCAGAGCTAAGTTTTGGGTTACAAAATTTTAAAAACCACCATATAGAAGCCACCTACAACATCCAACCACCAACTTGCCACTTGGCTGAGAAAGCAGAAGGCAGGCAGACGTGGTGGCTGCCCAGCTGGAAATTATGGTACTAATAAGACTTTAAGTGAAGTAAACAGTAGGAGCTTGGGGCATTTGTTATGTTTTCCTTGAAGTTCTGTTCTGAGTCTTCCCAGACCTGGCTGGAGACTGATTTTCCTTTTGCGCTAGCTATCCTACATGACAATAACCATGGCAGTATTAATAACAGCACTGCAGCAGATATTTGAAAAGTGAGCACCTTCCATCCCTTAACTTTCTATTTTGCCTGGTAGGTTGCATTCTTTTCCTTTTCACTAGCAGATAGTTCTGTGAATATGAATCTAAAGAGGAGAGCCAAGGCTATCTATATTGCCTATGATAAGAAAGAATAGTGAGGCATTTCTTTAAAAATCTGGGAATGACTGCAAATGGCATTGGGAATACACTCATGAGTTGGTTGTTCCTGATGATAGTTCTTCAGGTTCATGCATAGGAAGCTCCTAGGGAAGGTTGATTCATTAGTCGCACCAAGGTTTGGCTTACTCTAAAAATGAACTTGTCATGAGCATGCTCACAGGGTTAATAATATATACTGAGCTTTTTCATGTGCTAGATTCTTTTTCACCTTCTTACTAAATCCAAACAACAGCATCCCAATGGAGATGTTGTTATCAACATGAATGTAAGCAGAAAGAGCAGCAACTTGTGCTCACTCGTATACAATAAACATGTGGCAAATTCGCTTTTTAAATGATGTAATAAGTATTATTCTTATGGATGAAGAAACAGACTTTTGCAGAGATTGAATACTGTGCCAAATTTCCCAAGCCAGATAATGCCAGAACAGGGAAACATGCCTGGGACCCTAGGTAGATTTTGTTCCCTGCTGGAGGGTCAGTGTACCCAAATCCTGTCCCTTGTGTGGCCCCTGGTTGGAGTTGGGCACAATAAAAACTTGCATGAGATATGGAAGGTAGATGTGAAGCAGCAGCTTTTATGCTCAGAGGATGGACATAACGGTGCCAGGCACCTTGACAGTGACAGCTTACATATCATTACTGATCTGCTGGTTCACCTCGCTGGTATGGGGCAATGGCTGGGTCCACAGATTCTCTGGTTTTCAGCAGATCTCTTCCTTTCAGATCTTTGAGTCCTGAGCCATGGCAGGAACCTTGTGCAGCTTCGTGGCAAAGGACACCACTCTCTTCTGCAAGTTTTCAACATTGCTGAGGTTGGAGGCTACGAGATACAGACATGGGTTTTAGTTTGTCTTTTGTCTCTCTGTTCATGTTTAGCTTGTCTTCCTGATTGCCAGCCTTCTCAACCTCTAGTGACTTCAAGGCTACTGCCACATGCAGAGCCAACAGCCCCCCATAGGCTTCTTTATAAGTTCCCACAATGATGCCAAGTCTAACCTCTGTGATAAACCCTTTATTTCATATCACTTACGGTGGCTGTGCTTCCACCATCAAACTTTAGCTGTTACGGTCTGTCAGACTCCAAATTTCCAGGATACTGCAATCACTGGGAGAGTATGAGGGTGAAGGCATGAGCTGGTTTTAGTGGGACTGGAATCCTCTGACTTTAGGAAACTGAGGACTTCCTCAATCAGATGCTCAGAGAACAAAACAAGGGGATATCCTTGAGCAAAACAGAAAATTGAAAAGTCATATCAATGTTTCATTTAGGTTATGAGATTACAGAGCTAGTAATTTCATGGCCAATTACATGTTTAATATAGGCCAAAAATAAGTTGAAAAAATATTTCAGTGTCCATTGTGGACAATATAAAAATGACATTTTTCTGATTTCTCAATCAATCCTTTTCAATATCTTAGTTACAGCCTACATTTACATGCCAAACATCTGCGTGGAAAGTGAAAGTATGCTCTGTTATAACCTAGATGAAACATCTGGAAGATGATATTTTTCTACTTGTTATTCATTTGGTGTCACATAGATCTAGGCATCAACACATATCTCTTTTCCGTTAACTTTTAAAAAATATGATTTTATTTTTTAGTCCACTTTTTCTGGAAAACAATTTTGCAAGGTGCAAGGTATTCAGATGAAGTGCTGACATCTTGGCTGTAGGAAAAGTTAGGCGTAACCAAGCAACACTTACTTCAACCCCAACTGCAACACTTCTGTGGCTTACCCTTTGCCATTTAGCACGTTCCTTTTGCTGTCTGCTTGCACACTATGTACCCTGGGACTTTCCTGGGTTTCTCTGTCTTCTGCTTTTGGGGTAATATTGACTTAACCAATATTAAACCAAGAAGAACAACATTAGAAAGACCCAATTTTCTTACATGAGAGCAAGAATTTCATTCAACTCACTTCTTCACTTTATTTCTAGGGGCCTTTTTTTTTTAGCTCCAGAAAGAAGTTGTCTTTAGCCCTAGACTTTGTGTACCTCTACCCACCCTCCCTTCAATATTCTCTTGAGTGACATAATATGCCCTCTTTGGGCTCTTCTTTGTTCTCTAAGCATTAGGATTGCTGATAAACAACAATTTTTTTTCTTGGTAGAAGTGTGTTCCATGCAATGTTTGGGACATATTTATACTCACAATTACTTGCTGTTTAGCTAAAATTCAAATTTAACTCTACGTCCTGTATTTTATTTGCAAAATCTGGCAACCTTAGTGTAGATACCTTCTGCATCCCCAGTCTCCCAAAGCTCCCATTTTCTAAATCCTGCATGCTGACAGGGCCTTCAATAGTAAGTTAACCTCTGGACAGCTTGCCAGCCTCTCCTTCTAGCATTTGAATGGATAATTTAGTTCTACCACCAAAACAAAACATTAATGGGCATTTGATGTAAACCTTATTTTCCTCCCTGCTTTGGCTGAAGAGCTGAAGAGTTAGAGAGGTCCTACCAACACTTAGAAATCCACCTTTCTGAACTGCATTGCTTGCTCACAGACTTAACAAGTAGCTTGAGCTATTTCTGGGTTACACCGCTTTTCTTCTATTTCCCTTTTTTTCTTCTTCAAAATTTCTAGTCTCTTTTCTTACAAAAGTATGGCCTTCTCTCTTCAAGTCTCAACCTGGACTAATATTTGTGCATTCAGATTTTTCTACTCAGAAATGGCCATCTGACCAGTCCATGAAAGGCCTTCCTAGTATGGAGTCTGGATTCTTAGAACCTAGATCACACAACACTGACAGAGGGATTTGGCAGTAACATGGGTAATAATGGTGCAGAAGGGGATATAGACTACGGTTTAGAAATGCTTTTTGAAATTAGCTTAAGAATAACACTTATTGGGATGTCCCACATTTTAAAACGCCCACATGCTTATTGTAGAAAAACATGCAAAACATGCAAAAGCAAAACGCAAACAGAACAAAATAATCGTAAATTCACATCTTGAGATAATCACTGTTATTATTTTTGGTGTATATTTAAAATATTTTTCTATAAATTTATTTATTGTTTGAACAAAAGTACCACATACAGAAATACTCTGCAACTACTTTTTATTATTTAACAATGAATTTTGAACTTTTTTTTTTAGTGCAAAGTACATGCGTAGGTCAGTAATTCTCAATCTTTTTTAGGCTGCAGATCTTATTTAAGAAACTGAAGTTTCTTCTTCCAGGAAAACCACTATACAGGTACCTAGAGAATTTGGGTACAATTTCAGATCATTAAAATACCTCTGTAGATCCTACAGATAAAGAAGTCCTGTTCTAAAAGGTCACAACTAATTTGAATGACTGACATGGGACATTTCGAAGCTTCCAGTAAGAATTTATTTTATACAAGCTAAAGAGACAATTAGACATTTGCTACGTTGGGACCTCATATTACAAGTTTTTGCTTTTGTGTTTGTTTTCTTAGAATCTAGGTTTAGGGCAGGGTCCCCCCAACTTTTTGGCTCCAGGGACTGGTTCATGGAAGACAATTGGTTTCAGGATGAAACTGTTTCACTTCAGATCATCACGCATTAGATTCTCATAAGGAGCACGCAACCTAGATCCTTCGCATGTGCAATTCACAATGGCGTTTCTGCTTCTATGAGAATTTAGTGCTGGTGGCGATTGACAAGAGGTGGAGCTGAGGCAGTAATGCTCACTCCCCGAACACTCACCTTCTTCTGTGTGGCCCTGTTTCTAATGGGCCACAGACAAGTACAGGTCCACAGTCCAGGGACATGGTAAAAGGAAACATTAGCAAATTTGCAGATTATTCTGTTTACATGTCAGCTCTGAAGACTATTGAGTTGATGAGTCTTCCCTTGGTTGCAAGCAAACAGCAGTCATAAGCAAGAAACCTAGTTTGGATTTCACAAGAACTTTGTCACAAGTCTCATGTTTCCTGTAGGAAAGCTGAATTTGCCAGCACACTCACTGTGAGTAAAACTGTAATTCTGCTCTGAGCAGAAGGCTTGTGCTGAAGATAAAAATGAATTTTCAGTGGAAATACAAAATTAATCTATGAATCCCTGGATGCTAAAGACATTGATTTTCTCCTGTCTAGTAGCTACTTTTCTTCTGTATGTAACTTTCAGTTTATTTCCATCGGTAGGAAAGGAATCAAGCAAGTTGAGAAAGCATAGGAAGGTGTAGTCCCCTGAAATCTAAATGAAGCTTCTTTGGTCTTGCAGTTTCCTATACAGGTCAGGCCTGGGACAGGACTATATGGGCATCTGCAGCTCACACAATGTAGGAAAAGGGCTGCTAGAATATTATCATTAACTAAAGTAACTACAGATGTTCATTATTGGGCACTTATTGTACAATAGCCATTGGGGTAGGTGCTCTACCTAAATTACTCTACATTCTCACCACTCTGAAAAGTCGGTATCATTTTTCTCTTACGTGGAAGAGGCTGTGCCACCGAGTGGGTAAGAGCCCAGACTCTGGCTTTCCATAATCTCAATTCATACTTGTTGGCCTTGTGACCTTGAGAAAGTTACTTAATCTTGTGCTGCATTTCTTTCATCTGTAAAATGAAGGTAAAACACAAATTCGAATCCAGGTCAAAGTTTCTTTTTTAAACATAGTTTTTAAAATAAAAAATTTTAATGAGATGTAATTCACATGTATTAAAATTTGCCCGTTTCAAGTGTACAATACTGTATTTTTATTTTTCATTTTTTAATTTTAATTTTTATTCCAATTTTTTTCTTTTTCCTAGACAGGGTCTCACTCTGCCATCCAGGCTGCAGTGCACTGAAGTGATCTCAGCTCACTGCAAACTCTGCCTCCTGGGCTTAAGTGATTCTCCTGCTTCAGCCTCCTGAGTAGCTGAGATTATAAGCAGGCACCACCACATCTGGCTGTTTTTGCATTTTTAGTAGAGGCGGAGTTTTGCAATGTTGGCCAGGCTGGTCTTGAACTCCTGGCCTCAAGTGATCTGGCCACCTCGGCCTCCCAAAGTGCTGAGATTACAGGCATGAGCCACCATGCCCAGCCTTTCCCACCTTCCACCCTCAAGTGGACCCCAGTGTCTGTTATTCCCCTCTATGTGTCCATGTGTATCAATGTTCAGCTCCCACCTATGTAGTCAGTGTATTGCTCCCACTTTAGAACATGTGGTATTTGGTTTTCTGTTCCTGAATCAATTTGTTTAGGATAATGTCGGTCAGAGTTTCTATCCAGGAAAGCTACTGCCTGATTCAGTCCTTAGCTAAATTGTAAAGTTCCCTGATTCCTCCCTCCAGCCCTCCTTTCTTGCTACAGCACCCTCTCTCCCCATCTCCACTAACAAGATCTCTCTATCCCTCCCCTTCTTTTCTTCACGACTTCACTTGCAACCCAGTTTCCAGGCTACAGAATGCCTGCTTTCATGAGTGTGAGGGATGCTATGAAAGAGAGGCGCATGGTGGGCTGGGAACATCATAGCAAGGCATTCTAGACCTCCCAAGCCTCAGGAACACAGGGAGTAATTATCTAATAAATGGTATCTACATTTGTAACTGGTTGAAGGAAATATTTGGCAGCAAGTTCCTATCTCGTGCTCCCCATAACACACGATAATGGAAAGTGGCCCTCTACTTCTTCTAAATTAATTGGGCTTTGATACGGGTCTGGAAGAAACTCATGAACTACAGCCTTTCATTCAGGAACTGAAAAACTTTTGGCCATATTTGGGTGGACTTGTTATGTTTAGGTCCCACCAATAGGGAACATAGGTCACATCTTTCCCTGCATAAGCCCACAGTCACCCGTGCATATAGGTAACTGTCCCTTTCCTTTCCCTCATAAAGTGGATAGGAGGAGAATAAGGCTGAATAGTAATTATAAACATCTGGTAGTTACTTCATGATTAGGTCATGTTAAATATTTTGGGAAGCCTTCCATCAGTCTCAATTAATATCTTTCCAATTATGTTTACATTGACATTTACCCTGGGCCCTGTAACTTCTCATTATGCCTTCTGGAGTTATCCCATACACTCCGGGCATGGTGAGAAGTTCACCAGGGAGGCAAGGATTACTGCTGCTACTGCTTGATCAAGAGGAAAGGCAGCCAGCAGTTCCAAGGAGACAGGAAGGGACTGCCCAGACACAAAGAAAGAGAATGTGGTTATTATTTTGTCATATACTTTGGCTTTATTTTACTTGAGAGTTCACTGCCCAAGATACTAGAAAAACTCTTCATAGCACTGAGGGGCTGTTTCTGAAGGAGAGACACAACGGATAATTGGAAGCCTGTTGTTTGTGAGAAAGAATTATTTCTAGCAACACAACTAGCCTATCTGCATTAATCTCCCAATGAACTTCAGAACAGATATTAGAAGTCTAGACCTGAAATGAAGGAAAAATGTATGAACTAAGCACACTCATTGCTTTCATTCAGCAGGTGTTTCGTTGTTGTCTGAGCAACTTCTATATATTTAGCTCACAGCACAAGGAGGTGCAGATACAGTGGCATGTAAGACATTGTCAGCCAGGCACGGTGGCTCATACCTGTAATCCCAGCATTTTGGGAGGCTGAGGCGAGTGGATCACTTGAGGTCAGGAGTTCTAGACCAGCCTGACCGACACGGTAAGACCCCGTCTCTAGTAAAAATACAAAAAAGAAAAAAAATAGCCAGTCATGGTGGCACTTGCCTATAATCTCAGCTCCTTGGGAGGCTGAGGCAGGAGAATTGTTTGAACCCGGGAGGGAGAGGTTGCAGTGAGCTGAGATCGTGCCACTGCATTCCAGTCTGGGCAACAGAGAGAGACAACGTCTCAAAAAAAAAAAAAAAAAAAAAAGATATTGTCTCCTTTCTCTAAAGACATCTGGTTTATTTGGGTGGTAAAGTATATAATAAAATATTTACATAAAATTATAAGAACAGAAAATGAGGCATATACTGTAAATAATTTTCAAAGATGTCTCCTGATGAAGCCTTTTATTTTGTGTTTGGTATAATTTTTGAAAGTGGCATGTTTTTGAATAAGTTTTACTTATTTGTGTTTTTATATACTTTCCAGTGGAAAATCATTAAAAATGTGTACTCAGCAAATCAAAAAATTTAAAAATAAATAGTAATATTAGCAACATTCCATCTAGTGCAAAATAGGTCTTTCAAGCATGTGGCTGATGACCCTGGAGAAGTCAGTCTCCCAGGATGGTTCTGGAACAGGTTCTCAAAAGAAGGGCAGCCAAGAACATCAGTGATTGAAAGGGGGTTGAGGAGAGGAAACTGATGGACAAAGGTAGGTTTCAGAGCTAAGCGCTGCTCTCAAATGACCACCAGAAACAGCCACGGCTTTTTGCTCGTTTGTTTGTTTTCTTTACTCCTCTTTTTTTTTTCTCTGATTGTACTCAAAACTGTCCTTTTCTTAAGGGGAGAAGTGGGAGAGGAAAATCTTGAGGTTGGAGGATAAACAAACCCACATTCTTGTGGATGAAGAAGGATACAAAAAACTCATTTTCCTGGAAGGAGTGATTTTTGAAATCAGCACACTGAGGTAAATCTTGTGAAACTAGACCCGCCCTGGTAGAAAAGCTGTCCTCTGAGGAGTAAGGGATGCCATCGTGTTCAGGTTTGCCAGGGCTCTGCCTCTTTGCTTCTGTCTAAATTTGGTGTTCTTGAGATTTGATGATAAACATCAAACCTTTGGAGTTTGAATAATAATGTTTCCTTCCAGGATTGGGTACATAGGACTCTATCAATGGCAAGAGGTCAGATGTCTCTTCCAGAAGTTGATGTTAGCATAATGCCAGGTGCATTTGTCAGAGTTTTCCAGAGAAACAAAACCAATATTTTATACACACACACACACACACGCATGCACACATATGTGTATTTGTGTATATATTGATATAGATATAATGAGATAGATTGATTTATGTTTATTTACATACACATACATTTATATGTCATATATGCAAAACATATAAACATATGCAAACATATATTTGTATATTTACATAGAGAGAGGAGAGAGAGACATTGATTTATTATAAAATTTTGAGGATTTGAGTCATACCAACAATTGTTAGGGTTGTCAGGTCTTAAATCTGTAGGGCAGGCCAGTAGGCTGAAGAGCCCAGGAAGAGTTGATGTTGCAATCTCAAGTCTAGGGGCAGTGTGGAGTAAGAATTCCCTTTTTTATTAAGAGGACCTCAGTCTTTCCCTTTAAAGCCTTCAACTGATTGCCTGAAGCTGACCCACATTGTAAAGGGCAATCTGCTTTACTGAAAGTCTGCTTATTTAAATGTTAATCACCTTAAAAAAATACCTTTACTTTGGGAGACCAAGGTGGGTGGATAGTGAGGTCAGGAGTTCGAGAGCAGTTTGGCCAACAGGGTGAAACCCCATCTCTACTAAAAATACAAAAATCAGCTGGGCGTGATGGCAGGTGCCTATAATTCCAACTGCTTGGGAGGCTGAGGTGGGAGAATCTCTTGAATCCAGGAGGTTAAGACTGTAGTGAGCTGAGATCGCACCACTGCACTCCAGGCTGGGCAAAGAGCGAAACTCCTTCTCAAAAAACAAAACAAAAAACAAAACAAAAACCTTTACAGGGACATCTAGACAAATGTTCGACTGAACAACCTGGCAGTACAGCCTAGCCAAGTGGCATAAAAAATTAACCATCTTACCAGGCGAGGATAGATTGGTGCCCCTTCCTGAAGGAGCTGTCCTTTTCACACAGGCTTTTGGAATGCAAGCATCACTCTTCCTGATAGTGGTGGGTGTGGGGACGGTGGAAGTTTCCTTGCTTCATATTTACAGCCTCGTCTGTGGTAGTGATGGAGGCACTGCCCCATTCTCCTGCCTTTTGTCTTCTCCTCCTCTCATGTCTGGCAGTGAAGTTAGGTAGCTCTCTTCTCCAAGAAGGCTTGGCTGGGGTCATGTCTGTCCATATTTGCCACAGATCATGGGAAGAGTCCAAAGACTAATGACGTGGATGCATTGGGTTCTATCCTCTGTGGCCCGATTAGCTTAGTTCTGGCCCACAGCCGTCAAGGTTGGCAGGGTACAGAGACACTTTGGCAAAATTCGCTCCTCCCATCCTTCTTTTTTTTCTCTTTCTCTTTTGCCTGTTTAGGGCACGTTCATGGCTGCCAGATTAAAGATTAATGGACCACAATTCCAAAGGGTGCCAACAGGAAGCAACTGTACCCCCTGTCATGTCACCCCACTGCCTATTGCAACCTGTCCTGGAGGTAGTTTAACTTTCCAGCTCCCATGGTTTTTCCAGTCATACTGTGGTAGAAGGAGAGATCGAAGTAGGCTTTTTCTCAGTTTCTCCATTTTGCACATCATCTTCTCCTTATCCTTGCCTGTTGTGTCAGACTCCTCCCAGGTTGGTAGCTTCAGGTGGCTAAGAGACAGGAAAGGGCTTACTTATGGGGACTGTGTGGATTTGGCTTTGGTGGCCTCTGGGCTTGGCAGATAAGCCAAGCTGAGTCAATTTTAGACATTAATTATTTTCTTGCTACTAATGCAGTTGAGGATTTAATGTTCATGTATTACTACCAACTCTCCTTCCCCCATTTCTCATAGCTACATTCAATTTTTGATTAAATCAATAGCCATGTTTATGTAATATTGTTTATGCTGGGTCAAGTCGTTTACTATAATTTTTTATTGCTTTTTTTTCTTCTTTTTTAAAAATCCTCCTTCACTCCCAGTCACACCTTGGGTTAAAAAGTACCTGTTCTAAAATTTTCTATCATTATCTATTATTGATCACATTTTTCTTCTTAAATGTTCCAGCAGACCTATCAAATTCTATCAGTAATTTTTACAGACATTCAAATTCATTTATAAATCACTGTTTCAGTTTTCAGTTTTTCCCCTAGGGACCTTCCTCTCATAGCCTTCCATCTCCTATTCCACTTGCAATTAGCTTTCCTCTGTGCCCGCTGCACAGTTGACATCATGGGACTCCTTTCACCATCATCCCAACAATTTCTCTCATTTCCTGCTTCTTAGAATATAAGATATCTCCCTCCTGATTTCCTCCCTTATTTCATTAGAAAACAGCCTCCAACAGAGTGCTTATGAGTTACCCTATAGAGTATAAACATCAATTCTACATCAACCTTTTCTTTGTTTTTAATTATTTGCCTGGACATAGCATTGTGGGTTGAAGTTCCCTCAAATTCTGAAAGTATTTCATTCTGTTTTGTCTTGTGGCATTCAGAGTTGCTACTGAGAAGTCAGATGCCAATCTAATTTCCAATCCAATAGTTCCCAGCAATTTTTGTCTGGAAACTTTTAGGATCTCCTTTATTTGCTTGATGTTCTTAAATTTCACAATGAAGTTCTTGGGTGGTGATTTTTTCATTCATTTTTTGGACTCTTTGTGAGCTTTTTAATATGGATACTCCATGCTGCAGTCTTAGGATATTTTCCTCATGTTATTTCTTTGGCAATTTGGTTCATTATATTTTCTCTGTTCTCTTTGAAACTCCTACTAGTTGTACGTTTAATGTTCTGAATTAATCTTCTAGTTGTCCTATCTTTTTATCCCTTGTTTTCTCTCTGTCTCTTGGTTTTACTTCTGGAAGTTTATTTTCTCTATTGGATAATAAGTATTCACTCTTCTATTGAATATTATCTTTCTGTTGTGATATATATATTTTTTATTTTCAAGAGCTCTTGTTCTCTGAATATTCCTTTTCAAATACAATATTCTGTATCCTTTTTAAATGAGCACATTTTTCTTATTTCTCTGAAATATATATATTTTTTCTTTGAGTTGGAGTCTCCCTCTGTCATGCAGGCTGGAGTGCAGTGGCATGATCTCGGCTCATTGCAACCTCTGCCTCCCAGGTTCAAGCAATTCTCCTGCCTCAGCCTCCTGAGTAGCTGGGATTACAGGCACCTGCCACCATGCCCAGCTAATTTTTTTGTGTTTTTAGTAGAGACAGGGTTTCATCATGTTGTCCAGGCTGGTCTGGAACTCCTGACCTCAAGCGATTCACCGACCTTGGCCTCCCAAAGTGCTGGGATTACAGGCATGCACCACCACGCCTGACCTCTCTGAGATATTAATATTAGTTTGAGGCATTTTTCTGCTCCTTGCTTCATGTATATATTTTTGACTTCAGTCTGCAGATTGAGTGAAAGTCTTCTCCATGTGCATTTGTCTTGAGTCTGGGATAAAGGTGTAATGATTACCCAAAGTATGTTCTCTTCATGGAAGACTACTGGAACACAAAAGACTAAACTCACAGCACATTGAAGACATCTGCTCATATTCTACTGGCCAAAGAAAGTGATGCATCCCAGCCTAAAGTCACGTAGGCAGAGAAGTAATATCTTCCCCAAGGCAGCTGAACAAATGATAACACACACACTTGCATATACACACACATACACATATGTATAATTCATAAAGCATATATATCTATGAGCTTCAGCTTTAAGAATTGAACATGTTTTGTTTGGCAGATTTGGGCCATAAGTATTGCTCATATGGTTTGTAAAAGGACCATAGAGAATAACAGTTTCTGCATTTTAATTTTCATGGTGACAACAGTAAAGGTTATTCTTTATAAAGTTTGAGAAATGGTGCAATTAGACCCCCCCTTCTCATTGTTTGTCAATAATCCCATGACTTCTTTTACCTTCAGAAAACAATTTCTTTTATGTTGGATTCTGATCTACTGTTACATCTTTGTGTTCATTGAATTTACGAAAGAATCATTTCCATTACTTGAGCAGTATGATTTTCCTTCAACAAACATGAGGTGAAGCCAATGAACACACTCGTTTATGGGAAGAAACCCTACAAGTGCTATTGTAGGTGGCATGGTGGGTGAATACCAAGCCAGATGCCTGCCTCTGGAGGTCTCATTGGAACGCTTGGCTCTGCTTACTAGTGGAAATATGTCTAGTGGTCTCATCCTTTTCTCAGATGTCTGTTCACTTCACTAAACCACTGCATGTTTTGGCATAGTGTGTTAGCTTCTAGGGAGAGGCCCCCAGAATGGTATAGGATATATTTTGTAGGTTGGGAATGAAGTGTGTGTGGCAGCATTCATAGTATCTATCTACATCAATTTTTTAGAAAACAGAATAGGTGATCCCATGCCTTTTAATTTTATAAACTCTTGATTAAAACAGGGCATCTTTTCTTACCTTGGAATAAAGATACCAAAATTAGATGACATGCATTTTGGACTGTACCTAAGAGGCATGAAACTTATGAAAAGACATCTTCAACACTTCTCAGTTGACAGAGACTGTTTTATATTCATGTGGTACATGTCTGTTTGTAAAGTAATTAGGCTTTGATCTTTTGGGGTGAAGCTCCAGGCACACAAGCACACATACATAGATGCACACACAGACTCACACTGTGGGATAAAGGAACATACCAGAGTTTATGAGCATCGGGATTTAATTCTGGGAAACCTTGTCTTTTGGCATCTGCCAGTATATCCTCTGGAATTTATTATGTGCCCACAATGTCTCTCCAACCAACCATTCTTCACTATTTCCACAGTCACTAACTTACTATCAGCCTTGTCATCTCACACCTGTATTATAAAAATAGCTTAGGCCCTTGTCTCTCTGGCTCCAATTGTCCCTAATTTCAACCCACATCTTTGGATGATGGAATTAGGCTCCAAGACATTATTCTTATCATGTCACCTCCTTCCCCACTTCTGCTAAAGAACTCAATCATTTATTCATGGAAAAGAGGTTGTTGTCCATGTATCATTTTTCCAGGTCCTTGGGGGCAGGGGAAGGTGATCCCAGCGTGTCTAATCTCTTTCTCTCTCTCTCTTTCTCTCTCTCTCTCACACACACACCCCCTTATGAAAAGAACTTGAAAAGAACTTTAAGATTGTAAGGTATTCTTTGTTAACTTTCCTAGAATAGTTGCTTCAAAACCGAGCAAATAAGCTAGGAAGCTTTAAAAAATATATAGGTTCCTGTTAGAATCCAGGATAGTGGCTATCTTTTCTGCTATTAATGTTCTATGGTTCTATATTTTGATCTGGATGCTGGATGCATGGGAATATTCCTCTTTCATTTACTTTACATTCATTCCATTACTTTTCCTGAAACTTACTACTTTCAAAATGTTCTTGTTTCTGTTAATTTATTTGAGATGTACTTAATGTGATTGTGAATTGCTTCCAGATACACAATTTGTACCTCCATTCTTATGCATAGTGGACCCTAGATTCATTTTTAACAAATGGAATTATTTTGTCTTTTTTCTCCACATCTTAGTGAATGGATGAGGAAAGGAAGACATGGAAAGTGGACTGGGATGGCTGTGAGTTAGAAGCAGTCAGTGTTCAGTTCAGGAACCTCTGAATTCAAGGCTATGGCTCTTGGCACCAGTTTTCCCCAACATCAGTAAGCTGTGGAAACTTCTTAAAAAGTGGAAGAAAAAGTGATACCTAATACAGTGCCATGCATATGATATGCAACCAATACACATTCAGTGAATGAGTAAATATGAGAGAACGAATTTAAATGATGTCAACACATTATCTCTAACAGTTAAGAACTCTACTCTTAGTTCCCTGCGTAAAGTTTCCTGCATAGTCTTCAGTTTTGTTAACTAAAAGGTATAACCTGATAATAGTATTGGTTCAAGTGATAACTGCTTTTTACCATCCAACTGGTTTTTCAACAGATTTGTTATTGCTGTGCACTAGTGATGAAAACAATTTGTTAATAGGAGCCTGTTTTTTTCTGGAGTCTTAGGAAAGTGGCTGGTTTTACTTTGAAACATTATAACTTTGCAGTCAGGAACCAGGTACAAAATGAATAACTGTTAGCAAAAACAATCAGAAGCCACATTTTTAGCTATCTCTGTCATGTAGCCACAAACAAGAAACACCATTCCACAAACTTTGTGTCAGGTGCCTTTTTATATAATATGAAGAGTACTGTTTAAGTTTGGGGAAGAGCTAAATACTATGCCATACACTAGGATGTGGTCCCTGTTATAAAGGAACTTAAGAAGCCTTGATGAATGTGATGAGTGACATGTTGGTCTAAGGAAGCCAGAGAAGGGAAAGATCATCTCTGTCTGGAGAGGGCAGGGCAGCTTCATGGGGAAGATGATACTTGAAATGGATCTTGAAGGATGGTGATGCATTTGATGGAGTGATTGTGGCAAAAACAGAGACAAGGATGTGAAAAAATGTAGGATGCTTTTGGCAGAGAATTTTGCTGGAGAAAAGCACTCAAATGGGGTTGTCAAGGTAGATAAATCTGACAAGGGAGTTAGGTTGCAGATTGTTGAGGGTGTGAAGTGCGAGGCCAAAAAGTTAGGAAGTTCTCGAAGTGTCTAGGTGCGAAACAATGAGAGTCTGAATTAAAATGTAGCCATGAAAATCAAAAGAAGTTTATTCATTTTAGAGGCATTGATTTCAGCAAATTTCATTGAATTAGTAATTCCAATGTAGGGGGCAAGGGAGATAAACTACGAAAGGTGACTAGATGTTGAGGCTGGGTGACCACTGCAATCACGATGCCATGAACAAAAAGCCCCTGTTTTTTCTTTTACAGGTACAATTCTAGGAATAGTAATCTATTTTTACTGTTTTCTCTTCATCTCAAATAGCTTTTGATCATTGTCATCTTTCCACTCTCTATCTCATTGACACTTATCCAAGTCACCAGTGACTTCCAACATGCCAAGTTTAATGGCGGTGTTTCAGTTTTTAAGCATTGATCTCTTTGCTGTATGAGCACTATTCACCATTCCCTTCAGAAAGCCCTCTTTCCCACTGGTTTTTATACTTCTTTTTTCAGCATGGAAAACATTTTAAGAAGAGCAGAAAATTTGCATAGGAATCAGAGGTCTTTAGCACAATAACAGAGCCAAGCATAGAGCACAATACCCACGATGTGAATTGTCTTTTGCCTAAGGCATTACTGCAAAAAAGTCTTTGCTCTTCTGTTTCTTTATATGAAAAATGAGGATGGCAAGTATAATCCTTATTTCACAGATATGACAATGTCTAATTAATGAATTGCCCTAAAGAGGGAACAGAATGTATGAGGTGCTAAATAATATTGTGCAAGTAGAGATTAAATTTGACCAAGTGATTTATTAGACAAGTCTAACAAGTGATATCATTGGCTCAAGGGAGCAGAATTGGATGGCTTTATAAGATCACTGGAACTTTGAGTGATTGAGTTGTGGATATTTGTTGTTGTTTTAACTGCAGGGATCCAAAGTAACTTTTAGGCTTCCAAACTTTGGAATGTGACATTTATTAGGCCTGTAACTCCATCAAAAGTATTTGAAGCTATTAAATTGTTGTGGTTAAAAGAGTGAACGTAAATAGATGTTCCCCTCTGTTGGTTTCATTAGGCTGCAATTTTGTACACAGATTTGATGCTGAGACACCACCCATGTTTATTGCTGTATCATATTTTCTCATTTTGCAAGTTAAAACACAACTTTTTCTTCTGCAGTCACATTAAACTCCACTTGGGACTTCAGGCCCAGCTGTAGTCTTTCTTTCTGTTTTCTGTTGCCATCAAAAGCAATAAAAATTCTGCAGTCAAGGCAAGTTTGGGGATGCTTGTGTTGCACCAAAACTGGCAGAAAGTCCAGCTCCTGAACTGTACACACTCTCTCTCTCTGCAGTAACATGGATGGAACCGAAGGTCATTGTCCTAGGTGAAATAACTGAGAAACAGAAAGTCAAAACCCACATGTCCTCATTTATAAGTGGGAGTTAAACAATGAGTGCATGTGGACAGAGAGAGTGGGCTGATAGACACTGGAGACTCCAAGAGGAGAATGGGAGGAGGAAGAGAGACGAAATACTACCTATTTGGTACGATGTACACTACTCAGGTGATGGATACACTAAAAGCCCAGATTTCACCACTATGCAATATATCCCAATAGCACAATTGCATTTGTACTCCTACATATATATATATTTTAATGAAACAAAGTAAAGAGAGACATGCTAGTCAGAAGAGATACACTTGTGTTTGGTCACTCTAATAAATAAGCAACCACAGGAGCCACTGAGCAGTGGGAAGGCCAAACAGGGAGTCAATTATAGGAACTATTTGAGAAATATCCCTCCTCTAACAAATAAACTGACTTCAATCTTCAGGATTGGATGTAAGTGTTTCCAATTATATTAAGGTAGGCATTATAGCCTCAGGACAAAATATATCTGTAAATTTCCCAATTTATTCAAATAAATATAAGCCTAATGGAAAGTTTTTGTTGTTCTTTATTTTGTTCTGGTATATGCAGAAAAAAAAAAAAGTCAGATAAAATGCACCCAAAATCAGCACATGGGCAGAGGTGGGGATTGCTGGTAGAGAAAATCTCTGCAATCAGCTGAGAACTGAGGCATGGCAGTGCAACATGGACCTGTACCTTATTGAAATTTGTTCTGTCGGTCACTAGTATTTTTCAGCTTTTTCTTTCATTTCAGCTGATTAGTCACAATTTTAGTACACCTGTGGCTCCTTCTCTTGTTGTGACATACTAGAATGCTTCGATTTCAACACCTACCCACACTTATCATTTAATCATGTTGATATTTCAGGGTTGTTAGGATTGGTCAAAATATATGTTAAACCAGGCACGGTGGTTGATGCCTGCAATCCCAGAACTTTTGGAGGCTGAGACGGGCTGAGCACCAGAAGTCAGGAGTTCGAGACCAGCTTGGTCTTTTAGTAGACCCCCATTTCTACTAAAAATACAAAAAAAAAAAAAAATTAGTTGGGTGTAGTAGTGTGCGCCTGTAGTCCTGACTACTTGGGAGGCTGAGGAGAAGAATTGCTTGAACCTGGGAGGTAGAGGTTGCAGTGAGCTGAGATTATCCCACTGCACTCCAGCCTGGCGACAGAGTGAGTCTCCGTCTTAAAAAAAAAAAAAAAAAAAAAAAAAAAAAAAAGTTAAATTCATAATACAGTGAATGGCACTCAGAAGGTGCTTAATTAATGGTAGCTTTTGTTCTACCATCTTCAAGATTTCTCAAAATAAAACATTTAATATAAGGCTTTTAGGGAAAATTGCAATACTTTCCTTAAATAAAATAGTTGTAGTACTACTTTTAGAATTTTAAAAAAGTCACAGTTAAAAAAAAAAAATCCCATTAGAATGTATATGTCTGCTGGGGAGCATGAGCCACATGGACTCAAATTATTAATTCTGCTTGCAAGTCCATTTGACTACAGCTGGGTCTTCTAATGGAAAAAACAATTCAGCAGTCACTCTTTGGGATACAGTAAATGCTTCATAAATGCTTATTAAACACATACCACACCCTACTGGGCATTGGGATTGACATTAAGGTTTATTAGTTGATTGTGTTTGAGATCAGAAAAAGCTAAATTTCTGCTAGTTCTTTTTTATTCAGGGAAGAAATTAACTGGTGACTGGAGCTGATTGACTAGAATGGAGCAACCAACTGGATATTAGTTGCACAGCAAATACCCAGTCTTTTTCTGAGTAATTAACAAGGATTACTTTATGGTTGAAAACAATTACGGAGCAACTTGTAATTTTCCAAGTGCTTTCCCAATCCTGGCCTTATTGATTCTTTACAGCAATTCTATAAATTGTATGTTATATTGTCTCGTGTGTAAATTGTAGGTTATTCTGTCTTGTGAAGATAACCTAGGCTTTAGCGTCAGATAGTACTAGGGGAGAACCACAGCTTCAACCGCTACTGGTTATGTGACCTGGAACAGATTATTAAACTGAAGCTTTAGCTATTTCCATATAAATTAAGATAGTAATATTTACCCTGTATGACCATTATAAAATTAGTTTATGATAAACTTAGTATTATGTTGGCCACACTTCAGGTGTTTAAATTATTGGGAACAATTATTAGTGTTGTTGTTATTGTCCTTGACGTAAATTGGAGAGGGGTCAATAATCCTGAGTTGTTAAAGTAAGTCCAAAGAGTTTAAGTGACTTACCGTGATCTCACTTGGGCTGCAGTCAGGACCAAAGCTCTGAGCTCTTTTTGGCTGCTCCATCTGAGGTGCACACAGCTGCCCCATGTGCTTCAGGAGGCCTGAGCTGAAGAGGAAAGAATTTGGTCCCAACCAACTTCACTGGCCACTGGGACCATGGCATAGTTGACTTATTTTATGGGTGCTGTCTGATTGTGATACCAAAACCTTAACAGAGCTTGAAACTCTTATTTTTGTTTTGCTGCCTAGAAGTATTACAGAATCACTTGATATAATCACTTTGAATTTTCTTATTATTTCAGAAGCAACATCCAATAGTTTAGTATCAGCTTATTAGGTAATGATTGATAATTCCTGGTTTATAATTGCTTATATTAAACTATTGCCTGCTGTACAATTATGACTGTCAAAACCTCATCACACAGCAGGGGTTGAAACTAGTTAGATATTGCCCTCGGATAAGCCATTAAATCATCTGGAAATTGAGTAACCATCATATGTCATTGATCTATTTATTTTTTTGCAAAAATAAAAAAAAAATTTATGTTACTCTGGCATTCTCTGAGATAACATTTTGGGACTCTTAAGAATCTAGAAAAGCTGATAAATGCCTGCAGTTCTTGTCTTGTTCCCTATGGGGAGAAATTTATGCAATCACAAGTATATATGCAGAGAATATCATGTAAGCCATTGGTTTGGATCCATAAACATTTTAAGCTTGCTTTCCTGGATGCCTAAATTTGGAGGGAGCATGGTTTCATTGACTTATTTAGATGAACACATGAAGAAATTAGATTCTGATCCTTTCTGAAATTTGCCTCAGAAAACTCATATTTTTACTTTAGAGCCTCATTCCTTGGAAGTTTTAGTGAGATAATCTTCCTCTAATGTTTGCTATGATTAATGACAATAAAAATATGTTGAATTTATTAATTAATTCACTTGTTCATGTAAAAAATATGTTAAAAATGTCTATTATGCTGTGCTGTACTGGTAAGGTGATGCTGGAATTTTAAAAGCCTGATTTGTAGTATTTGGTGACTCCTGGGTGTATACACTCCCCTGTGGCTGATTTCAAGCTCCCAGTGCAATGTCGCTGAACACAGACTAGGAAGGAGATGAGCAGAATTGTCTCTGCCATGCTGGTATGAGCCAGTGCCAGCCCACCTCTGACCCTATCTGTTTTATATATATATAGTTTTTTGTGTGTGTATATATACATGTGTTATGTATTATATGTGTTATGTGTTATATATGTGTTTGATATATATAAATATATTTGTGATATCAGTACTAGATGAAAATAGAAAAATTCATCTAAATCATCAAAAAAAGTTAAGATACTTTGATTCATTTCTTATTCAGGTAATAAATAGGAGTTCAAATTGAAGAGAGTAGTGAAAAAATTCTGAATGTTTTATTAGTTCTATACACAGGTTTTATTTCTGTGATTGACACAGATAACTGTGGTTGAAACTTCATCAGTAGAACATGTAATCAGTTCATAACTTCAATCATTTAATTGGATACTTGAAAATAATATTGAAATAAAATTGTACATTTTCATTCCTTGGACACAAACCATTGACCTATGTACACCTATGGTTTTAGTTCATTTAGAACCATATGGTGGTGAAATTAGTGTCATTTCATTAATATAAGCACATTCTTCACATCAACTGGTCAGAGTAGTCTACTAAATGTTAAGGTTTGAGGTTTACTATTCTATGTTCTGTTGCATGACTAGAGTACATCTACAGGCCAGTCAGTAATCTTGTAGTGTCACAAGAGAATTTGATAATAGGGAATTGAATGATTAATATAATCTATCCTCACTATTGAAAAAAAGTCAAAGATAAGACCTATGGATGGATGACAGGTCAACAGGATTTCCATATACTTGTGTATGTAGAGTATATGTGTGTGTGTGTGTGTGTGTGTGTGTGTGTGTGTACATTTTGTCTTTCCTTCCAAAAATTGTAATGAATGTTCATTTTAGAAAATATGGTTAGAATGGAAAAATATAAAGAAGCAGAATGAATGAATCAATTATAATCTCACATGCAGAAATAGTTTCCACATTTTTGGCTTGTTCCTTTTTGTATTCTTTTAGGCATTTAAACAAGTTGTTAAACTTGTATTGTTATAGATTTTGCGGAATAAATTTTTTTTCAGTGAACATCATGTCAAAAGTATTTCTTTATGTAACACAAATTCTTTGTTTCTCCTTCAGTTAGGTACATAATATACATCTTCTTTTTAAACCATCATTTTGCCAAACATCCAACAATTTTAGACCTCTAAGTGCTTTTTCACATTTTTATTTTATTATACTACAGGAGATATCTTTGTCTACAAATCTTTGCTTATATGTTTGATTATTTCTTTTGGAGAAATTCCTGATGTCAGAGGTATGAATTGGTTGAAGGACTGTAGAAACACAAAGTCAAAATTGTTCGGTAGTGAGATGCTCTAAGCTCGCCCTTTAGCAGTGAGGGTGTAACCTCACGTCAACTTTTCGACCCTCAAGGATGATAATGTTTTAGACTCTACTCATTTGATAGGCAAAAAAAAAAAAAAAAAAACCTATATAATACTAATTTGCCTTTAGAGCACTAGTGATGTTAAACATTTTGTACATTTATTAGTCATTTGCGTCTCTATGAATTATCTGCTACATTCATTGCCTAGTTTTCTACTAAATTCTTAGGGTTTTAAAATTGATTTGATTGAGTTCTGCATATAGTGAGAGCATATAACTTTGTTTCTCATGTATGATACAACTATTTTTCCCAGCTTACTATCTGTTTATATTGGTTGACATGTCTTGTGATATGCAGAAATTAACATATTTATTAAAAATCACCTTTATAATTTTCCTTTGTAATTTCTTCCACTGAATTTGAGTTTAGTAAGTTCTTCTACATTCAGATCATATAAATATTGACCTCTTTTGGTTTTTGTGACTTTCATTTTTAAAAATATTTTAACTCTTATTCTATATGATCTTTATTTAAGTGTATAAACATAGTTTAAGGCTATGAATTATTTTCGTTAATATCTAAAAAAATTATCCTACAACCAATTGTAGAAAAATGCTTCTAGTCCCCGTTTGTGATGCTCCAATTCATAAATATTTAATATTCAGTTACACTGAGATCTGTCCTGAAACTTTGATTTTCTTCCATCTTTTTGTGTAGTCTTGGGTCAGTAACATGCTTATTTAACTATTACAGACTTATTTTCATAGCTTCTATTGCTATTTGCTCCATCATTACTCCCATTTAAAAATTAGGTGGTCTACCCTTTGAATTTTTCCAAATGACTTTAAAATCAATTAAAAAAATAAATCAGCAAAAAACTTTCCATTGGGATTTTATCACTTTTTGATTTTGATTATAAGCTTATATATTAATTTAGGAAGAATTATCATAGTAAATAACTTTAAAATAAATGACAGCAAAGTGATTTACCTTACAAATCAATACAAAATGCAAATCAGAAGTTGAGGTGTTGCGGGAGCACAGGGTATTGTAGAAGGGCATCAGCAAACTGAACTTGGGTCAGTTTACTTACATAGACATAGTTATTAGCAGGGAAGTCTTGGGGAAGTATCAAGATTTGTGGATATATTCTCTCATCTGTAAAATAAGAATAATTCCTTTCTGACTTACCTTATAAACTTATCATAAGCATCAAAGCAAAGTGGATTATCAGTGTTTTTTAAAACATTAAGACATGTATTTGTAAGAGTTAGATTATTCTGATTCCTGTAAAGATAAAAATTTCCCATATGTGGACATACCAATATCTGAAAACTACAACTGATTTTCATTTCCTTCATCTGGGAAACTTATAAACTGTGCTCACTATCCTTCTAGTTCTTTAAAAAATCAAATTGCTTATTTTTAAAATATTTTCCACTGCAGATATAGTTCATTTACAAAGACCAAAAGTTTTTAATACAGAAAATAGTGCCTTAGTATTTTATAAGCAGGAGGCTTGTCAAGCAAATTGCTCTTGGCAGGAAAACAGATCATATATCTTGAGCTTATCTACCTCCTTTAGACTACAACCATCCCTGATCACCCCCAGGGACACACAGAACTTTGGCAGACCATACTGCACTGTCTGGGTTGGGGCTGCCTTGCCCAAGGTATTTGAAGAGAGCTCACGGTCCCCAGTCTGTGGTTTAGGAAGCTTAGCTTCTTTCCCTGGAGTGATGACTTTCTGCTGTCATTTTTAAACTACATACTACTGTTTATTTCAAATCAAATCATCTGGGAAGCTTAAAAGACCCAATTTGTTGAGGGTACAGTCTGCACTCCCATTTTATGTGCACTAGACACATGACAAGTAGACATGTTGATAGTAAGATTTATTAAAATGTGACTTTTGCAATGTAATCTGGGGCCAGGAAAACTTAATTCAATCTCCAATGGCATTGTTTATGAGGGAATTTTAGATCTGAGAGAGACTGAGCTATCACTAGTTAAACACTTGTTTTGCAAATGAGCAGCCAGATTCAGAGAGGTGGTAACTTTTCCATGCCATATGGCCAGTCAGTGGCAGAGCTGGGAGCCAAAGAGAGTCTAGTTCCTAAGTTCTCTCCCACTCGGACACTGCACCCTCCTGAATATTGTATCAATGCAGTGCAAAGTGTGAGTGAGCTGGGCTCTCCAGGAAAAGTTACAGCCGTGACCGAATAGCCTAGAAATACCTGGCTCATGAGGTCATCAAACTCAGTTCTCTAGATATCTGAAAGGAGTGGAAACAAAAAAATCATATCTGCATCTTGAATATTCTCTTTTGGGGTTTTAGATATCTATCTTATAGGAACATATTTCATAGGAATAAATGCTTTTACTGAGGCTTATGATGGAAAATACCAGATCTGATCATAATCTAGGTTTCAAAAATATGAATGTCCAGATTTGATCATCTCTGTAATCTGTCTAATCAGTTCTACAGATTGGCTATTATCAAAATTGAAAACAGAAGATTTACTTGCCAAAATCTCTTTATCTGACTTTCTGGAATCTTCTCAATCTGCCCCTGTTTGACTTAACAGCTTCAAATTTCCACTCATCCCTAACAGGAGCTCTGCTTTAGTGGACTCAATTCAAACTTTTAAAAGTCTTCTGAATTTTGTTAAGTTTGATTTCTACATCTTTTCGTTCATATTGTTCCTACCCCCTCCCTGGGTTCACCACCTTCTCACAGACGTCTTAACTTGCTGTGGTCTTTCCCGGTTCTTAACTCCCAAGGCCCTCACGCCCACATCCATGTCACCTTAATTCTTGCACCATCTGGCCTTGTCTCCCCAACTAAGTCTGGAAGGCTAGAGAATGTAAGATTTTGCCCATAAGTGTCCTCAAAACTACTAGGTTATAGTAAAGGACATGAATACATTGAAAAGAAAAAATTCACTTGAGTGTGGGGAAGGGAGAGAATCAAATTGAGAAGCTGCTTATATTTCTTATTCCAGACCCTGTCTAGTTGACATGACTCTCACTGTATTGATTCTTGAATTCTCATTACCTCCAGTGAAATGACAGCCCCTGGGGTGTTCTCCTTTCCCCAGTTTCTCTGGCTTTATTTCATGGCCTTTTTCCTCTGAATAACCTTGTTTCTCTTTGAGTTATAGCAATAATTATTTTGCTTCTCATGTATGTATTTTCCCTTAAATTTTGTCTTAGGTATTTATTTTCAAGATCTGTAAGGACTATTGTAAGAATAAAAAAATTAGGCAGACAGGCTGACTTGAGTAAAAAATTTTGCCAGAAGCAAACTAAAAGTACCTCTTTTCTGAGCTTATGATTTCCAATGACATATCTCTATCATAATCAGTCATCTTGTATTATCGTGGTGAGCTGTGCCTGTGTTTCTTTCTTCTATTAATCTGTGAACTTGGCTTTATCTATTTTTATGTGCTGAGTACCTAACATAGTCTCTGGTGTCTAGGAAGGCCACAGTGAATGTGCGTAGAACATTAAAAAAATATATAAGATTTCTTTAAATAACAGTTTGGTAATAAGTGAGAAGACTCTTTTTTTCCTTTAATTTTTCTTTTCTTTTTTTTTTTTTTGTCTTCAGTAACAGAAAAAATGTTGACCTAGGCATTTCATGCAACAAAGTGATGTCCTCTTCCCACCTCACAACCACCAAGCGTCCCTTCAATATTACCTCAACTTGTTTGCTTTGTCTGTGCGGTTGTGAGCATTTGTCCTTTCTATTTAAGGTTATGTGTGATGATTTTCTTCTATGAAAAAAAGACTTCTTGCAAGCAATGTTGGCAGAAGCTGGTGAAATGGATTGGTTTCGTTGACAAATACTCTTGGTCTGAATTGCTGACATTTCTCAGCCTTTTGCTGGGTTGCACAACATTGTGCAACTTTATGTGGAAATAAATGAGTTTATTAGCGATGAGTTGTGTGTTTGTGGCTGTGTCTGTGTGCGATAATAAACATCTTTTGTGGGTACTTACAGCAATAATGACACCACTCTTTTTCAGTTCACCATTTACCATAAACTTGCCATTATTCACTTCAGTGGGGCATGTAACCTCAAAGAATGTTATGAGGGTAGCTTGTTGAAACAGAGGAATAGACAGTAGGCTCTGAGTAATCCTCTACTGGCAGGGCTGTGTGATAGCTGAGCAGATGGCTTCTTCTATGTTGGTGGTCTGTCATATTTCTACTTTAAACCATTCACTTTGAGCACAGCTTTACCACTGTAGGCCTGCAATTTTTCAGTGACTAAAACCAGGGGAATGTTTTCTGAGTTGGCTCTGGTCTCTTGCAAGTTCAGCCTATGCCTCAGGGATGTGCTTCTTGAGAGAGTTGAGCTGCCCTCACAGAGCACACACTCTAAGATAACCAAACACGCTACAGAGATGCTCAACTCCACAAATAGCAGGGACCCAGAAACAAGCTTGTAACCAAATAGTGTTGGGCTTAAGGACGGCCAGAATGGTCGGGCTATGTGGAATTAGGGTTAGCATGGAAATCCTTGAGGGAGATAAGCCCTGAACTAGTGAATGGAAGGATTAGAGGTTATGGTAAACAGAAAGGAGTAGACAGGGTGTTCTCCTTGGCCGGGGGAGGGTCATACGGGAAGTTAAGAAGGAAGGAGAAATGAGTTGTGGGAAATGGAAGGGAAATGAAACCATGAGATAAGCAGCCAAGCTAAAATTCCCTTAGGGAAAACAGTATTACAAGTTATCTGAATCATCAAAGAGTTTTAAGTAAGACACTAAAAGCAAAACAGAATCCATGCTCAGTGCAACAGACATTGATTGAGCATCTGCCATAGGCAAGGCACTGGGTTACGTGCTGACTAACAAGGGTGAGCAAGAACTGGTCCTTTTGGGAAGTCTCAATCTAGTCAGAGACAACTGTGGATGGATCATTTCAACGCACTGTGATAAGTCCTAGATTAGAGGTGTCCACAGGGCACTATGGAAGCACAGAGCTCAGGGCCCAACTTGGCCTTGAGGAGGATGGTAGGTTTGGGGGACCATGGGGAGCTCAGGTGAGACACAGTTTTATTTATTTTAAAATGAAAACTTCAGCAGCATTAAATTTAAAGAAGTTTAATTGAGCAATG
Organism: Ateles fusciceps; assembly: GCA_036589455.1. Lineage (NCBI taxonomy): Eukaryota > Metazoa > Chordata > Mammalia > Primates > Atelidae > Ateles > Ateles fusciceps. Next base: position 10,620,960 of record JAZHEH010001979.1, read on the forward strand.
AACAATTCACAAGTCCAGCAGCCCCCAGAATCACAGCAGATTCAGAGAGACTCCAGCGCAGCCACGTGGTGGAAGATTTATAGACAGAAAAAGGGAAGTGACACAGAAATCAGAAGTGAGGTACAGAAACAACTGGATTGGTTACAGCTCAGCGTTTGCCTTATTTGAACACAGTTCGAACACAGTGTATGGGTGGTTGACATGGCTGCTGACTTTGGCCAAGACCCAGCCACTGTTATAGGCACACGCTCCCGAGTTAGGTTCTCAATCTTGTCTACCTAATAACTGTTAGTGTGTCTGAACTGGTAGTTCATCAGGTTTGAGCTGAGGTGGATGAACGGTGGGAAATGTGACTGAGATGACAGTCAGGAGCTGTGTTTTCACCATGGGAGCTTATCCTGTGTGGAATAAGTGCCTGTGAGAAGTCCCAAGAAGGGGATCAGCTTGATGGAATTTTGGAAGAATCCGTCTGGTAATAGTGTGAGAAAACTAGGGTAAGAGCTGTGGCTGTTAACAGTTGAGAAACGTTCAAGTTCGAGGTTCTGAGGATTTGACCGGGGCAGAGGAGGGGTGGGTCCTGAAAGCATTTTTCATTTAGACGAAAGAGAGAGAGGAAGGAGGCTGGCTTAACCATAATACCCTTGGCTTTGATGGCTGAGTGAATGGCACTGCCTCCGACTCACCTGGGGTTGGACAGGATGGGTTTGAGGGGCCTCTGGGGAATCTCTTCTACAGAGGACTGGGTGACAGTCTACTTTCTTCCACTCACCAGTGGTTCGATTTGTCAGAAGACTGGAGTGGAAGCCTCAGCTCTGGTCCTGGCTCCATCCTTTCCTGGTAATCCTGCTGCCACAGGTGGGTGTTCCACTCACAACTCCTTCCTCACCTGCAGGTGACGAAAGTGATGGCTGCCCTAGAGGATGCTGGGAGGACTGATGTGGAGGTGGCTACGAAGGACCACAGAATATTCGGGTCCTGATGAGCAGCATCACTTTTGTGATGGCTGGCTGTCATTTTCTCTGTTCAGCCGTTTCAAGGGTGTTAAGAATAGCGGGTGTTAAGAAATAGCGGGAATCCCAAGATTCCCCTTTATCTGCAAATCCTAAGAAAGCAGATGCTCCGAATAAGCAGAGACAACTCAGCATTTCTGAGAGTTTGTGGGTTTAAGTTTGAGTCAACATAATTCTAACATCTTTTAGTGCACTTAATATTTAAGCTTACAGTAGGTGGCAGACAATGGCATCGAGCTAGGTGTGGCTTCAGAGCCAGCAGAGTCCTTTCTTGAAGCTCAACAAAAGCCACTATGATATTTTTTCCCCTTCGTGGAAATTTTTAAATAGTTTAAACATTTAAGCAGATTTTAATGTTTTCTATTAAAAAAAATGAAAGGAATACGAAGGCCACAGTGGAACCTTAAGGAAAGACAGTGGTTGCAGCTCTGTACATGTGAAAGTCAAAAAGAGGCTAAGAAAAAGTTGCTCCCCCTGCCACCACCAAAAAGAAAAAAATATTTGCCAAAAGCCACCATGACTCAGAGTTCACAGATGGGAAGAAACAGATAAATTAGAGAAAAGTTCCTCAAAGTGTTCTGTGACTGATACTGCTTCCTATAAGCAACTAGAAAGAGCTGCTGCTGATTTGAGTAGACATTGGTTCTTCCAGAAGAGCCAGAAGTTTCACATGGATTTTTTAACATTGAAAAAACCAGGCAGGAGAAAAAAAAAAGAAAAATTCTTTCCCCCCTTCTTTTAATATCGTTTTCAGTAGCACAATGCATTTAAAGTAAGGCAGTTTCCTCAGAGTAATATGGCCTCAGGACATGATTTAGATGGAAAATTTAAGTAAGATTAATGCAATTTATTATCCGACAGGATATCCCTACAAGCCACACTATTTGGCTGAATTTTAGATTCCCAATCTAATATTTCAGATGAGATTTCCAGATGGGTGTCTTATTCCTCTATTAGTTTAGTCAGGGTGATATAGAGTTTGTAAAACAGGAGAGGTTAAACTAGTTTTAACACTTGATTAATCATTGAAATTACTTTGTTACTGTTTGAATTCACTGGCTTTTGTTTATTAAGTAACTCCCTAAGACCCAAAGCCAACACAAACTAGAGGCACCTTTCCAGCTTTGCTAATTTATTTGATGACTTCTTCAAAGGAAATTTTTTAAGTAGTAGTAAATTTATGGTTACATTGAAAGGCTGCTCAATGCTTGCCCTTTGCCTTGCAAAAAAGTAAACTGTGGGTTTATAAGACTGGCGGAAACATGCGTATGCATGTATAGATACACACGTGTGTGCGCGCACACACACACACAAGCCATATTCCAATTTCCTGGAACATTATGGGGCAGATAAATCTTTAAAACAAATTGGATGAATAATTATCAGAACCTTTCCCATTTCTATCAAGAAAGAGACAGATAATATAGAAACTGTCTGAGGTGACAAACCACACATACATTCTGCCATTTTATAATCTGCTAGTAGTTCTATTAAGGGAGGTAGATTCCAGTGCACCTGGCGAGGCTGTTTGGAATGATGGGATGAGCTGAGTAAAAGGGCCATAGGCAGCAAGACTCAGTGCTTAGTGAAGGGGGAGGGGGCTGATTCCAAAATGGGACAGAGCTCCAAACCAGAACTTTTTTGGGGGATATGAAAATTTCCTGAAGTCTGGGTTTGTTAAATTGATTACAATCTCTTTTCAGAGACCTATCAGGAGCAAACTAGTGAGTTGCAGACATAAATTTGAATTCCAGAGTCTCCTTCTAACCCAACTCATAAATGAATTCCTAAATGCTGACTGAGCCAGAAGACCCAGCATTGGAAAACCACTTGGCAGGAATCATTAGTTTCAAAATGAGATGAACTGCTCTATTTAGCCCTCATTCAAAACTTTACAGAAATGCCAGATTTCCATAAACACAGGTTTCCTTGAATTTCCAGGGCTTTGATTAACTGGTGGATGAGGGTGCCTCACAAATACAGATTTGTATGCAATATTCAACTTGGAGGAGATTGGAGGTTGGAAACCAACACAAAGTATTCCCTCTCCTTTTTAATGTTAACTCTTCCTTGTTTTTCAGAAGACGTTTTTTGTTATAAGGAGTTTGGACAATTAAAAATTAGTCTATGGTTTCAAAATGTAGTTATAGATCATATTCTTGTCATTTATGTCATCATCTGTTAAGCTTTTTATGACTGATTGACAGCCCACTGCTTTATAGTGTGGCTTTAATGCCCCAAAGGAATGAGAGAATTAAAAAATACACTTCTGTCTCTGCTGAAAAAGTCATAAAGTTGTGGGTTCTGCTAAGTAAAGAGATTGCTTGCGAAGAGATATTTTCTTTTTTTAATGTGTTTTCACTTTTCTTCTTTTTGCCATTTTTCTTCATTGATACTGGCACATTAGGTAGAGTACCTAACACTGGTACAACATAGATCTACAGAGTTAAAAGTTTTGGTGGTTGTACATTTTTGGCTTCCATGTTCAAGTCAACAAAGCAAAATAAATTTGAAGGTTAAATAGCCAATTTCTGTATTCTGAGAAGCGATTTCCTTCCAATGGAGCGAGTTTGAAGCCCAGGACTGAGTTACGACATGGAGTCCGTTGCCTCTGTGGGCTTTTCCTACATTTCGTTCAATGCCTGTCATTTGTCCCATGGGGATATTAACCACAAGAGATCATGCAAGAAGAAAATACTAGTTCAGTTAGTTAAAATGCTTAACAAAGTTGGATCTTTTGTTTTTCGTAGAAAGACTAAAAAAGTATTCAAACAGCAGGTACATTAGTTCTAGGTTGAAGCTTAACTTACAGGGTTTAAAAAAACCCCACAGTTATCAATATGTTTGATTTCAATTTTGACCTGTTTTTCGGTGGTAGAAGTTCATATGCTTGACACAATGAATTGAATCTTACAGGAGGTTCTCCAAAATTTAAGCTTCCAGCTATAGAATGAAGTGATACATAAGTTATCTTTACATCGGGCGCGGTGGCTCACGCCTGTAATCCCAGCACTTTGGGAAGCCAAGGCAGCTGGATCACAAGGTCAGGAGTTTGGAACCTGCCTGGCCAACATAGTGAAACCTCGTCTCTACTAAAAATACAAAAAAAAAAAAAAAAAAAAAATGCCAGGCATGGTGGCACGCACCTGTAATCTCAGCTACTTTGGAGGCTGAGGCAGGAGAATTGCTTAAACTAGGGAGGCGGAGGCTGCAGTGAGCCAAGATCATGCCACTGCACTCCGGTCTGGCTGACAGAGAAAGACTCTGCCTCGAAAAAAAAAAAAAAAAAAAAAGGCATCTTTAGAATGGGCAAGATACAGGTTTTCTTTTGGGCCACAGGATAGCATGAGCATTCCTGAAGTCAGAAATACGGATTTAGCCCAAGAATGACTGAGCAGCATTTTTTGTAGTCATTTATTCAAGCAGGACAATATAAAGACTTTCATTCCAGATTTGTTATGATAGTAATTCCGCTTACCCGGTGTTTGACCAAGGCTTTGTCTGCAGTACCTGGTAAGGAGCTTATAACTAGACCTGCCTCCTCCCCCTTTTCCCTCTTCTTCATCATAATTATCGTCGTGATCATTACAATCATTTCAGTCCTTGGTGATTAACTTAGAGATTAACCAAGGCAAAAAATAATTTAGGCTACTTAGCTGTTTTCTTCCTCTCTTCCTTCTCTCTTTTCTTCCTCTTTTCTTTCTCTTTCTCCTTCTCCTTCTTATTCCCCCTTTTGTGAGTTCATTCTGTGAGATTTATTCCAAGGGCCAAAAACCAAGGTAAGATTTCAGAAACAGGCCTTCTAGAAGCCCACACAAATGTGTACTTGTGAGGGGTTTGGCTCCAGTGGGATAAGCAGATGCAAATCCAGTTGGTAAGCTGTCTTGGATCTGGCTACCTTATGAAATTTCTGATATTAGTTCTTCGAGACTCCTACCATCTTGCAAAAATCCTGAGAAATCCCATTCCTCAGCTGGACAGAATGAGGTGCTTTAGAATTTCCATTCCTTGCTTGGACAGAATGAGATGCCCCAGGTGTCAATTACTATCATGACAAATCTGGAATGAAAGTCTTGAAACTGTCCTGCTTGAAAAAATGTTGACAAAAATGGCTGCTCAGTCATTAGTGGGTGGAGTCCATATCTTTCTGACTTCAGGAATGCCCATGCTCTCCTGTGCCCTAAATGAAAACCCATATCTTGTCCTTCTAAAGACCTCTATGTCACTCTTTTCTACAACTGGAAGCTGAAAGTTTGGAGAACCTCCTGTAAGAATTGAATTTATTTAGTCAAGCATATCAGTTTCAACTACCCAGAAATAGGTTAAAACTCAGTAGAAGAAAACTGAAGATTTTGTGTAAGGACCGAAAAAATACAGATGATACTGGGTGAAAAAGGGACAAGGAGTGAAAACGATAAGAAGACAGCAGAATTCACTCAATGATTAAGTCTGAATTTCTTATTTCACACTATGGCCAAGATTCATTTGTATTACAGGAATAGGAGCAGGAGGCTTTGCCAACTGAGATCTTTGATCATGAGTGTTGTGAATGTAGACAGGGTGAGTTGCTATATGAATGCACTTTCTGTGACTTGGTAATTTTTCTATGGAGTCTAGCATGCCTTGGATGTTCAAACCTCTTCTTTCCCTTGGAGTGTGGTGTCAGATGCTGCCTGCCAGCAACTCACAGATGACAGTCTATCACTGTCTCCATACCTGGGATCTTGTAAGAAGGAATTGCTTCGCTACACTGTGGGTCAAGCATAATGGTTCTTTACCATCACTAGTTCATTAAATATTTATTTGCTTGCATGTTTTTCCATACTCTAGGCACTGTGCTAGGCACCAGGATACAATGGAACATGTGATCTGTAGAGGAGTCAGACATTTATCAAGGCATCCCAAAGAAATGTCAATTGCAAGTAAGCAAATTCAGTGAAAGCAAAATACATAGCACACAACACATCACCATGGATTTAGCCTGGTCAGGAAGGTCTGGAATATGATGACAGCTGTCTGAAGTTTGGGTAGGAATTAACTAGTTGAAGAGGGGGAATTCAGAAGTTCTGGTTAGACACCTGGGTTGTACAAAAGCATGTGTGCTCTCTCAGCCAAGACCATACTGGGGTTTATCTGTGGAGGTATAGAGGGGGTGGGGAAAGTGTCCCTTTCATGGCTTCTGGACTGAAATCTATCACTGGGGTCTTGGAACCAGTTTGGTCACCTGTGCTCCAGGTCTCACACGGCCTCTCAGGTAAAGATTGAGTTACCTTCTGAATCTAATCTTTCAATATACTTCTTCTCCCTGCCCCCACCCCCAATCAGTGTAAGGTGTGTTATAGGAGAAACATAAAAAGCCAGCAAACACGTCTTTGTCTTTCTTCTTTCATGTCCCAAGGGAATAAATCTCTCCCCTTCCTCCAAACACCACACAACAGGCCTCACGTATGTCATTTTAAGCTGCAGAGATATGGAACATTGAGTGAAATTTACCTTTGGGGCCACTCCCACGTTAACCTGGTGTGGCCACTTTAGAAGTCATCAATTCCCCATTATAGAACCTACCAGGCCCAACTTCTTTGTTTTTATTCCTTGACTTTTAGATTTGATCTCTTCTGTTGTTTATTTCATTGTAGCTTCAGTTCCTCTAAAATTCTGATTCCCTACCCCAGAACTCACCTCATGTAGCCTTGAGGAACACTCTCCTCTCTTTGATCCATAGACCTGGATCCCTTTTTCCCTGGAGGCTGTTCTGAAGATGGCACCCTACCTGCTCATCTTTCAGTGCCTGGGCACCCATGCCTGCATATGGTAACCTCAAATCACACTGTATGAAGAGCAGCTGTTTTGTCAACTATTTTTTAATGAGGTTTTTTGTTTGTTTGCTTTAAAAAATAGCATATATTTGCTTTAGAAAAATTAGAAATACAGAAGAAACAGAATATAAAAGAATTACCTGTAACATGCAAAAATGACCAGTACAAAATTTTTTTTTACAGTATGTGAACATATATTTATATTTATATGCACAGTATTTATTTTCACCTGCATATTTTACTTAACATATGTAGTTAGCATTTCCCATGTTAGTCGAATTACTTGCAGACATTATTTTCAATGGCTATTAATGTTATTACTCTATAGCTTACCTAGTAGGTCTCCTACTATATGTCATTTTGGGTCCTAGCAACATTTTTGTGTTTAAATCTTTGTAGCAGTTTTGATTGATTTCCTTAATATAGAGTCCAAGAAGAGAAATGGTTTGTTTATCATTTAATACTTTCTTTTATGTTAATGTTCTTGGGGCTGATGATTCAGAACCACGAATAAATATGATTCTTGTCTTTGAGGAGATTTTAGCCTTGTGCTAGGTTAAAGAATGGGTACATTTTAAAGTTCTTGATACACATTTCAAATTGTTTTTCAAAAATTTGTATCAATTCATCCTCCTACTATAAGGGAAAATCTGTTCTGGGTTGTTTTTCTGGGGCACCTTCCTATTAAGAACTCAGTCTCTGTCCTTCTTTACGACTCACATGGAGTTGCCACTGCATGCCATCATCTTGATCACTCAGAGAAACCTATTAGAAAACTTACTCTCTGGCTTCCTGAAAGAGAAACAGCAACAACTCAGCAATTGATCTGGGGTCAGCATGTTATCCAGGCTGGGCCACTGTAGATTTTTTTAAAGGCGAGTTTCTCTTATTTTCTTCAAAATTCTGAGCTGTGAAGAGGACCATTGGATTGGAAAGCTCAATCTTTTTATGGGTTTATATATATTTAATTGTTATTGTATATATTTAAGGCATATGTCATGTTTCCACACACATATACATAGTGAAATGATCACTACAGTCAAGCTGATTAGAATATCCATCATCTTACACAGTCACCTTTGTGTGTGAAAAGGGTTCAGCCCTTCCCTCTCCACTCTTCATCTCCTTTTTTAAAAAAACAGAGATAAATAGAGAGGGAAGGACTGAACCCTGGTTACACTGTAGGGCCATTGGGATTCACCTGCAAGTCAAAACCAGCTAGTTCTACCCCTATGTTTTTCACTTAGATAAGCCAACAGTAATTTATTTTTCTCTATTCTTCTTGTCTTCCTGCCTCCTTACCTGCCTCCCTTCCTCCCTCCCTTCCCACTCTCTATCTTTATTTCCTTATTCAAATTGGTTTGAATTGGTTGAATTGAGTTTCTGACACTAACAGAGTCCTTATTGTGCCTTCAGGGTGATTTTTCTCAGACCAGAAAATGTTAATGACATAAAACAATTACTGTTTGGACAAGGAAAATCGCATCTCTTTGCTTGAAATTTGTACACACACATTTGTGTTTGTTAGTGAGGCTGAGCATTTTCCCCCTTATTTGTGAATCATATATTCAATGTTTTGATCTGTTTATCAAATAAGTTCCTTAGTTTACAAAATATCTGCAGGTGCAGTTATTATGGAAAGCAATATGAAGCTTCCTCAAAATATTAAAAATAGAATCACCACATGACTCAGCAATCCCTCCTCTGGGTATATACTTAAAGGAAATGAAATCAGCACTTCATAGAAATATCTCCACTCCCATATTCATTGCAGCATGATTAATAATAACCAAGATATGAAATCAGTGTAAGTGTCCATCAACAGATGAGTAAATAAAGAAAATGTTACACATCCACACACACTGGAATTTCATGTAGCCTTAATAAAGAAGATGATTTTGTCATTTATAATATGCATGAATGTGGAGGATATTAGCTTAAGTGAAATAAGCCAGAAAGAAAAATACTGCCGATTTTTTTTTTTTTTTTTTTTTTTTTTTTTTTGAGACACAGTCTCACCCTGTTGCCCAGGCTGGAGTGCAGTGGCGTGATCTTGGCTCACTGTAACCTCCACCTCCTGGATTCAAGCAATTCTCTGCCTCAGCCTCCCAAATAGCTGGGATTACTGGCTCCCATCACCATGCTTGGCTAATTTTTAGTAGAGATGGGGTTTCACCATCTTGGCCAGGCTGGTCTTGAACTCCTGACCTCATGATCCACCCACCTCAGCCGCCCAAAGTGCTGGGATTACAGGCGTGAGCCACAGTGCCCGGCCCACATGGCCTTACGTCAAATACAAAAAAGCAAAGAGTAGAATAGTGGTTGCTGGGATCTGGGGCTAGAGTGGGATGGGAAAATGGGAAGAAATTGACTGCAGAGTTTCAATTAGGATCAATAAGTCTAGAGAGCAAATGTACAGCATGAAGTCTATAGTTAATATTGTATTGTATATTGGAAATTTCCTAAGAGAATAGGTTGTAGGTACTCTTACTATACACACACACAGGTAACTATGTGAGATGATGGATATTCTAATTAGCTTGACTATAGTAATCATTTCACTATGTATGTGTATGAAAACATGACATATACCTTAAACATATACAATAACAATGAAAAGAAAAAAAAATCATGAAAAGATGATTGAGCTTTCCAATGGCCAAGAAAAGGAAGAAAAGAGAAACTGCCACAGCTTATTTTAAAAATAAAAGTGGGCTCTATTTCTAAAATGTTAGTTTTACAATACCTTCTCTAGTACCCAAAATATTTTTAAATATTCTAATGCTATTATACTATAATGATTCTTTAATAACTTTGTAGATTTCACTTTACTGAACAAAGCCCTAAGCAAAAAACATAGAATGTAACAAAAATTTGCATAAGTTTATTTCATATTGAAGACAAATATGCTATGGATTTATGGAAATACTTCCCACTTGATTATTTGCTTGTGTTACGAGTTTTTACCTACAGAAATTTGCTTTTTTATTTGTAAAATTTAAATTAGTTTCTTTTATATGTTTTCCTACTGCTTTAAAACTTCAGAACTCCTTTCTTCATATAACTTTTCTTTGTATTTTCACTTAGAAACATTCAGAACTTATGTTAGTGTGTAATTTGAGGTGATTTTTTTTTTTTCGTGACGGAGTTTCGCTCTTGTTGCCCAGGCTGGAGTGCAATGGCGCATTCTCAGCTCACTGCAACCTCCGCCTCCTGGGTTCAAGCGATTCTCCTGTCTCAGCCTCCCAAGTAGCTGGGATTACAAGCATGTGCCACCATGTCCAGCTAAGTTTTTGTATTTTTAGTTGAGACAGGGTTTCACCATGTTGGCCAGGATGGTCTCAGTCTCTTGACCTCGTGATCCACCTGCCTCGGCCTCCCGAAGTGCTGGGATTACAGGCATAAGCCATATGCCCAGCCAATTTGAGGTGATTTTTATGTTAACTTTGTTTCTACCTTGTTAGCTATTTTTTTTCTGTGCCATTGTGGAATAATCTGCTAATTTTCAGTGGATTCATAATGCCTTTTAAAAATCATGTTGTGTTCTCAGAGGTGATAAATTTTATTTATTTCTGATGTTCCATCTATGTTTAAGGCTATTTCTAAGTCTATGCATATGATAGGATTTTAGTTCCACACTGTGTCTTACACAGGTTACTAAAATATAGCACATTTGTTAAATATTTAGAGTGTAGGATTATGTATTGATAACTACAAGCTGTTGAGCTTTCCCATGTCCTAGCACTTTGCTGAATTTTAATCCTTATCACACCTCTATGGGGTAGATACTGTTATAATCTTTTGTAGACATGGGTTTATTATTATTGTTTTAAAATAAATTAGCAAATTCAAATTTTTAAAATTCTATTTTAATTTCTAATGTGGTAAATATTATAAATAAAATTTATATAAACAAAATTTTTTGATGTACTCAATAACCCATAAGAGTATACAAGAGTCCTGAAATAAAAAGTTTGAGAACTGCTTATTTAGCACATAATAACCTTGATTTAATTATTAGGTATTAATATCATTATTAATTTTTGAATCTTTGAGCATAGCAATTATAAAATGAACTTCACATATGTAAGTGTATCCTTCGATATGTTTTTACATATGACTATTACCATGAAACCATCATTGTAATTAAGATAATAAACCTATCCATCACTCTCATAGTTTTTTAATGCCTCTTTGTAATTCATCTCTCTCTCTCCAGTTCCCCATATTGAGGTAATCAGTGATCTGCTTTCTGTCAATATAGAGTGGATGGCACTTTCTAGAATTTGATATAAATGGAATCTACATTTGTTTGTGACTGTAGTTATTCAACTCAGCATACTTATTTTAGGAATTATCTATGTTGCTATTTGTATCATGAGTTTGTTCCCTTTTATTGCTGTGGAGTATTCCATTCTATGGATATGCCATAATATATTTATCCATTCACCTGTTGGTGAACATTTCAGTTATTTCCAGTTTTTTGCTATTACGAATCTACTATGAACATTTATATACAAGTTTTTTGTGGACATGTTTTTATTTCTCTTGGATAAATATTGAAGAATGTAATGGTTGAATATTATAAGTGAATGTGTAGCTACTTAAGAAACTGCTAAGATATTCTCCAACATGGTCATAAAATTTTACACTTCCTAAATTCCCACTAGTAGTGTATGAAAGTTTCCGTTGCTCAATACTCTTGCTAATGTTTGCTATGGTGAATTTTAAACATTTTAGCTATTTTAGTAAATGTGTAGTGTGATTTTGTGATGTTAATTTGCATTTCCATGTATTTATTTGCCATCCATATACCTTTTTTGGTGACGTATCTGTTCAAATCTTTTCCCCATTTAAAAAATTGTGGGTTTTTTCCCCCCATTTTTATTAAGCTGTAAGAGTTCTTTACATCTAGATACCACCCCTTTTGTAGACATAGATCTGCAAGTCTTGTCTTTAGCCTAAGGTTTGCTTTATATTTTATTAATAGTGTCCTTTAAAAAATTATTTTTTGTAGATACAGGGTCTAGCTTTGTTGACCAGGCTGGTTTCAAACTCCCGGCTTCAAGTGATCCTCCTGACTTTGCCTTCAAAAGTGTTGGATTACAGGCATGAATCATCATACCCAGCCATTAATAATGTCTTTTGAAGAACAATAGTTTTTAATTTTTATTAAGTCCAATATTATAGATATTATAAATTATGAAGAATAGATACCTATGATTATAAAAGGTGTCTTTCATGCCCTATTTAAGAACTCTTTACCAAATCCAAGATCACTAAGATAGTCTCATTTGTTTTCTTTTAGGATTTTTATAGTTTAAAGTCTTACATCTAAGTCTTTGACAATTTTGAATTAATTTTTATATAATGGGTAATGATTGACATTTCTATATATTCTTGACTATTTGATCTGTTTGTCTATCTTGATGCCAATGCCACACTGTTTTGATTACTGTACATCTATAGTAAGTCTTGAAATAAGGTAGTGTAGTGCTCCGTCTTTATTCTTTTTGTTTCAAAGCTTTTGGATTATGCTAGGGCCTTCAAATTTCCATACAAATTTGAGAATATGCTTGTCAATTTGCACAAAATAGCCTGTTGGAATTTTGATTGTGAGTGCATTGTATCTAGTCATAAATGTGGAGAGAATCTGTATCATAGATTATATCTTGTTTGCTAGAATTTGCCAGGAAACATTCCATTATTAGCTTTTTAATATCTGTAGGAGCTGTAGTGATACCTTATCTTTGATTCTTAACGTTGGTAACTTACATTTTCTCACTTCTCCCCCTAGATCTTTATAAAATTTGTGGATATTCTCAAAGTTCTAGCTTGTAATTTAATTGATTTTCTACCTTATTTTTCTGTTTTCTATCTCATTGGTTTATGCTCTTATTTTTATTTTCTTTCTCCTTTTATTTTGTATTTATTATTTTTTTCTTGTTCCTTAAAGTGAAAGTTAGAGTAGCTGATTTGAGACTTCTTTTCTAACAAAAGTATTTAAAATTATACATCTCCCTTTAAAAGTACTAATTTAGCAATATCCCACAAATTTTGATATATCTTGTTTTCCTTTTTATTTCATTCAAAATACTTTCTAATTTTTCATTGATTCCTTCTTTTGATGCATGAGTTTTTTAGAAATGTCTTACTGAATTTCCAAATATCAGAGAATTTTGTAAAGATTTTTATGTTACTGATTTATAATTTAATTCCATTGTGACCAAATAACATATTTTATATAATTTGAATCTTTTTAAAGATTAGAACATGGTTTATCTTGGTAAATGTTCTTGGTGCACTTGGAAAGAAATTGTATTTTGCTGTTGTTGGGTAGAGTGTTCTGCTAATGTTAATTAGGTAAAGTTGTTTGAAAAAGTGTCCATTTCCATATTCCAGTAACTTTTTGTCTACTCGTTCTATCATTTATTAAAATAGAGATATTGAAATATATGACATATATGTGGATTTATCTCTCTCTCCTTTTACTACTCTGAGTTTTCTTTTTACATATTTAGAATTTCTATTGCTAGCTGCATAAACATTTAAGATTTCTATTTCCCCCTCTGCTAATTTAAGTACTTTTTTCTTATGAAATGACCCCTTTTATCTTTTTCATATTTATTACTTTAAAATCTACCTTGTCTGCTGTTGACACAGCCACTTCTATTTTCTTTAATTTGTACTAGAATTATATGCATATTTTTTAAATCTTATTTTAATCTTTCTATTTTATTTCTTCTAGTAAGTTGTCCTTGTTTTCTTTGCATTTGTTTGATTTCCAATCTGACAATCTCTGCCTTTTTCTTGATGTGTTTGTTATTTACATTTAATGTAATTATTAACATAATTGGTATTTGTTTTTATTTGTCCTGTTTGCTTTTCCACTCTTTTACCCCTTTTCTGCCTTGTTTTAGATTAGTTGCATATTGTTTAGATTCTATCTTTTGTTGTCTTATTAGTTATACATTTTTGTTTTGTACTTTTAGTGGCTGCTTTATAGTTTACCATGTATATCTTCAACTTAGTACAGGCTGCCTTTAATATATAGCATACATTTTATATAAACTATAAGAACTTTACAAGAGTATGCCCATTTTTTTCCCTTCTTTCACTTGTTACTACTGTCATACAGTTTACTTCTACATATACAGTAATACTTAAATAGCCAATTTAAAAAAAAGGTAAGTCCTTTATGTTTAAACCTACATCTTGTATTTCTTGTGCTCTTTGTTTCTTTATACATTCATGTTTCTAGCTGCTATCCTTTTATTTCTTCCTGAAAGGCTTTCCCCCGCTACATTTCTTGTAGTGTAATTTTCAGGCAAATAATTATTTTAGATTTTGTGTGACTAAGAAAATCTTTATTTAATATTTGTTTTTGAAAGATATCTTTTCTGGGTATAGAATTTTAAGTTGACTGTTCTCCTGCCTTCCCTTCCTTCCCTACCACTCAGTTTTTTAAAGATGTCACCTCACTGTCTTCTGGTTTGCATCGCTTCTGACAAGAAATCTGCAATTCTTATCATTTTCCTCTGTATGTAATATGTCTGTATGTAAAATCTTTTTTAAGATTTTCACTTTGTTATACGTTTTAAACCATTTGATATGATACATGTTGCTGTAATTTTTATTTTCTGCTTGACATTTTCTGAACTCTTTGGGTCTGAATATTTATAATTTTCATCAAATTTGGAAATGTTTTAGTGATTATTTCTTAAAATATTTTGTTCTTTCTTTCTTTCTCCTCCTTCTCTAGACGTCTAATTATGTACCTCTTAGGTCACTCCATGTTGTCCTACCACTCACTAATAATTTGCTCATTTTCTTCTGCGGTGTTTAATCTGTTTTCAATTTCATTCAGTTTTTTTTTTTTTTTTAAATCTCAGGCATTATATTTTTCATCCTAGAACTTCAATTTAGGTCTTTTATAATATTTTCCATAATTATCTTTTCATAACCATCTTCTGAAATCTTTATAAATATCTTCAGTAAGTATCCCTATTATACTCCTGACTTCTCCTGCCACTTTAAACATATGGTGTTTAGTTGTAATAGCTATTTTATGTTTGTATATAGTGATTTATTATCTGTGCCCTTTCTTGGTCTGTTTCTATTGATTGATTTTATTCCTCTTTATGGATTTTATTTTCCTATTTCTCTGCATACCTGGTAATTTTTTAATGGGATGCTAGACTTGTGAATTTTACATTATTGGATGTTGGATTTCATTTTTTAAATATTCCTTTAAATATTTTGAGTTTCGAACTGGTATACACATAAGTTACTTGAAAATAGTTTGATTCTTTTATGGCTTGCTTTGAATGTTGTTAGGTGGATCTAGAACAAACGTCAGTCTATGGCTAACTTGGGCCCAATTCTGAGTCAATACTCTTCTGAGAACTCTATCTAATGCCTCATATATTATGAGGTCTTTCCACCTTGGCTAGTGGGACTACTGACTATTTTGAGACTGTGTGAGCTCTGGGGATTGTTCTGCTTGCTTTTCTACTTGTTCTTTCCCTGGCCTTGATAGTTTCTTCATATGTTTTTACTGATCAATCCTTAGCTAAAGACTCAAAGGGAACTTGCATATCTCCAGGGCTCTCTCTCCCTGGACACTCTTCTTTCTTTGGTACTCTTCTCTGTGAACACTAGCTACCATGCGTTCTTTGAACTTTGAACCCTGTCTTCTCAACTCAAGGAAATCACCAGTCACCAGGTTCCATTTAGCTCTCCCTTCCTGGATTACATCCTGTATACTCTTCATGGCAGTAACCTGGAGCACCCACAGGGTTCACTTTGTTTGTTTTCCATGTTTCAGGGATCGCTGTCCTATACTACCTGCTGTCTGAAAACTGCTGTTTTATCTATTTTCCAAGTTTTTTCATTAAGAGGATCATTCTAGTCTCTGTTTCTCTGGTCACTACTTTCTCATGCCAGAAGTGGAAGCCAGCTATATTATTTTCATTATTACTCTATTAGTATCCTACTTGGAATACTATATTTGCTCATAATTTGTTCCT
The DNA here is from genome assembly GCA_036589455.1 of Ateles fusciceps. Classification (NCBI taxonomy): domain Eukaryota; kingdom Metazoa; phylum Chordata; class Mammalia; order Primates; family Atelidae; genus Ateles; species Ateles fusciceps. The sequence continues at coordinate 10,636,815 of JAZHEH010001979.1, forward strand.
TCATTTATGTATTTACAGACCTTTATGGAGATGCTACTCTGTTCTAGATTCTATATTAATTACTGCAAACAGTTCAGGGGTCACTTTACTTGCCCTCAATGGATTGACAGTGTAGTGACAAGGAACATTTATATACAAATAATGACAAAACTAAGCTCTGGTAAATTTTCTAATAGTCACCAATTCTTATTCCAATATGCATGCCACTTTACAATGTGACTTCGCCATTCCACTTATCATCCTTAAATCTGGACTAGGCTTCTGAAGTGGAAATAGTATCATGCTAGTTTTACAGCCCAAGCCTCAGGAGACCTTGAAGCTTCCACTTTCACCCTCTTGTGATGCTGTCCTGAGACCTCCACATAAGGACATCAGGGTGGCTTAATGGAGGACATAAGGTCACACAGAAGAGAACCAAGGCCCCCTCGTCAGCAGCCATCAGCAGCTGCTAGACCAGCAGACCCTCCAGTTGAGTGCAACTTCAGAAGTGAGCCAGGAGAAAACCAGCAGAAAGGCATCATAGCCAATCCACAAGATCACAAAAAAATAATGAATCATTTTTCTTAAGCCACTGAGTTTTAGAGTCTAACAGAAACAAAAGCACTGTTATGTCTTCCCAGAAAATTTCTACAATAGCTCCACCCCGCAGGAATAGCTACCATCTGTGATATTGGAGGCATTTGTTTTTCAGGCCATTCATCTGATGCTCAGTGTACAGTATTTTTATCATTTTTTGGCATGGGCCACATAATATATCAGATATATCTCTTTGACAAAGTTAGGAGCTTTTTAAGGCCTTTTTCTTAATTGCATTCCCCATGCTTTGACAGGAGTGGTAGTACAAAAAAAAATTCATGATAAATTTTTTAAAATTATATTTCAGTCAGCTTATGAACTATCCTGGGCAGTTTGGTATAATAGATCCTATAAATACTTATGGGGAGGCTATGAAGTGTTATGTACTGTGCTTTTAGAAACATTAGTCCTGTTGTTGTTAGTATAATCATCATAATTATTATTTAAATGATCACAATAACTTTATGAGGAAGTTAGCTTTCTTTTATAGTTATAGTATTTGAGACTCGGAGAAGTGAAATCTTTTTTTCAAATACAAACAATTCATAAGTGGCAGAGTTAAGATGAAAGCCCAGGATCTTGCCTCTTTGTAACAGCTTCTAAGAAATAGGCAGGCAGGTAAGATGACTGTCAGATGATCTCTACTGGGGAGGCCAGTTGGAATGAAGGCATACAGGCCCCTTCCTTCTTGGACCTTGGAGGGAACGGTATTGTAGGAAATATTAGTTAGCAAAGGACAGCTGAGGAGTGGGGTGTAAGGTCACATTGCATTCACACAGCAGCCCTCCTCAGTCATCACAGCCTGCTTTCCCTGGGAGGAGCAGTGTTGGACTGACATTACCCTTATTTCTGACCATTTGACTTCTTACTGAGCCCCATGGCCTCCTCTCAGGCAGCAGCAACACAAGGTCATCCAGCGGCATGCTTTCCAGCCAATACAGGGAGATCGTCTGGGGTAAAGAGGATCACTGGGTGGAAAAAGTGGGCTATTTTGATGCAATGTTTTGGGTCCTCTTGATGCAATTGCACTATGAATATGAGGTTCCTGAGACCTTCTGGGAGAAAGCCATTTGGATTGTCTCCGTGAGGGCAATGCAATATTAAAATGGCAGAAATATATGTATATTTTTATTATGGTTTTCCAATTAGAAAAGATCTAGGATCTTTTATGACACATGTAGAAATAAATATAAAAGAAAAATAGAAAGGGAGGAGAGGGAAGTGGTCATAATTTTCAAAAGCACAAAGAATTTAGTTGAGTAGCTGCAGAAAAATTTATTTATTCAAATAATGACAATAATAATGTTAATTATAACTAATGTATATTGAGAGCTAACTTTGTACCAGGTGCTATGTGAAACCTCTGGTTTAACAGTAGTAAAATTTTAAAAAGAACCAGATATGTCTTCGCTCATGGAATTTGCAATCTAATGGAAGGAGGCATACGTTAAGCAATAAAATATATAATTACAAGTTATGATAGAGCTATGAACAAAGAATAGGATGCCATGATTAAAAATATAATGGGGAACATGTAAATTACATTAGGGGGTCAGAAAAAGCTTTTCTGAGGAAGTTAAGATTTGCCATGAGCCCTAAAGCCTTGGAGACCAGAAAAAATAGATCTAATGGAAACAGTCTGGATTTGTGACAGACATAAGAAAAAGACATTAAAGTGCTAGGAGATAAAGTTCTGGCATGGCTTTCAAATGATTTGGTTGAGAAGCTTCCAGCCCTGCAAGTAATTGCAAACAGTGAGAAGTCTTATCTGAAATTAAACAACCAGAAAAGGTGACTTCTCCGTGTTGCCTGTAGAGATGGGATTCTACAGCCCTGACTGAGCTCCAGTCAGGACAAACGGAATGGAAGGACAGGTAACAAGCCATTGATTATGAGAGGTTGCCAGGGTCATCCTGTCACCTCCTCAAGGTGGCTTTATACAAGACTATGCTTTATACAACTCTAGTGGCAATATTTATGTTTTCTGTAAAACAAGTCTTAATTCCCAAACATTTAAAAATCTGTCCTCCAGGAAACATTTTAAGAACCACCAAAGAGAACTAGGCAGGCTGTGCTGACCAGCCCAAATAGACCACAAAGTGGGCTGATTCTGCAGTGAGTCACTAACCTCTAGCGCTCAACGTTCCCCTTGGAGAAAAGAGAACAGCCATTGCAAACTGTTGTCTGAGAACTTAAGAATTAACAGTTTTGCAAAAAGTGTCACTCTGTTTCTGGCAGAGCTCTGCTCTCTTTGGCACTGGAGTGGAAGATCAGGTGGGGGGGCAGGTCAGTGGCAGTCTGGAGTGATTCTCAGTGGGAACTGGCCAAGCATATAATTATATCATGAGTCAAGCTCTCTCCAGGGATGTAAAATGACCAGAGGAAAATGAAATAACATTATATCCCACATGAATAGAGGCACTGGTGGAGTAAGCTGACTCCTGAGAAAGAAAACTCAGGCTAAGAAGTTTCCCAGCACTTAAATGTCTTATGACTTGTCCCTGTGCCCCTTCTCTTAAAATGAAGAGATTACATGGGCACAATTTATGCCTTTGCCTTCAACCCAGAGGAGCAAGTGACCAGAGACAACAATCCACATGGATAGATAACCCGGATAAACAAAAGGCCATTTAGCTGAAAAACGCCTTGTGTCATTTAGCTCCAACAGAGAACTGTTTACTCAAGAAGAAATTAGACTGACAAATGTTGTGGTGGGAGTTAAAAAATATTTTTTCCTCGCTAAACCACTTCCAAAGGTATATTTTTATGTGTCCAGGAATAGCAGTCTGTTTGTCTTGCTTGTGCTTGTTCCCCCTCTTGTTTCTTTTTGGTCAACATCCAAAGAAGAATTAGTCTCTCTGGAGAGTGGCAATGCAGTAGCTGAAGCCAAATTAGTATGAATGGCACTGGCTGCCCCTCCCAACACCCACTGCCTCTGCTTCCCAGATGATATAATTAGCCAGGGGACTTTTGATCAGTTCAGCAAAGAAAAACAGTTATAGGGCAGCCCCAGCATGAGTTTTGGGGTAAGAAACATCAAAACAGGAGTGACAAGCTTTCATGATGTTTTTCAAAAAGAGTTATTTTAGACAGAAAGTGCAGAAACAAGAAAATGCTCTGAGGGGAAGAATAAATAGAATTTGATGTTTACCCCTCCTTAGTCATTAGCAATATTTCTGAAGAAAGCAAGCAGTAAGCTTGTGACAAAAGTTTGGGAGACAAGGGACAGTGTCTCAAGGAGAAAGCACAGTGCAGGGCGAAGTCTGTCATATACTCTTGGGGAAGTCACTCAAGATAAATATCTAAAGTTCAGTTTCTATTTGTTCAATGTTCAATGTGAACATTAAGGTTATTTACTTGGGGGTGAGGGGTAAAGGACTGAAGCAGAAAAAGAAGGAGTATTTGAAAGAGACTGGGGATTTTGATTTTATATCCACCCCTGGGAAATGGATGTTCATGAAGGGCAATTTTCCTTTCAGATAGAAGTAAGTGGTGGCTGGACAAAATGATTAAAAAGGAACAAATCTACACCTTCTCACCCTCAAAATAAAGATGAAGGCCACTTGGAATTACTAGTGGTCTCATGTGAATATCTCTGCAGTGATGATGGTACTAATTCAGTCAGTCAGCATTGACTAGCTACCTGCTTGATACTTACGCAGTTCCTATAAAAAGGAACTAGAGCATAGTAGGGATTCAAAAGCAGTGACTTTGTAAGGAAAAGCCCGTGGCTAATAGCATGGTCAGTGTGTAGGGTACTACTTCCTAATGAAAGAATTGGAAGAAACTGAGCAAGTCCCCTTGCTTCCGCCTTTGCACCCTTTGCTCCAGTCCACACTGAAAATATCCTCAGTGATGTTACAAGATTTGAGAATGTGAAGCTAAGTGATCTAAATGGATCACTCAGTGGAGATCCATCTACTTACGACTTTTCATGGGCCATAATACCAACTATTAGAGCTTCAGTTCTTTAAATCTTGCAGGAACTTTTAGGCTTTCAAAGTCATTTACTATCATATTTCTTAAAAGACAGTTTTTTCCCCTTACATTTCACATGTCCAAAATTAGGGTGTACCTTGAAATAAACTGACATGTATATTTAACCTGGAAGAAGTGTTTTCATTCCATCTCGTACAGTTATGAAGCCAATGAAATTGGTTTAACATCAAGGAAGTACGGTGAAAAATAACCTCTGAGGCAAGGACCTTAAGTTTAAGTTCTACACCCCAGTACTTGAATATAGGGGCTTTAAGAGGTAAAATGTGGCCATTAGGATGGGCCCTAGTTCAATGTGACTAGTGTCATTATAAGGAATAAACTTAGGAAGGACACAGACATGAACAGTGTAAAAATCTGAAGACACAGGGAGAAGATGGCCATGTACACGCCAAAGACAGAGGCTCTGGGAAGAAACCAAACTTGTATCAATCAGCTTGTGCTGTTGTAACAAAATACCATAGACTGGGAGGCTTATCCAGCAGGAATTTATTTCTCATAATTCTGGAGACTGGGAAGACCAAGATCAAGGGACTACCAAATTCAGTTCCCCAGTGAGGTCTCTCTTCCTGGCTTGCAGATGACCACGTTCTCCCTGTGTCCTCATGTGATGGAGACAAAGCCCTAGTGTCTCTCCCTCTTCATATAAGGCCACTAATCCCAACTTGAAGGCTCCACCTTTACGACTTCATACAAAACTAATGATCTCCCATAGGCCCCAATGCCATCACAATGGAGATTAGGGCTTCAACATACGAATTTTGGAGAGGGAGCGCAATTCAGTCCATAGCATACCTTGATCTTGGTCTTCTGCCTCCAAAACTGTGAGAAAATAAGTTTCTGTTGTTGAACGCACCTAGTCTGTGGCATTTTGTTATGGCAGCCCTAGCAAACTAGTATAAGGTGTTGGCTGCATAGTAGAGCAGAGTGAGCTTGACAGGCAGTGGGGGAGAGACCCCTGGGGCCAAGAAAGGACACAGAAGACTGTTGTAATCTGCTCATGCTACTATTACAAAATATCTGAGACTGGATAATTTATAAAGAAGAGAAATTTACTTTCTCACAGTTCTGGGGACCGGGGAAGATGAAGATCAAGGTGCTGGCAGGTTCAGTGTCTCTGCAGGCTACTCTGTGGTTCCAAGATGATGCCTTGATTGTTCACATGACAGAAAGGAAAAAGCTGAAAAAGGCATACATGAAGCCTTTTTTTATAAAAGACTGCAATGCATTCATCTGGGCGCTGCCCTCATGATTTAATCACCGTCTCTTAATACTATCACATTGTGATAGGATTTCAGCACAGGAATATGGGAGGGAAATAAACATTCAAACCTTAGTAGGGATATAAAAAAGGAAGTTTAAAATTTATTCAAGTGCAAATGAATTTTTCACAGATGTCAGATCTCTCTGCAAAGAACATAAGCTCCTTCTCTAACTTCATTGAAGGATGTTGGAATATTATACCTAGATAACTGTTCTTAGTTTTGTCATTTTGTTTTGTCATAAAATGTCAGCTCTTTCAGGATGCCTGCTCTATTTCCATACTTTGTTCTGACTGGTCAGTTTTCCTTTTCATTTTACCTCATTATGATTGTTTTTCTCTATAAAGCCAAGAAAATGGGTCAATTATGTCAAGTCAGTTGGAAAAATAGATCATTCAGATTGGTTGATAATATCCAGGTACAATCTTAGACACTGTCCTGAAAAGAGACTTTTTTTATGCCCCCTTCCTTTTAGAGCTGAAGTTTTTTCTTCTGAATATTACCTTTTAAGTATTGTCAAAAGATTATTTACAGGATCTCTGAAAGATAGCTTTGGATGCTCCTGGTAGAGGAGATGTGGTAGGGAATCAAATTAGATTGGGTCACAAGGGAAAGTGTCTGTAAGAAATATGAATGGGACCCAGGGGAAATAAAAAATTGAAGAGAAACCAGACTCGAGCTGCACTTTCTCTATTTTGCCAAGTTGCACTTGGATTATGTCATCATATGTAATTTCAAGGAATGGGCAAATCAGTTTGGGTAAAAGAAAATGTGATCTGATTTATTTCCCAAAATGTGAATCGTACCATAGAGAGAGAACGTTTTCTTGGATGCAAAATACATGTCCCTGATATCTTTCCCCCATTATTAATTCTTATGAGCCTTATTAATTTTCATCCTAAATGGGATACAAAATGCTGGAATTACATAATATTTCTGGGTTATGTGTAATTTTCTCACTCTTTGGTATCAATATTATACTTCATGCAACTAACGGTACAATTTTTCTCCTTTTAGTGCAGGTTATATCCCATATGGTATGTCTTGTCTTCTCACCTACAATTCCATTTCTTCTGTATTTCCTAAAGGGAAGTCCTGAGTACTTCACAGATGTATCAGTTTGCTATTACTGTGTAACAAACCAATCTGAAACTTAGTAGCCTAAAACAATACAAATATATTTAGCTCATGATTCTGTGGGTCAGCAATTTAGGCTGGAGTAGCTGGGTAGTACTGTTTATTTGGGCCAATGTTGGCTCATCTTGCTAGGGGTTCACTTATGCTTCTGTAGTCAATTGGCACCATCACTGAGGGCTGCTCGATTGCTAGCTGGGTGTCTCAGCTCTCCTCTAGCAGAATAGCCTGTGCTTTTCTCATGGTAGCTGATTCCGTGAGGCAAGCAGGCAAGCTTCAGTGCACAAGTGCTTCTAATGCCTCTGCTTGCATCACAACTGCTAATGTCCTATGAACCAAAATAAGTCATATGTCTAAAGCTAGAGTCAGTGTGAGAGGACACTGTCAAAGGATATAGGGAAGAGTGAATAAATTTGAGCTGTTACTGCAATCTACAGTGTAGGTATTTAAAAGATTTGTTTGATAATGAGAGTCAAAAGGTACCTGATTTTCCTACTCTTATAATTAATTGTGGATAAATATACTAAGTCTTGCACTGCCAAGGGGCATATACGCCATCATTCAAATAGCATTTCTTCTTCTTCTGTGAGCAATCAATTGCCAAAAACCTGTTATGGACTGAATGTATGTGTTCCTCCAAAATTTGTGTTGATGTCCTAATGCCCAGTGTGGCTGTATTTGGAGATGGGGCCTCTAACAAAGTAATTAAGATTAAATGAGGTCACAAGGGTGGGCCCTGATCCAATTAATGTCCTTACAAGAAGAGATACCAGGGAACTGCCCCATTCTCTCTCCATGCACGTTTACCAACAAAAGGCTCTGTGAAAACATAGTGAGAAGGTGGCCATCTGCAAACCAGGAAGAGAGCCCTCACCAGAAACTGAAACTGCTAGCACCTTGATTATAGACTTCTAGCCTCCAGGACTGTGAGAAAATAAATTTTTTTGTTATTTAGGCCACCCAGTCTATAGTATTTTGTTATGACAAAACCATTGAAGAACAAATTGGCTTTCCTTAGATTTTGAACTAAACATTGAAAATTTGAGAACATTTTATTTTTTTGTGATAAATCAACCCACCAAACAAGCAACCACTAAATAACACTAAAACCACCTATATTCTGAAAAAGTTAATGGCTAATGAGTATTAAGCACTTAGTACTTTACAAAAATTACCACTTTTCTTAAAAACACTGAGATAATTATTATTCTTACCATTTTACAGATGAAGAATTTTAGCATCAATAAAGTAAAATATTTGTTCCAAATAACACAGCCAGTAAGCGGCAGAGTAGATACTGAAATTGTGGTCTGTCTCCAATGTCACTCAAAATTTACTACTCCTTATGAATACTGTCACTTATCAGAGCTACCTGGACCATCCCTGGTTCTGCATCCTCTAGGAAAGCAACATGGGAGCCTGTTGAGAAAGTGGTATTTCTCCTTGAGTGCTTCCTGCTTTTCTTGTCAGCACTTCTTTTCTATTTCAACTTCTGAGGCCCAAATTCATTACATTTTTGCTTCCAGACCCAATGTCTAGATTTAGGACAAATTTTGTCTGTGCAGCATCTTTGGTGAGCTAGAAGTTGAATGTTCTTTTTTATCAGAGTTAAATATGTTCCCTGTCAACTAATCCAGCCCAAAACGATAGTGAGGAAATGGTGAAGAACTCCTCCCCCACATCTAAGAGTTTTTCATCAAATACAGAAGGAACGAAGAAGGGCCAGTGCCCTGGAAGCATACTTTAAGTTAGGATGTATACAGTGAGCCAAATATCATTTCTGAGAGTAAGTGGTCATTGGTTAGCAAGGACATTTAGGTTTAAAGGCAGGAGGTTGGATTTTAGGGCTTTTAAATATTTCACCTATGATATCAGTTGCTCAAACCTTTCAACTAGGTCCTTTGCCCCTCTTCTATGGATCTAAGCCAAGGTGAAGTCTCTGCTCTGTTGAGTAAAGGATAGATCATAGGAAGAAATTTAGATTATTAAAACAAATGAACACAAAGGTACTTGACACTATGTGGAAAAGAACTCTCTATTATGCAAACGACAAGCGTATTTGTTTCCTTCCATGAGAGTGTGAACTGAGAGGATGTGGGAAATCTAAAAGGACACATCACTGTTTACTCTTTTGTGGAAAGAGTCCAGAGCAATTACCAAAGCCACCAGGGCAATTAGAGACCCTGAGGGAACCCTGGTCACATTTTTGGCTTTAGTAGAAAGTGACTGGAAGAAATGAGTCCACCATGGTTAGGCCAGGAAATCTCAGATCACTTTACCTTTGGGTACTCCACACCCTTATACCAAACTATGCATGGTATATTAGAGTCTGTATCTGGCAGTGAGTCTATCTCATTGTTTTCTCCATGTTCTGGTGTAGTGTGGGAACTAACTGTGTTATATCTGTTATTTAGGAGGGGCTTCCCCTCGGATGGAACACCAGCTTCAAAGATAGATGGCAGGAAAAGAAAGGTTCACTGACTTTCGGCAATGTAAATCCTGAGTTGTCATCTACAACTTGATGTAGTGGTGGTAACAGGGAGTCTGGCATAGGAAGCTCATTAGAACCTGAAGGTAATGGACCCAGTCGCTTTGGCTAGGATCCTGTTCAATTCATTTTCCTTCACACAGGGAAACATTCTCTTCAGGGGCCCAAAACAGCCATCTTGGTCTTGTGAGTTTGTGTCCCAGTCCCTGGGTAAGAGTGGGAACGGGTTAGCACCAGCCAGAGCCGTCACTGCCAGGCTGTCTCAGTGGAGACAGATATCTCTCTCAGGGATGATGTCTCTCAGGGATGATGTATCTCAGGGATGATGTATCTCAGGGATGAATGATGGGCCACACCACTGAATATTCATTCCCAAGAGGACTGGAAGCAAAGGAAGCAGAGCTATGTCTTGATGAATTCAATGATTGTGGATAATCAGGATCATTTGGATCAGACTTTCTTCTTCACTAGTTGATCAGTCACATGAATAACTTAGATAATGACCTTCCTTGACATCTTAATTTTTTTCCTCTAAGTACAGTTTTAGTCTAAGTCTGAAGGTCTCAAAGTCAAGATCCAGATAATTAATTTGACACTTGAATTTGATTCTTATAGGCAAGTAGTTTCAGTACATCTAAATATAAAACCCTTTCATTACATTATTTATTCATGCTACTTTTTTAAAAATATGCTTTATTTTTTGGAACAGTTATACATTTATATAAAGAGGCTCCCCACATACCACACATGTAATTTTTTCCTGTATTGACATCTTACATTAGTATAGTTCATTTGTTACGATTAATGAATCAATATTAATTACTATTAATTAAAATCCATAGTTTATTCAGATTTCCTGTTTTTACTTAATGTTACTTTTCTGTTCTAGGATCCTATTCAGAATACCACTTTATGTTTAGTGGTCATGTCTCCTCAGGCACCTCTTGGCTGTGACAGATTCTAAGACTCTCTTTGTTTTTGGTGGCCTCAACAGTATTGGAGTACCGGTCAGGAATTCTGTAAAATGTCCTTGTGCTGTAATTTGTCTGATGTCTTTCTCATGATTAGACTGGGTTATGAGTTCTTGAGAGGAAGACCACAGAGGAGAAGTGCCCTCTGCATTGCAGGTTGATAATGTACTGCATGCAGGATACATTATCAGTAGGAATGATTATCACTGTTGATGTTGACCTTGATCACTTGGCTCCTGTAATGTTGGCCAGTTTCTCCATTGTTTAGTCATTCTTTTCTTGTTCCATTCTGTACTCTTTGGAAGGAAATCACCATGTCCAGCCCACAGTTGAGGAGTGGGAGTTGCATTCTTCCTCCTTGAGGACAGAATATCTGCAATTCTACATGGGAGATTTGTCACTTCTCCCCTATTTATTTATTCATTTGTTAAATAAATAAAATGAATAAGTAATGAATAAATTAAATGAATAAATAAATTCATTCAATTATTTACTTATATCAGTATGGACTCATAGGTATTTATTTTCTACTCTTAGTGATAATCCAACACTATATTCTGTTCCTTAAATTGTTCCAGGTTTGGCCATTAGGAGTCCTTTCAGGTGCCTACTATGCTTCTTTTGACATACCCCCATTAATATGTGTGTGTATGTATAGATGTATGTATGTGTTTATTTATTTTAGCACTTTTTACTTTCTGATATTACAAATTGCTTCAAGATCATCTTGTGCATTTTCTGCACCAATCCTAGAATCAGCCATTCCTTCAAGAAGCCCAGGTTCCTTTTATTGCAGAATGGTTTTAGAAAGCAAGATCTTGATGCATAGAGTACTTGTTGCTACTGGAGTGTCTTTGATTCTAGGCCCTCTCAGCTAACAGAGTTAGGAAATATATGTGTGTATACTAACCCGTGTACACATATCTATACATCTTTCTCTTATAGCTATTTGTATCTATTTTAAGCGAAGTGTGGGTTCATACTGATGTCTTTAATGCTAAGCATTACCACGTGAGTTATTTTAGCTGTTCCCCTTACTTATCTGTACAATCCCACTTCAACAATAAGAAATCTGGTCCTCACCATCCCCATTTAAGTTTACACTATGTGCTAAAGTTCAGTTTATTAATTGCTACGTTCCAGTGTACATAGATAGGAGCATCAGAATTTTTAACTCATACCCCACCTGGGAAATAGCTTCATCTTTCAGAGTATAGCGATTATGTGCAATTTCTCTTGTCTCTAGTCTTACTCAAATCATTTCTAGAATTATTTGAGTCAGTACCATTTTCCCCATTCTTTTCAGTGAGGTTTCATAGATACATAATAGATTATGTTTTTGCTGCCTGAATTCCTTTCTGAGTTATTTCAACATTGTTAATTATTTTTTTAAAATTGCCTACATGTAGATTACCTTTTGTGCTATAAAGTTCAGTAGGTTTGAAATATTCATAATGTCATGTAGCCATGATTACACTATCACACAGAATAGTTTCACCATCCTAAAACCAGTCCCTGAGTCCTATCTATTCAATCCTCCTCTTTTCTCTTAAACCCCAGGCAACCATTAATGTTCTTACTGTCTCTAAGTTTGCCTTTTCAAAAGTGTTATATAATTGCAATTGCAATTGCCATATAAAGCCTTTCAGGTTGGCTTCTTTTACTTAGAACTATAAATTTAAACTTTATTCATATCTTCTCATAGCTTAGTAATGTATTTTTTGTTAAGAATGAACATTTCATCTAATGGATATTCTATTGTTTGTTTATCCATTTATTAATATTGATTGAAGGACATCTTTGTTGCTTTCAATTTTGAGTGATTATAAATAAAGCTTCTGAAAATATTCATCTGTAGGTTTTTGTGTGGACATAATTTTGCAGATCAGTTGGGCTAATACCTTGGAACTTGACTGTGGAATCAAAGGACACTATGGTCTGAATGTGTCCCCCAAAATTTGCGTGTTGGAAACAATTCCCAATGCAACAGTCTTGGGATATGAGGCCTGATGGGAGATATCTGGGTCATGAAGACTCCATCTTCAGGAATGGATTAATGCTATTATAAAAATAGCTTGTGGGAGTGAGTTTCCTCTCTTTTGTACTTCAGCCTTCAGCCATGTGAGGCTGCAAGAAGCGCATACCTGATGTTGGTGCCTTGATTTTGGACTTCCCAGACTTAGAACTGTGAGAAGTAAATATCCATTCTTCTTAAACTATCTAGTCTGCAGCATTCTGTTATAGTATCACAAATGCACAGACATATGGCATGATTATGTTTAGCTTTGCAAAAAAACACCAAACTGTTTTCCAAAGTAACTGTGTCCTCTTAGCAATGAATGAGCATTCCTATTGCTTTGCCAGTAATTTACATTGTTCCTTTTTTAAAAAATATTTTAGGTATTCTAACATGTATATTATGGTATCTCATTGTTGTTTTCATTTGCAATTCTCTGATGACAAATGATGTTGAGCAGTTTTTTCTTTTGGTATGCTTTTTTTTTTTTTTTTTTTTAAATCTGTACATCTTCCTTGGTGAGATATCAAATCTATGCTTATTTTTAAATAAGGTTTTTTTTTTTTAAAGAGTATTTTTTGTACATTTTAAATACAAGTCTTTTATCAGATATGTATGTCGCAAATATTTTCTTCAAGTTTTTGGTGTGTCTTTTCATTCTCTTAACAGTGTCTTTTGCAGGGCAGAAGTTTTGATTTTAATAAAGTCCAATTTATCATTTTTTAATTTTATGGAGCATGCTTTCAATGTTGTAGCCAGGTGTCCGAACCCATGGTCACTTAGAATTCTTCCTCTGTTATCTTCTAGAAGAACTGGTACTAATTCTACTAAAACTACTACAAAAAAATCGAGGAGGGACTCACTGACTCATTCTATAAACCCCACATTACCCTGATACCAAAATTTGGCAAAGACACAATGAAAAAAGAAAACCACAGGCCAACATGCCTGATGAACATAGACACAAAAATTCTCAACAAAATACTAGCAAACTGAATCCAGAAGCACATCAAAAGTTAACTTACTATGACCAAGTAGGCTTTTTCCTGGGATGCAACATTGGTTCACCATATCCAAATCAATAAATGTGATTCACCATATAAACAGAATTGAAAACAAAAACCATATGATCATCTCAATAGATGTAAAAAAAGCTTTTGATAGGATTCAATATTTATTCATAAAAAAGCATCAACAAACTAGGCATTGAACATGTTTCAAAATAATAACCATCTATGACAAACCCACAGCCAACATTTTCCTAAATGTGCAAAAACTTGAAGCAATTCCCTTAAGAACAGGAGCAAGACAAGGATGCCCTGTATCACCACTCCTATTCAACATAGTACTGAAAGTCCTAGCCACAGCAATCAGGCAAGAGAAAGAAATGAGAGGCATCCAAATATGAAAAGAAGAAGTCAAGTTATCCCTCATTGCTGACATGATTCTATATCTAGGAAACCCCAAAGATACCACTGAAAGGACCCTAGAGCTGATAAATGACTTCAGTAAAGTCTCAGGATACAAAATCAACATACAAAAATCAGTAGCATTTCTGTCCACCAACAATGTTGAAACTGAGAGCCAAATCAAGAATGCAATCTCATCTACAATAGCCACAAAAAATAAAATACCTAGGAATACATCTAACCAAGGAGATAAAAGCTCTCTACAAGGAGAACCACTATATAGTATTGAAAAAAATCATAGATAACACAAAGGGAAGAATACCCATGGATTGGAAGAATATTGTTAAAAATGGGAATAATGCCCAAAGCAGTCTATAGATTCAATGCTATTCCCATCAAACTACCAATGTCATTTTTCATAGAAATAGAAAAAACTATTCTAAAATTCACATGGAACCAAAAAAGAGCCTGACTACCTAAAGTAATCCTAAGCAAAAACAACAACAACAACAACAAAAAAAAACAAAGCCGAGATATTACATTACCTGACTTCAACCTATACTACAAGGCTACGGTAACCAAAACAATATGGTACTGCTACAAAAATAGATACATATACCACATAAATCACTGGAAAAGAATAGAGAACCCAGAAATTATAACTGCACATCTACAACCATCTAATCTTCAACAAAGCCAACAAAGAAAGCAATAGGGAGAAGACTCTCGACTCAATCAATAGTAATGTGATAGCTGACTATTCATATGCAGAAGAATGAAGCTGGACGTCTATTTTCACCATATACAAATGTAAATTAAAATAAAGATTTAAATGGAAGACTTTAAATTATAAAATATCCTAGAAGAAAACCTACGAAATACCATTCTGGACATCAGCCTTGGCAAATTATTTATGACTAAGTCCTCAAAAGCAATTACAACAAAATTAAAAAATAACAAATGGGGCCTAATTAAACTAAGGAGCTTCTGCACAGCTAAAGAAACTGGGAGTAAACAGACAACGTAGAGAATGGGAAAAAAATTTCACAAGCTATGTATCCAACAAAGGTCTAATATTAAGAATGTATAAGGAAACTAAACAATTGAACAAGCAAAAAACAAATGATTTCATTAAAAAGTGGGCAAAGGTCAGGAAAGTAAAGTCTCAAGACACAAAACTTCTATAGACAATTCTCAAAAGAAGACATCCAAGTGGCCCACAAAGATATGAAAAAATACTCAACATCACTAATCATCAGAGAAATGTAATGTCCATCTTTATCTCTAATAATTATTTTGTTTTTGCTCAGAACTCTATGTTGTCTAAAATGCAGCTACTCCAGCTTTCTTTTGGTTGATGCTAAAATGACAGTTTTTTCTCTACTCCTTTATTTTTAATCTTTTTGTGTTTTTAAAGTGGGTTTCTTCTAGAGAACATATAGTTGGACCCTTTTAAAAAATCCTCTCCAATAGTCTCTATTTTAAAAATTGGTTTATTTGGATCATTCATATTTAATATGATTATTGATAAAGTTGGATTAATTATCTACCATGTTGGCAACTATTTTGCAATTATTACACTTATTCTTTGTTTCTTTTCTTTCTTTCCCTCTATTAGTTTGCTAGGGCTGCCATGAGAAAATGCCACTTACTGTATGGCTTAAATAAAATAAATTTATTTTCTTATAGTTCTGGATGCTAGAAATCAAAGATTAAGATGTTGGCAAGTTTGGTTTCTTGTGAGATCTCTCTCCTTGGCTTGCAAATAACTGCCTTCTTGCTGTGTCCTCCTGCAGCCTTCTCTCTGTGTATGATTTTCTCTTGATCTCTTCTTAAAAGGACACCAATCATATTGGATTAGGATTCACCCTAATGAGCTCATTTTACATTATTATCTCTTTAAAGCCCGTATCTCCAAATACATCACATTCTGAGGTTCTGAGAACTTTAACATATGACTTTGGTGGGGTGGAGGAAGGCAAAATTCAACCTCTCACATCCTCTTTTCTACCTTCTCTTGTCTTGAGTATTTTATATAATTCTAGTTTCCCCCCCCTCTCTTAGCATAACTGTTCTTCTTCTCTTTAAATTTCTAATCACCCACTAGAGTTTGCAATATATATTTACAACTAATATAAGATCATATGCCACTTCACCTGTAGTGCAGATACCTTAAAACAATGTATTTTCTATTCTTTCCTCCTATTTCTTACAATGTTGCTTTCCCTAATTTCAATTATCTGTATGCTACAATCACTCAGTATCTTATTACTATTATTACTTTAAACAGTTACCTTTTAGATCAATTAAGAATAAGAAAAACTAAAGACTCTATTTTTTGTTTATTCACTCTTCTTCAAGGTTCTTTTCTATTTGTGAATCTGAGTTTCTGATCTATATCATTTTTCTTCTCCCCAAAGAACTTTTAACATTTCTTGCAGGGCCCACTGCTGGATTTAAATTGAATTTGTTTGTTTAAGAAAGGCTTTCTTGGACAGGCATGGTGGCTCACACCTGTAATCACAGCACTTTGGGAGGCCGAGGCGGGTGGATCACCTGAGGTCAGGAGTTCAAGACCAGCCTGGCTAACATGGTGAAGCCCCATCTCTACTAAAAATATATATGTGAAAAAAAAATTAGCCAGGCTTGGTGGTGGGCACCTGTAATCCTAGCTACTCGGGAGGCTGAGGCAGGGGAATTGCTTGAACCTGGGAGGTGGAGGTTGCAGTGAGCCGAGATTGCCATTGCACTCCAGCCAGGGCAACAAGAGCGAAACTCCATCTAAAAAAAAAAATAATTATAATAATAAAAGAAAGTCTTTCTTTTTCATTTTTGAAGAAGTTCACTGGGTGTAGAAATCTTGGTAGGTGGTTTTTGTTTCTCAACACTGAAGTACCTCATTCTACCCTCTTCTTGCTTGCATGGTTTCTGTTAAGAAGTCCACTTAATTCTTGTTCTTGTTCTTCTATAGGTCAGGTGCTCTTTTTTCTGACTTCTTTTAATACTTTTTCTTTGCTTTTGGTTTTCTGAAGTTTAAAAATAATATGTCTACATGTTGTTTTGTTTTTGGTTTTTATTCTGCTTGGTGTTCTCCGAGTCTCTGGGAACTATGGTTTGGTATTCTCATTAATTTTGAAAAATTCTCTACTATTATTACTGGAGTTTTTTGTTTTCTTTTGAGATAGAGTCTCACTCTTGTCACCCAGGCTGGAGTGCAATGGCACCATCTTGTCTCACTGCAATCTCTGCCTCCAGAGTTCAAGCCATTCTGCTGCCTCAGCCTCCCAAGTAGCTGGGACTACAGGCATGCACTATCACACTTGGCTAATTTTTGCATTTTTAGTAGAGACAAGGTTTTGCCATGTTGGCCAGGCTAGTCTTCAACTCCTGACCTCAGGTTATCCACCCGCCTCAGCTTCCCAAAGTGCTGGGATTACAGGCGTGAGCCACCGCACCCAGCCTATTCATCTTTTTTCTTGTGGTAAGGATGGGAGTGATGATTTCTAAGATCTTTGCAATGCAAATCTCTGTTACTTTATTTTTAGAAGTTCATATCACTTTAAACCCTTAGTTAAATAATACTCAAAATCTCTAGGGTATAAAATGAAATTATACCTGTTTACCATATTTTACTATATTCTGTATAAAACTTGGTTCAGAGGCATAAAGTTACTTGCTCAAGCATCTCATAATTGGCCAGCTATTATTTTGGAGGCAGAGATTTCTAGTCAGGTGCTATTTCACAACAATATGGTGTCTACTTAGATGGAACTCAATTGAATGCAACTAATTTAAAACAGAAATGTCTATATCATAGACATGTCAAGGCCAGATGAGTCAAAGATCAAGATTAGTGTCTCAGGGAGGAATAGCATAACCATAACATCTTTTCCTTCTCCATGCCTATTTTAGGCTTTCCCCTACTTGCTTAGACACTGGGATTGACCTTTAGATAAGAGACCATGTAGACCAAAAGGAAGAGTAAAGAAAAGAGAAAAATAAGAGAGGAAAGGCCTTTAAGAGGTGGGTGTTTTTTCTTTCTTTCTTTTTTTAAATATACGTACAAAGAAGGGAGAAAAAGTAAGTTGAAGAACTAGGTCTCCCTACTCCTGAATCCATTTTGATCATGGCTTTGAGTGCCCTTGCCAAAAACAAACAAACAAACAAACAAAACCCTGCTATCTAAATAAGTAAGTCTATCACTTAAATATCATCCTTAGTTCCTACAGTCAGGAAAGTCCAACCATTTTTGGTGTTAAGACTTTCTGAGTTTAATCCAGACTTTCCAATCTACCCGCTGTATGACTTTGGGCAAGTTATTTGAACTCTCAGTATCTAGATAAAATGCCCCTTGAAATGTTCTTATATAAATTAGATAAATGTATCTCTCTGTGTATATGTCTATTATTAACGATAGTGCTTGGCATGAAGTAAGCACTAGATAAACATTAGTTATTGTTGTAACCAGTCCTTCGTCCTCATTTTGCCCATATCAACCCTGTCTTTATGCACTAAGTCTAGAGATTTTCTCTCCAGGACTCAATTTTGGCTTTCCTGAACATAGATATATAGCCACAGATTAGGAGAGAGGGATAGTTTTTGGCCAGCTTTATACTCCATTTTAAACTGCTGGCATCTAAATTTAAATCCAACCTCAGGTTTTTAAAGGTTTTACTGATTTACTGAGTCCAGCATATAATTCCTCATGCCTAGTGCCTACAGGGTGTGGTACAAGATGTACCTTTCTGGTTTGGCACTGGCTTCCCTGATGAACTCCTTCCACTCTCAACCCACCCATCCACCCTTCTCTTATGTGAAATTATATTCTTTGGCCATTGCATTTCATGTAATTGTAGCATTTAGTTTTGAACTTGTGCCCGGAGGCCTGCGGGCAGTGGGCATGTTTAAAGAAATCTAATAAATGAAGGAAAATAAATGTACAGAGTAAAAAGTAAATGGGCCATTACTATTCAGAGAAAACCCCAAAGTGACTGCTTGCTTGCAGGAACAGAAATAATTTTAGAACAAGTCAGTAATGTAAACAAGGTGAAAGAAAACATTTTGCTTAGTAAATATACGAGGTCCATGCTTTCTACCTTATTCCTGGGTCTTTGCTTCATAAGAGAAGCCTTTTGACCCTCTTCTAGTGAATGAAGTGCCTTGACCAGAAATCAAGGTAGGTCAGCCTTTCACGCAGTTCAGCTCGTGGGTGGCCAAGAATATATGGAGGCTGAGGAATAATTGAATTTTCTCCTACTAGCTCCATTGAGAAAAGGATTGTATGCATTGAGTCTACTCCAACGGAAAGTTCTCAATCTCCCCATAAACTCTTTTTTCATCTGGTTGTTCACGTTGACCCTTTTTTGTGCTTTGGTGGACTTAGCTCTATTCTGCTCCATCCTCAATGAAATGAAGTGGCTCTCAAAGCAGCTGATCACACGGATGCACACCAACGTGCAGATGGCCACACCAGGGTTAAGAGCCAGAAAGGACTTCTCTCTGTGCCATTTATGCATTTTACTAATATATATTTTGAGACAGAGTTTCACTCTTGTTGCCCAGGCTAGAGTGCAGTGGCATGATCTTGGCTCAATGCAACCTCCGCCTCCTGGGTTCAAGCAATTCTCCTGCCTCAGCCTCCTGAGTAGCTGGGATTACAGGTGCCCACCACCACACCCAGCTAATTGTTTGTATTTTTAGTAGAGACGTGGTTTCACCATGTTGGCCAGGCTGGTCTCAAACTCCTGACCTCAGGCAGTCCACCCGCCTCAGCCTCCCAAAGTACAGGTGTGAGCCACCATGCCTGGACCTAATTGATATATTTTTAAAACTATATACACACAGACACAGTTGATAAATAGGAAGAATTTTTGTTACGTGTTTGTTCTGTTAATATGACCCCTCTTGAGGAATAACTATGCCTTACATACATAGAATAATTAGACCTTGACAGAGCACATGAAACATACGGTGGTGGAAAAAGCCTGGGAGTGATAGTTAGGATACTTGGTTCAAATCCTGCCTTTACTAATTGCCAGTTCTGTGATATAAAACAAATGATTTACTCTTTCTGAGCCTCAGATTTTCATGTGTTGAATGGAGACTGTCATTATGGATATGTATACCATCCTTGCTGGAATGTGTGAGGAATGGGTTTTAAAATGCCCGTGAAAATATTTTGTGAATTCTAAAGTGGTACATAAATATTAGTAATGATTAATCTATTCATCCATCCCATGAGATAATTGAGGCAAATATTTTTATTCTCATCAAAAAGTAAGAAGCCTGAGTGTAGCAAGTGCTGTGTGTGCCCAGCCCATATACGTTTATCTCATGCGGGAAGTTGCCAGCAGATGCTTCTCCTGCATTTGGCCAGCTTCCTGGGTCTGTCTGCATGAGGGTGCCCTTTGACCTTGGAGCAGACCAAAAATGCTGGAGAGATAACACCTCAGGAGCTACCCTCATTAATGCTGAACAGGAGTAGGTGGGTAAATTTCCAGCTTCTTCCCCGACGTGGTGGGACAGTTCGGAGCTATGTCCAACACAGTGTCTCAGAGAGTTCTGGGTATGGTTGGGGGGTGGATTAAGCCACAGCTGTCCTGAGCAATACACTGTTCACCAACACTCCCTTTCCTGCCCCACTCTCCACTAGCTGACAGTGTTTTCTCAAATCGCATCACCACCACCATCACCACCACAAATAAGCTACATGCACCAAAATCCTTGGGGGCTGATTTGGGGAGGATTCCAACAAGACAAGACTCAGAGATTTAGAGATTCATGCAAGGTCACATTTCTGCTGAAACACACCACCACTGTATTATAGGATTACACATGCAGGGACCTGAAAAATAACAATATTTGATTTTTTTAATGAAATATACAATGGTTATTGAGGAAAAAAACATAACCTTTTCCTCCTTTGTCCTTAGAATTATTAACATATAGCATATTTTAAAAAGATATGGGCAGTATTATAAATCTTAGGGTGAACAGATGAAAGTTGTACAGCCAATAAAAATGAGATCTGGGTAATAGAATGATGAATGTGCTGAAGTTTAAAAAAAAATCTGAAACCATAGGAACAGTTATCTTTATGATAAGAATTGTTAAATATGTATCTTTATAGTAAGAAGAACAATAAAGGAAGGACATTTTTACTTGGAGATGATGACATAAAGTTAGCCAAAGCAGACAAGTCAGAAACATTTGAATTTTTTTTTCTTACCTGTTTTTTCTTCATGGAGAACAGTCTTCAAATGATATAATTTGGTACTTATATCTTTGCTTAAGATTGAATTGTGACTCAAGTTTGCGGAGGAACCATTATGAGATCATTTAGCAGCTTTCAATGAGTTCCTAGGCCTAGACACTGTCCAATTGCATGTACTGGAAAAGTCAGAAGACAGAATAACAGAATCGCTTCAATAATTACCAACTTACTGTGAAGACCTGGAGATGTGCCGAAACACATAAATCTGTAATACAGAAACTACAGACAAATACATCTGAAATTTCTCCTAAACAAAAACTTCTAAAGTGGATTGTTAAAACATAGCTATTTAATATTTAGAAAATGAAATTGCTGATCACTAGGGAGCAGGAAAGGCTTACTAAATAGACTATTACAATCAACCTTATTAAAAAATTTGAATTGCATTATCGGATGTATACCAGGAGAGTGCTTTGTGTACTGAATATTCTATATACACAATAACACACTGATTTATAGTTTTTCATGGCAATGTGTATTAAGTGAAGAAATGTTGACTAACTAGAATTTTCACTTGGATTCAGAACTTACTGATCAATTGTTCAAAGAATGACTGCTAATTTTGCTATTAGTAGTTAGTTTTTGGACAGGGAAGTTGGTATGGTTTTGATATGAGATCTGGGTTCAAATCCTTGCTGTTTCTAAATGAACCATTTAACTTAGTTTTATGTAGTTTCCTAAGCTACGAAATGGAAAGAAAAAAGTAATGCTTATTTAATGGTGGTGTGATGACTACATTAAATAAAGTATGTCAAAAAGCTTTATAAATTATTAACCCTTAGAAAAATTCTAGTTATTATTGTATTTTAGCCAAACTGTGTTTAAATTTCCAATTATGAGAAAGTCTAAATCTGGAATGTGTCTCTGCTTGTTTATGTCAGAAGAAAAATACAAAATATTCTCCATCTTTAGAGAAAGTTCAATACTTTGCTAAATTAAAAACTCAATTCATTTTTAGAGCAGGTACAAAATTATTTGAACTGATTATTAAGGCTGCTTAGATAAGGGAACAGCAAACTTGGATGATGGGTTCAACCTAGTTCACCATCTACTTTATAAATAAAGTTTTATTGGAGCACACCCATGTCCGTTTATTGATGTATTGTCTGTAATTGCTTCTGAGCTACAACGGCAGAGTTGAGTGGTGTGACAGAGACCTTACAACCCATAACACCAAAGGATCTGGTTCTTCATAGAAAAAGTTCGCTGACACCCTGGCCTATACTAAAAAATGCCTATAGTGTATAGCTATATATAGTCATATGTAGGGAAGATATGTTTAAACAAAGATAAGGCAATTCTGGAGTTTACCAATTACAGTAATCAGAATGAGAGTCCAAATATTATAAAGACTGTGTGCATTTTGTTTAATAAAGTCACAAGGGAGTTATTATTTTTTGTAAGCTCATAGTGAGTATAACACAAAGAATAGGGCTTTGCAACATAGTTTAAAAATATCTTCGGTATTGGAATTCCAGGAGTTGGCCTGAAGAACCTCCTGGGAATAAAGACTCCAGAGAGAAGCTGAGTGTTGCTTTGGGTCTGCCTGGCTGGGACTTCCCTGTTTTACTTTGATGTAAGTACTGAACCAGTGTGATCATGAATCCGATCATTCCTGAGAGCTGAGGAAATTCTCTAAGTTTCCAGAAGCTATAAGCATTATGCTGCTGAAAAATACATTATTTGCAGTAGTAGTTGCTTTGTGCTAAGAACCTAGCAGAATGAACTTTGGGTAGTAGTTTGGCTCAGCCATTTTTGAAACAGGCAACTGCCTTTACTAAAATAGGAACCAGTGTCATCCTTTGCCCCACATTTGCACTAAGTCCAAACTTCTTAGAGACAAGATCTTGCTCTGTTGCCCAGGCTGAAGGCTGAAGTGCAGTGGTGCAATCATAGCTCATTGCAGCCTCAAACTCCTGGGCTCAAGTGATCCTTTTGCCTCAGCCTCTCAAGTAGCTGAGACTACAGGCTTGTTGTGCTACCATGCTCAGCTTCTTTAAGAAGTTTCAAAATAATTCAGTGCTCTTCCAAGAACATTTTCAAGCAAGAAGACAATTCCGATTTCTTTTTAATTTTTAAAATTTTATTTATTTTAGATTTGGAGGTACATGTGCATATTTGTTACATGGATATACTGTGCACTGGTGGGAAGTGGGCTTTCAGTGTATGTTGATTTCTGGTTCAGTGGTCAAGGTTAAATTAAGTCACTAATAAATGGTATTTCCTAAAATTTCAAACTGACCAGAGATGGTGGTCTGGGTGATGCAGGAAGCTTAGCCATAGTAATGTTGTTAATGGTGGGCTCTTCTCATAAATTAGAGCCAGCATACTGCTAAGTTATGATAATAAAAACTCTAATAATGAACTTACTATATTTTTGGGGACTAAGTAAGCCTTTGATTAATTTAGTAAGTATATGGTTTGTGCTGATGGAAATAAATTATGAGGAGGATATCCATCTATATTACTCTTGTAGAGGTGAGGTGCACTGAATTGTATGAGGGGGAAAATGGACAGCTAGAAGTAGTCTTCAGAAAGGTACTGAACCTTTGATGTGGTTTGGCTGTGTCCCTACCCAAATCTCACCTTTAATTGTAGCTCTCATAATCCTCAAGTGTCATGGGAGGGACCTGGTAGGAGGAAATTGAATCATGTGGGTGGGTTTTTCCCTGTGCTGTTCTCTCGATAGTAAGTCTCATGAGATCTGATGGTTTTCTAAAGGGCAGTTCTCCTGCACCTGCTCTCTTGCTTATTGCCATGTAAGACATGCCTTTCTCTTTCTTCACCTTCCTCTACGATTGTGAGGCCTTCCCCGATATGCTGAACTCTTGAGTCAATTAAACCTCTTTCCTTTGTCTTTATTGGCAGCGTGAGAACGGACTAATATAAGCTTTCTCCAGTAAGTTGAACTAGGTCTCTAGAAATATGTGCAGCTTAAGTAGAGTGTGGATAATCTTAAATCACAGAGGTTTAGAGTTTGGAACATTTGCAGTAATTTATTTCCATCTTTTCCAACTTTAACCCCATTTTGTAGATTATAAAAAACTGAGGAAGACAAAATGATTTTGCTGTTGTCATACATCTAGTTTCTGGAGACACAGATTAGAATTTGACCCTTTGGTGTAATGCTGTTTCCTCTATACAACATTCCAAAGCTAATTGAGAGGGAGTGTGCCTGTGAAGGAATTCAGCTAATGGGGTATGAACTGAGAGAACCAAGTTGTGTTAAATGAGCATGGCTAATACTGAGGACACATGAGGCTGCGTACTGAGGAAATGAGTTGGAAATGGACTTGAGAGGAAAATTATTGCCATGACAGAAACAATGTGGACAACTTTATGCTGGTGACTAATTGTGACTAAAAGATGTTTAAAAGCCGTTTTAATTAGCAAGCTCTTAACAGGCTAATGAGAAAAGTGAATGCTAATAAGCATGTCACATCCTAGACCCTGTCAAAATCCTGTCAGGAATGCAGCGAGTGCAGCTCCTGACAGGGAGGCAGCGAATGAATGACACAGGCTGACAGGGCAGGCCTCTTAAAGGACACACACTTTTAGTGAATGATTTTTGAATAGAAGAGAAGAGATAATAATGAGGACATTTGGAATTTTTGTGGGGGGGACTGGAATATCATTATCATTTAACTTAACAATTTGTCTATATTACTATAGGTGAACAATTTCACATGCATTTGTAAACTGTGGGAAGTCTACCTCAACCTGTGTAGGAAGATTTCTGGTTCCAACAAAGATGGTGCCCCCTTCCCTCAAATTAATCCTGAGAAAAGAAAAAAATAAAAAGAAGTGAAATATGAATTCTAACAATGAATAAAACTAATCAACAAACTTTGGGAACCCCCTGAGGGTGCAGAAGACTATTTGCACTTGGGTGCGTCAGTTTCAGCCAGGGAAAGAAGGTGGCCCAAGGTGGTAGTGGAGCTTTTTGGATTCTGCTCTTGTCTTTCTCTGGCTTTACCTCAGGACAGCCATCACCTGCCCCTTCACTACAGAAGTGACCCGGGGTCATAGAGAGGCAGCATAAATATTGCTGAGGGGAGAGTTAATGAAAACAGGGGCTTCTGGACTCACTTGCCTTACCCCTACCGTTCAGACCACAGGGCTCATGGATTAAAACCTAGGGAGTCTACCTTCTCATAATGCATCTTCTCCTTAAGGTTTAAGGTCAAGGCCTGAAAAATAGAGCTACATGATGGGTTCCTACAAATCAGAGTAATTCACAGTGGTTTGGTGATGTCTGGGATTTCCACATGGAGGCTCATTCTCTCTTTATTAATGCATTTAAACTGGACTGGGTAGCTGGTATCCTCATGGGAAAACTTCTATGCTAAAATGACCAGGCATCTGAGGGGTATATGCATTCTCTGAAATAGAAATATTAGAAGTGAACTAAGAATTTAAAATAAATATAAAAACACTTAAGCTGATAAGGGAAAATATTAGCAATGTAAGACAAAATAATAGCAAGTAGAATAATAAAGTATGACTTAAAAGGAAGAAAAATGTATGAGATAAATAGGAGGACAGGTATAACTGAAAAAATTAATGAAGTAGAACAGTAAATTAAGACATTCTTCCAGGAGGCAGCAGGAATGTATATAAAAAGGAAAACAAATAGAAAAATAAAAAAGCTAACAGGCTTGGCAGATAAAGTGCCAATATCTAGTATTAGAATACTCAGAAAGAAAGTGGAGCTATATGGAAGGAAATAATCTGGAGAAATAATAGAGATAATTACTCCGACTTAAACAAAGATGGAAAACTTCAGTTTGAAAGGGTTCATGAACTGTTAAACATAAAAGAAAAGGAAAACTCACCCTAC
This sequence comes from Ateles fusciceps, assembly GCA_036589455.1. NCBI lineage: Eukaryota > Metazoa > Chordata > Mammalia > Primates > Atelidae > Ateles > Ateles fusciceps. Next base: position 10,662,781 of record JAZHEH010001979.1, read on the forward strand.
ATATTATAATATCTAAGAACATCAAGTACAAAAAAAAAGTTCTACAAGCTTCCAGAAAGTGAAGATCACCTAAAATAAACAAGAATCAGATTGGTATCAGACTCCTTCACAGCAACACGATGTGAGAAGACAGTGAAGCAGGACTTTTAATATATTGATAGAAAATCCCATTGAATATAAAGTTTTACGTCTAATAAAATTGCCATTCGATTGTGAGGGGTAATAAAAATATTCTCAGGTATGTAAGTTCTCAAAATTTTTTCTTATGAACGGATACATTGAAACTGTTTTGGGGAAAGTACTGTTTAGAAGTAAATATACTCAGGAGCTTGTGCAAGAGATATGCTGCAAGAGAGGATGGTGAAGTATTTGGGGATTCTAGGCACCATCAGCATGATGTGGGATGTGGATCACAGGACACTAAGGGACCATGGAACCTGTCAGGCCACATTTGTGTTTAGGGAGAAGATACAGATCTTGACAGACTGACTGTATTAGTTTGCTAGGGCTGCCATGACAAAGTACCACAGGTTGAGTAGTTTAATGACAGAAGTTTATTTTTTCACAGTTCCTCCAGAATTGTAAACTACTCAGCCAGATCAAGGTCTTGGCAGGGGCGGTTTTCCCTGCGGCCTCCCTCATTGACTTGTAGATGTTTGTCTTTTTCCTGTATTTTCATAGACATGCAGCTGTATCCTAATCTCTTCTTATAAAGACACCAGTTATGTTAGATCAGGACTCATCCTAACGACCTCATTGTAACTTAATAATCTCTGTACAGACCCTATCCCAAATGTAGTCACATTCTGAGGTACAGCAGTTAGGACTTCCGCATATGAATTTTGAGGGGACACCATTTAGAGTTTAACACTGATACTCTCCGCGCCCAGGTCCATAAGCATGCTAACCAGTGATCATTCTGATTTTTTTTTGGTCAGTGTCAGTGACATTTTCAATTGTTATATAGTACTTTGAATATCACATCTAGATATTGCTAACTTTAAGAAACAAATAAGGACCAATAATAATCCATATAGGTTAAGAACTATCACTATGTGAACAGAAATAGAACACATAGCTTTTAAACCAGAAGGGAGAATAAGTTGACCTATTCAATAGAAAGTGGGAAGGAGAAAAAGAAGGCAAAACATACAGTAAATAAAAAATATAAAATGAAAGAACAGATATCAAATAAATGTTAAATGTAATGAGTAAAATACTTTTTTTGAAAGAAACAGATTAGATTTTGTTAAAAAATGAAACAATATGTTGATGAATTAAGATAAAGGACATAGAAAGTTAAAAAAATTAAAAAGATATTTGGAAAATATAAATTGAAAGAAATTTGGGGCAGACATCTTAAAAGCTGATTAAATAAAACTGAAAAACCAAAAAATTTAATAGAGACAAAGCAGGATGCTATGTACAGTAAAGGAGCAATAGAACAAAAATACATAACCATTTAAATCTGTTATGCACCTAATCACACAGCTGTAAATACCATCAAAACCCAACAAGCATAATTTTAGGAAGAAATAGATAAATCAACAGGTATGGCTGGAAATTTTATACTCACCCCCTCAAGAAACCATAAATCAAGCATACATACATACATACACACAAATAAGCAGCAGGATCAAGACCTGAACAGTAAAATATAATAAATTAGCTCATGCTAATATATCTAAATATATATATGCATACATTTATATATCCAACAGAGAATACACATCATTTTCAAGCACACATGGAACACTTACAACAATAAACTATAAATCAATTTCACCAAGTTCTCTGAGCATAATGCAATAAAATTAAACATAAATTACAAAAAAGTCACCTATATCTCATATATTTGAAAGCTAAATATTTCAAAATAATTCACATGTTAAAATTTGTGAATACAGTTAAGCAAAAAAAAAAGTATAGCTTCAAAAATAACATGAAATAATAACGTTTCAAAAGAAATGAATAAACTTCAGCTCGTGAAGTGGGAAAAATAGCAGTGATAAACCCAAAGAAACAAGAAGGAAAGAAATGGTAAAGATAAAGGTAGAAATGATGAAGACAAAGGTAGAAATAAAGAAAATCAAGAACAATACAGGAGATTAACAAAACCGAAAGCTGATTCTTTGAAAAGATTAACAAAGTAGACATCTGATAAGACTAATCCACATAAAAGCAGCAGCAAATAAACAAGACACATAATGAAAAAGTGATATCACTACAGATACAACAAAGATTTGAAAAATTGTAGATGAAATAAATACATCCCTAGAAAATATGAAATGCCAAAAATTGTCTCAAGAAAACCTGAATAAACAAAATAAACAGTAAACTGATATGGTTCTTAAATAATTATCCAACATCAATAGCAACAAAGAAACAAAAAAATCCCAGGTTTGATTGTTCCAGCCCCTGTGGCTGAGTAGTTTATTTGTACCCCTGGAATTGCTTTGACACTTTTATTGAAAATCAATTAATTATAGGCTGGTTTTGGTGGCTCATGCCTATAAACCCAACATTTTGCAAGGCTGAGGTGGGCAGATCACTTGCGGCCAGGGGTTTGAGACCAGCTTAGTCAAAATAACAAAACCCCATCTCTACTGAAAATACAAAAATTAGCTGGGTGTGGTGGCACACGCCTGTAATCCCAGCTACTCGGGAGGCTGAGGCACAAGAATTGCTTTAACCCAGGAGGTGAAGATTGCAGTGAGCCAAGATCATGCCACTGCCCTCCAGCCTGGGTGACAGAGTGAGACTGTCTCAAAAGAAAAGAAAATTAACTGACTATAAATTAAAGCTTTATTTCTGTGTCGTTGGTGTTTATTATCTATCTTTATGGCAGTGCTGTGTTGACTCTTGTAGCTTTATCGTCTTCTGAGATATGACTGATATACTGGGAGACATTAGTGGCGGGTGAAAAAGTTGTAAGTAGGAGAACAAAAGGGATGGCTGGGGTTGCTCTTCCTTTCTCCTTCTCTCTCCCTGGATCCCAATAATCTAGTCACAAAATGTAGATCTTGGATTGGCTCATGATCTCTCCTGGGCTCCTGAGAAGCTGGCATATGTTTCAGAGGAAGGAAAAGGGCAACTTTGGTAGCAATAAGGAAGAAGAGTTATGAGGATGGAGCATCTAGTATGTCAGGAGTGGTTCTCCCATATTAGAGACCATCAGGAAGCCACATTTCCATGGAAACATCTCAGATGAGTGATGGAGAACACCGTTTGTGATAGATATAGGTAACATTTACCATCACATTTAAGCAAGTAAGCCAATGAGACTCAAGTCTTGGATTTATTTATTTATTTTTATTTTTATTTTTTTTTAGAAAAAGCCTCACTCTGTTGCCCAGGCTGAAGGGCAGTGGCGTGATCTTGGCTCACTGCAACCTCCATTTCCCAAGCTCAATCGTTTCTCCTGCCTTAGCCTCCAGAATTGCTGAGATTACTGGCATGTGCCACCATGCCTGGCTGGTTTTTTATTTTTTTATTTATTTTTTATTTTTAGTAGAGATAGGGTTTCATCATGTTGGCCAAGCTGGTCTTGAACTCCTGACATCAAGTGATCTGCCCGCCTCTGCCTCCCAAAGTGCTCGGATTACAGGTGCTAGCCACTGCATCCGGCCCCAAGTCTTGGATCTTATCTCCAACATGGCCCACAAAAGTAGAAAAAAATCTCTTTTATAGATACCAACTATGTCATGTTGTTGATCACAGGGGGATACAGGGAACGACCTTTAGCTTTAGAGGTCTTGCAACTCTACCCCCAATATTAAAAAAGCAAGGCTATGTCCTACTGCTGCTGAACAGTCTCCAGGTTCCTTCTCTCTTCCACCTCCCTCCTCTACTTTCCTTCCTTTCTGTCTGTCTGCTTGTCTTAGTCCTTAAAGGGTCTGCATTAGTTATTGAAGGAAACACGCACTTCTCATTTCCTGCTGGTAGTGATGACCACAACTGATGTAGTGTCCCTACCGCAGTAGGGTCAAGTTCTAACTCCTCTTTTGCTGGAGTCTTTCATAACCTTTAAAAAGGTATTGCCTTTTAAAAATGTTTTAAAATCTTCGTGTTGGGCTTTTCACACTGGGATCACTGCAGAGTGGTTGTCTATTTTGTTTCCTAACAGGGATTCTCTGACTTGTTCCAGGGGCTCTGCCCTGGTGAGAGTCAGAACATGGAAATCTTGGTGAGACTGGTGCATTCTGTGGAACAGTGTCAGATGACTGATGTATTGTTTCCTTTCTGTGATTGAGGAACAGTTTCAGTCAAAGACAATGTGACTAGCACATATGTATGTAGGATAAGGTCACAGTCATGAGCACAAATTTCCACCAACTGAACAAGCCACCGAATTGACTGAAATTCTCTGCACATGTTTTGAGGGGAACTCTCATTGATAAATAATAACAGAACACATTTATTGGTTATTTTATCCTGTGCTACACACCATACTAAATACTTTACATGTAATTATCTAATTTAATGTTCACAACAATTCCATGAAGTAGATTTATTACCTCTATTTTACAAATGAAGCAACTGAGGCTTATAAAGTTTGTACAACTTGTCCAAGGTCTTGGAGCTAATGCACGGCCACGCTGAGACTTGAAATCTAGTCTACCATCAATGAGGCCTACTCCTTCAGCAAAGTGGTTTGTGATGTTCTTGGATGAAGGGAGAAACTCACATTGTACTTAGCAGGAAACAAACAAACTGAAGTGGGTTTTTCTGTGACGGTTTTTATTCCTCACTTTTATTGTTGGTCTTCATGGAGAGAATAAAGTACTAAGGATAGCTTGTGAAGCTATTGCTTAGAAAATTTCTTCCAAGATGACCAAATCTATCATCTTGAGCAAATCATTTTTGGAAAATGTCTGGCTTTGGGGAATCTCTTATGGAAATATACTTTGCCTCTGACGATATAAGCTTTTGATTGCCGCAGGGCAGGACAAGACTGGTAAGCCAGGAAGTCTGTCATTTATCCCTTTGCTGAGTGTTGTTCCTTTTCTTGGTGGTTGCAGGAAACTGCTGGGAACTAGACTGGCTTGTAGACAGCAGCACCTCTAAACAAAGGCACCACTGCCAGGATTTTGTCCTCTGGGGACAGACGATGTTGCTGTGTTTGCCAAAGGAAGACAGCTCCAAGTATCTCTGTTTTCAGGCATCCCTCAGTTTTCAAGTAAGTATAATTTTCAAACCTGTGTTGCATTCCAAAGAACTTTTTTTTTCGGGATGCTTTTGTACTTAACACCTCTGTGAACTCTGTGACCGTACACCCTCATCTGGAAGGTCTATTCAGAGGAGGCTGAGCAGGCTGCCAAATTCAGCCTCTGCACCCTATCATTTCTGTATTATAAATGCTTTTCCCCCATCCCATCCCTCGACAGCTGGAATTAAATTTTCAGAGGCATTTGGATTAGAGTTGAATTGTTTGGTCAAATCTTAGTCACTTCTTCACACACAGACAGAATCTTTAACCTGGGAAAAGGTATTAGTTTGAGCTCGGAGAATCAATTAAAGAGAGATGCTTAAGCATAATGTTCCCAGTTAGAGTAAGGTTCGGCTAGCTGTCTTGAAGAAAGCATGAGCTCATCACAGTGCTGTCTAACAAAGGCTGTTATTTGAAGTGCTCTCAGCAGACATTTCCCCATGAGGAAAGCTTTTCTTTTAGTACCATCCCAAGTAAAAATTTTGAGGTTAATTGTCAAATACAAACATACAGTGATACTAAGTCTCCATCATGGCCACAGTATCACAATATGTGGTTTCGGTGCATATGTGGGAACACTCTCTTAAAGCATTGATTTATCAGTAAAAATGTATTGAATGTCACGGTCATCTTGTTATTTCTGTCTGCTCAGTACTTCTGTACTTATTGGAAAATTCCCCTCCCCAGTTGTACGTGGTCTTAGTGTCCCATAGCAGTGTTTGTTACAGCTACTCCCCACCCCGGCTGCAGAAATGGGCAATAATCCAGATTGGAACAATTGTGGAGGCTGACCAAGCATGAGATTGTGACTCAAGCAGGGCCAACCTGGTAAAGAGAATTACAAATCTAGAGTTATGAATAGCTGACTTCTCTACAACATTGTGCCTGTCTGCAGAAAGAAACCAACACACAGAAGAAGAAGAGGCAAATGGTGTAGAGAGACAAAGCCTTGACTATATCATTTGGGACCCAGAAGCCATGCCGATCTCTTCCCAGGTACAGAGGTCAAATTCCACTTTCTGCTTAATTGAGTTTGATTATGGTTTCTGTTACTTTGAAGCAAAAATGTCATTATTAATATACTATATCCACTTTGTACCAAGAATGGTGTTAGGTGGTGGGAAGACAAAGGTGGCTTAGACATTGTAATATCTTGAAGTCAAGAAACTGAAGTATAGATAGAGGGCTATGGGAAAATACGAGAGAGAGAGATTGTGTTCTAGAGTTATTGAGAGTTTTGAACATAAAAGTCAAATGCTAAGATCTGTGTTTTCACTCTGGTTATCATATGAAGAGTGGATTGGAAGGGGATGACCAGGTGTGGATGGCGAATTTAAGGTGATCAAAGGGTTCTAAGGCTTTTGGACCAAAATGAGATTCTATTTATTGATAGATGGATCTACACAACATGAAGGGGTCCCTCTGGTTTTATTAATCACTGGGATTGTTAGAAAGTAATGTCATTTTGGCTAGTTACAGAGTCTGATTCTGTCATCCAGGCTGAAGTACAGTGGCACCATCTCTGCTCACTGCAACCTTGAACTCCCAGGTTCAGCTATTCTCCTGCCTCAGCCTCCCGAGTAGCTGGGATTATAGGTGCTTGCCCCCACCCACACCTGGATAATTTTTGTCTTTTTAGTAGAGACAGGGTTTCACCATGTTGGCCAGGCTGGTCTCAAACTTCTGACCTCAAGCAATCCACCCACCTCAGCCTCCCAAAGTGCTGGGATTACAGGCGTGAGCCACTGTGCCCAGCCATAGCTCGTTGTTTTAAATTCATGTTTCATTACTATTCTTGAACATGGCAGTTATATAATTTGATAATAATCCTTTTTAAGCTTTCATCTATACGGATTTGTATGTAAGAATTTAAATTCTACAATCAAGTCAAAACTGCTCTTCTTCCTGAGCATTTTCCTTGTTTTTCTTATTGATTTCAAGCCATGTGGTATATATTTCTTGAGGTTTGATGATTGACACATATTAATCACCAAACGAAACTGGCAAAAACATTGATAGCACAGACTACATTTTACTGATTTTAGTATCCCCAGTGCTGAGCATGTTGTCTAATGTGCAACAATTTCTGAATTAATGTATTAATTTTCTATTACTGCTGTAAAAATTATCACAAATTTAGTGGCTCAAGACAATAAATAATTTGTTACTTTGTGGTTTTGATGGTCAGGAGTGCAACATCAGTCACACAAGGCTTGTCAAGGTGTCAGCAGGGACGACTCATTCTGGAGCTGTATGGAAGAAGACACTTCCTTGCCTTTTTCAGCTTCTAAAGGCTGCCTATGTTCCTTGGCTCTTGGCCCCTTCCTCCATTCTCAAAGCCAACAGCATAGCATCTTCACCTCTCTCCCTGACCTCTGCTTTCATTGCCACATGGCCTTCTCTGACCCTGATCCTCCTGCCTCCCCTCCTGTTAGGACACTTGTGATTACATTGGGCCCACCTTGATAATGCAGAATGAGCTCCCTATCTCAAGGTCCTTAACTTAATCACATTTGCAATGTCCCTTTTGCCATATAAAATCATATATTCACAGGATTTAGGGGTTAAGATGTCAAAGTCTTTTGGGGAACATTATTCTCTCTACCACAAAAAATTTGTTTTGTTGAATGAATTATTTTAATATAAGTTGATAGGTAGTTGATGGGTTATTAACTAGGAGTCACCATGATGAGACTCCATGATCTTAACGATCAGTAAAATGTTTGCAGAACTATTTTACTGTTTACTATAGTAATGGAGGTGACTTAGATGAGTGAAAATCCAACTTTGAGAAGAGACTACAATGGTATACTTGCTTTTAGCAAGTAATCATATTAACATTCATGACCTCTAGCTTTAAACAATTGTTAAAAATAATAAAATATCTACCTCAAAATTTGTAAACCTATATTGTTCCATGTATTCAATAATCATATAGTCTGGTTGTTGGAGCATAGTCCTGATTTTGATGAGATATTATTTGGTCACTCTACTCATATCCTAATAGGTCAAATCTTATAAGGTAGTTTTAACAATAGTCTCCCACAATCATGGAGCTATGAAATTTAGTCATGGTAGGACCAACTGTATTACCATTTGCTTCTATTCTTCCATTGCTTCTTTCAAATCCTGGGGAGTCTTTATAAGTTTCACACAATTGCTATATCTCATGAAAAAATATGTGAAAATACATTGAAAGGAGAGTTTGAGTCCTGGTTACTTTCCTAAATTAGCATCAACAATTACCAAGGAATTACTCATATTTGTTACAGGGCAGAGCAGGTAATTGCCTCTTGCAGTAGGTAACAATTAGCATGTAATTTGCATAGTTTAAAATCGGATATTTTAAAAACACAAGATTTTCATTGTAAAAGGAGTAGTAAACATTATCTTTTGAATATATTGGAATTTTCATAAACTAGGTACTGGATGCATCTTCCATTCATTCATATACTTAATGAATATCTACTCTTGTAGCCATCCTGCTGAACACTGAGAAAGAGCTCTGAGGAAGAAAGTTTTGCATGATGTAATATGTTACATCTTTTTAAATACTATCAGTATATCTGATAAAAATACTTCAGACTGGGTGAGGTGGCTCACGCCTGTAATCTCAGCACTTTGGGAGGCCAAGGCAGGTGGATCACCTGAGTTCAGGAGTTCGAGACCAGCCTTGCCAACATGGTGAAACCCTGTCTCTACTAAAAATACAAAATTTATCCCGGCATGGTGGTGGGTGCCTATGAACCCAGCTATCGGGAGGCTGAGGCAGAAGAATTGCTTGAACCCAGGAGGCAGAGGTTGCGGTAAGCTGAGATCGTGCCACTGCACTTTAGCCTGGTGACAGAGTGAGACTCCATCTCAAAAAGAAAAAATACTTCAGCATTGCTTTTTCTCCCAACTGACCATTAGTTGGGAGCTAACTAGATATTATTTTAATTAAATAATCAGATATTTATAGTTTTTCCCCCCATCTCTATAAGAGAGACATATTTGAATTGGAGTTTTGGGAAAATTTCTTCCCTTGTGGAAAATTTGGGAAAGTCTCTGTTGTATGCTTCTAGTCAGCTTACTGGAGAAATTGCTTTAACAACAGAAAGAGAACAATTTCAGTCCTTAAAGAGCTCACTGTTTAGTTGTTAGGGACAGCCTGGTAAGCTTATGAAGGAAGATCAGAGAAATAAAAGAACTATGAGTAAATTGATATCTGCTCAGGGTGCCCAAGGAGCACAGAGGCTCAGACTGAAATATGAGTTTCTCTAAGTTTTTTTTTTTTTTTTTTTTTTTTTGAGATAGGATCTTGCTGTTTCCCAGGCTGTAGTGCAGAGGCATGATCATAGCTCACTGTAACCTTGAACTCTTAATGCTCAAATGATTCTCCTGCCTCAGCCTCTGAGTAGCTGGGACTATAGGAACTCACCATCACGCCTAGTTTTTTCTTAGAGATGGGACCTTGCTATGTTGCCCAAGCTGATCTTGAACTCCTGGGCTCAGGCAGTCCTCTCACCTCAGCCTCCTAAAGTGCCTCCAGGTTTTTCTGTAGGAAACAATGCCCTCCCTAAGTCTCAAAAGATCAGTGGGAGCTGGCCAGGTGAAGAAGATGGGAGGGGCATCCCATGCAAAGACCATATATGTTAATTCAATGAACCAAGAAACAGTGTAACTTTCAATTAGCAGATTGCGGTTCTGTGTGACTGAAGAAGAAGTGTGTAAATGAAGAGATGAGATGAGGACACAGAGGTCTTGAAGGACCTCCTATCACAGACTATGGAATTCAACTTTTCATCAGAGAATGTTCCACAGGGCAGTGATTTTTATTACATTTGTATGGTAAAAGATTGCCACATAAGCTTTATGGATTATAGATCAGGGCATAATGAAGCCTGGAGACCTTCAGGAGCTCAGCTGAGGGATCTGGCTGGGAAGTAAGGAAGGTCTAGCTAAGGGCAGAGGCAGTGGGATGAAAAAGAAAGACATTTCATGTTTGGTGAAATACACAATCATAAAGTTATCTGATTTTTGAATGGTAGTAGAATGGTTAATATTTATTTAGAAAAATAATCATTTCTAAAATCATCACTGATTATTAAAAAGGAGTATTTTAAAGGTAAAAGAGTGCATTTGTCTTATGTTGGATATTAGTGGAATCTCTTCATGAAACTGGGCAGGAGATTGGACTCTATCTAGCACATTACCAGGAACATGGTGTGCATTCTGTAAATCTTTGCAATTTTCCATTTGGGTAAATAATATTGTACGGTTTGGCTGTGTTTTGGTGAGTTCTCTGTACATGGCTGTCCACTGAGTTTCACTGTGACAAGGGGGATATGCTGTCCTAGAAAGAGCTAGGTCGGGCCGGGCGCGGTGGCTCACGCCTGTAATCCCAGCACTTTGGGAGGCCGAGGCGGGCGGATCACGAGGTCAAGAGATCGAGACCGTCCTGGTCAACATGGTGAAACCCCGTCTCTACTAAAAATACAAAAAAATTAGCTGGGCGTGGTGGCGCGCGCCTGTAGTCCCAGCTACTCGGGAGGCTGAGGCAGGAGAATGCTTGAACCCGGGCAGCAGAGGTTGCAGTGAGCCAAGGTCGCGCCACTGCACTCCAGCCTGGCGCCTGGTGACTGAGTGAGACTCTGTCTCAAAAAAAAAAAAAAAAAAAAGAAAAAAAAAGAAAAGAAAGAGCTAGGTCTAGAAATGAGAAGATCCTGGTGGCAGTCCTTCCCCCTGCTTCAAGCTGGGACTGACCACAGACAAGGTTGTGTAACTTATGAACTTTCTTTCCTCACCATTTGAAAAGGAATTATGGTACCTGTCCAGGATACTACAAGGCTTCTGGGGGAGTGAAAATAAGCAACAAACAAGAAAGAGCTTTGAAAATGATCACAAACCAGGTTGGGGAGCTGTGTGTTGTTGAGAAATAATTATGGGCTTCGGATTTAGGCTGATCTGGGTTCAAATCGCCACTGGAAATAATCTGGGGCAGGCTGCTTAACCCTTTTGAGTTTTAGTTTTCTCATTTCTATAATGGATGTAATCGCAACTATTTCAGGACTGGTAGTGGGCTTGTGTGAGCTAACAGAGGTAAAAGATGTTAGGTTTAGGTGAGTTCTCTCTTTTATTGTAAGAAAAAAGTGGCAGTTAATCTAGTCCAGATTCGGCTGGACTAGAATCTAGCTTTGAGCCTAGGGTGAGAATGATTGGTGGTGGGGAGCTGGCTGTTCTGTTTTGCTGCTGTCCTTGGTGTCTGCAGGGCCCAAAGGAAGACAGAGTTTCTGGATGCTCCTGTGCACTGTGTCTTCTAGGGGGTCCTATCTGCTTTTGTTCATGAGGGAAAACATCTGCTGCTATTACTGAGGTTTTTTCCATTGTCATTTGTCTTCAAACTTGCTTCTGTTTATTTGTAATTTTCATGGATCATTTTAGTAGTCCCCATTTGGTTTTATCTATATCCTCCCACCTCCACTTTGCTCTTTATTTCTCCTTTTTTAAAATTTATGCCTACATCATTTATCTCCTTATCAAGTGTTTTGTTTAGGTAGAAATTTTGCCAAGTGTCTTATCTGTTGTTTCCGTCTTAGATCCCACAGCTTTGCACAATGAAAACTCCTCATATGGATATGGTTTCCTCTTATTTTATTTTTCTTTCCTTTACTCTATTTCTTTTTCCCCTCTGGCCCTGAACCAAATTTTTTCTCCACTCTTGGGTTAAAAGTTGTCATGTTCCCTTAATGCCATCTCCAGAATATACTTTGGCTTTTTCTTCCTGGGATGTCTTTGTTCTCCTGGGGTCTGCACTGCAGAGAGTTCCCAGGTTCTTCCTGTCTTTATAAGCCATCTTCAGCTCACACTCATTGCAGGAGGTACTTTTCCTTTTTCTAGTGACCATAGGATAATATTTTGAGGAAGATTTCTTAGGGAGTGGTGCTTAGGGAAGAGAAGTGGTTGGAAAAAGTAGAATCTCTTACATTTAAATGTGATGATATATACAAACCATTAATCAGTGCCTGCATATGTTAATGTTTAATAATTAGTACTATTCAGTACTGGTTTATTATGGGATGGCATTTTGGGAGGTTGGGATAGGAATTCTTTGCCCCATTTGGAGATTGTGAAACTTAACCTCATGTTGATCTAGTCATAGGACATTTTAAGTTTAACTCCAGGAACAAAGAAATATGACTTTGATGTTGGAAATAGAAAAAGAAACACTTGTCTCACTATGCTTATCAATCAGTTTGGGGCAAGATCACCACCTCATCTTTTGAAAAATTTGGTTAAAAGTTTCATGCCTATTTGTAAATGCTCATTTTTCCTTATTTTAACTAAAAGTATGTACAAATGCTTTACTTCCATTTAAAAATCACTCACAGCTTGAACTTGATTTAAAAACTGTTAGAAGAATTTTCCTTTGCTACGTTTATGTGGTATTTCTTCCTTTCCTATTTAAGTTCATGCTTTTATTACAGCACTTCTCATGGTCAGATTTGTATTACAGCTTCTTATACATTCTCTGCTTCCTTATGGGCTGTGGGTTTTTGGAAATCAGGAGCCATCTTAGGATCTGTGCATTTCCCGCAGAACTAGAGAACACCTCAAATATAGCAGGAATTTCTTACTATGGTGTATGATGAGAAACTACTCAATGAGTAAAAATAAGCATTATTTGGATGGTGGATATCCTAAAGGCCCTGACTTTACTACCATGCAGTCTATGCCTATAACAAAATTATACCTGTATCCAATACATTTATACCAATAAAAATAAAATAAATTGTCTGTGCTATGATTAAGAACCAAATGTAAACTTATATCCAATGTTAAGTCAATGATTAACAATTTCCCAGATTATCTGTAGAAGCATTACTGACAAAAGTCTTTGCTGATTTTTTAGAGCTAGTTTGTATGGATTTAAGATAATATTCAGGGCTTTTGCAAGCCAGTTGTTAAATCATTTGTAACTTAAAATTGGCTTTGCTGGGAATATTTACACCTTAGAAATAAGCAACGGGTAAAAATTAGGATTTGTTTTTTTCTTTTGAGTGCCAGTTTGCCAGACCTCCATGGATGATAATGACATTGGTGAACTGGAACCCTGGCGAAAAGACAAACCTTGACATATTGACGTGATTTAATATACCATTGGCTTTAGTCAGAACTTTTTTTAACAATCATAGATTACAATAGAAGGCTAAACAGAAGCTCAGTCTATGAATTGTCAGTGGGGCAGTTAGATAGATTTATAAATAGTGAGAAGGAGGGAGAATGAGGACCACACGTTTGTAGTGCCTTCATAAAGACCTGCTTAGGTCTTTCTTCCTCAAAAATAAAAACAAAATCAGACCATAGCTGAAGAAAGCAAGATAGACAGCTTCTCACAGGTAATTTCTCCAAACAGCAAAGGTAGTTCAAGGTAATCTGGGAATGCCTTAGATCTGTATTGTGACCTGTTCCATTGGTTCTTAATATTAAAAATATTTTGTTTCTCTGGCATAGACATTAAGGCCCTGGCAGTATTAGGGTGTGCTTTTAAAGAATATTCCATTAGAAGAAAATGTTAGAAGATGTATTTGGAATTATGAAAAGCAGTTTTGGTACATATGAAAATAAAATGCAGAAACTGTAAACCACTTCTCACTTTCTAATTTCTAACAGAGTTAATGATGCAACATATGAGTGATTCCTCAGTCAGCCTTATCTGCAAAGACTGTGTAAACATCATTGTTATCGTACCTGCTAGTCCATTAACAACATTTGCATAAAAGTTTGTATTCCCTAAATTCATCAAACAATGGTAGTCTAGAGACATACTAATCAGGTTCGTGTGCGGCTGTGAGGCTGATCTAAAAGAATGATTAGAAAGCGATTTTAAGACATTTTAAAAAACTAATCAAAATATCGTTCATTCTAGCCACAAGATATCAGAGTTGTATAATCTGAATGGTAAAATGTTTCTGGGCTTCATTTTATTTTTTTTTTAAAAACTAAGATGTTGAAACCCTGAAAAAATTACACAAGGCAGTTGAAAAATATTGCATTATGGATCAATATAGCCTTATTGGATAAAGGTCTTCTGGCATCTTAAAACTGGTTTATGAGGTACACTAAAGAATTATGAGAAAGTCGGAGCTACCAAGTTGATTCAAAAGGTTAAAGTAGTGTAGCATGTAGCTCGCATATCAGACTAGTCCTGACTGCTGAAAAGCACCAGGCATGGACACTCAATCACCTAGTAGAGCGATCTCAGGAGATCTTTTTCCAGCTCCCCCACGAGTGCTCCTTGCTTTTCACCAGTCCACCATGTGCATAAAATTAACAACATGTTACAATGGCTTCTTATATCATAAATGGAGCCCCTTAAAGTGATATTCCTTCCCACACTTTTGCAGCCTTCCGGTGAGAATTACTACTGGACTTTGCTTATTTGAACAGAAGGTGTGAGTTTAAAGGCATGAACAAATACGCTAGCCATATATTAGCCATTCTTAGTAATGTACAGATGCTTGAGTTACTTGGGGGCTGTGTCCGGCTTCAGAAACCTATTTCACTGAAGACTAAATCTTAACCAAAACATCTTTTGGGAGATTGAAGGTGTTCCAAACAGCTATCTCTGCTGAATTTGTCAGTGCACTTTTCATTTTTTACCTGGTTGTTTTAGTACAATGTAGACCCAATATAATCACCTACTTTTGTGAGGACTTTCAGACCGAACTTCTGTAACTAGCCACCAGTTGAATAATCAACAATTCTTTACCAATTAGATGTTTAAAATGAGGAAACACAGAGACATCTAAAGGAAAAGTTGAAGCCAACTGAACAGTTAGTTAAAAAACAATTTGTCTGTGGGAGTGAGAATGATGAAGATGATGACGATGATGTTGGTGGGAATGAAATAAACATTTACTGAATGCTTACTAATGCCACTATAGTAGCTCTTTTAATCCTCATAAAATCCTGTGAGATAGGTACTGTTTATATCTCCATTTTACACATATGGAAACTGAGGCTTCAGACCACACAGCTAGTAACTGATGGAGGCTGAATTTCAATCCCAGCAGTATGTCTCCAGGGCCCACCTCCTAACTACTATGCTTAAATACCATAAATGACCTTTCGCTATGGTGTACCCAAGAATGACAGGGACAACATCTGGGGCAGTATGTCTGTATCCTTGAAAAGACAGACTTAAAAGATAGACCTAATGGAAGACCTAATCTTCCATTCTTCTTTGACTTCCATATCTTACTCAATTCCATATAGGGAAGGTCAATCACATAAAGAAAATTTTAATTTGTTTCTATTAATTTTTGTAATAATCTTAAGGTCACCTTACTTAGCAAATAAAAATACAGGATACTCAGATAACTTTGAACTTCAGATAAGCAACAAATACTTTTTAAAAGTGCAAGTGTACCCCAAATATTGCATGGTATACACTTACATGGAAAATAATTTGTTTATTTGAGATTCCAATTTAACTGGGTCTCCTGTATTTTATCTAGCACTCCTAAATAAGCTGAGCTTCAAACCTGAATGCCAGTGCTGTAAAAATCACTCTTTTGGCCAGGCGCAGTGGCTCATGCCTGTAGACCCAGCACTTTGGGAGGCTGAGGCAGGTGGATCACAAGGTGAGGTGTTAGGGACCAGCTGACCAACATGGTGAAACCCCATCTCTACTAAAAGTACAAAAATTAGCTGGGTGTGGTAGTGTGTGCCTGCAATCCCAGCTACTCAAGAGGCTGAGGCAGGAGACTTGCTTGAACCTGGGAGGCAGAGGTTGGAGTGAACCAAGATCATGCCACTGCACTCCAGCCTGGGCAAGAGAGGGAGACTCCATCTCAAAAAACATTAAAAAATCACTCTTTCATCTCTTGGAGGTGTTGAGGAAAAAAAAAAACTTGCTTTAAGTTTGTCACATTGGAGATGAAATGCTGGTCAAGTTTTTCTTGGGACTGGGTTAAATAGTTCAGACATGGCGTTTCTATCAATCACATCTATATTCCTTGGGGTTCTCCAAATTGTGTTGAAAGCTGGGGAGTTGTGTTTAGCACACAGGTTATTATACTTTGATAGCTACACAGGACTAGAAACCCATCATTTAGATTAAAATGAAATTTCTAAATGTTGTTTTAATGATGTGAAGACCACATTGCAAATGGGCCTCTTTGCTGCAGCCTCTAAAATAAAGTAATTGACCCTGACGCCACTCAGCTTGGGACACATCATTCACGTCATGGTCAATTGTCTCTTGGTGACTTCAACACAATGGGAGCCATTGTCCACATAATGACTGTGGGGCCTGCAGGACCCACATAACTGCAAGGGGCCTCTTGAGTGCTTTACCTGCAATGTAAGGGCTAGCCAGCATTCATCTTTGCACCTCAGTAATTAGCACTGTACCTGGCACATTTACATTTGCAATAAATGCTTACTGAGCATCTACTCTGTGCTAGGTGAAGGGGGGTCACAGGAGGTAACGAGTTCGTTCCTGCCCTTGTTATTATAGAGTTTACAGACTGGAGAAGGTATTCAATAAATAAGAGTAGTACAGAGACCAGTTCTTTGGGAACTGAAGGATTTCTTAGCTACTTGGCATATAGATGAGGATATTGAGGCCTAACGATAGTGCCTTTTCTCATCTATATGCAAAGTAGCTAAGAAATCCTTCAGATCCCAAAGAAGTCTGGGGAGTCAGAAGACTGGGGCTCAGAAACCAAGTTTTCCATTTAGTCTTTGAACAAGTCACTAAACTTCTCCCAGCCTCAGTTTCCTTATCTATAAAATGGAGATATTATAGTCTATGTAATAGAATACTGCCACGTAGCTGTTAAGGCAAAAATGAGATAATGGTCTAGAAAGTTAAAAGCATTATATAATTGCAAAAACAATGTTCAAAAAATATAGAATTGAGATTGCCAGTTGAACACTAAAACTAGAGAGACAGCTTAGCATAGTGGTTAAAAGCAGGGATGCTGGAGCCAGACTTCCTGGGTTTATATCCAGCCTCTGCCACTTACAGTTCATGCAACCTTTAGCAAGTTATTTCACTTTCTATGCCTCAGTTTCCTCATCTGTAAAATGAAGACAATTTTGATGCTTACCATAAAAGATTATTGTGAGCGTTAATTGAGTTGAAGCATACAAACATAATAAGCATCCAATAAATGTTATTTACAATCTAAATCCATTGCAACATTTGGGTATAGGAAAATGCATGTGAGGTTTTTGGGCCATCAAGGCAAACTTCCCATTTAATAGTCATCCTTCCATTCCAACAGAGAGATTCATTTTAAGAATCTGGCAAAAGAGATGTAAATTACACTGTCTGTGTCCTAAAAATTTTCAACTCAAGAGATGTTTTTATAATCATGTACTCTGATCAGAAACTTCTGAACAGCCCCCACATCAAAATATCAGCAATGGATAATGGAGAGAAATGGAAAACTGATTTATTCATTTCTGGTCAATAAAGAAAGCATGCAGTAGCTGGATTGTAAGTACCCCTGCAAAATGAGATTTACAAGACATAATATTGGAAGACAGATTTATCCCAGTTGAAAGTGTACCGCTGCTGAAGAAAGTTCCAGTGGAATTTAAAAGACGAAGCCTTTGAATGAGAAGGACTCAGACGCCTTGGGGAGTCATGAGGTTTGTTCATGAGGCTTGCTAGGCACAAGCTGATTTGCATGTTTAAGAGGTCCAGCGTGTTTTCTGAAGATATTGCTGGGAAAAGAGAAAAACAACTCAAGGCAAGGGCATCAGCTTTGGTTAAAACTTCCTTTTTCTCAGGACTGTTGGGTTGATAAATCAAAATTATGTGTCCAGTGAGGAAATGGGAAGTAAAACTGTTTCCAAAAGAAAAAGAAAAGAAAGCAAGTAATTCATTTTGGCCTAAATAATTGAAAATGCAGAAAATTCGAGTGTTCCTGGCTGCCCAGTCCTGTGCTTATTTGTCGCTTTTGCTGTTGTGTAGCAAATTCCATGATGATTTGGAAGATGAACTATCAGCCTCAGCAAATCTTTAAACTGTTTGGTGAAACCAGTTGGAGCCCAACCCATAGCTACTTACAGGATTTGATTTCCTCTTCACATGGAGCAGGATCCAGAATGAAGCAGTAGAACCATAATTGTGTTTACTTTGTGTAAAAGAAAAAAATAAAAAGAAAGAAATGAAGGAAACAGGAAAGAAAGAGGGAGGGGAGGAAAAAGGGAAACAATGACTTAGAAACAAAAAAAGAAAAAAAATAGGTCTGAAAAGTACCCTTTCTGGAGACATCAAGTCAGAATTCTAACTCTTACACGATAATGTCTTCTGGGCATTTGGTTCATCTTTGGGGCCCAAGTCACATCTGGGTACAGGGTTCTAAGTGACTAAGGCCCAAACAAAATGCAGACGGTGAGCTTGTTAATGGCTCTGAATATGACAGCCTTGAGTAGTACCACCACTGCACATTTTCTTGGTGTCCAAGTAGAACATTAGCGATAGCCCAGGGAATGGGATTTCATGGTTTCTCAGGGTTTTCCTGCCAGGAAGCTCAGGAACATTGGAATATCCAGCCCCATTATACAACATAGTAGAAAGAGTTAAATGATATGAGAAGTTAGCACAATGGACGAGAAATGCAAAGGAGGGAGATTTCTTTTTTCTGGCTGAGAGAATTTAGGAAGACTTCCTGGGGATGGTGGTTTTGGAGCTGATCCCGGGAATATTATAGAAGTCAAGAGAAATTGGTCAGCAGGAGGGGTTATGGAGTGAAGGTGACAGAGAGGAGCAGCTCAGGGCTCTCTGGTCAGTAAGCATACTCATAAAAATGGAGGGTGGTTCTGAAAAGTTAGACAAGGGTAGTAAACCTAATTACATGTCTATTTCCAATATGAATGGAGATTAAAATTCCGTTTTCTATTTGTCAACACTTAAATACTACTGTGGAGAATGGACTGTTCATACTTTGCTCTAAAAATATAATTGTTTTTCAAATATACAAATATGGAACTCATAGGATGGAAAGAGAGTAAAAGGATTGCCTAATGTAACCCATTAGTCTATGAGTAAAGTGGTTGGTTGAAAGGTCCCAAAGCTAGTCAGCAACAGGGCTGGGACTGGAATCTTAGCCTCACAGTTCCAAATGCAGGGCTTTCTTCAGGACATTACCCTCAAGCAGCTGGTAGAGATCGCTTGGTGAATATGTAGGAGGAGCCACTTGTATGCTTACGGCCCAAATAAAGAAACAGAAAAGCTGCTATAAGACTAATACCCAGCAACCATCCCCACAGGGCTCAGCAAAAATTGAGAAGGAAATTTAAAAATTCAGGCTTTGACATACATGGTTCATCTTTGCAAATAAGATTTTATGCAATGGTGAGTGAAATAGAAATGCATTTTGTATAGGTAGGAAAAGAAATGATTATTTTTAAGTTTCACCTGGGGTCATGAAAAGAAAAGGAAAGTGATAAGTTTTGTTGTCAATAGCTTTTGTTCCTAACTGGCCTCAATTAATTTACAGAATTTTAGTTTCCATTCAACCAAGAACCAAGGAGACTTCACCTTGCACAGAAAGACAAACTTTGCATGTTCTCTCTTATTTGTGGAAGCTAAAAATTAAGAACTGGTTTCTGATAGGATAAGCATACGTATATGCCTATCTTCCAATAAAGAATGCCCTAGACTGTGAGGTCCCTGAGGTCAATGAGTATTGTATTCATCTCTGGATCCCCCAACAACCAGTACAGTGCATCCCACTGTGGCATTCAGTTGAAGTTTTAAATGGATGAAGACACCCCCATACAGTTTTATTCTTTCATAACTTGCCTTATTAAAATGACTGCCATCCAAATCCCAACTTGCGTGTTGCTATGGCATGTGATGTGATTTCCTGAAACATGCCTTGTGGTGGATGAATCCTTCAGCTGGGTTTAAGGACCCACTGCAATATAGATTAGATCCATTCTTTTTTTTTTTTTTTTTTTTAAACCGGTTTAATCAGGGGCAACTTCCCTTTCCTTAACCCAGGACTAAACAAGTCACAGCTTTGGCTTTCTAATTTATCAGCCAGTAAATTACAACAGCAAAGGTCTTGTGCATGGCCAGGGATTTTCCACTCAGAGTGAAGGAGATCCTGAGGGGCCAGGCATAGTGGATTTGATATGTGACTCATGGTTTGGGTAGCATTACTTGTGAACACAAAAAGGTCAAGCAGGGAAAAGCTCTATTCCATAAATAATAAAGTAAAATGTAAAAGTTCCTCTTCATGACATTAGAATTTTGAATGCTGCTATAAAATGATTAATCAGAAGATGTGCCATTTGTATAAGTAAGAAATGAGGGATAACTAAAGATATAGGAAATAAGGCAACTTTAAAAAGCATAGACAATTAGAATGTAAAGCAGAAGCAGCTGAAGAGAACTAATTTTCATATAGTGCACTGATTTTCATAAGGAGTATCATTTATTTCTTTCTTTAGCCTAATATTCTCTGTAGTTAGCAGAAAACAATAGTTTCCATATATATTATTGTGTGCCTAGCTGTACTTCCATTCTGAAATGTTTATGGTTAAGTACATTAAATAATCACTCGACTTCTAGGTGTGAATTAGAAGAACTCTTATTCTAAACTTGAAACATTTGAAAATATTATAAATTTGCATAAAACATACAAATAAGAACCCATTATTAAAGAACTCTTACTTAAAATAAAAGAGATTGCTAGATGGTCTCTGAGGCTACTTCCAATTCCATGGACTTAGGAATACAAACATAAATAGAACTACAATTCTCTCACTTCCTGATTGCTTTTGCTCTTCCCAGCTGGCATTTCGGATTCATGTGTCACTTATAAGGAGGACCTTATTTCCTGTGCTTTGGTTTCTTCAACTAGATGGCAACCTCTTTGTGGCATAATCCAAGCTTCTAGTATTTCCTGTAAGGTTCTGTGCCCAGTGGGCAGAAATGAGAATTCATGGAGTAAAAGCAACGGATTCCCTGATTTGGGCTAAATGCACTGATCATTACTTGTGAGATCTGGAATGCTTTTCTAACAGGTCTTGAATTTGACCTCTAACTTCATACCAAAATGAAGGAAGGAAATATGGCAGCTGTCCAAGAAGTATGAAATAAAAAGATAAAAGGATGAAAGGGCTATAGATTGTTCTCTGCTTGGAACTAAAGGGAGAAGGCTCTGAGCTTTTTTTGGACAAATAAGAATTTGAATTGCTTTTGAGTTTTCAATGAAGCCCATGTAGGTCCCTGAACAAGATGGCAGGATGGCAGTTAGGGTGTGAGTAATGGCTGTACTGATGGGAAGAAGCCATCTGTTAAGCCTAGCATCTGCTTTTGTCCTATTTCCTTCTCTTGCCTTAGAGGAAAGAGATGATGGAGCCTTCTGAGCAGATTTTACAGTGATTGATTCGAAGCACAGAATGTTAGTACTGGAAGGCTATGGAGCTGAGGAAACAGACCAGACAGAAGTTACTCAGCAACTTGGAAAAAGAACCCTGATGTTCAGATTTCCCGAGTCCAGTGTTCTTTTCTCCACATCACTCTGAGAATGCTCTACTTGCCCTTAATCTTTTTCCTGTTTTCATCCAATCTAGGCATTCTTGTTTTATGCCCTCTTAAACCAGAGAGTGTTTGAATACACACCACATTTGGGGAGGGTTTTTTTTGTTTTGTTTTGTTTTGTCTTGCTCTAGCCCTTCTGGGAGATAAGCTCATGCAATTTATCTGCAATTTACATCATGAACAACCATTCTTCTTAGATTAGACATGTCTCATCAGAGGTCACTCCATCCTACATTTTCCTCTGGTAAAAATAAGCACTCTGAAAGGTGACCCAGTCGTAGTAGGGAAGAGGAACACAGGGGACTCCCATGACTGTGATGTATGATGATATTTCTGAAGAAAGTCATAACCATTTAGAGACCAGGTTTTGATGAATTGCAGGAAATGGTGGATTTGCAACCACTCCAGAATTCCCAGGGACTGATTGTCATCGAGCGATGATAAGAATTTTAACTAGCATATTGTGGAACCGAGACCATGGCCAGGACTCCAGCAGAAGTGTTCTGTTTGGGTCTCCTGTTATATAGCATATGCCTTTGGGAGAAGAGCTTAAAATTGTTTTTAACTTGCTTGAGTCTCATTTCTATTTATCTGCTGAGGTCAGGAATCAGCAGCAAGGGGAAAAAAAAGCCTATTGCAAAATACTCTGCCATGAAGTCAGTATATTCATCCTCCTTCTCCTTCCAAAAGGAATATTTTCTCCCAGGAAACAAACCCACATGATGGAATCATTAACTTTGTCACAGAGCTGGCAGGAAAGCACCAGCATTTCTTCCTACATCAGTGGGTCTCCAGCCTTCAACAGCCATTGCTGCTAAATCAAGATCCAGCAGGGACATAGCTGGGCATTCTGACCACCTTTGATTTCTTGGTGGGAAACCAATAAATATCAAGATGACAGCACAAGAATGCAACTGAGCTGATGGCAAGCATTTTCCCACTGTAGATCGTGACGACTTGGTTTCATTAGAACAGTTGAGGGTACAGCCAAGAACTAAAAGCAACAACAGTGAACAAAGGTTTGGTGAGAAGACTAGCATCCAGTGATTTCCCTTCTTCTGACCCTTTGAGTAACCCAATTGCTGAAACTCTCATTATATCATTTTGAGGGTGCTGGTGATCTCCGCCATCTCATTTGTAAGCTTTTCTCCATCTCCCTCTCTGTCAAGCATGGCATCCAGCAAATAGTACATACTCCAAACACATGTTTTAAATTGATTTCTTTCTTTTGGGTGGTAAACCCAAAGATAGGATTTTGTAGAAACAAAACCAGATCTTCCCCTTCCACAGTTATTAAATTATTCAAAGCATAAGATATTTTTACCAAACCCTGTAGTGTTTTAATAAGGCCAGCTATTTAGGAAGTGGTGACAATGTGCAATCTGCAAAAAGGGGAAGCCTCGGAGGTGCTGTGGTAATAATGCAGTTACTTAAAGAACATTTAAACTACAAATATCTCTGTGGTTTTTTATTTGGTTCCATACTACAGTCACTCTGAGAAATTTCTCAAACCTTGGCTAATCACTTTAAAATGTAAGGCTTAGCAAATAATCATACTTCCCCAAATGCTCTGGTCTTTACAAACTTTACTTTTTTTTTTTTTTTTTGCATTTGATAAAGGTAAGCAATTCAATGCCAAGAAGAGCTAGGGAGGAAAATTGAGAGCATTTTAGCAGACAGGTGGAAAAAAAATAGCTATGGCTCTGAAGTTGTAGGACAGTTTCCACTATCAATAATGGAAAATAACTAACATGGAGAGTCACGTTTTTGAAGGCCAGGCATTTGATTCATTGAAATAGTGGATTTTCCTGGTTTGTGTGAGTGGAGAGAAAGCACTTGATTACAGGGACTGAGCCCCAGTGTTCCAGTGTGTGCTGGGTCACATTAAGGGAAACAGCTGGAAGTGTGTGTGTGTGTGTGTGTGTATGTGCGCGCGTGCGCACGCATGCATGTGCATGTTTGTGTGCTTTAACTCAAATTGGAATGATATTTGCTCTTCTCAGCATCTCTTAATTTGACTAATCATTAACCTAAAGTAGAAATCTTACATGTGATTCTATGTTTCCAGTAGGTGGTGGGGTGATAGAACACAAGGATTCTGCTGATTCTTTTAGGGAGCTAGTCTTAGGTCTGATGACCAGGAGGAACATTAACATGCACTGCAATGCAGCATAACTATGACTTTCTGAGCTCCTCATTTGACCTGCAGAGAAGGAACAATCCAGTGGTTTGCCTGGTCTCACAAGTTTAGCAGGAGGCTCTAACTAAGCTGCTTCATAAGCAGTTGTCTCATTGAACCAACTTTATTATGAGTTTTTAGAGGACAAATGGCATGCCTTATACTTTAAAAACATGTGCCACTTCTTTTAAAAATCCTTCTCTGTATCTGGCACAGTATAGAATAAGAACTTAAGATATATTTAATGAATTAATGAGAAACAACTTCAGATTGGAAGTTCTGCAATTGCTGTATTGTCATAAGCTCATTTCTCAAAGGGTTCAAGTTTGGGTATACTCACTATGTCTCCAGGCCTGTATCCACAATTCTGCCTTCTCAGATGTACCCCAGGGTAATCCTCCCACTTCCCACTGCAGGTGATTTCCATTCCTGTCTCTAGTGTGGTGGGCCAGTGGCTAGTGAACCTGACCATCAAAACCAGAATCTTCAAGAGAATACAAAACTCTGAGCTAGACAATAATCTAAGACACCACTTACACTGGCATGCTAGTATGTGCAGGGTAAATGTATTTCTATATAACTCCTTTTGATAATAATGTACTTGACATTTTAAGTATCAATGATTTGCATGGCCCAAATCTGGATATACACTGTCACTTTTTCTTAGAGCACCCTTTAGGTTAGGTATGAGCATTCCTGTTTTACAAGTAAGGAAATCAGGTCTCAGAAGGGCACACAGCAAGTAAGTAGCAGAGCTGGGATTTGACTTCATGTCTTTCTGGCTGCACAGTCTGTGTTCCTGCCACCAATGATACTGCTGCTCTAAAAGCAGAAAGCCAAAAACTCAACAAAACATTCAGTTTATAATGTATATACAAATACACAGCTGCTTTAAGAGGTTGTAATGTTGAAGAATTATTCTGTGTGCTCTTATACCCAACTATTTATATTTTTTAATAAACTTAGGACTTTCATAAACAAATTCATCTTCTGCTGTTTATTGAAATTAAATTAAATGTTTGCTTGCTTATTTACTTATTTATTTTAGAGACAGTGTCTCACTGTGTCACCCAGGCTGGAATGCAGTGGTGTCATTATATCTCACTGCAGCCTTGAACTCCTGGGCTCAGCTATTCTCCCATCTGAGCCTCGCAAGTAGCTGGGACTACAGGCATGTGCCACTACCTTTGACTAAGTTTTTTTTTTTTTTTGTAGAGACAGGGTCTCTGTATGTTGCCTAGGCTGGTCTCAAACTCCTGGCTTCAAGGGATTATCCCACTTCAGCCTCCCAAAGTGTTAGGATTACAGGCCTGAGCCACAGGACCTGGCCTGCTATCTCATTTTATCTTTACAATAACCAAACATATTATATAAGGCTGAAATTATTTGGATTCCAGACACAGATGGTTAAAATGCGGTTATGAAAAGGTAACTAACTTGCTTAAGGTAATTCCTCTGGAAAATGGCAGACCTACTAACCTCTTTCATGTCTCTTCACTCTTCTCTATTTCATAAATAACTCCCTGTGTAATGCACTTGGCCCATGTACCAAAAACTGATATGAGCCCATTGTGAGTTATCAGTCGCCATCATTATAAAAAAGTCAATGGAGAAGCCATCGAGGTAATCCTGGGCCCTCATTTCTCCATGCTATACTCTGTTTATGACTTTAACATGACTCTCAGGGTATTCATAGAATCATTCTGCATGGATATGGTTATGTAGTTGGAGGATTTGCCGTTTAAGTAACCGCAGCATTTCTCCAAGTTTCAGCTTCAGATTCCTTTGTTGGGATGACATCTTTGACACAGCAGGAAACCTCTAAGTGATTTGGAATGTAAACAGGCTCCGTGATTGTTTTCACAATTGTGTCTTAGCTGATAATTTGCATACCTAGCTGTCAGGCTACCTAGCACTGCCCTCCCTTCCCCCCTTTCTACAACACTATAAATGGAATCTGAGGAGGCTGTGTGGACTATTGACTTCCACTTAACAGTGGGTGGCAGGAATTCAGAAGTTTAATCCCAGACCTGCCTGCTACTAATTTCCTGGATGGCTTTTGGTTCATCCATTAATCTCTCTCTATCACTGTTTCCTTCTCTGGAGGAGATAGCAAGAATAATGGGATGTTTTATGCATTAACACATTTATGATCCTAATGCGCTCTGTAAAAGCATGGCTTTCTGGGAATGCTCTGTGGTAGAAGGTAAATCAAAAGAAATCCAGTTCCTTGTTCTTTAATATGAAATATTGACAGAATCTATCTTTTTGTGACTTCCACAGTTAGAAACTAGAACTGAGATGAACTAAAGTACCGAGTGGTTTACTATATGAAAAACACTGTATTTTCAAATGCTCAGTCCTGGGCATAATAATCACAGAGGTACCTTAAAGTAAGGATGAGTACATGTATATGAGGGTACTATTTTAGCATCAGGACTAATAAAATTAAAATCTCATACTTTCTCAAGAGAAGCATTTTCATTAGTCATGGTGGATATGAAGCTGAAACTGGTCTCATTAGGACTTTGGCTGGAAGTACTTATTTTTTTTTTTATAACACAACACTTTGGTTATGCATTTTACAAATATTTTACCACATCAGCATGACTTATATGAGACCAGGGAGGACAAAATAACCTCTAAGATGTCATTCTGGATGAACTGCATTGCATATTCTGTAAGAAATGTCCTTGCCCATTTTGTCTCCATAAATTCTTCAGCCTCCTAGGAAGAGATGGGGAAGCTCTAAGGAGAACTCAAATCATGTGTGCAGTGACCCCATGCAAGCTAGAATTAAAATGCGGTTCAGTTATAAAACTGCAGTCCAGTCCAATCTTATTTTTAAAAACTGATTCTATATTTTAAATGTGCTGGCTTGTTTTTATTCTTTGACATTTTCTTTATTCAAGGACTATTGTTTCTGACATAAGAACTGGGAAAGTTAGCAAATAATCAAAATTAGCTCATTTTAAAAGACACCATCCAACTCCATAGATTTTTCCTTGTAAGGTAAAATTATAGTGTCTGCCATTTCAATGCATTACTAGCAAACCCAATCAAAGTGGATCATGTGGATATATGAAAAAAATGTAACTTAAGATAAATCTGTCAAAAGCCTTGAGGAGATGAGTTGCTCTGAAACAGGCCATTTTGCACAGTATCCACATTGGGCCTTCAAAATCTCTCTTATTGGAAAATGATATGGATAGTCTCTGCCAATAGACCTGAATATTCATCATAAAGACACAGTGTGTAAAAAGTAGCAAATGCATGAGCTTTTCTGAAACTTATTTTTTGGGTTTTCCTAATCTATCCATGAAACATTTATAATTAGTATCATCAAGGGTTTAGATATAATGCTAATGTGAACTTGTGTGCAGCATACCAAAAATCTCTTTGATAAGATTAAGAATATTGCAGGAGACATGCAGTTTAGATTCATTTAAGTAGTAATGAATCCATGTAACTTCCAAATTGAAAATGCCCTTTTAGAAACTTTCTGGTGATTGTGGTCTAGGTTATTCAGACCTACTTTCCCATTAAAAGCAATAAAAATTGCTGGTCAAAAATTTTATTTAAAAATTAACTTTCAATTGCTCAAAAAATAATGAAATTCAAGGTAAATGTATGGACGAAAGTCAGTATCCATACAGGTAGCTAGAATATTTTAATAAACAGGTTTCTTATGCCCTTATGCAATAGTCCATGCAACATACTTAGATTTGGGTTAGTGGCTCAGTGGAGTAAGGGGGACAAAAGTCAAGACCCAAGTCATGCTGAAGTTGGAGAGCTTTATGGCATATTCTCCCTAAATTAAGTTGGAACTCAAAGAGGTATAGGGCTGAACAAGGACTAAACTCACTCTCTTCTCCTTAATTTTAAGGAATGTAAAAAAAACTTCCTCCATGCTAAGAAGAGCAGTAGAAAAGGAAATGAGGGAAAAATTTAAAACAGAAATCCCTATCCCTGAGATAGCTACAGACTGGTACAGATTTGTAGCCTGGACATATATAATCTTGGTGAGCCTAGACCTCAAGCCTTGGTTTGAGACAATTCCTGCTTAGTAGTATACTAGATGCTTGGCAGAAAGCAAATATGAATGTTCTGTGGTGCACAGAATTACTCATTCTAGGTAGCAGATTATTTTTCAAAGACAATGATCAGCATGCACACAAAGATAACTAGACACCCAAGGAAACAAGGTAACATGAGTGAAAACTAGCAAAAACAACAGACAACAGCAGAAATAGGTCAGCCCAGATACCATATTTGGGATTTTTAGGCATAGATTATAAAACAAGTAATATCATCAAGTTTAATAAATCAAAAGTTCAAAAATATCTACAGGAAATGAAACATAAAAAAATGACAGAGAAGATATTTAGGGTTTCAAGTTCTTATAATGTAACTAAAACCTGCAAAAGAGTACAAATCACATCACTTCTTATTCCTGGAGCTTCCTCTCTGATTCTGATCAGCCATGCAATTTTAAGATGGTCAATGTCTTTGTAAACTTCAAGGAATCAGGTAACACAATATATCTTGTTTGTGCTATCTATGACATAGTTAACACAGCAAGTCAGTGGAAATAATTGTTCACGACCCCTTCTCACACAACATAAACCTCCAAACAAACAGGAATAAACTGAGTTCCATTTAGTTGGTTCTGGCACATAACAATTGGTAATATAAATAATCAGCATTTTATGTTTTACCACACAGGATGTTATTTTAGCCCCTGATAGACAGAGGAGGATTCAGGCATAGATGAGAC
This sequence comes from Ateles fusciceps, assembly GCA_036589455.1. Taxonomy (NCBI): domain Eukaryota; kingdom Metazoa; phylum Chordata; class Mammalia; order Primates; family Atelidae; genus Ateles; species Ateles fusciceps. Next base: position 10,691,501 of record JAZHEH010001979.1, read on the forward strand.
AATCTTATAAGACAGTCTTTTTACAAATCTCACTTTTAATAACAAATACAGACTAAGACTAAATTCAGCATTCCTGTCATTGAACAGTTCATCTTCTTTTGAGTATTAACTGTTTCTACTCTAGAGTTTTTTTGAACATTCATGTTAAGGTATGTTTTCTGAATGTGTGTATGTGTTTATATGTATATGAGTATGTATGTGGCAGATATGTGTTGGGGGTGTGTGTGTGTATATCTGGGTGTTATGTAGGAGTGGTATAAGATTGTGTTTCTATGAGTGTGTACATGAGTGGTATGTGGTGTGTGTGGTATGGGTATGCCTTTACCATTTACATTTCTGAAATGAGACTCAGTGCTTTGGGTCATAAATCAGGACTTCCTTCTTTTCTGAGTTTTAAACTTACTGCTGACAGCCACTTGTAAATAAGTTCCCCTAAACACCCACACGCAATGGAAAAACAGGAATCTGGACAGTTGGGCTCAATTCCTGCAGACTTATGAAAAATTTGCTCCGATTTATTAAAAACCTTCTCAAAGTGAACATGAGCCATGGACTGGGACTGTGAAAAGGGATGTTTACATGGTCTCCTGATACTGTGATCTGATCTGAGAAATTTCGGTGACTGAAAGAATACAGACAGCTTAAGAAGCTGCATTAATGCTTCTAGGACCAGGCTTAAAGAATCATATACCGTGTGTGTGTGGGGTGTGTGTGCGTGTGTGCATTGTACATGGTATTGTGTGTGTGGTGGTGGTGGTATTTAATGTGTGTGCCCATGTGTGCATTTATGTGTTGCATATGTATGCACTGTGGTGCTTATGTTTGTTTTCTGTGTGTGATGTGTATGTATGTGTGTGGTAGCAGTGTATGTGGGTGTGTGTGATGTATGTGGGTGTTGCGGTACATACATGCTTGCATCCTGTAGGTTGCATTAGGAAGCGATGACTTTGGGGTTCTGGATATGTCCAAACGCCTTTTACTTTGTCAATTCTTTCACTTTTAAATAAACTTCTGTCAACATGACAAAGTTGTTGTTGCAGTACTTCCAATGTAAAATCATTATAAAAATTGTAAGTAAAATTAGGAAAAGAATGAGTGATTTTAATAACAGCTAGAATTATTTTAATTGCTTTTTTGGAAGAGTAGTTTGGGTTCCCCTCTAACAAAGGGTGCAAAGGACCCCTTTGTTGAAGGGTAGTTGTATCTTTTTAATGATAATCTCAAGCTGTTTTTTTGCAAGTTTCTGGCACATGGTGGCAGCTCAATAAATATTTCTCAAATAAATGAGTGGATATTTAGTGATAGAATTAGTCCCTGTGCCTCATGTTTCTTATCTATAAAATAGTAATAAGAATAATACCTACCTCTTGCAGACATGAGAATTCAAAAAGTGAGTACAGGTAAAATCCTTAGTATAGTGTCTGGCACATAGAAAATACAATGTAAATTGTATTACTCTTATAATTTATCATTATAATTTAACAATAATTGAATTATTATTATGGTCATGGTAATTGCTTTCATTCTATGTAAATAGGAGACTAAGGTATCGGAATATTTTTATTTTCTGATCACACATCTAATTATGTCTTTAAGAAATGGTCAGGTTGACTTGGATGTTATCTGCCTCTCCTTACCCTGTCTCATTTGGGGGAGAATTTCTGCATATAATAAAAGTGGGAAAGTTGTGTCCAAGTCTCCAACAGCTTGCATAGAATCAAAACCCATGATCTTGGGCCAGGGTTTCCTGGAAAGTCCCCTGATTGTCAGAAGCACCCTCTTTCTGGTCAGCTTTCCAACTTTCTTAATTACAGTAACCCCCTGTGCTGAGCTCCCCTGTAATCTGGGAAGAAAATGGTTTTCATCTGCCTGGAAGGAGTACGTGTGACCTGAACAAATCAATCTTGCAGCCGTCACATTCTCTGCTGCAGGAGCAATTATTCATTTCTTTTCCTACCTGATTGTTGAGGAGCTGAGAATAGCAGGCACTGAGCAAATGAGATCAACATGAACAGAGACCAAGAGCTTTGGGGAAAGTGCGGCCCAGGGCTGAAGAACACCACCCTTCCCTCCCTCAGCATCACATTGGCCTCTAGTGGCTTGCAAGCAGCTGACAGACGACTCAATCATTTCCTCAGGGCCAGCGCGCCAGCTGGCTTTGACATTAGTGCTCAGGCCCTGACTGACAGGGGACTTGTCCTTGGCTGCGCCCTGGAGGGCTGTGAGAGTCTATTCAAACTCCTCCTTTAGCCTGTTGATTTACTGTCCCTCTTGGCTGGTTGTTGATCCATTTTTCCTCTCCGTTTGCTCACAGGGCACCCCAGAAACCATCCTCTAGTAATATATTTGGTTTATGATTTCCTCAGGAGCTAAGGAAGAAAAACAACCTCAGCAGTGCACCTGTTGTATTTTAATGTGCACAAGGCCCTTCAGCTAGGAAGGCACAGAAAGAAAGACTGTACAGGTCCCAGGGCCACATGGAGCTCACATTATTCTATCAGGATACCAGCAGAAGCTGCAGTAGGTCCCTTTGAAATATATTTGCTGTTTTATTTATAGCTCTGTTTGGAGCCTGCTGCCTATATGTCTGACTTTGGCCAATGCACCAATAAAGAGTATGATTCCAAACAGCAATTATCCGGGAGACAGTGATGACCTAGAAGCAACCAGTGTGCACTGCAGATGTGCGGGAGGCCTGCTCCACTGCAGCTGAGGTTTAAGGGCAAATACAACGAGTTCATTACTGACTTCCTCTCAGACGTAAAAGTTGGGTCACATGTCCCCTAAACAATGCTTAAGAGATACTCAGCTGGTCTTGAAGGAAGTCAGTCCAGGAGAAATCAAGTCTCCTTTGCTTCTTCTTCTAATTTCTTCTCTATCAGACATCCATGGAATGGGTGCTTAGAATAAATATACATAGGGAATATATTTATGTTTTAGTCTGGACTGGGACTATTTAGGGAGTGAGCAATATTCACCCATAAGATATGAAGCAAACTGGTGTCTGACCTTTTTGGATTAGGTGTGGATTTTAAGGGTTAAAGAAGTCCCTCTCTCTGTCTCATTTTCCTTGAATTTAAAGTGAAAATTGAAAGTAAGAGGGATTGGGGCATAGAAAAAGGGAGCTGCAGTAAATGCATACCACTGCAGGTATATGTGTATGTGGGAAGCAGGTGACTGTGTATAAAAGGGTAGTCTGGTCTGTAATTCCTGGGTTTAAACCTTACACCAGTGGTTCTTAAAGTGAGGTTGCAAACCAACCAGTATAAGTAACACCGGGAAGCGTGTTAGGAATTAAAATTTTTCAGGCCCTGCCCCAGAGCCACCAATACAGAAACTCTGGGGTGAGGTCAGGTGATCTGCTTTATGGCGCTCTCCTGGTGATCCTGCTATACACTCAAGCTTAAGGGCAACTGCTCTACACCAACAATGTTTTATTAATCATCTCTTTTATTTTTTATTTTTTTACAATGGAAGAGAACATTAGCTAGGGAGAAAGGAGTACCATGCTTAGGAGAGAAGAGGACTTTCAGCACAGGAATCGCAATGGTGCCAAGTATTTTCACAAGAAATAAAATAATAGTACAAACTATGCAAAATTATCTCTCACTGCTTTGATCTGGGCAAAAGAAGGATCTCTTTCTCCTGTGCTTCAGGGAGGAGGGTTTGGAAGGCATCCTGCTGCGGTCTTCCCTTCGGGTGTCTAACAATGGCCTGCAGGTGCTAATCAACACACCTGCAAAGTTCTGTCAACACACACCCTGACAACTTTTAATAATCTCCAGCTGAAACGATCCTAGGTCCTGGGAGAATGCTGCCCTCTTAACATCTGGGAGGAATCTCAACTTTAATGCCAGATCCAAAAGACTCACCCTCAGGAAACTGCCAGGTACTAAAGGTACATTCTTGGGAGGCTCTGGTCTTTGCCAGAGTTTAAGACTGATGCCTCAAACCTTGGCACTCCCAATTCGGGATTAATTATTTGATTCAGTTTCTGTGGGTTACCCAACATGGCGCATGGTCATCTTGTGAAATGCAGTGAAGAAAACCAAATGCCTTATGTAAGGCTATCAGCTAGAAAAGGAAAGGAGTTGCTCCTAAGATCACATGGGGGGAGAAAGGAGAGAAACAGGAAGAGAGGTGAAGGGATGGGGAGAAACAGAGAAGAGAGAGAGGGAGAAAGAGAAATGAACCATGCCCTTGAGGATTAGTGGGCAAGTGTAGCTGGAAAGATTTCAGATCCTTTATTTGGCTCAAGCAAAACTCCTTTAAATATTGTTTCATTTTGTGTTTGCCTGAGATTCGTGGCTACAGAAAAGTAGGTCAGTATCAGTATGGATGTGTGTACTTCCTGGGGAAAGGTCAGATTTGTTCATCTATTGTTATTACCTGTGTTAGTTTGCTAGAATTTCCAATAAAAAGTACGACAGACTGGGTTGCTTAAACAACAGACATTTATTTCTCACAGTTCTGGAGGCCAGAAGCGTGAGATCAAGGTGTTGAAAGGCTTGTTCCTTCTGAGGGCTGGGAGACAGAGTCTGTTTCATGCCTCTCTTTTAGCTTCTGGTAATTTGCTAGCATATTTTGGGATTCTTGGCTTGTAGACACATAACCCCAATCTCATGTTCACATGCCATTCATGTTCACATGTCATTCCTCCATGTGCGTATCTATTTCTGGGTCCAAATTTTCCTTTTTTCTAAAGACACCAGTCATATTGGATTAGAACCCAATTTATGACCTAATTTTAACTTAAGCATCCCTGTAAAGACCATGTATCTAAATAAAGTCACATTCTGAGGTAGGTTAGGTTTTCAACATGCAAATTTTCACAGACACAATGCAACCCATAACATTACCTTTCCGGCTAGGCCACAGTGACTCATGCCTGTAAAACACTTTGGGAGGCCGAGGTGGGTGGGTCACTTGAGCTCAGGAGTTTGAGACCAGCCTGGGCAAATTGTAAAACCCTGTCTCTACAAAAAATACAAAAATTAGCCAGGTATGGTGATGGATACCTATAGTCCCAGCTACTTGGGAGGCTGAGTTGGGAGGATTGCTTGAGCCTGGGAAGTGGAGGTTGCAGTGAGCCGAGATCACACCACTGCACTCCACCTTGGGAGACAGAGTGACAGAGCAAAACACTGTCTCAAACAAAACATTACCTTTCCATATCTTCTTGAGTAAAATGTAATCATCAAACTGCTTGCCTCTGATGAGCCTGCATTCTTATTGGGAAAGAGTTCAAATCTCATTTAGTGATCAAAGTGCCTCTGATCAGTCTGTGTCGTTATTGGGAGAGTTCAATCTAATTTTAGATTTAAGATGAGCTGAATTGGTGGAGCAGATTGCATTTTTCAAAGAGCTAAAGCATCTCTCTCCCCAGATATTCTTCTGCAATATGGCCGTGCCACTCTCTATCAGCAGGTGGAATCTAACTCCTCTCCCCCCTCAATCACAGCTGTTCCCCATGATTCTAGAATGCAGTACAAATACTGTTCTAGAACTTCTGAAGGTAGGGCCTAAAAGAAGTCTTGCGGCTTCCACCTGTACCTCTTGGTGTGTTGGCTTAGCATAGAAATACCCTCATTTAAATGCCTTCTTCCTGTGGGGAAGCCCAGGAATCCAGTGGAAGGCCCATGTGAAGGAAATAAAGACCCTTTAGCTGAGCTTCCACTTCACCATCATCTGAGGGAACCATTTTGAATGTCCTGCCCAATGAGCCTTCAGGGTGCAGCCCTAGCTGATATTGATTCAAACAACCCATGAGAGATTCCCAAGGGAGAACCATGGCGCTGAGCCTCTGTCAAACCACATAACTCAGCCACATACAACTTTACCTAGGAGTACAAGAGCTGCAACAGCTTAGAATGTAGCTTGCAGTGGGCATGACTCTGTGGAGTCTTTGAGTTAAAATCCCCTTTTCACCTTGCTGTCTATGTCTATGAGCTGGGACAGGAGTAACAGCCTCATTAGAGGGATACCTTATTACCAGACTTTCACTGTATTCAGTGTTCCATTTTAGGAATGTGGCATATGGGATGTGTCTCAAAAGTGAGCCTTTTAGAGTTTCCTAATGTTGTGGAGCAGATAGACAGGTTGCTGTTGTTGCTTCAAGCCATAAAGTTTTGGGGTGGTTTGTTACACAGCATTCAATAGAACAGTTGTCTACAGTGTTTAAAAAAAGAAGGAGCCCCTAATTTTCTAAGCTGTATTCTTAACATTTTAAAGACTCACTTTATGCCTCTACTTCTGTATTTTTTTCATTCTTTTTTCTGTTGTTGTTGCCTCTACTTTTATAAAGCATTGTCATACTCCTTGCATTTTACAAGATAAATTAAAATACAATTAGTTGCATTGCCAGAAACTTTTTCATTATGCCGAATGACAGATAATCTTAGTAAAAATGTACATGGTTCACCACATGGCAATACCTATTATGATAGGAAGAATTCTTTGATATTTTATGAAAAGTTTTTTTGATTTGTTTTTCACAGATGATTATAGAATCCCAAGCCTAAGTTCTTGAGAGCCGTGGATTTGGGATCTGAAATCTAGTCCAGCAAGTCCTTCCGCATTTCTTAAAACCAAGAATGAAAGGAGTGTCTCCTTTTTTAAAAAAAATTATAATATGTTTTACACAGAAATGATTCAAATACTTTTCAAAAATGTGAATAGCTTACTATTTTTAAAAGAAAAGATAGGTGAATTAAAAGTATATAGGTTTTCTGCATGTGCTCAATAATTAAACAGGGAGGGAGAGAGAATAAAAGAAAAGTGGAGGGAAAAGGTGCTGGTGTGTGATACCTTTGAGTTTTATCAAAACTGAGACATTTGGGATGGAATTTGTTGTACTAGACTACTTTAACATGCCATTTTGGTATGTGCCTTAAGGAGGCAGAGATTCATGGCACACATTTATGGAGGAAATCCTGATACAGGGTTTCTAAATTCCTGAGCTGTGTGGTGGGAGGAACTATTAGGTAATTTATACTTTAGATATGGAACATTAATCTCAGTTTAACAGCAGGCTTAGTGAAACAGCAATCTTTTTTTATAAAGAGGGATTTAATTTATAATTTTCTAAGCAGGAGCATTAAAGAAATAATATGCAATCATCAAATTATGTGTCTAGAAAGAATTATTACCAAAATGTGAACCATCTCCTTGATAGAGAATTATTCAGTTGATTATAATTTAGTCTCTTTAATCTAACGGTGATTAACAAAACAAATATAAGGTCTTCATGGACTTGTGTAGAAAGAGCAAAGGGAGGAGAGTGGAGGAAGATAACAGAAAGCATAAAGACAGAGAACAGCTTTCACAGTTGTCAGCAATTTCATAAAGTCTCAAACTAGAATATACAGATACAGATTTAATTCATGAATATGCATGGCCCTAAAACTAGACTTGGGAATGCCCAATGATGGCTTTTATTGAATCCAGTTTTCGAATCCTCTGTCATGCCACAACCTTAAACTAATCAAGCAGCCAACCAACCAGCAACAAATAGATTCATTCATTTATCAATATACTTTAATTGAGCACTGAGTACACATAGCACACTTGGTTAAGCTTGCAACGCCATGGGGAGAAACACATGTACACATGTGGAGCTTATCGTCTAGTAGGGTAAATTTCAAACAAGCACAGAAAGAGATTGTAATGTTGAAACTGAATGAGTTCCCCTGAAGACGGTTTATATGTGTTTATGAAAAACATAGAATAAAGATATTAAGCACAGTGAAGAAATGAAGGAAAGATCTCTTTTACTACAAAGTGACAAGTGGCCTCAGAAATAGGCTGAGTAGGAGATAACTAGGTGAAGAGGGGAGGGAAGAGTGTTCTAGACAGAAGAATAGCATGTACCAAGACTTTATGGAATCAAAAACTATGGTGGCAGTCCAAGGCAGGCCCCAGGGGCTGAATTCACCGCATGCCCACCCCGCCTCCAGGTCCAACTTATGCCTCCCTCTTTTGTCTCCCATGGTCCAGCCATCTGTAGCTTTTAGTAGCAGGAAAGGTATTCATACCTTCAACTAGTCCAAAGACAATCTGCTTTCAAGCTCATGGGAGGGAGGGAAACCCAGCAGGAATGACCTTGCCCAATGTGTAAACAGCACATTAGACTGAGGCAGCTAAACAAAACCTTCCCTTAAAGGGACAGCAATGGCAGGTGAGCTCAGAAGCCTGGGTCATACCTAGAGTTGGGGAACGTGATGGGGAAAGGTCAACAAAAATAGGGAGCAAGGGAACCCTCAGATGACAGTTTCATTTTCTGACTTTAGGAGTAGAAACAAATTATTCTTAATTCTTCATTCCTGGCACATTTTCATCATTGCCTTCAGCAAGGTATCCCTTGCTTTGATCTAGATAGGTGTGTCTACATGTATCCAGTTACTTTTTGCATGTATTTATTCTCCATTGCCCACTGGCCCTCTCTAAGGGATTTGTTATGTGTCCATCAAATTGTATGTATCTTGAAATAGTGCTGTTTTCTGTATGTATGGATGGATTTTTAAATTTTCATAAAAATTATTGCACTATAAATTTCATAGTTTCTTAATTTTGTTTTACATAAAGCATTGCTTTTAAATCTATTTATGATACCATATATTCCATGTGCCATGTCTAAGTTCTGCATAGTATTTCTGGGTGGGCTTCCATCACATTCTGCCTACCCATTCCTTGAATAATGAGCCCCTAGACTGCTTCCTTGTTCCTGACATCACAAAATCCTGGGGTGAACTTCCTCCTCTGGATCAGTCAGCATTCAATTAGAGAAGCAGGTCCACTAGGTAGGATATAAAATGAGTTTATTATCAGGACTTGAACCTATGCCATTTTTATAACTGGTTAAATGGCTTATAGACAGATGTTGTTGTTTCTGTAGCTGGTACTGGGCCTGAAGTCTGCAGGGCAGGGAGCTGGGAAGGAAAGACAGACGGAAAGTAAGGGAAAGCAAAGACTCACTGGAACCTGCAAGGATGATCTGAATCTCTCTTGCTGCCTCCAAGCTTCTTGATGGTGTGGTGACTGCAGGAGAAGCTGGAGCCCATTGTCATGGAACTAAACACCTATCTGGCCCAGGATTTGGAGAAGATGACGGAGAAGGAGAAGGAGAAAGAAGAAGAGGAGGAGGAGGAGGAAGAGGGAAGAGGGAGAGAAGAGGAAAGGAAGAGGAAGAGGAGGAAGAAGAAGAGGAAGAAGGAAGAGAAGAAGAAGGAGAAGAAGAAGAAAAGAAGAAGAAGAAGTAGAAGAAGAAGTTGTTGTTGTTAGAGGTGTGTAAACTCAGCTGTTTCCCAGGAAGTGCTCATTGCTAGCCTAGGATGGAGAAGATGAAGTAGAAAACCTGGCAGGAACTGCTGCCAACAAGGCGAGCCAGCACATCAGTGATGAGATCCATAAGCCCTGTAGGGCCTGGTTCCCTGCACAGAATTACCAAATGGAATAAATTATGCTAGCTGCTTACCTTCTGTCCTCCAGATCTTATGTAAAATGTCCCCAAGGCCCAGAGTAATTCAGAAGTATAGAAGAGAATTCTAGGAAAAGTAATTATAGCTTAGTTGTCACAGTTCCAATCCACTGTGCACACTATTGTGTTTTGTGGACCTATGTGAGCACCTTTTTGCAGAAGACTTCTCAGAACTGGACTGCTTAGTCACAGAGTGTATGTACACTCAATCTCACTACACAGTGTCATGCTGTTCATCATAAAGGCTACACCAGGTAATATTTCCAGCTGCAGGGGCAAGAGTTCCTGTCTTTTAGCATTAAACAACTTATCTACTTCTGTAGATCTGGCAGATGTAAAGTAGTATCTTATTTTGATTCAATTTCAAATTTTAATGATTTGTCATACATTTTAACATCACTGCATATACTTGTTAACAATGAGAGTGTCATGTTTTTGGAGTATTCTGTTAATATTCTTTGTCCATATTTCTACTGAGATTTTTATATTTTGCATATTGATTTTCAGAAAGCTTTTTTTGTATTCTAGGTATTCATCATATATAGATTTAGGTGTTGAAAATATCTTCTTCTAATTGTCACTTTCTGTGAAATTTGTCTAGAGTGTATTTTGTTAAACAGAAATTCTTAATTTTGAAGTAATAAATATTTTCCATCTAAAAGATTTCTGCATTTAGATAACTAACTTACATTTTCTTTACCCAATCTATAATTCCTTTTGATACTTCTTTTCAATACTGTTGGGAGTATTGCAGGGAAAATCCTCAAGGAAGATCAGATTAAAATCAAACAATTATAGATAAAAGAGGAAGTATTAAATAATGTTGATTTCATTCTCAAACTCTTTTCTATGTAGATGATTGTGTCATTCGTGAACAGAAAATTGTATTTCTTACTTTATAATCTTTATGCCTTTTGTTATTTTTGTGCTTTATTACCCTGGCTAACACCTTCAAAACAGTATTTCATCAAAGTGGTAGAAGCAGATATCCTTGTTTCATTCCCAATTTTAGGGCAAAAACATTCGGTCTTTCATCGTTAAATATAATTTTAGATTTGGGGTTTTGTATATGCAGTTTATCAGGTCAAGGAAGTGCTTTTCTATTCCTAATTTGAAAGTTATTTTCATGGACGGATGCTGAATTTTGTCAAATGCTTCATCTGCATCTGTTGATAATCATTATTTTTCTCAGTGTATTGAAATGGTGAATCATATTCATTAATGGTCAAATATTAAATAACCTTGCATTGCTGCCAGATTTGTAGCACCTTAATCTCATGGATACCTATATTTTTAAAAACTATAGTTGAGATCTCTTTGTTGCTAAACTGGGTTATAGAGCCTATTAAGTATAAAACGAGAGAGAGAGAGAGAGAGAGAGAGAGAGTGTGTGTTTGGGTTAGGGAAATGAAGGGTTAAGAAAAGGGGCTAAGAGGAGTTGAGAGTTTGTAGAGTGGAGAAGACAAAATGGTTTGCAGTTTGGCATTTTAAAACACTTGATGACTAATAGTAATTTTCCACTAACTGTCCTGATAAGAATACCCAAATAAAAAGCCTGATTAGAAGTTGAAGTTTTAGGACTGGCTTTTTGAGTGACTCTTGGATAAGTACTTCAGATTTGTTGGTGACAGAACAGGAGAGATGAACAAGGTTTGACTCCGGCAGCCTCTAGATGGCTACCTTAGGATCCGGGCAAGTGCAGCCTGCCTCAGCCCCCATACTCCTGTGCCTACTTTACATTCCAGTAGCACAGGGCTGTTTGTTGTTGCCTGTTCTTCCTGATTAACCTGTACTCATCATGTACATCTTTGACCAGCACTATCCACTCTATTAATGGAGGTAGGTCCAGCTGGAATAACTTGTGCATCTCTCATTACGGAACTTCCACAACGTCTTGTAATTATCTGTATATATATGCATTTTCCCTATAGGCTGGAAGCTTCTTGAGAACAGGATTTTGGCCTTTATTCAGCATTTAACAAAATTAGTGTGCCTCCAAATTACCTGGGGAACTTGTTAAAATGCAGATTCTGATTCGGTAAGTCTGAGGTGTGGCATGAGACTGCATTTTTACCAAACCACCAAGTGATGCCAGTGTTATTGTTTCTTGGCCCACAGTTTGAGTAGTGAGGGTTTCTTGTGCTCTCAGGATCCAGAACAACATGTCTGATTGGGCTTATGCAAAGGGGAGCCATTTGCTGTTATCCCAGTGGATCTCAATTCTGGCTTCACACTAGGATGCCATGGGGGAGCTTTAAGCAATTCTGTTGCCTAGGTCCCACCTTGGGACATTCTTATTTAATTAGTTTGGAATGGACCTGGGCATTGGTAGGTTTTAAAGCTTGAATGTATCCCTTGGATTAAGAATCATTGGTTAAGCCTATTAACTCTTCGAAGATGGGGATTCTTTGTGTTATTCCTGGGCCTATCACAGGACCTGGTGTATTGGGGCCACTTAACATAAGTTGAGTAAATTAACTCCTTTATCTTGGCTCAGATTCAGTGTTTCTAAGATACTTTCATGTCTTCAGAGTGGGCAGAAAATTTTCTTTAAAAGGAAGGTAGTGCTGGAAGTGACACATTTATGAGGTGACAAAGTCAAGGGTGAGTGTGGCAGGGGGCCCTGAATTAGGAAGTAAGCCAACCCTAGTGACATCTTGCCACTCAGAGTGGGTGGTAGAGGGGCCCCACTAAGCAAGTTAGGTCTTTTTAAGTTGCTGCAAGAAAGAAACTTTGCCCGGATTATATTCTAAGTAGTCCCTTAACTGCTCTTGGAGCAATGAGCAAATTGGAATTAAATAGTTTCTGGTTTAGTCTGCTCATTATTTTAAAATATTTACTACAGAAGTAAGTAGGAAACCAAACTGATTGAAGCCCAGGCATCCAAGCAAACAGGATTTTCAGGAAACCTCTACTGGACTTCAGAAGAATTTTAGTTTTCAAGTATTGAAAAACTTAAGACAGTCTCTGAGAGAGGCCTTCACAATGAATAAAGACAGGCCAGGCGCGGTGGCTCAAACCTGTAATCCCAGCATTTTGGGAGGCCAAGGCAGGCGGATTGCCTGAACTCAGGAGTTTGCAACCAGCCTGGTCAACACAGTGAAACCCCTGTCTCTACTAAAGTACAAATGTTATCTGAGCGTGGCGGTGTGCGCCTCTAGTACCTGCTACTTGGGAGGCTTAGGTAGGAGAATTGCTTGAACCCAGGAGGCGGAGGTTGAAGTGAGCCGAGATTGTGTCATTGCACTCCAGCCTGGGCAACAGGAGACTCCGTCTCAAAAAAAAAAAAAAAAAAAAAAAAAGACAATGGGTCAGGAAGGCTCTTGGTACTAGAAGAAGAGGCAAAACGATTATTTGAAAAGTAGACTGTAGGAAAGGCTACCTTGAGTCAAATGGCTTCTGAGAATGTCCAGTGGGTCAAGTCCAGCTGGTATTCAGCAGCTGGAGACTGACGTGTGCTGGTCAGCAGTCCCTACCAGCTCAGGAGAACTTAAAATAAAATTTCTGGCAATCCTATAAGTCAGTTTTTAACCACTGTGTAGCCTTAAACTCCTAGGCTTAAGGGGCATGTACCATCCCAGCCATGCACAGCTAATTTACAAAAAGGTTTTGTTTTGTTTTGTTTTGTTTGGGCAAAATTCCTGGGCAACATAGTCCCGCTATGTTGCCCAGGAATTCTATGGTCAGGAATTCTTGGCCTCAAGCAATCCTCTGCCTTGGGTTCCCAAAGCTTTAGGATTGCAGGTGTGAGCCACTGAGCCCTACCAAGAGTGTGCAGTGTTTTTAGCTGTTATATTATAAATGGCAAAAAAAAAAAAAAAAAAGTTGCAGTACTCTTCTAGGATTTGAAAATTATAATTGAATTTAGCAAATAAGTCACTCAAGTAGTTGACGAATAAATGAAGTTCTGATTTGACTTCATTGTTTCACTTTCCTCTGACTCATTAATAACTTGTTAATAGTATAAAGGAAAATATAAACCAAATTTCATGTGGAAAGTACACTGATGGTTATGAATAAAAAAGTTTAACAAAAATTGATGAAAGTATCCTATGAGACTCAATATATGGAAATTATTATACATAATATATATGTGATTACATTTTATTATTTCTAAATTATGTGCTGCATATCCTTTAAATTGGCTGTATTCATAATGAACTTGTGTGTATATGCGCATATATATGTTTATTTTTGGAGAAACATTTATTAAATATTTACCAGCCCAACACTGGCTAGAGGTAACCAATACTCTTTGTCAAGAAAACAGAAGCAACCGTACCAAGGGGCAGTATGGCAGTGATTAAGCCATACTTTAATCTGGGTTCAAATCTGCCTGAGTTCAAATCTAATTCTGGGTAACTTTGAGCATGTTACTTAATCTCACTGTGCTTCAGTTTTCTCAAATATGAAAAACCTACTTCATATGATTTTTATGAGGTTTAAATGCAATGATATACACTAATCCTTAGAACAGTATCTGGTTGTATACCAAATTATTATTACTAGTGGTAGAATAAAAAAACCAAGTACCCTAACTCCTAATCACAAGATTTTCTGAATTTTGACTTTTTCCACCAATAAATTAAAAAAAAATGCTCATAAAATTTGTTGTCACAGGAAAATTGGTAAATGTGTTCTGATTTAAAATGGACTATCCATGCTGCTTTGTCTGCAAGCAAGGAACGAAATAAATAGTGGGCACTAGCTTCTCCTCTACTGCTATTTCTCATGAAAAATTATTATTCTGGTTTTTGCTTAGGTTGAACCATATGAAATTGCCAGTCTTCCACCATTTCTTAGAAATGTTTATTGAGATATGATTCACATACCATACAACTTACCCATTTAACATGTATAGTTAAAAGTTTTTTAGTGTATTTACAGATACATGCAGCCACCACCATCATCAATTACAGAACATTTTAATCACTTCAAGAAGAAACCCCATATCTTTTACCTTCACCCCTGTATCCTCTAGGGAACCACTAGTAGATCTTTCTGTCCCCAGAGATTTCCCTGTTCTGGACTTTCGTGTAAGTGAAATAATATATCGTCTTTTGTGACTGACATTTTTCACCTAGCATAATGTTTTCCAGGTTCATCCATGTTGGAGAATATATCAGTATTCTTTTTACGGCAAATAATATATCAGTGTTCTTTTTACGGCAAATAATATTCCATTATATGGATATGCTCCATTTTGTTTATCTGTTCATCTGTTGATGGACATTTGGGTTGTTTCCACTTTTGGGCTATTATGAATAATACTGCTTATAAACATTCGTGTACAAGTTTCTGTGTGAACACATTTTCTTCTCTCTTGGGTAGATGCCTACTAGTGGAATTTCTGGCTTATATAATAAGTCTGTTTAGTTATTTGAGGAGCTACAAGAGTGCTTGCCAAAACAGCCTCACCATTTAACATTCCCATCAGAAGTGTAAGAAGGTTATGTTTCCAAATCCTCACCAGAACTTATCTGACTTTTTGATTATAGCCATCTTAGTGAATATAAAGTAGTATTTCATTTTGGTTTTGATTTTCATTTCTCTGATGACTAGTCATGTTGAACATTTTTTCATGTGTTTATTGGTCATTCATATCTCTTCTTTGGAAAAATGTCTATTCAGATTCTTTACCCATTTGTTAATTGGATTGTCTTCATATTACTGAGTTGTTAGAGTCTTTTATATATTTTATGCAAATATTTTTCTCTCATTTTGTGAGTTGTCTTTTCACTTTCTTAATGGTGTCTTTTGAAGCACAAAAGTTTTTAATTTTGATGAAGTCCAATTTATTTATTTATTTTTTTGTTGCTCATGCTTTTGGTGTCGTATCTTAGAATCATTTGCCAGATCCCAGATAATGAAGGTTTACTCCTATGTTTGCTTTTAAGAGTTTTGTAATTTTTGCTCTTATATTTAGATTTTGATCCATTTGAGTCAAGTTGTTTTTATGCAGTGTGATATGAGGGTCCAGCTTCATTCTTTTGCATGTGGCTATTCAGTTGTCTCAGCATCATTTGTTGAAAGGTTATTATCTCTACATCAAATGGTCTTGACACACTTGTCTGTAATCAGTTAACTGCAGATGTATAGGCTTATTTCTGAATTCTCAATTTTATTTGATTGATTTATATGCCCATACTTGTGCCAGTAGCACATTCTCTTATTATTATTGCTTTGTAGTAAGTATTAAAATAGGGACCTCTGAGTCCTCCTACTTTATTATTCTTTTCCAGGATTGTTTTGGCCATACTTGGTCCCTTGAAGTTTCATATGAATTTTAGAATCAGCTAATTTGTATAAAGAAATTAACAGGATTTTGATAGGTATTGTGCTGAATTTATAGATTAGTTTGATGAGTATTACCATCCTAACCATGTTAGGTCTTCTGATTCATGAGCATGGGATCTTTTCCCATTTATTTAGAGCCTCCTTAACTTCTTCCACAATGCTTTGTAGTTTTCAGAGGATATGTTTTACACTTTTTTTGGCTAAATTTATTCCTAAATATTGTATCATTTTGATGCTGTTTGAATGGTTATGAATTATTTATTGCAAGTGTATAGAAATACAATTGATGTTTGTATATCGATCTAGTATCTTGCAACCTGCAGAACTCATTTATTAGTTCCAATAATTTTAGTGGATTCATTATAATTTTCTCAATATAAGGTCATGTCATCATCAAGTAGGTATCATTTTATTTCATACCTAGGAATACAGCTAACTAGGGAAGTGAAAGTTCTATACAAGGAGAGCTACAAATCACTGCTTAATGAAATCAGAGATGACACAAGCAAAGGGAAAACATTTCATGCTCACAGATAGGAAGAATCAATAGTGTTAAAATGCTGTCCAAAAGTATTTGGTCATACTGCCCAAAGTAATTTATAGATTCAATGTTATGCCTACTAAACTACCATTGACAGTCTTCACAGAACTAGAAAAAAGTATTTGGGGATTCATATGGAACCAAAAAAAAAAAAAAAAAGAGCCTAAATAGCCAAAATAATCCTAAGCAAAAAGAACAAACCTGGAGGCATCACTCTACCAAAGTTCAAACTATACGATAGGGCTATGGTATCCAAAACAGCATGGTACTGGTACAAAAACAGACACAGAGACCAATGAAACAGAAAAGAGAGCTCAAAAATAGGACTGCACACCCACAACCATCTGATCCTCAACAAACCTGACAAAAGCAAGCAATGGGTAAAGGATTCTTTATTCAATAAATGGTGCTGTGATAACTGGCTAGCCATATGAAGAAGATTAAAATTGGATCCCTTCCTTACTACACAAAAATTAACTCAAGATGGATTAAAGACTTAAATGTAAAACCCAAAGCCATAAAAATTCTGAAAGATAAGCTACGCAATACCACCTAGGCATGGGCAAAGATTTCATGAAGATGCCAGAAACAATTGCAACAAAAAACAAAATGACAAATGGGATCTAATTAAACTCAACAGCTTCTGCACAGCAAAAGAAACTATTAACAGAGTAAACAGACAACCTACAGAATGGGAAAAAAAATTTTCCGAACTATGCATCTGACAAAGGTTTAATATTCAGCATCTATAAGGAACTTAAACAAATTTGTGTGAAAACAAACAACCCCATTGAAAACTGGGCAAAGGACATTAACAGAAACTTTTCAAAAGAAGACATACATTTGGTCAATAACCATATGAAAATAGCTCTATATCACTGGTCATTAGGAAAATGCAAATCAAAACCACAATGAGATACTATCTCACACCAGTCAGAATGGTTATTATTAAAAAGTCAAAAAATAACAGATGCCGGTGAGGTTGTGGAGAAAAGGGTACACTTATACACTATTGGTGGGAGTGTAAATTAGTGCAGCCATAGTGGAAGACAGTGTGACAATTCCTCAAAAACCTAAATACAGAAATACCCTTTGACCCAGCAACCCCATTACTGGGTATATATGCAAAGAAATATAAATCATTCTGTTATAAATACACATGCATGTATATGTTCACTGCAGCACATCCACAATAGCAAAGACATGGAATTAGTTGGTAAACTGGATAAAGACAATGTGGTATGTATATACCATGGAATACTATGCAACCATAAAAAAGAACAAGATCATGTTCTTTGCAGAAACATGGATGGAGCTGGAGGTCATTATTCTTAGCAAATTAACTCAGGAATAGAAAACCAAATACTACATGTTCTCACTTATAAGTGGGAGCTAAATGATGAGAATATATGGACACCTAGATGGGAGCAACACACACTCGGGCCTTTCAGAGGGTGACAGGTAGGAGGAGGGGAGAGGATCAGGGAAAATAACTAATGGGTATGAGGCTTAATCTGAGTGATAAATCTGTACAACAAACCCCCATGACACAAATTTACTTACATAACAAACCTGCATTTATACCCCTGAACTTAAAAGTTTAAAAAAAGATACCATTTTCTTTATTTCTTTCCAATCTGTAAAGAAGCCTTTTACTTCCTTTTCTTTTCTCATTGCCCTGGCTAGAACCTCTAGTGCAATACTGAATAGAAATGGTGAGAGTGGAAGTCCTTGTCTTACTCTTGATATGAGGAGGAAGACATCCAGTCTTTCATCATTAAATGTGATGTTAGTTGTGGGATTTTCATAGACGTTCTTTATCAAATTGAGAAAATTTCCTTCTATTCCTACTTTGTTAAGTATTATTATCATAAAAGGGCATTGAAATTTTGTCAAGTCCTTGACCATTTGGTTACAAAAATGGAAATTGCATATAGTTCAATTAAATAGATTAGTCTTATGTTAATTTTATAAGTATCAGCCAGTCTTCCAGAGCCTGAAAATGCCTGGGAAAATAATTATTGAATGAATGCTTGAGTCTGAGCTTTGGGTCTAGAATGTGATGACCATACTCACATCCTGCTTTGCTGAGGAGACTTGCTTGGGCAGTCAGTTCTTCTGCCAGGCCATGCCTCTATCTCTTGCCCATTCACACTGCATCTTAGCATTAAATGACATCATATCCAGGAAGATACTGTGAATGTGAGGAATTAGAATTAGTCTATTTGCACTGCTCCAGGTGGTGGCCAGGGTAGTAAAAGCTCACTACCTCTTACATGAAACCTTTGAACTAGCATTTCAGAATTCAGAATTTGGGGATCTTAGCAAGTTAATATGGTAAATATATGGTATATTGTATTAAAATCCCCAGTGGAGTTTGATGTATCATTTCTGTAGTAGAATCAATGAATGCTCCCATTAGGTTGTTCAAATAAAGACTATAAATAGTTCAGATGCAGTGTCACTACCAAATGAATTCAGGTCATGTTAAGTATTGTCAACCAAATGACTAATAAAGAAACTTGCGCGTTTGGCAAGTGAATGAGAAGCTGTGGCCTATACTGATTGGATAACTCAGGCAAGTCTGCCTACAGGACTGGAGCCATGAGAGTAAGCTTGCTTTGGTCCACACTGCGTGCAGTTTTACCTGCCTGTAGCCTAGTTTCTCCCTTTCCCCCTCCTATTAGGAGATTTCTGGAGGGAATAAGCAGAAAACACACATTTTTTTTCACCTTCACACCATTCAGCAGCATTTTCATCACCTTCCAACCAGACAAAAAAACAGGCTTCAGATCCTGTGACAGTATAAACTTGGAGTAAAATTACATAGGATACACTTGCCTAGTAGAGTAGAAGAGAGTACAAGGCAAACACCATATGAGTTTTCAGTTTTACCAGCAAGGATAATGACTGAGTTATGGGGGATAGCTCCTATGTTTCTGTATAACATTAATTTGGGTTTTTGGAAATGACAAAATTTATTTAGAAACTGAATCGGGATAATTCTTGATTTAGCAAAGAGTCTCAGAGAATGGTGTTTGTTTCAAAGATAAGCACCTTGTCCAGGAGTCTGCCTTTGATAAAAATGAGAAATAGCCAGTTTTGATGGGTCTTTTCATTCTCTATAGGCCTTCACTAGAGCCCTATCCCATCCTAAAATTCTCTACCATTCTAGAACAAAATTCCCACTCACTAGTTGCCATGGACTCAGAAAGGAAGCTAAGCAATAGTGTACTTACTCTCCAACTATGACCACTGATAATCTAACATACGTTTTCACCGAAGTACTCTTATTGCAGAGAATGTCAGAAGTATTAAGGAAGCCACACCCCTAGTGAGAAAGAAATACCTTTATTGCCTCCTGTTTTACCTTACACATTTGTGAGAATTTTTAAATCTATACCATAAATTATTGGTTTTAACACAAACATAAATTTTCCTCAAACATTTTCAAGAACAATTAATACACCAGGAAGATGCTTTATGCTTATCTGGGGACTTGCATACTTGTGATCAGCATGGCAAGGATTCAGGAGGTCACATGTGCCTGTTTGAGAAACGTGAAATCGATGTGTTGTCCTCTGAGTTATCTTTGAAAGAGTAAACTTCAGACACGATATTGACCTCAGCTTACAACTGCCAACTGGATCAAGTAGTCACAGGTCTTGGTTACAGAAGACAAGGGTTCGACTGGATACCACCAGCAATGACACCATGTTCTAAGCCTTTTGTTTTTATTTGCTTGGAAGCTGAGGCCCAGAAAAGTTGAAGGACTTCCTCAAGGTCAGGACTAGTTTCTAGACCCCCTAACTCCAATTCCATTAGAACTTGGGAACTAGCATAGGACTAGTATCTGACTAATAGCACTCAGAAGGCAGATGGGTTGTGTGAATGAATCAGCTATGCCTCTTTCCTTTTCACATAACCTAGACAGTTCAAAGGAGATGGAGATGTATTTGTTGTATTTTGCTTTTTGCAAAGGATAAGTGTCTCTTCCCAACTTTTATGATTTGAATAATGATTTAACAATGAAGATCCTGGAAACAAACTCTAACTAAGGTAGGCTGATAAATCTTTATTTATAAGATACACTTAAGTAAAGCATATCTTTATTTTCAATGCTGGGCTGCTCAGGATTAGAGTGAAGAAAACTGGGCCGTATTTAGATTTTTGTGATATATTTTGAAGCTGAAAAGAAAGTATGGGAAATAAATGCTTTTTTTAAAAAAAAACTTAAGATTTTAGAAGGAATTTAAGTGCCTGTAAAAAAAGAAGCTTGCCTCTTGACTGTCGGTAATCTTTTCGGCAGACATGGGAAGGGGAAGCCTTTATACCTTTGTATTTTTAGTTCCTAACAAAGGACAACTGTGCATGAATGGGGGAGAACATTAACCCCCGCTTGCCCTCAAATGTAACCTGTGATCACATTGTGCCAACTACACCCGTGAGCACCAGCAAATATAGTTATTAGTTGAGGTTTCTCAAACATCTGGACTTTTGGCACCCAGAACCAAAATATCTGGACATCTGTTTGAATTCTCTACTTGTTTTCCAGGTTTGACATTGTGTCAGAATAACAGCAGTTTTGGACTACTTCCTATATGCCAGAGTCAGGCTAAATGTTTTACCTGTATTAGATTGCTTAACCTTCACAACCACCAAATGCGTCCTAAAGTATGAATGAATCCTTTTACAGACGAGGGTACTGAGGCTCAGAGAAGGAAGCACAGAGCTGATTTGAGAACAATGTCTGTCTGATTATAAACCCTAGACTGAGTGTTTCATTTTGCCAAAATGACTACAGAGGGCAACAAATGATATAAATCCAATTTGTAGCTACCCTACTAAAAGAAAGCGTGATTGTACACTGAGTTAATAATATTACTCGGTAATACCACCATTGTTAGCCAATTTGATCATTTCGGGAAAAATTTTCCTTCTCTTGAATTACTGTGATTGATAACATTGATGCATTCAAATTCACCTGGTAATTGTGTATTCCATGTATTGCCCTTTGGGTATTAAAACAACTAAAAATACTTGCATCTTTGTTAGATTAAAGAATTTGAAAAATGAAAAAAAAATACACACAAACAAATTAAATAAAGATAAGACTCAATCCCTGGATTAAAGATGAATATTGTAATTCTCTTTACTAGTTAGTGGCTAGAGTTTTAATTAGGTAACCTTGAGCAGGTTAATTTCTTAAGTCTCAGTTTTCTCGTCTTTAAAACACAAATAATAACAAAACCTACTTTATCCTACTTTGCTAAAGGATGGAATAAAAACAACGCATGTAAAGTGCTTAACACAGTGCCTGGCTTAGAGTATGGTTTCAAAACCGTTAATTATCTGTCATAACTTAAGCTGGTACCATGGGAGAACTGGAATTCAGAACTGTACCTGAGGTTTACTCCCGCCAGTGGGGCGAGGTGGTGGTGGTGGTGAGGGGCACTGGAAAGCAGAGAAACCTCATGCAACTTTCACTCTTTCTCCTTGTTTCCATATCTTCAGTCTCAAAAGTCAGCCAGCTTCACTTCCTCTGTTACTACTGCCCCCTGCTGGCTGGGGAGGGAAAGATGAGATGGCAGAGCTGAAATTCAGTTTGCTTTCCTTTCTCTGCTTCTCACACTTCTTGCTGCCAGGTCTTCAGGTTTCTTTAAATATTAAAGCTGACTAACCCTAGCCTCCTATAAAAGGATGTGAGAGCATGAATATGATCACTGCCTCTTTAGTACTGTAAAATTTTATGGTTATGTAGAAATTCAATGTTTTTTTAAAAAAAAACCCAACAACTCTATGATGAAATTTCTCTGGATAAATAATTAGTTATGCCCGGGGCAGTACATTTTTTGACTTTTCAACATAGACAGATGGTTTACGCATCTTCAGCATTCAGAGCTTTCTGAGGAGCATTATATAATCTCAGTGTGGTCACCAAATGAAATAAGAAATTCCTCATTTGTCAGATGGAGCTTGCATACTGAGTTCATAAACTTTAATACTTCTCCCAAGTCCAAAATCAGAGACAACCTGCTCCAAGTCAGTTTCCCATTTGCACTTAATTAGGGAGTGTGTTTTGGAGGTCAGTGAAAACCAGTGGAGTATGTTTTCCTAATAACTTCCCTCACAATAAAATTATTTGGGAGGCAGCTATCCAAGTTTTTCTGGAATGAGGGCAAGAAAAATGGGGACACAAAGTGAAGTTATTGGATACCTTATCTGGAACTGCCCAAAATGTTGACTGAGATCCAAAGAACACACAGTACTTTCTGGATCAAGGAAAAGGAGCCAAATGTTTTTATAGTCCCAGCAATTTTCTTAACTGTGCAATTTTGCTTCATTTCTAACAACTAAGTGAAGTAGTTTTAAGGATTCCAAATACTACAGAACAAAAGCCTTCTCAGAGTTGTAATCATGTCATACTTACAGAAATAGCGTCAGTAAGTATCCTGGTTAAGGAAAATGTGAGTATGTGAATAAGCAAAAGTGCTTGGTAGTTAGGACAGGTAGCCGGACTGTCACTTATGGCCGGATGCTTTTGTGTATTTGGGTTTCACAAAGATAACATGGTGAGTCCCAAACATGTTGCACCTCACTTTATAAATGTGTGATATCACTGCCGCTGTAGGAAAGTGTACTGTGCTTGTATTAGCCTTTTCCTAAAATGCTCTAGAATAATTCTAAGTCACAAATTCTGAGAAAATCAAATTAGAGACAGTAAATTTCCTTAATAGATTACGAAATCAAATTCTGACAGGCTGGTACTTTTTTAAAATAATATTTTTGCTCGAAGTTTTGCTCTTGTCGCCCAGGCTGGAATGCAATGGTGCAATCTCGGCTCACTGCAACCTCCACCTCCCAGGGTTCAAGCAATTCTCCTGCCTCAGCCTCCCCAATTAGCTGGGACTACAGGCGCAGGCCACCATGCCTGGCTAATTTTTTTCATAGTTTTAGTAGAGATGGGGCTTTTGCCATGTTGGCCAGGCTGGTCGCAAACTCCTGACCTCAGGTGATCCGCCCACCTCGGCCTCCCAAAATGCTGGGATTACTGGCGTGAGCCACTGTGCTTGGCCTATTTTTTTGCTATTTCTAAATTCCATTTGGTTTTTATAACTCCCATCAATCTAGAAGGACATGACAAGATCCATACATTTGTGAATTGTGGTTGGTGAACTTTTATCTCAATATGAAGCCGATGGCTGCAATACGTTGAAAAGATCTTCAACCTCATATACAGAATATGGTTAACTGTTTCATCTTTCTGTTTTACACACACACATACACACACACACACACACACACACACACACACACACTGACTTGAGGTAAGATTCGTTATAATTATACTGTGTATGTTCAGTGACAAATTGCTGTGAGATGAAGTCCTGAGG
Organism: Ateles fusciceps; assembly: GCA_036589455.1. Taxonomy (NCBI): domain Eukaryota; kingdom Metazoa; phylum Chordata; class Mammalia; order Primates; family Atelidae; genus Ateles; species Ateles fusciceps. The sequence continues at coordinate 10,715,208 of JAZHEH010001979.1, forward strand.
CTTCTAAACTAAATTTCCTTCAAAGGCAGTTCATATGCCAAGTTGTTACATTCACCAAATGACTGAAGTGTAACCATAACCAATGGAGCATGACCCATGCATCAGAATGAATACACTGTTTGTCTTGAGACTCTTACTTTAATAGTGATGATAACAAGAAATCTGTTATACTGTGTTTCCAATATGTGGCAGATCGTTTGGATTATGGCCTTTATAAGTTACCTGCATGTAAATCACCCTAAATTCAGTTCAGCTGGTATTTTTTAGTGGTAACAGAAGTAACTTGATTTTACATATTAATTGTATAAAGTATTGATATTTCAGACTGCTGTTTGAGGTCATGTACCGTGTGGTAGGCAGCTGCTAAGATGTCCTCCATTTATCCCTGCCTCCTGGTATTGATGCTGTTCTCTTCAGTATGGCTGAACTTACATCTAATGAATAGAACATGGTAGAAAACGAAGAGATGTTCCTAATAAGGTTAGGTTAGAAAAAGACTGTGTCTTCTGTATTAGATGCCCTCTCTGGAGCTCTCTCTCTGGGAGCCCTCAAGCTTTGGGACATATGCTGCCATATTGTATACAGCCCTACGGAGATGTCCAGATGACAAAAACAAAACAAAACAAAAAATCCACAAATCCTAAAAAACAACAACAACAAAAAACCCTTATAAACCTGGTGAACAGCCAGTGATCACTTGAAGCTTGCCAAGAGTTGCATGAGCATCTTGGAAGCAGATCCTCCCCTGGTCAGCCTTTGAGATGACTGCAGCACCAGCTCATACCATCATTGTAGCTTTGCAAGAGACCTGGAACCAGAATGCACTCAGCTAAGCCATGCCCAGATTCTTGACTCATAGAAATTTTGAGATTGTAGATGTTTATTATTCTAAGAGCTGTAGATGTTTATTATTCTAAGCAGCTAAGTTTTGGGCTCATTTGTTACATAGCAATTGGTAACTAACAAACCTTTCTAAGTCTATGGATGGTTAAATATCACAGAGTAACTGTCCTTAAGAATAGTCAGCATAATCAGTGATCAAATACTCTGATTCATATTGTTTCGCAGAAATTATAAGCCAGGTATGCATCCAAAAGAAGAACAAATGTGATTCCAGGCAAGATAGCTGAATAGGAACACCTCCAGTCTACAGCTCCCCGTGAGACCAATTCAGAATATGGGTGATATCTGCATTTCCAACTGAGGTACCCAGTTCATCTCATTGGGACTGATTAGGCAGTGAGTGCAGCCCATGGAGAGCGAGCAGAAGCAGGGTGGGGTGTCGCCTCACCCAGGAAGTGCAAGGGGTTGGCAAACTCCCTCCCCTAGCCAAGGGAAGTCATGAGAACTGTGCTGTGAGGAATAGTGCACTCCGGCCCAGATACTACGCTCTTCTCATAGTCTCGCGACGCACGTAAGTGAAGGAGAAATGAAATCCTTTACAGATAAGCAAATGCTGAGGGATTTGGTCACCACTAGGCCTGCCTTATTAGAGCTTTTGAAGAAAGCACTAAATATAAAAAGGAAAAACTGGTACCAGCCACTGCAAAAACATACCAAATTGTAAAGACCATCGACACTGAAGAAACTGCATCAATGAATGGGCAAAATAACCAGCTAGCATCATAATAACAGGATCAAATTTACACGTAACAATAATAACCTTAAATGTAAATGGGCTAAATCCCCAATTAAAAGACACAGACTGGCAAATTAGATAAAGGGTCAAGACCCATCAGTGTGAGGTATTTAGGAGACCCATCTCAAGTGCAAAGACACACATAGGCTCAAAATAAAGGGATGAAGAAAGATTTACTAAGCAAATGGAAAGCAGAAAACAGCAGGGGTTGCAATCCTAGTTTCTGATAAAACAGACTTTAAACCAATGAAGATTAAGAAAGACAAAGAAAGGCATTACATAATGGTAAAGGGATCAGTGCAACCAGAAGAGCTAACTATCTTAAATAGATATGCCCCCAATACAAGAGCACCTAGATTCATAAGGCAAGTTCTTAGAGACCTACAAAGAGATTTAGACTCCCACATAATAATAGTGAGAGATTTTAACACCCCACAGTCACTATTAGATCAACTAGACAGAAAATTAACAAGGATATTCAGGACTTGAACTCAGCTCTGGACCAAATGGACATAATAGACATCTACAGAACTCTCCACCCCAAATCAACAGAATATACATTCTTCTCAGCAGCACATCACACTTATTCTAAAATTGACCATGTTAATTGGAAGTAAAACACTCCTCAGCAAATGTAAAGCACTGGAAATCATGACAAACAGTCTGTCAGACCACACTGCAATCAAATTAGAACTCAGGATTGAGAAACTCACTCAAGCCGGGCCAATGTGGTGAAACCTCGTCTCTACTAAAAATACAAAAATGAGAATATGCCCCTGCACTCCAGCCTGGGTGACAGAGTGAGACTCCATCTCAAGAAGGAAGGAAGGAAGGAAAGAAAGAAGAAAGAAAGAAAGAAAGTGGGGGGGGGAGGGAGGAAGGGAGGGAGGAAGGAAGGAAGGAAGGAAGGAACTCTCAAAACCGCATAACTACATAGAAACTGAACAATCTGCTCCTGAATGACTACTAGGGAAATAACAAAATTAAGGCAGAAGTAAATAAGTTCTTTGAAACCAATGAGAACAAAGACACAACGTACCAGAATCTCTGGGACACAACTAAAGCAGTGTTTAGAGGGAAATTCATAGCACTAAAAGCCCACAGGAGAAAGTGGGAAAGATCTAAAATCAACACCCTAACATCACAAGTACAAGAACTAGAGAAGCAAGATCAAACAAATTCAAAAGCTGGCAGAACACATGAAATAACTAAGATTAGAGCTGAAATGAAGGAGATACAGACACACACAAAAAAATCCTTCAAAAAATCAGTGAATCCAGGAGCTGGTTTTTTGAAAAGATTAACAAAATAGATAGACTGCTAGCCAGACTAATAAGGAAGAAAGAGAGGAATCAAATAGATACAATAAAAAATGATAAGGAAGATATCGCCACTGATTCCACAGAAATACAAACTACTATCAGAGAATACTATAAACACCTCTATGCAAATAACCTAGAAAATCTGGAAGAAATGGATAAATTCCTGGACACATACACACTCCCAAGACTAAACTAAGAAGTCGTCAAATGCCTGAATAGACCAATAACAAGTTCTGAAATTGAGGCAGTAATTAATAGCCTACCAACAAAAAACAGCCCAGGAGCAGATAGATTCACAGCCAATTTCTACCAAAGGTACAAAGAGGAGCTGGTGCCCTTCCTTCTAAAACTATTCCAAACAAAAGAAAAAGAGGGACTCCTCCCTAACTCATTTTATAAGGCCAGCATCATCCTGATACCAAAACCTGTCAGAGACACAACAAAAAAAAGAAAATTTCAGGCCAATATCCCTGATAAACATCAATGTGACAATCCTCAATAAAATACTGGCAAACAGAATCCAGCAGCACATCAAAAAGCTTATCCACCATGATCAGGTCAGCTTCATCCCTGGGATGCAAGGCTGGTTCAACATACACAAATCAATAAATGTAATCCACCACATAAACAGAGCCAATGACAAAAAGCACATGATTATCTCAATAGATGCAGAAAAGGCCTTTGACAGAAATCAACACCGCTTCATGCTAAAAATTGTCAATAAACTAGGTATTGGTGGAGCATATTACAAAATAATAAGAGCTATTTATGACAAACCTACAGCCAATATCATACTGAATGGGCAAAAACTGGAAGCATTCCCTTTGAAAACAGGCATAAGACAAAGATGCCCTCTATCACCACTCCTATTCAACATAACATTGGAAGTTCTGGCCAGCGCAATCAGGCAAGAGAAATAAATAAAGTGTATTAAATTAGGAAAAGAGGAAGTCAAACTGTCTCGGTTTGCCAATGACGTGATTATATATTTAGAAAACCACACTGTCTCAGCCAGATATTTTCTTAAGCTGATAAGAAACTTCAGAAAGTCTCAAGATACAAAATCAATGTGCAAAAATCACAAGCATTCCTATACACCAAGAGTAGAGCAACAGAGAGAAAAGTCATGAGTGAACTCCCATTCACAATTGCTACGAAGAGATAAATTACCTAGGAATGTAACTTACAAGGGATGTGAAGGACCTCTTCAAGGAGAACTACAAACCACTGCTCAAGGAAATAAGAGAGGACACAAACAAATGGAAAAAGATTCCATGCTCATGGATAGGAAGAACCAATATTGTGAAAATGGTCATACTGCCCAAAGTAATTTATAGATTTAATGCTATTCCCATCAAGCTGCCATTGACTTTCTTCACAGAATTAGAAAAAAACTACTTCAAATTTCATATGGAACCAAAAAAGAGCCCATATAGCCAAGCAATCCTAAGAAAAGAAAAAAACTGGAAGCATCACACTGCCTGACTTCAAACTATACTACAAGTCTACAGTAACCAAAACAGCATGATACTGGTACCAAAACAGATATATAGATCAATGGAACAGAACAGAGGCCTGAGAAATAACACGACACATTCACAGCCATCTGATGTTTGACAAACCTGTCAAAAACAAGCAATGGGGAAAAGATTCCCTATTTAACAAATGGTGTTGGGAAAACTGGCTAGCTATAGCAGAAAACTGAAACTAGACCCCTTCCTTACACTTTACACAAAAATTAACTCAAGATGGATTAAAGATTTAAATGTAAAACATAAAACCATTAAAACCCCTAGAAGAAAACCTAGGCAATACTATTCAGGACATAGGCATGAGCAAAGACTTCATAACTAAAACACCAAAAGCAATGGCAATAAAAGCCAAAATTGACAAATGAGATCTAATCAAACCAAAGAGTGCCTGCACAGCAAAATAAACTACCCCCAGAGTGATCAGGCAACTTACAGAATGGAAGAAAATTTTTGCAATCTATCCATCTGACAAAGGGGTAATATCCAGAATCTACAAAGAAATTAAACAAATTTACAAGAAAAAAAACAAACAACCTCATCAAAAAGTGGGCAAAGAATATGAACAGACACTTTTAAAATAAGACAATTATGTGGCCAACAAACACATGAAAAAAAGGCTCATCATCACTGGTCATTAGAGACATACAAATCAAAACCACAATGAGATACCATCTCATGCCAGTTGAATGGCGATCATTAAAAAGTCGGGAAACAACAGATGCCAGGGTGGATGTGGAGAACTAGAAATGCTTTTATACTCTTGGTGGGAGTGTAAATCAGTTTGACCATTGTGGAAGACAATGTGGTGATTCCTCAAGGATCTAGAACTAGAAATATCATTTGACCCAACAATCCCCTTACTGGGTACATACCCAAAGGATTATTAATCATTCTGCTATAAAGACACATGCACACATATGTTTATTGCAGCACTATTCACGATATCAAAGACTTGGAACCAACCCAAATGCCCATCAATGATAGACGAGATAAAGAAAATATGGCACATATACACCATAGGATACTATGCAGCCATAAAAAAGGATGAGTTAATTTCCTTTGCAGGGACATGGATGAAGCTGGAAACCATCATTCTCAGCAAACTAACACAAGAACAGAAATCCAAACACTGCATGTTCTCACTCCTAAGTGAGAGTTGAACAATGAGATCATATGAGGACAAGGAGGGCAACATCACATACCAGGACCTGTTGGGGGGGTGGGGAGCAAGGGGAGGGATAGCATTAGGAGAAATACCTAATGTAGATGAGGGGCTGATGGGTGCAGCAATCCACCATGGCCCATGTATACCTGTGTAACAAATCTGTAAGTTCTACAGTGTAACAAACCTGTATCCCCCGAACTTAAAGTGTAACAAAGGAAGAAGAAGAAGAAGAAGAAGAAGAAGAAAGAAAGAAGAAAGAAGAAGAAGAAGAAATAATGCTGGGGGCTACTTGGTTTAAGAATTAATAAACATATTGTGTGTATGTAACAACACACCCGATTTTACATAAGATTTAGGTCATCCTCAAAATCCTATAATGAAAAGAAAAATGACTGAATGAAGGGAAACTATATTTGGAGTATTTTTTTATTGATTTCAGATGACTTTTCCAAAATTATATTTGTTAGAGTATTTGCAAAATACATTTTCTATAAAGTCAAGACAGATTGTCTTTCTTTGGTTACTTTAGTTATACCGTGACTCAGTGAGAAGGGAAATGAGACTTGTGATTTTGTCTATTCATCTCTCTGAATGACACAAATGCTTCCAAGTACTAATAGCTTAGCCTTAAATAGTTTGTTGTGGAATAGAATAATCCAGGGAGTTATTTCCAAAGCAGATTCTTTTTTCTTTAGAAAATTTAACAATAAATGTCTCAGGGTCAGAAGGATGCAGTGGATCAGAGCTGAGAGCCCACAGAGATTGTCGCAGCCACGTGAAAACAATATTGTTAGTCTTCCCCCTCATTTCCTCAGAGGTGCACAATACTTTTCCCTCCCCCACCCTGTGGCTCTCTTTCTAAAATTGTTTTGGACCTTTAGGGTCCTTCTATATTAAGACTGAAGGAAACTGGAATCATTATTTGTTCTTTCTTATGAGAACTTTTCCTGGATGTGATAAACTGAGAGCAGCAGCTTCCCTTGAGGCTGTGAGCTCGTCAATCCCAGAGTCTTTATCTCACAAGAGCAAACTGCCTTCTTCCCTCCTGATTCCTTTCCTGGTATCTTCACACCTCTTTAATGTCCCTCCACACTTACTGACTTTCCCCTTCACCTTCATAATTTACCAAAAAGCAACATGGGGCAAGAAGAAGAAAGGGAAAACAAAACCAACAGAACACCCATCCGAAGTTTCTCACCTGCTTTGAAATCGTGAGGCAGCTTAGTCAGACATGTACGCTTGAATACATTCTTCTGGGTGATTGCTTTCTTGGAAGTTTGCTGGGTTGTAGAATCTTCTTCTCTTGAGTCCTACAAACTTCTGAAGTCCAGACAAGGACTCTACCCACGAAGTTATCTTAAGAGGCTTAATTAACAGAACATATTATGTGTCAGACATACCAACATTTAAATGAGAGGAGTAAATGTGGCCAGTAAGATTTCTGAGACAACCTTATATTGCCACCAGCTATTTTCAGTGCCCATAGAGAAAATGAAAGATGTCTTTCTTATTTCACTTTCCGCTGGAATTATGTTGGCCCTGTCATTTACTCCAGTGATTACTTTTGCAAATCTATAAGACAAGCTATTATTATGGAGGATTTATTTGGCTTTTCTTCAATCTACAGTACTGCTAATATTCCTTTCTTGATTTTTTCCGAGGGTTGAGAAGGACCTGGTCTACTTGCTGGAGGCTTTATTTTTTCCTCTTCTCTGTATTCTTTATTCTTTCTGCCTTCTCCCATACAAAAATCATTTTCCATGTCTACTATGTTCCTCCAGAGGCCTCTCTGCTCTTGAGTTGAGTCTTCTACTGACTGTCTGTAGTACAGCCTTGTAATAGAGTTTTACTATAAATTGAAATTAAAGTTGTCTCAAGTGTAACTCGAATTTCATCTCTCCTCATGCCAAGCCCTATTACCTCTCCAGTGTCGACAGAGGACAACCTTTCCTTCTTTCAGTTTGTGTAAAATTTAAAATCATACCTTCCAGACATAAGAGGGGAGAGTGTGTACAGTGACAAGAAAATTAGAGGATGGAAAGACTCATTTTTTTCTTATTTCCCTGCCTGCTCCCTCCTGCTTTCTACCTCCCAGGAGGAACAGTTGTGTTCACTTTGTGCATTCCTTTAAGATCTCTCTGTGGCAACAGTAGCAGGTTGGGTAATGGCTCAAAGGAATTTCCATGCTTCTGTCATCAGATATATCTCACTCTGCTCTCTTCTGTGAAACAAAAGGCATGCCACCTCCTAGCATACTTTATGATTGCCTGATGTATAGTTTGCTTTGAAATAAAATATTATTAACAAATGACTTATAAAATTGTCTTTGCAGATCTGTGATGGGAAAACAACCATTATTTAAAAACTGAGCCAAAGATGAAACTTTTATTGAATATATACATATATTCAATATAACATACTTGATGCTAGTTATCAAATATTAAATGACTTTGTGCTTCTTTATTCTACTTTAAACAAGTTCTGTGACATTATATCAAATACGTTATGCTCCCCTGGGCATCAGTTTCTGAATCTTTCAAATGTGAAAAGCAATTCCATTTTATCCCTCATAGCTTCTCCTTCTCTGCTTATGTGAGTCTCATTCTTGTTTGGACACTCATGGTATGGGCAATCAAAATCCACACATGACCTCCAATTTTCTAGTTAGCCAACAGATTTGATTTTCTCTTAAAACACTTTAACTTGATTGACTCAAAATAAACCAAATAGACTATTTGAAGACATTCTTTGCATGTTGTTCTGCTGACGTCATAGAGCTTTTATGAGCAATTAAAAGATCAAGCGGGGGAGGAGAAGGAGCAGGAGAATCAAAGTCCTTAGTCCATTCACAAGCTGGGTAGTCATTCCTGAATCCTAAGTAAGTTGTCTTTCAGTCCTCAGTATCCTGTGTACTGCTTCATCTCCTGCAGTACCACTGGAAATTCTGGATTTCTTCTGTAGGTGGTTTTTAGCCTCTGTATGCTGTAAAGCTCAATGAGGTGATTGCTCTTCTCTGTGAAGATGAAGGCAGTTAAATATCACCTGTAGGAGAAGCATGACCCACCTAGTCATGCTTCTGAGAGTGGCACTGATGTGAATGGAGCCATGCGTCCCTGAACCCTGTATTCTGGTGAGAATGTATGCATTCATTTGAGTAAAGATTAGGTGACAGTGTCCCAGGAGGAGTTGTCACATCTGTGGTTATGGTGCTATTTTCAGTTATTTATTTGTTCTAAAGTTAATGGATGGTTTGTGAATTAAATCGTATTTTAGTGCCTTCATCTAAATTAAGTCAACACTTAATTTGCTTACTTAAGTAAATTAAGCCAATATGTACTTGTTTATTACCTGACTGATTGACCTATTGACCATGAGAATGAAATTTTAGTAGTACTGTATAAAAAGTTGTGAATATATATGCCCCCAACACAGGAGCACCCAGATACATAAAGCAAGTTCTTAACGACCTAAAACAAGATTTAGACTCCCACACAATAATAGTGGGAGACTTCAATACTCCACTGTCAATATTAGATCAACGAGACAGAAAATTAACAAGGATATCCAGGACTTGAATGCAGAGCTGGACCAAGTGGATCTAATAGACATATACAGAATGCTCCATCCCAAATCCACAGAATATACATTTTTCTCAGCACCACATTGCACTTACTCTAAAATTGACCACATCATTGGAAACAAATCACTCCTCAGCAAATGCGAAAGAACAGAAATCATAACAAACAGTCTATCAGACCACAATGAAATCAGACTAGAACTCAGGATCAAGAAACACACTCAAACCCGCACAACCACTTGGAAACTGAACAACTTGCTCCTGAATGTTGACTGGATAAACAATGAAATGAAGGCAGAAATAAAGATGTTATGTACCCAAAGAACTATAAATCGTTCTACTATAAAGACACATGCACACGTATGTTCATTGTAGCCCTGTGTACAATAGCAAAGACCTGGAACCAACCCAAATGCCCAGCAATGATAGACTGGACAAAGAAAATGTGGTGCATATACACCATGGAATACTACGCAGCCATAAAAAACGATGAGTTTGTGTCCTTTGTAGGGACTTGGATGAATCTGGAAACCATCATTCTCAGCAAACTGACACAAGAACAGAAAGCCAAACACTGTATGTTCTCACTCATAGGTGGGTGTTGAACAACGAGCACACGTGGACTCAGGGAGAGGAGCATCACACACAGAGGATAGTTAGCGGGGTAGGGGAGAGACAACTAGGGGTGGGGGAGGGAGGGGAGGGTGGGGAGGGGATAACATGGGGAGAAATGCCAGATATAGTATGAACCAAAAGTAAAATAAATTTTAAAAAAAGTTGTGAATATTTGTTCATATTAATATCCAGCCTTCAGGGTGAACCACACTAAAGTTCTCCCTGATTGGGAAAAATTATACATACATTTTTCCTTATCAGAATCTTATTTTTCTTATTTCAGAATCTTCAAGAGAAGTAGAATTCAAATTGCATGACCACTACCACTTTGGGGGATATTTAGTAGCTATTTTTCTGGCACATTTTTTGTCAAAAGAATTATTTTTTATGCCAAAGAAACGTAAGAGTTATCCTAATATCAACACCTTCAAACAGAAACGTTCTAAGAGGGCTTCTCATCATCTACTTGCTTTCATGTCCATTTTCACGTGAATTGTTGATGGGAAAACAGAATTTCATCACTATAGCTGGTGGAGACATTCCTAAGAACACAGAGTTAGTGTGTGTTTCCTGGGGAGGGAAGAGGGCTTGCAGAACCCTGCAGCAGCTCAGGCTCACTAAGATTTGCTATGTCCACCCATCCAACTGATGAAGTCCTGTATGCCATGGCACGAGGTCTCTTTGGAGTCACAACTTGTTTCTTGGGTCCCCTTGGGTTTTTCAGACCACCTCTTATTAGTTACATAATCATTAAAAAGTAAATGCACCTCTATGACATCAGTTCTTAGTCTGAGAAACAGAATAATAATTCTGACCCTACATACCTCAAAGGTCCATTATAAAGGCCAAAAGTGATATATGTGATGAGCTTTTGAAAAGTAAAATTTATGAAGCAAACACAAAGTAGTGGATTGCGGTGATATCAACATTTTGATACAAAATCCACTTGGTTTAGTAATTTAAAGATGATAACATCTATATCTTTTTATAATCAGGAGCTTTTGATATTTTTTCCCTGAACTACAAAAACTCACAGATCCTTGGTTAGCTTCTCTGTGCTCCAGCCCTTCAATAGGTTGACATCACAGCAGAGGTTAAAATAAGGCAAATTGACAGTGGCCTAGAAATATGTGTTTGTGTGTGTCTGTGCGAATGCATTTAAGAAGATGCACATGTACCTTTGACCTAGCAACCACCTGTGTTCATGTAATTAAAAAAGAAATAATGACTCATTAAGCAAACAAGTTCTAGAAAAAAATACTCATTTAATACAATCACAGTGACTTCCTCACTGTTTCCACTTCATTGCTGCTTATGTGAGTAAAAACAACATGCTAAGTGGAGACTTTCAGGACCCCATGGGACCAATTAATGCCACGTGACTTCCTCCCTGCCTTCCATGAAAATAACTATATTATAATGGTCTGTGATATTAATATCAGCTTTGGAAAAGTCAGGCAGTGACTCCATAGGGAAGGAAGTGGCCTGTGCAAGAACTGTGGAATGTGCAGCATTTGACAGACTAGAGGCCACATCTTTTTATAAGCTACATCACAGAGTTAAACAAGGTGGGGGGCACCAGCTGGGCTAGTGGGTTACTTCGGGTTAAAAGGCCACCAAGGTAGTCTAGCTGTGATCTTGAACTACAAGAAAATGTGGTTATTGGGGGAAGTTTTGGAAATTAAACTTCTCAGAAAGAAAACCATTTCCAAAGCATTATTTTCCTCTGAATTTCTCCAGATTTCTGCCCACCACAGAGGCAGGACGTATTTTGACAGCCTCTGTTTGTATTGGAGTGTAAACCAGGGATGAGGAGTGGTGGGTACACCTCCCAAGTGTGTTGGCAGCTTGATGGGGTTTTCCAGTGGCAGTGGAATGCAGGGCAGAACCAAAGGGAATGTGAGCCACAACACTGGTAGCCTCAGTCCACACTTCCTTCAAATGCAGTTGTAGAAATCCCCAGGACCATGCCCCACCCAGGCCCCATCCTACTCCCCACTCCCCACAGGGTCCTGGAGAGATTCGATGTTCTCCCTGTGGCTAGGCAAATCTCCTCTCTAGCGTATGGCAATGAGCTCGTCAATTTTCTTGGTTGTAAATATTGCTGTAGTGCATTAACTCCACTCAAGGTGGTCCCAAAGCACAATTGAGAATATTAAGTTCTCCTGGGAGCAGATGTTTAGTGGTACATCTAATTGTCCAGGAGAGATTGCCTAAGGCAATGATCTAGATCCAATCCCTGCACAGTGGCTAATGGTTTGGCCAGACAGTCAGAGGCTTGGAAGGAATAATATTGGAGAATTGGCGATAGAGAGGATCAGGGAAGAATGAACCCAGTGTATGAGAATATTTGTGCTTCATCTACATGATCCCCCAAAGGTTCCCACAGTAGGGAAAACTTTAAATAATCAGGAAGGAAAAATGACTTTCTGTTGTTGTTCCTAGAGATGTCCATCAGAATATTTCCCTGGTGCTAGACCAATGGACTCCAGAGCAGCCATGGGGGCAGGGATGAAGGCTGTGCAGGAGCCTAATGACAAGGACTTCCTGTCATCATGGTGACCTGCCTAGTAACTCAGCTGAATTCCCCATTGACCAGGAGAAGCAGCCAGGTCTGAGAACCAGGATGACCCTCTACCAAGGAGTGCCAGTCAACTACCTGGTAGAAGCTGATTATATTGAACCCTTCCATCATGGTAGGGGCAGAAATTATCCTTATTGAAATAGATACCTATTCTATATATAAGTTTACCATCACTGCTCTATTATCCTTCTACTAACACTTTCATCATGTTTAAGAACTCAAATTCATAAACATCGCAATGGAATTCCCATTCTAAATTTTTTTGTTTTATAACCATATCATTTTCTTGACCATACTTATATGTGGTCATATATATGGTCATATAACCATATTTATTTTCCAAATTCTTGAAATAAAATTGAAGGTGACTCTTAATATAAGGGGAATGCTGTTCACATTAACTTTTGAAATAATTTAAACAATTTGACGCATAATATTAAAATTGTTAGTAGATCCCTTATGAGTAAGGAACTTACTTTACTGAATACGAAATAAGATAGTGGGCTAATGACCATAGAATTTACTGGTCTATCCATGTGTCTTACTATCCAGAAGCAAATGACCGTATAGAAAAACAGAATGGTCTACTGAAGACTTAGATATGGTACCAGCTGGCTGTCAGCTGGTAGACAACCCCTTGCACATTTGGGGTGCTGTTCTTTAGGATAAATAATTTACTTTGATTTAATAGTGAATAAATGGCACTCTTTCTCCTTATTCTGAGATACACAGATTGAGAAGACTTGGGGAAAAAATATAGGGCACCAGTCACAATTACATCTAATAATCTATTAAAATTTTGCATGCTGTACCTGAGCTCTTTTGGTTAAGTTATTTTAGTGTCCAAAGGAGAATTGCTTCCACCAAGTGATATTATAATACTTCTAATACAATTGTATGCTGGAATAACCACTTGGACATTCAAAGGTTCTCACACTGCTGGAAAATCATAAAAGCGGGAAGTTGAATTTTTGCTGGGTTGACTGATCCTGACTACTAAAAAGAAGGAAAGGAAAGATCATAGTACACCTCTGGTACTATTATTTTGAGTGGTAAATGTGAAGAAAAGACTATTGCAAGCTTATACAAGCAGGAACAAGGGCTCAGATTTCTAAAGCCTACATATTTAAGTTTAGGTTGCCCTACTGTGTGTTAACTAGCTGAGGCAGAAAGAACATGGAATGGCATAAGGGAAAAGCTGAAAACAGTAGCTATGGTCATCTGTCTAACTGTAGAAGTGCCTATTGTGTATAAAATGTATTGGTGGCTCTACATACTATTTAGTCTTCAGTTTTAGAAATTAAAGATGAGATTGTATCAGAAAGAATGAGCAATGGCCAGAGAATTTGGCTGTAACCGAATGGAGTGAAAAAGAACTTTGTATTTTCTCTGAGGAAAGAGTGAGGGCATTTTTGGTTGCATGAGACTGGCTACCTATATAGTGTAGAATATTTTTGGAAGTGCAAGTTTAGGAGGAAGTATTTATGAGGATGTAAAGCAGTAAAAGGGATAGATTATAATAGGCCTGACTATCCAGAATCTGAATATTTTTATTTGGGAGGACTCCTGAACAGGTGAGATAGCAGGACCTGTTTTCCACTAGGAAGATAAGGAAAGCAGGTATTTCCATTTCCTTCCTCCTGACCTCAGTGTGTCCATGTGGCCCACCCTTGGTCAGTCATATTCAGGATTTCACCCAGGATTTCGCAAACAGAGAGTGATGTAAAGCCCAAGGGGCAGATGAGGAGCTGTTTATGATAGCAAAGGCAGCACTGCTGAGAGTCCTGAAGTGTCCAGGGTGGCTGTGGTGACAGTGAAAGCAAAAAGACGTGTTTGGAGCTGGTGACGTTTTAACCAGGCTATTTCAGTGCTGTGATCTCAACTGTTTTGGATTGCTAGATCTTCCTTGATTCCTATCCATTTTATGAATTGGCATCTTCAGTTTTCATGTTGATTTGAGAGCCATCCAGTATCCCTCCAATAAATACTTTTCCTGCTTCCCATGGCCAAAGTCAATTCTCATTATCTGTGCAATAATGCAAAGGCTCAAGAGGCCATTTGTTCCACTTGGATAGCCTAAATGCAGCCTTTTCTCATGAAATTGGCAGATACCGTGGTCACTTTGGGTTGGTTACTGCCTTGGTACAACACTCCTATTTTTACCAAAGGTTTAAGTACCTGGCTTTCTATGTAGTACTGTCTATCCTCCCTTTTTTCAGTATAAAAGGGCCTCTCTTGGCCGGGCATGGTGGCTCACCCCTGTAATCCCAGTACTTTGGGAGGCTGAGGTGGGTGGATCACCTGAGGTGGGGAGCTGGAGACCAGACTGACCAACATGGTGAAACTCCGCCTCTACTAAAAATACAAAATTAGCTGGGCGTGTTGATGCATGCCTGTAATCCCAGCTACTCAGGAGGCTGAGGCAAGAGAATCGCTTCAACCTGAGATTGTGCCATTGAGATGAACTGAGATTGCACAATTGCCCAACAGCCGGGCAAGAAGAGCAGAACTCTGCCAAAAAAAAAAAAAAAAAAAAGGCCTTTCTCTCTGAGAACACGGCATTTTCTTTTTCTTTTTCTTTCTTTCTCTATTTCTTTTTTTTCCTTTTTTGAGACGGAGTGTCACTGTCGCCCAGGCTGGAGTACAGTGGCACAATCTGGGCTCAGTGCAATCTCTGCCTCCTGGGTTCAAGAGATTCTCCTGCCTCAGCCTCCTAACTAGCTGGGATTACAGGCTCCCACCACCACGCCAGGCTAAATTTTTTTTGTATTTTTAGTAGAGATGGGTTTTCACCAGGATGGCCAGGCTGGTCTCGAACTCCTGACCTCAGGTTATCCACCCGCCTCGGCCTCGCACAGTGCTGGGATCACAGGTGTGAGCCACTGCACCTGGTTGGCATTTTCTTTTTTTAAAAGAGATGTTTAGGAGACAATATGAAGAAATCATCACTAAGAAGCAAGCAGAATTGTTTTTGACATAATCCCAGCTATTGTGTGGGGACTGATTAGATGCACTCTGACTATCTTTATTCAAGGTGAGTTCCTTTTCTGTCCAGTTAAAAGGTATGCTAACTTGCCTTCCATTTTTATAATATAAAGTTTATTTTCTAAAGTTGTCAATTAATGCTGACATATTCCAACCCTCTTCTCCCCATATAACCCTTTGGGACATTAAATGTTTTATCTCCTTGGTGTTTGTTACCCTAACACATTTAAACTACTCCCAGTAAAAACACAGGGAATTTGGGAGCCTTAGCCATAGACACATAGTTTTATATAGGCAGAGATCCACTCAGCAATACAATGTAAGTTAAACCTCTTAAACTAAAAGGGCCCACTGAAAATAAAGAAAACATAAAATCTTTTTAATGGAAAATGTAAAATTCATTTAAATTTTTCATTCAACAAATGAATATATCCCACGTAATTAACACCTCTGTTAAGATAAAATCCATTTTCATCACCAGAAATTTTCAGGTTTGTTGAGCAGCTATTCTGCATCAGGCATTACCTAGTCTCTGGAGATTTATATATGAACAAAATAAAATATTTTACTTTGTGGAATACTAATTATAAGCAAATAATTAATCTATGTCCAAAGGTGATAAGTACTATCAAGAGAAACAGAGCAGGGTAAAGGCTTTGGAGGGGTGCCAGAAACATGCTTGGTTGTTCAAGAAACTAAGCAAAAGCCATTGTAACTGCAGAGTGAGCAATAGAGAGATTAGGTTCAGTGGGAAGTGGCATGTGTAGGGCCTTGAGACTACTGTAAGAAGTTACGCTTTGGCTTTGAGATGGAAAGACATTTGAGGATGTGGAACCAAGGGTTAATATTATCTGACTTACTTTTTCCAAAGGCAAGTACAAATTTTAAAAATTGAGATAAAATTTACATACAGTAAAATTACAAATTATTAAGTGCACTCTGGGGTGATTCTGTCAAATGCACGCATCCCGTGGAGTCAACACCTCTCTTAAAATACATTTGCATAACTCCAGAAATGTTTCCATTTCCCTTCCTAGTGAATTCCTGCTCCCAAGCAACTGCCATTCTGATTTGTGTCATAGCAAATTAGTTATATTTGTTCTAGAATTTCATTTAAATAGACTCATATGATGTCTACTCTCATATGGCTGGCTTCTTCCATTCACAAAATGTTTTTGAGAGTTGTTTATATTGTTGTACAAACCAGCAATTATTCATTTGGTTACTGAATAATATCCCATTCTATGACTACCACAGTTATTCCTGCAAAATATTGTTATTAACTAGTCATCATGTTGTATAATAGATCTTTGGAACTTATTCCTCCTATCTAACTGAAATTTTGTTATCTTTTGGCCAACATGTCCCCAGTGCTTCCTCCCCCTATCTCTGGTAACCACCATTCAACTATCTGTCCTATGAGTTTGACTTTCTTAAATTCCACATGTAAGTGAGACCATATGGTATTTTTCTGTGGCTGGCTTATTTCACTTAACATAATGTCTCACTTCATATTGTCACAAATGACATGATTTCTGTTTTCAAGGTGAGATAGTGTTCCATTGTGTATATGTACCATCTTTTCTTGATCCATTTATTCACTTATGGACACTTAGGTTGATTCCATGTCTTTGCTATTATGAATAATGCTGCTAGAGCATGGAAATGCAGATGTCTCTTTCACGTACTGATTTCATTTCTTTTGGAATATAAACCCAAAAGAAAATGGAATTGCTTTATTATTTGGCATTTCCAATTTTAATTTTTTGAAGAACTTCTGTACTGTTTTCCATAATGGCTGTACAGAGGAATGTTCTTTGTAAGTATTTTTCTCCACTCCTCCTCCATGGTTTTAATACATTTGGTCTATGGGCCACACTGCCTTACATACTGTTCTGAGTCTGGACAATTAGCCTCTTTTTTTCGTAGGAAATTTTATTTTTAGGAATTATACCTCTTGTTTGTTACTGGAGCTTCATCAAGATCATCCTCACCTACCCTAAATCATCTCACAAGCTACATATCCTGGTTCCAACTATAGGTTTCTTACCCCTTTCCCCCAGAAATCCCCAGGCATTGAATACAAAATGATCCACCTTCTCTACCTTCCATCTGTCCACTACTGTATGTAGCAAATGAATAATACACAAACAACAAAGCTTCTATCCAATATTGATTCCAGAGAAATGGTTGCTTACTTGCCCTATATCAGCATTGTCCAAGTGACTATTCTTTAACTTAAGCAAAGCAAAGCGAAACAAATGTACTCCACCATAATTTGCTAAAGCCTCAGTGACTGTGAATTGTCAAGGGATATATCCTAGCTAACATGGCTGGTCAGGGGCAGATCTGGCTATGATCCTGGATGTTTGACTCCCAGAGGATGCTTTTCCCATGCATACACTTCACAACAACTAACTTCTCACATTGGCCAGTCCCTTAACAGGGTTCAATGAGACTGGGAAGAGGACCTGGAAGTTATAATCTGGTTGTGGTGATGATGGTGATTTACATGTACGTGTGTAGTGTATACGTGTGGTGGTGGGCAAGATGTAGTTGTAGGTGGTATAGGAAAGAAAGTTCAAAAGCTGAGGCTGCTGCTCTGGGTGGACAGGAACTAGAGAGTTCTAAGTCCCTGTGATGGTTAATATTGAGTGTCAACTTGATTGGATTAAAGGAGTACAGTGATTGGATTAAAGGAGTACAGTACTGTTCCTGGATGTGTCTGTGAGGGTGTTTCCAAAGAGATTAACACTTGGGTCAGTAAACTGGGAGAGGCAGACCCACTCTCAATCTGGGTGGGTACAATCTAATCAGCTGCCAGTGCAGCTAGAATAAAAGCAGGCAGAAGAACTTGGCAAGACTAGACTGGCTGAGTCTTCTGGCCTTCATCTTTTTCCCATGCTGGATGCTTCCTGCCCTAGAACGTCAGACTTTAAGTTCTTCAGCTTTTGGACTCTTAGACTTACACCAGTGGTTTGCCAGGGGCTCTCAGGTCTTCGGCCACAGACTGAAGGCTGCACTGTTGGCTTCCCTACTTTCGAAGTTTTGGGACTTGGACTGGTTTCCTTGCTCCTCAGCTTGCAGACAGCCTATCATGGGACTTCACCTTGTCATAGTGTGAGTCAATACTCCTTAATAAACTCCCTTTCATATATACATCTATCCTATTAGTCGTGTTCCTCTAGAAAACCCTGAATAATGCAACCTGAGAATAGACAGGGGTGCTATTGGAATTGGTCTGGTCTAGGTGTCTTTCAAGCAACTAGAGGGGTAGGTCCCTGAGAGTCCTCTAAGTTAAGGTAAGGGAGTTGCCTTCAGTCAGCTCCTGTGCCTCTCTAGTTGTTTTTACATTTAGAGTATTTCTGATGATGCTCATCGTCCTTGCCTTCTGCACAGAACAACATTTCCAGACTTGAGCCTTTGTGCTGGCAGCAAATGGAAACTCCCCAAATCAGGCTTGCATGGGCTTAAGGGGCCTTTGGACAGCCCCTCTCTACTACCTGTCCACAGGGCTCTGCTGGGCAGGTTGGTGGGGGAAGGGGCTGGAAGCAATGGTTCAGGATGGCTTTCTGCCTCTGCTTCCTCCTTCCCTCCTCAAAGATACTCAGTGTCCATCCCTGTGTGATGCAGTCTCCCCCTGAGAGAATGCACCCAAGCAGCGTTGAGGGGGCGCTGTGGGGTCTCTCTGTGCCCCTACCTTCTTCCCCTAGTGTAGTGTAGCATTGTTGCAGCCACAGACGAGAAGACTATGGGGGAGCCCCTCGGCAGGGCGGCTTTGATGATTTCTTCAGACACACGGAGCAGACTGACAAATTGACTTTCAAGTGAAAGGTCAGAGCCCAGGACTGAAGGGGTAGAGCATCTGGGTTGACAATTAAAACGTCTACCGAGTGCAGTTTGCAGCTCTGGCGTCTTGTCGTGTAGGAAGTGCTGTCAGAGGGACTTGTTTGGCAGCTGTTTCTGACTCTGGATTGGGATTGAAGAAAATAAAAATTCCTTGTGGTTGTGTGTGCGTGTGTGTGTGTGTGTGTGGCGCCCCGAAACCATGTGTGGGTGTTTTGAGAGAAACCTTGCTCTTTGGCAAAAGTGAGCACAGCTAACTTTTGCTAACTCAGTTCTGCCCTAGAGCTGACCTCCAGAATGGGCTGTCCAGAGTGAGTGAATCTTCAGAAGAGCTGGCTGGTTCATCACCATGCCGGCTTTATAAAACTGCGGATTAAAGAACGCTGTGGACTGAGATTAATCACTGATTTACTCTGTAACCTTGGCAAGTTGTCTTTTAGGATGTAGAAAAGGGTTGCACCCAGACACCTGCAGAATGGAAATGTACTTGCTCTTCCAGTGGAAGGAAAGCCTGACCCCACTGATGCCTTTCCTCTATTGTCAGTTGGTCGCAGGAATATTTGTTCTATTTCCAGTTTATTGAATGTTTCCATATTCAAGGATATAGTGAGAGCAAACAGCCTATCCCTAATAAGTGCCCGAGTTCCCCAGAACCCCAAAAAATGCTCGATAGCTTGGGGCTCAGTAAACCCAAAGCTCAGCTTTTGCTGGTTGCTTTATCTGCCCAAAACTTGCTTTTGAGTTCTTACTGACATAATTAAGCAGGTAGATGATAAAACCCTGTAGTGACACCATTCATTATGGCTTGTTTACTTTACTCCCCTTTGCAGCAGTCAGCCCAGCAGGAGGTCTCTAAAATGCTCTGTTGAATGATGGGATGCAAACCCCTCTCCACAGTTGAGGCTCTGCTTCGCCTGCTACCTCACACAGCCGCAGGTGGTTTCACTTTGGGGGCACTTAGGAAGGGATATTTATAGCTCACTCTTCCTCTTCCTCCTCCTCCTAGCAAGCAGTCAAAATAATGAAATTAAGCTTGTGTTAGAAAGTGTCGGAGAGGGATGCTAGAAAGAGAGGGACAGAGACTGAGGGTTCAGAGGCTCTTGATTGGAAAGGACCAGCATTTTCCAATAAGTCAAAAAAACAGCAGAATCTGAGCTCCTGGCTGCACTAGTTGGGAGACAAGGATCCCTTTGCTTAATTCTATTTCTGTGGCTTACTACCTACATGACCTTGGACATGTTATTTAACCAATTTGTGCCTCAGTTTCCCCTTCTGCAATATGGGGGATAATAAGGCCTATCTCACAGAGTTGTTGCAAGGATTAAATTAGCTATCATGTGAAATGTTTAGAACTGTCTCTAGCACATAGTAATGACTCTTGGCAAATGTCACGAATTTTCTATGGAATTATTCATTGTTTTTTTTTTTAACCTGCCTCCTCCATCTGCTGACTTCAGGCAAATATACTCTTAATTTGAACTTTGCAATAACCTATATGAAGGAAGCAGGGCAAGTGTAATTACAGATGAGAAGCTATGGATAAATTCTTTCTTCCATGGTCCTGATTCTTATCTATATACCTATATTTTCTCTTTGTTTCTCCTATTCACTTTAGCAATTTATACTAGGTAAAAGTAGTAGATTATAGATAGATTTATATATAAAAATTGATCTGGCTATCTATAATAAACTACTTTTTATAGTATATCTATACTATATATATATAATCTACTACTTTTACCTAGTAGAAATATATATATGTACATATATATGTATATAATATTTATTGGATACCAGCTATATACCAGAACGTGTTCTTGGTGCTAGAGATAGAAAGGTAAATGAGAAACATAAAGTCTCTCATGGAGTTTATAACTTCATCTTATCTCATTTGTTAGAATCTAAGCTCCTGGGAAGCAGGAAATATGTCTGATTTATTCTTGTGTCTACCAAAGTTTTCTAGCACAAAGTTTTGCTCACAGTATTTAAACCATTGTTGATACAAAAGTTATAGCTCACATTTGAGTGCATACTAACGTCAGACACGTGTTAATTGTTTTACTTTTTTTGGTAATCCTATAATAACAATCCTCTGAAATTGGTATTTTTAGTAGTATTTTATGATGGAGAAACCAATATTAGAGATTTGCCTAGGTTAACTCAAATAGTAAGTTGTTACAAGAACTCAGTGCAGGCTTGCTTGACTCAAAATGTCATGCCTTTTGTCCTTGGAAGCAAAGTTGAGATGACTAGGCTTTACTAAATTATCTTAATAGGCTAATGAAATCCCAAAGTAGTTAAACAAGCTACTGAAATTGGCACACCTCCTTACTACTCTCTGACCTTTTTCACTGAACTCTATATAGTCACCCAAAGAATAAAATTTCCTACTTGGACTAGGGCATTGGCTTCAGGGTTTCCTTGTTTCCCTGGCATCTATGTTTGGTAGTAAATTTATGCTCTCTTGTGTTCGGTTGGCAAGGAAGCAGCTATCTAAATGCTGGGCTGTTGCCACAGCGCTGGGAAATAGAAACATTGGTCATTCTACTTGCTGCACACCCTAAAACATGAAGCCTAATTTTAGCACATGCAGTGTAAGGAAATAATTAAACAGTAGTTTGCTTAGTGAATATGTTACAGGCCTAGGTTCTGTGAAGGCAATATGGAGCTTAAAGTATTTATTTTATTTATTTATCAATTGATTTACATTGGTCCTAGTTGATAGGGATCAAGTATACAGGACTTGTTTTAGTGTCTTCAGTTTGCCAGGGAGATGAGTAATCTTAATTTCTACATCTAAATTTTATGGTGCTCTTTCAAAACAAATCAATTTCCAGGATAAATGTAGAGATTATTTTTAAAATGAAAAACTGAAAAGATAATCTTCATCTCTATTATCTCCTGATCACAGCAATAGGGCATGATTCAGTGATTAGTTATTTAGTCTATCATGTAAGGAATGGCTATTGGCAAAATACTAAATTCTTTTGCATGGTTTGTGGATCAGCCTCATTACTTTAGAGTCACTGACTCACATATTTAAAAATTTTAAAGATAATAATTAAAAAAGCCTTCTTGCCACAGAGAAATAAAGGGTGGCCACAACAGACCAGCAGCTTAGAAATGGAAATATTTTAATTAATTAATTCCACCAGTAAGTATTTATTAAGCATCTGTTTAGCACAGAATTAAACTAGGAGACAAACACTGCCTCTAAGTATAAGAAAGTCATTCATTAATTCACAATTGCAAATACCTTATGTTAAAATTCGTATGTCAAGCTGCTTGGATAATATTTTAATTGATTCTATTAAGAAAAGGATAGAGAACTTTAGCTTATGACCATGTTTTGGATTAGGATACATAAAAATCCTCTTTTAGAAACTTCAGCTTATGAGCATATTTTGGATTAGGATACATAAAAATCCTAGAAATATAGAAAAAATATAACAAGCATTGTATTAAGTCTATCTTCAATATTCCAGGAAGGAAAGAAAATTTTCTAGAAAAATAAAAGCATAAATAATAGAATCAAGCAACAAGAGAGTGAGCATGTGAGCTGTTGCTCTGGTGACCTTGGTTGTGGGGGAAACATTGATTTTCGACATCTAAGTGTTTTTAAACCATGAAGGAACAGACACACACACACAATAACAACAAATTGAAAAATGTCTTCCTGAAAAAAAAAATAGATACTTTTGTTCATATGTAATTATAGTTCAAAAAGACTTTTCTTTAATACCAATGTGGCCCAGATTAAGATATCAACATGAAACAGGCCTGGGTTAGTAATTTAGCTAGACTGACTGGCAGAAGGTAAAATACTTCTTTGGAGGGATGTGTTCTCAATCTAGGCTGTATAGAGTCCTATAATAATCTCTGATGAAGATCAGCTCACAATGAAGAATTACAAAATCCATGAGAAATCATCTGAAAGCAAGAATCAGGTTTGTTTGTTTTTGTTTTTTTTTAACAGAAGAATTAGGCTACAAAGATGCTTAAATAACACAATTATCTTTTAGAAATTACAAAATAAGTATGTTTTAGACGATGAAAGCCTTGAAAAGAAAGGATTAAAAACATAAACAAAATGTTATCAAAATAGGCAGATTCTTAAAAGAACCAAATAATGGTAGCTAGATTAAAATAGCAAATTATATATACCTGATTAAAGAAGGAGTAAAATTGAAAGATAGATCTGAAGAAATTATTCCAAGGCAGCACAGTAGAATAAAAATTTGAAATAAAAAAAGATAAAAAATATGTACCCACATCCTCATATATATACATATATCAGGATATATGTATATATACATACACATGTACTGATTCTTGCATATGTACACACATTTCTATATATACATAATATATGTGTCTTATGAGGATATATGTGCATATAGATTCATATATGTATATGTGTGTGTGTGTGTGTATGTGTGTGTGTGTGTGTATACAGGCAAAGAGACCTAGAGGACTGCACATTCTGCTAAACTTTTATTCAACACTGAGAGTAAAATAAATACATTATACATATAGGTGGTGTGGTATATGAAGAGGGTGTGTGGAAGGGGATTGTTTATATATTGTTACAGATAGTAGTGAGATTAGAGCCTTTATAGGTAGAAGTATGCCCTAGATGTAGACAGTATGTCACTAGGTAAAATCTTTACCAAGAACATTGACAAGTAAGAAAATCAGCAATGCTTTGTTACTAGCTGGAATTTAGTGGAAAGCCCCAAGGCAGAGTTCTAATCAGAAAATTATACCACTTGTGAGGCTTTGTTATATGATAACTAGTCCAAAATCACAAAAAATCAAAGCAGTCTAGCCTTTTCCATTTATCTCACCTTCCTTTTAATGTCCACATCTAAATCACGCATCTCTATTTCTTCCTTTTTTTCTTTTCCCTCCCTCCCTCTTTCTCTTTTTCTTTATTTCTTTTCCTTTTTTCCCTTCTCTCTCTCTTTCTCTTTCTTCCTTCCTTTCTCTCTTTTTCTTTCTTTCTTTCTTTTCTTCCTTTTTTTCTGTTTCTTTCTCTTGTGAAAAGGCAGCTACAATAAATATAAGCAGATCTAGAGGAGAGAGAGAGAGAGCATACCTGCGCCATTGCATAGGACAGTTTACCTTGGTTATTCTCACAAGGTTTAAAAGAATGGAGCCCAGTACTTTCTTAGTATTGTAGTCCACAAAAGCAGAAACAAATGTGCAGTGAGGAAGAGGGCGATATGGTTGGTTTGCTAAGATGTAAGACAGGTGAAATGGATTTGAGAAGTTCTTCCTAGGCTTTAATTTAAACTACAACACGGATTTCATTGCCAGTGCCCATCACCATGTCTAGCACAGAGAAATGCTTAATAAATATTTGCATTGCCCATATTTATAAATGATAAATGAACGATAAAAATAAATTTATTTAATGAAAATAAAAATAAATTAAAAAGATAAATAGTTGAGGGATAGATAATTATTTGAGGGGAAGGGGAAGACCATTTACATCCTAGGAGGGCTTTGTAAAAATTCTCTAAATTTTCTGCAGCAGAAATCTTCCTGGTAAGATTTTTGTTAAGTTTTATTTTTCAACAGCTGGACTCTGGGTAAGATATCTAAAAATGCATATTGTTGCTCTGAGAGAGAGAGGGAGAGAGAAACTGAGTAAATATAAAAGGTTTTTGCTGTGCAGTTTGGACAGTTTGGAGTATTCAGGGACCACAGGAGCTTCGAAGGCAAACAGATTAATTAAAGACTTTAGGCCTCATCATGAAGGCCTTGAACTTTGTATGAGCATTGTAGCCAAAGTAGTTTCCAACGGGTGAGGCTCAGTGACTCTTTCACCTCAATATTAAGGAGCATCAACTCCTACATTGTACAGCTGCTACAGCGACTGGATACATTTCAAGGAAGAGTGACTCATTTTAGAATCTTGCTGGCAAAGAGACTCATGTAAATAAGAGCAATAGTTTGATGTAACTTATTTGATTTTTGGATATCAACAAGCCCTTTGATAGACATAAGATACAAGCATTAGAAAGAATCATGATAGTAATCTGGCTAAATTTCAATTATCCATGTTAATGTTGTAAAATATTCCAAAAATAATATATGTTTGGCATTGATAGAGATTGTGAGAAGTTGTCTGTGTGTTGGGGCAACGGATTTATTGACACAAACATGTTTGGCTCACTCTATTACTAAAATGATTTTGCATTGCCTGACTATTCAAAGGGAAGGAAAGAAGGTCCAGAAGACAGTAACTGGCAGTTAGAAATCAACATAGAATAGTCATTTGTACATAACTTTACAAATTTTAAAGCACTTTAAAATATATCTCATTTTATTTTTATAGTAACACTTTGAGCAGATATGGATATCAAACCATGCTAACTGGTAATTCTTTACCTTATATAATCTCTGGTAGCCTCTCCTAAATTCACAAGTAAATATTCTGAGAAAAGCCCGTGCATTTACTGTGCAAATAAATGCAGCTTCAAGAAAAATCCTCAGCCCTTTCTTTCCAACTAGATCAAGACTCCATTCTTGCAGTAACTGATTGCCTTAATGGCCCCAGTTCTTCATTCTTCTCCTACCACATCCTTCATAGTGTGACTTTGGAGCTTCTTCCATCAGGAGGTGGAGACTATTTCCTCGTGCCTTGATTTTGAGTTTGGTCATGTGACTTGCTTTGGCAGTTTTGATGCAAACAGAGAATTGAAACGGGCCTGCAAGTTTCTGCTGATGCTGTTGCTCTTCTTCTGTCAAAAGAGAATGTCTAAACTAAACTGCTGTGAGAAGATATATAAGGAGCAGAGTCCAGACTCTCCTTCACCATAGAAAGGATGCTAGCATGTCAGGAATTCAGAGAGGAAGAAAGAAGGAAGGAAAAAGAAGTAAGGAAGAAGAAGAAAGGAGGGAGGGGAGGGAGAGAGGAAGGAAGGAAGGAGGGGAAGGAAGGAGGGAGGGATGGAAAGGAATCAGAAAGTAAGTCAAGAAGGATGGAAGTTTCTTAATAAATACAGACTAACATCACCATTTTTAATAGCTGCCAAAGAGTCAAATGTAATCATTACCATTATTTATTCAACCTTATCTTGGTAAATTGCAAAATGGCTGCAATTTTCTGCTCCTCCTTATATCCATGCTCCTTTGCAGTGTGACTTTGCTGTTTCTTCCAGGAAGTGGTAGAGTTCATTTCTCCACCTTTTGAATCTGAGCTGGCCCTGTGACTTGCTTTTAATGAAAGAATAAAATAGAAATGATATGATGCCAGGTCTGACCCTAGACCTCAAGGATCTTGCATTCTTCCTTTTGTTCTCTTGAAATCCTGCCAAACTGCTTTATGAATAACCCCAGCTTAAAGCTGCAGACACATGAGAAAGGCCAGCCAAACCAGAAGAACCATCCAGCTGAGCCCTGCTAAAATTGCTAATCCACGCCGACTCATTAGCTAAATAAGTGGTTATTGTTAAAGTTACTAAGTTTTGGGGGTGATTTATGTATAGCAAATTTATAATAGATGTATCTACTAATAAGTTTTTAGATTGTTTCTAATTTTTCTTTATTATAAACAATGCTTTGATGAAAAACCTTCACATATATCTTCACATACTAGTCAGATTATTTCCATAGTATAATTGCCTAGAGGTGAGATTGCTGGATCAAAGAGAATGTTCATTTTAAATTATAACACATGTAGCTAAACTGTTCCCTAGAAAGTAGGATTAATTTATATAACAGCATCCACCATGGTTAGGAGTAGAGGTAGAAACTATGTTAGATAGAGTGGTTAGGGAAGTCTTTTCTGGAGAAGTGACATTTCAGCCATCACCTCAATTGACTGAACCAATGAGCCATGTGACAATCTGGGCAAGAGTGGTTCAGGCAAGCAAAAGAAAATGACAAAAGACCAGACCAGAGGGTACATGATGTGCTGGATAGTATAGCTGCAATTCAGAGAAGGAGGCACAGAAGTTAGGTTGCAAATAGGCAGGGGCCAGATCTTGTAGAGCCCTATAGGCTGTGATAGCATTCTCTGTTCATTCTGAGTGTGATAAGATGCCATTGGAAGATTCTTTGCAGAAGGGTGGCATCATCACTGTTAACAGCAGCAGCAGCAGCAGCAGCATCTTCCTTATCACAAATATTTCCTAACTGTTTGCTTATATGTCAGACGTGGTTCTAGGCATGTCATGTATTAAGTCACTTAATCCTCCCAATGCAAAAGTTAGGTACTACTGCTATTATCCTGATTTTACAAAAGAAATAATGAAAGCACAAATTAGATGAATTGCTCAAGTTCACACTGTGAGTTAGAGGCAAAAACCAGGATTCAAATCTAGGCAGTTAGGCTCCAAGCCCTGGAATTATGTGATTGGTGTTTTAAAGTGATACCTCATAAGAATTGACTACAGCAGTACAAGGGGAGGCACTACCACTTCTGAGGCTATTGCAGGAGTCTGGAGGAGAGTTCTTGGACTTACTGGTAGCTGTGAAAGTGGTGAGAAGTGATTTCGAGAATTAGCTGGTAGATTTTCAATGATCTGTTAATAATCTGAAAATCTCAGTTAATTTTATTGATCAAAAAAAAAAGTAATGTCTTGGCTGGGCACGGTGGCTCATGTCTGTAATCTCAGCACTTTGGGAGGCCAAGGTGGGCGGATCACCAGAGGTCGGAAGTTCGAGACCAGCCTGACCAACATGAAGAAACCCCGGCTGTACTAAAAATACAAAATTAACCGGGTGTGGTTAATTTTGTTTTTAATCCCAGCTACTTGGGAGGCTGAGGCAGGAGAATTGCTTGAACCTGGGAGGCAGAAGTTACAGTGAGCCAAGATCATGCCATTGCACCCCAGCCTGGGCAACAAGAGCGAAACTCTGTCTCAAAAGAAAAAAAAAAAAAAAAGTAATATCTCCCTGCCATTTTATTTGCATTTATTTCATTATAGTGAGATTAAATATGTTTCTTAATTATATTGGTTATTTAAATTTCTTCTGTGAATTGCCTTCCTGTACATATTCTTTATACATTTTTCTAGTGGGGGTTGTCCTTTTCTTGATTTATGAAGGTTCTTTGTATTTTAGGTATATTAACTTAAACACATTAATTTATTCATACAAATACATCTTCTAATATAAATGTAAAATATAATAGTCTATGGATTTCCCAGTTTGTCTTTAGCATTTTGACTTTGCTGATTTTTTTTCACAATAACATTCATCTTCTGCTTATACAGCAAAATTGCATTATCTTTTGTGGTTTCTGAATTTTCTGCCATATTTAGAACAGTTCTCTTCATCCAGAAATTAAGAGTACTCACCCAAATTTTCCTAGTACTTTTATGTTTGCATTTTTCTTTCACTTAAATGTTTAATTCTTTTAAAATTTATATTGGAATCAGGAGTGACTTGAGATGTAGCTTAATTTATTTTACAAATTACTAACAGATTGGTTCAACATTAAGCACACACTGTCTTCTTTACACTGATTTGAAATCTCACTTTTTATATATACTGAATTTACACATTATTGGTCCTGTTTTTGTTTTTATTTCCATTCCTGTGTTAGAATTAAAATGTTTTAATTATAAATATTTTATAAATCAATTTTATTATCTATTAGAATAAGTACTTCCTATCCCACTAATCTTTCTTTTCC
Organism: Ateles fusciceps; assembly: GCA_036589455.1. Classification (NCBI taxonomy): domain Eukaryota; kingdom Metazoa; phylum Chordata; class Mammalia; order Primates; family Atelidae; genus Ateles; species Ateles fusciceps. The sequence goes on from JAZHEH010001979.1 coordinate 10,744,122, forward strand.
AGAATTTTCTTAGCTATTTCAGTTGACTTATTCTTTCAGATAAATTTTCAAATCACTTTTCAAGTTAAAAATATTTTGTTGAGTTTTGATCGAAATCACAACATTCTATAAATTTTTGTAGATCAACTTAGGGAGAATTAACATCTTTAAAAATTAAAATTGTAATGGAAAGACTGTTATTCTAGTGAGGTGCACTATTGTTATTGCAACTACTAATATGCTGCATTTGGAAGAATTTTTTGTCTTCATCTTGTCTTTTCTCACTCCCTCAGCTCCCCCACACATGTAAAAATCGCAGAGTGCATTAAAATAGGGGATTTTCAGTACTTTCTCTTGAACTTAAGCTTTCTTCTTTTATTTGCTCTGCTTTACCTGCTCCCTAGAGCTGGGAAATAGTTGTTAATCAGCTCCAAATCTTAGTTCCCAGAAGGGGAACGTATTATGAAAAGACCACATTGGCTCTCAACATCTGTGACTTTCCAGCCCATTGTATGCCTCTTCTATGAGTCAGCCACTGGGCATTTTTTTCCAATCTGAAACTTATTTCACGTTAACACACTTTTGTTTTACAATACTCTTTCCAAGTTTATGGCTTTCTTGTTTGAGCCGCTTGTTCCAATTGCATCTAATATTTCATCAAATATGGTAAAGAAGCCATGAGAATAAATTGATGCTCCTTATGAGCAGTCTTAAGCAGACACCGCCAGATTGCTGTAAAATGGTTTTCCTTTTTAGCCTTTCTGAATTGTAATATGTTTCTGAGGCCAAATTCTTCAGGGAAACATTATGACTATTTAAGGTCTCCAAACTTTATGCTTCAATACAAAAGGCCTAAGGGTGAGGATTTTAAATGGATGAAGTGGAGAAATTTTCACTTCCTTAAGCAAACATATAGCATTTCCTTCCATGTGTCAGAAATGAAAACAAAAAATACAAACTAATTTGTCATGAAATTTTCCCTTTTATAATTCCCTGTTTGGTGCTTTTTCAACCTAACAAGTCATATTTTCTCTTCTTCGTGTCAGGTTTATAGCTTTGCTGGTCACAGTTTCAATAACTATGATGGACGATCCTCTGTTCTATATATCATGTAGAAGTATTCAGCTTAAAAGTATCTTTGTGTTCACAGCTTGCTTTCTGTCACCTCTCCGATCCCTCCTCCCCACCGCACATGCACATGGCGTTATATTATACGCGCGGAGAGCTTTGGGGAAAGCTCATATTTAGGAACATTAAGTAAGCAGAGGACGATGGCTGCTTATTTGGGCTGAGCCTGACCTCACTATGAAATGAGGCAAATTGTCATATTTATGACTCAGGGTAAGTCAATAATATATTGGCATTCACATGTGGAAATGCATTTACTCCCCAACCTGGGGCCTCCGCTTTGTTTTTCTCACAAGTAGTATTCAGCTAAGTATGAGTCTTTCTCTTTTCCTTTATTCTTTTTCTCTCTTCCTCCCTTCTTTCTTTCTCTTCTTTCCTTTCTCCCCTTTCCTCTCCTTTCTTCCTTCCTTCTTCCTTCTTTCCTTCTCTCTTTCTTTCTCTTTTCATGTTTTCTTCCCTTCTCCTTTCTGAGACCTAAGTAAACTTTGTGATTTATCTCATTATAGCATAAAAGATTTCTCTTCAGAAAACTAAAATTATTATTCACTTTAACTTTCTATTTCTACCCTCTCTTTGCCTGATCTATGCTTACACACAAACACACACACACACACACACACACACACACACACACGTGTCAGTCACTGGAAAAGTACATGGTTGGATAAATGCTATTCACAACTATTGCCTGGAAATGTGATCCTATATGGTTCTTTGGATTCTGAATCAGTATCATTTGTTTTTCTTGTTATACTGCCTCCCTGTAAATTACAACAGGAGAAAGGAAGGTCACATGGGATCTGATTTACTGTGGAGAATATTGAGAAGGAAAAAAAATATTAAAGTCAGTCATTGATAATCAAAAAAACATAGAAAAAACTTACTGTGAGTCTTTATTTCTAAATTTGGTCAGCTACACCTCCCTGTTTTCCTAGCTACAAGGCCCCATTATCCTGAAGTCTATTTTTATAACTCAAGTTTGCAAGTGGGATTTAGTTTGGGAGGGCGTGTAGAAAATCTGGACCTGTCTTCCTCTCTCTCCAATATGTCATGGAAGTTAGGTTTCTGTCCCTGCTTTTTCTAGCTTGTGCAAATTTGTGAGGTGTTGTCAATCCTTTCTACCTGGTCATTCTCCTCTTCCTTGTACCTGAGTCACGGGATTCCATAGGCTTTTCTGTGGCTGACAACCCTTACTGGGAGAACTGGTAAGCCTGAGCAAAGATGGGCAATGTACTGGTATCAGGAGAGAGTCCTGTGCAGGAAAAGGCCTCTGAAACACTGGAAATGGTCTTTGCTAACTGCTGTCTTTCTTGATTTTTCTCATCATGCTCATGGCAGTTGAAAGAAATCACCATTTTCACTCTGGGCTGAGTTGCTGTTGCTAGAAAATGTACTAAACCAACCAACCATCAACTGAAATCAGCAGTTACTAACTTGCTTTATACCATATAATTTTAAGGAACTGGTTAGGATGAGTTTTCTGCTTTTTATCTCTTAGATTCCACAAGAAGTTATAAAAGCACAGAACCAGGCACCAGGAGACTGATTTTAAAAATCATCTGTGTTTCTACATTTCTGGGTTTTTGAAGATGTTATTTCATCAGTCTCTGTTTCTCTCTTTGTTATTTGGAAGGGTTGATTTTCTCTGAGGCCACTTTCTGTAATAACATTTGACGGCCATTTTTTTTTTTTTAATTTAAAAAGGGATTTGGATAGGATTTTCTTATTACCACATTTTAAATAATTTTTACTGTGATCTGGTGCAAAGAACAGAACTTGTTTCCCTCCATCTATGTGGGGAGAATAATTCTCATGAGTGAACTACTTCCCACAAATGTTGAAAAGATGAGGGACTAAGGGACTTAGGCTGTCTCCATAGAGCATAAAACAAAGCAAGATTTGGCAGCTCTCCAGCTCATTTGATCTGAGTTAAACAGGGACTCATTTTTTATGTTTATCTTTGGCTTGATGCTAGTCATGGTTTTTAGGAAAGTTGATATGAGTGCAAATACTGATCATTTTATTTTATACACAACTTACTGGATTCTATCATGTAGCTCAAGCTACAGGTATTATTCTGAAAAACTCCAGTTGTCTGATTAATTTCTTCTTTCAAAAAAATATTGCAGGTGGGTAAAAACACCTTGCCATAAAATTTTCATTTATTAGTGCTTTAGTTAATTTGCTCAAAGTGAATAATCACACTGCAGAAGACAGGCTCCCGCTTACGTCAGGGACTTGATTTACGTGTTTGCTCCCCTATTAAAGATTCACACTCCTTGGCTGTGGATTCTGGATTTACATATAAACAGGACCAGACTAAGGAATCCTGGATGACAGGAATCCTATTTTATTCTTTGTATATAGGTAGCATGCCGCCTGAATATAGTAGATGCTTAGCAAATATATTTTGAAAAAAATATATCTCGGTTCAGTTTTACCATCAGTTTTGTAATTGGGGCAAAGTATGCATAACATAACATTTTAAGTACAGTTTAGTGGCACTGAGTACATTTACAATGTTGTGCACCTACCACCAGCATCCATCTCCAGAACTCATCTTCTTAAACTGAAATTCTATACCTGTTAAGCAATAACTTCCCATTTCTCACCCCCTCTACCCCCGGTAATTACCCTCCTACTTTCTGTCTCTATGAATTTGACTACTTTCAGTACTTCATGTAAGTAGAATCATACATTTTTTGTCCATTTGCGACTGGCTTATTTCACTGAGCATAATGTCCTCGAGTTTCATCCATTTAGTAGCATGTGTCAGAATTTTCTTTCTCTTAAGGCTGAGCAATATTCCACTGTGTGTATGTACCTCATCAATGGACATCTAGTTTGTTTCCACCTTTTGGCTATTGTGAATAATGCTACTGTGAACGTGGCACATGGTACAAATCTCACCATCTTTATTTAAAAAAAAAAGCACTGCTCAAAAGAATCCATAGTATAGTAATCCTTCAAGTCCATTCACATAGCTTAAATTCCTAGGCCACTTCCTGCTCAGTTTGTTTTGTGCTTGGGAGCTCACCCACCAGACTGAGGAGCTCTACCAGGGCAATGTCCTTGTTGTGTTAACCTTTGCATCCCCAGCATTTGGCACAGAGCCTGGCCCACAGGAGGATGAGTGAAGTGTTGAATGGATTGACCAAGTTTAATGATCTGATTTACACATTTAAATTTTTTTAAGTTTTAAATTTTCCATGACCATTAGGTTCGATATTGGAAACAATTTCTACTGAATTGAATTATCATCATTCAATCATCAAAATAATTAGTGCATAATCAAACAATATAACTACATTGCAATTTTATAATTACATTATTATGTATATTATTTATACAATAACATGCAATTTCATGGGAAGTACAATTTTTTTTTATGAGACAGGCACTTTAGAATTTTTAATTTGTTCTCTTTATTGCTAGAATGAAACAAAGTTCACCCTCAGTTCTACTTCTGTTTTTCATTTCAAAAGTTGCAGCAGTGAGACATCTTGGGAAATAACTCCTTTTGAATTAAATGCTAAAAAACTAAATAGAAGATTATCAAAAATTGTTTTTAATAATTAGATGGAAATTCAGTTATGAATATTTACTTTCTTAGTTTTGTGAAAGTATATCTCTCTCAAAAAAGTTTTAAAAAGACCTAGAAAATGACAATTAATTATGCCTATTGCTCTTTCCCTTACAGTAATCTTGCTTAACCTTGCATGTGTTAGAGGAATAAAAATAATGTGAATTTAAATGATACCTTTTTCCTCCAAAAAGCATTTTTAAACACAGTTATTTTATCTTATCACAAATGTAAATATATTTTATCAAAGCTTTTGAGCATCATATGTAGTTTTATTAATTTGTCAAAACCATATTCTATAGAATCAATTGGTAAAGTCAGTCCTCATTATCAGATGCATTCTCCAAATCAGATTTATTTTCTATAAGAAAGCCCAAATTCATATTTCAATTCAAATAAACTTGTTAATCCACTTCCCTTTGACAATTTTACTTCCAAATTCTAATAGTAATGTAAATAGATAAGAGATGAAAACCTTCCATGAGTTTACACCCAGATATGTATATAAAGGTGCAGATGCTATGTATGTAATATGTGTGTGTGTGTTTGTGTGTGTGTGTGTGTATTCTTATCAGCATTCTCTTGCTTTGCCATCACAGGATTTTGCCTCAGCAGTTGTACATTTAACATAGACTTATAGTACCTTGTTTCTAGTGCCATACTTTGCTTTTACAAATGTATACATAATATAAAGAAACACAAAACGCCCTCTCACTGGTGTATGGTATCCATCATGAGCATAGAAGCTCTCGTCAACACCAATATTTCAAGTGGTCTTTTTGCCAGGCATGGGGTGGGGCTGGGGTTGCACCTCAGGAAAATGCACCAGCATCAGGTTCAGGATGTCTGTTTTTTGTAAATTGCCAGAAGGGAGAATCAACAAAAAACATGAACCCCAGCCATTTCCCAAGCAAATAAGTTTTTAAAAGGACAAGTATGGAAATTGAAGATCACAGAATGTATTTCGTAAAACCTACCCATGCCATGTGCCCCTTGGAAAGCATGTATTTCCAGGGGCACACACACTCTAGCTTAATTAAAGACCATTGTCTTATACTTCTCTGTGCATTTACCTTTAGCTTAATACCTACCAATATTTATTATGATGTTACAGTTGTAAATTCTCTACTTTCACAATATTATTTCTTGTTTTTGTTTTGTTTTTTCACTTTTATTTTAGATTCAAGGGTGCATGTGCAGGTTTGTTATATGGGTAAACTTGTGTCATGGGGGTTGTTGTACAGATTATTGCATCATCTAGGTAGTAAGCCTAGTATCCATTAGTTCTTTTTTTAATTCTCTCTCTCCTGCTACCATCCACTCTCTGATAGGCCCCAGTGTGTGTTGTTCCCCCTCTACGTGACCATGGGTTCTCATCATTGAGTTCCCACTTATGAATGAGAACATGTGGTATTTGGTTTTCTTTCCTTGCATTAGTTTGCTAAAGATAATGGTCTCCAGCTCCATCCATGTTCCTGCAAAGGACATGATCTTGTTCTTTTTTATGTCTGCATAGTATTCCATGGTGTATATGTACCACATTTTCTTTATCCAGTCTACCATTGATGGGCATTTAGGTGATTCCGTATCTTTACTATTGTAAATAGTGCTGCAATGAACATATGCATGCATGTTTCTTTATGACAGAACAATTCATATTTCTTGGAGTAAATATCCAGTAATAGGATTGCTGGATCGAATAGTATCTCTGTTTTTAGGCCTTTCAGGAATCACCACACTGTTTTCCGCAATGGTTGAAATAATTTAGACTCCCACCAACAGTATATAAGTGTTCTTTTCTCTGCATCCTTACTAGCATCTGTTATTTTTTTGGCTTTTTAATAATAGCCATTTTGACTGGTGTGAGATAATACCTCATTGGGGTTTTGATTTCCCTTCTCTAGTGACGTGATATGATTTTTTTATAAACTAGTTAGCTCCACAGGTTACAGGTTGCATAGCTCTGGGTGATAAACACCTCATTAATTCATCTTTTTTTCATTTGCCAATTCAGCATATACATGATAAACACCTAATGTTTGCAAGGCAACATGGGTTTAGCCAGAGATAAAGACCACAAAAAGTAGGAATTTTTTTTTTTTTTTTTTTGTAGGAATGAGAAGATAGGCACAAATTAGGAAGTGATGCTGTATATGTGGGGGAGTTTGGAACAACTAGTTGTGGCCTGAAGATTCAGGACTCAGTGATGACTGTGGGAGTATGGGTAGAGGCAAACCCATCTCTACTTCTAGAAATACAACTCAAAGCACATATTGGGCAACATTCCTGTTTGAAAGGTAGTCCTTTATTTAAAATTGGTAATTCATATGATCTTACTTATATTTATGAGTTTGTGTACATAAAACCCTTAAATGAATTAACCTATTTCCTACCTATGGAGTAGATTGAATCATGCTTTTTTTTTCTGTCAAGAATGTGCATATAGCATCACAGTCTGTCAGTCAGTTCCATATTTATTGGGGGAATGTTTTCAGATCAATCTTTCCTCACTGACTTGAGAACACATTTACTTTTTATTTCATGAACTCCACTTCAACCAAAAAAGTCTCTGATGCTGACTCAGCATACAAAGCTACATTTTATACCTGTCAGGCCACATATAGATTTTTATAAGGTGAACAATGGTTGTATTTAAGTACTGATGTAGTAATCTTGAAGTTTTCTGGCAGTATCCTTTGGAAACTGAATCCATAAATTTTATTAGTATTAAATGTTTCTAATGGGAGTTGACAAATAGTTGAATAGGATAGCTTTTCTCTACACTTGGCAAGGAGAGAGGGGAAGAAAAAGTCCCCATTACACAATGAGAAATGCATTAATGCTCAAGCCCATTCATTCGTCTCAATTTTGAACAAAAATAATTTAAAACCTTCAACAACTGTTGCTGAAATTACAGTGTGCTGCAGGGAAGTTGCAAAATTTTTATGGACCTAATAAAATTGTCATTGTAATACCATTATAGAATGCTGGGATGATACAGATATTTGTAATACTTGTACTCCCATGCCAAACTGAGAAGGGAGATAGAAAGCTTGATGGGAGACAAATGCTGAATAGGGCTAAAACCCAAATCTATTTGATAATGAAAAGCTCCCTATCATGTTTGATATCAAATGAAACTGGATGAGCAATCAGGCATTTTAACTGGCTGGATTTATAATGGAGCAGATAAACATTATCAAAGACAGCCTATAAAATAAGCTATTGTTAAAATAATTATGTATTATCTTTAGATAAATTTCAAAGTAATTTCCAGTTGAGTATTTTCTGCTTTTTCACTCAATTTTGGCTTGAGAAATATGCCCACTGGCTTTTCTATGCTCTTACTTTTAGCATATAGCCAACAATCTCGTGATGGTCTTTAGTCAGACTAAAAGCCTTTGAAAATAATCTCGTAAGAAATTTAGTCACTTTGAAGTACAAGGTCAAAACAAACAGCTCTCCTTTCAGTCAACATCACTGGTGATGTAGGGAAAAAGCATATACTCTAAAATGGCTCAACACTGAAATCTTGGGGGATGAAAAACAGATTTTGCAGAGTGTGTCTCAAAGCGAGCTGTGGTCTTTTCTATGTGACCATATCTTCTGCCTACCCTTGGATTCATGTCCAGATCTGCTAACAGAATGAAGTGAATCAAATATTCAGATTCTCCTAGGAGGACAGTTACATATAGCCACGCACTCCAGCTCTGAAAGGATGGGTGCTTGCTCTCCTCTTTACTGGGCCTTGGCTGATGAGCACATCATAAACATATCCTTATTGCAACACTAGAGTCGTCTTTGTGTTTGAATCGGCAACAACTCATCCTCTCCTCCAAATAATTACTTTGATCCGAACCTTTTAATTCCATTCCCCTTAATAAATAGTGATTGGTTTACAGATAGGCTTGTGACCCACTGCTAGCCTTTGCTCTGTGGTGGGAAGTCTGCTGGTGTCTCCTGGGAACACTGCCTTCTTCCCAGGAAGAGACACAAGAAAGACCTCCTTTTTGTATCTAAGTGTGGCCCATGGAAATACTGTAGCCACCTCACTACATCTGACATCTGAAGATGAAGGCAATACAAGGTAGGAGAGATACTGAAGACATGAGACAGAGCCTTGATCCTTTGTACCTGGAACTCGTCTTCCTCCTGACGAATGAGAATCTGAGCTGAGGGCAAGCTTGCAGAGCTATGCCATGAATCAATCACGTAACTTTTGGAAAATTCTTAATTTCTCTGAATCTTGGTCTCCCCATTAATGAATAGACCTCACTCAGCTGATTGTTGTGAATTAATTAATATATGCAAAGTGCTTTGAAGAGTGGTTGGTATATAGTAAACACTCAATAAATGTTAGGTATTCTTATTATTACTATGTGAAAACGTAGCTTTCTTATTGCTCAAGCTATTTTGAATCAGGTTTTTCTGCTATTTTAAAATATAAATATTTAGCAATAATTAAATAGCATAATTGACACATTGGCTTTGCTCAAAGGTCATATTTTTAGGAATGCCTTCACAGACCAACCTATTTAAAATTATACCCTTCCTCTAGCATTACCTATCTTTTCTCCTAATTTGTTTCTCACTGAAGGACTTACCACCATTTGATTTATATTTTACTTATTTATTTATTTGTTGACTCATTGTCCCACCTCCTCCCTGCCTTCCGCCACTATAACCCACAGTGTATAGATGAGTACCTGGTACAGAGGAAACCTTCAGTTAATGTTTGTTGACTGAATGAGGGATGTATCATGCTCTGCCTGGTAACACTGTGCAACAAATAAGGCAGGCAAGCTTCTTCACCCTAAAGTCACAAGGGTGATAGGCAGGCAACAAAGACAATGCTACTTCCTTCAGAGGGCAAGTGAAACCATTTAGTTTGCTTCAGAAATTATTGGGCAAAACAGCTTATTACTTTCTGGATTATACCTTTACTCTGATTTTAAAAATTATCGGCATTTTCAAAGATAGATAAATATTGTATCAGATTGTGGGGTCTGCCACATCTGAGGGCTAGACACAGGAATAGGAGTTGTTAAGAGTCTTGAGGTAGAATTTCTTTTTCTCTAAGAAACCTCAGTTATTGTTCTTAAGACTTTAAACTAATTGGATGAGGTCCATTCACATTATTAAAGGTAATCTTCTTCATTTAAAGTTAACTATTATTAGGTTGGTGCAAAAGTAATTGTGATTTTTGCCATTATTTTCAATGACAAAAATCACAATTACTTTTGCATCAGCCTATCGTTGTAGCTATTCTATCTACCAAATACCTTCATGGCAGCACCTGTGTTTGCATTCGATTAAGTAACTCTAAGCTATTTTCTAGCCAAACTGATACATAAAACTAACCGTCACAAACATAATAAGAGTACAATACATTAAAGTTCTGTAGCTGATTTAACAAAGGTCTCTTCAAATATTCTTTCTTGGTATTAAAGATTAAATGATACAAAGCAAACAGCCTTAAATTCACATAATCTTTTGATATATAGTACACATTACATCAGCTGATTCATGAGCCAGACTCATTCAGATTCTCATAATGCAATAATGGCTTTTCTCATGATAGTTTTCTAGGTAGGCTTTCAATCATAGCTTAAAAATTCAGTATAAAAATATGTTGAGCACTGGAAGTCATTCATTCTTAGAAGGGTTTTTGGAGCTGGCAAGTGAGTGAGCATTCTTGTTGAGTGGTCTGATTTAAGTGTTTTGTCTAGAGGTGCCTGGTTTAGTGTCTGATTGTCAATACACTTGTAAAGATAAACTATTGTTAGAGTTAAAATATGTTGAAGTCTTACTACATTCTTGGAAATGTTAAATACCTTCCACAATGATCTCATTTAATCTCCACTGCTAGCCTATGAGGTAGGAGCAATTGTTGGCTTCATTTTATTGTTTAGTCCCTTGGACTATAAAGTCCTTAACATTATGAATCATCTCTGCTACTTCCACTGTCCCGCTTCTCACACTCTGGTTCAGAGCTTCATTCCAGTTGGGTCTAAGGCAGAGTTGATTATTAGACTGGCCTTAAAAGTCTTGCTTTTTAAAAAGGCCTGAGAGGGCTCACTTTAGCTATCCAAGGAGTAATAATCCTGCGTCTTTTCAACTGAATCTTTAATTGTGATGCTGCCAAAACCAAAGTACCTTGGGTTGGAAATATGAATGGGGACACGCTCTGATCAAAAGCGGATCTGTTTTGTGCCGCGCAAGTTTTGAGTTTAGGGTTCATTTCAATGTTCCTTTGAATTCAGTAAAGCGTAATTTCATTTTAAGAAAAAAAGAAAACAATTGCTTTAATAAAAATCTTTATGAACAAGGTTCAGAGGGCTTCTTGGACAACAAATGACTGTTACAGAACAACATTGTGGTGAGTTAAGTGTAAATGGTTCAGAAACATGCAGATTAAATTTCCCTGAAAACACTCAAGGGCTTCCAGAATTAATGGAGGGAAAATACTTGGACAACGTATATTTCAGACTTTATAGTTTTTTTTTTTCTTTTTCACTCTGTTGATTTTATTTTCCTCTACTACACTTCCTAGGGTGACTTCATCTCTTGTGGTCAGGATGCTGTCAGACCAAGTTATTATTAATTCTGATGCATTCTGGGTGGCCCAAACCGGGTATCAGCTGTGTTCCCTCTCTCACAGAGTTAGCTTTTCTTTCTATTATTTGTCTTTCAATATAGGAAAGGTATAAAAATAAAAGCACAATTCAAAATCTGTGCAAAGCTTTTAGGCCTTTTGAAAGCCCACCACCATGACACTTGAGAGATAAATGTGTGAGGCTCTTGTATGTTGAAGACTGATAAATCTTCTGTGCTTTTACTCAGAAAATACCTCTTTGGATATGGATGTGGTAGGGGGATTCATAAATCAAGATTTGAAGATTCTTAGACGAGACTTTTGAAAGGCCCTCTAGCCCATTCCCAAGCCTCAGATATGTCTCAATAGAAAGTATGACAGAACAATAATTATAGTCCCATTTCGTAAATGTTGCCTTAAATTTTCTTCAACAGGCGTTAGAAAAGTATTCCTACATTCTCTGCCTTATGGAGGTTCTCATAAAACTAACCAAATTCCATTTGGTAGGGATTTAAGCTTATTTTACTTTTTCCTGTTTTTGGAGGGGGCAATTCTGGGACACTGGTAACCATACCTTTTCTTATTTGGACCTTGCACTTCCTTGGTCAGTGAAGTATGTCAGAGATTTCTTTCTTTATAAATATGGAAATGCTGACAATGCTCATTTTGGGATTTTTCCTGGTATGTCTCCAACCAACATGGTGTCCAATGTTACTGAAGTGTAGTAAATCCTTTCCATCTCAGGACATCATGTGATAGGGAAAGCAATTCACCTCACTGAATGAGTGATTGCAAAAGCAGTAGGAAATATGGTAGCTGTCTCCTAGAACTTAAAGCTTACTTGGGATTAAAATTTACATACATGGCTGAGTGAGGAGATCAGCAAAGCCCCTTCCCAAATCAACTACAAGCTTAGGTAAAATGGATAAAAGCAACTGTTTCTAGGACTCAATCAAATGCATAGAAGAATCAGAGAATCTTTCATACTTAAAAACCTTCAAATAAGAAGTTTAAGTAAGAATAATGGGAGCCAGTGATGTTCTTGCCTAAACCTGCTTCATGTCACCCCACCCACCCTCCAGCTCAGTCTGCATGGAAGTTCTGGAAGGGCCAGGAAAATGTGCAGCTTCACTGCCACAGCTGAAGCGGTATCACTTGATGTGGAATGGTGAGCAATGCCTACACCAAACGTGGCAGAGTGATAATATAGGCAGTGGGAGGGCCTACGTCTCTACTAGCCTAAAGGAGCTATCATGGTTATAGAAAGCAGTAAGTATACCACTGTATGGTTAGGTTTAGAACACATCCAGATGCAAAATAGTACAAAGAAAGAGAGAAAAGAGAAGCTTTTTTAGGTTTTGTTTTGTTTTTTAGATGGAATCTCACTCTGTCATCCATGCCTGAAGTGCAGTGGTGCAATTTCAGCTTAATGCAACCTCTGCCACCCTGCTTCAAGTGATTCTCCTGCCTCAGCCTCCTGCGTAGCTGGTAATACATGCACCCACCACCACGCCTAGCTAATTTTTTGTATTTTTAGTAGACATGGGGTTTCACCATCTTAGCCAGGATGGTCTCAATCTCCTGACCTTGTGATCCCCCTGCCTCAGCCTCCCAAAGTGCTGGGATTACAGGCATGAGACACCGTGCCTAGCCTGGAGAGAGGTTTTATTAAAGTTTCTATCTTTTAACATAATTTAGTATTAATTTATAAAGTATATAGTAAAAAATTATGATGTATATGTTAATCCTTAAATCAGTCACTACCAAAATAGAATTATAAAAATTCAACAGAGGAATTAAAATGTACATTTTTTTAACACTAAAGGAATTAAAAGCAACAGAGGACTAAAAATTAGGAGACATATAGAAAACAAAAAGCAGAATGGCAAAATGTAAATCCAATTATATCAATAATTTTATTAATGTGAAAAGCCTAAACACCTTGATCAAAACACAGAGACTGTCAGAATGGATCAAAAAGCAAGATCCAACTGTTTTCTAACTAACTACAAAGAATGAATTTTAGATTCAAAGACACAAATAGGTTGGAAGAAAATGATACACCAGGCAAACATCAGCCATAAAAGAGCTGTCGTTGTCATACTAACATCAGACAAAATTGAATTTAAATCACTGAAGACACAGAGGGTCATTTTATAATGCTAGGAAAATATAATAATAATTATAAATATATACACCTAACAATGGAATTTCAAAATAAAACAGCCAGAATTGAAAGGAAAAATGATAATTTAACAATAATAATTGAAAATTTCAGTATTCTACTCTTAAAAATCAATAGAACAAGCAGACAAAAGTTTATCAAATGTATAGGAGACTTGTCCTATACTTTTAGCCAACTCAACCTCTGTTTTAAAAGAACAGTCTATCCATCAATAGCAGAATATATATCTTTTCAAGCAGATGACATACACTGAATGTAGAAATTCCCATGAAATTCACAGAAAATACTAGAATTAATATAGGAGTTATCAATATATAAAGATTAATTGTATTTCTATGCAATAGCAATAAACTGTGTGAAATAAAAATATTTGATTTCTACAACAACATTAAAATTTTAATATGAGTAAGATGGTGCCTTAGTCTTTTAGAGTTTCTATAAAGGAATACCTGAGGCTGGATAATTTCTAAAGAAAAAAGGTTTATTTGGCTCATTATTCTGCTGGCTGGAAGATTAGGCAGCTGATAAAATCTTTAAGCTGCTTCCACTAATGGAAGAAGGGGAAAGGGAGCCAGTATGTGCAGAGATCACATGTCAAGAGAGAAAGCAATAGAGAGTGCAGGGAGGTGCCAGGCTCTTTTTAACAACCAGCTAGCTCTTTGTGGGAATTAATAAAGTGATGACACCCTCATAACTTCAAGGACAGCACCAAGCCATTCATGAAGAATCTGCCTCCATGACACAAACACCTCCTATTAGGCCCCATCGCCAACATTAAGTATCACATTTCAGCACAAGGTTTGGTGGGGGACAAATATTCAACTATAGCAGATGATAATTTACCCCAAATTTGTGCAATAAAATAAATGCAATTCCTATCAAAATACTGGTAGCCATTTTTGTACAAATTGATAACATTTTTCTAAAATTTGTATGAAAATGCAAAGGATATAGAGAGCAAAAAGAACTTTTGAAAAAGAAGAGCCAAGTTGGAGGGAGGAATTACTTTACCTGATTTCAAAACTTACCATAACATAAAAGTAGAAAACACAATGTGGTGAATGATAAAACTATGGTAAAAGAAGATACACTTCAATAGATAAATGGCACAGAATCAAGAGTTTAGGAACCAAATTTCATTAAAGGATGATTGATTTTCACCAAATTGTCAAGACAATCAATAGGGGAGAGAATAGTGTTTTCAACAATGGTGCTGGAACAACTGTATGCTCATGTGAAAAAACAAAACAAAACTGAACATAGAGCTACACCTCACACCATATATAACAGTTAAATCAAAATGCAATCAAAATACTGTATGTGCATTTGATTGATCAAAATGCAAAAGCTAAAACTATACAATTTCTTAAAGAAAATGATTAAAAAAAATCTTTGTACCTTGAGTAGACGAAAAGTTCCTAATTAATGAACCCAAAAGCATGGTCCATATAAAACAAATTGAACCTTATCAAAATGTAAAATGTTTGTGTTACAAAAAACATCACTAAGCTAATGGAAAAACAAGTTCTACATAGGGAGAAAACATTTGTCAGTCATATTTTTTATAAAGAACTTGCATCTAGACTATATAAAGAATTTTATAACTCAATAATAAGCCAATTCAATTTAAATGAGCAAAGAGTTGAATAGACACTTTACTAAAGAGGATATTCAAATTGCCAATAATTATTGTGCGTAAAATAGATTTAACTATGTTAGTTATAAGGGAAATGCAAATTAAAATCATAATGATATACCTCTACACACCCGTTAAAGTGGCCATAAACACAAAGACAATTCCAAGTATTATGATCAAATGGAGAACCTGGAATCATCATGCAATCTTGTTGGGAATAGCAAATGGTACAGACACTTTGGAAAACAGTGTGGCAGTTTCTTAAAAAGTTAGTAACAAATATATATGACTAGCAATTTTACCGCTAGGAATCTATCCCAGAAAATAAAAGCATATATCTACACAGAGTTATGTACATGAATGTTGATAACCAAAAAATGGAAACAATCCACATGTCTATCAAGCAGTAAACAGATTTTTTAAAAATAGTATAACCATATAATGGAGTACTACACTGCAATAAACAGAAAAAAAAATCTGATTTATGCTACAACATGGATGAACCTCACAAATATTATGCTGACTGAAAGATGCCATATGTAAATAACTACATACTGTATGCGTCCATATATATGAAATCTTCAAAAGAGGTAAATTTATAGAGACAGGAAGCAGACCAGTAACTGCTTGGGCCCTGAGGACGGTGGTAGGAATGAACTGTAAATGAGCATGAGTGTACTTTTTGGAGGTTGGGAAATGTTATAAAACTAGATTGTGGTGTTGACTACACACCTCTATAAATCTGATTTAAAAATCATTGAAGATTACACTTACAGTACATCAATTAGATACTTAAATTATATCTAACAAAGCTGTTAAAGAAAAAAAGGCTTATTGCTTATTGTATATATATCATTTAGCAGGCACTGCACTAGGCAGTGGTGACAGAGAGAGATGAAGTCAGACAAAAAAAAACCTGCCATCACGGAGCTTACAATTTGCAATAATCAATATAGGATTTTGAGCAGGCTGGCACTGTCTGCTTGTGAAGTTTGAGAAACAAACAAGCCATATTAAAAATATTATATTGCTCCCCAAAGCTCTGCTTTTACATAATTTACATTTATTGTAGGGGATTTGGAGGAGATGAAAAATGAGGATATAAAAACATGAATAAATATTTTAGAAGGTGGTAAGTACTGTTAATAAAAATAAATCTGAGATATAAAGAACTCCTAAAACTCAACATCCAAAAAACTGACACAAAAATGTGCCAAGGACTTGAGTAGATATTTCTCCAAAAAACATATACAAATGGCCGAAATCGTATTAAAAGATGCTCAGTATCACTAATCGTTAGGGAAATGCAAATCAAAACTGCAGTGAGATACATTTCACACCCACTAGAATGGTTACTATTAAAAAATACAGAAAACAAGTGTTTGTGAAGATGTTGACTAATAGGAAACCTTTGTGCACTGTTGGTAGGAGTGTAAAATGGTACAGCCACTGTGGAAACAGTATGGTGGTTTCTAAAAATATTAAATAGAGAATACCCCTGTGATCCAGAAATTCAATATCTGGGTACCTAAAAGAATCGAAACCAGAATCTTGACGCAAAGCTTGTAAACCCATGTTCGTGAGAGCATTATTCATTATAGCTAAAACACAGAAGTAACCAAGTGTTCATCTTTGGATTAATGCATTAAGCAAAATGTGGTATATATGTACAATGGGATATTATTTAGTATTATAAAGGAAGAAAATTCTGACATATGACATGGATGAACTTTGCAGATATTATGCTAAGTGAAAAAAGCTAGTCACAAATGTACAAATATTATATGATTCCACTCATCTGAGACAGAGTAGTCAAAATCATAAAAACAAAAAGTATAATGGTAGCTGCCAGGGGCTGGGGAAAAAGGGTAATGGAAACTTATTGTATAATAAACATAGAATTTCTGTTTCATATGATGAAAAGAGTTCTGGAGATGGATGGGGGTAATGCTTATACAACATTATGAATGTGCTTAATTATGAATATATTTAATAAATACAATATATTAATATGTTTAACATGGTTAAGATGGTACATTTTATATTGTGTGTATTTTATCACAGTAAAAACATTGAAAAAAAATTAGAGAAAATAAAGAGTGACGGAGCCAAAGAGAAGAGGGTGTGGTGTCTAAATATGATGGTAATAGAAGACCTCCTTGATAAGATAACATTTGCTAGAGACCTGGAGGAACAAATAGAAAGCCATGAAGATGTCTGGATAAAGAATATTCCAGGCAGAGGAAACTGAGTTAGGGACATGCATGGCCTCTCTGAGGACTGGCAAGGTCGTCAACTAGTTGGAACAGAGTAGATGAGCAGAAAGTGGAGATGAAGTCGGAGAGGAACTGGGGCCAGATCATTTAGGGTCTTGAAACATTTTGTATGACTTTAGATTTTTGCTGTGAGTGAGCTTAGGGACCACGGGAAGGTTTCTAGCAGAAAAAGGAAATAATCTAACATGTTCTAATAGTTCATTCTGGTGGCTGGTAGAGAATAAACTAGACCGCAAGGTTGGAAGTAGGAAGAATAGTTCCGAAGCCATTGCAATTATCCAGGAGAGAGATGCTGGTGGCTCATATCAGGGTAGCAGCAGCTTACATGACAAGAAGTCGCCCAGGAGATATTGCAACTATAGAACCAACAGAATTTGCTGATTTGACAGGTGGGAGAAAGAAGGGAATCAAGGATGACCCCAAGGTTTCTGATTAGAGCAACTGGACTAGATTATGAAGGAAATGTCTTTAAGAGGGCTAACACTTCAGCCTAAGACTGCAGGTAGGAATTCATGAAAGTTAATTGCTAAAATCCTGATGGAATGGAATAGCAGAATGAGATAGCTGTGCTTTCTTTATATGGTACTTAAGCCATGTATCTGCATAGATAGGGACTATGCAAGTGTTTTTCTTTGCTCCTGATACCACAGTTACAAAGGATTCCACTGCTGCCACTCAGGAAACAGCCAAGTGTTTCTGTGTCCTGTGCTCAAATTCCTGACATTTTAAAGATGGCGGCTGCCATCCTTTTCTGCAGTATCTCAAGCGCATTCTCCACCAGATGGCAGCACTGAAATTCAGAGGCCATCAGCACAGAGCCTCCTTGCCTAGTGAATACAAATGCGAAGCTTTAGGCTCCTACGCACAGACTTTCATTTTCTCTCCTATTTCCCCTCCCCCACTGAAGGCAACCCCTTCCAATAATCAGCCTTCTAGACTGTAAGAGAAGCTTTTAACATTTTAATGTCTTGTCACATTACTCACTAGTCTCATCTAGGCCCAGGAAACCATTTCCTGGAGGCCTCTTTTTTATTTGTGTTCGTTAGCTGTGCTAATACATTCTCTTGGAAACCACAGTTTAATAAATTTCATAGCGCATGACCAGTGGACTTAATGAATATTAGTCAGTCGAAGCAATTTTTGTTTATTCAGCTTCTCTTTCCTCTCCTCCCTTCCCCTACCCAGACCTCATTCTGTGGAATGATAATAATACACAGAGAGCTGGCTGGCCACAGAAGACTAAAAACAAGGAGAAAAAGGACTTTCTGAGCTCACACCTGTTTTAAGATTTGTTATCCTTAAAACGAAAAGCTGTAGGGATTCACTCGGCTCTTTCCTTGTAGCTCCCTGTGGACTTAGCTATTAAACCGCAGGGAGGAGCCCAACCTTCAGAGCACTTAAAAGTACTTATGTCAAATCCATCCCATTCTTCCGGCCTCCGTTCCTCAATCCAGCCATCATTCCCAAGGGCTGGAGCACATTACAAGGCATTCACTTCATATGAATGGGCACACACAGACTTTTTCACCATTTTGATATGTCTAACATTTGCAGGCACATCCTGTAGGCTGCCTGAAACAGCCTTAATTTCAATTTACTGTCTCCCCAAGGATCTTGCCATTCTGCCGAAAGTAGAAAACTCAATGGTCGTTTCTCCTCTCTGACCTCTCACCCCAGGCTCCCCTCTGCCCTCCTCCTCTTTCAAGGAAAAGCTATATTGGGAGGAACATTTTGCTCCAGATGAATAGAATGAAGTTTTAATGCTTCTAACAGTACGTATGATCTTTTATTTTTTAAAAATAATGAACAAGTTACACCAGATTACCACATTTGGAAAGTGTTCAAAGTCGGCGTACAAAGTCCAGTAAATGCTGTCGTGGGTCCTCCTGGAATATGACTACACAAGACAGCATGAAATCATAGTCTTAAGTTTTACGTTGTCGTCTGTAATCTGCTAGGTCTAACTCTACGTAACTTTTTAGTAGGGAAATTTTCCAATACATATGCAAGTTGAGAAAATAGTGTAACGAACCTCAATGTACCTGTCCTTTAACTTTCACATTAATCAACATGTGGCCAATCTTATTTTATCAAATCCTCTTCTCACACATGCATGTCTTTTTTACTTGGAGATTTAAAACAAAGGACAGATGTTGTGTCTTTTTCTCTGTAAACAGTTTGGCATGCCTTGTTAACTGATAAGAACTTTCTATTTTTAGCATAATCACCATGCCAATATTACACTTAACATAATGGTAATCCCTTAGTTATCTAATACTGAATGCATATTAATTTTTTCCTAATTACCTCAATATATTTTTTTAACCGTTTCAGAATCCAAACAAGATCCACTCGTTGCATTAGTTATTTTTTCCTTAAGTCTCTTTGTTTTGTAACAGGGCCTCCTCTTTCTTCTCCTCTTCCTACTCCTCTTTCTCTTCCTTCTCCTTCTCTAGTTTTATGCCATAGATCTGTTGGGAATATCCAGATTTTGTCTGCAGAAATATTCCATACTGTAAATTTGACTGATTGTTTCCTTATGGTGTCATTGAATTTGTTCTTGTACAGTTAGGGATATTTCTGACAGAGAAAAAGCCAAGTTTTTCACTCTTATAGTGAATAAAAACAGAGTATTGGGGAAATTCGTCATTTTGCTTTGGCATCTGGAGCTACACTTACTGTTAATTCATTCAACAAATATTAATTAGATCTTACAATACCAGGCACTGTACTGGGCTTTGGGAATGCAGAGTGACTAAGGGGGTTGGGAATATGGGATAACTGAGAAAATCATGGACCTTATCATTGTGAAACTTAGGGGTCGTGAGTTTCAAAGCACCACTTAAAAAAACACCTGTGTTGGGTTCTCCTAACACCCTTGTAAAGACCATCAAGTTGTAAAGCCCTCTCAAATTTGCTGAAGAATACTGAGGATGAAGTGATAGATGCTTTAGACAGGAACTATATCAGAAATCACTAATGGAGAAGTCAGACACCATTCCCCTTGGACTTTTGGATTTCAATCTTTTGATAAGCTAATTTTAGATCCCAAACTCTGTCACAGGTGGATCAGTACTGCTAAAAAGATTTAGGCAACTCCTGAACAAAATTAATATCAGGGTATCAACTTATATTAGCCTAAGTTACAAAAGAAGTTACTTCCTTAAGAGTTCCTTAATTCTGACACCCATCTCCAAGAAATCCACCAATACATCAAAATAAGAAACACATTGGAACATAGTGCACAGAGACTAAACACAATTGAAATAAAAGTTGCCCAAAACAAAACTTCTCTTACTTACCAATGTGTGATAAACTCTGCTATTTCCAAATCTATTGGTTTTATTTTTATTTTATTTTCAAAAAATGCCGGCTGCAACACAATAAATGAATTTTGTGACCCATCAATGAGTCATGATCTGCTGATTGAACTGCTGTCTTTGGAAAGGATTGACATTTGGATAAGATGGGGTCATGGGCCATCTGCTTGAACTATGCAGTTGAGGCTTACTTTTGTAAAAGCCCAGATTTTGTGCCTTTGAAATCATATAGGAGGAAGGGATTGAGGTAGGGGGTTTTCAGAAGTTGTAAACAATATCAAGGCCTTCCTCCTATTTATTTATTTTTTCTGGCTAGAAGAAGTGTAGGCAGACAGGAGACACTTGGGACAAAGTAAGATCCTTGGGAATGTCAAGCGTCTTATTTTTAAAGAATGAGACTAAAATTTTTAAGGTAGCACCACAGGCTGGATGTTTTCTCACCTTATGTAATCCTCATAATAATGTAACTGTGTAGCCTTTACATATGTTACATGGGAGAAAACTTGGGCTCCCAGAGACTAAGTAAGTAAGAGGAACCAACTATTAACCAGCTCACAGAGGCCATATCTCCTGGCATTTGGAGACCGACAGAGGCTGGAGCCAGACAGTCTTCACTCTGAATCCTTGCTGTGGTACTTAGTGTTTGTCAATTAGTAAGTGAGGAATAAATAAGATAAAATGTACAAACACTCAGCATCTAGTGGTCACAGATTATTTGTATGTATATAAGATACATATATAAGTTATATATTAAAATATGCATATATGATATATATATATACACACACACATATATAAGATATACATTAAAATTTTTGTTTTTAAAATTATCCCTTGGAACCAGATGATATGTCAAAAGTATTGGCATTGTGTACATTTCTGAACTTGCTGTCTGCTGGCCTCCCTCACTGCCCTGTCTCCTGCCAAAGACACTGAATATGGTTAGAGTCCTGCACGTACTGAGCACTGTAGCAAAACTTGAAAAGCAAACAAACACGCATACAAACGCAACAAAATGTGCCAGCCTCCAGCAGAGAAGTCTGGTGGAAGAAACCATAATTTTGAGTAATAACCCGCATTTCATCAGGACTAGGTTCCTTTCCACAACTCAGAGATTTCATTTTTGCTTTTGGTGCTTTACTGAGAATATTTCCATTCTCACACGTACCACATTGAGATCAATGGTGTATGATGTGTACGAGCTCCAGCCCTCAGAGCAGGGCGACCTATGCTGTCATTCTCCTTCTGCCGCTTCCCTGTTTTATTAACCCATTCTCGAATTGCTATAAAGAAATACCCGAGACTGGGTAATTTGTAAGAAAATAAATTTAATTGGTTGATGGCTCTTCAGGCTCTACAGGAAACAGTAGTAGCATCCGCTTCTAGGGAGGCCTTGGGAAGCTTTTACTCATGGTGGAAGGCAAAGTGGGAGTAGGCACTGCACTTGGCAAAAGCAGGAGCAAGAGAAATAGAGTGTGGGGGGTGGGGGAGGAGTTGCCATGCTTTACTACAACCAGATCTTACGGAAACTCACTACTGTGAGGACAGCACCAAGCCACGAGGGATACACCCCCATGACCCAAACACTTCCCATCATGCCCCATTTCCAACACTGGAGATTACATTTCAACATGAGCTTTAGGCGGGGGAAAATATCCAAACCTTATCACCTTCTATGTGGTCTTGAATAAATTACTTAAACCCTTTTCCCCTCCATCCTCATTAGTAAAACAGGGTTGATGACGTTAATCACAATGATGATGATAAAAATGGCTGCCATGTAGGTTGTTGTAAGAATTCAATGCATTTGCATACATAAAATACATGGAACAGTACCCAGAATATAAGAAGTGTTGGTGAGTATTATGATGTTACAAGTTAGAGATACTTCCTCTGCTCCTGAAGGGTCAACATTTCCAGTTTCAGTTGCAGCTGGTAGCTTTCTGGAGTGGAGCAAATCATAGTTAGGTCTCCACTCATTCAGTGGGACTTTGTGAGTCATCGACAGTGGATAAGATGCAGTGCTAGCTACAGAATACTTTAAAAAATAATGGAACATCTAGTCTTTCCTCAATAATTTACAATCTAATTGAGGAAAAAAAGCGTTATCTGCCACCAGCTAGCTGTGAGATTTTACTCAGGATACTGTCCCACTCCAAAAATAAGGGGCTCCACTACTCTGAACTGATAATGAATAAATTGGAATTCACCAGGTTTAGCACCTCAATTCACAAAGGCAAGATTCTCTCTTCAAGAATTATGAAGAAAGTTATGAACTCATAAAAATATTTAAAAGAAGCTACAGTCTAAAAAGTAAAGAATGTTATCTTACTTAGTGATGACCTCCTAAGGGGCTCCACTACGCTACAAGTGATGATGAATAAACTGGGAATCACCAGGTTTAGCACCTAAATTCACAAAGGCAAGAATCTCTAGCTAAGAATTATGAAGAAAGTCATGAACTCATAAAAATATTTTAAATAAGCTAGAGTCTGAAAGATAAAGAATGTTATCTTATTTAGCGATGACTCCCAGATAAAAACTTGAGGAAGTTTATAGTTAAACATTTTTACTTATGACCTATTTTTCTTTTTTTTGCCCTCCTCCTTCTCTTCCTTTTCCTATCTCTTTCTCTTCTTATTTCTTCTCCTTCTTTTTCTCCTTTCTTCTCCTTATCTGCCTCCTTAGACATTTATCAAGACTTGCCAAAGAAGCAATAGGACAACCAGGTTGAGAAAGACAAGTTAAATCTCTCCTCTTGTTAATTCTGATTGGAGAAGCTGTACTCACATTCTCTCTTCCTCTCCTATGAGGTAGGTAACCTCCAAGTATCTGAACAGCCTTCACCTTTGATGTCAAGGAGGACCTTTGACAGAGAGTGTAATATTCAGGAATCAATTCTGATTCCATTTTAGTCCTCATGAAGACAAATCTACCTTAAAATTCTTGCTGATTAGAAATTAAAAGCCATGTTTATTTGTGAAATTAATAAAGCTCCTAGAGGGCAACCAAATGCTCAGTTGTCTTTATCCTTTTTTTTTATGACTGTCTTCCTCTGAAGATGCATATCTTCTAAAAGCAAATAGAATCATTCATCTTAAAACTGATTAACCTACATTCAACCATATAACAAGTCACTGACTTAACTAAAATGTTGAGAATCTCAGCAGTGCATCATATGTCTCATTAACAATGTAAAAATCTGTTCCTGGACAGAAATATTAACTGCTGCTCAAATAAACCACTACCTATCACACATGAATACACTGCAGTAGGCAGCTACCTCATATCTTATTATGAAAGGTTTCCCTCAGTATGGGTGCAACAGACCTGTGAATTTGTTTCCCTATGTGGGTCTCCAACATGAGTTAGATGCAGGCAGCCTTAGAAATTGATAATAGTTAAAGGTTTATTTTTATAAGCCTATTATTTGCAACTGAAAATGCATCTTCCAATAATGACAGTGTTACAATTCAAGGTTAGATCCCTGGGGTCACCTGTGAATGTCTACTGAAAGAAAAGCTGAAATGGTCTAATTTATAGCCACTGGCCATCCTAAGCAACCCCTGCCCTAGGGTTGAGTCCCTAAGGCCCCCAAGGTTCGAGTTACCACTAAGATTGTGAGGAAGAAGTGGCGATGGGTGTAGAATACACAGCTTTGGAGGCAAAGGAGGAGAAAATAAAAGGGGAGCTCCATGGCTCCTCTCACATTCACTGGGATTAGTGGGGGAATCAGAGATGATCTGCACACCTTGTACTTCTCATTATGCAGCTCTTTATCTAAGCTGCCTTCATGAAAGTCTTCTGTGTTTGTCATTGAAAAACTTTGCCCCTCTTCAAAAAAAAAAGAATTTGTGGCCACCTCTAGAGCTTCCAGTCAGATAGATATTTTGGTGTATTTAGTGGGGGAAAATGCTCAACAAAAGTTACTTGACATCATATGCAGAAGAGCTTTTAAAGGTTGTTGCCTTGATAATTGTATAATTGTATTTGGTGAGCAGTTGGACTGTGTAACCTGTTGGCATATGTTTTAGTGTACCCAAATCCTAGGTTTTCATGACATTTCTAGAGAATTTAGAATTATGGCTTTATAGAGCTGAATCATGAACACAGCTCTGGAATGGAACACCCTCATTCTGTATTGACACAGGCAGAAAACAGTCTCAACCTGATGGAGGGAAGGGTGGGCATGGCCTGCACATGAACTTCCTGACATATACTCATAGGGGCAGTCTCTCCCAGTAGGCCTATGACAGTGTTTTTTCTGAAGCAAGTACCATAACAAGAGGTGTTCTTAGAGTAGATTAAGACTTAATCAAGTGAGTTAAAAAGGTCCAGATGTATATCTGAACCTCTTCAATTCGACAGAACTGGCTATATTATATACTCTCTATTATTCTTTACAATATTTAACTAAAAAGAAGTATGTAGTATTTTATATGTAGCAAGGCACTATGTCTTCAAAATAAAGTTTCTCCTCTTGAGGGATTTATAGTCCAGCTCTGCAGACAGACACATACACCATACACCAATAATTACCATGCAATGGGATTCATGCTATCATGGAAATGCGTTTACAGGGGGAAGAAGACATTAATTCAACCTTGAAGAAGGTTGGGGAAGGCATCATAGAAGATGTGTCATCTGAGTTTTACCTTGAGAAATATGTAGGATTGTTGCACTTGGTAAAGGTCATATTGGCTAGAAGAAACCATGTGAGCAAAGATCTGGAGGTAAGAAAGTATCTAGCCTGTCTGAGGAAGAACAGGGATCCATGGAGTGGCTTAAATGTAACAATGGACATTGAAGCTGGAGAGGTAAATACAGGGCAAAGCATAAAAGTCCTTTCCTATATCAGACTAGGAAATTTGATTTTAAGTTATATACAATAGAAAGTCATGAAGGTGGGATGCTGGTTAAAGTTTCTGCTAGAAAATTTGATAGTAGAATACAATATCAAGGCAAGTATAAGAGACCACAAAACTGAAAATTTCTGGTCTTGAAGACCCTTGGGATAATTGCTGTGTCTCATATTTAGGTCTTTCTACGAAGCAATGAAGCCTGAGTCTTGGAGCAGAACTCAGGTGTCATCAATAGCTATTAATGGAACAAAGACTCATCTCCCTCAGACTCACACTTGGGATGTGCAGGTGTTCCCTATAAAATGGCCCAGGTTTTCTGCATCTGCCTCTTAGTGAACTTATGTGACTGCCCAATAAATTTCCTCATGCCCAATAAATTTCCTCATGCCCAATATTCTCCTCCTCTCTCTTTCTCTCCTTTCTCCTCCCTTCTCCTCTCTTCCCCTTCCTTTTCGTTCTCTCTCAGACCTGGCACCACTGATAAATTAGAGGGACACATAGGCTTTCTAGAAGCTCATTGAGTAGCTTTTCATGGAATAGACATTTGTTGAATGTCCTCTATATGCCAAGCCCCGGGGATGGCCCTCTGTATGGTGCTAAACAGATGATCAGCTGATGAGACTTGGGGGAAGCACATTTTATTCATGGATCTCTTATTTTGCTCTATTATTTCTCCTGCATAACATGTGCCTCACTCAAGGCCATTTATGATATGAGTGTATGAAAACTACAATTTTGAGCATCTCCCAGTGTGTTCCCTGCCCTCCAGTCAAGCCTACTACTAGCTTTCCTCCCACCCCAGCCTTGTGGCCCTGCCCTATGCTCTCTCCCTGGAAGAAAGCCCTGTCTCCTTGCTGATTCAAATCCCATCCACCATTCAAAACCACCACCTTCATAATGTCTTTCTGATGGCTAACATCCTCATCGATTTCTTGGAGATATAATTCAGAGTAACAGTTAAAAACCCGGACTCTAAGGAGAAGGGTTAACTCTAAGGAAAGGAGAAAGAGAGGTGTTCAGGGCCTTCATCCATTGCTAATATCTCATATCTTAAGCTGGTTAATGAATATACAGGGGGGTATTTTTTAAAACACAGTTCATTGTATCATTTTGTATGACTGAACTATTTTATAAAAGAAAGAAGTCACTTATTAAATGTGCTACCTCGTGCAAGTCCCCCAACTTCTTTATGCACCAGTTACCTCATTTGTAGGAAATGATAATAATGCCCTCTTTATAGAATGTTGTGGGGTTAATAATATTAGATAATGCCTGTCGGGAATTTACAAAATGTTTGACATATAGTAAGCACTCAATAAATGTTAGCGATGTCTTCGCCTCTTTTCCCCTTGAACTCCCCAGGGTGCTTTTGTTCAGAATTATATAATTTAATATTTAATTGAAGCCTGTTTCGTTCTGTGATTTTTGCTCATTTTTCTACTGTGCTTTTCTTTTTTCTTAAGGGCAGGCACAGTGTGTTATCCTTCTTCCTAAGCTCCATAGCACCCTAGCATGGGGCCCAGAGTATCTGAATAGGTTCATAAATACTTAAGGTTGATTGACTGGAATGGTCTTTTCAGGGATTAACTGTATATGATTCCTATGGTTTTTTACTTGTCTGTGTCTGAATATCTAAAGAGGAAACCTGTGCATGTCTGTTACTTTCCTCCTGTGATATGACCTATGAGCAGCCACCTCAGGGCTCAGAGTTGAAATATATGAACTAGCCAAGAACACACTCATTCACAGACAAGTCCACCCACCACTTCCTATTTCCATTCAGTGCTAGAATATCTCCCAATAATTCAATAAGTATGCACCCCTTCCTTCTTAAAACAGTATTTGTGTAGGTTATAATCTTCTGTTTCACACTTTAAGGGAAATCTGAGCTAACCAGCTGCTCCACAGCCAAGTCCTAATGGTGATAATCATCTTGCTCTTGGCAAGACTATTTCAGAGTCTGCTTAAAGCCACAGTGTGTGCTCCAGAGTCTACAGCGGAGCTAAAATCTCATCAGGAGTTGGCTGCAGAGCACCGATTTACCCAGCTATAAACCATCGTCTGAGCTGCTGCCTGCCTCTATGGTTGAGTGACAAGCCAACCCAAATACGGGGGCCCAGCAGATTGTCCTGAACCCCTAATGTGTGCTTTCTGACTACTGATGCAATATCTCCATTCATCACTGGGGCTCTGAAGTTTCCAGGAGGCCAGGTATTTCTGCAGAGGTTGGAGCCTTTTAGTCCTCGGCTCTGTTCATCTGATCTTGAGGAAACCTGTTTAGTTCAACTAACTTTGCTGGGGTTGGTGATAGGGCAGCAGATGGGAGAGCAGTAAAACGGAAAGGCAAAGAGGTCAGAACAATGACATTTAATTCAATGAGGAAGCCCCACTCAGTGTGATGATCAATGCCCTGAATCATGTCTCCAAGAGGATTATAAATGCTGTTGGAAGGATGAGATCTAAGGATCTAAGGAGATACAAATTAGCCATCATATCCAATATTTTTTCTACTGTATATCTATTGCTTTTAAGTAGATTCACTTAAGTAAATGTAAGAAGCATTTAAGATAGAAACAGAAGGTGTAAGTAAAGCTCATGTACCATGTAAATCATAAAGCTTCATATACGCCAACTTCTGCCA
Organism: Ateles fusciceps; assembly: GCA_036589455.1. Taxonomy (NCBI): domain Eukaryota; kingdom Metazoa; phylum Chordata; class Mammalia; order Primates; family Atelidae; genus Ateles; species Ateles fusciceps. The sequence goes on from JAZHEH010001979.1 coordinate 10,772,327, forward strand.
TTTCTCAGTCCCCATTTTCTAAATTGCATTGTAATAACATTGAAAACACACACACACACACACACACACACACACACAGCCCTCTACACCAACAAGTACCACAAAGATGTTCCTGGCCTGGGAACGTCTTTGCAGTTAGGCCTGACTTCTGTCAATTACCCCAGATGCTAAACTAATTGGCATGATGCTCAGATGAAAGAATCTAAGTCTAGAAAGGCAGGAAAAGCCCCCTCCTGTGACCGAAGCCATTAAACCTCAATTAGGAGATAGACAAGGAAGGTGTAGATGAGTCTGGGGTAATTATAGGGCTTTGTCTGACAGCTCAGTTCCTGAAGCCTGGGCCAGAGCAGGTGATTTGGAAATCCGATCCCTAGACAGCTGCAGATGGTGCAGGCTGATTGCACCCCGCCAGCCGGACCTCCTCCCACTGGCAGCTTTCTGCAGTGTGTGGCCCCTCACAACTTAGCACTGCCTGGCAAGCTGGCCCCATCTGTTCAGTGATAGCCAGGCACACAGAGAGCCCCTCAGGTGCAAACACCTATAGACTAGCCAGAGATATTGTTGGGATAGAGGGTAAGGGTGGGGGTGGTCCGTCCTTGTTTTACTTTAGAACCGTCTCCAGAATATATCTTATCCATGCTTCAGGAAAGTTAGAAACTGACTAAAGCTTCCACTGTCCTCATCCTAGGCACTTGGGGAGACTTGATGACAGCTGACTGGGTTGTTTTCTGAAAGTTTCTGGACTGGTGTTATTCCTGCCTCCCATGCATTTAGGACAGGGAGGGGTCATTCACGGTGTTATTGGCTGAATGGTGCCCCAGCAAATTCATATGTTGATGTCTCCAACCCCCGGACTACAGAATATAACCATATTTGGAGATAAGGTCTTTAAAGAGGTGATTCACTGAAAATAAGGCTGTTAGGGTGGGTCCTTAATCTAATATACTGGTATCCTTATTGGAAGAAGAGATTAGGACACAGGCTGAGAGACACTAGGGGCATAAATGTGTCAATGGACAACCATGTGAAGAGGCAGCAAGCATGCAGCCATCTGCAGCCAGCATCTTGATCTCAAACTTCCAACCTCTAGAACTGTGAGAAATACATTGCTGGTTAAGCTACCAATTTCTGTGGTATTTTGTTCTGGCAGCCCTAGCAAACTAATACAACAGGTTCATTAATTCACTCAACAAGTATTTGTTGAGTATTTTGCTATGTGCCAGAAATTGTTTACATGCTGAGAATACAGAGCTGAAAAAGACAGACTACTCTTCTGCTGCAAGTTTATATCTTCATGGGGAAGAGGAGGAAGGCCACTAACAAGGTAAACACATGCGCAAGTTAATTTTAGAGGGTGGTGTTATGAAGGAGACAGAACAGGATGGTGTAGGGCTGCTTTGGATAAAGTGTTGAGGAGAAGAAGGTTTTTTTGGAGGGGTAATATTAGAGCTAGACCTGATAACAAGAAGATATTAGTCACACAAAAATCTGGAGCGAAGAAAATGCAGAAGTCCTGGTGAGGCAGGAGAATAGGGTCTGGAGGCAGGGAACCTAAAACGTTTCATGCTGACTTCCCAGAACTACATTGAAAGGAAAACCCTAATTTTCCATGCCTAAGTAACGAAAGGACCAGAAGCTGCTCCCTTTGACCTCTTCTGTGCATAGATGGAAAATTGGAAAATTGCAGATCAAGTCTTTGTTTGCAACTTTGTAACTTCGCTTCAGCCTCTGGTTGGCTGCTTTCCGCAACCAATCAGACTGATTGCAGGCTACTACTTCAGTTACAAGAGGTGAGCAGGAAGTGGCCAATGGGAAACCTCTAGGGGGTATTTGAACCCAAGAAGATTCTGTACCTGGGCCTTTGAGCTGCTGCTCAGGTCCGCTCTCACACTGTAGAGTATACTTTCATTTTCAATAAATCCCTGCTTACGTTCTTTTGTGGCTTCATTCTTCCTTTGCTTTGCTGGGCATTTTGTCCAATTCTTTGTTCAAAATGCCAAGAACCTGGACAACTTTCAGTCACAGCCCTCTACACTGGGGCAAGAACAAGCTGATGACTCCAAGGAACAAAAGAAGGCCAGTATGAGAAAAAAAAATTGGTGTGAGATGGATTTATGTCAACCTGAAGGGAGGAACAGACTGGCTAGAGGCAGACCTCTGTATATAGCCCTGCCCTTTTCAAAGTTGATGAGGGAGGTTGAAAGTTGTGATTGAAGGAGGCCACCTGTGGAGGTGAAAGACACAGGCTGGAGTCCAAAGGATAGAATCTAAGCTCCAGGGACACAGTTGGCATAGATCAGTGGTTCTCAACCCAACCAGAGTCAATGACGCTTTTTATAGCAAGTATTTTATTAGATCCCTTTATTATCCTGAAATGATCATTATTCTGAAATGATCTACCAAAGCACATAATAAAAAAGAATAATGTCCTAACTATAATAAAAAGGAAACATTTATAAATAATTATGATAAATTAATTGCAATATTCAGGCACAAGTTACATTAGAAGAGAAAATGAAGTAGTTAGCTGACAGCAGGTAAAATCATTGCGAGTGTGAGCTCCATGACTGTAGGCTGATACCTAGTTTGGTTGGTCAAAAGTTAATTTTAATCATTAGTAGTTTAGAAACTTTTCTTTCAGCTTGACAACTTGTTATAGTAATGTCATGTAAATTTGGGATTATTGTTAAATTAGGGGAAATTTCTATCAAGCTTCTTTCATTTATGAGCTTTAAGATTTCCTGGCATTTTAGATTTTCTTGTGCAATGACTAATCTTCAATGTTCTGAATTGTCAACACTTATTAACCATTACCCACATCCTTGTGGTTCTGGGCACCATAGGATACATAAATCCCACAGGAGGACTCTGGGCCTTAAATCTACATCACAGTGTCAGGTGACAAGTAGCAGGGGGAGTTTTCTGAAAGCTAATCCTAGGCTGGAATTAACTCTATAACAGCAGCTTAACCGTAAGTGGAGGTGTCTGCAGATCACACAGACATATTCTACCACACCCAACCTTTAACTCAACTTTCCTTTCATTGGATCACAAAAATGTCTGTGACTTGATATGAGAGTAGGTATGGCAGACATGAAGTTAGCATGGAAAGAGAGGGTGGCCCTAGCTAATTAAATACAGTATCTTACTTAAGCAAAATGTAAGAAATCATATAATGATGTGAACCCTCTGTTGGGACTTCTCAGGCATCCATGCACGGTAAAGGAGGCCCTGGAGCTTAAACGTTTTTAGCTTCACAATTCATGCATCTCTACTTGTACTCAACTTCCTTGTACTTTGGATTCAACAGCCGGCAAAATACCAACTCTAACTTCACACTTCTGTATTTTCTATGGATGCCGTGCTGAGCACTGCTGGAGAAAATCTGTACTACCATGCATAATATTTCCTCTACAAATCTGGCATCTTGAACCTCAGTTAACTCTGAATGATGTCCAGTAGTTCTGTGAGTCTTAAATTAGTTCTCTCCACTTTCTTAGAAACAGCCGTTTTGAACATTCCCCATTATTTTCAAGCACTTGCCCTATGCTAGGCTTCTTTGTTACTCATTTTAGTGTCCCTTTCACACTACACTACACACACACACTCCACACACACACACACACAATTATTAGACCTGTCCTTACTTTGTATTAATGGAGGGGATGCCACCTTTCTTGTCTATCCTCTCCATCCTGTTCTCTAAATTTCACTATACTTATTGTCCTGGGGCATGGAAGCTTCATCAGAATCCTTCAATTATCTATCTTTTTCCATAGTCTTTACGTACTGGGAGGCAATTGGTTATTGTGCCAGCCTATAAATAAGCTCAAGTCTCTCTAAACTTTAAACAAAATCCTTCCTTGATCCTATATCCACCTCTAGTCACTTCCCTATTTTGTTTACCATTTATAGTTAAAATTCTTAAAATGATGAATATTCACTGTCTCTTTTCCCAACCAACAGTTGCATCCCTACATAATCAGATATCCATCCCTGTCATTGCAGTGAAACTCTTTCACCAAGGTTACTAGTTGCCAGAGGATCTTCTAGTTTGCAAATTCAAGAGGCTCTTTACTCTTGAACTTACTTGACCTTCCTGTGCATTTGACACTATTGACCAGTCCCTTATTTCTATGGGATACTTATTGGTTTATTTATGTATTCCCTGCAGTGTTCCAGAAATGATTTTCAAAGTGTCCAGTCAAAATGCAAATAATTTGAAAAGATAAAATAAAAATTTAAAAATGTCTTAGTGATTATCGTGGCTTTTTAACATGTGTACTTTAACAAACCTTAAAGATAATCAATACTGTTAACTCTCTTCAGAGAATACGGAAATCTTAGAACACTTTAACTTCAATCAGTCTCTTTGAATTTATAATTTATATGCAAACTTTTAAATAATTTTTTAAAAAACCTATAGATATTAGTGTTATGTTTAGAGAATCAGTGATTAATATTCACCCATATAATTATCAATTTCCTTGAACACTGTTTCTTTTCTGTATCTCACGTCTTCCATCAGGAATCACCTTTATGAAGTACATACTTTAGAAGTTTCTTAAATAGAAACTTGTTGATGGCAAACTCTTATTTGTGTGAAAATTTTGCCTTATTCTTGAAAATTAGTTTTCTGGGTAAAATACCCTAGATCCATTGCTCTGTTTTCTCAGCAGATTGAATATATTTTTGTCCTGTTCATTTTTGTTGAGTAATCAAATGTTGGTCTTGCTGTTTCTTTGTGGGTGTGCTTTTCTCATCTGTCTACTTTAAGACGTTCTTTTTGTCTTTTGAACATTGAATAGTACTACTTAGTCCTGGATCACATCCTGCTTGGAATTTGTTAGGTTGCCTGAAGTTATGGATTGGTTTCTTCCATTAATTCTGTAAAAATTTGCCATAATATCTTGAAATACTGCCTTTCCCTCAGTCTCTTACTTGTCTTCTATAATTTTGATTATTCCTAACCATGAGCATGGAATGTTTTTCTGTGTGTTTGTGTCCTCTCTTATTTCCTTGAACAGTGGTTTATAGTTCCCCTTGAAGAGGTCCTTTACATTCTTTGTTAGTTGTATTCCTAGGTAGTTTATTCTCTTTGCAGCAATTGTGAATGACAGTTCATTCTTGATTTGGTCTTTATGTCTGTTATTGGTGTATAGGAATGCTTGTGATTTCTGCACATTGATTTTTGTATCCTGAGACTTTGCTAAAGTTGCTTATCAGTTTCAGGAGATTTTGGGCTGAGATGATGGGGTCTTCTAAATATACAATCATGTCATCTGCAAATAGAGACAATTTGACTTCCTCCTTTCCTAATTGAATACCCTTTATTTCTTTTCCTTGCCTGATTGCTCTGGGCAGAACTTCCAATACTATATTGAATAGGAATGGTGAGAGAGGGGCATCCTTGTCTAGTGCCAGATTTCAAAGGGAATGCTTCCAGTTTTTGCCCATTCAGTATGATATTGGCTGTGGGTTTGTCATAAATAGCTTTTGTTATTTTGAGATATGTTCCATCAATACCTAGTTTATTGAGAGTTTTTAGCATAAAGCACTGTTGAATGTTTTCGAAGGACTTCTTTGCATCTATTGAGATAATGATGTGGTTTTTGTCTTTGGTTCTGTTTATGTGGTGGAGTATGTTTATAGACTTGCGTAGGTTGAACCAGCCTTGCATCCCTGGGATGAAGCCTACTTGATTGTGATGGATAAGCTTTTTGATGTGCTGTTGGATTCGGTTTGCCAGTATCTTATTGAATATTTTTGCATCTGTGTTCATCATGGATATTGGTCTGAAGTTTTCTTTTTTTGTTGAGTCTCTGCTGGGTTTTGGTATCAGGATGATGTTGGTCTCATACAATGATTTGTGAAGGATTCCCCTCTTTTTGGATTGTTTGGAATAGTTTCAGAAGGAGTGGTACCAGCTCCTCTTGGTATGTCTGGTAGAATTCAGCTGTGAACCCATCTGGACCTGAGCTTTTTTTGTTTGGTAGGCAATTAATTGCTGCCTCAACTTCAGCCCTTGTTATTGGTCTATTCAGGGTTTCAACTTCTTCCTGATTTGGGCTTGGGAGGGTGCAAGTGTCCAGGAATTTATCCATTTCTTCCAGGTTTACTGGTTTGCATGCATAGAGTTGTTTGTAGTAATCTCTGATGGTAGTTGTATTTCTGTGGAATCGGTGATGATATCCCCTTTATTGTTTTTTATTGCATCTATTTGATTCTCCTCTATTTTCTTTTTTATTAATCTGGCTAGCAGACTGTCTATTTTGTTGATCTTTTCAAAAAACCAGCTCCTGGATTTATTGATTTTTTGAAGGGATTTTTGTGTTTCTATCTCCTTCGGTTGTGCTCTGATCTTAGTTATTTCTTGTCTTCTGCTAGCTTTTGAGTTTTTTTTTTGATCATGCTCCTCTAGCTCTTTCAATCTTGATGATAGGGTGTTGATTTTAGATCTTTCCTTGCTTCTCATGTGGGCATTTATTGCTATAAATTTTCCTCTAGACATTGCTTTAACAGTGTCTCAGAGATTCTGGTACGTTTTGTCTTTGTTCTCGTTGGTTTCAAAGAACATCTTTATGTCTGCCTTCATTTCATTGTTTATTCAGTCAACATTCAAGAGCCAGTTGTTCAGTTTCCATGAAGTTGTGCGGTTCTGAGTTAATTTCTTCATCATGAGTTCTAATTTGATTGCACTGTGGTCTGACAGACTGTTTGTTATGATTTCTGTTCTTTTACATTTGCTGAGGAGTGATTTACTTCCAATTATGTGGTCAGTTTTAGAGTAGGTGTGATGTGGTGCTGAGAAGAATGTATATTCTGTGGATTTGGGGTGGAGAGTTCTGTAGATATCTATTAGGTTTGCTTGGTCCAGATCTGAGTTCAAGTCCTGGATATCCTTGCTAATTTTCTGTCTCATTGATCTGTCTAATATTGACAGTGGAGTGTTAAAGTCTCCCACTATTATTGTGTGGGAGTCTAAGTCTCTTTGTAGGTCAGTAAGAACTTGCTTTATGTATCTGGGTGTTCCTGTATTGGGTGGGTATATATTTAGGATGATTAGTTCTTCTTGTTGCATTGATCCTTTTACCATTATGTAATGCCCTTCTTTGTCTCTTTTGATCTTTGTTGGTTTAAAGTCCGTTTTTATGACAGTCCAGGATTGCAACTCCTGCTTTTTTTTTGCTCTCCATTTGCTTGGTAAATCTCTCCTCCATCACTTTATTTTGAGCCTATGTGTGTCCTTGCATGTGAGATGGGTTTCCTGGATACAGCACACCGATGGTTTTTGACTTTTTATCCAATTTGCCAGTCTGTGTCTTTTGATTGAGGCATTTAGCCCATTTACATTTAAGGTTAATACTGTTATGTGTGAATTTGATCCTGCCATTTTGATGCTAGCTGGTTGTTTTGCCCATTAGTTCACACAGTTTCTTCATTGTGTCAATGCTCTTTACCATTTGGTACGTTTTTGGAATGGGTGGTACTGGATGTTCCTTTTTTTTTTTTTTTTAGAACACCTTGTCACACCACTGATTGAAGCAAAACAACACAACATGCTGCCGTGTCACCCAAAAGCAGTGTTTTTATTATCCCCGTTCTCGATGGCTCTAGTAGGTCATTAGCCACAGGCCCACTGAGTGCTTTTAAAGGGGGAGTTGTTCCTTTCTATGTTTAGTGCTTCTTTCAGGAGCTCTTGTAAGGCAGGCCTGGGTGGTGACGAAATCTCTCAGCAATTGCTTGTTTGTAAAGGATTTTATTTCTCCTTTGCTTGTGAAGCTTAGTTTGGCTGGATATGAAATTCTTATGTTGAAAGTTCTTTTCATTAAGGATGTTGAATATTGGCCCCACTCTCTTCTGGCTTGTAGGGTTTCTACTGAGAGATCCGCTGTAAGTCTCATGGGCTTCCCTTTGTGGGTAACCCCACCTTTCTCTCTGGCTGCCCTTAGCATTTTTTCCTTCATTTCAACCCTGGTGAATCTGACGATTATGTGCCTTGGGGGTTGCTCTTTGGACTGCCTCGGTAATGGCAGATTGCCCTCGGTAATTGCAGACAGCCTCTGTAATGGCGGACACCCTTCCCCCAACAGAGCTGGACCATCCCGGGTCCAGCTGTGCTTGCTGCGAAACTCTCAATCCAGAGCGTTTCAGACTGCTGGTCTTTGTGGGGGGTGGGACCTGCTGAGCCAGATCACCTGACTCCTGTTTCAGCCCCCTTTTTTCAGCTGAATGGGCGGCTCCCAGGCATTCTATGTGCCAGTTGAAACGGCCGCCCAGATTTGTGTGAGTTTTTGTGCAGAGACCCCGCTGCACCGGCTGAAACAGCCATGCTGGAAACTTGTGGTGCTTTTCAGCCCCAGGAATCTCCTATCTGTGGGTAGTAATAACTCATTTGGAAATGCGGTGATCACTCACCCTCTGCATTGTTCTTGCTGGGAATTGCACTCTGGAGCTGTTCCTATTAGCCATCTTCACTTCTAAGGGTTCTTTACAGCATTTTATTTGAAAATATGTTTTTAAATTTAATCAAGTATTTATTATTTTATTTATTTATTTTTCAACTTTCATTTTAGATTCAAGGGATACATACAAAGGTTTGTTACCTGTGTGTATTGTGTGATGCTGAGACTTGGGGCATGAATGATCCCATCACCCAGGTACTGAGCATAGTACCAAATGATTCGTTTTTCAACCCTTCCCTCCTGCCTTCCTCCCTTTGGTAGTCTCCAGTGTCTATTGTTGCCAACTTTATGTTGATGAGTACCCAATGTTCAGCTCCCACCTGTAAGTGAGAACACACAGTATTTGGTTTCCCTCTTCCTGCATTAATTCACTTAGAATAATGGCTTACAGCTATGTCAATGTTCCTGCAATTAAAAAAAATATTTTGTTTATGGATCGATAGTATTCCATGCTGTGTATGTGCCACATTTTCTTTATCAATTCCATCATTTTGGGCATCTAGATTGATCCCATGTCTTTGCTATTGGGAATAGTACTACAATAAATATTCAAGTACATGTGCCTTTTTGGTAGAAAAGATTGTTTTCTTTTGGTTATATATACAGTAATAGCACTGCTATGTTGAATGGGAGCTCTGTTTTAAATTTTTTGAGAAATATCCAAACTGCTTTCCACAGTGGCTGAACTAATTTACATTCCCACCAATGGTGTATAAGCATTCTGTTTTTGGGTAGCCTTACCAGCATTTGTTGTTCTCTGACTTTTTAATAATTGTCATTTTGACTCGTATAAGATGGTATCTCATTGTAGTTTTGATTTGCATTTCTCTAAGGATTAGTGATGTGGAGCATTTTTTTATGTTTGTTGGCCACTTATATGTCTTCTTTTGAAAAGTATATGTTTTTGTCTTTTGACCATTTTTAGTGGGAATTATTTGTTTTCTGCTTGTTGTTTATGTTCCTTATAAATTATGGATATTAAACCTTTGTTGGATGCATAGTTTGCAAATATTTTCTCTTATTCTGTATGTTGTCTGTTAACTCTGTTAATAGTTTCTTTTGCTGTACAGAAGGTCCTTAATTTAGGTCTTATTTGTCAATTTTTGGTTTTGTTGCAATTGCTTTTGAAAACTTAGTTATAAATTCTTTCATAAGGCCCATGTCAAGAATGGTGTTTTTTAAGTTTTCATCTAGAATTCTTATAGTTTGAGGTCTTACATTAAAATCTTTAATTTATCTTGAGTTAATTTTTGTATATGGTGAAAGTCAGGCATCCAGTTTCATTCTTCTGCATGTGGCTCACTAGCTATACCAGCACCATTTATTGAATAGGGAGTCTTTTCCCCATTGCTTATTTTTCTCTACTTTATTGAAGATCAGATGGTTGTAGGTATGTGGCTTTATTTCTGGGTTCTCTATTCTGTTCCATTGGTCTATGTGTCTCTTTTTTGTACCAATTCCATACTATTTTGGTTACCGTAGTCTTGTAGTACAGTTTGAAGTCTGGTAATGTATTCTGCTTTGTTCTTTTGCTTAGGGCTGCTTTGGCTATTAGGGTTCCTTTTTGGTTCCATATAAATTTTAGTGTAGTTTTTTTTAAATTCTGTGAAAAATGACATGGTATTATAATTTGATAGAAATTATGTTGAATCTGTAAATTGCCTTGGGCAATATGACCTTCTTCTTAATGATATTGAGTCTTCTGATCCATGAGCATGGAATGTTTCTTCATCTGTTACCTATGATTTCTTTTAGCAGTGTTTTGTAGTTCTCCTTGTAGAGATCTTTCACCTGACTGGTTAGATGTATTCCTAGGTATTTAAATTTTTTTGCTAGTATAAATGGGATTATGTTCTTGATTTGGCTCTCAGATGGAAAATAATTGGTGTATAGAAACATCATTTGTTTACAGAAGGATTATTTAGGATGTCTACTCTATCAAATTTCTGGAAACATAAGATTCTCCTGATTTCCTGAAATTTTTGTTTCCTGGCTTGAGATCTCTCTAGTTCTCCCTCTGGCCATATTTCCCAGTTTCTTCATTGGATCCTTGTCTGCTCATCACCCAGAGGGCGATGTCCAATATAGTGTTCTATCCTTTACCCTCTTCCGATCTGCTTGAAAAACACACCATGCTCATGCCTTCAGCTAACTGTACACGAGTTCCTCACAAACTATGCACTGTCTACCCAAAGCAGTCTTTGGAGCTCTGCATTTTTGTATCTACAGGTCTTTTTAATTTGGCGTCTCAAGCTCAACATGTTCAAAGTTGACTTAATCACCTCCTCCTCCCACTTTCTTCTTTTATTTTTAATTTGGGAAAATGATACCAACATTCATCTTGTTAATCAGCATAGAAACATGGAGAGCATTATAGACTCCTTCCTCTCCCACATCCTTCACATTCAATTGATCACTACATCTATGCATTCTATCACCTTAAAACTTCTCATCACAACACAAATACCTAGTTAATTTAGAGTATCATCATTTCTCTCCTGGATTGATGTTATAGCCTCCTCAATGTTTGCAATAAATCCACAGTTCTCACTGGAATCAAAGTAATATTTCTAAAACACATATGTGATCTTCTCTTAACCTCCCCCACTTCCCCTACCTAGAATACATCAATGACTCTCTGCAGTGCTTAAGATAAATTCACATTCCAAGTTCATCTTGTTCTATTTCACGTTTACCCAGACTAAAGCCAAACTGAAATATTTGCAATTCCTCCAGTACATCATGTGTTCTCACAGCTTTGACTTTACACAGTTTTCTTTGCTTAAAATTTCCTTCCCCTTCCTCCTTGCCCTGGCTTATACATTTTTATTTAATAGACATAATGTACATGTTACCCTCCCATAAATCCTCCAAGTCTTTTACCTACCTCATTCTGTTGAGTTTCTTTGATTCATTCATTTAAGAAACATATATTGAGCCTGCATTATCTATGTATCTATCTATCTGTCTTCTATGTATAGTAATATGCTTGACATTAGGAAACTAATAAAGAATAAGAAACAATGCTTTTACCTTATAGTGCAATAAATGCAAAGATAGCAGAGTGCACAGTGAAGGAGAACCTGAACTAGCCTTGAATTGGACAGAGAGGGCTTGTGAGGAGGTTGTATCTATGTAGATGTAATTACTTCCTCTCTTAAGTCTCTTCCTCTTATTTTTTCTACTGCTACCAACCAAACATTTGTGTATAAAAGAAATTAGCACATGTTTAGTTATGAAGTTTATTTGCATAAATTTCTGTAGCTTAAATCAGCCTGGCCTCTGCCTGTTATTGACATACTACAGAATCATAAAACTCTGAGTAATTGTGCTCATGTGTTCCAGTAGGGCTTATCCAACCCTGGGAAAATAACGGCATCTGACCCAACAAGACTAGCAAAGAGCAAACCCAAGAAAAGAGATAAACATACATTAAACAGTAGTTTTAAATTTTTAAAAGTACTCTCATTTTTGTTTTATTCCACAAAGACACTGTGGAAGTTTATAAAAATATACACTGTTCAATGGGATAAAATATATTATTGAGGCAATGAGAGTAAAGGGGAAATAGAAAAGGAATATCATAAATCTGTAATAATATTAGTACATGGAAGCAGTAGAAAAAGGCTACAAATTTGATTCTGAGCTTCTTAACAGCCAAAACAAAGAAAGATTATGATTAGTCACAGTTCTGCATACGAAAAATAAAACAAAATGACTTGTTCAGTAAGCAGCATAGTTTCTTCGAAAACTAATTCCCAAGGAATTTCTCCCATGAATGCAGAAACTGCGTGTGTGATGTGGTAGACAATGTTCTTAACATGATCCCTTCAATAGCTACAATCACAGACATAATGAATCTGTCTCATAAATATCCTTTGTTGTGGGTAGTTGGCAAAATGCCAAGGATAAAGTCAGCGAAAGCTGTTCTACAAGCAGTAGATTTCAGTAAAGCACACAGAAAATTCTAAGACTTTAGAATCAAACAGCTAAAGATTGAATCCGGGTTCAATTAAACACAAGATGTGTGAACTTGGTCCAGTTACTTCCTCTTCCTTATTTGATCATCTGTAAAAACTGGGATAACACTACTCATGATTTGGATCTAAAGTTCAGTTAAAATTCACAATATCTAGAACAATAATAATCAACATCCATCAAACTCCTATACCATGCCAGGCACTATGCTAAATACTTTACATGGATTATCTGATTTAATCCTCCCCCAAATTCCTTTACATGAGTACTATTGTTATTCTCATTTACCAACTAGGAAACCGAGATCAGAGAGGTTAATTTGTCCAAAACCACAGCTAGAATGAGGGGAGCTGAGCTCATCAGCCCCGGCAGACTGATTGTGGAGCTCATGTTCTTAAAGCATTCTGTTCTATAAAATTTAACTTTGAGGCAACTTTTGATAAAAATCATTTCTCACAACCGGGTTTTTTGAAACCAGGTTCATGTTAGCATTATCTTATGATGACCTATAAAACAGATTTATTCCATGGTCAGTTAAAGTGAGATCCCTTTGTTTTGCCAGAGGTAGCTTGGTCAAGTTCAAGTAATGAGAAGCAAGGATTCTTACTACACAGATAGAATAAATGGCAGTTTACTCTACAGAACTTTAAGAGCAGGAAGGTTAATCCCCTGTTCTGCTTACTGCCTGTGGCGAAAAACAGCCCCTTGTTGTCCACTCCCATCTTTGATTCAGTTGACAGACAGCTGCAGCCTAATTGGCCTGCTACAGTCTGTTTGGCTGGATTTTGCAGCAAGCAGAGTCTGGCAGGAGGCCTTAAGCAAAGCTCACCCAGCATGTCTTCTGCTTTGCCAAACTAAAAATAGAAAGCTCAACTTCTGCAGAGCTAAGGAACTGAATTAGTCAATGGTTAGAAGATAGGTTTGTCATCTCAAGGGTGACTTGTGTTTCCTATTAACTGGGGTTGAAATGACAAGGGGCAACCTTTTGAGCACTAAAGTCTGGACAGAATGGCATATGACCGCTATGCAAAGGACTGAATCCTGGTTATAAATCATAGCAACAACAGCCTGAAACTGAGCTATCACAGACTCTTAAATCTCCAAAGTGTGGCCTGGGTAAGCCATTATGAGAACTCTGCCTTCTCAGATATAAAAATTCCATGCCTCAGAGCTTAAAGCATACTTCCCTATAATCCATTTCTTTGTTTCAGCGGGACTTTCTTTCTGGAATTTTCCTCCATGCTCCATGACCTGATCAAGGGTTAAAGAGGATTCCATATCCCACACTACATTAGAGAAAAGTGACAGCATATCAGAGAGAGGCATTGTGGACTTATGTTTAAGTCAGCCTGTCTGAATCCACATCCTGGCTCCATCCTTCTTTACTAGGTATGTAACCTTGGACAAGGTCTTTAATCTCCATGGGTTTCATTAGCCTAGGTCTTGTTATCTATGAAACATGCTCAATGAAAGTTCCAATTTCATAGAGTGGTTTTGAGAATAAAATAAAATAATTCAAATAAAGTACATATTTTAGAGAAAATGCATCTTCATAATGGTTATTAATATCATGTATCATCTGGGAAAGTCTTAGTATGCCCATACTGGAGGGACTCAGGAAAGAAATGAAGATGAAGCTCGAGATAATTTTAGAAATACAAAGGATTCAGAGAATGGCAAAGGAAACTCAATTCTATTTAGAAATAAAATATTCTGAAAAACTATACTACCAAAGGAAAGGTTTATCATTTTGGTAATTGAAAATTTCCTGTTCTTATTCATGCACCTAAAAAGAAGCCTGCCTGTCAGCAAACCCACCAATGCTGAAGTCTTCTTTCCCTTCAGCATGTTGGTGAAACATACTTCTAGGACTACAGAGAAAAACATATATCATTATTAATCACTGTAGTCATAAATCTAAATAAACCGTGAAAACTTATTTGCAAATAAGCTACTGCATATAAGAAAGACAATGAAAAAACATCATTGACATTGGAAGAAAAAGAAATTATGCATGGAAAAGAGGGAAACTGGATGAAAATTCTACCAAGTAACTTTGGAAAACTTAGAACTATGTTTCAGCCAAATAAGGACAGGTTGCAATAATAAAACATCAGTCAAAAAATAAGAATAAAATTTAGGAAATTAGAATATTAATGGTCTGGTTACCAGGACCCAAAAATTAAAGAAAAGAAGACAAGTAGCAGAATGAACATAGAAGAAATACATATTAGTTATATACAAAGTAAATAGAAGAAGATTTTCAGGATATAAGATAAAATTATTGGCCAGTAATTTGAAAAGTATAATGCAAAATAAAATTAATAACAATATGGTAACCTGGCAAAAACAATTTAGATTATTTCAACACAACTTTAGGCAGAGGAGCAGTCGTGGAAGCAAGCCTGTAATCTTGTATTTTTCAGGAGAGATGGGTTGTAGATGGTGAACAATTATCTAATTTGTTTGAAAGTATGTTGAAATATAATTAATCAAAATTTACATATTAGTATTAGAGATATAAAAGTAGAGGATGTAACATTCAAGTCATTTGAAAGAGACAGAGAAGGAGACAGAGATATTGAGAGAAAGTGAGAGGGAGGGAAACTCAGAAAGAGAAGCAGCATAATTCATAAATTAAAACCATGGCCTTCAGAGCAAATATCTAATATCTGAGTCCTGGTTTGCTGATTTAACACTTATGAAATGTTGGACAAGTTAATGAATCTTACTCAGCCTGTTTCTTCATTTGCAACATGAATCATAAATCAAAAGGTTACACTGAATGCTACATTAGATAAAAACCAAAAAGTTCTTGGAATATGGCTTGCTAATTCTAAAATATTTATACATATCAGCTCATAAGACTAGTAATAGGCAACTTAAAATGACAGCAATACATGCAAGTATATCACAAATCACAATAAACATAAACGCATTAAATTTGCACCTTAAAACACAGAATTCTACAGTGAGTAAATGTGCAAAAACCACACATACACTGCTTACTAAAGATCTACCTAAAATAAAGTGTTACTAAAAATTTAAACTGGATAAAGATGATACACTAGGCAAATGTTAAAATGATAATAGTAGACAAAGAAAACTCAAATAAAAACAATTGCAAGTTAAATAGAAATTTTATGAGAGAAAATGCACATTCATTCACTCATTTATTAATATCTACATTTACTTACTGAACATCTACAATGAGCCAGGCATTGTAAAAGTGCTGGAACTATAATACTAATCTAGACAAACACATTCCCTGCCTTTGAGCATCTGAATTCTAATGAGAGTAGGTAATAATCTTAAGGATTTATAAATATAATTGGCAGTGATGAGAGCTATGAATAAGAAGAAGCAGGTGAAGGAGAGTGAGAATGATGGGTTTCTCTCTTAGTAGGGCAGGCAGTAAGAAATGCCTTTCTGAGGTGGTCACCTGAATTGAGTGAGCAAGTCATATGACTGTAGGGGGTGGGATGGGCAGGAAAATGTTCTAAGCAAAGTAAACAGCATGATGTATTTCTTTATGTAATGTGTACACAATGCAAAGACCCTCCGTCAAGAGCAATCCACAAAAATGGCATCCAGATGGATAAAACAAAAGCTGTTAGTAATATAAGGAGACAGCCAGACATGCTATAATAATGAGTTGCCACACTGTCTTTCAGAAATTGATAAACAGTAATAGCAAAGGACATACATTTAAAAACTGAATTAACAATGTTGGTTAAATACATATGTACATGCATTTTTAACCAAGAAACAAGAAAAACACATTTTTTTCAAATATACAAAGAATACTTAAGAATTAGCCTTACATTAGCCATGAAGAAAACTAATACATTCTATAAATTCATATCAATAGGTGGGTATTTTCTGACTATAAGACAATAAAACTAGATATCAGAAAAAACATATAGCCAAATATTGTATCCATTTAGAAACTTATACTAAAACTAAGGTTAAAGAAGAAATCATATTAGAATTATAGAATATTTAGAGATAAATGCAAATGAAATTACCATTTATAAAATATATGACAGTACTTAAATGTAAGCCAGTATTCCAATGGCTATTATTATTTAAGCACTGTTTTTTAGAAAATAAGAAAAAATGAACACAAATTGTGTTCCATTAAAAATTAAAAAAAAATATAAACATATGTAAAGAGTTTAAAAGGTTAAAAACAGAAAATAATGAAATATAAAACTATACAATGAATAAGAAACTCATGTTTAATTAAATAAAAAGCTATTTTCTTAAAGAAAATCAATAAAATAGATAAATATTTAGCTTTTTAAAGCTACCCCCCCCCCCCACTAAGCATATTATAAATTAGCAAAGAATAACCACAGCTACAAATGGATTTTCAAATTCGAGAATATGTTTATTACTTTTATATTACTGAATCTGGAATATAAATGAAGTTGATGACTTTCTAAAAAAAAAAACAAAGAATGAAAACTGTCTCCAGATTATAACCTGGAAAAGTCTCCAGTGTATAACCTGGAAAAGTACAATAGTCATAGAAGTTGAATGATTGTAGAAGACATGACTAACTACACAGGAAGGTTCTAGAGAAATTCTATCAAACTTCAAGAAACATGCAATTTCCCTGTTATTTAAAACTTTTTCAGAGCATAGAAAAATATAAAACATTTTCAACTCATTTTTCAAGACTAGCATAATCTTGACACTAAAGTTGAACCAGAGTATCAAAAGCTGTAGATCAATCTCATTTATGACAGTAGACACAAAAATCCTTAATAAATATATGCAATTTACCAGTAGCATACGAAAAGAATAATACATCATGCAGGAATGGTTCCATGTAGGAAATCTATTAATGCAATGTTTTGCATTTTCAGATTTAAAGAGAAACAACTGCATGACAATTTTAATAGAGACCCTAAAGTCTGCTTCATAGGTATTCATAAAAAATTAGAAAAAGATTATCTTTAGTTTGATGAAAGATATCTACCAGAGACTACAAACATCAAACAAAATAGTGAACTTTTAGTTTCATTATTTATGGAACTTTTTAGTTTTCCATTGACAGTAAAAATGGGATAATGCATAAGAGGTCACCAAAACGACATTTATAGAAAGACAACTTGTTGACTGGACAAAGAGAAAATCATTGAGTAATTCCACAAAGCATGCTTATTTCAAGCATAACTTTCATAACTACTTAACTTTAATCAGGTGGCTTCCTTTTACCTTGTACATTCTAAATAGTAATATCTTCTCAATATTGTGTAGCAGGACAAGCTGCAGATGAAACCTCCCAGACACCATATTTAAAGAAGGAAGTGGCTTTATTCTGCTGGGAGCATCGGCAGACTTGCACCTCAAGAACCAAGCTCCCCGACAGAGAAAATCCTAGCCCTTTCAAAGTCTTGAAATTCTAGAAAGTAAATGTGAGAGGATCATGATCGATAAAGTATGAGTGGGATACAAGACCAGGTGGGAGTTTGAGCAAGATTGAGAACAATGGAGGGCGTTTTCTCCACATTATGCCTGCGATCTATAGATAGGAGTGCGATTAAGGGTCGGGGGTTTACTCTTTAACCTCCAGGCCTGATCAGCAGCGCCAGCGGACCTTGCCACTAACACCATGCCTGCCATGTCTCAACTTTTACTTCCCCCTTCTTTGAGACAAGAGACGGGAAGAGGGGGTCTCTTCCCTCAATTGGCCTTACAAATAACTTCTCCCAATCTGCTGGAGTAATTGTGATGTCTAATTACTTTATCCATGTTATCCTTTGACGGTAGAAATCAATTTTTGCTTTATAATTTGAGCTTTTAAAAAAAGTCTTTCCCCATCCCTACATCATCACAAAGATATATTTCCACATAGGATTGGCTACATAAATTGCCAGCCCAGTGCAAAATGAAAGTGTGGGGCCCTTTGTTAAAAAAAGAATTAAGAATTTCAAGATGACAACAAGTAAGACATTCAACCATACACTGACCCTTTCTAAGCATTGGCCTCTGTGGGTTTCCCACACCCATGAACACACTTCTGTTTCTATACCATCTCCTATGAGTAAAACGGTTTTACATTTTACATTTAGGGTTTGAATCTTTCTGGAGTCTACATTTGTATAAAATGTTAAGCAGAGATAGTGTTTTTTTCTCTCATATAGCAAGTGAGCTTTCCCCAAATCATTTACTAAGGAGCCTATTCTTTCCTTGCTGTTTTATGGTGCTATTCTAATCATATATTAGGTTTTATATAAATCTCTCCCTGAGCTCTCTATTCAGTTCCACTGATCAATGTGTGTGTGTGTGTGCGTGTGCACGTGTATGTGTGTATGTGTTACAGGAGCTAGAAAGAAATTATTTAGGCAAATAGGGGAAAGGAGTCCTCATCATTTTCATAAAAAGCAGCCCCAAATCATTTTTTTCCTAACAGAGAGCTGCCTGAAAAATTGAGCTGCAGACACAAGCAAGCTGGAAGCTTGCACAGGTAAATGCTGGCAGCTGTGCCAATATAAAAGGGCTACCTGAGGGCCGGACATGTTCAACATGGAGGCTCCATCTTCCTTTTTCTTTATCACCATGCATACATTAAAAAAAAGAAGGCAACATGGCATTGGCCAGGTAAAGAACATATCTGCATAATAAAAGACAGGGTCGGGCAGCCAGCTTCTTCATATGCTATGCAAACAGTAAAGCTAGTCCTAACCAGTACTTCGCACGCAATGCAAAGGGCACACCTGGTTTGACCAATCTTTCATGCCTCATGTAAATTAGATACCGCCTCCTCAAGCTCACCTAGAAGCAGCAACCCATTTCCTCTGGGACCCCTCTCTGCGCAGGGGAGCTCTTCGCCGCCTTTTGCCTGTTAAGCTTGCACTCTTAACCTCATTCTAGTGTGTCTGTGTCCTAGTTTTTCTGTGGCCGAGAGACAACGAATATCGGGTATTTACCCCAGACAAACAATGCTGCTTCATATGTAGGTGCAAGCACGTGTGTTTTGCACTTTGGCTATTTCTCCTTTTTTTCCTTCTAAGTTGCCTTTGCTAATCACATAAAATTTTAGAATAA
The DNA here is from genome assembly GCA_036589455.1 of Ateles fusciceps. Taxonomy (NCBI): domain Eukaryota; kingdom Metazoa; phylum Chordata; class Mammalia; order Primates; family Atelidae; genus Ateles; species Ateles fusciceps. The sequence continues at coordinate 10,791,829 of JAZHEH010001979.1, forward strand.
ATGTATTAAAGCTTTTAAAAAAACTTCAGCAGAGATTGTGATAAGAATTGTGTTAAATTCATAGATTAATTAGGGGGAGAACTGGTACTTTTGTAATATCTGTTTACCCAAGAACTTGGACTATTTAAAAAGATTTTTTAAACCTTTATTAGAGTGTTCAATGTTTTTCTAGAGGCTTTGTGTACTTTTGGTTAAGTTATATTTTGAATATTTTATTAGTTTTTAATTCGTGTATTTTCTAAAATATATATTTTAATTGATTATAATTTGGAAACGTATCTATTTTAGAAGACTAATTTTCTATCCCAAATTCTTTTATTACTTTTAAGAATTTGGCTATTAATTCTGTATTTTTCTTCTATGGAGATGGTTATATCAGACCAGCTATATAACTTAAAGGGCTCAGGGTAAAATGCAAATTCAGGGACCCTTGTTCAAAAAGCAGGAAATACGCAAAAGCTGTTAAAGTTACTAAAATAAACAGGTTTTTCAACAGGCTCTCTCTTAATGTGTCATGATAATTTCATATTTGCTATTAAATGTTCTAAGTAAAATTAAAATGTTAAATTATTTATATAAATTTTACTATTCATCTTTAGTACTGTGCAATGCCAGTTTTAAATGCAAATAAGAGTATTTAACTTGTATTCAGAATTACACAATTCAGGCTAATAATACCTGTATTTACCAGAACAGTGGAAATACTCCATGAAATTTGCATTTTCCTGATGACTAGTATATTAAGCCTTTTTTTCATATACTTATTGGCTATTTGTATGTCTTCTTTTGAAAAATGTCTATTCATGTCCTTTGCATCCTTTTTAATGGAATTTTTTTTAGTGTTGAATTGTTTGACATCTTTATATAATCTGCATGTATGTTTTTGTCAGATAAATAGTTTGCAAACATTTTCTTCCTTTCAACAGATGGTCTCTTCATTCTGTTGACTGTTTTCTTTGCGGTGCAAAAGGTTTTTAATATAATATGGTCCCATTTGTCTATTTTTGTTTCTGTTGCCTGTGCTTTTGCGATCTTAGCCACAAATTCTTTCTCCAGACCAATGTCCTGAAGTGTTTTTTCTGTTTCTTTTAGTAGTTTTATAGTTTTGAGTTTTACATTTAAGTCTTTAATCCATCTTGAGTTAATTTTTGTGTATGGTGAGAGGTAAGGGTCTAGTTTCCTTCTTCTGCATGTGGGTATCCAATTTTCCCAGCAGCAGTTTTCTTACCCTGTTGTATGTTCTTGATACCTTTGAAAATCAGTTGGTTGCAGATACCTAGATTTCTTTCTGCGTTCTCTATGCTATTCCATTAATCTGTCTGTCTGTTTTTATACCAATACCATGCTGTTTTGACTATAATAGCCTTATAGCATAATTTTACATCAGGTAGTATGATGTTGGAGATTATTTCTTAATATATTTTTTCTGTTCTCAGAACTCTCTCACTTTCTCCTATTGTTTTATTTGTTTTTCTTGGTGTCTTTCATGATAATTGTTTTCTTTATTGTTTTGTGATTTGTGTCTGTTCATTATCTGTTAAAACTGAAATAATTTTTTAAAATTCAATTTATTTAAACAATACAAGAAAGCGGGAAAAAGAAGTGTAAAGAAGACAGTTCAAGTTCAAATAGAAAATATATAATGGTGTATACAAACCAAAATAAATCAGTAATTATATTAAATGTCAATGGGACTAATGCTCAAAATGAAAGCCTAAACTTTTAGACTAGATGAAAAAAAAGCTATGTTTTATTTACAAGCTATACATTTTAAATATAAAGGCAGAAAATAGAAAGATTGAAATTCAAACACTAACAACTTACACTGAAGGTAAGAAATATTTTGAACCTCTACAGCACAGACTTTCTGTGGGCAAAACGACAATGACATTACCTAATTCAGTAAATATCAATGCTGGCCAAAAAGACTTAAATTCACAAGAAACAAATTAATCATTTTTCCCCCCTACCAATCTTAGGTAAATAAAGTTTTTATTGGTTTTAACCAACTCCCATCCCTAGTCCTTTATTTGTGTATTAAAGTAAAGTATTTAGGTACAAATGTTTACTTGTACTGACTTTTGCATAAAAGTTGCCAACTTTCCAAGACTATAAATGTTTAGAAAGAGCTAGAGGGTCTAGATTTATTTTTCACAATGGCAAAGAGACGTTGGATGGAAATTAAATCCAACAGCTCACCACAATTTCTTCTGTTTTTCCCTGATATGTGGATACATTGCCCTCTGAGGCCAGTTGATTAGCAAATTTGACATTCAGAGCTAATAAAGACCTAATTGGCTTCTAGTGACTTTTTAACCTGGTCAGAATCAATGAAAATACTATATGAAAAGGGACAAGTACCAACAATTTCAGAGAACAGAAGAAAGAAGCCTAACCCACAGAGCCAGTCAATTAGACTAAGACTGGACAAGTGACTGGGGCTTATCATTTGGCCAGTAGTAAGATGTGATTTAATTCTTTCTTAGGACTAGCTCACCCTGGAATACCTAGCTGGGTTTGGGAACATTTGGTATGTTCTATTGGAGAGCTCTTTCCAGTTTATAAAGTGCTTTATATAAACATTATATCCTTTATCCCAGGGGTGATAATTTGCAATGAGCAAGGCTGGTGGGATTCCCATTTTATAGACGAGTACACCAAAGCTCAGTGGCTTCCTCTCACCACATTGTTGGCAGATTCAGTGCTTGAATATGGTCCTTCTGCTGCTCCACAGATATTCACACACTCTCTCCTTGTGAGAAAATGACCTCCCTTATCAGTAAGCAAATGAACGCAAAATTGGTTCAGTCTTGCTGACTCATTTTGGTACATTATTTAGAATGATGGACAACAGACAGAAATGAGTGCCTAGTGTGTAGAATCACCCTATAAAAAATATCTGCTTGGATTAGGGTCAGCTGAGAATTTAGCCTTAGGCCTATAGATGGGTGTGGGGAACTCAATGGAAGGAAAAGGAAGAGAGTATGACAGGGAAAGAGTGATCTCAGCAAGAACTATTTCAGGAGCCTCCTTTCCTGTGGGTTTTATTCTACAAGATTATAAAAGCCAACCCCAGGCTGCAGATTTTTAAACAGAAAAACAGCCCCTTGGTTAGCTTTCTAACCTAGTCCTCTTCCACATAACTCAATGTGTCCAACACACAGAGCACAAAACTTACATTTCTTGGAGCCACACACAAAAATTTCTGGTCTTTCCCATGCCGTTTGTTTACTGGCTTAATCTTATCAATTCTGCTGAGCAAGAGGCTCTGAACAATCTTCCTGAAGCTTGTCTCTCAGCAGGCAATTCTCCATTCCTCGCTACCTCATTAATGTCAGAAATCTTGAGGTGAGGTGTTTGCCAAATTGTGGCTCTAAGAATAAAAGTCAGAGAGGGGGGAGAGAGGACACAGAGGGAGAGCGTGCTCCTAATTTCCTGTATATATGCACATATAATACATTTTTCCTCTTATCGCTGCAATCTCTTCAATGAAAGGTAGATAGTGCCCCCAAAGAGAACGCAATGTAAACCATGAATCATAGTCTTGCAGAGAACAAAAGAAACAGAGAGAAAGAAAAGAACAAACAAGTCCTTGACTGTTACAGCTAAAAGTACTCCAGAGAGGTTTTTGGACCCAGGATTGACTCTATCCCTCTAGATCCACCTGGATTGATGGTTGTCCTGGTGTTGGGGGGGAAAGGCGAGGCATATTTGGGTGTGAGGGCATGGACATGAGGGCAGGATGGGGAGAGGGAGGCAAGAAAGAACTGACTGTTTTTGGTGATATTTGGAATGATGAACCCCCTAAGCACTGAAAGGATGAAAGGGTCATTGTGAAGCAAGGGGAGTCCAGGTAAACATGCCCCATGAGTGCCACCTTTCCAGTACCCACGGCCACTCCCAGTGTGGAGGATGGGCAATGGCTAATACTCTAACTGCAATAACAGTGTGGGTGCATTTCTAGGGTGAATCCAAGATACATTAGAAAAAACTGAGCAAGATTGCTTCACTATAATAGCAACAATCAACAATTGTGTAGCTCTTATGATGTATCATAATATGATATGATGTCACAATGTGACACATCATATGATGTGTCTTCTGAAGGTTCTAAGCACCTGTAAAAGTGAATTAGTGCATTAAAAATAATTTTATGGGAACTCTCATTTTATGGGTGATAAAGCTGAGGTGCAGAGAAGTTAAGTAATTTGCCCAAAGTCACACAGCTAGTGGTACAGCTTGGATTCAAACTTGGGCAGTGTGACGCCGGAGCATGTGGTCTTAACACCACATTTTACTATCTCCCGAGGCTAAACAAGGATGTTCATGCCTATGTCACTTAAAATAGTGAAATGCTAATAATAAACTTCAGAAAAAGGAGAAATATTTTCATAGTTAACTTCTAACCAAAGTTTTAAAGGCATGAGAATCTGTATTTTAAAAAGATATTCAATAGCATAAGAAAGTCTTCATGACATCACATCAAGAGAAAAGGCACAATGTAAACTGACACAGTGTGACCCCCTACTTTGCTTAACAACACAAGCTTTTGTACCTACCTCCATATCATCTATCTCTGAATAGGTAAGTATACAAAAACAATACTAGAAAGAAATACACCAAAATACTTACAATGTTTAATTAACCAGGTAGTAGAATTAGTTGTAAGTTTTATTTTCTTCTTTATACTTTTACATATTTGCCACTTTTTAAAAAACAATCTACATATAATGTGTTTATAATAGAGAAAAGATGTACATAGGGAAATAATGTGGTTGAGTCTGATTTCTTCTTTCTTTCCCATTAAGTGCATTCCATCCTGAGACACACTATTCTCAATGCTGGCTGCTCTTTGCCATGTGGGAGGGTGGTGAGGAGGTGGCCCTGCTTGCACCCCCCTGCCCCACAGTCTTCTGCATTCCCTCCTCCCTCCAGCTCTGTGCTCTATAAACATTTACCTCAGTCCGTGGAAGGGAACCCTGTGGTGAACTCTAAGATGGTGTGAATTTTCTTTCAGTGATTTTAATCATCCCCTAAATTATGATGTGTTGAAGTTTTGGTTCTGTGTATCAGATTTCTGTTCACAAAGCAGAGGTGTTACCTGGGGCCTGAGCTAAGGTATGCATGAAGATTTAATTGGAGGATTTGACACAAGTAACAGGTAGCCAATATATTTATATTTGAGCTGGAAAAAAAAGGGGATATGAAGCCTTTTAATAACAGAAATGCCCATACACAGTTGTTTATTTATAAATGGATGAATGGATTATCAGTGAAAATACATCATCTGGTCTTTGCACCCTGGTTTTCATAAAACCATAAATATGAAACAATCTCACCTTGAATTCTCTGATAAGAGAACATCTATCCTCCTATGTTCTCACTGTCTGTTGAATGTCTCTTTCTTAAGGAATGATAAGAGTATTTAACTGTCTTTGCTATTTGTGGAATTTTCTTTTTGGTTTCATATAACCTGAATTCTTCCTTCTGTGACTCAAACATGTTTTTCTCTTTTTGTGTATTCAGCAAAAGTACCCCCAAGGGCAGCTGGCCTTTGGCTCTCCAAGGTGCACTAAGACATTAATTAATGGATCGCTCCATGATTCTTTTAATGAGAAATTCAAATACATAAACCTTTAGGAACAAATATGACCCAGAGAGATTCCAGAATTCCAAGCCACCCGCAAGGTAGTCTGATGTTTGTTAGTGTGACGTTCTCCACACGTCAAAATGAAGGTCCAGGTGAGAAAGAGGGAGATGCAGGGAGTTTACTAGGGACAGACTCTTGGCGTGACACCAAGTTCCCAGCAAACTGGCATCACTACTGTTCTTACCAGGGCTCAATGTATTTACCTGGGTCCTGTACTAGATCGGTTGACATCTGACGATTAAAGAAAAAAAAAAAAGATTACGTCCTGGAGGGACTGACTGTGGGTCTGCAGAATTGTTTTCCCTTTACTGGTATGGCCTTAAAGGGTCCCACACCATCCGGGGGGTGACCCAGGTCAGCCTTGACCAGATGTGGGCCAGCACGCCCTGCCTCCAAGCAGCCCATGAACCAAAGTTCTCAGTGCCTTTTGGGACCAAAGGCATAAATCATTGATTTTCTATGAATTAGGGATTAGTGCTAAATCGTGTGCTTTCTATTAATAGATCTTCATAAATGCTGCAGGTGCGGCCCAAGCACCTCTTTGAAGTACTGCTTAATCGTCCCCCTTCCAAATCCTCATAATCCAACCCTCATAAAAAACCCTGGGGATTACTGATTGAGGGGGCCTTGGGGGATCCCTAAAGGCACTGCAGCTCAGACACCAGCCTGTCCTGGAGGTGTGGCTGCAGGCTCTGCCCGGAACGCACGCCAGGTGTGCCTGGGCTTGCTGCACCAACCTGGAGGGCCAGGCCAGCTCCTCCCAGACAGGGACAGGGTGGAGCCCAGGGAGAAGGCACCAAGATGAGCCATGCCCACCTTAAAGTGTAGGGATTTCTATGTATATAACAAAATATCACATGTGCCCACACATATTATGTATCAATTAAAACAAAAAAGAGTGGAGGCTTTTTCTCTTAATAACTGTCTTGCTTAAAACAACATTCTTTGGAGCTTGTAGTTTGAGATAGGCTCTCTTATTTAAACAATTAATCGATCAATTGTAATTAATTTAAATTAAAATAGTTCAAACAGTTTATTTTTGGTAATTTAAGTACTTTTAATTAAATTTAATTCATTTAATTGATTACTGTCATAATCTGTGCCTCCTCTTTAGGCTCTGACCCTTTAGTTGCCTTGTGCTACTTTTCAGTCAGGCCCTGCAGGGCATTTATTTAACAAGATTTTGGTATCTCCGTACAGTTCTCACCTAGAATGTCCTTCCTTCTCCTGTCTACTATATGAAATCCTTCTAATTGGTCAAGGTCTGGCTCAAATGTCACCTTCCTGGCAAAGCCTTCCTGAGTTCCTGGGATGACTTAGTCACTTTCTCCTTTCTGTTTCCATTATACTTTGTTCATGCCACTATTTTAGCACCACTAGGCTTGTGTGTCTGTTACATTAGTATAGCTGTTCATTTGTTCAACGCATCCCTTATCTCCTGGGTTCCATGCACTGGGCGGGATGCTGAAGATAAAAAGTTGAACAAGATACAGTGCTTTATATTGAGGAAATCACAGAGTTGTAGGGATCCCAAGGTCATGGGGAAAAGATGAAAATTACCAGGTGGGAAGAATATACTAGTTGTTATACTAAAATGTTCTCTGAGGGCTTAGGAAGAGAGCCACTGGGTTGTAAAAACTTGAGAGCTGTCTTACTGGGGACACCCAGTAGTGTGCCCCAATCTTCCCCAGTGCTCACTAAATATCAATGGAATAATTGGTGCTGTTGAAAGATGCCAGATTAGACTTGAATTTCCCAGGTTGGAGTTCTAAGCTGTGGCTTTTAGAAGATGCATAATGTAAGGCAGATCATGCAAACACTCTGCCCTCCTTTCTCATAAATGAAATGGATATAGTAATCATGATCTTCTTTTAGCATTGCTATGAGAAGCAAATGAAGAAATGTAAGTAAAGGCAATGTGAACACTCTAGAGGTAAATAAAGGTAATGCCCCCTTGTAAATATTGTTATCTTTATGACTTAGAGCAATTCTTTCTACTGACAAGGACTCTATACACGAAACTCCATGAGATTAACTATGTGATCTGAAAAACTAAATCTATGACTGGAGTCAGGAGAGTCAACAAGGGACAGGAAGGTCCTGTTCATTTTCACTTCTCCTGAGCATTGGTCCATATGTTTGCTTGGAGACCATAGGGTTTAGAGATAACTATGAAATCTCCTTAAAGTGTAATTGGTCAGTTCTATTTTATGTAGAACAACATCAGTGCACAAAAATATCCACACATCCTAAGAAAGATGTCCAAATAACTTTTTATGGTCTGATAGAAATAACTCCTATCAGACCCGGAAACAGCCAGATGTCTGCAGCTGTTAAAGGTGGGCCTTGAAACTTGCTGTCATGTTCAGATTCCTTCTCATTGTCTTTATAACTGTGGTCAAGAATGAACAATAGCCTGTTAGCATGAGTCTGAGGGTAGATAAATCCATTGGTTTAGTCGCTTTGCATTGCATCATAGTGCTAAAAATCACAAAATTAATCAGCTGGTAGAAAGACACCCTTGGAGGTGAGTGGATGGAAGAAGATGTGAATAGAAAGGAACACATTTGGACAGGGATCTATTTTTCTTTCCACCTTAAGTGCTTTGTGGGTCTATAAAAATATGGAAATGTGTGACAGAGTAGAATAAGCAAGGAAAGGTGGCAAAAGCTTCCAAGGGAAGGAACGGTGCTTTTCTTCTGACAGTAAAGTCCACTTACATGAAAATGTTTTTGGAAAAATTTTTGACTATCCTTGCCATATGAAACATTTGTTGGATAATATGCAATGAGAAATAAAACCCCATCTAAACTGCAAAAATTAAAACTTTTTGCAAAAATAAAAAAGCTTTTCAATGAGTTCAGGTACTCCTTGATGTACAGTTCTCTCAGAAGCTGGGTTTAGCCTGCATAGTCCACTAACCCCTAAACATGCTTGCCACATGGAGGTGAAGCCAAGAGTCCAGGCAGCCACAGTGGGCCAGCTATGAGGTGCACTGTGGAGGGGAGCAGCACCACAGCACATAGCTGGCAAACCACTCCTGTTCCCTACATATCACTCTGCCTCACAGGCTGGTACACTCCTCTCTATGACAGCATGTCTTCTGGCTTTTGTTAAGCTGCTCCTTTACGGTAAAACAAGAAAGAAGAAAAAATACCCACAATTCCCTTTGGTTCGGAATCGGAAGAGTGAACTGCCTCTATCCTCATGGCTAAATGTGTGGAAGTATGATACACAAACTGCCCTCTACCTTTTAACTCTCTACTCCGCAAACTGGTATTTTAGGGGCAGCCATGCTATACTCACTTCCTCAATATTGCTTATATTGTTATGGCTTTTTTTTTTTTTTGCTTCAGTAGTTTCACGAGCAGGAGGGTGAGGCACCCAGCAGTTGTTTTGCTTCTGTAGTTCGGCAAGCGGGAGGAGGCATTATAGCTTGTTATAGCACTTTTGTTCCCATTGCCCTGCAGTCCAGTGAGCCAGCCAAGAGCATCACAACACTTTAATTCCCACAGTTCAACAAGTGGGATGGAGTGGCGCCCAATGGCTTCTCTCCTGTTGTTTGGAGAGCAGGAGGGAGAGTTACAGTTCTTTTACTCCTGCTGCCTGTGGCTCTGGGAGTTCCAGGTTCTTGTGCTGTGACCAAGAGGAATAAGGTACATAGATACTGGAGAGTGAATAAAGCAGAGAAGAATTTTATTGAGTGACAGAAGGAACACTCACAGCAGCAAGAGGGGGACTAGAAAGTGGGCTGCCATCTGTGAGGCTGAGTCCAGGGTTTTTATGGGCTTAGAATGGGGGAATGCATGCTGATTGGTCCATGGGTGGTTTTGCAAAAGACCACCATTTGATTGGTTTAAAGGCATCATTCAGAAGGATCCAATAAGGAGAGAGTGAGTCAGATGAAAATGGAAATTCTCACTCCCGTCATGGACTCTATCCAGAACTGGCAGCTTGGTTTTCAGTCTTTAAACTGTCCTTAGCTTGAAGGTCAGGTTTTGCTGTGGACCCATCCCTGTCTGCCTAGGAATCTGTCTGTCTCCTGTGGTTATCAATAGTTTCTTCAAATTAATTACTGGCCACAAAATGGTCTGTGTCCCTGAAATAGGCATTTTCATTCTAAAGTTTGTAATACACTTTGACTTTTTACAATTTGTAAATATATTACATTGCTCAAGAGAAGTGAAAGCTTAAAAAAAATACGACCAAGCACCCATCTATTATTAAATTATAGATTTTGCCTATATCTTTAGCTTAAAACAAGATATCCTGCTGTTGTTGAAAGCACTGGTACTTAAGTCTTTTTGGATTAGAGATTATTTTTGTTGGGAAAAAAGAATTGTTGGGCCACCTGCCTCTGGTGGGTCACCACTAAGACTCTTGGCAGAATGAATGGGATGCCTGTCTCTTCTATCAATGAGATACTGATTAGGTAGTGTTAATCTCGAACTGCATGGGGTATACCAGAATTTATAGTAATTAATCCTACTGGAGGCCAGGATATTGACCATCCATATGAAGCGACTCGCTAGTAGTTTATAGTGCTCTCTGGAAACAACTGGCCCCTAGGGAATCTCTCAGCAACCCCAATTGTAAATCTGTTCTGTAGGAAAATATGCATGGAAGACTGAACCATGTTGTCTCAGAAATACAAATATAAAGGAAATGTTTCATCTCTTTATGTAGTACTGCATTGTGATTCTTTGATGCACATGCATTTTCTTTGTAATAAAGAAGTAACCAAAAGAAAAAAAAACAGTAAAAATTCAAAGAGCTAATAACAAACAAACACTTTAAGTAAGAAACACTTTGAATTGCCGTTAGGGATCCATCTCTCTTTCCCTGGTTTGCCTTGAAAGGTGAGCACTCATTTAACTTCCTGATACCATGTGGGGAGTGCTTGCAGTCTTTCCGCTAACATGCTAATTAAGGATCTATCAGGGTCCTCCGGGGAGCTGAGTGGCTTACTAACATCATCTAGTATGTGCCATCTGGGAGGGAGGCAGGACTCATAAGCTGTTTGCCCCAGAGTCACCCAACAAAGGTGGCAAATTCCCAGGGAAAGTATCAAATGAATCTGTTAATGAGGCAAAAACCAGGAAAGAGGTACAGGGAGGAGGGTTACTGACAGACCCAGACACAAGTGAGCCAAAGGAAGTGGAGGATTTATTTATCTGGTTCTTAAATGGGTGTTAATGTGAGGGTCTCTCCTATCAGTTGAAAGCATTTTCAAGCCAAATCTTTAGCACGCTAAGGAAACCCAGACAAACCAGGAACTTTAGAGCTTACATCTTAAAGAAAAAAAAAGGAAATTTGAGTTTCAAAAAGATAAATATTTTACTATGCACTATGATTATGTATGTTTGTCGTCTGTGTTGTGATTTTTGTCTTTTTTAAGTAAGAATTTATCCCAAATTGGGCTCTGAGTTAACTGGAAAAAACTTAGAGGTACAATTTGTTCAAACTCCATTTCACAAAGGAAAGTAAGTGAAACATGTAAGTTCATACAAATGAATGTAACAACTAGTTAAGAAATGACATGGGCCAAACCCATGTCATTGTGCCACAATTAGGTAATTTCTACCATATTATTTTGTATTTTCTTTGTCTGATTTGTTTTCTAAGCTTCTGCATCCCTCTCCCTCCCTGTACTATCTTGCTAATTTTGAATCTATTGAGATTTTGAGAGCTCAAAAATACGCCATCCTCTTTCTCACTAGTCAGCCACCAGTTCCATTCTTCCCCTGCTGTTATTCTGAAACTTACACATTTTACTTTCCTTCTTTAAACAATTAGAAATTTTGACATGCATTCTTAACTTTAAAGCTGATAAGATTAATAGCCTTACTTTCTAAGAGACTTTAGAAAAATTTTAACTCCAATCACATATTCACTCAACTTATACTCTAGCATTGTCCAGTATTTTATCTTGATTTTTAAAAATTGAGATAAAATTTACAGTGAAATATACAGATTTTAAATGTACAGTTGTATGGTTTTTTTGTTTGTTTGTTTTTTTCTTTTTGAGACAGAGTCTCACTTACTCCAGGCTAGAGTGCGATGGCATGATCTCAGGCCATTGCAACCTCCGCCTCCTGGGTTCAAGCAATTCTCCTGCTTCAGCCTTCAGAGTAGCTGGGATTACAGGTGTATGCCACTATGTTTGGCTAATTTTTATATTTTTTAGTAGAGAAGGGGTTTCACCATGTTGTCCAGGCTGGTTTTGAACTCCTGACCTCAAGTGATGTGCCCACCTCAACCTCCCAAAGTGCTGGGATTACAGGCATGAACCACCACACCTAGCCTACAGTTGTATGTTTTAATCAAACATGGAATTGATCAGCGTTCACACTGGTGTAACCTCCACCCAAGTCAAGATATGGAACATTTCTATACAGTTCCCCTCATTGCTTCTTCCAGTCAATTCCCACCTCCCATTAGTCCAAAGCTGTTCTCAGTTCTGTTACCATAAATTAGCTCTGCCTAGTCTAAAACTTTATATAAATGGAATAATACTGTATTTTTTTGTGTCTGGTTTCCATTGCTCAAAATGTTTTTGAAAGTCATCCTTGTGTATACAATAATAGCTTAGTGATTCCCAAAGCAAACACCTGAGAGTCTCCAAGACCCTTTCAGGGTGTCTATAAGCTCAAAAGTATTTTTATAATTAACCAATTAATTCATTCTTACTTTTTCACAACCATACAGGATTATTTTCCTAAGGTTACATGAAGTATGATATCACAACAGATTGAAGAAGCAGATAGGAGATTCCAAGTATCTCTTTTTAAGCTAAACATTGATTTCCCAAAAGTAAAGGGATATCACCTTTCTCACTAAATGTCTTTAACAAATATAGCTATTTCCCTAAAAATATTTCACTTATGTTAACATGTAATAGGATTATTATTTTTAAGTGAATAAATGAATTTTTTTTAATTATTCAATTTTAATTTCTAATATGGTAAATATTGATAGCCATAAGCCACATAAGAAAAACTCTGTTAAAGTCCTCAATTATTAAAGAGTGGAAAGTGGACTTGAGACTAAAAAGTCTGATATCTACTGCAATAGTTCTGTTTTTTTAATTGCTGAGTAGGATTTCACTCTATATACCACAATTTTGTTTAGACATTTCTATGGTGGATTATGTCCAGTTTTGTGTTATTATAAATAAAGATGCAATTAACATCTTTCTATATATTTTTTTATGAATATACGTTTTTATTTGTTTTAGATATTTAAGGGTGTAATTGATGAGTCACAGGGTAGGTATGCTTTTAACTCTATGTGAGGAAGCTGCTAAGATATTTTCTAAAGTGACTGTTCCCGTTTGTACCCATACCACCTAGAGATGGGAGTTCCAGTTTCTATACAGCCTTCCCAACTTTTGATGTTGTCAGTCTTTCCAATTGCAGCCATATTTAATAGGTATGCCTTATCTTCTTGTATATTTGACTTATATTTCCCTAATAATTAAAAGTGATGGGTAACTTTTTTTTTAACTTTAATTTTAGGTTCAGGAGTACATGTGCAGATTTGTTATGTAGGTAAACTTACATTATGGAGGTTTAGTGTACAAATTATTTGGTCACTCAAGTAGTAAGCCTAATACCTGATAGGTATTTTTTTCTGATCCTTTCCCTCCTCCTACCGTCTACTCTTCAAGGAAGTCCCAGTGTCTATTGTTCCCCTCTTTGCATCTATGTGTTCTCATTGTTTAGCTCTTATAAGTGGGAACACGGCTAAATTTGGTTTTCTGTTCCTGTTTTACTTTGCTTAGGTAACACTCTCCAGCTCCTTCCATGTTGCTGCAAAGGACATGATCTCCTTCTTTTTTTGTGACTGCATAGAATTCCACAGTGTATTTGTACCATATTTTCTTTGTTCAGTCTACCATGATGGGCATTTAGGCTGATTCCACGTTTGTTATTTTGAATAGTGCTGCAATGAACATATGTGCAAGTGTCTTTATGGTAGTACCCTTTATATTCCTTTGAGTATATACCCAAAAGTGGGACTGCTGGGTCAAATGGTAGTTCCAGTTTTAGTTCTCTGAGGAATTGTCATACTGCTTTCCACGAGGGCTGAAATAATTTAACCTCTCACCTGCAGTGTATAAGTGTTCCCTTTTCTTTGCGACCTCACCAGCATCTGTTACTTTTTTACTTTTTATTAATAGCCATTCTGACTGTGCTTTTGATTTGCATTTCTCTAATGATTAAGGATGTTGAGCATTTTTATATGCTTGTTGGATATATGTATGTCTTGTTTTAAAAAGTGTATGTTCATATTCCTTGCCCACTTTTTAATGGAGTTGAATAACTTTTCATATACTAGTTGTCCATTTGTATATCTTCTCTTGTGAAATGTCAGCCCCAGACTTTTATTCATGCTTTATTGTTTATGTTATTGAATTGTAGAAATTATTTATTTAATCTGGATAGTCAATGGTCAGAAATATGAATTGCTAATATTCTCTAAAAATCTGCAGCTTGCTTTTCAGTTTTTAATGATATCTTTTGATTAGCAAATTTTAAATTATAATAAACTTCAATTGTTCAATGTTTTTATGGTTAGTACTCTTTGTGCCTTGTCTAAAAAAATTATTGTTTCCTCCAAGGTCGTAAAGAAACATCTATGTTTTCTTATTCTAGAAGCTTTATAGTTTTAACTCTTATGTTTAGGCCTATGACATATCTCAAATTAATTTTTGTATGTGGTGACAAAGGGGTTGATTTCTTTCCTGTGGCCCAACTTCCACTACTAGGGAGCTAGAATCAATTGTTCCAGTGCAATCTTATAAACACACTTGTCTTACTGAAAGAAGGAATGCATCCAAGAGCATCACTCAGGCATTTAAGACCCTCTTCAAGATGATGCCAATCTACTTTTGCAACTTTGTAGATCATTACTTTTCTGTATGCACCAGATAATCCATAGAACTGGATTTTCCAACAGCATGTAATTCTTTGTTTTATTCCTTATTTCTAGAACTTCCAATCCTTTTTCTTTATCTGCCGATATCCTACTTACCCATCAAGTCCTAACTTCAATGCTTCCCCTTTCATGAAGCCCATACTTAAACGTGTCATATTTTGTCTAACAGTCCTGACTTTTCATATGCATCTTGCAAGTTTTTTAAAGTAGGACTTTCTCTTATTAACCTTAAAATGACCCGAAGAAGTTAGTATGCCAAGTTTCACACAGTAGATGCTCAATAAAGAATTGTTAAATTGAGTTTTATTCCAGGTTCGGGGTTTGGAAATATCACTTTGTTGTTGAAAGTTTCCTCCACAGCCTACCTTGTCAGAGATAAAATGATTCTTATGTTTACTAAATAATCCATAGCAGGATGCAAGCAAACATGATATTCTGGAAAAAGCTGTCCCTTTCTAATGGGAAAAAAAACTCTATAGAATTCCAACTCAGACCAGTTTGGAAACAATAAACATTCATGCATTGAATATCACTATTGAAAGACGGTGTGGACATTTTAAATCAGATATCAGTTAATCTACAGATTTTTCTATGGATAAGAAAAGAAAAAGAAACCCTGTAGAAAAAAGTTCAAATTCCTGAGTTGTTTACAATAAAATAATGTTATAGTTACAACATGCTTTAATTCATATGTTTTAGTAGTGATGTCCTATATCTTTGGTCTCTCACTTCAGCCTTATTTGCAAAATCTTCCAGATAAGAAAACCACATATAAGCTAAAGTTCTGTGTTTCTTCACTTCACTGAAAGCCAGTATATTTTCCAAGGTCATAGCATTAAAAAAGACATTAGTTGATTAAAGGAATCTAGTCCTTTTACTAACTACTGCCTTGGGTGCATGCAGTACAAACTAATCTTGTTAAATTAAGAAAGAAAAGCAGTGCATTAGTAGGGTACAGAATCTCTTACAGAATCAATGAGAATGTTACAGTCAGGCTTCAGAAAGGTCAGGAACACAGTACGTAGACTGAATAAACTAATGCAATGTTTATTTAGGCAACCACCAATAAGATGAATCAGCTCCAACTCTTTGCTCACTCGTCTCTAGATTTAAATTCCCTGGAGAGAGAGATGGGCTAGCCTGGCTTAGATTGCTTGTACTGTGTCCTTAGCTGGGGGAAGGGAAGGACACTGGAATGGACCATATGACACAGAATGGTAGGAAGGTTTGCTCCTGGAGGAAAGACTGGGCACCAGTACCAGAAAAAGGGGAACGGATACTGGGTGGTGAAAAACAACAGAAGTCATTTTAAACCCCATTGCATTGCTGCCACCCCTCCACACTAAGAGTTTGTTCACATTTGGTGAAGAACAAATACTTTCCTGGTAATATAGAGAATTTTGGAACTTGTAACAAATAATGGAGCATGTACTTTTCCTGGCACATATTTTACTGTAGCTTAAAATAAGCTTTACTCGTCAAAGTTGCCCACAAAATAAAAATACTTTTAAACAACAAGCAATGATTTACATTCCTGCCCCATTCAAAGAAAATAAAAACTCAAGGTAAGGTAGAATGGTGTCATAATAGCTTATTGCATGTGCACTTGTGTTTTCTTGGCTACAGGTGCATGAGGCGCATGATTAAGAGAACAGGGTTATCAGTGACTTCCACGTAAGGGTTCAAAGGCTCCACCCCTGCCTCCCAACTGGAACAACTCTCCAGGGCCATTTCAGCTTCAGCAGAGCTTCCTGCAGGATTGGCTGTGACCTTTGGTGAGGCTACATGGCATCACAATTTCTCCCTGTGCCCAATCATAAATTTCTGTTGCTTAAAAAATTTATGATTTTATAAAAACAATAATGCTTATGCATATGTAACTTACCTGAATTTCAGTTTTTCTTTTCAGTAAAATGGATCAATATTTGGCTCTAAGGCCTGATTAAGTGTTTAATTAATAAGTGTAAATTGTGCTTTATTACCTGTGAGATACTATATATTATTACTATATTTAAATAGTGTCTCCTTTTTCTTCAGGCAAAGCAGAAATATGATGCCTCTCAAGGTTCTATAGTAGTCACTGCCTCACTTATTCACCCACAGACTAAAAATATTTCAGTTAAAGTGCATACAAAACTTGGCTCAATATTTCCTTGCTTTTCAAAATACTTAGATAGTTGTGCAACCTAAAAACAATGTTTTAGGTACAGCTGGTAAGTAAAAATCAGTTCTTGTTTGTTTAAAAGCATTTCCATGTAACACCTATTGCAAACAACTTACCCCAAAATCAAC
Organism: Ateles fusciceps; assembly: GCA_036589455.1. Classification (NCBI taxonomy): domain Eukaryota; kingdom Metazoa; phylum Chordata; class Mammalia; order Primates; family Atelidae; genus Ateles; species Ateles fusciceps. The sequence continues at coordinate 10,808,711 of JAZHEH010001979.1, forward strand.
AAACCCAGTATCGTTCATGGAAAGTTTTTTTTTTAAACACTGTCATGCTATTGCATCAGCCTAGTATGCTGCCAGCACTCCCAGCATTTTGGAGATAAACAATATTACTCTTTGGAGTCCTTTCCAACTCAACATTTGTTTTAAATGAGCACCGAAAATGTAAAAAGGGGCCCTCAGTTCATTTCACTTCAGCTGCTTCCACCTTCCCTCTGGACCATGCCTGCCTTCTCATCCACATAAAGTCACAATCTCCAAGCCTCTTGCAGAGGGCCTTTTAACTAACCATCCATTTTGGTCTTGTCCTTGCAAGTTACTGTGATGGTAAATTTTAGGTGTCAGCTTGATTGGCTTAAGGATTACTGAGAGAAATGGTAAAGTATTATTTCTGGATGTTATCTGACCCACCAAACCATAAAGTTGAGCATGCTCAGCAGCACTCCGTCATCAGATGTATATATGATCAGACCCGAGAAGGTCCTGAAGGCACAAGTAAGTCATATGAAGAAGTGGCCCAAATTACCCCTGGTTCCTACTCCTGCCACCCTGCCTTCTCTCTCCCAGCCTGCACCTATGACCTTATGGGGGAGTACCCTACGTCAACTGACAGAGGAAGAGAAGACTGTGGCCTGGTTTGTAGATGGCTCTGCACAATGTGAAAGCACCATCTGAAAATGGAGAGCTGCGGCACCATAGCCCCTTCCTGGCACATCCCTGAAGGACAGTGGTGAAGGGAAATTTTCCCAATGGGCAGGGCTTCAGCAGTACACTTTTTTATGCACTTTGCTTGGAAGGAGAAATGGGCAGATGTGTGATTATATACTGATTTGTGGGCTGTAGCCAATGGTTTGGCCAAGTGGGACTTAGAAGGAACATAATAGGAAAATTGGTGATAAGAAATCTGGGGAAGATGTGGATAGACCTCCCTGAGGGGGCAAAAGATGTGAATATATTTGTGTCCCATGTGAATGAATACTCACCAAACAATAACCTCAAAAGAGGAAACCTTTAATAATAAGGTGGGTAGGATGACCCAATGTGTGGATACCAGTCAGCATCTTTTCTCAGCCACCCCATCACTGCCCAATGGGCTCAGGCACAAAGTTGCCATGGTAACAAGGATGGAGGTTATGCATAGGCTCAGCTACATGAACTTCTATTCACTAAGACCAACCTGGCTGCAGCCATCATTGAGTGCTTAACCTACCAGCTGCAGAGACCAACACTGAGCCCTCTATATGGCATTATTCTCTGGGGTGATCAACCAGCTACCTGACGGCAGGTTGATCACATTAGACTAGTTCCATCATGGAAGGGGAAGTGGTTTATCTTACTGGACTAGACACTTACTCTAGATATGGATTTGCCTTTCTTGTACACAATACTCCTCTCAAAACTACCATCTGTGAACTCACAAAATGCCTGTTCACTGTCATGATATTCCACTCAGCATTGCTTCTAACCAGGCAACTCACTTCACAGCCAAAGAAAGTGTAACAGTGGGCTTATGGTCATAGAATCCACTAGTTTCATCATGTCCTCTATTATCCTGAAGCAGCTGATTTGATAGAATTGTGGAATGCCCTTTGAGGTTACAGTAACAGCACCAACTAAGTGACGATACCTCGCAGGGTTAGGACAAGGCTCTTCAGAAGGCTGCATATGCCCTGGATGAGCATTTAACACATGGTACTATTTCCCCCATGGCCAGAATTCGTGGGTCCAGGAATCAAAAAATGGAAGTGGCATCACCAAAATGGGAGTGGCACCACTCACCATTACCCTTTAGTAATCCACCAACAAAGTATTTTGCCTCCTGCTTCTATGACTTTATGCTCTGTTTGCCTAGAGCTCTTAGTTTAAGAAGAAGAATTATTTCCTCCAGGAGACACAATGATGAGTCCATTGAACTGAAAGTTAAGACTGCCACCCAGCCTCTTTGGTTTATACCTCTGATTCAATGAGGTAAGGAGAGAGTTTCAGTGTTGGCTGGGGTGATCAATTCAGACTTCCAATGGGGAACCTGGACCTCCACCCTGCAATGGAGGTAAGGAAGAGTATGTCTGGAATACAGGAGCTCCCTTGGAGCATCTTCCGTATTACCATGTTCTGTGAGTAAAATTAATGGGAAATTACAACAACCCAACCCAGGAAGGACTACGAATGGCTCAGACCCTTCAGGAATGAGGCTTCAGTCTCCCAGCCAGGTAACAAACCTCGACCAGCTGAGGTACTTGCTGAAGATAAAGGGACTGCAGAATGGGTAGTGGAAGAAGGTAGCTGTGACCACATGACCAGTCACAGAAATGAAGACTGTGATTGTCATGACTATATCCTCCCTAGTTTGTTAAGAATATGTTTGTATGTGTATATACACATATTAAAGAAATATCTTTGTTCCTAATTTTTTTTCCTATGTAACATAAGATTTACTGATCTTACATCAGTATTTAAGAATTGTTAATTTTGCCTCATAGTATTTACATTATAAGATAGCAGGAGAAGCATAATCATCACCCAAGGACTTTACTTCAGCTTCTGGGGAAGAAGAGATTAGTGTGTTTTGTTTGTACACAGGATAGTTACACCATGTTAGGCAGAACTAGTACCTTATTATTATGATTACTTGGAGATTAAGTATGGTTTAAGGAGCTGCATATGGGTGCCAAGTTGACAAGGGGTAGACTTGTGATGGCTAATTTTAGGTGTCAACTTAACTGGATTAAGACTTACTTAAATAACTGGTAAAGGATTACTTCTAGGTGTATTTGTAAGGGTGTTCCTAGCAATTAGCAATTGGCATGTGAGTCAGTGGACTGAGTGGGAAAGATCTGCCCTCAATGTGGCCATGCATCGTCCAATCAGCTGGGGGCCCAGATACAACAAAAAAGATGATTTCTTCTCTTTCCTGGAGCTGAAATACACACTTCTCCTCCTGTCCCTGGACATCAGAACTCCAGGCTTTCTGGATTTTGGACTCCAGGACCGGCCTAGGTTCCTGGACTCACACTAGCACCTGCCTAGGTTCTGAGGCCTTCTGGCTTTCCTGGTTCTGAGGCTTCTGGACTTGGACTAAGCCATGATACTAGCATCCCAGAGTCTTTAGCTTGCAGATGGCCTGTCATGGCACTTCTCAGCCTCCATAATCATGTGAGCTAAGTCCCTAATAAATCACTTCTTATCTGTCTATTGCCTGTTGGTTCTTCTCTCTGGAGAGCCCTGATAATACAGTTACCTTAACACACATACTCATTTCTCCATTATCCACATGTGCAGGCTTACTTTGTGGATCCTTCAGTCACACCTCAGAGGCTCCCTCAGTGCATCCCTCAGTGTGCAGCAGTGAATATCGAAGAAAGGACCAGTGTACAAACACTGGGGTATGACTGACCAAATTCCAGCATACAATATGAATGCCTGGGGCTCAGACATTGCTTTATTTCAGCCACAGCTCTCTTCTTAGCATCAGTGGAACATGACTGAAGAGCTTATTCATAACGCAGAGGACAGATCCCCCACTCAAGGGATAAATTTCTCCCACAGCCAAAGTTCTCAGAGGATCCTGACTCCCCCTCGGCTTCTCAGTTTTCTTTTTTATATTTTTAAGTGAATAACTATTCATCTTTTCAAAGCATTCTTCCCATCTGCTCCTAGACAAGGTGTCTGACTAAATTGCATTCTATGACACATGCTGACTGCAAACTAATAAAAGAATAACCAGATAAGCAGTAGGTAGGCTTTTAATCAGAAGACTATATTGAACTGGAGATAGTAAAATCCTGCATAACTACCTGCAGATGCTAAAAATCTATAAAGTCATGGCCTGGGTCAGAATGGTTTACCTCCCTAATATGTTAGCCTTTGTTTTGTCCATAGCTTTATTATTAAACTTAATAAACTATCAGCTTTATTATGTACAGTACATAACTCCTGGAGTTTTACTATAGTAACTGTAACCCCAGCATAGTTGAGACCAAAGAGATCATTTCATGGGTATTTTGAAATAAAGAAATAAAGACACATTTCTTGAAAATATTTGTTTTTACTAAACCATCCGAGTTTTGAAAAAAGGTGAAGAAATCATCATTGAAAATAATATTTCACCTCCCAATTCCTTACAGTACTGTCTCTTATATCTTAAAAAGTTCCTTGAAGTAGTCTAAGTATTTCACCAGTAAAATTATTATGATTTCAACAGAATCAACAGGGAATTAAACCATAGGAAAAAGACAGGTTTTAAGGAAAAGTGACACCTTTTGCACTACCCCAAACTTCTTGTAGAAACACTGGTTAAAAATATTAGGAAAGAGAGAAAATATCTCAGAAGATCTTTGGGATCTTAATGTGTTTTGCAGACCTTCGTATACTCAGTGGTATATTTAAGCTTGTGATTTTGGCATTTAAGTGTCTGATGCAGTTTAGAAACGGCTGCTTGCTGCCATTTTGCTCTTGAGAATGTTAAAACTGGGTTAACTTGAATTGAAATTTAACTTGACTAGACAATAGCCAGAGAAATTATCAATTTATCACTAGCATGCTGCAAGGAGAGGTTTGCTTTTGGTTTAACTCTAGCCTTTAAGATCGCCAGGGGGAAATATGCTTGAAACTGAGTCCAGTCCTGAGAGACACAAGAACTGATTAGTACTACTCACATTAACCCAAGGAACAGAGCTATTAGACAGAAATCAAATCACATTTGCATTTCTTATCTATTTGCATATTGGCACTTTAGAGCTGATGGTTCAACATTTTGAAAATGAAATGTTTCTTTTTTGTTTTCCAGACCAATAAGCAATCTAAACTTTTGAGGTTTTGCTCATTAGCCCTATCCTCATTACCCAAGCACTCTCTCTCTCTCTCTCTCTCTCTCTTTTTTTTTTTTTTTTGACAGATTCTCACTCTGTCACCCAGGCTAGAGTGCAGTGGCTCAGTCTTGGCTCACTGCAACCTCTGCCTCATGGGTTCAAGTAATTCTCCTGTCTCAGCTTCCCTAGTAGCTGGAATTACAAGTGTGTACCACCATGCCCAGCTAACTTTTGTATTTTCAGTAGAGATGGGGTTTCACCATGTTGGCCAGGCTGGTCTCAGACTCTTGACCTCAGGTGATCCGCCTGCCTTGGCCTCCCAAAGTCTCTTTGAGACAAGGATTTTGTCTTCCATTTATTTTGTTCCCCTCTCCTGTTTCCCCAGCAGCCACCTCAGTGTAGGAGACAGCCCTACAGCACTGTGGTTACTCATTTGGTTTACCAGGAACCTGGCAGGATGCAACAGAGAATGGCAGGGAAAGGCTCAGTCTCAAAGGACTCTGTACATCTTCCAAGTGCTCAGGATTTCTCTGAATTTCAGTAGTGTTTATTCTGGGCTTTACTAATTTCACACTACTGCTGTTATCTTATGTTATTAAACATTAATAGGAGCTTATTTTCAATGAGAATGTGAATACCCTAAGAGCTGAAGCTGCAATACCTTATTCTCATCTGGATTTCTTTCCAAAGGTTGGTTTCTCTAAGTGAGGGTTGACTAGGGTGAACTAAGAACATTATTCAACACTTGTCTCAAATGTTGAGTCACCTGTACTTTGTGTTTCTCTTTTCTGGAGACAAGTTGAAGGTTCCCTCAGGAAACTTCCTATTTTGTGGCAAGGTTCTGCCTTGCCCTCATGATCTTGCCTTAGGTGGCCTTCAGTGGATCTCTGGATGCTCATGAGACCCCAGCCTCAGCCATGAGAAAGAATTCAGGGAAAAGTCAGAATGAAGCAAAAGGCAAAAAGCTTTTATTACAAAGCCAAAGTATACTGTCAAGAGTGGGAGTGAGGGCGTACTCAAGAGAGTAAGTTGCACTCAACAGAGTTTGGGTTTCTAATTTTATGGGCTCTTCTAATTAGGGGTGAATTAATCGTGAGTTTTATTTTAAAGATGGAGATTTCTTAGAATTGAGGTGCCACCCATTTTTATACTAAATATGGGTATGCTTGGATCTGTCCTGGCCCTAGTGGAAGTGTGATTTCATATGGAAATGAGCCTGTAATTAGGTCTGGGGTAGGGCATAGGTCAAATCCAATGCCATAGTTTCAAGCAACTTAGTCCCTGTCTGTTAGGGTCTTACAGCCCAGGCTCCTTTTTGTCCTTGTAGTGAAACTGCTGCTTGATATTTAACCACTTGTCCTGTGACCACCCAGCATTCTTATTTTATGGGTGTTCCTTTAATTAGAGAGTAGTATCATTATTAGGTTTTCTGCAAAAGGAGGGGATTTCAGGGACCCTCAGTTACCCATCCTTTTCTCCCTTTCCCAGGGAAAGTCATAAACAGATCACTCTGATGGGGGTCTTGGATGTTTTCTCTCCCTTATTTTGGGTTTTCTGTTATCCTATAGTTTCTTTCTGTGGTTCTTGTTTTAGAGTCATTGTTTGGGTTTTTTCATCCTCCTGCGACTACTGAGTGCTATTCCTATCTCAATGATTCTATCTTTGGCGATAATTTTTAAGGAATCCTGACATTTTGAGAGATGCAAATTTTATGAAGAAAAGACCCAGCAGACCACTGGTTCATAACCTTTTGATGCAGAAGAAAGAGAAACAGCCATATTTTCTCCCTAAATCCTGGATGTTCCATGCTACATCTATAAGCCTAGAACAGGGGGTGTGTGTGTGTCTGTGTCTGTGTCTGTGTAGTGTGTGTGTGTGTGTGTGTGTGTGTGTGTGTGTGTGTATGGTTGTTTCTGTAAGAAGTTATTACTCTTTATACTTTGGGACCTTAAGTGGGTAGGAGATTAGAGAGCAGAATTTGTTTAGAATAGACACCAGAAGAATTAATGGCTTTCCTCACATCTAATACTTGGATTTGTTCTCTTGAATATTTTAAGGACCAGTAGCAATGGATAGAATGGATAGTAGAAAAAGTGAAGCTTTCAGATAAATAATTAAATGTGCTATTGTGATATGATAGAGCCCATGTGTATGCATACTTCAGGTTTATCTAGATGCATATCCAGCTTTTAGACCACACAAATATTTGTGAATATGTATTGTTGTAAAGCTAGATTGTCAGAAAGAACAAAAATACACCCTGATATAATAAGATGAAAGCTTGAATGTGAAACTGCACCTTGTTTTCCCCCCCTGTGGAATAGCTAGGACTGACCTGTCTTTAAGAGGACAGGTCCTTTGTCTCGTTTCTCTTTTACTGACAAAGGGTCGTTTGCACATTTTACAACTTATGTGTACTGTCCTTTTTGACCTGTGACAAATAGCACAAAGTGGTGACTCTGCTGGCTAAGATCAAGATCCAGTTGGCCATAAAATAAATTTTTCCAGTGAAATGCCAAGCTATTATCACAAGCATCTGGGAAAATTAAGTAAGGTAAACCCTGGGTTCTCAGCTCCAACTCAGGAGAGTGGTTTGGGCATCTTTGTAAAACTATCCTTGAGGAAATCAGCTCAATATAGGGCTACAGTTAAACAAAATCCCATAAAACATCTCCTTAAGAAGAGTACAATATGCTGAACTGAGCTGATATCACCACTGGTCCAGATCACAGTCTTGACCTGGAATCACCATTGGTTTAGGACAGAGGCAGGGAACTTGGAGAAAGTTGCCAAGAAGATAACTACCATTAGTATAGGAAAGCAAAGAATTTAGAAAGGGATGTTGCCTCAGGACATGAAATCAAGACTGTGTGGCACAGCGGCTCATGCTTGTAATCCCAGCACTTTGGGAGACTTAGGTGGGATATAGTGAGACCTCCTCTCTACAGAAATTTTTAAAAATTAGCCAGGCATGATGGCACATGCCCATAATCCCAGCTACTTGGGAGGCTGAGGTAGGAGGCTCACGTGAGCCTGGGAGGTGGAGGCTATAGTGAGTCAAGATTGCACCACAGCACTCCAGCCTAGGTGATAGAGCAGTCTATTGGGAAATAGAAAATATAATGAAGAATAAAAGATTTAGATAGAATGAACCTGAGAAACTCCTGTTCTATTGAAGGATTAGAATCAGAAAACGTCCATTAAAATCTGAGGGAGCTGGCCAGGCACAATGGCTCACACCTGTAATCCCAGCACTTTGGGAGGCCTAAGTGAGCTGATCACCTGAGACCAGGAGTTTGAGACCAGCCTGACCAACATGGAGAAACCCTGTCTTTACTAAAAATACAAAAATTAGCTGGGCATGGTGGCGCATGCCTGTAATCCCAGCTACTTGGGAGGCTGAGGCAGGAGAATCAATTGAACTTGGGAGGCTGAGGTTTCGGTGAGCCAAGATTATACCACTGCACTCCAGCCTGGGCTACGAGAGCAAAACTCCGTCTCAAAAAAAAAAAAAAAGAAAAAAAAATCTGAGGGAGCTAGAGAACAACAATAAGTATACTTTACAGTTACTAAATACTTTTATATAGTATCTTATTACAGGTGTTTTTTTGGCAGAGCAAACACAATTAACTTTTAAAATTAATTATATTCCAAAGTGACACAGGCTGAAGATAGGCTTGATGTAATTGATACTACCATTTTCTAAGTGTGTTAGAAAAGTATTAGTACAGTATTGCTTTAAAAAATATTTCCATGAGCCCACAAGTTTATAAAATGCCACATATGCACAGTGGCTCCCCCTCTATGCACTTAGATAGTTACAATACACATTAGATATTAAAGACTCTAGGAAATCTCTTGAAAAATAAATTTGTTTAGCTTTGTTTAACTATTTTACATTTATTTTATCAAAGACTGGCTTTTGTTCAAAATCTTACTGACATTCTATAGTAAGACAGACTTGCTGTCTTGGGACTTCCCTTGAGAAATGTGAATCAATGTTTATTAGTGAAGGATGGATTTCTGATGAGTACCAAAGGAAATTTTCATGTGTTGTAGTCCCTCAACTTCAAGGCTGTATCTGGAAGAATTACTTACTTGGTTTGTCTGGGAAAATTAAGTTTAACTCTAGGTTCTTAGCTGCAACTCAGGAGAGAGGTTTGGGGCATCTTTGTAAAACTATCCTCTAAGATTGGATAGACCAGAGTCTGACTTTGGGAGGGGAGAAGAATCATTCTTTTGTGAGTATAATAGCTGTTGAGTACTTACTGTGTTCTAGATACTGTTCTAAGGCTTTTACATATATTATTTGATTTAATTCTCACAACAAAAACCTAGAAAGAGGATACTACTATAATATCTATTTTACAAATGAGGAAATTGAAACAGAGAGGTTGAGTAACTTGTCCATGGTGAGTGTCAGAATTGGGACTTGAACCCAAGCTTTCTTACTCTAGTCTTCTTTTTTTTGAATTTCAACTTTTATTTTAGGTTCAGGGGTACATGTGCAAGTTTGTTACACAGGAAATTGCGTGACACTGAGATCTGAGATGTAGATGATCCCAAATCGTCTGTATGATCATCCTGGTCACTCAGGTAGTGAGCACAGTATGCAATAGGTAGGTTTTTAACCCTGGCCTCTCTCCCTGCTTCCCCCATCTAGCAGTCCCCAGTATTTACTCTTCCTTTCTTTATATCCATACACACTCAGTATTTATCTCCCACTTACAAGTGAGAACCTGTGGTATTTGATTTTTCTGCTCCAGCATTAATCTGCTTTGGATAATTGCCTCCAGCTACATCCGTGTTGCTGCAAAGGATATGATTTCATTCTTTTTCTTTATGGCTGTTTAGTATTCCATGGTGTATGTGTACCACATTTTCTTTATCTAATCCACCACTGATGGGCATTTAGGTTGATTCCATGTTTTTGCTATTGTCAATAGTGCTACAATGACTATACGTACGAGTCCATGTGTTGTTTTGGTAGAATGATTTCTATTTCTTTGAGTGTGTACCCAGTAATGGGATTGGTGAGTTACATTCTCACTAACAAGGTAGAAGTATTCTCTTTTCTCTGCAACATCAACAAAATCTGTGACTTTTTTTTTAAAGGAGGGTCTTGCTCTGTCACCCAGGCTGGAGTGCTGTGATATAATCACAGCTCATTGCAACCCCAAGCTCCAGGGCTCAAAGGATCCTCTTGCCTCAGCCTCTTGAATAGCTAAAACTGCAGGTATGCACCACCACATGTGGCTAATTTTTCAAATTTTTTGTAGAGATGGGGTCTCACTTTGTTGCCTAGGCTGCTCTTGAATTCCTGGGCTAAGTCATCCTCCTACTTTGGCCCCTCAGAGTGCTGGGATTACAGGTATGAGCCACCATGCCTGGCCTTTGACTTTGTAATAATAGTCAATCGTACTGATCTCACTTTAGTCTTGGGACTTACAATCATCATATTACCTTGCTAGCTTCCTCTAAGTAGAATAGCAGCAGCTGGGGGAGAAACCCACACGGTGAGTGACCATTACCATAGGTAACAGGGGTTATGGAGTGTGGTAATTCACTTAGTATCTCTATAAAAACCAGGAGGAGAAGATGAGACATACATCTGCTAAGAAACAGTCAAATGACAAATCTTTTTTTTTTTTTTTTTTTTTACCATGGCATGAAGGCTTTTCAATCTAAGACAGGGAGAGACTGTGTAAAGCCTGGCTGCATGGAGTAACAGGAACATTTTCTGGTGGCTTTAGGCATCATTTGTTTTGAGCGTTGTTTCACCATCTCCAAAGTTACGACTATGGTACAAGCCCCATCACATCTCCTTGGGAATCCTACACAGCCAGACCTCCTGGTCTCTCTCTTCTATTCTTGCCTCCCCCTGTGCCTGCAGAGCAGTCAGAGTGAAATTTTACCTCCCAGATAAGATTGTGGGATTTCCCCATTCAAGGTTCTTCAGTGGCCGCCATCTCCTAGAAGATCCTGCAGGCTACACCTCTTTTTCCTCTATGTTCTCACATGCTACCACTTTCTTTGATCATTGTGCTCCAACCACACTGAGCCCTTTGTTACATTTTGTGTGTCTAATAGTTCCCTCAGCTCGAGCACCTTAGCTTCACATATCCATATGACTTCTGCCCCTCTTTTTTGTTTTTGAGACAGAGTCTCACTCAGTCACCAGGCGCCAGGCTGGAGTGCAGTGGCGCGACCTTGGCTCACTGCAACCTCCGCTCCCGGGTTCAAGCATTCTCCTGCCTCAGCCTCCCGAGTAGCTGGGACTACAGGCGCGCGCCACCACGCCCAGCTAATTTTTTTGTATTTTTAGTAGAGACGGGGTTTCACCTTGTTGATCAGGACGGTCTCGATCTCTTAACCTCGTGATCCGCCCGCCTCGGCCTCCCAAAGTGCTGGGATTAAGGCGTGAGCCACCGCGCCCGGCCCTCTGCCCTCTTTTAATAGGACCTCTGTTCAAATACTACCTCTGAAAAATGTTCCTCATAGATAGCTCTGTTATATAGTAGCCCTATCCTCCTTCTCCCCCAAGCCTCCTTTATTTTATTCATAGCACTAATTATAATATAATTCTTGACATTATGTTATTTATTGTCTGCCTAGTGTGAGATGATAAGCTCCAAGAGGGGGTAGGGACTTTGTTTCATTTAAAGTTATAGTCTGAGAATTGAGATCAGTCTCCAGTGCCTCATGGATTTAGCAATAAACATTTGTGGCATGTCAACTCAGTAAGTTCCTAATCAGGAGAACAGAATCCTACAGAACTGGAGGTCTAAAAGTAGATGAGATTCCGAGCTCCATGATTCTGGGGCTTGCCCAGGTGGCACAGGGCTGGTGAGGGGTTGAACAAGGGCTCTGACATACCGTCCAGGCTCCTCTCGTTCCCTCACATTGCCTTCCTATTACCACGGCTTCTTCATAGACTTTTGTCATGAAAGCAGCTATTTTGGGGGAAATGCCTATTTTTTTTTTAACCAGGAGATGATCTGGGTCCAAAGTGATGCCAGTCCTATATACTGCATTACCAGGAATCCTACTCTGCCAATCTCCAACCAGGCCTTCTGAAATATGGTCATAAAATAACGGATCTGTAAACTGTTCTGGGCAATTATGGTGCTCCTGGAGTGAAAGTGGGTGTCATTAGCCATGCTTATGGACACCAGCTTGCTGCAGTTGGCTCTCAGCCAGGCTGGGAAACAGCCTTCGATTGGGAGGACACAAGTTCAATGGGATAATTAGGAAGGGTTTTGTACAAGTTTGTTGATAAAAAAATGTGCTACAGATTAGCCTTTTCCCCTCTCTGAGCTGAGTAACGATCACACAGAACAGGTGGTAAGCTAATGGGGGAATACGAAATTAATACTTTGTTTCCTGGTCCCGCCTTTGTTGCTTTTGTGTAGAGGATTTCTTCAGAATCTTTAAACACATTGCAAGCACCTTTTCCTTCCCAGTTTTATTTAGTTTAGTCTAAATTATCTGGCCCAAAGGGGTCTGAGCCATCCAGGTTTGCAAAAGGAGTTCCCCTACTTTTGTGGGAAATGCTCTAAGAATAAACATCTGGAAAATAGAACAATTAAAAACAGCATGAAGTAAAAAAACAAGCCTTTCAAACTAGCTGTTAAACCTCAATCACAGCAGCATCTCAGGTTCCAAATGTCAGCTTGACCTTCATCTAAAAAACATGATCCTTCTTGAGAAATAGTTCAGCCATTCATACCTCTCTAATCATAGAGCTTCTTGTTTGATGAGTGATGGGTTTTCAAAATGTGTATGTCCCCTACAGGCACTAAAGACCCTAAAGACCCTAGAGCTTACTTCTAGATGTCAACTGTCAGTCTAAAAAATAATAATAATAAACAAATTGTTCCCACTCTTTATTATAATCAGATCAATTTCCTTTTCCTCATTTTTGGATTTGATGAAAATGTTTTATAATGATTTTAGAAGGATCTGGAGATTCAGATTTCTTCTTTTATGGAAGATTCTCAACAATGAAAATTTTTCCTGTTCTCTCTCTCTCTCTCTGTATATGTGTAAAACCCAGTCCAATTTCTCCGTTCTTCCATGAAGTTTACTTTTGTTATTCTAGCTTTAATCATTTTCCTCTATCTTCAATATTTGCTCATGATTTTTTACTTAATTGTACACTTGCTTAAATGGTTCTGTTTTGTGTGTGTGTCTCATCTTCAGATGGGAAGTACACGGTATAGTTAAGAAATATGGGCTTTAAGAGTGATATCAGCAAGGTTGTGGACAAGTAAGGGAGCCTTACTCCCTCATGGAAACCCCAAGTAAAGAGCAACATATGGACCAACATATCTTTATGAGAATGCTAGAAACCAGTTAAGAATCTGCAGCAAGTCAGCAAATGCCTTATCTAGAAAAAGCCACATTCAAACTGGTAGAGAATTTCATGGCATTGTTGCTCATCTTGGCTCTATCTACTGTTGGGTGCAGATCAGTGTCATTGGGAACAAGTTGCCCAATTCCTGGTTCCTCCCTCAGAATGGAAGAAAAAGAGTGGAACTTGATTGCAATGTTCTGATGTTTCTGGAAGCTGCTCAAGGGACCAGGTTCAGTTTCATTTAACTTGGAGTGCTGATGAGAATAATTGCATAGTTTGTATATTAGTTAGAGGCTGCTGAAAGCAGTAGTGAGAGCTGCAGGGGAACTGCAGATATGTGGGCACCTGGGGTAAGAGATTATGAATGGAAGAATATAATAGGACATCTAAGGCTCTGAGAAGAAGCGAATGTGAAACTTATTGAGAAATTAAGAAATGTTAAGGTATATAGGAAAAAAAAGGGCAGGGGGAGGGAGGGAAGCACACACATAGGTCCAGAAGAGACACTGCCAGAAAAGACCTGGGCCTTCATGCCAGATCAAACAGCAAAAGTCTTCTTTTGCATGGAGCAAGTCCACAAAGACTGGGAGAGATGACTGACTTTGCGTGTGCGTGTGTGTGTGTGTGTGTGTGTGTGTGTGTATGTGTGTGTATGTGTGTGATTACTTGCCCAAGTTTCAAAAAAAAAAAAAAAAAAGACCAGACAGCATATAAAGAAATAGGGAAGCATGGCCCATTCAAAAGAACAAAATAAATCTCCAGAAACTAACCCTAAAGAAACACAGGCTTCAGACTTCCTTGGCAAAGACTTTAAAACAGCTGTCTTAAATGTGCCCAATTTTCTTAAATATGAGCCAAAGAAGAACACAGGCAGACAAGTAAAGAAAATCATAAAAAAAGACACATGAACAAAATGCAAATATTAATAAAGAAATGAAAATTAATCAGACATGATGGCTCATGCCTATAATCCCAACACTTTGGGAAGTTGAAGTAGGAGGACTGTTTGAGTTCAGGACTTAGAGACCAGCCTCGGTAATATGGTGAAACCCTGTCTCTATTAAAAATACAGTTGGGCATGACGGTGTGAGCCTCTAGTCCTAGCTACTAGCAGGGCTGAAACAGAAAGATTACCTGACCCCAGGGAAGTTGAGGCTGCCGTAAGCTGAGATTATGCCACTGCACTACAGCCCGGGCTATAGAGTGAGACCTTGTCTCAAAACAAAACAAAATAAAGACAGAGATAAAAGTTATAAAAAAGAACCCAACAGATATTAATTCTGGAGTTGAAAAATACAATAACTGAATTGAGACATTTACTACAGTGTTTCTTTTTTTTTTTTTTTTTTTTGAGACAGAGTCTCCCTTGGTCACCCAGGCTGGAGTGCAGTGGCACAATCTTAGCTCATTACTACCTCCACCTTCTGGGTTCAAGCAATCCTCCTGCCTCAGCCTCCCGAGTAGCTGGGACTACAGGTGCATGCCACCATACCTGGCTAATTTTTGTATTTTAGTAGAGATGGGGTTTCACCATGTTGGTCAAGCTGGTCTTGAACTTCTGACCTCAAGTAATTCACCTGCCTCAGCCTCACAAACAGTTGAGATTACAGGCATAAGCCATTGCACCCGGCCTGGTGTTTTAATAGCAGACTTGAATAGACAGAAAAAAAATCCTTGAACTTAAAGACAGGTCATTTAAAATTATTGAGTTTAAGGTGCCAATAGAAAAATGAATGAAGAAAAGTAAATAGAGACTAAAAGACTTGGTAGTAACCAAGTGAACCAATATACACATTATGAAGTTTTAGAAGAAGAGAGAAATAAAGAACAAAGAACTTACAATAGTCCTCCTTTAACAACTGGGTATGTGCCAACATCCCAAATATAGTATCAAACCCTATGTACACTATTTACAAATTTCTTTCTCTTTCATCACAATTTCATGGATAGATTTACTCTTACTGTAGATCTTAGCAACCGCAGTATATATTTTTTCTTTTCTTGTGTCAAGAATTTTTACCTTTTTACTTAAAGGAAGCACTTTATGAAAAATATTTTTGGCATACCCAAATTGCCAGCATTACCTCTATTGCACTTTAGGGACATTATTAAGTAAACTAAGGGTTACTTGAACACAAGCACTGTGATATCATGACAGTCAATCTGATAACTGAGATGGCTACTACATGACTAACAGGCAGGTAGTGTATACAATGTGGATATCATAAAGGGATGATTTACATTCCAGGCAGGACAGAGCAGGACAGCACAAGATTTCATCATACTACTCAGAATGGCATGTGATTTAAACTTATAAATTGCTTATTTCTGGATTTTTCATTTAATATTTTCAAACTGCTGCTGACTAACAGCAATGGAAATTGTGGAAAGTAAAACTGTGGGTGAAAGTAAACTACTGTATTTGAAGAAATAATAACCCCAAACTGCCCAAATTTGAGAAAAGACATGAATCTACAAATACAAGAAGCTCAACAAACTCCAAGTAGGATAATTCAAAGAGATCCACGCTAAAATATGGTCAACTATGAAAAGCCAAAGACAAAGGAAACCTTGAAAGCAGAAAGAGAAAAATGACTAGTCAAATACAATGTGTCCTCAATAACACTATCAGCAGATTTCTCAGCAAAAACCTCACAAATAAAAAAACAGTGAGATGATATATTTAAAATGCTGAAAGAAAAAGAGTTGTGACTGAGAATTTTTTAGCTAGTAAGACTGTCCTTCAAAAGCAAAGAAAGAATTAAAACTTCCCATATTTAAAAGAAAATACTGAGGAAATTCATTACCCCTGGAGCTGTTTTGTAAGGAATGTTAAAGAGAGTCCTTTAAGTTAAAATGAATGGATGCTAGGCCATACAAAAATATAAAAGTTTCTAGCAAAGGTAAAAATATGGACAAATGTAAAACCTTTTATTATTGTAATTTTCTTTTGTAACTCAACTTTTTATTCTGTTATAGAATTTAGAAAGCAAATCATAAAAATAATTATAAATCTATGCCAATCAGTACACAATATATCAAGGTGTAGTTTGTGACATCACAAATGCAATTTATGACACATATAACAATATGACTGAATCTTGAGGATATTATGCTAAGTGAAATGAGCCAGTTACGAATACCATTTGATTTCATTTATATGAGGTATCTAAAATTATGAAATCCATAAAGACAGAAAGTAGAATAATAGTTGCCAACAGTTGGGAACTGGAAGAAAGAGCTGTTCTTAATAGATGCAGAGTTTCAGTTTGGGAAACTGAAAAAGTTCTGAAGAATGGTTGCCCAACAATGTGAATGTACTTAGCACTACTGAACTGTATATTTAAAAATAGTGAACACAGTCAATTTTATGTTATGTGTATTTTATCACAATTAAAAAAAAAATTTAGTATGGGCTTTGGAACCAGACAACCATGAATTTACATTTCAAGTTCTTTTAACTCCTAGTGACGTTAAACACCAAAAGTCGTCTGGGGTAAATACCTAGGGTTCGTTGTCTTGTGCCAAGAGGATTAAGGACACAGACACATAAGAGAAGTGACTTTAGGAACAGAGGTTTAATAGGCAAAAGAAAGAGAAAAGAGAACAGCTCTCTCTCTTGCAAGAGAGAGGGGTGCCCAAATGGGACTTCTGGCCCATACAAAGTGCACCTGATTTTATAGGCAGGCTGGAGGAATGGTGTCTGATTTATGTAGGGCCCACAGATTGTTTGGTTGGATCGGTCACACCTTGTTTGGACCAGGTGTGATGTTTACATAGCACACAGGGAAGGCTGGCCACCCCACCCTAATCTTATTATGCAAATGGATTTCCACTTGGCCAGTGCCATGTTGTTTGCTCCTTACTGCACACCTAGGTGGCAAAGAGAAGGGAAGATGGAGCTGACATTTTAAACATACCTAGTTCCAGGTAGCCTTTTCCTATTGGCACAACTGCTGGCATTCACTGGTGCAAGCTTTTAGCTTGCTTTTCTATGTCTGCAGCTCGATTTTATAGGCTGCTCTTTGTTAGAAAAGAAAATGATTTGGGGGCTGCTTTTCATTAAAAGGAAAACCTTATTGAGGACTCCCGTACCCTCACTATCTGCCTAAATAATTTCTTCTTAATTGCTGTATCACTAACTGAGTAACCTTAGGCAAATAATCATTCACTCTGAGCCTTTTTTTTCTGTAAAATAAAATAAAAATAAAGTTGCAGGTTGCAGTGAATATAAAATGTGCAAATGCAGGTAAAGCCCCTGGGACATAGTAAAACTTTCTAGATGGCAACCTCTTTGATGGCAAGTCTTAATTCTAACACTACTCCAAAATGTGCACCTAACTGTGATTTCATTTCAGGAGTTTATTTTTGCAAATGATCATGTAATCAAAGATTGAGAAACAAAAAGAAGCTTCACTAAAGTCGTAACTCAGGTGACCGGATGAAGATTGGAATGACTTTCTCACTTCTGTTACTGGGTACACATTTTAGAATAAGACAAAGTCAGTCTTCCAGAACTAACTTTTTAAAATGTTCTTGGGGTGGTGTGGGAGTGGAAAAGGGAAGGCAGAACTAAAAGGGATATATGAACACTGATATTTTCCCTCCCTATGAACATATTTGTATAAGCTGCCTCATGCATGGCTTTGTGATACGTCGCACAGTTTCCTTTCTCATCAGCCCTTCACTTGTCCTAAGGGACCGCACCTCACAAAAACACCCCATTTCATGTAGACCTGCAGTATCCACAAAGAAAAGATGATCTGGGACATCCTCTGATCTTGCTTGTGCAGGCTCCTCTGCCAGCTTCAGGGGAAGACCAGACATAGGGAGAAAAGGTTTTTGTTGTGGTTTGGTGCTTTTACTGCAACCTGAAATCCTCCTTACCAAAATCCATTCCAGAGGACGTTAGCCTTGGCTTCAGCCAAACAGGCAATGAAGTGTAACTTTTCAGTGACCATTTCGGTTCCAAAACCCTTGTATGTATGGATTTATTTGGAAAAATAAAGCCTTAAAATAGAAGTCCAAGCTTATCATGTCCAGGCCTTTTCCTGCCAACTTATAAGCAACAAACCGTTTGGTGTATTTTTTCTTCCTCTTTGAGATAGAGTACATTCCAAGAGGAAGTTGATGTCAAGTAGTTGGATAAACAGCTAAGATTTGAGAACCAGCTCTCCTGCAGTGGGGGAGGTTTTTGCTAATATTTCCCAAGGCTGGTGTGCTACAGGTTTATAGCAACTATTTCTGTTTTAAAAAAGCATTTTCTTCTCATTAGGGAAAAGACCTCTTGAATGGACTAAAGGGGACAAATGGAGATTTGGAATGTTCTGTCATCACCCCTGGGCCTTGGTAACTATGATTTCGAGGGCACTTGGGTAGCTTGTTGGGCAGTCACCCCATGGGAAACCAAACACATGCTCAGATTGGCAGCCCCTAGTCTAAATTCTTTCAGCCAGTGGTCCCCAACCTTTTTGGCACCAGGGATCGATTTTATGAAGAAAAGTTTTTTCCATGGACAAGGTTGGGTGGGGGGATGGCTTCAGGATGAAAGTGTTCCACCTCATGTTATCAGGCATTAGAGCCTCATAAGAAGCACACGACCTAGACCCCTGGCATGCGTGGTTCACAATAGGGTGCGCGTTCATGTGAGAATCTAATGCCACGGCGGATCTGATAGGAGGCGAGGCTCAGGCAGTAATGCTTCCTCGCCTTCCACTCATCTCCTGCTGTGGGGGACCAGTTCCTAATACGCCACAGACTGATGCAGGTCTATGTCTGCAGTTCGATTTTACAGGCTGCTCTTTGTTATCTCTGGCGGGATGGAGACTCTGCTTTAAGCCATAGGCTAGCAATGTTTCATTCCCATCCAGAAAATAGGAGAAAGAGCAAGGGATGATTGCTACAAAATCATGTGCCCCATCAAGGGAGTCTCTTGGAGAGAGTGGAGTCATGTCACCAGCACGGTGACAGCAGGAATCAAGCCAGCTCCTGAACCCAAGTGGGAAAGCAGGTGACTGAATGGCAAAAACTGCCAGATACAAACATTTTCTTTTTTGCTTCTCTTTATTTGAAGCAGTGCATGCTCTGGGAAGATGAGGATGTCTTATAATTGTTCCCATTTAGTGATGCAGAAACTGTCACAATGATGAGTCACTGTTCTGTACAACAAAGAGATTTTTGGTGGTCAAAAACTGGTGTGTGTGTGTGTGTGTGTGTGTGTGTGTGTGTGTGTGTGTGTGTGGGGAGAGAGAGAGAGCGAGAGAGAGAGAGAGAGAGAGAACAAGAGAGCGCATATTTAGGGAGGGCTCTGCAGATTATTGCTCAAATTGCCATTGCCTAATCAGCCAGTAGTGACTGAATGGAGAAACCCTTTGAACTGGATCTCAGATTCAGGGTACTTGCATGGAGCAGAGAGAAAAGACTGAAAAATTCACTATAGTGAGGATTGAGGTTGTACTGCGTCTCAGTCTGGAGAACTGAAGGCTCCTTCCTGAAAGGGTATGGGGACATAGAGAAAGATAGTATCAGTGGATCAAAGCTACCACATTTTTGCAGTTAGATGGAGATCACAGTAGGGAGTGACAGAGATAAAATGTTAAAAACCTCCAACATTCCAATTTAGACACAGCCCCTCCCCTTTCTGGCCATAGTGACTGTTCTCTGGCAAGCACTGCCCAGGGAAGATAAATCAGTTAGTCAGTGGTCTAAGGGTTAGGACTTTAAAAAACAACAACAATTTAAAAAAAAACCAACAAGTTATAAACCATGAGTCTACAAGTGGCCCCAGGAGACTTACTTTCTGCATTCTCTCTGTCTACAGAGGACTGCCAGGGATCTCTGGGGAGCCATCAGCTCTCAGGGGCAGGCACAGGGAACAGCTCCACTTGTTGGCAAAATCCAATTTGGTTGTTTGGAACAGGGTAGACAGAGAAACAAACTATTGTTTGTTCATAGGCTGAGACCTAGTGGACATATAAGGAATAATGTTCGTGTCACCCAAGGGAGGATGAATTCTGGGTCATTTTATGAACTGTCTTCCTTAGAAAAGGCTCTGAAGCAACTGGCAGATGAAAACTGGAAACTGTTTTGGGCTGGGATCAGGGAGTCCAGGGAGCTCAGAACAGGCTACTGCCCCTGCCACTCACTAATTAAGCACGTGGACAAATTGCTGCCTTTTCTTGGCTTCTTTTCCTCCTCACAAACAGATGAATCCAAAACCTTTCTAAATCCAGAACTCACCAGTAATTTTTCTTCTTGTTTGCTGATCTTGAGTTGTTGTTGTTGTTGTTGTTGTTTTTTCTATGACACTGCATTTTTCCCCTGCTGATGTCAGGATCCAAGAGAAAGTGAAAACCTGGCTCCTGATATGGTCAATGCTGGAGAGTTGGGGGCCATGTCAGAATGACAGGCTACCCTTGGCCAGCCCCTTCAATGGTACTGCCCCTGGGGGCTGTTCAACATATAAACTGAATTCAAAAGTTACTTCATGGTCTACAAAAATAATATGTTTATTTATTTCTTTATTCATGTATTTTTGAGACAGTCTCACTCTGTCATCCAGGCTGGAGTACAATGGTGCAATCTCGGCTCACTGCAACCTCTGCCTCCCGGGTTCAAGCAATTCTCCTGCCTCAGCCTCCGGAGTAGCTGGGACTACGGGCACATGCCACCATACCTGGCTACTTTTTGTATTTTTCGTAAAGATGGAGTTTCACTATGTTGGCCAGGCTGGTCTCGAACTCCTGACCTTGTGATCCGCCCAGTTGGCCTACCAAAGTGTTGGGATTACAGGTGTGAGCCACCATGCTCAGCGAATATGTTTTATTTTTAATTTACCTTCATTTTCAAAAAAATCAAGATTCTATCTCTAAGATGCCCCAGGCCCTATGTGTCATGCAGTAGCCATTTCCAGAAACATCTCCTGTCACCAAGAGTTTCGGGGACAGTTTTTGTAGAGTTTCAGGCTTCACTTTCTTCCTCTGTTGCAGGGAAATAATCAAACATACCTGCCATCAACTGCTCTGAGGTTTCTTTGTGAGCTTTTCAGCTGACAGTTTTAAAAGGTAAAAACTATCCTTCTTATTTGTGATTATGTATCTTCTCAAATAGAACTTTCTTACATCTGCAGAGACTGTTGAGTCTCTTAGACTTTTCTAGGATTCTGGGTTACATTTGAAACAAGCACTAGGTTTTATATTAATACCAAAGCTTTGAAACCACAGTGGTTAATGACTCTACCAGCTGCTTTTCGTCGTCTTTAATAGTGACCTCTTTTAGGAATAACTGCCACCTAATACCTTCCTCTCAAAGACTAGGTCAACAGAGAGTCATTTGGCTGATTTTTCCATCAACAAGCTAGGGGGCTGGGGGGTTGGCACAGACTGGTTGTAACCATTTTATTCTTCAGCCTCTCTCTGTGCCCATGCCTCAGTATTTCTCCAATGAATGCTAGTAGCCGCAGGATGCAGTACAACGATGATACTCTCCAAATCCTGCCCTGCTAAGAAAAGGCACTGTTTTCCTGCCTGCCTTCCCCCAAAACAAACACACAAACCGTATGCTGATAGCATCTTTGTTACAAATACAAGCTTGAGATATTTAAATATTTGTCTTTAGTTTCCATCTTCATCCATCACTCTTTTGCCTTTGCACAATTATGAAATGCAGACATTTTCATTCAATATCAAAGCATCCATCCAGGCTCTTAGGAGAAATGCTGGCTTAGTTAGTGAAGTAAAAACTTTTAGGCCTTGAGTACCAAGCTTGCCAGGGTCAATACATGGGAGCAGATTGTTGCAGGTCTGGCATCTGGGACAAGCATCATCAGCGTGTGATCCCGTCATGAGTACTTAGTGGAAGTAACTCCAGTAACTCCAAGACTTGAGAAGTCCCACCAGAAGAAAAGGCTAACTCAAAATAAGGTGCATGTTTCCAAACTGTTGCTGCCTTTTGCTCCTCTGGCTAGTGTCCTTCCCAGGGTTTTACACTCAGACACTGGAAGTGAAACTCCTTCCTGTGCAGTTCACAGCTGGCTACCATCATGGACTCATGGAACTAAATGGATCGCGGGGCCCTTGACAAAACTGCAACTCTGTCCTCCTCTCACTTCTATTCTTTGACTGTTGTTTATATGTTATATACAATTGACTGTAAGTCACTATTGAACACATTTATTGGTGGAATTATTAGAACATAGGCTTTGAAGTTCAAAATTTGTGCATTAACTTTTATCTGTTGCTATTTGCTAGAGACTTGTGGCCACAGGAAAGTCTCTTAACTGAGCCTAATTTTTTCTCATCTGTAAGATGCTGCTAATTGTATCTACTTTACTGAGTTAGTGTGAAGATTCCAAGAGAGAATGTATATAAAAATGAAAGCATATTTGGAAAGTTTTAAGCATTCAAAATAATGTTTCTTATTGTTAATAATAGTGATATTTTACAGTTACATAAAAGTATTACATTTAGAAGGTATTCCAGCCCATATGATAATGTATTTTCTTTTTTATTTTTGTCTGAGGACAAGAACCCAAGAGAGATAATCATAACAATAACCAAATTCAGAGTCTTTTTTGGTCTTAATTTCAGTGACATGAACATGATTCCACCCAGGTCATCAGAATTCCCCTCGACAAAGTTATTTTCTGACAATTGTTGGTCAGGGGCCTGATAACATGGAAACCATTTGATCTTTTGCATAGGGATAGTCTTATTGTCAAACATCAAATTCAGCCCTCTTTCTTACTGTGGGAGAAGTATATACTTTCAGATTTCATGAAAGTATTGTCAATCACTAAGAACAATTTTCTGGTGGACAAAATCTAGAGAAAACACTGGTAAAAGTCTAAACTGAAATAATGGACAGTATTTAAGCATCAAGTTTTAGTGTATTTGGTATGTAACCATTATCAAAATGAGATCTCTCATTTTGTGTTTAGAGTTTTTCTTCCTATAACACTGCTTGGAAATTTTAAACCAAGTAGGGAATAGGAAAAAAAAAATATTGCTTTGATACATTCTTTCTGAAAAGAGATGTCAAAGATGTAAATTAATTCATTCTTCCTTTTTTACTTTATTGAATGTTTTATATTTTGAAGCATGAGGAAAGCAAAAGAGAGTTTGTGTGTTATAAGGTGTATGTGTTTGTGTGCATGTATGTGTGTGTGTCTGTGCATGTATTTATGTACACATTCCCAATGGGGGAAATAATCCATCTTGATGACTTGGGGCTGCTCGCAAAGCACATTTACAACCGACACCCCCCCCCACCTTTTGCCATGCTCTCACTTTCCAGAATCCATATGTTGTAACTGATATGAGGCTCCAACTGCTTTGCTGCACATGTGAATTTAATAGCGGCAAATTTAGATGAAATGGTTCAAAACTGCCCATGTATTATTTTCATCAGCAGCAAGATCATCACATTAATTCATTCTCCAAGTTAGTGGTGAATCTAGGCCTCTTGAAATTGATGAATGATATGGCTGGCTTCAGCCAGGCATGACGAGCACAGGTGCTCATTTGGAAGCCGGCGCCTCTGAACCCAACCCATGCCACTTTATCTCTGCATTGTATGTGTCTTCCTAATATTTAGTACTCACTATTCCCTAACCACACAGCTTTTGGCATCAGTGTTAGTGTGTCTATACTGTGTATATAAATGGGCCTGAAGAGATCATGCTTCCATGATCTGTTTCTAAGCCCTAGAAACAGGTGGGGGCTGACACTGGTCTGTAGTTGTGCTCTAATCACAGTTTGCAACTCTGCTCTTTCCTTTGCAGGTTAATCTGAAAGTTTTGCTTGGTTTTTCTAATAATATCTTCTCCCAGTTTGCTTCATAGAAATCATGTTTAAATGTAAGTGTAATTCTTCTGCCCAGATTGTCCATTTTAATCTCACTTTAATTCACCAAATATCAACTGAGGGGCATTCAACTATCAAGACCAGCTCTCCCTTACCAAGAACAGACTTGCAGATTTTTTTTCATAAGCTTCATTTTGAGCTGGTCAGAGTACAAATAGTGATGAATACTGCTTATAAAGCATATTCATACATCTTTCTCTTTTGTGCCTTACAGAGGTCCTTTGGGCCTAATATCTACATAATTACTATTTTACACACAAGAACCCTGTAGCTCAACAAAATTGACAAGGTCACACTGCTACTATTTAGGAACTGAACCCAAGTCCTTCTATTTGGAGTATATACTGATTCTTCAGGGGAACATCATGACTGCTGGGCTCCTGGGTTCTGCCCATAGACTACTATAGAAGCATTCATGTGGTTTCCAGTGTCTCATGCCTTCTCTCCAAGTTTTAGGGCAAGACAGAGGTTGGCAAGAGGGGAGGAAGAGGCCACTGAAACTGTGAAAGCAAGGAGGGATAGAAACTGAGGGCAGAACAGAAGGTCACAGATCCAAAGGGAAATGTGATAGTCTCTAAAACCAGTGGGGCTGGAAAATGTGTCAAAGATGGGAGTGAGTAGAAGAGAATAAAAGTATTATAGCAGGTTGCACACAAGAAGGCCGTAGTCCAGCATAGTTGCTTAGAGCCAACTTAGCTGTATAGATCCTAATATAGTTCCAGGGGGTGGGAATGATTGTTAGCTCACCAGTGACTTTCTGAGCTCATATTTTCATATTGTGGTACTGATGTGGCATTGATTTAGTAATTTCAGAAAAGGAATGTGGGCTGAGAGTGGCTGTACCCTGGGATATCTACTAGTGTTCATTAAGACGTGCTGGGAAATGTGAAGAGTCACTTCTTTGATAAATGCCCATCCCGCCATCCCCCAGTTAGATTATATAAATGGCATATTTACCAAAGTCAGACTCTAGCCTCCACACTTACTTTTGTGGGCTTCTGTAATTTTTTGGTGGTTCCCAATGCATGGTTTTCATCAAGGCCAAGCACATTACCTGGTAGAGCTTCTGAAAAATGAATACTGTTCTCTTTGTGCCATCCAGAGTACTGAAAGGCGGCGGATTCTCCAGGAAAGATTCAAATTTTGCTTCCTTCCCTGGAGGTGAGGCTGTGATGAGCCTCCAGGTTCCCTTGAGGAGAAGTCTTCCCTACCTTGCCACCTTGGGGTCCTAGGACAGAATGATGTGCTGCCTCCTACCCTGAAACACTGGTAATGGACTAGGGTAGGACTCGAGGCCTCTGAATTGACCTCCCTCTTTGATGAAAGTCTCCAACATTCCTCAAGAAAAACTAGCTTAGCCATATTTGCAAGAACATGTGGCGTGTTCAAATTCAACATTGATTCATTTATCTATTCATTGATTTATCAAACATTTATTAAATTCCATTGCTAGGCACAGGAGAAACCAAACCAAATGAGATGATAACCTAAAAATTTCTCCTTTCATGTGCCTTGTACAGGTCTCCTACTGTTGTTATAGAATTTGCTTCTATTATATTTTGTTTGTCTGTCTACTCATAAAATGTAGTGAGTAAACTTTTGGATTACCAGTGACTAGCAGCACAGTGACTGGATAATAGGCGGTGCTAGGTAAATATTGTTGGATGGAACAGAAGCAATCTGTACTATTGTGGTATTTGCTGTCCAGTACAAATTTGCATGTGATGAAGGTAACAGAAAACTAAAATTAGGTATCAGTGCAGTGGTGATCAGTATCCAATCACCAGCTAGTTAAACTCTTCTGTCCTTGTTGTAAAGCCCAGTTCTAAACCAAAAATGAAGGAGTTCAGAAGCTAGTTGCAGAGCAGGGTGGGGGATCCTTTTGCACAATTGTGCAAGATAGAATATGAAAGTGGAGTCAGTGGGATAAGAATAGGAGAATGTGTATGTCATGAAGTCAAAATGTCATCTTAAACACATGATTGGTATAAGTGTATTGGGTAGAAAGAAAAAGAAAATAGCACTTCTTAAAAGTATTTCTTCTATGTCCAGCACAATGCTGACTGTTCCTGCCAACTGTGAGGGGGCTTTAGACTGGTGTGTTTGTCCATGTTCATCTTATGCACAGGCTTATTTGATCAGGGAACACATGGTGCTCATTACATGCATGGGAATTGGCTACGAGGCAGAATAGTAATTCTGGTTTCCTATTCTTGGTTCCTGTTGCTGCCAGAGATGAGAACTGAATTACCTGGCAGAGTTTCAGGATTTGCTTTTCTTGACCTGCAAAATGGTGATAATGGTCATTTCCTCAGTTGGGATAGAAATGACATGTCAAAAGGCAACTGTGGCACACTGGAAATAATACGGGATTTGGCATTTGGAAGATCTTGGCCAGCATTAAATTTATGGCATTTATTAACTGTGCACCCTTGTCCCAATCACTTAATCTTTCTAAGCCTTAATTTCCTCAGCTCTTATGGGGGGGATAAAAATGCCTGCCTCACAGGATCATTGTGAGTATAAATTGGGATAAAGTATATAAAAGTACTTTGCAAACTTTAGAAACATTTACGCCGGAGTAATTTTTTGGTGTGTGCCAGGAACTCTCCTAGAGGCTATGCTCATGCATCTATGTGGCATTGTGCAAAGAACTGGCAATATAAAGACATGTAATAAAAATTGGAAAATTGGTAAAGAGCACACTCTGCTCTTAAGGAATCAGAAGTACAGTGGAGATATAGAAATGTAAATAAATGATTATAATTTCATGAGGTAATATATTTAGTAGTGCTAAGCATACAGTGCAATGGGATTATAAAGAGATAAAATTTCTGAGCTGGGAAACAAAAGATGGATTAAATATTGCCAGGTAGACATATCTGTGGGGGTTTCAAGGGAGAGTTCATCAAGTACAGTGCATATCATATGTATTATTATTATTCAATATAAATTATCCAAACCGTACCAACATAATCTGACTATAGATCATTTGGTCATTTTAATAAGCAAGTTGTATAATATAAAGAATTTCATCATGTTCCTTTTAAACTTTTAACATAGCTATTTTAAAAAAACATAGTGCTACGTACATGAAAACTTCTGTTCAACAGAGATGTTTTTGAGTTGGATTGGAATTAGGCTGATGCAGAGAAATTTCACCTTGCAATAGCATCAGTACAGTGGCAAGAGCGGACATCAGTTGATGTTAATGTTGATTATATTAGGCAGATGTCTGACATCTATCTAGGTAACTGCTCATTCACTCTGGTGATCATAATTAGAGACTGAGTACTGACCATCTGAGTGGCACAGACAATGCTCTTTGTGTCTGTGCAGGACATTGCCCTAGGAGCCTTCTCCCTTCTCTTTCCCCTGCTCAGAAGAATCTAGGAAACACAGATTCTAATGCAAGGTATGCCTTTCTTGTTCTGAACTACCTGCATATGCTCTGTGCAATAATGGAGCAGAGTCCAGATTTAACTGCACAAAATGAAAATCCAGCCTTTTCTGTTCAGTTGCCTTTGCCACGATATGAGCAAAAAGGTTAAATCCAGCTTCAGCTGAATATATAAGTTTGAAAGACTCCAGTAGAATCTGTTCCATGTGGAAACAATAGAGCAGACCTCTACAGCCTGTTTGGAAGCCCAATGAGCATGTGTGCAAGGGGTGTCTGTGGCCACCCCCCATCTACACACTGCCAGAGCTTTCCTAACCAAGAAGGACAGGGAAGAGCACGTAGGTCCATCTCAGGGACTAAAATGACTGAGGGATTTGAACTGAATGGAAAGTTAGTAAATGGTGGTGAGTGACTGAATGAAATCCATACTCTTCCCACTCCCTATTGCAAATCAGATCAGGAAGTTAGGGCTTTATAAAGTCAATTATTTTCTAAGAATAGTGATTGAGATTGTCAGGAGGGGCCGGATGTGATTCCCAAATATTTATTGTCTAACTTGCCTAATGCTTCTTAACCCACAATCGTTCACCAGATTAAGAAATTTTTAGCATTCAAAGGGATACATTAGCTTGCTGCTCAGCAAGATGTCAAAGAAAAAAAGCAAGCATTTTTATGCAAACTTGTTCATGTATAGTATTTGACAAGCATTACTGAGTGCCTCTACGTGCTCATGGTGTATGTGACTGTATGCAAAGAGCTGGGGATACAAAGATGCAGAACAAATGAATTCCTGTACAACTTCTGGTGTCATAGTAAAGTAAAACACAGCACTGGGTCAGAGACAGGACATTGGATCAGAGACAGGACACTGGATGGGCACACTGGGAGAGAAGCTGTTTTAAGAAGACAACAGCACTGAAGAAAGTCAGCTTCATTAAGTAAGCAGGAGGTTTGGAGGGAACTCAGATTGGGGCTGATTGTAGAATACATCAGTAGTAAAAATGATTACCCGACCACCAGACAAATCCAGGAAGACTTAAAAATCAGGTTGAATGGGACAATTTACAAGTAGCATCAACAGAAACTGATAGTATGTGTTGTTAATCACACAGATATCATCCACAGAAATCTCCCTCAAAGGAACACATGGAATTGATTTCTTTTTATGAAAATAAAGGAGTGAATTGTCCCCATATAGTATATTCAGCACAGGGACTTGCTGAAGGACACATGTATACTATCAAAAGTAAACCCTAAACCACATTTTCTGTGAGTTTCATTCTATCTGACTTCCTAATTTTAGAGAGAAAAATGAAGAGGTAAAATTAATAAAGAATTTACCTCCACTTTGCCTCCCTTACCAAAAGATAGGCCAAAAAGGGTCAAAAGGATCAATGGAGATACAAACAAGTGGCCTTTAAAAAGACATGCTTTTTAGGCCAGGTGCGGTGGGTCACACCTGTAATCCCAGTGCTTAGGGAAGCCAAGGCTGGCAGATTGCTTGATTTAAGGAGTTCAAGTCCTGCCTGGGTTACAAAATGAGACCCTGTAGCTATAAAAAAATAAAAAAAGTAGCCAAGCATGGTGGTGCATGCCTGTGATCCCAGCTAATCAGGAGATTCCAGCAGGAGGATTGCTTGAGCCCAGTAGGCAGAGGCTGCAGTGAGTTGAGATCACACCACTGCACTCCAGCCTGGGCAACAGAGCAGGACCCTGTCTCAAAAAATAAAGAAATAAATAAAAATAAAAGGATACATTTTCTATTTATGGCAGCAAGTTTTTCTATATTCTCTTTATAAGTTCATATATATCACTATACAAATAGCAAATAGTCACATTATAATTGATGCTTAATCAGGGTCTGCCAGTGACAAAATTCTAAAAGAGGAACATATGTCCACAGTTTCCCAGTTGTAGCCTTATAGACCTAGAAAACCTGACACCCAGAAGGAGCACATGGGCAGAATGAAACTGGCGGAAGTTTGGCTTACTGCCGTCTAAGGATGGAGGATAGAATGGAAAATCTGTTCGCTAAACCATGAACAAGAAGACAGGTGGGCAAGGTTAGGATGAAAAGGGAGAATGTTCATTCTTTCACTTATTTATTCAACATTTATTAATCTCCTAATATACAGCAGGCCCTGTCCTAGGCACGAGAAAAGTTGATGTTCATGAATGGAGGGTTAGGCCAAGGGATGTAGGGTTCTTTTCAGAGATGGTGCACTCTTTTACATGGTGCCCTTAGGGTTGTATAAGGATTTACTTCTTAAAGGAACTGTAACACACCAAACACTGTCTACCTAGGGATTCCCTCCAATGAGGTTGGAGGAAAACCAATAAAGGGAGGAAAATTTTATTTTGGAATTTCTTATAAATCTCTCAAACTCTTGAATTCAAATATATGTATTTACTTGAGGACCACAAAAGAGTAGAGAATTGGGACAGACCTCCAGAAATTTATTTAAGTCTCCAAAGTTTCTGTGAATGACAAATTGGGGTTAAAACACTGTATGTGGATGATTTAAGTATAAATGAGTAGAAACATATGGATTCTATTTCCTTCCAATTGTATATGAGTTTAACAATTAAGCACAAAAAGGTGGCTGGGGCAAAAGGCTTACTATGACTTTATTAAATCCAAAATATGGAAGCAGTGCTTAGAGAACATTTGCATGCTTAGAGCAAAGCAAATGGCTCAGGTTGCCATAAGAAATTGAATCTGGATTTTATTATCTCTCTCCCTCCATCTTTTCAGGTTTCTCACTGTCTCT
Source organism: Ateles fusciceps (assembly GCA_036589455.1). Classification (NCBI taxonomy): domain Eukaryota; kingdom Metazoa; phylum Chordata; class Mammalia; order Primates; family Atelidae; genus Ateles; species Ateles fusciceps. Next base: position 10,838,902 of record JAZHEH010001979.1, read on the forward strand.
GTCCTTCTCTGTGACTGTTTTTGTCTGTCTCTCCTGATCTTCTTCCCCCCATCCATCTCTGGACTCAGGCTACCATCTGGGTGCTCACAGACATCTTGAAAGCACATTTCCCAGCTGTCTAAAAGCAATAGCCTAAGTCCTCTTCTGTTGGTAGAATTCCACCAATGATTTCCAATTTAAAGGAAGAAAAAAAAAATCAGTAGCAGGTGTTGCAGCTCTTCAGCGAGAGTGTTGTTTATTACGGCTGTTCTCTAAAGAAATATTAGGACTTATGCTTTGGTGGGTAATATATTGCTTCATATAATTTTGCATTATGACCTTTTCTTTCTTTATTTCTCTGGCCTTTCTACTTTTACTTGGGCCCCCAACTTGCACTTTGCTATATAAGTTTGATACAAAGGAATTAAAAGCCATTTTTTCCATTTGTTGTTAAGTACGGCTGGGGAATGTGCTCAGAACTTAGTTAAAACACTGATGACAGAAATTACATAATGGTTATGCACTTGGGAGCAGGCTGTGGGCAGAGTGGTTTGCCTTGCCTAAGTGTTCTTGAAGAAGCTGCAGCGGAGTTCAGGAGGAGAGGGTGTACTGAAGCAGAAGCTAAAGCGAGAAGTAACAGGATAGATTTGTGATTGCTATCTTTAAAAGTACAAGTCTCAGGCTGCTATAACACATGGGTAGCTTTAAAACAACAGAAATTTATTGCTCACACTCCTGGAGGCTTCGAAGTCCAAGATCAGGGTGCCAGAAGATTCAGTGTCTGGTTCAGGCCCATTTCCTGGTTCATAGATGGCACCTTTTAGCTCTGTCCTCATGTGGTGAAAAAGGCAAGGCCTCTTTGTGAAGGGCACTAATCCCATTCATGAGAGTGGAGTCCTCATGACCTAATCACCTCCCAAAGGCCCCACTTCCTAATACCATCCCGCTGGGAATTATGTTTTAACATATAAATTTGGTGGGGGAGGTGGCAAAAAAAAATCAAATTACATGACTCAGAGAAATACTATAAGCAATTAGGGATAACCACAAAGGCTAGAAGTTTGAGCACAGCAAAGGGGCAAACCCAAGCATTGTCCCTGGCCTCCCTAGGGCTTTGTGGGGGATGGGAGCAGTGGAGTGCTGGAATCCAGGGTTCTTACCACAGTGCAGGAGAAAGGTGAATACCTTTTTTTGGTAAATGTAGAGTTTAGTGAATTTTGGTATTTTTATACAGTTTCTAACAACAGCCACAATTAAGATATAGAACAGGCCTATCACTTTGAAAAGTTCCTTCCTTCCCCATTCAACATCTACCCTAATTTTCAACCCAAGCAACCACCGATCTGCCCATCTGCCATTGAATTTTGCTTTCTTATTTTGCAGCCCTGTGTACAATAGCAAAGACCTGGAACCAACCCAAATGCCCATCGATGATAGACTGGACAAAGAAAATGTGGTACATATACACCATGGAATACTATGCAGCCATAAACAACGATGAGTTCGTGTCCTTTGTAGGGACTTGGATGAATCTGGAAACCATCATTCTCAGCAAACTGACACAAGAACAGAAAGCCAAACACCGTATGTTCTCACTTGTAGGTGGGTGTTGAACAACGAGAACACATGGACTCAGGGAGAGGAACATCACACACTGGGGGCAGTTGGGAGGGGGGTAGGGGAGAGAGAGTTGGGGGGGGTAGGGAGGGAGGAGAGGGTGGGGAGGGATAACATGGGGGAGAAATGCCAGATATAGTATGCACCTAAAGTAAAATAAATAAGTATTTTTAAAAAATCACATATAAATGAAATCATACAGTATGTATTCCATTTTGTCTGGACTTCTAAATTCAGCATAATTATTTTGAGATTTATCATATTATTGCATATAGTAATATTTTGGTTCCTTTTTATTGCCATGTAATTTCCGTGCAATGGGGATATATCTGCTCATCAGTTGATTGACATTTGGGCTATTTTCAGTTTGGTTCTTTTATGAATAATGCTGCTATCAATAATTTTTATAACTCTTTGGGCTTTTTTAAAATTTCTCTTTGGTAAATACTTAAGATGGGTAAGTAGATGTTTGACTATATACGATATTATCAAACTGTTTTACAAAATGGCTGTCGTGTTCACCCTTCCATTCGTATTTCCATTTGTTTCTCACCTTTACCAGCACCTGCTATTTTCATTCTCTGAAAATTTAACCATTCTAATAGGTGTATAGTAGCATCTCATTATGGTGGTTTTTCTTTCTTTTTTTTAATTATTGTGGTAAAATGCATATAACATAAAACTTAACTGTTTTAGCTATTTTTAAGTGTAAAGTTCAATGTCGTGAAGTACCCTCACAGTGTTGTGCAACCACACGACAATCCACTTTCAGAACGTTTTCATCATCCCAACAGAAATTCTGTACCCATTAAAAAACAAACTCCTTGTTTCCTCATTCCCCAGGCCCTGTTAACATATTCTACTTTCTCTCTATATAAATTTGCCTATTCTAGCCACTTGGATAAATGGAATAATATAATTTTGTTCTTCCATGTCTGTCTCATATCACTTAGCATAATGTCTTCAAAGTTCATCCATGTTGTAGTATACATCTGAATTTTATTTGTTTTTAAGGAGTAATAATATTCGGTTGTATATTTTATAGACAGACAGACAGACAGCTAGCTGGCTAGCTAGATAGATAGATTTTACTTTTCCATTCATCTGTCAAAGGACATTTAGGTTGCTTCCATTTTTTGGCTTTTGTGAATAATGCTGCTATGAACATTGGTGTACATGTATCTGAGTCCCTGCTTTTATTTCTTTGTCATACATATTCAGGAGTTGAATTAATGGATCATAGAGTGATTCTATTTAACTTTTTGGGTAACTACCGAACTGTTCCATAGCAACTGTGTGCTTTTTTACTTTCACACCAGCAATGCACACAGGTTTCCATTTTTCTATATCATTATGAACACTTGTTATTTGTCTTTTTAAGTCACAGCATTCTAATGATTTTGAAGTGGCATTTCACTGTGGTTTTGATATGCATTTTTCGAATTACTAATGATGCTGGGCATCTTTTCTTCTGCTTATTGGCCATTTGTATTTCTTTAGAAAAGTGTCTATTCAAGTCCTTTGCCTACTTGTTCATTGAGTTTTGTTGTTGATTCGTAGATGAGGGATTTTGATATTGTCCCATACTCAGATGGTTTTTAGGACACAGTTAATAAATATATACTTAAGTAAATATATTGTGTTTGAAGCTGGCTAATACAGAGCTGCAGGTCTTAGAGTATCCATCCCTGAATTTCTCTCCAGATTTTTGAAGCTGATAGAGTTGAAACATGAGAAACTTAATCATTCAACCAGTTATTTGTTCTCTGTGATATCAACAAAAAAATATTTTTTGAGGGATGGTGGGTAGACTTAAGTAGTTAAGCCTACTTAAGTAGAAGACTGATCATTAATTTGGTATACTTTATCATTTAATAATTTATTTCTATGATTTTATATCACTTACATATGTATTTTATCATCTCTAATACAGTAAATTATGCTTTTAAGTGATTCACAATTACCTTCTATTCTGCTTTTTTATTATCCTTTGATGAAACAAAAAGACACATGTGAACCTGCTCATAATAAAATTAGAGAAATTTGTTACTTGGAGAAACAAATTTCACTTTCTTAAAAAAGTGGGCCTATAATTCAAGGACATAAGTAAGGTATAATAGACATATTCAATGTTTCTAATTCTGACTGGTTTTACATATTAAATGGAGCACAGTTTTAAAGGAAGTGTGATGATCTACCTACCCCAAAATATCTCCTCAAGACACCCAGATGTAAATAAGATAAAGCCATTTAAAACGCATGATCTCTTATTTAAATGTAAGTGTTCCTGGTAGAGATAGTATGAAACTAAAATCAACTGTGCACATGTTAGTATTGATACCTTTGTCTCATTATTTTATTCATCTCCTTGAGTAGGTGATTGACTATAAATTGCTGCTAAAGACAAGGTGATAGTCTCTGGGTATATTCTCAACTTCCATGTGAACACTGCCCCAAAACAGAATCACCTGAGATGATGCCTGCTGATAGGGCTTCATGTGGAATTTCCTTTCCCACTGTCCTTTTCAAAATTTTCTTTCTCCCATTTTATAAACACATGCTGCTTACCTAGCCTGAATCTATGGGGCATGTATTAGTCTGCTCACATGCTGCTAATAAAGACATACCTGAGACTGGGTAATTTATAAAGGAAAGAGGTTTAACGGACTCACAGTTCAGCATTGCTGGGGAGGCCTTAGGAAACTTACAATCATGGTAGAAGGAGAAGCAAACATGTCCTTCCTTACATGGTGGCAGCAATAAGTGCCAAGCAAAGGGGAAAGGCCCCTTATAAAACCATCAGATATGTGAGAACTCACTGTCACAAGCACAGCATGAAGGTAACCACCTGCATGATTCAATTACCTTCTACTGGGTCCCTCACAGGACATGTGGGGATTATGGGAACTACAATTTAAGATGAAATTTGGGTGAGGACACAGCCAAACCATATTAGGGCACTGAAGGACAATTAAAAAATACGGGCACCAGCAAAGACTTTTTTAGTTAAAGCACCATAACTCACAGTAAGGTCTTTGTCTTTATCTCACACATATTTCTGTTAAGTGAGAAAATGATGGTAGAGATGAACTTTGTCAGAATGTTCTGAATTGAAATATATTTACAGTGGGACACTTGGAATCATAATCTCTTCTTCCATTTCTTGAATAATCTAGAAGATTATCTTCCTTACTTCTCTCCTTCCTGCTTCCTTGCTGCCTACCTTCGTACTTTCCTTCCTGCCTTCCTGATGGAATATACACTATTTATTTTAAAAATTATGTGAATCCAGAAAGATGAATATCCTGTTTTTCTATTAATAAAAATAATTTGATGCACATTCTCATCGACCTCAATCTGTCTTGTTTGTGTAGTCTGAGTGATTTCAAGGATGGTGAAAATTTCCGTATTTGGATACACATGATGTCTGCAAGTAAAGCTTCCATATATTGAAGTAAGACAGTGTTTAATATTTTACTGAACATTTATTAAATTGCATAGGAGAAATATTTTTATTAACTTTTAAAATTACTTTTAAAAAATGAGTAGCTAAAAGATTATTAGGTAATGTCAATTTATATCACTATTGTTTTTTAGGTATAATTGTTCTGCTGTCATTTGTCAATTGTTTCTCTGCTCATTAATTCATTCCTACTTTGTACTTGTTAGAGTCATATTAATAGGACTATATGATGAATTACACTCCAAATAATGTACTTTATTACAAAAATTAATTACTTCTTGTATGTTCCACAATTACTAGTTGTTCAATGTCTTCTTTTCCTTTAACTCTTAAATCCATAAAGTAAATTACAATGCACTATTAAAAGCAGAATATCAACTTTTATTTTGGTATAGGGAAGAACAGCATTCTTTCCTATATTTTCTACATTTTCTTTATACTCTGAAAACAATACACAATAAGCTCTAACAACTTCATTTTATTACAATTAATTTCTTCCTCTATGTTGACTCTATTCTAATTCATCAAATGCACATGTGCAAATGCAATTATTTTTGACCAAGACTTTATCAGTCTAGCTCCGGATTGATATTTAATGTGCTTCGAAACTACCTTGAAAATTGAAGTTTGGTAAATGGCCATAGTGTTTCCCAGAGTGTCTATACCATTCTCACTAGCAGTGTATGAGCTATTCAGTTTCTCTTCATCCTCATCAGAATTTGGTATTATTGTTATTTTGAATTTTAGCCATTATTATGGGTAAAATTTGTGGTTTTAATTTGCATTTTCTTGGTAGCTTATGATTTTGGTTTTCCCTACATGTACTCATTTGCCATTTCTAAATTCTCATTAGTGAAACATCTATTCATTTTCTTCCCCATGTTCAAAGACTTTTGGGTTTTTTGACTATTTTGAAAGTTCATTTTATGGCCTAGACCTTACTCTTTGGTAAATAGTTTGCAAATATTTTATCCCGGCCTGTAATTTGTCTTTTCATACTCTTAAAAATGACTCTACAGGCCTAGCACAGTGGCACATGCCTGTAGTTTCAACTACTCAGGAAGCTGAGGTGGGAGGATAGCTTGAGCCAGGAGCTCAAGGCTGCAGTGCACTATGAACGTGTCTGTGAATAGTCACTGCACTCCAGACTGGACAACATAGTGAGATACCGTCTCTAAAATATAAATATTCTAAAGGGTCTTTCACTAAGCAAAAGTCCAAATTTTGATGAAGGCCAATTTATTAATTTTTTTCATCTAATGCTTTGGTTTCAAGTCTCATAAATCTATACATACCACTAGACTTTATTCTGTTTGTTTTTCTAAATAAAAATAATTTATAGTTTTACATTTTACATTTAAATCCATGATCCATTTCAACTTCATTTTTATATAAGATGTAAGGTTTAGTTTGAGAATTTTTGTTTCTTGTTTTTTAACCTACAGATATCTAATTGCTCCAGCACCATTTATATCACTTGTTAAAACACTTGCCCCTTCCTCCATTGCAGTGGTTTTGCACTTTTGTCAGAAAACAATTAGGAATATTGTAGGTCTGTTTCTGGGTTCTCTATCCTGTTGTATTGATGAATGTGTCTATCGTTCTGCCAATATCACAGTATCTTAATTACTGTAGCTATAAAATAGTTCTTTGTATTGGAAAGAATGATTCCTCTGACTTCATTCTTCTTTATCAAGATTGTGTTAGCTATTCTAAGGATTATGCCTTTTCACATAAATTCAAAACAAGTTTGACAATGACTACATAAAGCTTGCTGGAATTCTGCTGGGATTTATGTTAAACCTACATATCAATTTGGTTATAATTGACATATTCACCACCTTGAGGCTTCCAAAGTACAAACACAGTATAGTAGTCTCCTTTATTCATGATTTCAGTTACATGCAGTCAACTATAACCAAAAAATAGGTGAGTAAAATACAAAAAGATATTTTAAGAGAGATAAATCACACTCATATGATTTTTTAAAGTACATTGTTAAATTGTTCTATTTTATTATTATTGTCGTCAATCTCCTATTGTGCTGCTTTATAAATTAAACTTTATCATAGGTATGTATATATAGGAAAAATCTTAGTGCATATAGCAGTCAATATTATCGCAGTATTAGGCATCTACTAGGGGCTTAGAACTTACTCCCCACAGATAAGAGGGGTAGGGGAATACGTATCATCTTTGGTGAAGTATCTGCTTGAGTTATTTGCTCATTTTTAATTGGATTGATTCGTTATTATTGGATTTTGAGAGTTTGATATGTAATCTGGATTCAGTGTTCTCTGTTTTGTATGAAATTTAAAAATATTTTCCCCTAGTCTGTGGCTTGTCTTTTTATTCTCTTGACAGTGATCTAGCAAAGCAAAGGTTTTAAATTTTGATCAAATCCCATTTTACTTTATGGGTCATGTTTCTGCTGCCACTTCTAACTTTTTGCCCAATCTCAGATTATGCAGAATTTCTCTTATGTTTTCTTCTAAACATTGTATAGTTTTGTGAAAAATGTATTGACTTTTGATGAGCAATTCAAGTAACAATGAGTTTTAAACTCACTGTTTAAATAAAAAAAATGATAATAGTTTTTTCTTGGTGGTGTAGTTTGCCCTATTGATATTGGAGAGTTAGAGGAGCCTCTGGACAGGACTGTATGCCTGTGAATGTCTCTTGCATCTCATACAGGCAGAAGCACAATCTATTAGCCACCATTTAAAATAGTATGATAATCAAGTTTTTTCTTTTAATGTGTGTTAGATTCATTTGGTAACAGCACCTGATCTGATTTAATGTGAGCCTACTGGTAGTTTTTATTCATCTCTCTTAATGTGACCACCACACATGCTATAAAACTCTTCATGTGTTGAATTAGGGGTCCTACTTCAGTTCCTGATCAGAGTATTCCAGAATATTCAGTATATAGACTGTATTACATATATACCCTCTTAAAAATTTTTAAATTCTGAAACACATTTGCTTACGAGAGTTTCAGATAGAGGACTGTGCATCTTAAATTCAAATGGTTCTTGTGATATGATAGTTCTCATGGTCCCTACACGGAACCTCTTCTTCAGGCATCATCTGACCCTCATCCTGGCCAGAAGTTCTCACTAATTTGAGGATGGAAGAGGGGTCACTACATTTACTGCATCATTCAACCAAAATTAGTATGTTTCTTTTATGACTAAGGAGATTCCTTGATATATTTTCTCACTCTTCTTTCTGGTGATAAAAATACTGACCAGTCAGCCCTTAAATATCAGAAAAGGCCTCAGCGTTCATATTATGGTTTGTGTGTCAGCACACGTGTGAGTTGGAAGCAGGATGGGAGATCTCGGTTAGGCATGACTATCTGCAGTTTCAAGCATCTACTGGGGGTCTTGGAATGTCTCCCTTGTGAATAAGGGGGCCTTCTTTATGTCTTCTATTCATTTAGCACTTTAATTTCCTTTATTAGCACTTTGTAATTTTTAGCATATAGATCTTACACATTTTTTTATGTTTATACCTAAGCAATTCCATTTTCTTTGGGGCAATTGTAAGCGGTATTATTTTAAATTTTGGTTTCTGCATGTTCATTGTTAGTTTATAGGAATGCAATTGATTTTTACAGTTTGATCTTTTATCAAAGAACCCTGCTGAACTCACTTACTAGTTCTAGAAGTTCTTTTTTTTTTTTTCTGTAGATTCCTGGAGATTTTCTGCATAAATGATGGTAACATCTGCTAATAGGGACTTTTATTTCTTCATTTCCTATTCGTATACTTTTAATTTCCTCTTTTAGCTTCATTTCAGTATCTAGACCTCCCAGTATTATGTTGAATAAAAGCAGTGAGAGTAGACATTGCCTTGTTCCCTACTTAAGGGGAAATACATTCAGTCTTTCACCATTAAGTATGATGTTAGCTATAAGATTTTTACAATGCTCTCTACAAGTTAAGCTAATTTTCTTTTATTCCTAACTGGTTTTTATCATGAATGAGTATTGGATTTTGTCAGATACTTTTCCTCTGTCAATTGATATGATTATTTGACTTTTCTTCTTTAGCCTATTGATATGGTGGATTACTTTGTTTGATACTTGAATGTTAAATTAGACTGGCATATCTGGAATCAATACTACTTGGTTATAGTGTGTAGATTTTTAAGTATCTCTATTGAGATATAATTTCATACTATAAGAATGTAAAGTACATAATTCAATGGTTTTTAGTATATTCACAGAATTTTCCAACAGTCACCGTAATCTAAGTTTCAATCATTTTTATCATCCCCCAAAGAAACCCTGTACACATGAGTAGTCACTCCCTGGTATAGCTGAAATGTTTGTATCCCCTCCAAAATTCATACTGATGCTTAATTCCCAATGCCACAGTATGAGGAGATGGGGCCTTTAGGAGATAGTTAGGCCACAAGGCCTTATGGACATTTTTTTCTCTTCCAATTTTTTATTATCTTTGGAAATAAATAGGATTTTAACCTCCAGGGGAAACCAAATTGAAAGAGAAACTTTTGTCAATAATTTATTCAATTTAATTTAACTTCTCTCTGCCTTCACCATAATAAAAATTTCTAGGCACTAAAAACTGGAAACTGATGAAACTAAGAGAAACAACTTGACTGATCACATAGCAGAATTGGCTGTCTTGAGCTTTTCTCATGTGCTTATTGTCCACATGTATGTCTTCTTTTGAAAAACGTTTATATCCTTTGCCCACTTTTTAATGGGGTTGTTTGTTTCTCGCAAATTTGTTGAAGTTCCATATAGGAAGAAAGGAAGTCAAACTATCCCTATTTGCAGATAACACAATTCTATGTTTAGAAAACCTCATAGTCTTGGTCCAAAACTCCTTAAGCTGATAAACAACTTTAGCAAAGTTTCAGGATATAAAATTAGCATACAAACATTACTAGCTTTCCTATAAATCAATAGCAGTGAAGCCAAGAGCCAAATTGAGAACACAATTCCATTCACAATTGCCACAAAAAGAAGAAAATACCTAGGAATGAACCTAACCAGGGAGGTGAAATATCTCTACAATGAGAATTACAAAGCACTGCTCAAGGAAATCAGAGATGACACAAACAAATGGAAAAACATTTCCTGCTCATGTATAGGAAGACTCAGTATCATCAAAACACCCACACTGCTCAAAGTAATTTACAGAATCAATGCTATTCTTATTAAACTACCAACAACATTATTCACAGAACTAAAAAACAAACACCAACCAAAAAAACCCCTATTTTTAAAATTAATATGAAACCAAAAAAGAGCCCAAATAGCCAAGGCAATCCTAAGCAAAAAGCAAAAAGCTGAAGGCATCATGCTACCCAACTGCAAACTATACTACAGTGCTATGATAACTAAAACAACATGGTACTAGTACAAAAACAGGCACATAGACCAATGGAATAGAACAGAGAGCTCAGAAACAAGGTGGCACACCTACAACCATCTGATCTTCAATAAAATTGACAAAAACAAGCAATGTGGAAAGAACTTCCTATTTAATAAATGATGCCGGGATAACTAGCTAGCCATATGCAGAAGATTGAAACTGGATTCCTTCCTTACACCATATAAAAAAATAAACTTAAGATGAATTTAAGACTTAAATGTAAAACCTGAAACCACGAAATCCCTGGAAGACAACCTAGGAAATACCATTCTGAACATAGAAACTGGCAAAGATTTCATGATGAATGTCAACAAAGAGTCAAACTCTGTAAAATATTTGAAGAAATTTATTCTGAGCCAAATATGAGTGCCATGGCCTGTGACACAGCCCTCAGGAGGTCCTGAGAATATGTGCCTGTAAGGCCGGTTGCCTCTCCGGGAGCTCAGACACGCCCATTCCTCCCAGCGTCTGGGAATTACGTCACCACTCCGCAATCAACATTTAACTCCTCCTCCACATAGCCTCCCCAACACCCACCCCTGAAGCAAACTCTGCACAAGACACCTAGCCCGCCACTGAAAACCCCTGCCCAAAAATTTTCGGAAAGCCCCAACAAACCTTGCCCAATAGCACTTTCTTGCCTGACAGCACTCCCTTGCCCGATAAGCACTTTGCCCAGTCAAGGTCATTTTTCCCCAAGGCTGCCCACTCACCAAAAATCCCACCTGCCCACTAGTAAAAGCTTGCCTCCTCCATGTCCTGTGTTCCAATATCCAATCAAGTGCCTTATGCTTTGTCTCCTCAGTTCCCAATTAAACGCCTTTACTCCCTATAAAACCCCTTGCCCTAAAAAATTAGGGCGACCTCTCTGGCCCCCTCCTGGACCATAGAACCTCGCCCGGTAGCTGAATAAATTGGTTTTTCATTTTCTTATACTGGTCTCAGTTTCCTCATTTTAAACTCGGCAATAACCCTTACAGTGCCCAAGGGTGATCAGGGCACAAAACAGCTTGGTTTTACATATTTTAGGGAATGGGTTTTATATATTTATATATTTTAGTGAAGCATGAGACATCAAATATATTTAAGATATACACTGGTTTGGTTCAGAAATGTGGGACAACTCAAAGTGGGGATTGAAGGGGAGTGGGGCAGACGGCTTTCAGGCTAAAGGTAAATGTAAACATTTTCTGGTTGTCAATTGGTTGAGTTTGTCTAAAGATCTGGAATTGATAGAAAGGAAATGTTCAGGTTAAGATAAAAGATTATGGAAACCAAGGTTCTTTTGAAGTCTTAAAATAGCTGCCCTTAGAGACAACAGATGACAAATGTTTTCTGTTCAGATCTTTAAAAGGTGCTAGACTTTTAGTTAATCTCTTCAGCTTTGGGAGGGCCTCGAAGAAAAGGATCTAGCTATGTTAATAGAGATTCTTTACAGATGGAGATTTTCTACCACAAAGGACAGCTTTGCACGGCCATTTCAAGATATGGCAGAGAAACACGTTTTTGGGTAAAATATTTTTATTTTCTTCCTTGTCTTCTAATGCTATGCCAGAGTCAGACTGGAAAGCAATCATGATATGTAGAGTTAGAGAAAACCTATGTCATGAGAATTTATGGTTTGTAGGGCATGACTCCCCAAACCCCTTACCTAGGAATTTGGTCAAGATAAAAAAATCAACGCTTAGTCCTCATGAAGATGCCAAAAGTAATTGCAACAAAAGCAAAAATTGACAAATGGGATCTAATAAAACTAAAGAGCTTTTGCATGGCAAATAACTATCAACAGAGTAAACAGACAACCTACAGAATGGGAGAAAATCTGACAAAGGTCTAACATCTTGCATTTAGCTTTCTCTGATTTTGATGTTCAACTGATTAAAAGAGACATTCTCTAGTATTGTAAAGGAATAATTTCAGGCTGTAGGCAAAATCATACCTTGGTAGAACAATCTTTCCACATTGTTCTCCCAGGAGACGAAGACATCATCAAATATCACAGCCGTCAGCCACATGTCTATTGAAAGAGGCATTTATAAAAGCATTTCTATCTTGATGAAAAGGTTTATATCATGTATTCTTTATCAACCCCTGTGCTGCCAAACTAAATGGTATTGACTCTTTGATTCATGCTTCTTATTTAAGGAACGCTCATATAATTGTCTGGAATTCAGAAACAATCGAAGACTAAAAGCTAAAACTGACCCTGAAGTGAAGCAGATGATAGCTGAAGTTGACTTTTCACACAAGACCTCTGGATCAGGCCAATATATGATTAAGATCCCTGAAATATTTGGTCTCTTGTATGTTGCTTTCTCTACAGTCTTGGTTTATGCCTTGTACTTCCTTGTGCAACAGAGTTACCTTGAATTATGTCTTAGCTGAGCAAGGAGGTGTTTACACTATAGTCAATACCTCCTGTTACACTTGGATAAATACATTTCAAAATTAGAGACCAAGTTGGAAAAATCCAACCATTTGCTAATTATCTAAATAGAGTGCTTATTGTTAAAATGCTGACTTTTTAAAATCTCTACAGCTGACTACCCTCTAAAGTCAAAATGTGGCTAAAATACAGTCTTTAACTTTTATTACTCACTATTAGGATTACTATTGCTATCGTAATATTTAAGATATGTCTGTAACTCCTTACCCAAGTTTACTTAGAAATAAAAGTTTTACCAAAGTTACAGTTGCTTAGAAGCTCAATGTGGTCAATCAAGGCCATGATTTAGAAGAGACATCCAATCTGACACTCTTTCCAGGACCAAAGCAGGATTAATTAAGAACTCCCCTTGCAAGACTTCCATGTTATCCAAATAAGGCTCAGTCTAGCTTTACAATCTTTTAGACCTTGGGATCCCCCCAATGAGGGACATGACTCCCTGCTACAGATCCATCTCAGTGATAAGGGACAGAATTAGATTTGCTAATTAATTTGCTTTCTGGAGAAAGATCTTGGTTAATGTGGGGAAATGTGAAAGAAAATGAAGTAACTAAGGCCAAGGCTTTCTAGAGTGGAGTCAGGAGATTGTGAAAGGACTGCACTCACATCTGCTAAATGTCAAACCACAGAATTTCCAATAGACTTGGATAAACAACTGAAGTCAGTATTCCCAGGTCTTCAATATCTCTCAGGTGGAAATATTTCAATTAATTAATCCATCAGAACAGGTTTGTGATTTAGGATTTATGACCATCAAATGAACTGCCTCCAAAACCATTTTTTGTGTTGGAAATTCTCTATTAAAAAATGCTCTGGTGCTTGCCTTATGGGACAGTATTTAGGACTGTTCTGATTCAGTGCACTCAAATGGCAGTTGTTTGTTTGCCAAATAAATGCTATTTCTTTTGACCTTTTGTCAATCATTTTTTAGTTAACATAGCTCTATCTTCCTTTCTTCATCCCTCACTTCCTCTCTCTCATCAGTTTTGCCAGATTTGTCAATTTTATTGGTCTTTTTGAAAAGTAAGTTTTTGTTTCATTGACTTTCCCTGTTTTCCTATTTTTAATTTAAACTTAGTTCCTATTTTTATTCTTTTTGCTTGCTTTTATTTTGGTTGCCTCTTTTTTCAATTTTTTGAGAATGGCACTTATTATTTTGAGATTTTTATCTCAAATTTGGAGATTTTCCTGTTGTCTTTCTGTTACTAACATTTAGTTTATTCCACTATGTTCTGAGAAAATATTTTGAATGGTTTCAATTCTTTAAAAATATTTGTGGTCATTTTATGGCCCAGGATATGACTTATCTTTGTGAACATACAATAGTTGCTTGAGAAAAAAAGGTGTATTCTGCTGTTAGGGTTCATATATGTGAACCCTAATTGCTAATTATCTAAATTATCTGTTTCTTGATTGTATTGTTAAAATCTTTTATGTCCTTATTCATTTTTTTCTCCAGTAGTTCAATCAGTTGCTGAGAGGTGAATTTTGAAGTCCCCAATTATAAGTATGGATTGGTCTCATTCTCCTTTCAGCTTTGTCAGAATCTGCTTTAGGTATTTTTGACACTCCATTGATTGATGCATACACACTTGGATTGTTTTTGCTTCCTGATGAATTGATTTTTTTATTATTACCTAATGGTCCTATGTGTTTCTAGTAATCTTTTCTCTGAAGTAAACTTTATCATATTTTGATATTAATGAGGCAATTCCTGCTTTTGTATAGTTAATATTTGTTTAGTTTTAAAAATCTTTTTACATTCAATCTATAGTGTTAAATTTGAAGTCAGTTTCTTGTAAACAGAATATAATTGGGTCCTTTATTTCAATTCACTTAGTCAATCTCTGCCTTTTAATTGACCTATTTAGACTATCTACATTTAAGGTAGTTATTGGTATGTTAGATTTCAGTCTGTCACTTTATCATTTGTTTTCTCTTTGTTTCCACTATTTCTACTCTTCTGTTTATCTTTTCTTGCCTTCTCATGGACTACTTGAATATTTCCCAGGATTCCATATTAATTAGTTTGGCATTTTCACGTGTTTCTTTTCTATAGCTTTCTTAGTGCTAAGTTTATTATAGTATATATATGCAATTTGTCACAGTCCACTGATATTGGCATTTTTTTTTTTTACTACAATAAAGTTTGGAACCTACTTTTATTTATGTTCCTTTATATTATCACTTAAAATGTGATTGCCTGGAATATCATATGGTATTACAGTTTTTGTTTCAATCAAGTATGCTTTATAAAATTTCATGGTATGTACTCATATTTCTGCTCTTTTCATTGTTTTTCACTCTTGACTCACCAACATTCCTTCTTTCTGTTAGAAGAAAAACTTTCTTTAGCCATTATTTAAAGATGGGACTGCTAGTGGCAACCTTTTTTAGTTTTCTTTCACCTAAGAATGTCTTTATTGCCCCTTCAGTCCTGCAAGATAGTTTCTCTAAACATAGAATTTGTGGATGACAATTCTTTTCTTTCATCACCTGAAAAATGTTCCACATTTTTTACTTCTATGGTTTCACAGAAGAAATCTGTTGTCATTGAATTATTTTCTCCCTCTAGGTACCACATTGTTCTCTTCCAAATGCTCTCGATATATTTCTCTTGGCATTTACTTTCCAGAACTTTAATTTATTCTATTTCGAATTTGTTCAGGTTCTTAAATTTCTTTCTTTCACCACATTTGGCAAGTTTTAGACATTATTTCTTCAAATACTCTTTCTGCCCAATCTCTTTCTCTTCACCTTCTGGGATATCCATTGTTGAAACTTTCTTATTGTACAGGTCCCTGAGGCTGTATTCACCTTTTTTCCAGTCTTTTTTTCTCTCTATTTTTCAAACTGGGTAAACTCAATTAATTTATATTCAAGTTCTCCAATTCTATCCTCTGTCATCTCAACTCTGCTATGGAATACATCAGCAAATATTAAAATTTTTATTATTCTGTTTTTCAGTTTTATAATTTTCATTTGGTTTTGTTTTTACAACTTTTATTTTTTTATGTGATTTTCTGGTTCCTCATTGTTTTGAAGCATTTTTATAATGGTTGTTTTAAAGTCCTTGTCAGATAATTTTAACATTTCTATCATCTTGGTGTTGGCATTATTTGTGTTTTGCCATTCAAGTTGTGATATTTTGGTTGTTTTAGCACATGATTTTCTATTGTATCTTGAACATTTTGGCTATCATGTTAGGAAATTCTGGATCTTACATAAATCTTTTATTTTAGCTGTTTCCTTGTTCAGATTCAGCAGATCCTGGCCTATTATCATGAACTGTGAATCCAATGACAAACTTCTTTTTAGAACCTTCAGCCTGCTACTTTGTTCTGCTTGGTATATATGGTGCAGGTGAGACTCCTATTGGTCCTTGCTCAGGAGGTGTAAGGATTCCAGGCTGCCTGTGTTTAGGTGGGGGAGGGGAGTATCAGTTCCACTGGGAGAAATAGGCTTCCTAGTCCAGGCCACTTGTTCTGCTGAAAATCCCTCTTCATGTTGCTGCCTGGCTACCTGGTGTCTTTAAGTAAGAGAGGGGGAGTGTTAAGCCTATGGAGATAAAGGAGCTTTTTGGCCTGTCCACATGTTGTAGCTCAATCCCCCTTGCAGGTCCTTCCTGGCTCTCTAGTATCTCATAGTGGTAAGGATAGTTTCAGGCCCAGCAATGAAATAGTGTGTTTTCCATCCACAGTGCACACTGTAGCTGGATTCAACTTGACAGGTGCCCAACTACCTGGTGTCTTTAGGTGGAGGAGGAGAGGGGGCCCTCAGTCTTATGGGGACAAAGACACTACCTGGGCAAGGCCACTTGTGGCAGAATTTCTCTTGCTATTGACCTTCCTCCTTTTCTTCTACTTTTACCTATGGCTTGGTGTCTCTGGGTGGAGCAGGAGAATGCTTCTCCTGGCCACTTATTGTCAGTAAGGCTTCTGATCCATCACCCCTGCCAGTGCTGCCAGGTTTGTCTAGTATTGTTGGCAGGATTCTCATTCAGTATGGAAAATGAATAAGTCTATCTGAGCCACCTTCTGTTGCTAGGTTGGGGGATCAGGAAGTATAGGATCTAGGTAACATTCTTCTGCTATGTGGGTTTGTTGGAGGCACTACCACTATGTATTCCTCCAGAACTGGGATCCCTAAGCAGTTTGCATTCCTATTTTTACTTTTTAGGTTCTCTTTCACCTCTTAAATTATTTCCAAGGTTGATAGTTATACTTAGTAGAGAAAAATAGAGAGGAAACTAGGCTATACCATCTTGTCAGGACAAGAAGTCACCAATTTATATTGCAGATACAATTCCTAGAAAAAAATGCATTATTTGTTAAATTTTCTTTAGGAGATGGAAGGTTGTCTGAGATAGAGTGCAGTGGTGCAATCTCAGCTCACTGCAACTTCCGCCTCCCAGGCTCAAGTGATTCTTCTGCCTCAGTCTCCCGAGTAGCTGGGACTACAGGTGCACGTCACAATGCCCAACTAATTTTTTGTATTTTAGTAGAGACGGGGTTTCACCATGTTGGCCAGGATGGTCTTGATCTCCTTACCTCATGATCCGCCCACCTCAGCCTCCCAATGTGCTGGGATTACAGGCATAAGCCACCATGCCCGGCCCAACAAATATGTTTTTAATTATGCATTGATATGCAACTAGAACATAGGTGCTCAAGAAATACGTGTTGAATGCAAAAACTAATAGGTACAAATTAAGGAATTTCTTCTTTAATTTTATTTGATAATTCGGATGGTTTAAGTAAAGTTTAGATGGTTTGAAATAAATGATACGTACACTTTTGCTGGATTTGTCTATTTATTTTTCTGATTCTGAACACAGGAAAAGCCTTTATAAATCTATAGTTAACACATCAAGAAGAAAACCTAAATGTGTCATATCATTGTACTAAACACCAGAGAGTTCTTGAAAAATGAACAGAAAGGAGAGATCCCAAGATCCCGAGACTTCATGCAGAAGAGATTGAGGAGCATCTCTGATTTGGTGGATTGGTCCAGCTCAGGTCCAGCTTTAGCCAAATAGTAATGTTAATCAGCAGTAACTTCAGGATGACCTGAATCAAGGACTTCAGGTGGTGGTATGATCTGACCAGCACAGGACAGAGTTCAGACTGATTGCCTCTTCCCAGGAGAGTGCCTTTTGTTTTGTGAAAACACCAAGATACATGTAGATGCCTTTACAAAGCAGATAAGAATGGACCAAATGGACCATCTCATGCCAAGCTTACATGGTTCTCCCAGTTTACTCAAATAACTCCCCTTTCCTTCTGAGGTCCAGAGCTCTGAGGATATCTCTGAGAAGTTGCTGCTATAGCTCCTCATTGTTCCTCCTCTGTAAGGCACTATTTTCCCTCTTCATCTCTTGAGGTGCATTTCCTTTATCAGGCTAGCAAAACAGTCACAGCCATTCCCTGAGTGGGCACCATGGTTGATCATCTTTTAAATCTCTTGACCCAGGAGACAGCCAGGTCACCCAGAGCACACATGGCCCCATCCCAGGGACCTGATTTCGGTCTTTGACAGCAGACCCAAGCTGGAGGCTTAGTCTTTCTGCATTCCACTGCTGATGAGCTCCAGCATGAGAAATTAGTGGGGAATGGCACAGGCCTCTGTCTAAAGACTTCAAACACTAACAGCAGATGAGGCCTGGTGTTGGTTAAGGGCCATTTGCAATTGCAACTCTTTGTCTCGGCTGTACATTTTTATGTTTCACATTATCCATTCTGCTCCGCCTCCCTCTCACAGTCCCTGGGGATGGATTGTGCAGGCAGACACTGTCTGCAGTACCTCAGTGGGAGATGGAGGCCTGCCTTCATATTGCACATGTGGTTTTTTTTTTAATGTGAGGAGGCTACAAGTACCCCTCATCAGTTGGACATTATGCCAAAGCTGGGCTCAGCTCTTAGCACTTTCAATCTTGGCCCCCTTCTAATCAATAGCATATTTAGTAAGCCTACAGTTTCTACCTGAGGAATAGAAGAATTAGTTGTGCAAAGTCTGGGGTTTCATGCAGGAATCTCACTTGTCGAAATGGGCAAGTTCCCTAATCCCCCTTGCAGGGTGTGCCATGGGGGCATGGCTTGCTTCCTTGGTGCCCCACAGCTCAAACCCCTAAAGGGAGCATGCAGACAGGCAGACAGATTATGGGGAGCATAGGCTTCAACCCCAGGGCAGCATCTAGGGTTGAGTGTTTACAGCTCCCAAAGCCCCAGTGGGCATGTGTTACAGTGCTCTTTCAGTTTAGCTGGCTGCAGGGGGCTTGTGTTAATCAGCTCAGTTAGACCCTCTGCCTTATCGCAAAGACAGAGGGCTTTCCGTATCCCAAGTTCTTGCCTTGGCTTACCAGAAAAATCGGATTACATGTGGGCTTGCAGGATGGGTGCAAGGTTTTATTGAGTGGAGGTAGCTCTCAGCCAGGTGAATGGGGAGGCCAGAAGGGGGACGGAGTAGGAAGGTGGTCTTCCCCTGGAGTCCGGCCACCTGGCATCCAGACTCTCCTCCGACCGCCCCCCTGACTGAATTCCATGTTGCTGCTGATAGCCTGCTGGCATCTGTTGGTGTCTGCCAGTGTGCATTTCTGCTCCTCTGTTCCTCTCAACATCCAGCTGCTTGTGTGTGTGTCCACTAGGGCCTCAGGGTTTTTATAGGCACAGGAAGGAGGGCATGGCGGGCCAGAGTGGTCTTGGAAAATGCAACATTTTGGGTGTGAAAACAGGAGTGCCTGTCCTGTCCTCCCCTGGGTCTGTGGGCACAGGACCGAGGGTGGAGCCCTCGCCAGGGACCCTGTCCCTCTCTAGCCAGCACTTCCCTGCCCCCCCTCCCATATCACTGTAAGCAGAGCCACACCAGAAACATATCTTTCCATGGATAACCACATTTCAGAGATGAAATGCCAAGTTCTGGATTAATTACTCCCTCATAGTCAGGGGAAAATGGACAGCTGCCTGCAAATCTCCCCAAAATGGCTGGACTGAGTCTGTGAGCCAAGCTGCACGGGAATTGCACTCAGTTGGTCAGAGGTAGTCTGAAGTAATTAAAAGGATTTTCCCTTTTAATACATACTGCTCCTTTCCCTACCTGTATTATTTTCTAGAATTTTAGCTTGAAAAGTTCTTATGGAACTACAAGGATATTTTGGGAATAAATTCTTAAGAAAGATACCCTCAGGTTATGAGAAATGTGTTAGAGGTAGGGAAAAGTTAGCTACAGCATAAATATGGTTCATTTTACTGAAAAAAATGTTACCCAAAGTTTTTTTTTCTATTTTGAAATATTGTTTTAAAATATGAGGATATATAATGGAGTCACATGGAGAACTTATCTGCATTTCAGTGATAAAACAGGATACTTCAACAACTTTGAGACTTGACTTTACATTGAGTTGAGCTACATCCCTTGGGATGCTAGCCAATGTACCCCATCATTGGGTGCAGAAGCAGAACATCAAGGAAACACCTGGCCTGTGCCTCTTGAGGAATGATCAGCTCAGAGATGGGGAACTCTCTGGGGCTGCTGAAGACTGGAGGTAGGAAAGAGACCCACAAGAGAGGGGATATTGCTTTAATAAAGCATTAAGAAAACCATGAGAATGAGCTCATTAAAAGCTTATCACTTAGAGATTGGATGTCTAGAAACTTGGCACAGGAGTTCACTAATGAATGGCTCTGTGTGCATTATTTTACCATAAAAATTATCAAGACTCAATCATGAAATGAATCTTTCACTAAATCTGCCTTTTCAGAGAGGTTCTAGGTATAAAAGATGAGCATGCATTATTATAGAATTCCATATAGGATGTGTAATACGTTTTTAATGATACCTTATATTATCTTCTTTAACCTCCAAGATAAGTAGGGACATAAAGTCATTTCAGAGATGATAAAACAGGTTAAAGGGGTTAAGTGACTTGCTCAAGATGACCTGGCTCATGGATAGAGCAGAGCAGATACCATCAGCCCCGTTTCCTCATGTATTTTATTCTGTTTTTCTTCACTATTCTGCATGGCCTCAAACTAAAAAGTGTATGACAATATGCTTCCATGGTATGCAGCTTAGAACATCTTTCACTTATTAAAGATGGAAATATGAATACGTATGAAGAATGCAGTGAAGAGTTAAGAGATGCTAAAGCATTTTGCAATATATATGTGGAACTTAAAAAGCTTTGAAATCTAGATTTGCATCTAGGTCTAAGGTCTAAGTAAGACCTAAAAGTTTTCGAAACAACCTGCTTTTTCACAGAAATGCAGCTGGGATTTCCATTTGACATCATAATATATCCTGACGTTTCAATATAAACTTTTCAAGATTGAAAAAAATCTTCATGTCATATTGACTTTTTTCAGCATAATCTGTCCTTGAGGGCTTTTGTGTGTGAAATAAGCAGCCATTTACACTTGCTCTTCTTTACATTTATTAAAGAAGAGCATAGTGGCCTCTTACCCTTGGAAACTATTGGAAGGAACTACTCAAAGACATCCAATGTGCTGCTTTCAATGGCTGTGTTGGGAGGGTACTTTACATGGTCTAGGGTAGTAGGCCCTCCCACCTCCTCCTCTGTGCTAACAGCCATGGCTGGGATGCCTATCTCTACAGAACTCAGATCTTGGCACCAATCTGTGGTCTGGCTACCAACATAACACCTGCCAAGTGACAAATGTAGCCAGAAGGGTAGAAATTGAGGACCTCAAAGCAAAGTGTCAGCAGAGGGTGGATCAGAGCTCAACTCTGCTGATTTCTAGCCCAATCTTGCTTAACTTGGTTTTATGGCCCTCTGAGATTTAAAGCAAAGTGACTTAAATCCAAGAAGTGTTCTTGCCTCCAAAGCAATGTCTGAGGATTAGCCTCTAAATTAAGAAATGTTCCTTCATTCAAAGCAATCGTAACAGCTGGAAAGAGTCCTTGATTTAAACATGGGAATGACACTCATTAAAGATTTTAGTCTTTCTCATCTTTCTCCCCCTTATTTAAATCTGGGTCAATCTGTTTCTCTTTACATTTCTACATCAGAGGCTATATAACAGATTTCTCATAAGACTCCTCTTAGCCAAAGAAACTTTCTCTGGTTCATTGATATTGTAAAGTTTTTTTTTTTTCCACTTAACATGCACTTATTTGAAAAACAAATCTTGAAATTTTGGCATTATGATTGCTGCCTATAAACCTGTCTGCTTGCAGAGACCCTCTAGGGGTACCCTGCAGGTGCCAAAGTCCCAGCAGCTGTGGCAGTTACACACTGATGAATTTGCGGAATGGAATGGACTTCAGATCCAAGATGACCAATGAGATACACTTTACAACTCAAGCCGAAGCTTATGCTAGAAATTAAAAAGGCTTTATAGATGGCTTTTGTTTTTCCCCCTGAGTCTTCTAAATCAGTAAGACAGCTTGCAGCAGCCTGCATATTGGGTATTTCTTGCATGGCATGGCTCCCTGAAAAACCAGAGGGCCAACACATTTGCCCTAGTTAGGTTTAGAATGAAGAGGAGAGAGGGTTGCTAAGAGGCTGCAGTGGAGGTCAGACCCCTGCAGAAGAAAATAGATGACTTTTCCTAGTAGATTTTGGCAACTGTTCATGTCGCCTGCATTTCCAAACCTCTTGGTGACATATTTTGCTAAGGCAGCAGCTCTAACAAACATAATAGCATATGATGTTGTGGTCCTTTTGTTAGTGGGGCCCTGATTTGTAGTAATTATGAGAGATTTCCTCCACTTTATCAGCATGGTGTTAGCACATGCATACTCTTACACAGTAACAAGGCCTCTGAATGTACGGGCACTCCTCCCTGTCCTAATCACAACTATAATTAAAAGCAATGTAAAAAGCAATGGAAAGCATTTTATTTTGAGGGGGAGAAGTAAATAGTTTGTCTTCTTTATTTTAAAGATTTTAATCCATTAAAATAACCTTATCAAAAAAATAAACTTACTAAGAAATAACCTCATTAATGCATCATATGGCCTGAAAAACAAAACCCATCTTTAAGGTTCTCATATTATCCTCTCAAAATTCTTTATAGTACTTTATAAACCACCATCCATCAGTGCAGAACGTGTGGAGCTGGTGTTAGCAGAGCAGGCAATGCCTTTGGAACATTCTCTGTAAGGGTCAGTAAGGCACACGGCTCTTGAAGACTCTATACAAGGTCTTTGAAGAGTTGCATGTTTACTAGCAGCAGTAAAACAGAGCAAAGTGGAAATCTTAAGGAAGCTCTAGATGGCTGAAATCCCAGGAACAAGAAAGTCTGGATCTTGAGCATGAATTTCCTCAACAAAGGTCTTTGAAGTTTGTTTCAATCTGTGAAATTCTAGTAACGGTCTAAATTTGCTCCTCAACATCTGGTGTAGATAATTACAATGACAAATGGTAGGGATATGTCTATTTGTTCATTAATTCAGTCATTAATTGGAAATGGTTTTATTGAAAGCCTCCTATTATAAGAAAATGGTCTTTAGCAATTTAAGGAATAGAAAAGTGAATAAGGTAGTCCTTGCCCTCAAAGACCTTCTTCTGTCTTAGGGAGGCAGAATCCATAAGTACATAATGGTAACATATAGCACCCTGAGATAAAAGTCAAATGCTGTATCTGACACATAAGTAAAATGAGAGGGGGGATGGTATATTGTTGGGACTGATTTCATGAAAGGATTCATGAAAGGGTTTTCATTACAGCTGATGAATATATCTGGGTACTATAGCTGAACAGGTCAGGAAGTGTGGGAAGATATTGCAGGTAAAAACTCAACCCAAATGAAAGTATATGAGTGGGGGAA
Source organism: Ateles fusciceps (assembly GCA_036589455.1). Taxonomy (NCBI): domain Eukaryota; kingdom Metazoa; phylum Chordata; class Mammalia; order Primates; family Atelidae; genus Ateles; species Ateles fusciceps. The sequence continues at coordinate 10,862,606 of JAZHEH010001979.1, forward strand.
ATTCAAGGCAGCTTTGGGAACAGTGAAAAGTTCAATTAGATTAAATTATGCAGTATGTGTAGTAGTGAATGATAAAATTACGCAGGTAATTTGGTGCTAATATTACAGAAGACATTGGTGAAAGTGCTCAGGGTGATTTAATTCCCCCAGCCAAGGTATTGGAAGAAACATTTTTAAGACTGTGCAAGAACAGGTAGAAAATAGTGCACCACTATATTAAAAATAACTCCTTATTTCAGGAACAACTTTCAGTCTGTTTCTTTGCGTACCTGGATCTCAACTTGTTAATTCATCTAGTCGAGTTTCCCAGCTCTGCTACCCTTCTTTAGAACTTTCTTTATTCAGAATGACTGACACTCTAGCTGTCTCAACTGAAGGAGGCATGTCCTTCTTTCTTCTGCCTCATCTAATCCTGATTCCCCACTGACCATTGTAAATCGTGATCTAGTCATGTGTAGCCTCTAGTGACATTCCGCTGTTCAGTACCTCCATCTGCATAAGTAATGAGTGCTCAAAAGAAGGACTTGCCCAAGACCCGGAGCTAGTAACTGTTACAGCCAAGAAACTCTTAGATTACAAAGTCATGGTTAGCCCTTGGATTGCCCAGGAAATTGATATTCCTGGGTGTCTCATCATCTGTATTATTTGATTCATTGTTTCATTATTTTACTTATTCATTTTTTAATTTAGTAAACTTTTACTGAACACTTAATATATTTCAGCCCTGAGTTAAATGCTGAGGATCTAACACTGGACTCGATGAACGTAGTTTCTATTCTCATGGGTATTACAGACCATTTGGAAAGACAGACATATAATTTTATTCACAATTGTATGAATAAAAGAGTCCTCACTTTCAGGACCCAGCTGCCAAAACTGCAGTGAACTCTCTGGGCCAAGGGTTTCAGGCCAGCCCTCTCTGGTTTTCTTCTTCCCCTACTAGTTACTTTCAACTGGAATTCCCTCACTGAAATTTGTCTAGTTTCTCATTCCTTCCCATAGAACTGGATGCTCTGGGCCTCCCTAGATATATTAATTAATTCATATAAAATATAAACACTGATAACAAGACAATGGAAGAAGCAGTAAGCATGCTTATCTGAATATTTCAGGCTGACAAAAATGGAAATTTAAAGAACAAGTTCAGAATTCAGCTAGGTGTTGATGACTTCAAGAAGGCAGAACCAAATTTCACTCATGGTGCTTTTGCAGCATTGATTTAGAAACAGGTCAACTCAGTTTAAAACTTAGGGCAACATGAAGAGACTCTAGTGAGTCCAGAGTGAGCTCTCTGAAGATGGGCTGGGAATCTCACGATTACTGACTTATGGGAAGACAGGGTAAAGTTAAATGATGATTTATTTTTGAGAAAATGGTAAATCCTGACCTTCATACATCATAAAGTAAACATGTGTCAAAGATTTTATTTAACTTATTAATGAGGGAACTAGTAAGGTGTTGAAAAGCTTGTTTAAAGGAGACTCCCAGGAGCATACAGATATATAGACAATCACTAATACTGAAATTAGTTTGTGTAATAGATGCAAAATTGGCTTATTACACAGGCCCAAAGCTATATCGATTGTACCCCCCACAGGGCAAAACTCACTTGCATTTCTATGAATATGAATAATTTGCATAAATATCAGTTTTCTAAAATGTACAGAGTTGAAAATAGCTCAAAGACAATGATGGGTGCAGACCATGATAGAATGAGGTGACCTGCAAGGGTACAAAAGCAACACTTAGTTTTCTATTGAAAAGGCATTCAATAATCTTTTTGGCTTATTTAAAAGGCTTTCACAATTTTTTTTTTTTTCTACAAAGAAAAGGAGGAGAATAGCTCAATAGTTCAGTTACGTTTGACAATGGTTCCTTCTCTGCATTGGGTGACTCACATAAATCTAATGAGAAAATGTGAGCCTTACCTCTGGGAAAACACAGGTATGGAAGTTGACACATACAGATAAGTACAAGTGTCGTGTAACCTGGGTACACTGGGGTTGAGCAGAATCAGAGGATGAGTAGGGTTACTTGTTTGAGTGGTAACTCCAACCATGAGAAGCCAGGAATTCAGCTCTTCTTAACATGGAATCAACAAATGACTTTTATAAATAGAAAAGCATACTTGAAACATTATTGTTTTAGAGAATGGAAGTGATAAATAAGAACTAGAAGATGTGGACCAGGGAAGGAAGAACAAATGAAATAAAAATAGGAAGCCATATAGCCTTAAGTACTACATTGTGCATTGTGGTAGGAGGTTGGGGAGAGATAATTGTGTGCTACAATATTGAGAACAACTTGTCCACATGTGGTGAGTGGGAATGGAATCAAGGCGACTGCATTTGCGAAGAGGAATAATTGACGGAGCACATGTGACAAACAGATTCTGAGTCTGACACATAATAAGCTAAATATGCAACATATTATATTATTATATAATTACATTAATATTACAACAGAACCAGCAAAAGGCTGCCATGGTTCATAAATAAGGGGACTACATGTAGGGAATTATAAACACCCACATCTCTATAGTATTTGTACTTTTACACAAATTTTCTCATTAATAAACTCTAGATATACGTATTATTATTTCCAATTTACAGTGGAAGGACTGAAGCCCAAGAAGCTAATGAGTGGCAGAAGCTGCACTCAACCAAGTCCCTCTGATTTTCATCAAACTGCAGCAGTTTCTTCTGTACCATGAGCCAGTTGTTCTATTACACTACTGTGGCCAGATCCTGGATAGAATTCTTTGTGGAACCAGAGGTCAGGCAACATCTACCTAGGAGCTTAAAACATAGGAAAACAAGGCCCACCAATAAAGTCTAAAAGATCTTCAATTATGTCCTTCTGAGACCAGAAAGCTGAGGGAAGCAGACTGGGTATCACTGTGGCCGAAACGCTGAATACAAAGTAATAACCAGCAGAATCCTCTGACGGAAAATGCAAAATGAGAAAATAATAGCAAACTTTTTGGGAAGATTGACTTTGTGCCAGCCATTGGCCAGCTACATTGGCCAGCTACATTGGCTTTCTCATTTTTTCTTCACAGCAAGCCTATGAGATAGGTACTGTCATTATCTTCATGTTTTTGATGTGGAAACAGACACAGAGATGTTAGATAAGTCCCCAAGGTCCATGTCTTGTAAATAGTAGAGCTGAGACTGGAACCCAGGTCTCTTCAGTTTAAAATCCCCCACTATTCACCATTCTACCCTATATATGCACATGCTGCTGTGAAAGTGACTATGGTTTTTAGTTAGGGCTTTTCAGATTTGAAAAGTGTATGTGAGGGAATTTGAAAAAAAAATTCTTTTTTGGGAGATTAATAATTAGATGATATTAGAGACATTAGTTTGCATGAAGTGTACAACTGAAAGTTTAAAACAAAGATATAATGCACAGTCCTAAAACAGTATTTAGAAGGTTTTGAAATTGCAAATGTGATTGCCATAGGAGGTCAAGGTGACAGCTGGAAAAGAAACGGTATGACATAGTGGACAGTCTGTATCATACAAGTATTTAAAATAAAGTGAGTCTTATTCTAGTTTAGTAACCATACAAATATGGATACTAATTAGTAAAATAAAATAATGAAATCATTATTCATATAAACTTATGTTGCATGAAATCTACAAAATCCTATGGAAAGAATTCTTGATTTCTTAAGCCATCCATTTTAACAGCACTACTGCCTTTCAGTGGGATTCCAGTTAAATACAAAGGATATCCTAAAGATTTGCCAAGTGCTATCTTTAAACATTACATTGATCTTCAATTATTATTCATTCTGAGCCTATGGCATCTGCATTAGGAGATATTGCCATGTTCCCACAAATTGTCTCAGATGAAAATCTAATAGAATTAAACAGAAACAGACCAGAAAACCCATGATGTCAAATTTCCCAAGCTGTCAGGGATTGCTTCTATTTTCTTTGACTTCTTCTGTTTGATCCTTGTCCCAGTTCGATCTCTGGGCTTGTTCAAACCTCTCTCTTCTCCCACTTCTCTATCAACACTGACTTTCAGTTTAGTTTCTCTCCTCAGATCTGTTTATTGCCATTTTGGGGTCTAAGGTTCCCAGATGTGCTCTACCAAAATACCAGACCTCCAGCTAGCATGGCGGGTGAATGTTCTAAAGCCAGACCTCCAGCTAGCATCGTGGGTGAGTGTTTTACAGAACCCCTCCCCCTCTCTGTGGCACATTATTAAACAAAATACAACATGGTCATGAGAAAAATTTACATTTGGATTAATTTATTGAAGCCCAGTGTCAATACCAAGGATAACGAAAATGTAGTTGATCAAGAGGACTCACTGAAGAAACTAAAGAGACTGCCCTACACAGAATTCCTGTTTCTACCTTCAGTGTCACAGAGAGTGTGTTTTTCTCCTGGCAATTTTTGAATACTTCTTTTGTCCTTACCCACCACCCATCAAGGTTTTAGAAATATTCAGGTTTAACCTCATAGCGCCTGGCCATGAAATGGGGACATAAGAAAATTTTAAAAATAATAATTGCATGACCTATTTTCATATTTTCACTGGACTGAAAGTTAAAACAGTCTGCCCACTTCAACCCAAGGAATGTGGCCACCTTAGCGACAAACAGCCTGTAGTCCCCAATCAAAAACCTTTCTTTTCTGGCCTCAATCTAGGGAAAGAGGTCTCCTCCCATGGTGGAGCTTTGCCAGAGTGATTACGGCCCAGCTGGTACTAGTTGGAAACTCCCTATCTTATATGAATTTGGTTATTTCTGGAGATAGGAGAATGGGTCAGAGGACCTTGTATTCATCTTCTCCTGCCAGTGTGGTGTGTGATTCTCTGCTTCTCTTCAAGATCTGCTGATTCTTGCTCTTCTCCAGCACTCCCTGCTTCCCCTAGTGAAAGATTAAGGCATTTTGCCTTCTAAATTTTCTGAAAGCATGCCATGGCTCAAAGCAGTGGTAACTATTTTATTTCATTTTCTAAATCATTTATGAGGACAGTGGATGGTTTTAATTTGACTCATCCAAACCTTATTATTTCCCAGTATATTATTATTTTTTCCCACTGCCTTGTTTGGCAAAATCCCTGATTTGCCCTTGGCTAATTCAAAGAACAAGTAAAAGAGATGTTTTCAGGTGTCCGTAATCTCAGAGTTGATAATAAATTATGTAGTTATTAAATAAACTTGTCTTGCAGCCAAGGGCAAAATAAACAAAGATGTTTGCTTCGGTGAAGATAGGTCTTTATTTCTAGCCTTTTTCCTGGATCCTTGGGACATTAGCAAGTTAAAGAAAATCTTCAGCAGTGATTAAAGATCTTCATTCCCAAGACCATTTCTCATTCTACTGCTTAATCACTTTTCCTCTAAGTCCAGGCTCAGAGGAGACACACATTTAGGGAAGAATTTGTGGATGTAAAACAGCTAAAGACAACTTGATAGAATGAGTCAAACCAGCCTACAATAAAAAAACAAACTATTTGGGGGAAAGAGACAAGTAAGTCCAGTGACTTACTTTTTATTGATTGTATTGCTCATTGGTTGCTTATTTTTGCTTTCTGTTTGGCTTCTTTTAGGGTCTACATATTTCTACAAATTCCAGGAGTCCATTTCCTTTTGTGTAGACTCCTTATATTCACTGACTCTACCACTCACAAAATCTCCCTGTTCAGATTTACCCAAAATCCTTCACTTGCTTACCTCCAAGATCTCTAAATGAAACTCTATGATAGGTTCTGCAAGACTGAGCCTGTAGAAAATTACAAACCAGAGAAAACTTTCTTCAGGGCTTTGCAGTCCCCTGTCTAAATGTCCAGTGCTGGTAATGACACAGTCTTGCTGACAATGTTATACAATCTGCTGGGATTCGTATCATCTCTCTGGAAAGCATTTTAACAATATGCATCTATAAGCTTACCGCATTGCTACATTTTGACCTGATAATTCTAAATTTGGGAATTTATCCCAAGGAATGAATCTAAAATACAGCAAAAGTTTTATGTATCAATATGTCAGTTTCATCATTGTTTCTATTTGTGTGAAATTGAAAACAATCTAAATCTCCAACACTGGGGCATTATTCATAAATTGTGATATACCCACATGATAGAATATTACACAGCTTTCAGATGTGCTATAACATGGGGAAATGTATATTAGAAAGTGATATGATGTTAAGTAAAATGTGCAGTGTGAGCTCAACACATAACAAAATCTGTATAGAAAAAATAAAGAATGAAAATCCACAGAAAGGGGAATAAAGATTTTGGGGGGGTAATTGCCACTAAGTGAAGTTTTTCTTTGTATTGTTCTTCATTTTCCAAAGTTGGTGTAATGAGCATACATAACTTTGTAAATAAGGAAATACAAAATTCAGAGGAAACATTGGGTTTTCACTGCTTTTCCAGAGAAAGAGCAGATAGAGAAGCTATGTGGTTCTCTAGGCCCTGCTGGGAAGGCAAGGGATAGAGGAAATTGTCCTTCTTGATGCAGCTCTTAGGGCTTCCCTTTAAGCTCAGTGTCTTGACTTGTGCTCTGATGAAAAGGGATTACTAAGATTCGGAGAGTTTCTAAGTTTAATCGCACCTGAATAAGAGGTTTGAGTAAAGTTGCAGGAGGGAAGGGATTTCAGTGTTTATAACTTTGGGGTTCTCCTGGGGTGCAATTGCCAAGGAAGTCACCACTTGACAATGGAAAAACCAAGAGCTCTATCTCATTGTTATGCTTGTTATACCTCATTGAGTCTCAGTTGAAATGTACCCCTTCCCAGACCATCCTTCTTTACCTGGTAGGTAACAAGGACAGGCCCTAAAGTCAGACTGTCTGTTTTTAGATCCTGGTCTCAACATTTAGCAACTGTGGACCATGGGGAAGTTTCTTAACATCCTGAGCTTGTTTCCTCACCCAGAAAGTGGAAACAATAATTGCCCCTATTTTATGGGATTCTAAAGATTAAATGAGACAATTTACACAAAGTGCTGAGAAAATGCACATAGAAAACATTCAGTAGATTAAGCCGTTATTAGATGTGATTTATTCATAGCAGTTTTAAAAATTAATTATAAAATGTTACAATGATTTATTTTTAGTTTGTTTATTATGTTTCCCTTACTCATCTATGATCTCCATAAAGGCAGGGGCTTTGTTCCTCTTATTAATAACTAAAATAGAGCCCAGTACATAGTGAGTGCTCCAGAAAAAATTATTTAATAACAGAATGATCGCATGTGCATCTGATAATGATCAATACTTTTCCCTGACTATAAGGATATGGTTGAGACTACACTATCTGATGTGGATCCATTAGGAAGATGCTAGTGGTAGGAGGGTCTCTTAGCAGAGTGGACCCACTAAACAAGGGGAGTGCAATGGTGAGAGTATGACGAGGGTGGGTAGATGTAAGGCAGTTGGTCACCACAGTAGTGGTCTTGTAGCTGAATCCAGAGCTGATGTGAGAGGCCAGGTCTTCCAAGGGCCAAGGATATAAAAGAATGGAATGTGTTTCCAGTGCAGAAGACAGGGAGGGGTCTGAGAGTGTTGTGAGGACAGGCTGTGTGTATGAGAAACTATCTGTATAGGACTCCCAGCAAACAGGACAGTTCTACCTTGCAGACTAAGTTCTTGCCTGGAAGCATAGCTAGGATTTTTGTTATAGAAACAAGTCAAGGAAGAGAAAAATTTCAAAGGGTAAATAAAGGAAATGGCCCCAGAAAAGTGACTGATCCTCACGCCCACATCAAATACTACTTCAATTAAAAAACTTCCTTGATTACACCAGCTAGCCACTTATGTGGCAGTTATCTTTCACTGTCTCGTATTTTGAATAATTTGTGTTTAGTACTTACTTGGACTACTAAGTTATACATGGAACTTTTCTCCAACAGTATGGTTTTGCCCAATTTTATGACATCAATGGGACAAAAAGCTAGACTGATTAAATCATGCCTCAAATGCCATTTGCAAAACCTTTTTGAATGATTAAAAGTTGATGTATCTCTGACTCCTTCTGGGCCTCAAACTATAATTTCCTTAAACAGTTCACAATTCCAACTCTTTCTCTTTTTTCTTGCTGTCTCATATCACTACCATTTTTGCCCTAAATTTTTAAGCTATGCTTGTTGTATTAGATTTGGGTTTGTAGGGGCCAAGGAAGAATGTTCCCCTTGGTCCTCTGAAGGTTCACTGCAAAGTCAACTTGCAAAGGCAGAGGAATCAGAGAAAAGGCATACAGATTAATGTGTATATACGGGAGCCTTTAGATGAAGACCCAAGATACAGAGGAAATTGTCCATTTTTATGCTTAGGTTCCACAAAATTCCCCAAACAGCTACGCAGAAATATGATTGGACAAAAAGGGTATTATGTAATGCTAATAGATGGACTGAGGAAACCCAGCAAGGGCTATCTGTCTAGATTCTGCTTGGCCTCTCTGAGCATCCATTCCTTCCTTCTGGATATAGGGCAGAACCCTCTGTGAAATGGCACTCTTAAGATGACCTATAGTAAAAAATGTTAGACCAGGTAATTTCTTTACAGTCAATCTTTATGCAGAAAGGTGAAGGGAAACTTAGGGCAATATTTTTAGGTTTTATGCCTGGCTTTGGGAAAAGAGGTTCTGGTTTCTATGACTGGCCTCAGGGAAGAAGGATTCCAGCTTCTATAGAATTCTCTAGTATCTATAGATTCTCACCTTTGGATAGATAGGACTGAGAGTCAGGAGGGCAGGAGACGTCAGAGAAAAACTTTTGCTTCTGAGGCTTTCATTTTGGGGTATTAATTTTGGAGCCCCAGCAACTTCTTTCATATATTTATGCAGACTGTTGTCTAAAATGGTAAGCTCTTAGAAGATAGGCGCTGTGTTTGTGTATTAGTATCTGCACTTTGAGTTAGAACAGTGACACTAAGCCCCAATTTTGCAATTTCCTGGTGATATTTTTTTTACTGACATCCACTTTTTCTTCTTTGACAATTCTAACTTTTTGACTAATTCTCAAAATAAAATTTTTTCAATTAACAATAATTTACAAATATTACTGCAGAGAGTATTTCTAAGGTTATTTGGAAGCAATACAAACATTTGTCATAACTCCCCCCAAATTCGAAATTGATCTATGAGAGGATAACATCTAATAGTGTTACTATTCGTATGTATAAAAGTGACCTAATTGATGTTAGTCGGGAGCAGGGAGGTTAAATCTTTCCTTTGATGAATACTGTTGTTTCCTCATGTGACTAGTTTCAAGAAATTGAGCAGGCTAGAAGTTGGATTATTACTTCATCACCTATGACTCACATGGAATGCAACATTTTTATCCAAATCTTTTGTTCTAATAAGATTCTGCCTCCAATCACTGGTAGTGATGAGAGCCAAGAGGAAGAATGTGACAGTGTGCCAGGCTGATCAGAGTGTTTATGCTTTCTTTTTAACAAAAGTTGTTTTTGACAAATTCTGACCTTGCTCAAAAATGGTACTATTTTTAGAAAAATTTTGGAGTGGTGAAGTCAAGGCATTTTCAACTGCAGTAGATCACGTGCTCAATGACAGCAGCAAAATGGCATCCACTGCGGATCCTAATATAGAGGCACCATTTCTGCTTTCTGGGAAAGGATTAGGCATAGAAATGCAAACATCAAGCTTTGCTTGGTACATTATTATTTCCTTGCTCAACTCCAGACGATAAGGTAACCAACTGGCCCTGAAATCACAACCTGGTCAGTTTGACTATTGGATGCCTTACTGTGATAGTAATGTCAATAATATCTCAGGCTTGGGCAGTGCTTTGTAGTCTACAGAGAACTTTCATGTACTTTCTCTCACTGGATCCTATCACTTGATTCCTCATGATAGGCAAAGTTAATATACTTATTACCAAGTCCAGGTCTAGCTCAGTTCTTGCTGCATATATAATTGGCACTTGACTATTTATAGAATTGAAGTTGTTGAATCCACATTTTCAGGTAAGAATGTTTAATGATTTCTGCAAACTCAGCCATACCAGGTGGAACTGCTAAGACTTAAAGCCATCTTTTATGCCTTGTGTCTTCTGGACTTGCCATTGGCATTTGTAAAAACAGTTCTTTTCCCCAAGTCACTGTTGATACCAAAGAAAGTTATTATCCCCGCAGCCATCCCTGGTACTACTGAGCTGTAAGGATTTGAACAAGCTTGAGAATAGTGTTTAATGTAATTAGTTACATATTAAAAGAAAAAGAATAGGAAAAAGCAGTAAGTAGAAAGATGATTAAGGCTATGGGTGTGGATCAGAATGGTATTTAAAATAAATACAATAAAATTATCCTGTAATCAGTAAACAGCAATATAACTAGAATTTTTTTTCCTATTTACTTCCTTTAACATGCAATGGGGGGGAAATGGTAAAAAAAAAAGAAAGAAAGAAAAAAATGTCAAGGATGCAATCAAACAGATGGTTCTCAAGTTATTATTTTCTCCTTACTGTTGTTTACAAGAAAAAAACTACTTTAAGAAAACGTGACTCACAGATTCCTGTGAGACCAGGAGTCTCTATGCTAAGGAGAGAGGAAAATAGTGGGAAGAGAACTCAGATCATAAGCTTTTATTATGCACATTATTATGCCTCATTAATTAACCCAACCACTGTCCTAGTGACGTCTTGGGCTCACTTCACAGGAAAAAATTAGTCTGGATTGCCAAGTTAAATAGACAATTACAGGAAGATCGAATTATGCCTACATTGCATTCTGTTAGGGCATCAAGCCAAATTCATGTCAAACTCATAAGACTGGAATATCCTTACAAAAAACAGCCCTGAAGAACCAACGTCACAGGCCATTTGACATTTACACGGAGGATGTATTGATCTTGCCTGAGCTTCCTTTCTCAGAATCGCATAATAGACCAAGAAAGAGGGCTTTCTGAGCATCTTACTCTCTTGCACAGAGCAGCTGGCTAGATCCTTTGTTACGTCCAGTAAAGCACAATGAACCAGAGAAAAACATCCCACCTGATGAGCTCCAACCCTCATCCTGGCTGACAGCTATCACAGACCTGAAGAAATAGCTTCGACATTTAAAGAGAAAAATGAAAACCCCCAGTGTAGGTTTTCCACAGTGGACCCTTGGTTCTGACCACGATCTTGGGGAAAACATTTCCATAAAAATCTGAGCTAAAGCCAAAATGAATAAAGCTCACCCCAGATTTTCAGAACCCTCTTTGGAATGCCTGATGTTCCCAGCACCAGAGACAACACTATACTGGAGCGAATAAGAACAATTGTCACAAAATGCTTTTAAGTAAGGTGATGTTTGCTGGTGGTTCAGGACTCAGAAAGAATTGAACGTGCCTTGTATCTACTAAAGAATGAAAGTTTAAGAATTTAAGTGTGGAAGGCTGGATGCAACTTGAAAAAAAAAGCCTCTTCCTGATTCCCATTTTACGGCATTCCTCCTTTAGCATCAGAAGTGTCTAACTGAAGTCATTTTTCATGATACTTCCCTTTTATGAAGAACCCCTGTCCCTCAAGTGGTAGAATCCATTAGCTCCCCTCTTGTGGTTTTCTATGAAATAAAAATTACGTTTTAAGAATCCTGAGCTCAAACCTAAAGAAGACTAGCCGGTTACATGTTATATCTCTGAAAAATCAGCTGACATGTAAGTTCAGCTCCCCTGGGAATCACCACATTGTAAGGAAGCACAAGCTACCTGAATGAAGCACCACATGGAGGAGAACCAAGGGAGCTAGAGAATAATAAGGACTTACCCATATGGCTTCTATTAAGTTGCCCCAGCCAGCTGTTTCTGGTCAAGCCATCCTAGCTCATGCCTGGAAATCGTGGAGCAGAGATGAGCGATCCCCATTGTGCTCTGTCTGAACTGGAAGCAAATAAATGGCTATTGTTTTCATGTGGTAAGCATGGAGAGATCTTTTTCAGTGCAGACAACTAGAATACCCTCAAATCTGGCACGGATGCTTCTCCTGTAATCTGTGCTGTTGTGGACCTCCAGCATATTACCACCCCACTGCAATCTCCAAAACAAAGATGTCTTTCTCTGGCCTTCTCCCTCTCCCCAGTTTTGTACCTTTTAAGGATATGGAAACCTATTATCTTAATAGTAGTCAGAATTTCTTTTAGGGAGAGAATTCTTTTTATTTGTAAAGATAAGTTTCTCAGCCTTTGGGGATTGAAGGCTCTGTGGGGAATAGCCAAGGCTTCTGAGAAAAATGGCTAAATTTGTCTGCATAGGAAAGGAAGAGTTTTGCTTTGTAATGAGAGAAATAAAAAAGGGAAAGAGAGAAAACTCTGAAGAGGCTCTGGAAGGCAGAGGATCTCTCCTGTGTGGGGGAGGCAACCAATGGACAGTGCCCTATGACCCATGAGAGAAAGTAAGGCACATATTAAAATGAAAATGACTACTGGAAAATTTGAATTTCCTGGTATTTCCCTTCCTCCTTGTCCATCTGGTCCCCATGAAACCACCATATCTTACCACACTCATATGAAAAGCACAGGCAACAAAGGGAAACAGGAGAGGTAGAGTAAGATTGTAGAATACAAAGCTCCACTGACTGCTTCCCTGCCCCCCCACAACCCCGCCAAAGTGACCAAATTAACAACTATCTACACAGAAAAAAACACCTTTATAAAAACCAAAAATCAGATGAACACTTACAGTACCTGGTTGTGACTTCATATTGCTGAAAGAGGCACTGAATAAATATAAAAAACACTCCCAAATGGCTAGCACCATCACTATCCCACCCTGGCAGTAGAGGTGTGACGCAGAGAGCTTCTCTCAGTGCTGGGGGAGGGAGAAAACAGCACCTGTGAGGTATTAAACTCAATGCTGTCCTGTTAGAGGAGAAAGAAAACCAGCTGACCAAACTCACCAAACTCAGCTGATGCCCACCCACAGAGGGAGCATTTAAAGAAACCCTAGGAAGAAGGGAATCACTGATCCCAGCAGTTCAAACTTGAGTACCTGCAAACCTTAACATCAAGGGCTTCAGCACTCTGTGTCTTCAAGCAAACTTGAAAGCCACTCTCGGCCACAAGGACTGCCACTCTTCGATGATTCGTAGTGCTGAACCAGGCCTATAGACAATGGACTGGGGTGGGGGGCACACAAGATACTGAAAGGCCAGCTGGGGCAGCCAAGGGAGTGCTGGTATCACCCCTCCTCTAACCCCAGGCTGCACAGCTGGAGGCTCCAAAAGAGACAACCTCCTTCTGCTTGAGGAGAGGAGAGGGAAGAGTGGGAAGGACTTTGTTTTGCATCTAGGATACCAATTCGGCCACAGGAGCACAGAGCACTGGTCAGAGTTGTGAGGCTGCTTTTCTAGGACCTAGATCCCAGGTGGCATTTCTAGAGACACCCTGGGCCAGAGAGAACCTGCTGCCTTGAAAGAAAGGACCCAGTCCTGGCAGCATTTATCATCTGCTGACTAAAGAGGCCTTAGGCCCTGAATAAGAAGAAGCTCAGATACTACATTGAGGGTCTTGAGTGAGCCTCTGAGACTTGCTGGCTTTAGGTGAGACTCAGCACATTCCCAGCTATGGTGGCTATGGGGCAAACTCCTTTGGCTTGAGAAAAGCAGAGGGAAAAGTAAAGGGGACTTTGTCTTGCACCCTAGGTACCGGCACAGCCATAGCCAGGTAGAGCACCAAGTGAGCTCTTGGAGTCCCAGATTCGAAGACTTGACTCTTCTTGGATGGCATTTCTGGTCCTGCCCTGAGCCAGAGAGAAATCCACTGACCTGAAGCGTGAGTCCCAGGGCAGGCAGCATTCATGACAAGCTGATTTAAGAAACCCTGGGTCTTAAGGGAACATCAAGAGTAGTCTGGCAATATTCCTCATGGCCTGGGGTGGCAGTGGCTATAGGGTGAGGCTCTTCTGCCTTTGAAGGGGAGGAAAGAGTAGGAAGGACTGTGTCTTGTGGTTGGAGTGCCAGCTCAGTTGCAATAAAGTAAAACACCAGGTAAACTTCTAAGTTTTTTCATTCTAGTTCCTGACTCCCAGGCAGCATTTCTGGGCCCACTAGGAGACGAAGTGGGGCAGGGGGACCTTGCTGCCCTGAAGGGAAGGACACAGGCCTGGCTGACTTTGCTGCCTGCTAATTGTAGAGCCCCAGGGCCTTAAGTGAACATAGGCAGCAGGCAGGAAGTGGTTACAGCAGACCTTGACTGAGACCCAGTGCCCTGGCTTCAGGTCTGACCTGATGCAGTCATAGTGGCAGGGGCCACAGGGATGCTTGTGTCATTCCACCCCCAGCTTTAGGTGGCTCAGAACAAAGACAGATTCTGTATGTTTGGGAGAAAGTAAGGGAAGAGAATAAGAGTCTCTGCCTGGTAATCCAGAGAATTCTTCCAGATCTGGTCCAAGACCATCAAGGCAGTACCTCTGTGAGTCTGTGAGAACCACAGTGTTACTAGGTTTGGAGTGCCCCCTAAAGCAGAGGCAGCTTAGATCACAACATTCAAGCCCTTTCCAATATCTGGAAAGCCTTCCCAAGAAGGATGGCTACAAATAAGCCCAGACAGTGAAGACTATAGTAAATACCTAATTCCTCAATGCCCAGACACTGACAAACATCTACAAGCAGTAACATCATCCAAGAAAACATGATCTCACCAAATAAACTAAATAAGACACCAGGGACCAATCCTGGAGACACAGAGATATATGACCTTTCAGACAGAAATCAAAATAGCTACTTTGAGGAAACTCAAAGAAATTCAAGATAAAACAGGGAAGGAGTTCAAAATTACATCACGTAAATTCAACAAGGAGATTGAAATAATTAACCAAGCAGAAATTTTGGAGCTGAAAAATGCAGTTAGCATACTAAAGGATGAATCACAGTTCTTTAATAGAATTGATCAAGCAGAAGAAAGAATTAGTGAGGTTTAAGACAGGCTATTAGGAAACACACAAGAAAAAGTAGATACATTATACTTGATTAAAATAAAAAACTTTTGTGCATGAAAGGATACTATCAATAGAGTAAAAAGACAAAGCATAGAATGAGAGGAAATACTTTCAAATTATATCTGATAAGGGATTAATATTCAGAATATATAAAGAACTCCTACAACTCAACAACAAAAACCCAATTAAAAATGGGCAAAGGACTTGAATCTACATTTCTCCAAAGAAAATATATAAATAGCCAATAAGCACATGAAATAATGCTCAGCGTTACTAATTACCAGGGAGATGCGAATCCAGATGACAATGTGATATTATTTCACACCATTTAGGATGGCTATCATGAAAAATCCATACAAATCAACCCAAACCAAAGAAAGCAAAGGCAGAAAATAACAAGTGTTAGCAAGGATGAGGAGAAATTGGAACCCTTGTGCATCTCTGGTGGGAGAGTAAACTGGTGTAGCCACGTGCACAATGATATGGCAGTTCTTTTACAAATTAAACATAGATTTTTATAAAACATTTAATGAAAAATGAAACATTGCCAGTTACAGTAAACATCTGTTGAATAAGTGACTGGATAAATAAAAGAAAGAAATAAGGGAAAAAAATGAGTTTTAGGATAAAGCATAGCTCATTTAAAACCCACGTAGGGTGGCAGACCAGCATGGACTCTTTCCAGATAAACTGTATTTGAGTTCCTCTTAGTTTTACATGCCATTGGTCAAGTTGCTTTTCTAAGATTCAGTCTTCTTATTTGTAAAGTGAGATTAATACTGATGCCTCTCTCACAAGGTTTTAGCTAAGACCAAATTCAAGCTACTTCTTTTTCCCCGTTGCTGAAGACAGAAACATCTTGGTGTACAGGACATGACCGAGTTTGCTCAGAGCCCTAGGTGGGGAAGGGAAGGGGACTACCATTGCAAGGGCAGGACATATAGTAAAACATAGGGTTGCTTTCCATATTTACTACCAGACATGTGTTTGGTAACTTTATGCAACGAATTTCCTTTTATAAGTTATTCTTTTTCCGTTTTTCTTCCAAGGTTCTAAATCTGGAAGTGGAGGTATATGGGAAGAAGAAAGGATGGTTGATTTTGCTAAGTCATCTAAAAAAGATAAAGAGCAAAGAGAATTAACATTAGCCATATAGGGTTACTGAAAGTAAGCACTGTGTCCATGGTTCTTATTTTATCATTGCAAAGGGACCAAGAAAAGTAAAAGAACTGGAAAGGATTTTAGCTGTTGTGTTATATACATTTTGACCCTCAAATAGCAATTTCAGAGAATACATTCTCTTTCCAAATTGGATTTCTCCCTTGACCATCTCCTATCAAATAAGGGAAGAATGCCTCTGTTTGGATGGATAATCAGCAAGTATGCTTGGTTCCCTCTTCTCTGCTCTTTATACTTTCCCTCCCTAGACAAGTGGCCTATATTTCCTTTTTAATCTTCCCTGTTAAATGGTGGTGAGAATCATTTTACACATGGCTGAATTTCTAAGCAACATCCCCACAGCACTGAGCTGATTTTAATTTTTGATCTTTTGTGACATGGAAAGTGAATTTTATTGATCTCTGCTCTAGCCTATATTATTTCCTTTCTTCTGTTGGCTTTGGGTTTAATTTGTTTTTCTTTCTGCTACTTTTAAGGGAAACTCAAGGTTATTGATTTGAGACACTTCTTATGTAATAAATGCTATAGATTCTCCTCTAAATGCTGTTTTATTGGCATCTCACACAGTTTAGTTTGTTGTACTTTCATTTTCATTCAGTTAAAACTACTTTCTATTTCTCTTCTTGACTTTTTTAAGAGGTTGATTCTTGGATTATTTGGAGGTTTATATAATTTCCAAATGTTTAGAAATTTTCCATATCCATTTCTGTAATTGATTTCTAATTTACTTCTTTTTTTTTCTTTTTTTTGAGACTGAGTTGCACTGTGCAGCCCAGGCTGGAGTGCAGTGGCCTGATCTCAGCTCGCTGCAACCTCTGTCTCCTGGGTTCAAGTGATTCTCCTGCCTTAGCCTTCTGGATAGCTGGGATTACAGGCACCTGCCAACATGCCTGGCTAATTTTTGTATTTTTAGTAGAGATGGGGTTTTGCAATGTTGGCCAGGCTAGTTTGAACTCCTGACCTCAGGTGAGCCACTCACACAGGCCTTCCAAAGTGCTAGGATTACAGGTGTGAGCCACCGCACCTGGCTCTAATTTACTTCTATTGTGGTCACAGAACATTCTTGACACGATCATATCCTTTTATTTTATTGATACTTCTTCAGTAGATAAGCTTCTTAGAAATAGTTTGTCCCTTTAGGATTTTGACTTTAAGCTTTGTTAGTTGGGAAAAGAGGAGTTTTTAGTCTAGGGCTAATTTTGCCCCTTTACTGAGGCAGAACCATTTTAAGTATTCTGTCCTATGGCAGAGAGGACACAAGGTTTTCTACTCTAGTAGGAGGGAACATGAACTATTTCTACCTCTGTGTGATCTCCAGAATTATTTCCTCTAATTCTTTCAGGTTCCTCCTCCCTTCACCCCCAGGTAGTTTTCTATCTCATTTATACTTAGCAGTACTCAGCTGAAGATTCAATGAGGAACCTCCTCTCTCTCTCTCTCTGCAGCTGTCTTCTCTCTGGTACTCTACCTGTGAACTCTAGCTGCCTTCCCTGAACTTACAGATTATCTCTCTAACTTATCATTAGCACTGGACTCTCTCTGGGTTTTCCCTTCCTTGTGCTGCAACCTGAAAACTCTGTCTAGGCAGTAAGATGGGGTAATCGTAGGGCTCACCTTTTTCTGTTTATCATCTGTTAGGGATTACTCATTGCCTTTTGTTGCCTAATGTTCAATGCCCAAAAGCTGTTATTTAATATATTTTGCCATACTGTAGGTATGACTATGTATTCATTTATTTGGCTTATGTGAGGTGAAAGAATAGATCCAATCCCTGTGATTCCATCTTAGTCAGAAGCAGAAATCCACTGAAAAATGTATTTGAATAACCATTTGGTAGATGTTGCTCAACTAGGATACAGATTTAAGCTGAACATGCCTTAAAGCATATGATTTGTTTTGTTTTCTTCTCTTATCCTTTCAGTTTCATGGTCTGGTTTACTCAATGCCTTCCTCTGGCTTGTCCTAGAAATCCTGTAGCATCAATCTTGATTCTTTGAGCTGGGAAAAGATGTCCTTGGATCATCCAAATAGTCTGAAGAATTGGTAGTACTCATCAGAGTTTATCAATCTGATTAAGCTAATGATACATCATTATACAAATTTTATATATGCATATACACACATATTACATACATACCCACAAATATTTTATATTCTCTATACTATAATGACTAGTAGGCTGATAGGCTGATCGGCAGAGATATCTAAAAGCCTAAAAGCTAAAAATGACCCAGCCATAATAGCATTAGGGTCCAGTCTTCTTTTGCAAATCTTTGGTATGGTCTAGAATTTCTTTTTCAATAGAGTTGCGTCCTGCTGGGTGGTTGGATTAAAGAAAGGCATTTATAAGACTTGCAAAGGTACTGGGTGAAAGAGACACTACAATTTCACAGCATCCCTCTGTTGAGCACACTTGTGAAAGCCACTGTGATGCCTGTCACATGGTTGAGGGAACAAGCAGTGTCACAGAACTGATGAAGACGCTGGAGAGAGGGCTCTTCAATAAGCAAAGAACATCTGTCAGCAATATTTCTACTTCTCATGGCACCTGCAGTTTTTCTGCTCTTTGTATATACTTCCTGCAGACTTCATTTCACTTTTTCCCCTCACCTTAAAAATATAGTCATTCTGTGATAGGATTAGGGCAAGTCTAAGTGTGCTGCTGTATGATTTAATTCCCTGGCCCTACTATCCGAGTCCATAATCAAGCCATATAGCCTCTCACATCTCTTCCAAGCCCCAGCCACATCTCTCCCTTCCCTAAAACTCTCTGCCTTCACTTCTCTATAAACTCCTGGACTACTACTTCCTGAATTCCATATTTGGAGATTTGAAGTGTTTGAAATCAATAGAGAACTAACAGATATGGGATAAGATTAGAACTTATTTTTAGTAGCCAAAGAAAACCCTTTAATCTACTTCATTCAAGGCACTTTGGATCAATAGTCATCTTACATTTCATGATAGTCACAGGATAGAGAAGGAGAAAAAGCAATTAAAAAGCCAAGATTTTTCTTCTTTGAAAGCAAAGTATGTTTAATTTGGATGCAGTCATTTTTAAAAACTAAGGTAGACTTAAATTTCAGTAAACCTACTTTGCACTTTCTCCAAGATTTGAGTTACTTAAAAACTGTCACGAAGCAGATTTCCTTAGGGTAGCCATGCTGAAGACAGCATAGATCAGAATCTTCGGCCTTAATCCTTTTGCTTCACACCTGAGGCTTGCACCTCTTTGCATCTACATACCTGGATAGTGATAGGAAATTAAGAGAGGGAATCCCCTCTGAAGCCAAAACAGGAACTCTAGAATACACTGGTGCTGCAGTCATCTATCTCATTCCTGTGTTCATAATCCATGCGCCCTGCAATGCCCAGCATGATGGAGCAGCTATGTGCCAGCCTGTTTGCTCCTAGGCTTACATTGCTGGCTGAGCCCATGCTGGTGAATACAATCCATTTCTCCTGCAAGGAACTTAGGAGTCAGTCAATCAGAAAGTGTGGGGGGTGGTGCAGGTTATTAAGAGCAGGCTCTAGAATTAGATTAAATCTTGTCCTCTCCACTTTGTAGTTGTGTGATAGTGGATGCCATACGGGATACTTTTTTCCCATCTTGGTGTTTCGTCCTATATGATGGGAATTTGTGCAAGAACTTAGGAGTCAGTCAATCAGAAAGTATAGCAGGTGCAGCAGGTTGTTAAGAGCAGGCTCTAGAATCAGATTAAATTCTAGCTTCACTGCTTTGTAGCTGTGTGACAGTGGATGCCAACAGGAAACACTTTTCTACTCCTACTGATGTTTCCTTCCTTGTGACAGGAATTTGTGTTGTTATAAAAATGGACACAGATTTTTCCCCTCCCTGTAGCTACACCCCTTATAAGTACCTTCGATTGTTCTTTCACTCTTAGTCTTTTTCTTTGGACAATGAGATGTTAGCAAATATAACGCCAACAAAGGTGTGAAAAATGCTTTCACATTGGGCCAGTTCTCTCTTGTGCCTCTTGGGAAGCCACTTACCTGCCGTGGGAAATAAAGGTATTTCAAATAAGACCTGGTGACTGGGCCTGCTATCATTACAAATTCCTCAAGTTCTAGGGTACAATACTGTCTTAAATGACATTAGAAGAGAAAGGAAAAAAATGGATATTAAGATTTCCTCCCCCAGATTTGATAAATTTATTGTGCCACAATTAATCTTTACTAGATAATTTTTTTCATTGACTTCAACCTCCCCAATTATGAATTCTGACAGACTGAACTGCACCTTGCTGTAGCTGAAGAAAATGAAATCTCCATCTATCTTAACTCTATCAGCTTTGTAATGCTCTTTGGCAAAACAAGTCCATGATTTCTTCTCTAAAATTCATAGTCATGTGTGTTTCTGAATTTAGAGTTAGTCAGATTAGGTATACAATTATTTACATAATACCTCTCATAGGATATTCAGAAGTACACTATAATATAACATTCACATTTTGAAGCAAAGTATATGAATATTCATACTTGGCATGATACATAAAAACCATAAATCACATCAGTCAGTTGACGTGAATATTTGCTGTCAAATGCTTCTTGAATTTTGGAAATGAAGATAAGGGACTGTGGGTAAAACTCAGTTGAGGAGTCTAGGAATAAAATTTTCCTTGGACATTGCTCTGGAACTGGAAACAGTTTTCTACATTCGCAATGTATAGGGCCAGTGCTACATAATGCTGTGTGTTCTATTCACTCTCAAGACTCTTAAAAATGTAAGAAAGATCAGAGACACAGACTTGAGCGAATAGTCTTAAGCCCAGCTGAGCTGCAGTTCCTCCTATGAGATACAGCAGATACAACCCAGGTTATGTTGGCCATAGGAACCCTATTCTAGTGGGCAGTAATAACCCTTCTAATTGAGATTACAAAAGGGAAGAAGTGGGAAAATTAAACTTCTTTTGATTTTTTAATTTGTATTTGAGTCACTTGGATTCAATGATATTTTAATGAAAAGAGAAGAAAGGACTGACGGAGAGAAGGAAAGAAAAAAAGAAAGATCTAGCTGACTGGCCCGGATAAAGGAGACCGAGCTATGGATGCAGAAAAAGGCCAACAGTCAGGCAAAATGGGCATACATGGTGGAAAGAAGACGGGGGCGTTGGGGCTGTGGCTTAATGCTTGTCAAGGATCAAGGCCTCTATTACCCCTAGCACAATAGATTTAGGGCTTAGGACAGCAGAGCAATCTTTACTTTTTACTCTCTAGTGACAAAGAATTTCTCAATATAGCAAATGGCCTGGCTCTCAAAAGCTCAAGGCTTGGGTGGGTCCAGGCCTCCTCATGGGCGGATGTTAGTATTTACATCTTCCTCAAGGGAGGATCCAGCACACACTAGGGTTGAGAGATACATGATAGCTATCAGTTTCACAAAGTGTTTATTTGGGTCATAGGAGGAATGAATAAATAAATCATTGTTAACTTCTCCAGAGAAAACCATTACATAACTCTAGGTATCTATTTTTAAATAGAAGTTGAGACTTCACTGTATATTGTCAGGTACTCTCTAGCAGCATTTTATACTTGGCATGTGGACGATGCACATATTTTCTTTAAAAGCACTATAATCAGAGGTCCCATACACCTCTTAGAATATACGTGACTTGACTTCCTTTGAAAGGTGACCTACTATTTTGACTAATGACCTTGCTAATATAAATGTCATGAAGACATTACTATTTTTTTTTTTCATTTCTTACAAGAAAAGAGACTCTCTCTCTCTTTGCAGTTTAATGCTTTACCTGAAGTCACAGGGGTGGCTTGATGGGAACAGCCAACACCAGAGCCTATATACTTGTACTTTTGGGTGACTCTGCCTGACCTTCCCATCTCCATGGGTAGTAACATAGTCCTGGCATGCATCCAAA
Organism: Ateles fusciceps; assembly: GCA_036589455.1. Lineage (NCBI taxonomy): Eukaryota > Metazoa > Chordata > Mammalia > Primates > Atelidae > Ateles > Ateles fusciceps. The sequence goes on from JAZHEH010001979.1 coordinate 10,884,582, forward strand.
AATGGCATGTCAACAATCACCTTTGTTTTATTTTACTTTGTCATCAGTGGTTAATATTTCCTGGCACAACAGAAAAGGATTACATCTGGATGCACAGGCTTCCTTCTCCTATTGATAGCCTTTGCAATTTGTCATAAGTTGTTGATCATTAAATAAGCATGTCTTTTAATCACAACCGGCCTGGGAACAGCTTAGACTAACAATCCTAAGAAAAATCCGCCACTCTTTCCTAAGTCAGGTTCCTTTCAATAGAACCGTATTATGTTGGCCTTTGTTGTATTTCCTGCTTTGGCCTAATAATGGGGCTTTAGTGACCCTGGCTTGTTTTGAAGAAGGATGACAGATTTCCTGCAGCTCTTTCTACAAGCAGGCAGCTGTGGAAACATCATAGTAATAAACCAAACATCTTCTGGGCACCCAGGAAAGCTCCTAAACATTTGCTATCCTTTTATTCCTTGCTCTGGGGACTTGCTTCTGATAGGATACTGGGGACATTTTCCACCCCAAAGTCCTTGCCCCTGCCATCAACCATGGTCATTCTCCTTTCTCAGCCCTGGTGCTTAAGTAAGTGTTGGATTTTGTTCACCCGGATGTTGATTATTTGTCCCAGCCAGCCATTCAGAATGTACAGATTTGGTCACAATGAGAGGTAACCTTGAAGACACAGACTGTACATTGATTACATACATTTCAGATGTGGTACTATGTCACTTAACTTAGGTGGAGATGGGATAAAAAACATAGATCACATTTGTAAATTCATTTCCTGTATTAATTCTCAGTTGAAACAATTCTAATGGAAATTTAGGAAATATGAAGGAAACTTTGAATACTTAACTTTTGCTAGAATGACAGCAATTCTCTCTAGCTACCTATTTTATTTTTAGAATAAACTGAGGCCTGTCCAAGTAACTTAAATTGTTTTTTTTCTGTTTTTGCATTGTAAATTAAAATAAGTACAGAAAAACACAAACCAAGCTGAAAGGCTTCCAGCTTCATCCATGTCCCTTCAAAGGACATGATCTCATTCATTTTTATGGCATAGTATTCCACGGTGTATATGTACCATATTTTCTTTATCCAGTCTATCATTGATGGGCATTTGGGCTGATTCCATGTCTTCGCTGTTGTGAATAGTGCTGCAATGAACATGCATGTGCATGTATCTTTGTAGAATGATTTATATTCCTTTGGGTATGTACCCCGTAATGGGATTGCTGAGTCAAATAGTATTTCCAGTTCTAAATGTTTGAGGAATCGCCACACAAAACAAATGCAGGGTTTTATGAGTTATTACAAGGCAGAAATTCTTGTTACCATCACTCAGGTCAAGAGATAAAATTTGTTACTATCTTAGAAGCCATTCCAATCATAATCCTCTCTGCCCCAATTTTAACCACAAACTTGTATTTTCTTGTTCAATTTTGTGAATTTCTTTATACTTTTATTACTTTAGGGAACATCCCCAGTAGCTTCAGTTAGTCTGATCCACTTAAAGAAAACTGATACATCTTTTAAGTCTTCTCTTTATCCCTTTCTTTTTTTTAATAATTTATCTGATAAAGAATAAAGGGCATTTGACCTGGATATTTGTCCAGTCTAGATTTTGCTGACTGCTAACACAAAGTTCAGTTCAGCCTGCTCCTGTATTCCTGGTGTTGGCTGCAAACTGGATCAGATCAGACAGATCCTGCTCAGACTTAGTTCCTATCCATGTGTCAGGACTATTAGTGGTGGTTATGTTTTTACAATGGGAGGCATTTGATATCTGGGGTGTTTCTCTTTTTGTGACGTTAGCAGCCAATGATGTTTGATGACTGCATCTCTTACTACTTTGGAGAATTGCATATGGAGTCATCTTAATTCTATCATTAATTTTCAATTACGAGGTGGGAAGCTTTTATAGCATAACCTTCCCCTCATCTACAATTTGGTTGTCTACTGGTAACTTATATTGATTCTGCTTTCAGAAGATTGTGTGTGTGTGTGTGTGTGTGTGTGTGTGTGTGTGTGTGTGTGTGTGTGTGTATCTATGTGGAAGTTAGTTTGGGGATTAGTTTTGAGGATTTATTGGGGGATTGACTTCTCCCACCCCTTTTACGACACACCACAGGCCTTTTCCTCTAAACCACACTTGCACTAGACAATCACCCTCCTGGTGCTAACCCAGAACTGGCCTGTGACACTTTCCACTGCTCTGGCTACTCTGGGCTTCTTCTGGTTGTGGATATTTCAGGCAACTTAAACACCAATGCAGGGCTTATGGATGCTGGCATTTTATCCTCAACCCCCCTGTAGTTTGAGAATTGTGAAGAAAATCTGCTATCTAGTTTTATTTTTAGATAACAGTATCATCCTTGGGTTTTTCTTTTGCTATCTGGTTCTTCTGTCTTTTTCATGGTGGGGTTTGGAAATATTGGAAATCAATGCAGCCAACACTGCTGACTCCTTCTAGAACCACATTTTAATTGGCTTCCTAGATGTGCAGGGTAAGTCACATGCAAAAGTGTGTGCATGTGTGTGTGGGCGGGGGGTGGGGGGGAAGTGTAAGAAGAGGTCTATTTCATCAAAAGTACCAGAACTCCAGCTTTTATTTTTTAAAATTGTCTCATTTTCTGGATCTTACAAAGGTTGTAAGAACTGTTTCAGCCATGAATAAACCCCTGGCTTTGCTGTTGGACTCGCCTGGGTTTAACCCTGGCTATGCCATGGATCGACTCTGTGACCTTAGGAAAGCTAATTAAGTTATCTAAGGCTCATCTGAGATTTGGAAAAAAATAGTATTCATCTCATGAATCCAGTTTTTCCAAGGCCGTTCTCATTTTTTCTTTCTTCCTCCTCCCACTTTCACCCCCTACCAATACTCGTCACAATTCCAATTGTTATTACCCAATAAAAATCTCTTGACTCTGTTCATTTTTCTCCATCTTCACTACCACTGCCATATTCACTCCAATACAAAGTAGTATCTTCTCTTGCCTGGGCTAGTCAAATACTCTCCTAAACTATCTGCTGGCAGCACCTCTGGTCTCTCTTGTACCCATTCTTTAAACTCAGGCAGCAGAATTTCAAAACATAGTTGTGTCAACCTCTTGCTTAAATAACACAAATTATGTCAATTTGTCCTAAAGCTCTTTGCAGTCTTCTCATTGTTTATAGGATGAGGTGGAATTTATTCTGAACTAGAAGGTCTGGCGTCAGCCATCTCTCAAGCATACCTCATATCTCTTTCTTTGTTTCCTGTTTCTCTTCCGGTGGCAGTGGCCTACCCTCATCACAAGAATTTTGCACATGCAATGTCCTCTTCGTGAAATGATCTTCCCTCCTTTTTTTTGCTAAGTTAACTCTTAATGATCCTTCAAGTTTCAGTGTAAGCATTTGTTCTTCAGGGGAAGTCGTCCCTGACCTCATAAGTAGCACAGATCCCGTACAGCACCAATGCTCCTGCTTCAGCACATGGAACACTGATTTATGACAGTAAGTCATTAATGTCACTTTACTCCACCAGACTTTAAACTCCACAAGGGCAGAGAGAATGTTATTTTTGTTCACCACGGTATTCCCAGCCCAATGCCTGGCACATGGTACTTAAAGAATTTTTATTAAATGAATGGCTTTTTTAGATGGTTATAAACACAGAAAATTTTACTGGTGGTGTACACTGGTCTAAGCTATTTGTTTTATGTAATTAAGTTATTTTAAAAAATTATCAGTAGCCACCAACTTGCTGGAGGTCATGGGGTTGGTCACTTCCATTCAACCTCATTAATAAGTTATGATAAAACCAAGTCTCAGATTACATTTGCCACCCACCCAAAAATCACACAATCAGTGTTGTCAACATGATGGTTTTGTAGACCTCTGTGCTTCTTGACTGTCTGAGAAAACTGCTGGAAAGTCATGACCTAGACAAATCCAAGAGTATCACTGAGTGGGATTAATCCATGTATGACATTTGGAGAATCTTCCTGCAGTTGTAGCTATTGAGCTGTTCAGAATTCCAGGGCTTTCTGGACTTTCCAAACTCAGAGATACTACCTTAAAGCAAACCCATCAAAGCCTAAGGGTTTTTAGGCTCCTGATTTATTCTTTATCCTGGAGTATCACTTTCATAAAATCCCAGAATTCTAAGAAAAATAGTGCAATAAAGAATAAAGCAGCATACATGTGATTATTGTAGAAATAAAGCAAAAAAATAGAAAGGAACTTCCCCTCATAAAAAAAAGTTGAAGTCATTGTTTCCTAGCCATATAAAAGTCACTCAAAACAATTCAGATAATTGTGATTTATTATGAACATTCCCAGAGCACCTGAAGGCTGAGAAGGCTGAGCTTCCCTGTGCCTGTAATGAATGAGTCATTACAACTTGTTTGTGTAATAGAGAGGAAAACAACACGCTCATATCTCTCTCACACAAATGATACAGTGACACACACTTAATCAAAATAAAGGACACTTAAATAATTCAGAGGTCAGTTTTCAAAGGAGTTCTTGGGCAGTGTTCTTTTCAGTTAACAGAGAAAACAAATTTCAGGAAGAGAATATAATAATCAGTCAAATTAGATTAATGGTTCAAAACTGGGGGTGATTTTGCACCCTTAACGGACATTTTTTGGTTGTCACCACTGAGTGATGTCTGGCATCTAGTAGGCAGAGACCAGGGATGTGGCAACTTAGCATCTTACAATGCACAGGACTGTACCTCTCACCTCACCTACGCACTCAGCAAGAAACCCTGGCCCAAAATGTCAATGGTGATGCCCCGAGATACCCTGGGTTAGATCATAGATGAGGAATGAGTGAAGCTGAAAAGGACCTGCAGATCCTTATAACTATGCTGGGTTTCAGGAGATAGTGATTGATACAAGTCAACAAGTATCTGTAAACTGAGCTAAGCCTAAGTTTTTCCTACTCCACCATACTCTTATTATCAACTACATAATCTAGTTTTGTGTCCTTGATGGCATGTTGAAAATAAATGAAGGGGGGAATTTTATAGTAAGCTGAGACATTCAAGGAAACAAAGATTTAAAATGTAGCTTGATTCTTAGAAGTAGGTATTATAATTTTTATACTTGTTTTCAATACAATCTTTCCTAATTATTTTATTGTTCTTTTCTTCTCCATCTTCTTCTCTCCCCCACCTCCCCATTACTGCTTTCCATCCTCATCAGCATATCATCTGCCATATTTTTAAAGTTTACATAGATATAAAGACATAAACAGTCTGGTCATGGTGGCTCACACCTGTACTTACAGTGCTTTGGGGGGCAGAAGTGGAGGAGTTGCTTGAGGCCAGGAGTTCGAGACCAGCCTGGACAACATAATGAGATCTTGTCTCTACAAACAAAAAATAATTTAAATTAGCTGGGTGTGGTGGCACATGCCTGTGGTCACAGCTACTTTGGAGGCTAAGGTGAGAGTCTCGCTTAAACCCAGGAGTTCAAAGCTGCAGTGATCTATGATTGCACCACTGCATCCCAGTCTGGGCAGCAGAGCAAGACCCTGTCTCTAAAAAGAGAGAGAGAGAGAGAAAGAAAAAAAAAAAGAACACAAACACATATTTTTGCACATATCATATATACATTTCTGGCTTTTTTGTTTTATAAGTACGGATTCATATTATATGTAATTTCCTACAACCTGCTTTTGTCATTCAAAAATCTTTCTTGGGAAGTCTTTTCAAGACAACTGTTATAACTCTCTTTCTACTTTTAACAGTGTTTGTCTACCATAATTTATTTAGTCATTTCCCTATTGATGAACACTTATTTTTATATTTATGCTAAAGTAATATTTGTTTGAAAATGTCATTATTTCCTGGTGTTTTTGTTTTTATAATACAGATTCTTAGAAGTGAGATTGCGTATTTGGGAGATCCCAGGTAAACCCAGAGGTACGAGAAGCATCTTGATTAAAACTAGAAACGCTATAAAGGGAAGGTGGATGTTTTAAATTAAAAGACATTGGATTTTAAATTTAAAACTTTAAATAAAATTAAATTTACTAAAATAAGTTAAAAATGTGTGTGGAAAAGTATGTGCAATTTTAACAATGTTTACTTTTGGGAAATGTTTATAGTGCAAATAGTAGGCAAGATAAATAATTATTATAATATCCAAATAACTTCTATTAATTTCTAGAAATTAGGTAGAGAAAAGTTACATGCAACTCATTGAAAATTATATGCAAATGGCCACCAAACACATGAAAATATGTTCAAATTCTGTAGAAGCCATAAAACAACAAATTAAAGTAACAATGTGCTATGACTTTGTACTTATCACATTAGCCAAAAATTAAAAAGAATCATAAAACTTACTGCTGGAAGAGATGTGGTAAAAAAGGGTGTTCTGATATATTGCTGATGATAATGCAAAATTGTAAGCCAATTTGGAACAGATAGGATTAATTTTTATGAACGTTTATCTGGTCACAGAAGCAACCATTTTTAACGTGGTTTGGGAAAAGAACAGCTGAAAGAGGTTTCACTGGTAGCTTAAAATACTAGTGAAGCAGCAAAATAAGAGTCAAAAATGAGCTTCAATCAGCATGCACACTTTAAGTGCCCAGCAGACAATTCTATCGTATCACTCAAGTCAGATATGCAGTAGTTTTATTTCTTTTTTGAATTTCTGGATGGTAGTAGAGTGGAGTCCTCGGGAAATCATGGTGGAGAGAGGATGTCTGATACATGCATTCCTAAGCTGTGATTCAAGTTGGATTCCAGATACACCAGGATTAAATGCTGGCATGAAAGGGACAAAGCTGTCAAGTGCTTGAGGATTCTAACTGTGGCTAAATCTGAAATCAGCTGGCATCAGAAGACATGAAGGCACAGGTAGCAGGGAGAGGAAGAGTCTGGAGCAATTCTCACACTCAGGATACCGTCCTTGAAGCCTGGCAATGTGGCCAAGCATGGGTGGTCCATGTCCAATGAGGGAGGGTGCCCTGGGTGAGAAAAAAAGCAAATTCATAGGCTGCACAGGGGATCCATCTCTTTTGTTTCTCAGTTCTCTTGGTCTCTAGACTCACCACCCTAAATCATGTCTTTGAAAATCAAAAGAAAAAGAAGAGAGCTCAGGTCCCAGAGGACTAGCATGTGTATGAATTGAAACTGCATTGTAACTAATTTCAACTCAAATGAGGACAAATACCAGTAGAAGTTATCTATTAAGGCTGTAGCAGAGTGAGGATATTATGAAAACAGTCTCCAAACCCAAATTCAGGACACATGGCCTCATAAATATAAATGTTCTCTTAAGAACAATAGAATGGGCTGTTTTCCACTGGGATCACTTCAGAGCATCTGAGGAATATAATCGCTATGAATATGTGGGGAAATGTAATGGCAAATTAAGTTTCAGTTCAACTGGGATGAGGGGATAGGATAACCTGTAAGTCCTTTCTCACTCTCTACTTCCAGGTCCAGATGCCAACCTCACCCCGCCCAATCTGGTTTATAGCACAGGGGATAGGGCAGGCCACAGAACTGTAGAAGGAAGTGAGAGGCCAGTCTCTGTTTCCCTCATTCTTTTCCCCCAATAACTGCAGAACAGCCAACACACCTGCCAAAATAATTTGAAAGGAGCCTGGCATTAGAGCAAGGTCTGAGCAAAGTGCAAACTAACAATGGGGCCCTAATATACAAGACTGTCTAAGCAATTACTGAGATTTATGATATTAATACCCACAATTTTTCATAAAGACAGCAGAAGGTGTGCTTCCTACATGCGAGAATGGAACTTGGCCCAGATTCCCAGTGCCGGCTCCTATAATCAAAGCCAATAGGCAGCCTCCCCCTGGGCAGAGACGAGTACAAGTACAGCCACCCATTCTGGGGTAACAAGGCACTCCTCCATCCACACTGTAACCATCCAGGCCTATCGCTTAGGTGAGAATTGTGTTTAGAATGAAGATGTAAATAGTAAGACTTTTTGAGTCAGAGCCCTAGGAAAAATTTGGCTGGGAGTCTGGGTTTTGTGGACATTAGACTCAGAATGGGTACTCTGATTGATTGTATTAGCCAAGAATAAACCTTCTCTTGTGCAGCTGAGTCACAAGATCATTTGGTGCAATTGTGAATAGCTGAAAACTCAGTAATAAGTTCCATATTTCACAAGTGGTGTCTCATGCCAGAGATGTTTCTTTGTCAACTGGGACATGTTCCTTCTTAAATGTAATCTTGGTAGTGGTGGCAGGTACAATTTGAATTCTCCATGCTTCTTTAGGTACCAGATGTGCGTGCTACAGATAATGCTCAGATGTTCCATGTCCTTCTACAAGATGGGGGTATGCTTTGATTCTTTTCCACCACAAAACAAATTTTAAGTGAAATTGGTGTATAACAAGGAAGATTGTTAAAATGCATTGTTATAATCCAAAGCTTGTTAAAAATCCACTTTTTCCAGTGAAGAAGATAGTAAAAAAGAAATATTATTTTTATGATGAACAAGTGAAAAACAATCACGGTCTTAAACCAAACAAAGGTAATCAGGCATTAGGAAACTTCAAACATGTAGTTCCACTGAAAAGCCAACATTTTAAACTTTCTCCATGGTAGCCAAGAGACTCGCATTAAAGGAAGAGAGAATTAATACATACATGTCACAATCATGTGACCAATAGGTACTGTGAAAGCCAAATCTGTAGATATTTTAAAGAGTTCTCTGGGAAACAAAAAATGTAGTGTGAAACTTCTATTTCTAGCAATATGAGGAATAAGATATTGTTTTAAAAAAAATACAAACTAAAAAAAAAACAAAGTGTAGAATAAATTGGATTTTCAAAAAGTTTAAAATGTATTTTTGAATCTACTCATGTGATTGAAACACAGTGAATGTATTAATAATAATATATAAAATAAGAAAAAGACAATATAAAATTTTTAAATTCCTTATACTATTATAGGGAGAAGATATCAATGAATTATAGATGTTGGTATGTTGTACACACATACTAAATTTCTAAGGTAATAACTAAAATTACCAGAATGCACCCTTTCCAAGAAAACCAAGCACTCCAAAATAAGTAAGAAAAGCATAAAGAAGAAATTTAGAAATACAGAATAAATACAAAGGTAAAGTAGAAATACATCTGCTTAAGTTGTTATTATAATAAATATAAATTGTTTTTCCATTCAAAGACAAAGATTGTGAAACTAATATATCTTTTTAATCCAACGCCTGCTATTACAATAGATACTTCTAAAACATAAGGACACAGAAAAGATTAAACTAATGAAAAAAAAAATACCAGGCAAACACTAATCAAAGGAAGCCTTACATAATTATATGACTGTCAGAAAGATAAGACTTTAATAAAAAGCATTATTAAAGATAAAAAAGGCTACTACATAAGATTTCAGCTTTAGTTTATCAAGGAAAAGAAACATAACTAATCTTGAAGATTTCTAATAATGTAGTTGCAAAATATATAAATAAAATGGCAGATGTTTAAAGAGAAATGGAAGATTTTACTGTCACAGTGGTGGGAGAGTTTTATATCTATTTCTGATTTCATGTGTGTGTGTGTATAGATAGATAGATAGATACAGTTTCATTATATTAAATAGAAAAAAAATCTAGATGGATACCCCAGTTACCCTGATTTGATCATTACACATTATGTGCCTATATCAAAACATCACGTGTACCCCATAAAAATATACAACTATTATGTACCCATAATAATTAATTTTTTTAAAAGAGAAAAAATCTAGTAAAGTAACTATCTAACAACATATGTAGGAAATTTCTCTCAACAATTGAAAAATAAAAATTATTTTTAGGTGTTTGGATTATTTACAAAACTTAACATCTACTAGGATATAAAAAACACTAATAAATTTTAAATAATATGTAATAATCAGATATTTTACCTAGTCACAATGCAATGAAATAGAAGTAGATTAAGATAACTTTTAAACTTAAAAATATTTAACTTTAAAAATCCATAAAAAGTCATAGCTGAAATAATTTGAAAACAAAGCAATAAACAACCTACAATTAAATTAAAACACAAAGTATAAAATAAATATCCATCAGTTCATACTGACATAAATAAATCATTGAATAAACAAATAAGGGAGAAGAGACAAATCTACCACGCAGAGAAATTTCAAATAATTTATGTAAATATCCTCATGCCCTCTCTCCCAAAGGAGCATAACTCTCTATCCTGTAATGTGAACTGTGTATAGTGACTTCCTTCTAAAAGGCACAGTGTAGAACGTGAAAAAAGAATAACAGTAGAGAAACTTGACAAATGCTACTTGAGGGAAGGTGATCAAAGTTAACATCATTAATGAGAAGTCATGTCAATACTACATCCCTTTGAAATTATGTGATGAAAATGACACTTTACTTCCCCCAAAAAACCCATAACTCCCTAACCATGAGAAAACGGTTAGACAAATCCAAATGAAGAACATTCTACAAAATAACTTACCAGTATTCTAAAACTGTCAAAGTCATCAAAAGCAAGCAAAGTCTAACACACTGTTATTATCTAGGGGATTCCAAACAGACATGATAGATAAATATAATACAGTATTCTGGAACAGAAAAAAATAGATAAGAACAAAGGAAATATAAACAAATTATGAATTTCAATTGTTAATAACAATATTGCTTCATCAGTTTTAACAAATTTACCATAATATTGTTAAGTGTTAATAATAAGTAAACTGAGTGTAGGTATATGGAAACTCTCTGTATCCTATATGTTATCTTTGCAACATCTCTGTGACTCTAAAAGTATTCTAAAATAAAAAGTGTATTTTAAAAAATCCATAAGTTTAGAAATAAAATTAAAATTGTCTTTGAAAACCCGCAAAATTCTTAGTGAAAATCAGTACTTGGACCAGAATGATTATAAAAATACTACTTTCAAATTTGTGGGATTTAACTAGACAGTAGTTTTTAGAAAGTATACAGCTTTCGTGAAGGATATGAACAGACACTTTTCAAAAGAAGACATTTATGAGGCCAACAAACATATGAAAAATTGCTCATCATCACTGGTCATTAGAGAAATGCAAATCAAAGCCACATTGAGATACCATCTCATGCCAGTTAGAATGGCGATCATTAAAAAATCTGGAGACAACCTGGAGAGGATGTGGAGAAATAGGAACACTTTTACACTGTTGGTGGGAGTGTAAATTAGTTCAACCATTATGGAAGACAGTGTGGTGATTCCTCAAGGATCTAGAAATAGAAATTCCATTTGACCCAGCAATCCCATTACTGGGTATATACCCAAAGGATTATAAATCATTTTACTATAAAGATACATGCACATATATGTTTATTGCAGCACTATTCCCAAGAGCAAAGACCTGGAACCAACCCAAATGCCCATCAAAGATAGACTGGATAAAGAAAATGTGGCACATATACACCATAGAATAGTATGCTGCCATAAAAAAGGATGTGTTCATGTTCTTTGTAGGGACATGGAGAATTTGGAAACCACCATTCTCAGCAAACTGTCACAAGAACAGAAAACCAAACACCGAATGTTCTCACTCACAGGGAGGTATTGAACAATGAGAACACATGGGCACACTGGGATCTGTTAGCAGGTGGGAGGCTAGGGGAGGGACAGCAGGGGGTTGGGAGGTTGGGGGAGGGATAACAACGGGAGAAATGCCTAATGTAGGTGACAGGGGAATGGAGGCAGCAAACCACCATGGCATGTGTGTACCTATGCAACAATCCTGCAAGATCTGTGCATGTATCCCAGAACTTAAAGTACAATAATAATAATAATAAAAAAGGTAAAACGAGTGGGTTGTGGGGAAGTATACAGCCTTAAATGTTTATCCTAGAAAGGAGGAAAGTTAAAACTTAATTATCTAGGTATTCAGTTTATGGAATTAGAAGGATCATCATAATGAACATAAGTAAAATGAAAGAATAAAATAATAAAGAACAATAGATATAAAAATACAAAGTAATTATATGAGAGAGGATGAACACAGACAAAATCTGGCTGTTTGAAAAGACATAAAAATTGGCAAGATTAATCTGGAAAAAATGGAACAGTCTCCCTCCCCCAAAAATATTAAAAAATTTTAAAAGACATAATTATAGATGCAGCAGATTTTCTTAAAGATATATGTTATTAAAAGTTTATGCCAACATATTTTAAAACCTAGATGAAATGGACGGAAAATATAAAAACATTTAAGAACACCATGTGACAAAAAAATGAGCTTAGAGATGAGTTGTTCAAATGTTTAAGGAACTGAGATTTCTGTCCTTATACCAAATCTTCTGAAGAACTGCAAAAGTGAGGTCACTACCAATTAACTTTATGAGGCTCATATAACCTGCACAATACACAAACAAAAGATAAGGACATTTTGAGAACAAAATTAGACAAGATCTGATTTATAAACATAGATGAAAAAGCTAAAGAAAAGTGTTATCAAACTGAATTCCATATTGTACAAAACGAAAATACATGGTGGCTAAGGTAATTATACTCCAGGAATACAAGGCTAATTCAGTCATAAAAAAATCTATTAATGTGATTAATCACATAGACAGATCAAACAAATATGATTGCTTTGATGTATGCAGAAGAAGCATGCAATATACTCAAGACTCATTCTTTATATTTAAAAATTCCTTAATAAACTCCGGGAGGAGGAGGATACTTCAACCTGAAAAAAAAAGGCACTACAACATTTTAAAAATCATTATTCTAAACAGTAAAACTCTTAAAATGTTTCTGTTAAAATTAGAAGCATGACACATCTTCCTGCTATCAAAATTCCATTTAATGTTATATTAGAGGTTCTGTCCAATCTATTTTTTGGTTCATTAATCAAAATCTATTTTTAGGAAAAACAAAATTATTATTTTTAGATGATATAATCCACATAGAAATTCCAGAGGAAATTATAGACATTTACTTTTAGACTTAGAGAAATGTATGCAGATTGTCTATACATATAAGATACAGCTAAAAGATATAATAATAAGACATCATTTACCATATCAATTAAAATGTAAAACATCTACAAAGATAAAAAAATGTAAAACCTTTGTAAAACTTTGAGTGACTTTAAATACACAATTGAACCAAGATATATACTATGTACATGGTTGATAAGAGTTAAATTACAACTATGTCAATTCTCCACAAATTTAATAGATTGATTTTATGTTATCCCTATCAATATCCCAACAGGGTTTTCCATAGAACTTGACAAACTGATCTTAAAACTTATATGAAAAAGCAAAAGGACAAGAAAGGGCAAAAGGCCCCTGGGATATTTTTTGTTGCAAGGTTTTTAATTACTGAGTCAATTTCTTCACTTCTTACTGGTCTTTTCACATTTTCTATTTCTCCATGAATAAGTTTTGGTAGTATATTAATCCATTTTCATACTGCTGATAAAGACATACCTGAGACTGAATAATTTATAAAGAAAAACGAGTTCAGTAAACTCACGATTACATGTGGCTGGGGAGGCCTCAATCATGGTAGAAGGTGAAAAGCATGTCTTACATGGTGACAGACAAGAGATAATGAAAACTTGTGCCAGGAAACTCCCCTTTATAAAACCATCAGATCTTTTGAGACTTATTCACTACCACGAGAATAGCACAGGAAAGACCCACACCCATGATTCAATTACCTCCCACCAGGTCTCTCTCACAACATGTGGGAATTATGGGAACTACAATCCAAGATGAGATTTGGGTGGGGACAGCTAAATCATATCATTCCACCCCTGGCCTCTCCCAAATCTCATGTCCTCACATTTCAAAACCAATCATGCCTTCCCAACAGTCCCCCAAAGTCTTAACTCATTTCAGCATTAACTTAAAAGTCAACAGTCCAAAGTCTCATCTAAAACAAGGGAAGTTCCTTCCACCTATGAGTCAGTAAAGTCAAAAGCAAGTTAGTTACTTTTTAGATAAAATGGGGTTACAGGCATTGGGTAAATGCAGCCATTCCAAATGGGAGAAATTGGCCAAATGAAGGGGCTAAAGACCCCATGTAAGTCCAAAATTTAGCAGGGCAGTCAAATCTTAAAGCTCCAAAATGATCTCCTTTAATTCCATGTCTCACTTCCAGGTCACACTGATGCAAGAGGTGGGTTCCCATGGTCTTGGGCAGCTCCACCCCTGTTGCAGGGTACAGCCTTCCTCCAGGCTGGTTTCACAGATTGGCATTGAGTGTCTGCAGCTTTTCCAGGTGCATGGTCCAAGCAGTCAGTGAACCTACCATTCTGCTCTCTGGAAGATGGTGGCCCTCTTCTCATAACTCCACTAGACAGCACCCCAGTGTGGACTCTGTTTGGGGGCTCCCACCCCCACATTTCCTTCCTGCACTGCCCTAGCAGAGGTTCTCCATGAGCACCCTGCCCCTGCAGCAAACTTCTGCCTGGACGTCCAGGCATTTCCATACATGCTCTGAATCTAAGCAGAAATCTAAGCAGAGGTTTCCAAATCTTAATTCTTGACTTCTGTGAACCTGCAGGCTCAATACTACATGGAAGCTGCTAAGGCTTGGGGCTTGCACCCTTTGAATCCATGGCCTGAGCTATGCTTTGGCCCCTTTTAGTCATGGCTAGAGCAGCTAGGATGCAGGGCACCAAGTCCCTAGACTGCATACAGCAGAAGGACCTTGGGCCTGGCCCACAAAACCATTTTTCCCTCCTAGGCATCCAGGCCTGTGAAGGGTGGAGCTGCTGCAAAGATCTTGATCATGTCCTGGAGACATTTTCTCCATTGTTTGGGGGATTAACATTTGGCTCCTCATTACTTAACGCAAATTTCTGCAGCCAGCTTGAATTTCTGCTCAGAAAATGGGGTTTTCTTTTCTATTGCATTATCAGGATTCAAATTTTCTAAACTTTTATCTCTGCTTCCCTTATAAAACTGAATGCCTTTAACAGCACCAAAGTCACCTCTTGAATGCTTTGCTGCTTAGAAATTTCTTCTGCCAGATACCCTAGGCAGGGGCAAAATGCCACCAGTCTCTTTGCTAAAACATAACATGAGTCATCTTTGCTCCAGTTCCCAACAAGTTTCTCATCTCCATCTGAGGCCACCTCTGCATGGATTTCATCGTCCATTATCACTATGAGTATTTTGGTCAAGCCATTCAACAAGTCTCTAGGGAGTTCCAAACTTTCCCACATTTTTCTGTCTTCCTCTGAGCCTTCCAAACTCTTCCAACCTCTGCCTGTTACCCAGTTCCAAAGTTGCTTCCACATTTTTGGATATCTTTTCAGCAATGCCCCACTCTACAGGTACCAATTTACTGTATTAGTCCATTTCCATGCTGTTGATAAAGACATACCCAAGACCAGACAATTTACAAAAGAAAGAGGTTTAATGGACTCACAGTTCCACATGGCTGAGAAGGCCTCATGATCATGGTGGAAGGCGAAAGGCACATCTCATATGGTGGCAGACAAGAGGAGAGAGCTTTGCAGGGAAATTCCCCTTTATAAAACCATCAGATCTTATGTAACTTATTCACTATCACAAGAATAGCATGGGAAAGACCCATCCCCATGATTCAGTTACTTCCCCACAGGTCCCTCTCATGACACATGGAAATTGTGGGAGCTATATCCCAAGATGAGATTTGGGTGAGGACACAGCCAAATCATAGCAGGTAGGTGGATATTTCTAGGAATTTATTCATTTCTTTTAGGTTATCCAATTTGTTGGCATGTAATTGTTCACCCTTTTATAAACCTTTTTTTTTTTTACTCTGTGGCATTAATTGTAATGTCTCCTCTTCCATTTCTGATTTTGTTTGAGTCTTCTCTTATGTTGTTATTTAGTCTATGTAAAAGTTTATCAAATTTGTTTATCTTTATTTAAAAGAAAACTTTTAGTTTCATTGATTTTTCTATTCTCAGTTTTGTTTATCTCTGCTCTAATCTTTATTATTTCCCACCTTTGCTACCTTTGGGCTTAATTTGTTCTTTTTTTTTTCTAGTTTCTTGAGGTCTAGGGTAAAGTTGTAGATAGACAGACAGATAGATAGATAGATAGATAAAGATAGATACAGATATGGATATATCTATACATATAGATAATAGTGTGTGTGTATGTATGTGTGTCTTGATATTGTCCCATAAGGCCCTTAGATTTTCTTCAGTCTTTTCCATCATTCTCTTTTCCTTTTGCTCTTCTTAATGGGTAATTTCAAATGACTTCTAGTTCACTGATTTTTCATTCTGCTTAATGAAGCTTGCTGTTAGACACTGTTAACTGAAAAATCACAAGATTTATAAATTTAGAAAGGGAGAGGAGACTTCATTTCTCGTCAAGGGTTACAGCCTTCAAGGTGACCATCCATAGCTGGGAAGCACAGCCTCTGGCAAATATGAGAAAGGCACTTTGAAGGAGCAGGGATTATGGTAGGAGACTTATGTTGAATGGGGTTAGCTAACGCACATATTCAACAGGTTTATAGGAGGAGCTACAAATATTCAAGTAGGTGATTCTTACTTAATGTCTCAATATATTTCAATTAGGCCTTATATTTCAAAAGGTGAAGAGGAACATGAAGGCATTCTATAAACTGCCTAGAACAAGTCCATGGTTGGTAATCTTATCAGACAAAGTCTCTTGTCTAATTAAAGCTGTAGTTATGTATGACTTGTAGAACAGAAGGGTCAGTTAGTCAGTGCTTGGTGGTAGAAGAGCTGCAAGTTTTAAAATTATTGCTTATCTCAAGATCAGTGTTTGTTTAGCTGCTAAAGAAAAAGAAAAATCTTATGGCAGTTAGAACATAGTTTATTTTTTAAGTGCAGGGGGTGCGTGATTTAACTCTTACCTGGCCCGGCCTTGGGTCCTGTTTATAATTTGACATTGTATTGCCACAAAGAGTTTGTTTTGTCAGTCTTAGATCTCTATTTTAAAATTAATGCTGGTCAGTCATTGTGTCTAAACTGCAAAAGGGAGAGTGTGTTAATGAGGCATGTCTGACCTCCTGTCCCATCATAGCTGGGAACTCAGTTTTTAAGGTTTCTCTATAGTCCTTTTGGCCAAATGTGGAACCAATCAGTTGGTGTGGGGTGGGGCTTAGGATTTTAATTTTAGTTTACATTATTTTTTCAGTTCATTTAAGACATTCTTCAGCTCCAAAATTTATTCTATTCTTTTTGTTTGTATCCGTTTGTTGAAATTCTTATTTTGCTCACTCATTGTTTATATGAGCCCATTGAGGATCTTTTAAAGTTTATTTTGAATTCTTTGTTAGGTAATTCATACACTTTTAGTTATTTAGGGTTGATTTCTGGAGATTTATTTATTTATTTATTTATTATTAGATCATTTCTGCCTGTTTCTTCATGCTTTTTTAAACTTTGCACGATACCTACACATTTGAAAAACAACCACCTCTCCCAGTTTTTATAGACTGGATTTGCACAGGGAAAGACATCACCATTAAGAGTGGCTGGGGATTCTGGGGCCCTCTCAAATCTTTTCTGTGATATGTCTTCTTTGGACTTTTGCATGTAGATTCTTAATTATAGAGATTTGCTTGTTTCTTTTTTTAGGAGCTCATAATCTCTCACTCCTTCTGGTATCTGTCTGCTGTACCATGGGTCCTCTAAAACAGTAGCATGCTCTCGGCTTTCTTGTTCTCAGCTTTCCCCAGAGACTATAGTATGCTTGTTCCATCAACAACCCAAGCTCAGTTAGACAAAAGCCAGTCACTCATGAAAAGTCAGAATGTTTGATACATACTCCATTCTTCTCTTTCTCCCCTGAGTGAGAGGCCACTTCAGCCCAATATGCTCTAACATAGGCCACTTGAAGCAGCAAAAGCTGCCCATTTCTGTTTTATTCTTAGTGGCTCCCAGAAATCTAGAGTATGCTGGCTCCTGTAAGTACTCTGAGACAGGTGAAACAGAAGCCAGTCCCTCAGGTACCCTCTAAAAAAGTCAGAACATTGGACATACAGTTGAAAACTACTTTTTCCTCCTCAGGGAGAGGCCAGGAGCTAGGATTTTCTTCCCAAATGTGTGGTGCTGTGACAAGGGGAGAGCTTATGGTATTAGGGTGCCACAAATTTTTCTAATGGCTTTGATGTTGCTGATTTTGCATTTGCATGGGGTGCAGAAGTCTCTTAACTGGTTTCTACATTTACCATAAAGGGAATCGGTCTATATATTGTTGTTGAATCAGTATTTCCATGGGAGGAAAGAGGCTTTTGGGGCTTCACACTCTACCATCTGGATGATGTCACTCTCAATAGTGTGTTTTTAAGGTCATGGCAACAAAGTGAGATAAGGCATTAATACCAAGATCCTGAGTATGGAGCAAACCTAGGACAAAGGGCTTGGTCCTGGTGATGTCATTTGATGATTGAACTAAGCTATGCCTGAGGTCTACCCATGCATTTATGCAAACCAGTTAGTTCTCCTTTTGCTTAAGCTATTTGGCCTAGGTGTTTAGTTACTTACAATCTGAAGAGTCTTCAGTGATAAAGCTGTGATGTAGGCTTGTTTTTTTTCTTTTTAACTGTCTTCTCTAAATGCAGTTATTATATAATGAGTTCCTTGCTCCTTGCAATGGTATCAAGAATTATCATAACCTAGTTTTAATTTACTATTTCTGTCCTCATTTCTTGCTATTTTTGTCCCATGCACACATGCTCTGGTCACATTTTTCTATGCTTTGTCCCCCAAGCATATAATTACATGCTGTATGATTTTTCATGGTATTATTTTTTCCTAAAATGCCTCCTACCACTTCTTGGCTATCAAAAAGCTAGCTAAACACTACAGACAAGCTTAAATATCCCCTTATGGGTGATAGTCAGGATCAACCTTCTGAACTGCTGAAATTGCGTTCAGATTATTATAATTCAAAAATTTGATATTTTTAATGAGTTGAGGAACCCATTTGCCATTACATTAGATAGGGAGCCCCTTGATGGTTAGACTCATGTCTGTTTATTTACATGCCCATTGTTGAATGCTAGCTGACATTCAGTAAATATTTAGTGAATTAATAAATAAATAACCACTTTAAGTGGAAAAGAGCAAGATGAATGTAAAGGTTTATAGTCAGCAAACTAGTCAGAGCTCAGCAAATAAATGAAAGAGTACAAAGAACTTCCTTGACCCTGAAGTTATCTTTCAGACTTTAAAGGGGCCCTTTCTGCTTAAGCAGGCTTGTTATTTTCACAGTTTTATGAAGCAGCATGACCTGTTGGGTTTCTTTTAGAATCAAAGTAACTAGACCAGCATTGACATCCTTAAAAAAATACAAATTTTTCTCCGCCATTTTATCTTGCCTAATGAAAAACCCATTCATTTGGTTTTTTGGCAATTGCTGTAACATGCACTCTGGGATTTTTAAGAATGGTTTTCAAAGGAAACAGAGAGATGGTCCTCTCCATTTCATTCTAGCCAAAGTTAACCTAAGCATTTAGAGGTTTTCCTTCCAGGTTTGTACTGCTTTTATTTCTTTTCCTATGTTCATTCATCACCATGGATGCTATGGTTGGAGAGAAAAGGGTCTCAGCTGCAGAACTTGCTTCCTGTTAATACTTCCATTACAGAACATTTTGAAAACAGATGCAATGACTTACATATAATAATAAAAGTAAAATAATTATATCCAGACAACTGAAGCCAAGTGAAAATAATTTTGCAAAGTGAATTTTTATTTTCCTCTTCATACAATAGATATATTAATATCAGTCCTTACCTCTCTGCTTACATCCATTAGTTTAATAGATAATATTAGTGATATAATTTGCATGGTAATGTTATGTAAACATGTAGATCACTATGTTCCACCTCCACTGCAAAAATGTGATTTGTTATTTCACGTATGTAGTGACAGTGCTCTCTAAACATAATAGTATATTGAAAGCACATTACATGACATAAAACAGAAATTGGTTTTATTTCACAAATGCCAGCAGCATAACATATTTCCACTTTATTCAATAGGATCCAGAAGTGTATTTAGGAGATAGCTTATAAAATTCTTTTCATCGGCTTAATAGCTTTTTGAGAGCAAAGACTGGTTCTTCCTAATCATTTTTATTCTATTTGCAGCATGAAGTTCACAGTGAGTAATAAAAAAATTTGATCAAATTAATGTACAAATGAATGCATTGCAAAAAATAGTGTTAAAAACACAAAATTTGGGAACAAACTGAGCTTTAGTAAGCATGTCTATAAATACCTGAGGGAACAGAAATAGGAAACCAACATTGGTGAGACCACCACTCGATAAGTAGCTAGATATGGTCACTGGAGAAACTTGTTCTAATGTTTTAAAGGTATCAAACACAATAAACAAGACCAAATACAAATTAATAATAACAACCAAAAGGAAACTCTTCAGGCTCTACACAGTGCTTTGATGTAATATATTTACATTTTCTTCCTCTTCGGGCCCCACTAAAATAGTTGCATAGGATGGTACAGTTCTTTCTTTTAAAGTACTCTGTACTAGTTAATTATTTTTGGTCTCTTCTATACACAATTTATTAAAAAACATAAAGGGTCTTTAGGGCTCTCAGGAGCCTCCATGTTTTGGCAAGGAAGAGAATGAAAAAAGAAGATTCCTAAAATTACGGAAACTATTCTTTGGGTAACTTAAAGCAAAACAAAACAACAAAAAACAAAAGTAGAGTTTGAGATATAAAAGATACCCCTAAAACTGTTTAATCTGGTGACCATTCTTTGCAGACCCAAAGAGCACTTCTTTCCTAGGATTGACATAAATACATAAATTATGCATCCTAAACCTTGCTAGAGTTATCTAATTCTATTATAATGTCGCTTCCAATTATGGAACAAAAGATGTCAAATTTTATTCTTGCATTTCCAAGTAGAGATATTTTTCTCCTGTATCAGGACCTAGAATTGAAACTGTAAAACAAGCTACAATAGAGACTAAACTATGAAATTGAACCATAGAGTACAGAAGCCAGCACAGAATATAATTTGTCTGTTTTTACCAAAAACGATGGTCCTGGGAACAGAAACCTGTTTGCATGCTAAGAACCTTGAAATTAAAAAAAAAAAATAGCATGATAATATTTAGGAAGAGAACAATTTTTTTTTCACCATTCCCCAAATCTATTGGCCATTTATCGCCTCAATTAGTTTTTCAAACAACTTTAGAAAATCAACACAAGGTCCAATTGATTGACTCACTTAGATAAGGAATTATAAGTTATTAAGTTCGGCTTTGAAACTTTACATTTGCACGTTTATACTTATATGTACCCTATCTAGAAAACTGCTTTCATTTTTAAAATAATCCCACAGCCATGTAGTACACCATCATCCAAACAAGACTGCTTGTGTGAAGATAGACACCTGGTGGTCAACATGGAGAACTGCAGCTGCGGAAAGACCTATTATTTCTTTGAGATTGTCTCTTGCTTTTCCCCCCATTTCCTTCTGCTTTCTGGGTACAGATTGCTGTTGATAGTGGACATACTGCAGCTGTGTGCAAGTGAGTCTCAAGTTCAAGTCAAGAGATTTCCAGAACAGTTACATCCATTCCATGAAAGCTGCAGGTCACAAGTCCTCTAAATTATTTAGAGAGCCAACCAATGTAGCATGCTAACATTTTTTAAAAGTTACTAAAATCTCTTAAGCAAGAAGTTGAACAGGAGCCTCAGTGTTTCAGAGTAAGGGTTAATCTCCACCTAAAAACTTTTGCACTTCCTCAGTCAGGATAATAAGTTTCTGTTTCCTTTTGGGAAGGAAAAAGAAGTGTCGATTCCTTTGGTACCAAAAAAATGAGCCTTTTGAGCATTTAAATATGGCCCAACCCCTGAACCAACCCTGCCTCATGTCTAAGTGTTTTTCTCCAAACTGAACTCCACAAGACAAAAAAATATATCTTGAAAAAAAATGGCAAGCTAAAATCTCTCTTTTTTTGTTGTTGCTCCTGGCTATTAATTTTATTCTCTTTAATTTTTAAGTCTTGAAATAAGCTTCTGGAAGCAGGTAGAGAATAGTTTCTAACTTTCTCAGAGTACACTTGCTTGTAGACAGGGAGTAGAACCATAGCATGGGTTCTCACTCTAATTGTAGCAGTAAAGGAGGAAGAAAGACATGCATCAGAAGGACAAAGTCTGTGAGTTGGATCAGTCTGATAAACTGACACCCTACAGTGCTGGAGATGCCTTGATTTCCCATTAAGCTACTACATAGAAAGGAATAGCTTAGTCACATGGGCTGAATTCCTTATGTTACAATTATAGGCACAGTCACACCTGAAATGACAAGACATTGTGGTCAGAATGCCCTTTCCTAACTTCTATTGGGCCTCTGCTCTGTGCCAGGCACTGTGCACTGACTGCCTCAAATCATGCCACACACCCTGTCTTCCTGCTTGCTTCCAATTGGCCCAGATGGACACACAGCATCTCAGTCCTGGCAAGCAGAGGGCTGGGGTGTCCACGCTTGGGTCTAACCCACACCTCCCATCCTGTTTGTAACCCACATGTGTATTCACATACATATATCATCATATGAAAGCCAAGGACTTCAATATTTAGGGACTGACTGGCCAGTAATTTTATCACCAGAAAGAAGAATGAGAAAAGATATTGAGAAAATTCCTTTGTCACAAGAGAAACATATTAATTTGGGTTGAATAATGCAGTAAATATAGTGACCCCCTCTTCCATCCTCAGTCAAATTAATGTGAACCTCTGGTCAGGATTAGGGGACACCTGAAGAAGAGGTTCCTCGTAGCGATTATTGCAACTATCATATCACAAAAACCATCTGAATGTCAGATGCACAATCCTTTTTGTGAAACTCTTGGGAACAAATGTGTTTCAGGATTCAGAATTTTTCAGATGGTAGATATGTAATACGGTCTATGCACTGAATATTGTGGAATAGTCTGATCAGGGGCTGGAGTAGGACCCCTAATTCAACACATGAAGAGTTCTGTAACTGAATGTGTGGTGGTCACATCAAGAGGGATAAAATAAAGACTAAAAGTAGTCTCCCATTGTTCAGATCAGATAAATCTACCACACATGAAAAAACACTTGCTTATCAGACTATTTTTGAATATGCGATGGTGAATAGCAGACTGTGGTTCTGCCTGTGTGTGATGCAAGAGACATTCCCAGGCCTGCAGTCCTGTCCAGAAGGCTCCTACAACTCTCCAAAATCAATAGGGCAAATTACACCACCAAGAAGGAAATCTATTATCAAGTAGCTCATTTTCTTTGTTCATCAAAAGGCAATGCATTCATCATAAAACTGTAAAACTTTTAGAAGAAAACATAGAAAAATAACTTCATTATCTGGGATTAGGCAAGGAGTTTTAAATGATGCCAAAAGCATGACACAAAAAAGAAAAAATAAAATTTTATCAAAATGAAAAACTTTTGCTCTACTAAATCACTTCCAAGAAAATAAAAAGACAAGCCACAGACTAGAAGAAAATATTTTCAAATCTCCTATCTAACAGAGAACTTTGTATCCAGTTTACATAACAAACTCTCAAAACTCAACAATAAAAAATCAAGTAACCCAATTAAAAATGAGCAAAGAACTTGAACAGATGCTTCACCAAAGAAGATACAGTATGACCAACCACCGCCTCCTTATCCACAGGGGATACACTTCAAGACCCCCAGTGGATGCCTGAAACTAGATAGTACTGAACCCTAAATAACTATTACTAATAAAACAATTATAATGACTATAATAGAAGTTATGTGAATGTGTGTCTCTCCCTCATCTCGTACTGCACTCACTCTTCTTCTTGTGCTGATGTGAGATGATAAAATGCCTATGTGATGAGATGTCATGACAGTAATCTGATAAGTGAGATGGCTACTAAGTGACTAACAGGCAAGTAGCCTATACAGCGTGAGTACGCTGGACAGAGGTGATTCACGTCCCACGGAGCAGGGCTGCACCAGATTTCATCACAGTACTCAGAACAGTGTGCAGTTTAAAACTTAGGAATTTGTTCCTGGAATTTTGTATTTAGTATTTTCAGACCACAGTTGACTGCTGGTAAATGAAACTGCAGAAAGCAAAACCTTGGATCGGGGGAGGCTACTGTATAAAGTAGGAGAAAAGATACTCAACAGCACAAGCCATTCAAGTCATGTGAATTTAAACCACAATGAGCTACAACCACATACCTATCAGAATGTCCAAAATAAGCCTGGGCGTGGTGGCTCATGCCTGTAATCCTAGCACTTTGGGAGGCCGAGGCCGGCAGATCACCTGATGTCAGGAGTTCAAGACCAGCCTAGCCAACAAAGCGAAACCTCATCTTTACTAAAAATACAAAAAAAATAGCTGGGTGTGGTGGTACACGCCTGTAATCCCAGCTACTCTGGGAGGCTAAAGCAGGAGAATCACTTAAACCTGAGAGGTGGAGGTTGCAGTGAGCCAAGATCACGCCACTGCACTCCAGCCTGGGCAACGGAGCGAGGTTCTGTCAAAAAAAAAATGTCCAAAATAAATACTGACAATATTGAGTGTTGACAAGGATGCTGAGTAAGTGGAATTCACATACGTGATGGCTGGAATTGGAAAATGCTACAGCAACTCTGGGTAATGGCTTGGCAGGTTCTTTATAAAGTGAAACATACATCTACTGTATGACTCCACAAGACCAATCCTGAGTATTTACCTTAGGAAATGAAAATGTATGTTCACATGAAAATTGATAAATATTCAGAGCAGCTTTTTTTTTTTTTTACAGTAGCTTGAAACTGAAAATAGCTTAAATGTCCCTCAATAAGTGAAAGGATAAATAAACTGCAATGCTGCATATGATAGAACACTATTCAGTAATAAAAAGAACAACTTAGATAACTCTATGCTGAGTAAGAGATTCCAGTTTCAAAAGACAAAAGCACGGTGGTGGAGTAGAGATCAGTGATTGCCAGGGATTATGGTGGAGGGAGGAGGTGACTGTAAAGGGATAGCATGGGGAAGCTTTTGGGGGTCATGGCACTGTTTTGTATCCTCTTTGTGGTAGTTACACGAATCTATACATATGTAGAAATCCGCAGAGCTGTGCATCAAAGAGAAAAGTCAACTTTACTATAGGATAATTTGGAAAACAATTTTTTTAAGGCCAACGCATTTCTATTTGACTTTTCTATTCACAGTTTGTTGTCAACCTCATCTTTACTTAACTGATGACATCCTGTTTTCGCTAAACTGCTTACCTGGCGGGGAGATGTGAGGCATGTATGAGGCATTGCAGATACAAAGATGAGTCAGGCAGAGGCCCTTCATGCACAGGGCTTACCACCTGGGCAGGGAAATGAGACAGGGAAGTGAAGAGACATCAACAATTTATGCTACAGAAATTCAAGGGGTGAGAAATCCCTGATCACCATGGAAGTGTAAGCACAAAGCATGTTTTCTTAACTCAACCAAGAAGGAGTAATTGGTTCTGTTTACTGTTTTCTTACCAAATATATTTTTTGGGGGGGGAATTTTGAAGACTTCCTTGCTTTGACCAAAAAATATTAAATTAAAAAATCTCATTAGTTGATAGGAACAGTGCCTGCTGGGTTGTAAATTTACTGAAACATGGTCCGTGTCTAATTCCACTTACATATTTCAATAACCAGCACTCTGACATATAGAAGTCTCATCACTCATTAAATATTTATTAAATAAATTGATGAACGATAACATCATGAGCACAATATTTAAATCATTGCTAGTCATGATATTATTTATTTAGTTGTCATATTCATCAGTATAGCTTCTGTCATAGTCATTTGGAGATGAAACATATTTTAATTAATATGTGCATAGTCCATTCTGCGGCTGTGTAGGTGGCACTCCCCAGGGGAAGTCCCCAAAAGTGAGTCACCGTGATTATTCATGTCCTGTGGCAGCAGTCTTTGAAACCAATATCTACAGGAAATAAATACCAGGAATGTGAATGCAGATGCTTTGAGAAGACCACTAATCCTGCTATGATAAGTAACTGGGCAGTTATTCAAGCAGGGTGTTTTTAGTGCCATGGAAACAGACAGAGTTGGTGTTTTCCAGGGGAAAGTGTTTTAAATCCAGAGTCCTACCTAATCTGGATATAAATATGCTGTTATGAATCTAGCGTTCTAAACCAAGCCCTACCTTAATTTCCTCATCTGTGTGATAAAGGTCACCCACCGCAGTCTGGTGTGAATTCATGGCAATTAAAGTTCTTACTTAGAAGTCATTGTTTTTATTCCCATCTGGGCAAAAGTCAAGTTCAAAGTCAGAGTTGTATCAGGGCTCAGCTTCTGTGATCAGTCAGACCATTTCTGTTTAGAAGTGAGTTTTCTAAAGTAAGTGCTAAGTATTTTAGGCAAAGAAACCCAGCTGGGAAAATACTGCTAACATTTGTACAGTTGTTTTATATGTGGATTTATTTTTACTTGCACTTACTTTAGTGCGATTCTTTGCAGAGAAGTTCCTCTTCCCCTCCTCTCCTTCCCCATGGCTGACTCTTGCTGCCTCTCATGGGTCTTTTGAGAAATGACAGTCTCTCTCTCTAATCCTTACGGGTCATAAGTGTTCTGCATCACGGCACACCCTTGACTAATTAGCATTAATAAGTGATGCTGGGAGAAAGAACCCTGGAGAAAAAGCAGAAGGCTTGTTTTTGCCAAATTGGAATTGACCCAGCTAGCAAAATTTTCCAGTGTACTTTCTTACTCTCCTGACTCTTGTGTGTTCCTGCTGCCTAAACATACATTTCTTATATGAGGTCTTGGACAGCCCATGAAATACACTACCCTGCATACCTTTTGTTCCAGGGGATATGGGGACTTTATTTATTTAATAAACTTTTCCTAAACTGTCTACTGTGTGCAGGCCATAAGGGATGATAAGACATCATTTCTGCCTTTTATCTCTTCGTGATGTTTTAACACAGATATAGTAAAGATATATCTAACTATATATTAGTTATCGAGCACTTACTATGTGAAAGGCATTGGGCTAGGTACAGATAGAAGAGCCTTCCAGAATAAACAGACTTCAATAGGCAGGGAACCAAAATAGGACAGGACAGGTACACTGCACGGCAAAAGGAAAAGCTCAAAGGCAGGAAAGTAAGGGCCAATTAGAGGGCTCTGAGTCGGAAATCCAAAGCAAAAGGGCTTAGTGGGAACCTCTGGGTCTATACGCAAAAGCAGGGTTTCAAAGAGATATTTATTCTACCAGTTCATAGCAGCAATATTCATAATAGCCAAAACAAGGAAGCAACCCAAAGGTCCATTAATGGATGAAAGAATAAACAAAATGTGATTCATATGTGAGTGGAATAGCCTTAAAGAGGAAGAAAATCCTGCGATACACTACAACATGGATAAGCCTTGAGGTCAGGATGCTAATGAAATAAGCCACTTACAAAAACAAAATACTGCATGATTCCACTTACATGACATTACTTAAGAGAAATCACAGTCACAGAAACAGAATGTAGAATAGTGGTTTCAGGGGCTGTAGGGGGAGGAGAGAAAGAGGAGCCATTGTTTAATGGGTATAGAATTTTGGTTTTACAGGACAAAAAGTTATGGAGATGGATAGGGGTGATGGATATGCATTATGGATGCATTTAGTAACACTAAACTGTACACTTAACATAGTAAAAATTGTAAATTTTATGGGTATTTTACCACAATAAAAAAAAAACGGAAAAAATGGGCACAGCGGAAAAACTAGGATTCAAATCCTACCTCTTTCTCTTATACACTGATTCTTTGGATACAGACTAAAAATAACAATTACACTTTTCAGGATTGTTGTAGATATTTAGCAAAATCCACTTAATACATGGCAGGCAGTCAGTTAAAGATAATTTTTCCTGTTAGTCGGTTTGCCTATAGCAAACAATTTATGAAGGAGAACATGGAAAATGAGGTGGAAAGAGCAGTTTAGAGCCTCAAGTGAAATGCCTTGAGTGCCTAACTATAAAATGGAGCTTTATTCTGTGCCATGAGGAACCAATGATGGTCAGTGAACAAAAGAGTGACAGGATCCTGGAGCTGTTTTCAGAACAATGAGGAGCGGATTAGGAGCAGGGAGAGAAGGGACCCACCAAATAGCTGTCAATTGCTGCGGTGGCTCTGCTGACAAAATGGAAAGGAAAAGGTTTACTTGAAGTGACAGTACTTTGCTATCAGAACATTTTTATCCTACTTTAAATAAAATTCAAAGTTATATGAAGAAACATTCAGGTAGAATGTAAATAAGTTAATGTTGTCCATGCTCGATCAATTCCCCCCCCGCCTTTTTTTTTGAGGCAAAGTCTTGCTCTTGTCCCCCAGGCTGGAGTGCAATGGCGTGATCTTGGCTCACTGCAACCTCTGCCTCCTGGGCTCAAGCTATTTATTCTGCTGCCTCAGTGTCCCGAGTTGCTGGGATTACAGGCACCTGTCACCACGCCCGGCTAATTTTTGTATTTTTAGTAGAGATGGGGTTTAACAATGTTGGCCAGGATGGTCTCAATCTCTTGACCTCATGATCTGCCCACCTTGGCCTCCCAAAGTGCTGGGATTACAGGCGTGAGCCACTGTGCCCAGTCTACATTCAATTTTTAACAGTGATTATCTATGACTGAAGAAATTATGATGGTTTTAAATGAAAGATTACAAACTGCCAGCTTAAGATTGCATTTGACTTCTAGACATTTCTGTTCACTTAACCTTTGCTGTTCTGTGACCCCACTTTACACTATTCTCGAAGGACCTACCCGCTTTGTGTATATTTAGATTACCTGCCTGAGCACTGTACGTGTTCCTGGGTGAAGTTTTCATCTCTGTGCTTTTTGCAACAAACAGGTTTTAATTTTTAAATGAGAAAAAGCAAAAGTTTTAATAATTAGCATCAATTTGCAGTGTGCACATTAGAGTTAAAAATAATTTCCTTTAGAAAAATTAGATAAATCATTCCCCTTCTGCTACCCTTAGTCCTAGAGTACAAGAAACAACAGCACACTTTCTATCGTCCCCATAGGAAAATCCTCAGCTGATAGCTCTGGGTATGACCAGCCCTGCCTCAGCCCTTGTATTTGAAGGCTCTGAACATTCTGATCTTAACACTTGGGAGAAGAAAACCAGAATGAAATATTTATATATGCATGATGGTCAGTATTTAAAGTGGGAGAATAATACAATTAGTATTCAATACATGCACTTTTGGAATGCACAGAATCTTTAAAAGTACAAATTGCTTGAGTGAGGAAAATCAAAGCAATTTTTGTTAGCAGTAAATTCAGTATCATTCATTTAATCCAATAACTTCATTTTACAAATTGAGAAATTAATAACCAAAGACATACATTAGATAAGATTTGATTAATGAGATACTTGAATAGAATACTACATAGAGCTTATGCAGTGGCTTCTGGGGACCAGGTCCTTGTCCACGTGTAATACAGACTCATTCAATCCTCTCAGCAGCCTGCATGGTAGGTGTGAATTCAGCCATAGTGTTTGTTTCATTCCCAAATATATTAACAGGGATGTACAGAAACAGCAATACAGACATTAGAGCTGGTGAAGCCCTTATTGATCACCTTTCCCAATGTCCACATTTTATGAGTAAAGAAACAGACGACCATGCATATTTGATAACTTGCCCAAAGTCACTACCTTCTAGGACTAAAATTCCAGCATCCTGGCTGTATTCCAGGAGCTCTTTCATCACGTTATGTTCCCTTCATGTGTGAACTGAAAAATAAATAAGTTAATGCCAGGCATGTTGGCTCATGCCTATAATCCCAGCATTTTGGGAGGCTGAGGCAGGTGGATCACCTAAGGTCAGAAGATCAAGACCAGCCCGGCCAACATGGTGAAATCCCCTTTCTACTAAAAATACCAAAATTAGCCAGGTGTGATGGTGTGTGCCTGTAGTCCCAGCTACTGGGGAGGCTGAGGCAGGAGAATCACTTGAATCCAGGAAGTGGAGGTTGCAGTGAGCCCAAATCCCTCCTGTTACTGCACTCCAGACTAGGCGACAGAGCAAGACTCCATCTCAAACTAAACAAACAAATAAATAAATATCTAATAAAATAAATAAATAAGTTAAATTACTAACATTTTGACTTAATAAAGTAGGATGATATAAAGAAACTATTAAGAAAGTCAAGAAAAGCTATTATTGAAAAATGAAGAATATATTTTAAAGCTTTATAACAAGGACTTCTGGTTAATAAAAATAAACAACTAAGGGTATTTTCATTCTATTTCTTGGAAAATACAAAGTACCCATTCTTACACAAAAATAAAGAGACAACCTTAATAACTGTGTATCTCTTACATAATCAAACGTATAGTTAAAAAATCTTCCTGTAAGAGGAAGGGGAACATCACACACTGGGGTCTGTTGGGGGGTGGGGGGACTAGGGGAGGGACAGAAAGGGGTGGGGAGATTGGGGAGGGATAACATTAGAAGAAATACCTAATGTAGGTGACGGGGATATGGAGGCAGCAAAGTACCATGGCATGTGTATACCTATAAAACAATCCTGCAAGATCTGCACATGTACCCCAGAACTTAAAGTATAATAATAATTTTTTAAAAATCTTCCTATAAGAAAACCCCAGACCCAGAATGATTTCATTAGTGAATACAAGGGGTTGGCAAACTGTGACCTGTGGACCAAATGTGGCCCAACAGGTTTTTCTACAACCCACAAAGAAGAGCTTTTACAATTTTAGATGGTTGGGAAGTAATTGAAAAAAAAAATAGTATTTTTTGACATCTGAAAGTTATGTCATTCAGATTTCAGTATCCATAAATGGAGTTTTTTAGAAACACAGCCATACCTATTCACTTATGTATTGTCATAGACAATACAATGGTGGCATTGAATAGTTGTGATGGAGATGGTTTGGCCTTTAAAGCTTAAAATATTTGCTATTTTAGAGAAGATTTTTTTAGAGACGAAGTTTTCTGATCCCTGAATTCTACCAATGAAGGAATAAGTAATACCAACCCCCACACAATTCTTCTAGAAAACAGAAGATAACACTTTTCAACTTCATCTTATGTAGCTACCAAAATATATGCATGACATATACAATCTTGTCCCTTGATATTCATGAGGGATTGGTTCCAGGACCCCTGTGGATACCAAAATCCAAGGACAGTTAAGTCTCTGATATAATACATAGCACTTGCATGTAACCTATGCACATCCTCCAACATACTTTAAATCATCTCTAAATTACTTATAATGCCTCATACAATGTAACTGCTACATAACTGTTATGCTTTATTTTTATGTGTGTTTTTCTTTTTACTGTTTTATTGCTATTTTTCCAAATACTTCTGATCCATGGCTTGTTGATTCTGTGAATGCAGAATCCTGAGATACAAGAAGACGACCATACACTGGAAACTATAGAACATGGCTAAGACAACTGGAAGACCCAAACAAATGAGTCCTCATGAATTGAAGGATTCAATATTATCAAAATGTCTATTTGGCCCAAATTGACCTATAGATTCAATGCAATCACAATCAGAATCCCAGAAAGAGGGTTTTTTCCCCTTATTTGTTTGTTTTCTGTTTTGGTAGAATTGCTAGGCTGTTTAAGAATTTATAAGGAAATACAAAAGACCTAAAATAACCAAAATTGTATGTTTTTTTGTTTGTTTTAATGAGATGGGGTCTCACTATGTTGGCCAGGTTGGTCTTGAAGTCTTGGCCACAAGCAATCCTCTCCCCTCAGTCTCCCCAAAGTGCTAGGATTACAGGCATGAGCTACTGCGCCCAGCCACAAAATGACCAAAATAGTTTTGAAATAGAAACAAAGTTGGAGTTCTTATGTCATGGGATTTCAAGTTTTATTATAAAGCTATAGTAATCATGACAATGTGGTTAAGGCATAAGGATAGACCCACAGATCAGAAAAACAGAATAGAGAATCACAAAATAGTAACTCACATATTTGAACAATTGTTTTTCAACAAAGAATCCAAAGCAACGTAATGGAGAATAAAGGAAGGATAATGTTTTGAAAACTGGTACTGGAACAACTAGATATCCATATTTTAAATAAAAAGAGGGGAGGAAGGAATAAATGAAGGAAGGAAATAAATAGCAAATAATTTATATTCCTTCCCTCCCTTTCTCTCTCTCTTTTGGTACAGGAGAAAACATCTCTTTAGAATGCTATTTTGGGTAATAAATAGGCTATATGTTAGGAGAGAAAGGTTCTAACCACAGAGCAGGTAGGCATTGACTTCAGGACCAAAGAGTTTTATCCTTAATATAAAGGTAATAGCACACATTGTAAAATGTTGAATGGAAATGTGACATAACTAGAAGGGCATTTTAGAAAACATTTTAAAATTGAAATGTGTAGGAAGGATTTAAAGAAGAGACTAAAGTCATGGAGAACAGTAAGGAAGCTTTTACTAAGTCGAAGCATGAACACAGACAAGCTAGGATAGAGTGCCATTTTTGGGCGTTCCCTGCCTTTCCTGTAAGGGGCAGACAAATCTTGGGAAGAACCAAATAACAGATATGAAACAAAGAGGGCCATTTTGTGACAAAATAGATCAGGTATGAAAGAAGCTCCAGGAAGAAGAATCTCAACAAAGAATCAAACAATTGAGGAAGACTTCATGAAGGCAGTCAAATTTGTGCCTTGAAGCAGGGTAGAATTGAGATGCATGAACTTGTATAATTACATGAAGAAGGGAGAGCACTAGGCAAACATTATAGAAATTAAATGTGGCACTGTAAACCTCAAATATCCAAAGAAGAAAAGTTTGGTTTGATTTTATTTTAAGGGAAGTAATTGAAGCAAAATAATGGTTTTCCCAAAGATTTCTCTCTACTAATCTTAGGACCTGTGACTATCTTACCTTGCATGCAAAAGGAACTTTGCAGAATGTGATTAAGGTTGAAGACTTTGAAATGGGGATGTTATCTGAGATCATTTTAGTGGATCCAACCTAATCACATGAGTCCTTAGAGTTCTAGAAGGTAAAAGTCCAGCACGTTTCACCCCTTAATAACACACTTGTGGCTGCTAGCACCCAAAGACATCCCCCAGCAATTCCTCTCTTTTTTTTTGCGTGTATTTGCCTTTGAATTCTGGCCCAAACTTGTGACTTCCTTAGTTCAACAGAATGTGGCAGAAATAATATTCTGAAACTTCTGAATTGAAATCCTAAAAGGACTATCAATGTCTACTTCCTGCCTTGAAGAATCTGGATACCATGCTGTGAGGTAGCGCAGTAGCCCTTGGAGAGGCCCACGTGGAGAAGAACTGAGGCCCTTGGCCAGTAGCCACAGGTAAGCTTCCTATTCAACACCCAGTGCCAATTGTCAGCTATGTGAGTGACTTTCCAGCCACCCTCACAGGATGGTACATTGTGCAGTTACAGGAAGTCAAATCAGGATTACTTTAAAAATGTTCCTTTCTTATTCTTTTAAAAACATTTCATATTTTCTTCTACAAGAATATGTTTCCTAAATTGTTAAGCATTTTGATGGCAAGAACTCTATCTTATTTAAATTAATATTTCAAGAATTAGCCCATGACTGGTACATAAAAGCTACTCAAAACCATTAAAAGAATGAATAATGAATGAATATTTAACCTACAATCAGAAGGAAAAAATACAGTGTATTAAAAATAAAAAAATAATTAAAATAAAGTGCTCAGTTAAGCTTGGAATCAGAATTTTTCACTCGGGGATTTTATCCAAACCCGACCCACAATATTGCCATTAAAACTAAGACATACACATCAGTTTTACCCCAATCCTAGCATGCAGTGGTAATGTGTCTTAATTCTCATTCCCAAGGCAACTCAGTTCTTGGATAATTCTGTATATTTATGTGTGTTTCCTTCAGCAGTTCTGAATATATTCAACAAAGCAAAATACAAAGAGTAGCTCAAATGGTTATACTTGCTGGTTGGTTTTTCTAACAGAACAAAAATCGTTTGTCTTCAGTGTTTTGAAAATAAAATGCTGTGCTCCAATTGTTGGAAATAATATTTGTCCATAGGTTTCAAACAGGAATCTCAGAAGTTTTTAACTGTTGTGTATTATTTCCTTTTTATAATGCTGTGAGCTCACAAGAAAAAAAAAAGAGGTCTGCCACTGTGGTTGGCATGCCAATGAAGCCTGTTGTGAACTTTTGAATATAATATAAACCTCCGCTGAACACATAAAATTCTTGGCTTCCGAGAGGAGTCTTGAAGAAAGAGAGTGCTGTGTTTGCTTCCAACATAGTTATTCTATTCAGAACTCTAATCCCAAGTCACCTATAAAAGACCAAGTCCAAAGAAAGTTGACACGGCTCACATTTTTTAAATTAAAGAACAATTTCTACTCTTTTTATAGTTGACAAGAGTATTGTAGTGCTGTCTTATTAGTAGTGAATAATTCTAGAATACATAAATAGTTTACTTTATAAAAATCGTTTAGGTGATGCTGCCAGATCAGCATGAAAATCCAAAGACGGGAAACAACTGAACTTCCCATTTGAAATTAGCTGCCAAACTATCCAGATGGGGAGAATCGAGTACCAAAACTGTTTTGAAATCTAAAAAAAGTACCAGGATGGTCACTCAGGCTTAAAGACATAAAAGCAGCAGGGTCTAGGCTGGTGAATCTTATTCATTCTGACAATGAAAGGCTAACAGCATGATCTCTGGAGTCAGAACCCTTGACAAGTATTCCAGCTGCATCCCTTGGAAACTGTATGGAGGATAAGCATGACATCAAATGGGTGATCAATAAATACTAGGTTGGTGCAAAAGTTATTGTGGTTTTTGCCATTGAAGGTAATGGCAAAAAACACAATAACTTTTGCACCAGCCTAATATTATCTATCAGAAGTCTGCATATGAAATAATGCAAAACAAAAAAGTCCAGAGAAACATAAGAAGTCAAAGTTGATTATGCTTTTATTATCTCACTCACACAGATCCTTAGATTGACTTTTAAAAATCTTAAGCAGAGTATAGTCCAAAGTGAAAACAGAAGAACAAAGAAAGTAAAAGAATCCAATGAATAAATTACCTAAGATTAGAACATGGTACCACATGCATCTTGGATGACAAAATGAATATGCAATTTTAAGGAGAAGGCGTATTATACACATCTGCTTATCCTCCTATATCTCATGGGCATAGAAGAGAACCCAGGATTTAGAATTTATGAAATTACTGATGATAAAACTAGAGTTGCAAGCAGAAAAAAGTCTTATGCTCCAGATCCTTAAGGATACTGCAATAAAAACCACTTCAGATATGGAGACAAATATGAAGAGGGATACATGTGGCATGAGTATGCTTATTTTCCAATGTTGTATGGTGGTGATGGGAAAGGCAATGATGAGTAGATGTGGTGGGCCTTGGAACCGTATTGATTTAAGAAGGATGTGGCTGATGAAAATGATGAGAGTCGGTTGAGTCAGGTAAACGATGTGTATGCTACTGATTATGTCATTTTACCTATCTCACTTTCTGGTTCCCCTCTGTGAAATCAAAGAATTAAACTCAATTGCTGTTAAATTATGTCTCAAAAAACCAAGCATTCTAAGGAAGGGCTTCTTTTCATCTGGTTTCTCCAAAAGTAGATCCCAAGATAAAGATTTGTATATAAGTTATTTAGTTGGAAGTTGATCTCAGAAATTGTGGTCTTGGAACGGAGAAGTGAGACAGGGAAGTGAAGCAAGTTCATAAAGTGTGAGTTATCAAGAAAGTTACCCCTGTGCCAGCTTGAAAGGAATGTTACTGTGGACTCAGAAACAGTGAGAAACAGCAGTTTTTAAACTTTTCCTTCACCATCTTAAAATTTATTGAGGACCTCAAAAAGCTGTTGTTTGTGTGGGTTATATCTAAAAATATTGATGACATTAGAAATTAAAACTAAGAAAATTCTAAAATATGTATTTATTAATTTTAAAGTAATACTAAACACATTACATGTTAAGTAATACCATTTTATTAAAAACAGTTACATCGTCTAATACCAAAAATGTGAGAATGGCATATTTCATAAATTTTGCAAATCTCTTTAATATCTGCTCTAATAAAAAACAAATAAATTATCCTATGCTCTTTTGCATTCAATCTGTTGCTATATATTTTGGCTAAAGTAAAGCTTGCTTCAGACAGATATGTGGTTGAACAAGAGGAGTCTTTTAATATCCCCCTCAGATGGTTGTGTATAATCTTCCATTATACCACACCAAAACTTGACAAGTAATAATTTCTCAAAGGTTAGTTTCAGTGTGGAAATGGAAATCATATGTGTGAAATTTTTGTACTCTATTTCATTAAAATCCATTTTTTAAAATCTTGCACTTTACAACAAATCTTGTACCCATGTTTGATTTTGTAACATTATGCATTGGTCATACGGAAATTGTTACCTTAGGCAAATATTTTAAATGTTACCATATTTCATTACACAACTTTAAAAATTTACATTAACGAATATCTTCACTCATCTCATCAGAAAAAAAGCCTTTAAGCATTGGGAAGTCATCAAGCTCACAGTGGTAGATGTAAGTTTTCTAAAATTCTAATTTTCTCTTGAAAGCTCAGATTTTATTATTGGCAACAAATACTGTCAGTGGTTTCTTTGAAGTGATGGTCTCATTTCATTCATTTCCAAAAAAAAAAAATGTCTACCAAGTACCCAAGTTTGAATAACCACAGTTTGTCTATTCTTTAAACTCAGTCACACAATTGCCTTTCTTTGAAATAGCCATCATACTTCACTATGCTGCAGAAGTGTTTTATACACAGCTCCTAGTTTCTTGCATATTTTAACAACTTGTGTTTGAGGGTCAATATTTAATAAAATGTAATAATTTTTACCATTTCATCAAGGATATTCCTTGTGAAACCTTCTCCACCACACATTTTGGAAAATTTTCCTAACACCAAAAAGAAACTCTGTAGCCTTTAATATTCACTGCAGTCTTCTTGCAACCCAAGCCCTAGACAACCACTAATCTACCTTCTACTTCTATACATCTGCCTATTCTAGACATATTATATAAATGGAATCATGCAGATTTTTGTGACTGCTTTTTTCACTTAGCATAATGTTTTCAACATTCATCTATGTTATAGCCCATATCAGTACTTCATTCCTTCTAATTATTTAATAATATTCTATTATATGGGTATGCCATATTTTATTTTTCCATTCACTAATTGATGGACATTTAGGTTATTTCCACTTTGAGGATCTTATGAATAATGCTTCTATGAACATTTGTGTATAAGTTTTTGTGTGAACATACGTTTCCATTTCTCTCGGGTATATACGTAGGAGTAGAATTCCTGGGTCAGATGGTAACTCTATGTTTTTAACCTTTGGTGAACTGCCAAAGTGATTGCCCAAGAGGCTATACCAATTTAAATTGTGACCAGTAGTATGTGAGTGTTTGAATTTTTCACATTCTTAGCATCACTTTTTATTATGTCTTTTTGATGACAGACATCCTTGCGGGTGTGAAGTCACATCTAATTGTGATTTTGATCTGCATTTCTTTGATGGCTAATGATGTTGAGCACCTTTACATGTGTTTATTGGCCATTTTCTTTGGAGAAATATCTATTCAGATTATTAGCCCATTTGCTGCTGTTGTTGCCAAGCTCTTATTTTTATTGATAAATAATACCTTTATGTTTTATGTATAGTAATCAAATTAGGGTAATTGAAATATCCATCATGTCAAACATTTATGATTTCTTTGTGTTGGAAACATTTCAAATCTCTTCTAGCTATTATAAAATATATAATACATTATTATTAGCTATGGTCACACTACTGTACTATTAAACAGTGGAACTTATCTAACTGTATGTTTGTACCTATTAGCCAAACTCTCTTCATCTCCCACTGTCCCCAACGCTTCTCAATCTGTAGTAACCATCATACTGTCTACTTCCATGAGATCAATTATTTTGCTCCCAAATATGAGTGAGAACATGTAATATTTGTCTTTCTATGCCTAGTTTAGTTCATTTAACATAACGACCACAGTTCCATCCATGTTGCTGCAACTGACAGGATTTCATTTTTTCTTATAGCTGAATGGTATTCCATCATGTGTATATACCACATTTTCTTCATCCATTCATTCATTGATGAACACTTAGGTTAAATCTGGGCTATTGTGAATGGTGCTGCAATAAACATGAGTGTGCAGATATCCATTCCTTTCCTTCGAATAGATGCCCAGAAATGAGATTGCTGGATCATATGACAATTTTAAGTTTTTCGACAAACCTACATGCCATTTATCATAACGGCTATACTAATTTACATTCTCACTAACAGGGTTTAAGAGTTCCCTTGTGTCCACATCTTTGCCAACATTTGTTATTTTTTGACTTTGGTAACAGCCATTCTAACTGGGGTGGCATCATTTCTCCGACGTCAGTGACGTTGAGATTTTTTAATAAACCTGGTGGTCATTTCTAAAGTGTTCTTTTGAAAACTGCCTGTTTGGATTCTTTGCCCACTTTTTAATGAGATTATTATGATTATTATTTTCTGGTGAATTGAGTTCCTTGTATACTCTGGATATTAGTTTCTGATTGGATGAGGAGTTTACAAACCCATTCTACAGGCTGTCTCTTCACTCTGTTAATTATTTCTTTTGATGTGCAGAAGCTTCTTAGTTTAATACAGTTCCATTTATGTATTTTTGTTTCGTTGCCTATGTTATGTAAGACTTAGCTATAAAATCATTGCCTAGACCACTTTCCTGAAATGTTTCTCCTATGTTTTCTTCTAGTAGCTTTTTCTGGGGGAGTGGGGGATATGGGTGGGGAGAAGGTTTCAGTTTGTTGTCCAGGCTTGAGTATAGTGACATAATCTCGGCTCACTGCCACCTCCACCTCCCAGGTTCAAGTGATTCTTGTGCCTTAACTTCCCCAGTAGCTGCACTATAGGCATTTGCTACAACGCCTGGCTAATCTTTGTATTTTTTGGTAGAGACGGGTTTCACAATGTTGGCCAGGCTGATCTTGAACTCCTGACCTCAGGTGATCCCTGCACCTCAGCCTCCCAAAGTGTTGGGATTACAGGTATGAGCCACCACACCCAGCCCTTTTAATAACCCTTTTTTCTTTTCTTTCTTTCTTCTTTTTTTTTTTTTTTTTTTTTTTGACGGAGTCTTGCTCTGTCACTCAGGCTGAAGTACAGTGGCATGATCTGGGCTCACTGCAACCTCTGCCTCCCAGGTTCAAGTGACTTTCCTGCCTCAGCCTCCCAAGTAGCTGGGACTACAGGCATGTGCCACCATGCCCGGCCAATTTTTGTATTTTTAGTAGAGATGGGGTTTCACCACGTTGGCCAGGCTGGTCTTGAACTCCTGACCTCAAATGATCCACCTGCCTCCGCCTCCCAAAGTGCTGGGATTATGGGTGTGAACCACCATGCCTGGCCTCTAGTAGCTTTATAATTTCAGATGTTATGTTTAAGTCATGGATTCATTTTGATTTGATTTTTGTGTATGGTAAGAAATAGGGGTCTAGTTTTATTCTTCTGTATATGAATATCCAGTTTCCCCAGCACTACTTATTGATGAGCATGTCTTTTTCCCATTGTTCTGGACATCTCTGTCAAAAATCAGTTGGCTGAAATTCTATAGATTTATTTCTGGGTTCTCTCTTCTGTTCCATTGGTCTATGTGTCTGCTTTCTGCTTTTATACCAATGACTCAACCTTTGGTTTCTTCTTTTATTCTTCTTCACTGTGGGAACTTCATATTAGGGATGCAATGCTGGCCATGTTGGGGGATTTACAAAACTTATTTTCTTTTAAATTTTTGTCTTAAAACAAACAAATACAAGAAATAAAGATGTCATAGTTTGCCACAGGCACTCATGGCTAGCATTGCTGCTCAGTGTGATACAGCAATTTGTAGTCCTCTCCTGTAAGATTACACCAGAAGTTGTTTTCTTTTTTATGACTATATTTGGACCTGACTCTTGGAAGGAAACCATTAGCTGTCTAACTCAATCATTTGGTACTGCTGGCCTCAGTGTCATTGAGTCTGGTATAAGATTGCCTCTCAACGAGGGAGGCAGGCCAGGAAACCCTGTCTCATCTGGAGCAACAGCTAAAGGGGACTCTGGGAAGGTAGGGAAATGTTTGAGAACCTGTCACCTGTCTAGAAGAGCCGTCAGAACTCCCTGCGCCCGCCTTGAGAGTTTCATGGGGTTGTGGCAAAAGTACCAGGGGGGGATGGGAGTCTCTGGCCAGAAACCTTTGTGCAAAAAGTCATGGAAGGGCACATACCACAGGCTCAATCTTGAGCCTTTCTAGAAAAGAGTCAGCCTGGGCTCAGAATTTTTTTGACCATTTTACCTGTACAACCAAAGTGCTGTTCTAGAATGATTTACGGAGATCCAAATTGCATCAACCTTTCTTATGTTTTCCTTAATTAAAAGCACACATATATATGTATTGGCAACAAGCAAATAAAAACTGGTTTTATTTCTTTTTTCATAGCAAAAATAACATATAGTCCTTACAAAAATTTAGAAAATAGGCTGAAGCATATTATAACAATAATACAAAAAACTAAGTAGATGTAGTCTCATCACTCAGAAATAAGCACTTGTAATATTTTGGTATGTTGTCTGACTAGCCTTCCTTTTTAAATATATTTTGTATATATTGTGGAATCATAGAATTGTTTTATAATCAGCTTTATTTTTTCATTTAACACTATCTGGTAAACATTTGCCCAAGTCATTGAATACCACTCTACCATCATCATATTCACCATATATTATCTACTTATTCAATAAAATGAGTTTTGTTTCCTTCTCAAATGTTTTTTTTATTTTTATTTTTTTATTGCATTTTAGGTTTGGGGGTACATGTGAAGAACATGGAAGATTGTTGCATAGGTACACACACGGCAGTGTGATTTGCTGCCTTCTTCCCCATCACCTATATCTGGCATTTCTCCCCATGCTATCCCTCCCCCAACTCCCCACCCCCCCACTGTCCCTCCCCCTATTTCCCTCCGACAGACCCCAGTGTGTGATACTCCCCTCCCTGTGTCCATGTGTTCGCATTGTTCAACACCCGCCTATGAGTGAGAACATGCGGTGTTTGATTTTCTGTTCTTGTGTCAGTTTGCTGAGAATGATGGTTTCCAGGTTCATCCATGTCCCTACAAAGGACATGAACTCATCGTTTTTGATGGCTGCATAATATTCCATGGTGTATATGTGCCACATTTTCCCTGTCCATTCTATCATCGATGGGCATTTGGGTTGGTTCCAGGTCTTTGCTATTGTAAACTGTGCTGCAATGAACATTCGTGTGCATGTGTCCTTATAGTAGAACGATTTATAGTCTTTTGGATATATACCCAGTAATGGGATTGCTGGATCAAATGGAATTTCTATTTCTAGGTCCTTGAGGAATCGCCACACCATCTTCCACAATGGTTGAATTAATTTACACTCCCACCAACAGTGTAAAAGCGTTCCTATTTCTCCACATCCTCTCCAGCATCTGTTGTCTCCAGATTTTTTAATGATCGCCATTCTAACTGGCGTGAGATGGTATCTCAATGTAATTTTGATTTGCATTTCTCTAATGACCAGTGATGATGAGCATTTTTTCATATGTTTGTTGGCTTCATGTATGTCTTCTTTTGTAAAGTGTCTGTTCATATCCTTCGCCCACTTTTGAATGGGCTTGTTTGTTTTTTTCTTGTAAATCTGTTTTAGTTCTTTGTAGATTCTGGTTATCAGCCCTTTGTCAGATGGGTAGACTGCAAAAATTTTTTCCCATTCTGTTGGTTGCCGATTCACTCTAATGACTGTTTCTTTTGCTGTGCAGAAGCTGTGGAGTTTGATTAGGTCCCATTTGTCTATTTTGGCTTTTGTTGCCACTGCTTTTGGTGTTTTGGTCATGAAGTCCTTGCCTACGCCTATGTCCTGAATGGTTTTGCCTAGGTTTTCTTCTAGGGTTTTTATGGTGTTAGGTCTTATGTTTAAGTCTTTAATCCATCTGGAGTTAATTTTAGTGTAAGGTGTCAGGAAGGGGTCCAGCTTCTGCTTTCTGCACATGACTAGCCAGTTTTCCCAACACCATTTATTAAACAGGGACTTGCTTCCACATTGTTTGTTTTTGTCAGGTTTGTCAAAGATCGGGTGGTTGTAGATGTGTTGTGTTGCATCGGAGGCCTCTGTTCTGTTCCATTGGTCTATATCTCTGTTTTGGTACCAGTACCATGCTGTTTTGATTACTGTAGCTTTGTAGTATAGTTTGAAGTCCGGGAGTGTGATGCCTCCTCCTTCTCAAATGTTTTAAACTTTCTAAGAGTTAGCTTTCTTATCTGGCATACCTATTACAGGTATTTTGAAGCTTCATTAAAACCAGCAGCAGAGCACCTGCAATAATAACCACTTAAAGAGCATAACTTGTTGCTGTTAATTCTATTTCTACCCTTCCATATTGATATGTTTTCAAATTATTCCTTTTTGTAAATTCAAATCAATAATTGTTTTTAGACTAAATAACTAAAATAGATTTATAGAATCAAGACTTATAGGATCAAGGATTTTAATTGGAAAACTCTAGAGTGTTTTTTATTGCTCTGTGAGCATACTGTGAATATCTTCATGAGTATGTCTGTTCTAGGTACCAGAGTTCACGTGCACACAGAGGATATGGCTTGTGCATGCCTATGCAAAAGGGAGTTAAAAGGGGACATAAGTGGACACAAAAAAATATTGGCTTTTATAGTTATCTCTTGACTTAAAAATATACAAGGCAGTAACCAAAATATACTTTCTATAACATTTTAAGGAAGACTTGGCTGTTTTGTTGAACTGCTTATAGAAGTTGATAGAATGGGAAGAAAATATACACTTGACTTGTGCACATTAGTGTGAGCATCTGAGCATAAAGTGCCACTTTATCAACACAAAGTCTATTTCATTTCAAGTTCCACTGCACTCCATTTCTGCACAGACATAAGATCATAAGATGAAGTTAGAGGGGGAGAGGCAATAACAGATTCCTTGAGTTGTACAGGGCTCCATAAAGTAGTTATGAGACCATTGAGAGTCATTATGAGAAAACAGATATAAATTCTGTTCTTAACTTTCAGCATTTAGCAAACTGATTAGAAAATGGCAAGAATAACTAAAGAATGCTAACTGTAGTGCTGTAATTATTGAGAACAGAGAAGATAATAAATTTTACAGAGAGTATGGGGAGGCTTACCTGGAGTTAAGTCCCAGAGGATGAAAAGAATTGAAATGTGAGTAGTTGAGGGCACTGTACTCCAGACCAGGAGAACTGAAAGAGAACAGGTAAAGAAAAGTTAATTATGGGTGGCATTACAGAAAGCCATGAAGAGTTTAGTTTGGTCAAAAGAAAGAGTGTGGACAACAGATAATAAATACTTTTACTGAGCATTGACAATGTGATAACTTCTGAGTAGAGGGCTTGATGTGCTATCTTGTTTGAACTCTACAACTCTATAATAGATTATATCATGTTCATTTTATAGACTGAAAAAGTGGAAACCCCTGAGGATTTTGGGCAAGAAAACTACTCATTTGGAGCTGTACTCCTGGAAGATTTGATGTCAGTGTGCATGATGGAGTGTAATAGGGAATAGTGGAGATGGAAGGCCTTTCCATTGTAAAGGCCATAGCAGTAGTTCAAATGAAAATTGAAGAATATATGACTTATAAAACTATAATGGAAAAGAGAAGATGAATGTGAGTGTGTGGCAGAGGTTGAATCCAAGGGATTGGTAAGCCAACTGCAGGTGAGAGGTAAGAAAAATAATGATGTGAAGGTTTCAAACATAAATGATTGTAGGGATGGTAGTGGCATTAAGAGAAGGAGAAAAGGAGGTCCCTGGGAGTACTGATGATGGAATTAGTTTGGAATGTACTAGATTTGTAGAAAAGCCAGAGGGGAGATCTCCAGATGATGGGCTATGAGAAACTAGAATCCAAGAGACAAAAATGTGGGAGTAGAAATGTAGTGAGTTAATATTAGGCCAGTAGCTTGATACATTTCACAGAATTGGCCACTGCATAAGGTTGTGTTAAAGAGACATAACAGGACAATCGCACTCCCAAAATTTGAATTTTCAGGGTTATTTAAAATTTATCATGTAACCCTTCATCTCAAAATTGTTGTGTAAATTTTAATCAAGTGAGGATAGCTGTTCAAAATATCATTCATTTTACTTTTGGGAAAACTTTCATGTCAAAGTAATGAGGTGTGTGTGTGTGTGTGTTTGTGTGTGTGTAAGCATCTCACTTAAGACCCCTTCAGCCCAACTCTTCCCACTGTGTATTTTGAGTATTGATAAGAGAAGAAAATATAAGTTGCTGTGAGGAGGCCTTGAAGAGGCTGTATTCAAAATTCACTTAGAAGCAGAACCTGAGCCATGGTTGAGTCAGACTACTAACATTGTCTAAATGGTGAAAATTTTCTTCTTACGTGATGAATCTTCCTAATGAGAAGCTTAACAAATAAAGTTTATTTTGTGTATAAATGTTTTCACTCGATGTGTTTTTTTTTTTCCTAAAAACAAAATAGGATAAAAGCAATTTTCATGATATGTCCTTCAAAATTGAATAGCTGGTAGCATTTTTGTTTCCCAATTCCTAAAGTGACTTCCTTTCAGATCTGAAACATAAATCATAATTGTGCTTTCTTTCTGGGGCTTCTGCCTTTTGTCAAATTAACAGCTCACGAAAGAAGCACATATTTTCA
Source organism: Ateles fusciceps (assembly GCA_036589455.1). NCBI lineage: Eukaryota > Metazoa > Chordata > Mammalia > Primates > Atelidae > Ateles > Ateles fusciceps. Next base: position 10,929,322 of record JAZHEH010001979.1, read on the forward strand.
GCTGACCTGCAGTTGGACCTAACATTTCTTTCTCAAACTGTCAGACATTTTAGTCACGGAGGAGAGGACACACTTCCAGAATCTGCTGTGTGTGGCCTGGATCCTGTTCTCTGGCCCCAAGCAGTTTAATCGCTCTACCTCACAGGGGCGGCTTTGGCTAATGAATCCTTAGCTCCAAGTTTTTCCTCTTCCTAATGAATGCTAATAAAATGCATTTAACTCCACTAATGCAACAAAAACTCAGCATTATTTCATTGTATCTACTTAATAAGAACCTTGTTTAATATCAAATTACAGCCTGTTCAGCCAAAGCATTATACTGGGGGAAGTGGGACTGTGAGAAGGGAGTATCAAGTGCTGTAATTTGGACATTCCTCCTTAATATGCCCTGCAGTATTACGTGATTGCTTAATTCATTTAGCCGAGCTAGTCTGATCCATCTGCCAACTGTTGTGTAAAATTTACTGCAATGCTAGGCAACCAGTCCCACCACACAAGCTAGAAATATAGTATCACTTTTCCTGGGACCAAGTTATTAACAGTTGTTTGGGAAGAGGCAACAAGCAATGGTGCAGATACTGTTACAAAAAGGAAGACCTTCTGGATGTGCCTCATTTTATAAAATGGTTACAGCAAAGCCCATTTTTATTCATCAAAGTGTGTTTCTAATTGTTCATGGTCTAATTCCAGAGGCATTTCATCTTTACCTCAAATTTATCTTCAATGAGCAACGATGACTAATCTCCTATTTATCTTAGCTTTGAACTTCTCTATCTTCTCCTGAACCAGTCTCTCTCTCAAGAAACAAAGAGTAACAAATATCTATTGGAAACTTTCCATGTGAAGGAAAGAATGATTTTGTAATCTGAGGAATCACTGCTTGAATTAGGTAAAGTTCTGTGTATATTGGAATTTCTTAAAGTGAAGTACATCTGTAGTCTCGTTATCTGTAAACTAGAGGCAAAAACCTTTGAGTTTCCCATCAAATTTAGTGACCTGGAAATTTCTGATCTTCTTGTCACCTGAGAGACATTGCACTTGGAGACTTTTTCATCTACATTGTTTCTTAAGGTACAGGATTCTGTTATCCTTGATACTTGCTTGTTAAACTGGTAGATATACATCTCTTGGATGTTTGAAGGAGTGAAAAAGATTTGTAACTTATTCACAGATTTATGAAAAGAGTTGGGGAACCTTAGAAGAGCTTCCTTCTATCTTTTTCTACTTATTCAGAAATGCCAATTGTTACATAGAGATAGGAAAATGGTTTACAAACTGTTTAGGAAAATTCCAGTGTAAAGGAGTAATAGTTTTCTCTCAAAACCTTGTAACTGGTCACCTGATAAGAAAATAGGTGAAGATGGTAGGACTTCATTCAAGACTTACCTTGTAGAGTTCCTGTAGGAATTATTAAGACCAGAAGGTTGTTGTTGCTCAATTTCTAGTAAGTGGCTTGAATCAAAATTTCGTTCTGCTAACTAACAGTGGTTAAGTACCCTTGTAACTCCTTAGTGGATGAACTGGAGATCCTACATCCCTCCAGCCAAGGACAAGGCAGGTAATTATTGCCAGCTATAACCATGTTCCATAGCATTCCAACATCTCAGGAGAATAAACGCATATTTCCACCTAAACAGAAGGTGTGCCTTTGTTCAAAAATGAGTCTGGATAGGACAGAACTTTTTATATACCTTCTAATAATACATTCAGTATTTTTTTTTTCTTCCAACTTTGGTTTTTGTCAGAATATTAAATAAATTTCAAAACAAAATGATGTATGATTTCAGATAATCTCATGAAATAGGCTATTAATAAAAGAACCAATATGTAGTATTTTTATGTGATAAGAAATATTAATATAAAACTAATCCTATATAATATTTTTCTCCTGATTTTTAAAAACTCTGTAGTTATAGGTCACCTATTTATTTGTAAACAGTACTAAATATTTTTGTATCAAATCTTCCAAGCTAAGTTTATTTTCAATGTATTAGTAGAGAAATGCATCTAGGTAGCTCTGTAGTTAGAGTACATTCATCCATATACTAATGAAAAATTAACTTAGAGAAGTTTCGAAGAAAGCAGTCATGTACTGAGTTTTTCTTACACAAAAAAACCCACAAAAATTTAAAAGGCTATCCTTTTTGAAATCTAGTCTTCTAGCTTTCATCCAAACAAAATCATCAGAAATGGTAGGATTAACTGATGTATAAGTAGAAATTTCTTTCTCTGAGATATTGTACTGTTTAACTCATGTAACGGCGAGAAGAAGCTTCAATTACTTCAGGGAAGAGGCTAAAAAAGAAGAGGTTTATTATGTTCCTAGTGGGTCAAGTTTTCTAAAGGTATCTTAGCCTCTGTGCTCCTAAAATAAAATACAACCCTTACTAGCACAGCCTTGCCTGGGAATTAACATGCTCTTAGTTTTCTTTGTATCAGACATTCTGGAAGTGTTTCTTCTAAAGAACCAAGACTCTGGTGAGAGCTAAGAAAAAGAAGTTGTGAAATCTCCTTCGATCCTAAACTTTCAAGGGACTAGAAAAAGAAAGTTGCTTTGCTTATAAAATGAAGAGGCTCATGTAGACTTAGTTTTACTGGTGTTTCTTTGAGCACTAACTCGTTATCAGCCTTGTATTTGTTAAGTGTCACCACCCATTCCCCATCAAAAACCTCAGAGTCATCTTAAACTCTTCTCACTTGTCCTTCACAGACAGACAGTCACTGGTTGAGTATTGATAAGAGAAGAAAATATAAGTGCTGTGAGGAGGCCTTGAAGAGGCTGTACGCAAAATCACTTAGAAGCAGATCCTGAGCCCTGGTTGAGTCAGACTACTCACATTGGCTAAATGGTGAAAATTTTCTTCTTATGTGGCGAGTCTTCCTAATGAAAAGCTTAACAAATAAAGTTTATTTTGTGTACAAATCTTTTCACTCGATGTGTTTTTTCTCCTAAAAACATATTTCTTCTATATTCTTCTTTTCCTGCTTCTCTCAAATACACCTTCTTACTCAATTCTCCCCACACACCATTTTAAAATAGCTGTATTGAGATATTGAAATTGCCATTAAAAGTAATGGCAATAACTGCAAGAACTTTTGCATCAACCTACTGATTTAAAACCCAGAAATCTACCTATTGTAAGTGTAAAGTTTGATGAGTTTGAGTAAAATACATTTGTGCAACAGTCCCCACAATCCTGATTTAGAACACTTCCACTTCTCTAAAAGTTCCTTGGGGCACAGTTGCAATTAATCCCGACACGCTGAGTCTCTGACAACCACACAACGACCTTCTGTCTCTATGGACTGCCTTTTCTGAGCATTTCCTATAAATAGAATCAGGCAGTCTTTTGCAACTGGTTTCTTTCATTTAGTGTGATGTTGAGATTCATCTATGTTGCAGCATGTGTCATTACCTTGTTTTTTTAATTGCTGAATCGTATTCCATTGTATGGCTATACCACAATTTGTTTGTCTGTGTATCCAGTGATGAGCATTTTGGTTGTTTCCAGTTTGGGACTATTATAAATAATGATATTGTAGATATATAGGAGTAGAATTGCTGGGTCATATGATGAATATATGCTTAATTTTTTAAGAAACTGCTGACAAACACTTTTCTAAAATGGCTGTACCATTTTATACCTTCCTGCCAGCCATGTGTGAGTCTCCCAGTTTCTCCACATCCTGGCTAATACTTGTTATTTGCAGCTTTTTTATTTTAACCATTCTAGTGGGTGTGTAGCATGGATCTCATTGTACTTTACTGATTGGCTTTAACCTAGTGACTAAGATGTTGAGCACCTCTTCTGCTTATATTCTCCCTCAGTTCACACCTTCATCCTTTCTCACCAGGAATACATGTAAAGGGCTCCGTGGTATTTATAGCTTTTCTTTATCCAGCATACCTTCTCTTTAACATTCTTCTGGTAATAAACTCCTTTTGTCCTGTGGAGACCCCATTACTCACTATTCAAGTGTGAAAGATCCTGCCCTCCTATTCAGTGCCATGGGAATTAGAAAATAATATTTTATAAACGAAGTGATTGTTTTAAGATCGAGGTCATCGCATTTCCCTTGAAAGAAGTCTTTCTGCAGAGACCTGGGAAATACAACTAAACACACATTTTAATCTGGTTTGTTGCAAGTACCCAGGACTAGCTAACCTAACAGCCTCTGAAATTGTGGGAAACTGTGCACAACACATTCTGTGGCTTCCTTGACTCTGTCATCCCCGCCCATAGAAAAGGCTCCTCTTATGGATAGGATAGAAATTTGGCACCCTACTTACACAGCCTCAATAAATGAGCTTATTTTATTCTACCTTACTCAATTTTTAAACTTTTATTTTATGTTATTGTTCATTTTCCTCAGATCTCCTTCTCTTGCCCTAATATTAACTAAGGGTCTGATTTGGAAAGAGGAGAATGACTGGCTATGACCAAATGCTCAGGCTTGTTCTAACTTGCTTGGAATAGTAAGTCTGCCAGAAACTTTCAGGCTCTGTATGGCCAGTGGTCAGACTGTTAGGGACTAGTTGCCTTTTACAAGCCTTGTAACTTTAGACAGGTTATGCAACAACTCTGTGTCTTAGTTTTGGGATCAGTAACATGGGATAGTAACAATTCCTACTTCATACAATTATGGCAGTGATTAAATATGTCCTACATCTTAAAAAGTGCTCAGAACAGTGTGTGGCACACAGTAAATGCTCAGTAAGTACTAATTACATGTGCAGACACAGGAGGTACTATGAATGAACACCACAGGTAGCTGACTGAAACAATTGGCTCTGAAAGCTCAGAGAATTCCCTTGTCCTACTTGGCCAATTGACTGTTAGTTTATGATTCTTAAAAGAAGAGCACTATTGTTAAAAATGTTATGGCTTTAGATCATCTAATCCAGTTTCTGATGTCAATCATTACTCTCAAGAATTTCTTCTCTACCACATTTCCTTCCACATACCTTCCTCCCCCCCATTCAGTAATTGCTGAAAATAATCAGCTTGAAATATAACTTGATAAAAAGCTCTTAGCTATCCTCACTGTGCTTTAATAATGAATCCTCCCTTGAATGAAATGCAAAAAAAAAAGAAAAGAAAAGAAAAAAAGACAGTAAGACATTCTAGATACTTTCCCTTTAGCCAAAGCCAGAAATTTTATACACATAAAATTCACATTTTATTTGGACAAGCCTCTTCAGCAGATTTTGTTTATATTATTGGTAAAATTATGACCACCACTACCTTTATAGAAATGTATTTCTTCCTTTCTTCATTCATTTATTCTACATATATCTGTGAATATTTACTAGATAAGGTGTTGTGGAGTATATAGTATTTAATATTATTTTCTTATTTTTCAAGGCTTTTGAATCTAGTAGGAGAAACCTTTTAATATTCATTCATGCAACTAATGCAAAGTATCACATTACAAATACTGAATGAGTGCTACTAAAAAAAAAAGCTCTAGAAGTCTTGAGAAGAGTTTACTTTGGTGTGATGATCATGGAAGGCTTCACAAAAGGTAAATTTAAGTAGGACATTGAAATAGGATGGGAGGAATTGCAATTGGAAGAAACTGCAGGAATTAGGAAAATGCGATGTGATCAGAAATACCAAGTGAACCCAACTTGCTGTGAGAGTGGAATTGTGATTTGGGCAAGTTGGAAAATATCTGAAAAGAGTTCCATAGTCACACTAGATTTGCTCATTATAATAACAATTGTTCATATATGTGAAGATAAAGATACTGTCAAACTATTAGCAAAATAAGTGCTTTGCAGTCATTTTTCTAGTTGCATGTAGAATTCCGCACTGATCTACCCACACTGTCTCCACCTGACCTATTCTGTGACCCATAACACACAACTGTGTAGTGATCATGTCTGAATGTGGTGCTTTGAAAAACAGAACTGGTGGATCATCGTATCTTCTTCTGCCACTCACAAAAAATAACCACTAAGCTCCTTAGTTAATGTCATAAACAAAGAGAAATCATCGACAATTTTGTGATACTGATAGTTGTTCAAAGAGAGCCCATGATTCCATTTTTAGTTAAGGAGATGTGTCATTGTTGAAGCTAGTGGAATGATCCCAAAAGGAATTCGAGAGGAAAAAAAAGCAACTTTTATTTCTATCTAGAGGCAATTCCTTTGGCCCATGCAAGGGTTTTCCTCCAGCAATTCTGCCCCTCTCTCATACCCCTCTTTCCTGGATTATTTCCATCTTAAAATAGCACCTTCTTGACTCAGTCAGCTCCCCAGTGCAACAAAACCCCTCTAAGAGCTGTTTTCTACACTGGCTGCCCCATTCCCTTCCACTCTGTAGGTGCGTTTTTACCTCTACCTTTCCACAGAAAATGCCTTATTAACGTAACCACTGAACTCCTTATTGCCAAAGTCAATGGTCAGTTATCATTGATCTCATCTAACTTGGTTGTCTAACTGACAGCATTTGAGATGATTGGTTATTTCCACCTTTTGAAATATCTCCTCTACTTCTGAAATAATATATCCTTGGCTTTCCACCTACCTTCTGAGTACTTCTTCTAAATCTCCTTTGCAAGTTTCTCATTGTTTTCTTTACCCCTTCTTGTTGAAGTACTTTGGAGTCAATTCTTATAACTCATCTCTTTGTTTTAGCTTCATTCACTCCTTTGTTGATCTCATCCAAGCTAACGGCTTAAAATTTATATCACAAGTCCAGACTTTACTCTTTCACTCCAGATTGGAATATCCAATGGTCTAGTGAACATTTTCACTGGGGGATGTCTGACTGACTTTTCAAATTCAGGATGTCCAAAACGGAATTCCACATCTTCCTTCTATATTTGCTCCTCCTACACCCTTCCCCGGCATCCAGTGTTACAAAATAAAAATCTTAATATTATCCACTCATCTTTCTCTCATGCCCTATTTCTAATTGTCAAAACTTCCTAATGGTTGAACATTCAAAATATAACAAAACTGCAATTATGTCTTACTACCTCCATCACTTACAACATGATTCTCACTCATCAGCATCTCTCTCTAGACTTCTACAGTCACTACCTTGCTGATTCCCTTGTCCCTCTGTTATCCAGTCTCTCTACATGAAGAGTCTTTAAGTCAGATCATGTCATTCTTATGTTCAAAATGTTCCAGTGGCCTTCCATTTCACTTAGACTAAAAGTTAAGCCTTCATGTTAATCTAAAATGCCCTGTGGGATCTAGCCACCATTAGCTCCTTGACATAGTATATACTCTGTCTCCTTCTAACCCTCTCATCCTGGCCACACTAGCTTCTCTGCTCCTTCTGACCCATCAGGCTTGTGCACTGCTGGTCTCCTCAGCCTGCAAAGTTCTGCTCCCGGATATTCACACTCCTCACTCCTTCATGTCCTTCAAGTGTTAGATCTAATACTATCCTACTAATGAGGCTCACCCTAAGAAATGCCCTTGAAATTGCAACGTGTCCCCAAACTCTTTTTTGCCTGCTTACTATATTTTATTTTTTATTGTCAAATTCCTTTTTACTTTCAAATATACCATGTATCTCACTTATATGTTCTATTTATTATTTACTTTCCTTTTTTTTTCTGCCAGGCTGTGAACTCCATAAAAGCAGTATTTTTTTTTTTTTTTTTTTTTTTTGACTGAGTCTCGCTCTGTTGCCCAGGCTGGAGTGCAGTGGCATGATCTTGGCTCACTGCAACCTCTGCCTCCCGGGTTCAAGTGATTCTCTTGCCTCAGCTCTCAAGTAGCTGGGACTACAGGCGCATGCCACCACACCCAGCTAATTTTTTGTATTTTTAGTAGAGACAGGGTTTCACCATGTTAGCCAGGATGGTCTTGATCTCCTGACCTTGTGATCCACCCTCCTTGGCCTCCCATAGTGCTGGGATTACAGGTGAGAGCCACTGCGCCCAGCCTAAAAGCAGTATTTTGTCTGTGTGTGAGGAAGGGGTGTGTGTGTGTGTGTTCACGTGTGCAGGGGTGACAGTGTTGTTTCTTGATGTACTTTAAGAACCTGTTACAGACTATGTGCTCAATATATAAATACATAATGTTGGTTGAGTGCCTTTTATATTTCCAGAAATGTTTCCATCTCCTCTAGGTTTTCTAGTTTATTCACACAAAGGTGTTCATTGTAGCCTTGAATGATCTTTTGTATTTCTGTGGTATTGATTGTAATAGTTCTCATTTCATTTCTGATTGAGCTTATTGGATCTTCTTCTTCTTTTCTTGGTTAATCTCACTAATGGTCTGTCAGTTTTATTTATCTTTTCAAAAAACCAGCTTCCCCCCCACCCCCCGTCCCCCTTAATCTTATGTACTGTTATTTTGTTTCAATTTCATTTAGTTCTGCTCTAATCTTCATTATTTCTTTTCTTCTGCTGGGTTTGGGTTTGGTTTGTTTTTGTTCCTCTAGTTCCTTGGGGTGTGACCTTAGATTGTCTATTTGTGCTCTTTCAGACTTTTTGATACAGGCATTTAAGGCTAGGAACTTTCCTCTTAGCACTGCCTTTGCTATATCCCAGAGGTTTTGATAGGCTGTGTCATTATTATTGTTCAGTTCGAAAATTTTTTTAATTTCCATCTTGATTTCATTGTTGACCCAATGATCATTCAGGAGCAGGTTATTTAATTTCCATGTATTTACATGGTGTTGAGGGCTTCTTTCAGATTTGATTTCCAGTTTTATTCTACTGTGGTCTGAGAGAGTACTTGATGTAATTTTGATTTTCTTAAATTTATTGAGACTTGTTTTGTGGCCTATCATAGTCATATGGTCTATCTTGGAGAATGTTCCATGTGCTCATGAGTAGAATGTACATTCTGCAGTTGTTGGGTAGAATGTTCTGTAAATATCAATTAAGTCCATTTGTTCTAAGGTATAGCTTAGTTGCTTTGTTGATTTTCTGTCTTGGTGATCTGTTTAGTGCTGTCAGTGGAGTATTAAAGTCCCCCACTATTACTGTCTTTCTGTCTATCTAATTTCTTAGGTCTAGTAGTAACTGTTTCATAAACTTGGGGGCTGCAGGGTTAGGTGCATATGTATTTAGGACTATGATGTTTTCCTGTTGGATTAGTCCTTTTATCATCATATAATATCCCCTTTTGTCTTTTTTAACTGTTGTTGCTTTAAAGTCTGTTTTGTCTGATATAAGAATAGCTACTCCTGCTTGCTTCTGGTGTCCATTTGCATGGAATATTTCTTTTTCCACCCCTTTACCTTAAGTTTACGTGAGTCCTCTGTGGTTGGGAGTCTTCTGAGGATAGCAGATACTTGGTTGGTAAATTTTTATCTATTCTGCCATTCCATATCTTTTAGGTGGAGCATTTAGGCCATTTATAGTCAACATTAGTATTGAGATCTGAGGTACTATTCTATCCATCATGCTATTTGTTGCCTGAATACGTTGCTTTTTTTCATTGTGTTAATGTGTTATAGGTCCTGTGAAATTTATGTTTTAAGGAGGTTCTATTTTGGTGCATTTTGAGGATTTCTTTCAAGATTTAGAGCTCACCTTGGCAATTACTGCAGTACTGGCTTAATAGTGGCAAATTCTCTCAACATTTGTTTGTCTGAAAGAGACTGTATCTTTCCTTCATTTATGAAGCTTAGTTTCACTGGATACAAAATTCTTGGCTGATAATTGTTTTGTTTATTTTAAGGAGGACAAAGATAGGACCCAATGCTTTCTGGTCTTTAGGGTTTCTATCAAATCTGCTGTTAATCTGATACGGTTTTCTTTACAGGTTACCTGATGCTTTTGATTCACAGCTTGTAAGATTCTTTCCTGTGTCTTGACTTCAGATAACCTGATGACTTTGTGCCTGGGTGATGACCTTTTTGCTGTGAGTCTCCCAGGTATTCTTTGAGCTTCTTGTATTTGGCTATCTAGATCTCTAGCAAGGCTGGGGAAGTTTTCCTTGATTATTCCCTCAAATAAGTTTTCCAAACTTTCAGATTTCTCTTCTTCCTCAGGAACATCAATTATTCTTAGGTTTGGCTGTTTAACACAATCCCAAATTTTTTCGAGACTTTGTTCAAATATATATATATTCTTCTTGGTGTTTGTTGGATTGAGTTATTTTGATAGCTTTATCTTCTAGCTCTGAAGTTCTTTTTCTACTTGATCAGTTCTACTGTTGAGACTTTCCAGTGTATTTTACATTTCCCTAAGTGTGTCCTTCATTTCCAGAAGTTGTGACTGTTTATTTTTATTTACCCTATCTATTTATTTGGGGATTTTTCTGTCCATATCCTGTAACATGTTTTTAATTTCTTTAAGTTGGTAGGCAACTTTCTCTGGTGATTCCTTGAGTAGCTTAATAATAAACATTCTGAATTGTTTTTCTGGCAATTCAGAGATTTTGTCTTGCTTTGGATCCTTTGCTGGTCAACTGGTATGATCTCTTAGGGGTGTTAAAAAACCTTGTTTTGTTATATTACTAGAATTGTTTTTTTGTTCCTTCTCACTTGGGTAAACTATGTCAAAGGGATGATCTGGGGCTCAAGGGCTGCCATTCAGATTCTTTTGCCCCACAGGGTGCTCCCTTGATGTGGTGCTCTCTTCCTTTCCCCTAGGGATGGTGCTTCCTGAGAACCAAACTGCAGTGATTGATTGTTATTTCTCTTCTGGGTCTAGCCCCTCAATGGAGCTACTGGGCTTTGTTGAATGTCTTTTAGATCAGAGCCCTGGATCAGCTCACTGTTTTGTACTTTGTCATTATGTCATAAATTGGCCTCTATAAGAATGGCTGTGGAATGACATGGATTCCTTTGTATGTGTGAGCTGGAGTGTACAACTTGTGGAAGAACTTCAGCACTTTTCCACAAATCTACAACAGCCCAGTTGCTCATGTGTTTTCCTTAGTTATAATCAAGTCAAGTGGCTATCAGAAGTGATTGGGAATCCAATAGTGCAGATGGAATTTCTTTATTGATCAATAAAACAAGTGGAGAAGATTCCTAAGACCATACAGAAGTGGTGGAGAAAGAACACATCCTCTTCCCAATTTTTCTTCAAATTCAATATATGTGATTGAAACTTCATCTATGCTGCTTAATCAAAGAATATGTAGATTTTCAATAGAAAAAAACTTGAAACCACTCTCCCATTCTTCACATACTTTATGCATGATGTGGATTGACATAAACACCCACCTGGTTCCCAAGGGTTCTTCTCAGCTAGGATTAGAATAGATCTCGGGACATACATGTGAACATGTATTTCTACACCATGATGGAAATGAGAGAGATGGCTTTTCTTTGTCTCTTGTCCTGAATGAGAGTGGGGGCAGAGGTCCAGATTTTGCCCTGATAGATCCAGCCAGTGACATTCTAAGGGAAGAGCACACACACACAGGTGTGCAAACACATACAGACACAATTTTATCTTGAAAAAGAAACCTAAGATTTTTACATAATGACGAGAAAGACTCTGTAGGAAATAGTCTGGAGTATGCCGTTTCACACTGAAGAGCAAATGTTATTTGTCTTTATCTCTAGTATAAGAAAGCAACATCATTTCGTAATAAAACAAACGTAGGATTCACTGAGGTTTGCAGAAGAGAGCGGAGGACTGTAGAGGTACAGATTTCTGCTGCACTATACACAGCTGCTTTTAAGGGATGCCTACCAGATGGTAACATTTGTCAAAGATGAAACATTGTATTCACAAGCTTGGAGGCTGTAACCTGTGGCGAAGCAATTCCCTTCAGAAAGAATGTTAGGGAAATAATTTTTCTGATGGGCTAAATTTACACATTTTTAACGATTGTGGATTTATTTCCACCTTGGGCCAAGATAATCTTAAGTTTGTTATAGTTTTATGAGTGAATAGGTTCTGAATAGTGAAAAGAGATGAGGTGGAATAAAGGAAGCAGGAAGAATGTGCATTTTGGGGAGTTGAGTTTCCTTGACACTGAAAGATTGATTCCAATGTAATCATTGGCTTGTGGTTTCATTTTCCCCTTTAAGGGCAGCGTTCTTCATTCAATTCTGTGTATCTCTGAAGTAGGAAATTGCTTATTCTGCATTGGCTTAACTGATGAGTGAGACTTAGGCTCAGAAGATCATTTACCACCGACAGAAGCAAGCTTTCATCTTTTGGCAGGTGGGTAGGGAGCTAGGATGGAAGAGAACATAATTCATTCCCATGGATTACAGTCTCCAGTCACTCCTAACCCGAGTCAATCTTTTTCCCAGTGAGAAGCAGGTACATAGAGGGTACCACCAGGAAGGTTATTGTAATTTATCCTCTTGCTGATATTCCTATCACTCTGGGTAAACAGAACTGAGCATGGCAATGCTTGATTTGTCAAGTCTTTTTCTAAAGTATTTTTCTCTGTGCTCTTCCACCTCTGACACAAATGCACATTCTGGACAATTCTAACCCTCCTAACCAATAGATTTGATTAACTGTTTTCAGCATAGTCTGAGACTGAAGATTTTAAACTGATCCACTTCAATACCACCAGTTAATGATCACCAAAGCTACTTATCTATTTGTTTTTCCCTATTAATTGACTTTTAGTGAAAATGTCATGATGTGTCAACATTTGCAAATTCCTGTCATGCTCATAAGAGGTGAAAATTAACATGCCTTTATGTCAGGTGTTAAACACATGAAAGAGAATGTGCACACCTGCTAAAGAACATGAAAGGGTCTTTCCTAAAGTGTATTTTGCAATAAGCTCTCATTTCTCTATGTAATATCTCTAAACCATGTACCTGATTTTCATTGCCCTAGGGAAAATCAGTACTAGTATAGACCTATGCGGGAAGTGTAATTCACTGCCTCTAAACGTGAAAATTACCACCATCTTATATGCTTTGTTCAAAATGATCAACACCACACAAATTAGCAGTTTATTATACCAGCATTAAATAAGAGCTAAAAAGAATGCGGTTTATTGACATTTGGGCTTAAGTTTGTATCCAAACGTGTTCATTTTCCATCTCTGTGACCCATCAAATGGCATCACCTCCTTAAATTTTTTTCATCATCTATAAAAGTGGGATTGTAATAGTTCCTAAGGTGATGTGAAAATTAAATGAGATCCTGTGTATACTTTCACATAGCTAGAATTCTATAAATGTTAGTTATAACCATTATATAACAATTATTATTATACCATCCTGTTAAGCAAATACTTCTTCAATTATTCAATACATATTTAACTTTCCTGTAGGTTTTAACTTGAGTAGGTTATAAATGCCCAGAGTACTAATTTATAACGTGGATCTCTAACTTCAGCACCTAATATAACGGTTGTTATCAATACATAATTAAATTTTATTTACCAATTACATTTCATAATGTTCAAAATAACACTAAGGTCTTGGGAGCATGTAAATATTCCTTCCTCCTTAAGTAATGATTATATAATAATAGCTTGTATTTTGTGCCTACTACAGGCCTGGCCCTATGCTGGGTAGTTTACACATATTTTCTGTAATTCTTAAGCAGCCTCATGGGACTGAATTGTGGCAAGTGTGATAGAGAAATCTCTGATGATTTTGGATAAGTAGATTTAAATAGCACTATGGAAAGTGATTAATTGGTAAATGGAGTGAAGATATTTGCTTATTCATTCATTAAACAAATATTCCCTAATCTGCCTCTACATTCTAGCTGCTCTTCTACGTCTTTGGTTTATAACAAAAAATAAGAATTGTCCTTGTAGATGGGAAGGCAGGTAATTAACTAATACACGAAACAATAAGATAATTTCAGAGAGTGGTAAATGCTATAAAGAAAATAAAACAGGCTAAGAGTGTACAGAGAAATTAGTGCACCATGGGAGAATTATTAGATCGGTTGGTCACAGGCAATCTGTGGACAGGACTCTCATGCTGAGACCTGACTTTGCACAATTTAAATGCTTGTTATTAAAGAGTACTTATTACAGAATATTGGAGCCTGAAAAGATGTACATCATACTCCAGGGATTTTGCCATGAAGCTAAGAGAAATGAGCTGGAAGCAGCAGAAAGAGTGATTCAAGAGAGGGTCTAAATGAATAAATGAAAGAATGATAGTAAACAATATGAGGTTATATTTCAGCACACTAGGGCATCAGACGCCTCTGGTCCCTCGCGCCAGACACATTGGCATGGAGTGTCACTGGAAACCTCAAAGTTATATCAGGGGATTTCCTCTAAGTACGCTGCTCCTTCTTTGAAGAGGGCTCCCTTTGTCCATTTTCCTCACCTCTTATCCCTGAGAGCAGCATTTTTCATACAGTCAATGTTCAACAAATGTTTTCTAAGTAGCTGTTGCTCAAGCACTTTAACTGCTAAAAAAACAATGCTTTTAGAGAGCAAAGAATTATTGGTCCTTTCAAGTCGCCTAGTTTAATTAATAATCAGTCTAGCAGCTATGTGACCTTAAGTTAATCACTTAACCTCTTGGGACCTCGGTTTTCTCATCTGTGAAATGCAGATGATAACAACTGCCTCCCTGGGTTGCCCTTGGGACTGGAAGAGAGGAGGTATGCGAAAGCCCTTAGTCATGTCTAACCTGCGGAGCCCTTGCAGGGGCGTCCATATTCTATCTCAGGGGATGAGAGGGCAGAGAGAACTCACTGCACCGTCACCTTCTTCCCCAGTGCCTCCATCCCAATGCAGGTTGGGAGGTGGGGGAAAGGGATGGGAGCAAGAACCAAACACATTAGCAATGTCATGGTTGTTTATTGTTTTCACCCATGTGGTAATAAATCAATGCGAGGTTTGTCATTTTAATTAGTCTTCTTTCAGTCTGGGAAGTCAAGGCTGTTCAATGCTGATAGGGAGCTAAAAAATTACCTGAGAACAAGTGTCCAGAATGAGTCTCAGAGTCCCGGCTTCAGAGTGCTGCAGGTCACTGGAGATGAGGAGTGAAGAGCCCTCCACTTCAGAAAGGGGAAATTAGCGTTGGGTGTAAGGCTGTCAGGAGTGAGTGGAAGAGCTGAATTCGTCTTTTCCTTGCTTACTGCTAGTCCAGCCCCATGGTGAGCTGCAGGGAAGATAGTGTGGAGGGAAGGGAGAGTAAGGGGATAAATTGCTGTAGATGTTTCTATATAGTCTGAAATGAGAATGCATTATATATATATATATCCAAAAGTTTGAGGAGCTACTGCCCTCAATGGTGAAAACAGGAGATAACTATGTAAAGCAAATCAAAGCTCTATTTTAAAATTTGGCAAAGAACATGTTGCCAAATGGATTTACTTGCCCTGAATTAAGTTGTATCACAAGGAAGCCAATTTCCTGCAATGTCTCAGAGAAGATTCAAAGCAAAGCCCTTGTAAAGTGTGGATTGTACAAGTGTGGCTTATCGGGGATCGTGGTTATATTCCTAACAGACAATAAAAGGAGAAATGACCCTGAGCCCTTTTAACACAGTCTTTGCTGATCTTCCTGAAATCTGCCATGGCTTCCTTCAGCAATGTCTAGAATGGCCATCAACTTTCTCCTCATGATCAAATTTGGCAGCAGCAGGACGACGTACAGGCACCTCTTGGGTGCTCATCTTAATTCTTCCACTTACTGTGTGTCCCTAGGGAAATCACTTAACTCTCCGTGCCTTTTTTCCTTGTATGCAATGGAAACAAGATACTTATTCTACCTGCTTCTCAGAATTGGTTTAAGCATATGATGGCATAATATAAACTACAAAGCATAATAGAATAATAAAGAATTGCTGTTATTGTTATTATATTTTATTAATAATAACTATGTCCTTCCATTTTAAGGAATTTCTAAATTTGGAAACAGTCTTAAAGTTCAGCAAGTCCAAGTTGTCCTCAGATTTCAGTCTGTTTGACTACTTCTCTATGAAGTGATAGTCCACCCTTTCTATAAAACTTCAGCAAGATTTACTGCCTTCAAAGGAAATCTGAGCCACATGAGGCAGCTCTGATGTTTCCTGCTCTAATGATGGAGTTGACCAGAAATCTTTAATTTCTACCCTAAAGTATTAGTTTAGCCTTTTAGAACCCCAGTCTCTTTTCCAAGATGGTAGCTTTTAACATGTTTTAGCAGAGCTCTTGCTACTAAATCTTCTCTTTCCCCAACTGAGGAGCCTGAGCATGTTCAAATATTCTTCAAGTTATATGGTTTTGGGTTTTCTCATCATTCTAATTGGTCAGCTCCAAATATTTCTGTTTTCTATTTCTCTCTTCAAATGTGCCTTTTTCAGCTGAATATCCTGGTATGTGTGTCTAAAAACACAACTTGATATTCTCACCAGTCAGATCTGCTCATCATCTTTCCCCAAGTCTTCATCTTGCTTTTTAGCACAAGTCAAATACCTTAATTACTTCTTTTTTTCTTTCCTTTTTGGTTACCTGTCACCTGTCTTCATTCTAAAATCTGCTCCTTCAGTAAAGTCTTCCCTGAATATTGTTATCCAGGACCAGTGATCACCCTCATCCTTACAATCTTCACACACTCAGGACAGTAAGTGCTCTGGGGAAACAGAGCTGGAAAGAGAGGCAGGAAGGTGGGCATGCTTGATTTTTGTCAAGGAAAGAGGGGAACTGATTCCAAAACCATGAAAGATGGACTTCTAGAAAGAGGCTAAATTTCTTCAATGTTGCTCTAAAGAGCAAAATTGAGATGAGTCAGGGAAACTTGGTCAGGGAAGCTCCGGCTCCTCCTGAGATACAGTGGAGAAGAGCATAGGATTTGGGACAGCATAGATCTAGTTTCAAGTTTGAATCTGCAACTTCCTGATTCAGTAGTCTTAAGTGATTTTCTGTGTCTCTTCCCAGCCTAAGCCTCTCCTTCTACAAAATGAGGTGAATTTTACCAACCTCATATGGTCCTTTTTAGGACTAAATGAGGTAAGGCATCGATTCAATTGGCCAGGCCCAGGACTCTGTGTCCTGGGGTCTTTTCACTGCACGTGCTAACTTGTCCTGCCTCTATTCAGTTTACAAGTCTGCGTGATAGATTAAATTCACGTTCAGAAATATTCACTCCTTTCCCATAACTGCATTGGAAGAACAGAATTTCCTGTTCCATTCACGGTGAGCTTGGCTATGTGAATTATTTCGGTCAGTGAGATATTAGCATCCATGATGCAGCGGGCTTGAAAAGTATCTTCATGCTTCAACTTACACTCTTGAACTTCTGCCTTTTCTGTGGAAAAAAAATATATGCCCAGAACAGACAGTTCATCCCAGGAGGAGGATGAAAGTCACAGGGAATGGAGCTGTACCACCAGAGCCAAGGCCACCCCAAATCAGCAGCCCCCAGTTGACCTCAACCTGCTGCAGATGCATGAATGAGCCGAGCTGAAACCAACAGTACTGCAGAGCCAACCAGCACACTCGCAAGCTGCATAAATGTATTTTTGTATGCTCCTGAGATTTTGTGGCTGTTTTATATGCAACATTATTGTGCCATAGTTATTTGAAATAACCAGCAAAATAAGATATGAATGGCTGACAAGGCTCAATGTTTCCCTCCCCTGAAAGACATGGGAAGCCAATATTTTTATTTTTTTAATAAATATGTAAGAGAACATCATGTGCCAGGTCCCCAATTATAGCTAATTTTCAATTGTACAAGGGACTCTGCTCTAAAGAAGTCTACTTAAAGCCGTATAGAATTATACTAGAGCCCCAATTCCCTTGACTTAAAATTATTATACACAAAGCACAACACAGTCTGCTACATGTGTGGAGCTTGTGCAATGCCCTTCTTTTTAAATTTCTGTGCATCTCTGCCTGGTGGACTCTGGATATCACATTGTTTCCCTAGTTTCTAGAACTGGTCAACCTGAGCATCCTGGAAAATCCCTGTAGTGTTAGGTAATGAAGTAGAGTTTTACTGGGTGGAAAGCTATTTCCTTTCCTTTTCAATAAAGTGTCTCGAACTCTACTCCCTAGTCTTTTCCAACTTCCAAGATAATTCCAGAGGAATTTGGTGTTACATGATCCTCTGAAGAGCAGAGGCAAAGAAGGAAACTAATAAGGTCTTTTCTTTCTTTTCCTTCTTTTCTCTCTCTCTCTCTCTCTTCCTTCCTTCCTGCTTTCTTTTCACTTAGCTGTGCCTCCCTTAGATTGGGGATCACAGTGGGATTGCACAAGGCCATCGCTCCTGCTCTCTGAAGGCTGGGGCTGCAACTGCACAGAAGAGGGTGCTCTTGTGCAAAGCTGCAGCCAGCTTCCAGGGAGGAGGTGAAGTTTATTCGTTCCTTGCTGAGCGGATGATTCATTGCTCATGATATTTGGTACATGTAGTCTGCATTAGTGCACACATATTCTGCAACAACAGATAAAAACCCCAAACACCAAAAATGTCAGGAAACTTATTCGTGTGGAGGCTGCACATCTATCATCCTCTGCTGTTCTGATACGACATAGCCAACTTTTATCAGCATCCTTCCCTTTTACCCTATCTGCCAGGGCCCTTTAAATGAAAAGTATCAAGGGATGAGGACAAAAATAGTGTCATTCTTTTTAGAGTTTTCAAACTGCTTTCACCATTTGGAAAATAACTATATATCTATTAACTCATTTGTCACACAAATATTTATTGAAGGCCTGTTATTCAGCTTTTTCAATGCTTTTGGAGAAAGAATTGAAGCTCCTTCCTTACCAATCAGACCCAGATGACTTGATTTCTGCTTCCCTCTCCAATCTAATCTCATGCTAACTGCCTTCTCTCTGGCTCTTTTCAGCCTCAGGCTTTTGCTCTCATATTTCATTTTACTACAGTTTTTTTTTTTCTGGTTCTTATTGGGGTTTATTTGCTTTGTTTTTCTCATTCTCCAGAGCTCAGCATGAATGTCATATTCTCAGAGTGACTTTTCCTAAGTCTGTATATTAGTCAGCGTTCTCCAGAGAAACAACCAACGGAAGATATTGATAAAGATATAGCTATAGATATGTTATCTGGTGATTATAGAGACTAAGAAGTTCCAAGATCTGCAACTGGCAAGCTGGAGACCCAGGAGAGCTGACGGTGTAATTCAACTCAGAGCCCCAGTCAGGAGGCCATTAAAGACTGACTTCCCAGCTGAAGACAGGCAGGCAGAGAGAGAGATTCTCCCTTACTCAGCCTTTTAGTTCTATTTATGCCTTCCATGGACTGAATGAGACTTTACATAGTTTACTGTTCCCAGGAGTCAAACACCTCCCACCAGGGTCTGCCACCAACACTGAGAATTACATTTGAACATGAAATTTAAAGGGAACAAACATCTCAACCATATCACTGGGGAAGCAAGAAATAATTTGCTATTGCAAGGACAGAGGATGGGGTTGGGGGGCACAGAGCATGGCCCGAATAGGGAGCAAAGATTCTGCTATGGGGGCAAGATGAGATGGAGGGGACATGGCAGGAAGGAGGGCAGGGTCTGCACAGTCAACTGAAGGGGGACAGATCCTTTGTAAGGAGCTGGCAAAGCTGGAAGGGAGCTGCTAGAGACCCTGAGCAGATTTAAGCAAAATAAAAGAGGACAGAGTAAATTTCGGGACACTTCAGAGGTAGAATTATATAGCCTGGTGACTAATTGAATATGGGATGATAAGGGTGAAAGCCAAGAAAGTCAAGAATGACTTCATTGCAACTTTGAAGCAGGGGCTAGAGGAATAATAGATTTGGAGGAAGTATTTGAAGAGCGATGTTTTCTGTAAGTTGAATCCTCGAACTCACCACCTCACCTGCACTCCTTGTGGTCAGCCTCTCAGTATTCACACTGTGGGACTTTTCAGCAAAGAGTTCCACAGGAAGAACATATACTGCTGAGTTTCAAACCTTTGTCACATTCCAGAACAGCTCTCTTTACAAGAGGCACCAGAGAATTCACCATCCTCCTCTCCATCATTATTTTCTTCCTCTTTTAGGTCTACTACACATGCTAAGTCAATTAAACTCTATACACACCTAAGTGAAGTAAGCACATCATTATCTACCCGTTACAAGGGAGAAAACTGAGGGACAGTGAGGTAAGTGACCTGCCAAGAGAAGTCAGACACAGTAGAAGTAGTTTATGTATATTAGTGCTTTGGTCTTCTCAAAACATTTGGAGTAGCATTATGCCCTTTTTACAGGAACAAGGAGCACGAGGAGTGAGGAGGAGGTTACATCAATTTCCCCCAAACCATCCAGCCCACAAGTTCTGGAGCTGGTAAGTGAAAGTACAGTTTCTAAGCTGGGGCACAGAGAAGAACTGATTCAGAGAACATCTTTCTGTGTTCAAAGGCAAAGAACATAAAGAAACAGAAAACATTTTAAAAGTTGCAAATAATAGTGGGTACTACAACTGATGCTTTAAAGACACAAGTTTGAACTGTATAGGTCCACGTACATGTGGATATTCTTCTGCCATTCTTGAGGCAGCAAGATCAACCCTTCCTCTTCCTTCTCAGCCTACTCAATGTAAAGGCAAAGACGATGAAGCCCTTTATGATGATCCACTTCCACTCAATAAACAGTAAATATATTTTTTCTTCCTTAAATCTTCTTAATAACATTTTCTTTTTTCTAGTTTATTATAAGAACACAGTATATAACACATTAAACATATAAAATATGTATTAATCAACTATGTTATGGGTAAGGCTTGCAGTCAACAGTAGGCTATTAATAGTAAAGTCTGAGGGGGAGTAAAACTGTAGATGGGTATTTTCTATTGTATAGGAATTGGCACCCCTAGCCCTGCGTTGTCCAATGATCAACTGTATTTATCAAGCACACACAATGGTGAAGTGCTTTGCATTGCTGTCTCCTGTAAAGGGCATTCTCATTCCTATGTTGCAGATTGAGGATGTGATGACATAGCAATTTGCTCAAGGTCCCATAGCAAATGACAGAGCCAGGATTCAAACTTACATCTGACTCCTGGGAATTATTCAATTACGGAAAAGTAATGCACTCTAGAATCATGGACCCAGTTGTGTTTTGTGGCTCACTCAGTGTAGGCTATTAAACACCACTTTTACCTTCTTAGCTCTTATTTCTGAGGGCAAGTTTTACAAACATTTTTCCATCCCACTACCCTCCACATGCCCTCAACTTCAATTATGTCTAAGATTGGACCTTTTCCTCCAAAATCTCTTTGGTAAAATCTGCAGATATTTACATGTTATCACTAAAAAGTGAGAGCTGAATGGTGATAACACATGGACATTTAGAGGGGGAACAACAGACACTGGGGCCTTCCAGAAGACGGAGGAAGAGGATCAAGAAAAATAACTGATGGGTACCAGGCTTAATACCTCGGTGATGAAATAATCTTTACAACAAACCCCCATGACATGGGTATACCTATGTAACAAACCTGCACATGTACCCTGAACTTAAAATCAAAGTTTGAAAAATCTGCAGATAATATCAGGCCTCAAAACACCACCTGGGCAAAGGACAGAAGACAAATGTCTCCTTTTACATAGGTCTGAGAATCTTCATATGGAGTGAGGTCAGGTTACTGGGCTTTTCCCCAGCATTCTTAGGAATCATTGTCTCTAGGTATTCATTTTTATTGTCCAGGGATACAAACTGAGACAAGAAAAGCTCTTAAGACGATAATGTAGAACACAAATCCAAGAGTAAATATGTTAACTGTGAATTTAGTCTTGTCTGCAAGCTCGCTTTTCCTGTATGTAAAAATACCATGAGAATCTTGAGTAACTGCTAAACCATCTTCTAGTTCATGGGCCTCTGCTCCCACTGCTGCCCCAGAAACATTCCTTTCATTCTATTAGTGCCACTGCATGACCAGTTGACCAGAGTGGGGTGATAGATTGTGGAGGAAATAAATTTTTGAGCTCAGGCCTTAAGCACGAATTTAAGAACAAAATTTCTGTCCTGACCTCAGCTCTTTTTGTGTGTGTGAAATTGATACATCTGGATTGAAAGGACTAGAATATTGGGCAGCAGACTAAAGGTATATAAAAATGTCATATAGATGTCATTAGCTTGTTAGTGACTTTTGCTGTAAGTACATGCCTTCCAGGTCCCTGGGGGAGGAAGCACAGCAGGGAGCAGCTGGTATTCTTCTGAAACCTGGGGTCTTATTCTTCATTTTAGACTTAAGTGAACAAGCTACTTGACTCATTCATAGCACTTAATTTGTGTGTGCCTGGGTCTTAATTTATAAAGGTGACTGAGTGACAACATGGAGAGGTAAATGCCACTGAAATAATGCAGTACTTTTACAGTTCTTGAGAGAAGGAGGCGTGGTGTGCTGTGCAGGGCTACATGGGGAAGCACCAGTTTGATCAGTAGGAGAAGCGGGAGTAAGGGGAAGACACAGGCTATAGCCTTTAGTGAGGTTTCCATGGGAAAAGGAAGGCAGAGCTGGGGAAACAGCTTAAGACACTTCAGTTTGAATACTTTCAGCAGGCTTTGGGGCATAGGGACTGTCTCTAGTTGTTTGGTACCAGGCCCTACCTGGTTGATTTAGGGCAGGGGAAATATTATCTTGGTGTATGAAAGTTAAAAAAGGTGGTTGTGGGTATAGATCTATAGATCCAGGATTGGTTGGAGGGTTTAGAATATGATTTTTATGCACCTATGAAAACTTAATCACAAAGAAGATATAAATATATTTGGCCATTAGTTTGGTCCTGTAATTAATGGATGTCAAATAGACAAATGTAGAGTCTATGAAAACAAAGACTACCATGGCAGAAAACCCTAAAGTATACTTCTTGCATGCCTCGCTTGCATTTCTCTATTCTCCTCACTACCCCAGGTTGGCAGGAAGGGTAAATGAGTAGACTGGTGGCTTCTCTTAAGTGCTCACCTCAGACTGTGATTGTCTAAATAGTGGGCTTTAGTGGATATGGCTTCAAGACCAATGTATGGTTTTGCCCCTGTCCTGCCCCAGAGCTGGCATCGCCAGCGACCTGACTAGTAGTCAGCAGAAGATAGACCATCTACATGAGCTGAGCACTCGGTACTTACAGTATGGGGAGTGTGAAGGTCAAAGGACAGTCCTGTTGTCATTTCTCAGAGAAGTCAAAAAGATAGGCTGCTTATTTGGAAAACAGGCAGAATTTAGCAATGAACCAGAGTGGTCAGTACTGACATTCTCTCATTAGTAGGATTTCAAAGACATCTATTATGCTTGCATAAACGGGTCACAGCCAATTTGTCTAGGCTGTATGTCTGCAGCAAATCTGAATGTCTACAGTAGGATAAAATTCTACAGGAATGACTCTGGTGGTGAAATATTTTTTTTAAATATGTAAATGAGTAAATAAAGGATTTGTAGAGAAGAAACATACTGGCAGAGAAGAAACCACTGCTGATTTTGTACCCTCATTCTTTGCAGGGAAGAAGGTGGCTGGAAATATATAGAGAGTAACCATGTAAACAGAATGTGCTTACATCATTTTTTATTTTTTTTCCTTTCACATTTCTACCACTGGAAGAACAAAGGTGCCTGGAGAGATGGCCTCTTTGCATATCCTTTATATTTAATATGATTGCACTGATCATTTTTTAACTCTTCTTATTTGCCACTGTGGAGAATTTTAAAACTTTTATATGAAAATATATGTTTCTCAAGAACAAATGGTAATATATACAGTTTACAGTGAATGAATCAAGAAATAAGGATATTCATGCATTGTACAGGATGATGATAGAAAAATAACCTAAGTATTAGAAAGAATTTTTTAAAAGCAGACTAGGTTGGAAGGATATATTGTGAAGGGGGAATCTCTAAGGATCGAAGTTGAAGTCCCTTTTCCATACGAAAGCCCAAGGAGTGTGGTAATAAGGCCCTCTCCCCCACCCAACTTTGCCTAAAGAAATGAATTCAGTGCAAATTTACACTGCTGCTTGAGAAGCCAGGTAATCTGTTTCTCCATTTTTGTGCTCCACCATTGGGGAGATTTTGACTGCTAACACTGCTTCTTGCACTACCGACAAACCCTTTTCCACTCTTTTTGCTTCTTCTAACTCTTAGCTTGTTTGGCTTCTGACTTCTGCTTCTCTGTCTTCTCTGTGTGTCTTATTCTGCCTTGCTACAAAAATCTGTTTCTCTGTATGTCATATCAGACTCTAAAAAATAAGATTCTTAATTGAACGTGTCAGTTTCTTGGATGGAATCTCCCCCTTAGGAAAAGCTTTAGCTCTAGCCTTATTACAAGGATATGGCCAGCCTGTAGAAGTCAGTCAGCCCTTGTTAGGGGTGGTTGGCTTAAAAACCTTCTCGGTGGAGGCTGAGGTGGGCGGATCACCTGAGGTCAGCAGTTCCAGACCAGCCTGGCCCGCTGGCCCAGATGGTAAAACCCCATCTCTACTAAAAATACAAAAAATTAGCCAAGTGTGGTGGTGGGCACCTGTAATCCCAACTACTCGGGAGGCTGAGGCAGGAGGATCGCTTGATCCCAGGAGGCGGAGGTTGCAGTGAGCCAAGATCGTACCACTGCACTCCAGCCCGGGCAACAAGAGCAAAACTCCATCTCAAAAAAAAACCAGCATCTTCTCAGCAAGAAACCACAGGAGTGGCAGGCATCCTGACACTCCCCAAAGGAACACTACATCAGACACCCTGGACAGGCTTGGATTTTCATTACATTCCTCATTATGATATTGCAATATTCAAGCTTGATGTAGACACTTTCCATGACGGAGAATTTGGCGTCAAGACTGCAACATTAGAGACCCTTTCTGAGTTTCCAGCCTGCCAGCTTGTTCTCCAGATTTTGGACTTGTCAGCTTCCACAATGTGTGAATCAATGTTTTGAACTCTCTTGATGATTGATTGATAGACAGATAGACAGATAGAAAGAAAGAAAGAAAAAGAAAGATAGATAGACAGATAGATAGATTCCTCTCTTGAGAAAGTCCATGTATTATTAGGAGCTTGAAATAATTGACAAATTCTGCAAATTGAGATTCAATCTTCCTCTAGCTGCCACCTGTTATGTACTATGTCTATATCCCCATCATATAGAGCATGATCAATTCCACTTCTACTTGACAGTCATTAATCTCATTCAATAAAATTTTCACACAATTGACAAATCCAGAGGACAGATATCAATATTTTCAGTTATCTAGACAGTGATCTGTCCTGCTATATTCTCAGTCAGTGATCCCACCATAAAACCAGCACAGAACAAAGTAATGAGAAATCTAGTGTCAGGGTCAAGAGCAAAGGCTTTGAGGTCAGGTTGAATCAGGGTTTCTAATTTCCACTTATTCTCTCTGTGACTTTGAGCAAGTTACCTAACAGCTCTGACTTTCTGTTTCCTAATCTATAAAATGTGAAAAAAAAAATATCAATCTGCTAGGGTTCTGTAAGGATTAAGCAGGACCATGTGTGTAAAGCACTTAGCACAGTGTCTACCACGTGGCAAACAAGGGACATGTGGTAGCTCTTGTTACTCTGGTAGAGAGGGCAGGCACCATTTCATCAGCTTGTGCTCTCTTGAAACTGCTACTGCCTTCTTCCTTACTTCCTCTCCCAGCCCCAGCTCTTATCCTCAGCTCTTTATCTGGCTACTTTTCATAAGCCTCCTCCTGGGCACCAGCTTCTGTGGGATGTTCTTCAGGGACCCTCTCAGCTGGGATGGTGCCTCTTGTTGATGATTCCATAATGCTTCGAGCCTATCTTCATCATTACATCACTGGACTATGTTATTTATTTATTTATTTTGAGATGAAGTCTCACTCTGTTGCCCAGGCTGGAGTGCAGTGGTGCGATCTCAGCTCACCACAACCACCTACTCCTGGGTTCAAGCAATTCTCCTGCCTCAGGCTCCTGAGTAGCTGGGATTACAGGTGCACACCACCATGCTTGGCAAATTTTTGTATTTTCAGTAGAGATGGGGTTTCACTATGTTGCTCAGGCTGATCTCAAACTCCTGACTTCATGAACCACCTGCCTTGGCCTCCCAGATTTGGACTTACTCATCTTTATATCCTTATTATGGGTAGAGTGCTTGGGACATTCTAAGCACTCAAAAAATGTTTAGTTCAATGAACAAAGAAATGAATGTCCCAAACCTATCAATTTAACAAATTATCTATCTGAAACAAAAAAATTTCTATCATTGTGTCTTATGCATTAGCATAGAACCTTAAAGCTGCTTTTACCTGTTAATTAATAGATTCTAGTTCTTTAATTTGAGAACTAATCTTCTGTTATCTGCATTGAAAATTAATCTTCAGAGATATAGTTTAGACTTTGGACATTGGCTATGTAACCATTCTCCCTGTTCCTTCCAGCCTGAATGATTTTCAGCATCTCTGTGCAGTTTCTGAATGCAATGTCCTGGTAAACCCATTCACACACTTGACATAGGAATAAACGTTGTGTTTGTTTATACAACTGGCTCAGTGAACAAGGATGAGGAATTGAGTTACTTATTTGATGACTCAGGCCTTGATTACTAAATTGGAATTTGCCTCTGTACCTTGAGGGAGTGGAGAAAAGAAATCAAATAGATTAAATGAGACTGTTGTGTGTCTTTCTGTGCCTCTGCCGGAAGCACTATGTATGGGATAATTAGGTCCCGGGAACAGGAAAACTGGCCATGAAATAAAAAATGTAGACTTAGCATGCATAGGAAGTGGCCAGGTTCTGGTCTCACCAAAATGTTTGATGTTAACACACACATTTTTTTTTTTCTAATCTAGAAAGTTACAGTCAAAAATGTTCAGCCCCCTCTTGGAATTACTCAGCCCTGTGATAATTTTGTAGTGCACATCTATCACTAGACAGCATCGTAATGTGTGTTTTTCCCATGTGAACACTATGTGGAAAGGGATCCATGAAATGCTATAACATGGAATGTAAAAAAGTTAGTTTCCATCTTCCGGGGAGAATGCTGTCAGAAACAATATATGCTCTGGGAATTTGATTGATGGACAACAAACATTCATGTCACCATTCCAAATCCTGTCACTTCAAGAAATGCCTGAAGTATGTGTAAAGGGAGCAATAAATTTTCTTTCCTGTCCATCTGGCTTAAGTGTATCATTGCCTCCCTACTTAAGAAATGCCTCGCAACTTCAAAGGCATTAGCATGCATGCAATGAAATTTGATAAGTATTTATTAAATATCAGTAATCGGATGGCTAAGATTGTTTGTGTAATTATTTACGCAGGAAACTGTGGAAACCTCAAAGCAATGCAGCTCATTACACCCAGGATAGCTCATACTCAAATCTCAGGAAAGTTCTAAGAAGATTGCCTAATTCTTTAATGCATTTAGTAGCAGCTCACATTAGCAGTCATTTCCTAACTCTCTAGTTTCTAACCATTTTTTGAAAAAAATTAAGAATTGATTTACAATACCAATTAAGCATGTATCAGTGCATAGCATAAATTATTGTGGTCTTGTGTCACCCATCCCATCTCACAGAACTATGCACACAGACGTGCTTTCCTGTCGGAAGGGTGATATCAAATAGATGCATTTATTCATTGCTTTCCTTTCTAAAAACCTACAAAAGTTCATTGAACACCTACTATGAGTCAAGCAAGGTATAGAAATGCTGATTTTCTAAATTGTAGACAGATATCCCAAGGCCACTCTCTTCCTGGGTCACAAGATGCTTCTTTCTTGTTCTGCTGCCCCCATCCCTGCCACTGCCTTGTGTTACTCAGAGAAAGCCCCAAACACAAGTAGAGTCCTCTTGGCTCCAGGCACACAGGAAGGAGCAAGACGGGAGAGGTGAGATGCAGCACTGTCACTACTTGCCTCTGTCTACAGACGCAGGCTACAGAGCTCCGGCTCTGCAGTGTCACCCTCACCAAATGGCCCTGCCTCGGCTTCACATCCTGTCAACCAGCCTTCCTTGCAAAGCCTGATCTCAGCTTCATCACATTTGTGCTTTCAGAGCCAATGATGTTTTTCTCATTTTCCTTCAGGAAGGCTTGGGAAGATCTCATTTTCTTCTCCTTTAACTTCTACCCCAAAAAATAAAATAAAATGAAAATACAAACTGAAAATCTGTCAGTCAGAAACAACCCATTATTTGCTGTTGCACCAAGTGAGAGGCACTATGCTTTCCAACCCAATTCAATTGGTTTAAAATTGCTTTTAGACTCTTGCTTGAATTTTTATTTTCAAACTACAGAAGTCATTTATGCTATGTTGGCTATTGAAGCATATTAAATAACTTAACAAAAATAGAGATATTGTGTCAAATATTTTGTTTATCTTTCTACACTTATCTTTCATTTCTTTTTCTTTTTCTTTTTTGAGACAGTCTTGCTCTGTTACCCAGGCTGGAGTGCAGTGGTATGATCACAATTTTCTGCAGCCTCAACCTCCTAGGCTCAAGTGATCTTCCTGCTTTAGCCTCCTGAGTAGCTGTGACTACAAACATGCATCGCCACATGCAGCTAATTATTTTTAAATTTGTTTTGCAGAGACAGGGTCTCACTATGTTGCTCATACTGGTCTCAAACTCTTCAACTCAAATGACGCTCCTGCCTCAGCTTCCAAAAGTGCTGGGATTACAAGTGTAAGCCATGGTGCCTGGCTGCATACTTACCTTTCTGAATCTCATGCCAATATACACACACACACCCACAATCTTACACACATACACATTTTCTTTAAAAAGATTTGAGCCACAACCTTTACTAGAAGAAATAATGTTGTAATAAATATTTCTGAATTTTTATTTAATTTAAATAACAGTAAAGGAGGTATAGAAACAAAAATATATTAAACACCTATTATGTGCAAAAAGAATTTTTACACACATTATTTATCTTAAAATTGTCCTGTGGAGTAGATTCGATTGACTTCGATTTACAGATGAAGACACAGAAACCAAGGGAGAGATAAAAATCTTACCAAAAGTCACACAGTTAATAAATAATAGAACTAGGAGTTGGCACACATTCTTTCCAACTTTAAGTTCCTTTTTCTACTCCATGTTCATTCTCTCAGAGACACTGTGCTAGCTGCTATGGAAAATAAAAGGATGAATAAATAATGTCATGGACATTATCCTTTTAAAGTCATTGTTAATGGAGGGGAAGTTCTTTGTCACATTGACTAACATGGGTGGCATTTAGTGAATAAAACCCAGGAGCTAAGTGTCTTGTCATGTGTGCAGCACAACCCCACACAATAAAGAATTGCCAAGACAATGTTAATAGAACCCCTTTGAGAAACATTACACTGCAGGCTTACAAATGTGAAGAAAACATGGAAATGTAAAAAATGGAACTGGAAAACAAAATTAAGTAAATGCTAAATTAGAATATCATTTATTTTTAAAAATACTGTGGGAATCCAGAGAAAGGCTAGATAAACCTCTGGTGTTTCTAGGCTGATGGAGGTTTTGCCAGCTTGAACATGTGGCTTCCAAAATGACTCTGGTTGTCAATATCCAGCCAATAGAAGAAGAAAGAGGAAGAGGATGTGTGGTAGAAGACTGAATGAGCCAGTCCTGGAGGTAGCACCTAGCCCTACTACTCATACTCCATTGGCCAGAACTCAGTCACATGGCTACATCTGACCATGGGGCAGTCTGGGAAATGGATTCCAGCTGTGTTCCAATGAGAAAGCAGGTTTAATGAAGATCTAGCCAATCTCTCTCTCTCGCACAGAGTTATCAAAAAGCATTAAAGAAAGGCATTGCTATCTTCCCTTCAAATTCTACTCCAACTCATATATACTTTTACTCTGTAAATGGCATCAGTGTCCACTCAACTTCCCACATTTCAGTCACTAAGTCTGTACTAGTCCATTTTCATACTGCTATAAAAAACTGCCTGAGATGGGGTAATTTATAAAAGAAAAACGTTTAATTGACTCATGGTTCATCATGGCTGGAGAGGCCTCGAGAAACTTACAATAATGGCAGAAGGTGAAGAGAAAGTAAGGTAACTTCTTCACAAGGCAGCAGGAGAGGAGAAGTGCCGAGCAAAAGGGGAAGAGCCCCTTATAAAACCATCAGATCTTGTGAGAACTCACTATCACAAAAACAGCATGGAGGACCTGCCAGCATGATTCAATTACCTTCACCTGGTCCCACCATCCACACCTGGGGATTATGGGGATTACAATTTGAGATGAGATCTGGTGGAGAAAAGAGCCAAACCATATCAAAGTCCATTTGTTTTCTCATCTATTTAACATTTTCTGGCTATAAATCATTTGCCAGGAACTGTGCTAGGCACAGGGAACATAATAGTGAAAAAGACACAATATTTTATTATTAGTCAATGATAATGCACTTAAAGAAGAATATAGTTGATCCTTGAACAATAAGGGGATTAGGAACACTGACAGCCTCTGCAGTTGAAAATCCATGCCAACTTTTGAATCTTCCAAGGCTTAACTCATGCCTGTAATCTCATTACTTTGGGAAGGCCAGGGCAGGCAGATCACTTGAGCTCAGGAATTTGAGACCAGCCTGGGAAAAATGGCAAATCCCTATCTCTACAAAAAAATTATACAGGCATGGTAGTGCATGCCTGTAGTCCCAGCTACTCAGGAGGCTGAGATGTGAGGATCACTTGAGTTCAGACCCAAAACCTTAACTACTTATAGCCTACTATTGACCAAAAGCCACACTGATGATATTAACAGTCAATTAAATATTTGTATGATATATGTATTATATACTGTATCCTTGTAATAAAGAAAGCTAGAGAAAAACAGGTTATTAAGAAAATCATAAGGAAGAGAAAACATATTTACTATTCCTTAAGTGGAAGTGGATCATCATAAAGGTCTTCATCCTCATCATCTTTACATTTAGTAGGCTGAGGAGGAGGAGAAAGAAGAGGGTTGGTCTTGCTCTCTCAGGGGTGACAAAGGTGGAAGAGGTAGAGGAGGTGGAAGAGGAAGCATATATTATAAGAGTAGTATAGTATGTGCCACAGTTATTTTATGCAATTATGATTTAATATGTGTGTTTACCTTTGTTAACATTCCTCTGTACTGCCAATGGCACCATGTATGATCTGTGTTTGTGTGTGCAATTTTTGATTTAACTTTTTATAATAGATTTGCATATATTTTAATATAATGATAACATAGACTAGCATCTACATATATTCATACATTTCTAGCATAGCTAACTTTTACTTATTTTTTTGATATTTATAGGCCATGCAGTTCATCTGCAAGTTTTTTCAATTTGTCAAAAATCTCCAAAAAAATTTCCAATACATTTATCGAAAAACAACCACATATAAGTGGACCTGCATGGTTCAAACCTATGCCGTGCAAAGATCAACTGCACAGTCAAGGTGATCTTTTCAAAATGTAAATCAGGTCATATTACTCTCCTGCTTAAAAGTCCCCAAACATTTTCCCATTGCTCTGTGGGAAAAAAAAGTAAATGATTTGAAATGGCAAAAGAGATTACTGGGTATTGTATTAATCAATTCTCATGCTGCTAATAAAGACAGACTCAAGACTGGGTAATTTATAAAGAAAAAGAGATGTAATGGACTCACAATTCCATGTAGCTGGGAGACCTTACAATCATGGCAGAAGGCAAAGGAGAAAAAAGTCACATTTTACATGGCGGCAGGCAAGAGAGCTTGTCCAGGGGAACTCCTATCTATAAAACCATCTCCTGAGACTTATTCACTACCACAAGAACCATATGGGGGAAACCACCCCCATTATTCAATTATCTCCACCTACCCCCACCCTTGACATGTGGGGTTTATTACAATTCAAGGTGAGATTTGGGTAGGGACACAGCCAAACCATATCAGTGTGTTTTTAATGGGAATATTAGATGTTCTCTGGATGATCCTCTAAAATTATTTCAATCTATCCAATTTAGGCTTATTTTACAAGTCATAAATTGTAAAAAATATATATATGTAGTAATACAAATGATTCTTGCTTATAGAAATGCAAATGATTTTTCCCAGCAGAATACAATTGATTTCTACCCTGTAGAAAAGGTTATTCTAAGTCTTGAGTTGTATTGTCTTATAGTTTTTAATAGTTTTTGTGCTTCTATTGGCAAATTTATTTCAGCATTCCTGATTTTGTGTGTGTGTGTGTGTGTGTGTGTGTTCTTCAGATATACTTATGTATATATATTTCATATTCTGATTGAACCAGTTGAACATTTTACTGGTTTCCTTATTAATTAATGAACTAAATTACACTAGTGATGTGCATTCATTTTATATCTGTGGTAGAGCTATAATTTTAACTTTTGAAAATTATACTTTAATAGCATTTACAATAAAATCTGGACTTCCCATGCTTTCTTCACATTCCACTATTTAAAGCCCTATAAAATCTAGGAGTTATTTCCTTCCTGATCCCATCTCCTACTCCACCTTACCTTGCTCACTCTGCTCTTGCTCCTCTTCCCCTCTTTCCTTCCTCAAATACTCTCATGCGTTATTTCTAGCTTCGACTTAGATCTCATCTCAAGTTTCCTGTCCTCAAAGCAGATTTTCTTATCAGGCTCAATCACATTGCCCTGTTTTAATATTTTCAGAAATGTCAGGATCATCTAAAAGTAACTTGCTCTTGTATTCATTTAGGTATTTGTTTTTATGTCCTTACCTGTTTTGTTCACTGTTACATTTCCAGTGCCTAGAAGATGATCTAGCCAATAAATATTTTCCATAATTCTTTTTGGATAAAATAATACGTAACGTAAAAATAAAAGGACTACATCCAGGAGATTATAGAATAGGTTTCTCTTACTCATCTTGGGGCACGTTAGCAGGCCTCTGAATCTGGCCTCTCCCCTCTTCCTGAGGACACTGTCATCTCTTCCCACTGTTACCCTAATCATTTGCTTACTGGTCTCTACTAACTGATGTTCCTCTTCTAGGCCATCCTTTACCTAGGGATTCCCAAGTCAGCTGTTTATCATACATCTTGTAGTAGTCATGGTTCTCCAGAGAAACAGAACCAATAGGAGGTACATAGATACTTGAGAGGGGATTTATTAAGGGAATTAGCTCATGTGAGTATGGAGGCTGAGAAGTCCCACAACAGGCCATCTGTAAGCTGATATGCCAGTGTTGCAGTACTTTTTCCTTTGTTCAGCTAGAGACGGGGTCTTTATCACATGGCTGTGAAAATTTAGGCTTGCAGACAATTTGAAGGGTGAATAAAATGGAATTTATTGGGCAAAAAGGAAAGAAATGAGGAACAGGGGCTCTTCACAAGGCCAGAGTCCCCTGCTAGTAGGCTTCCTGCCTTGCAATTTAAATCCCAGGTTCCACCCAGGAAGAGGAGGGGCCAGGCTCCTCCCCACTGCAAACAGCACAAACTTCTGTGGCTCTGCCCTAGTGGGTTTTCCTCCTAGTAAGCAGGCTGGTTGGAGTTTTGCCAGGGAGCCCTTCCCACCTGGCTGTCTCATTAGCATGGCTCAGTCTAAGTCAATGATGAAACTCTTAGTATGAGGCTGAAGACCTGAGAACCTGAAGGACTGCTGGTCCCAGAGTCTGAAACCCAGAGAACTTGGAGTTCTGATGTCCAAGGGTAGGAGAAGAAAGGTGAACCAGCTTTGGGAGAGAGAGAGTAAATAAATCCCTCTTTCCTCTTTTTTGTTTTATCTGGACCTACGCCAACTGGATGCTGCCCACCCACACTGGTGGGGTGGATCTTTTTACTCAGTCCACTGATTCAAATGCCACTTTTTTCTGGAAACTTCCTCACAGACATACCCAGAAATAATACTTAACCCAGCTATCTAAGTATCCCTTATTCCCACTGATACCTAAAATTAATCATCAGACATGTCTTACGGAGTTCTTAAAAACAAGAATTCCTGGGGTGGTGGCTCACACCTATAATTCCAGCACTTTGAGAGCCCTTGGCAGACAGATCACTTGAGGCCAGAAGTTTGTAGCCAGCCTGGCCAACATGGCAAAACCTCATCTCTACTAAAACTACAAAAATTAGCTGGGTGTGGTGGCACACACCTGTAATCACAGTTACTTGGGAAGCTGAGGCATGAGAATCACTTGAACCCAGGAGGCAGAGGTTGCAGTGAGCCAAGATTGTGCCAATGCACTCCAGCCTGGGTGGCAGAATGAGATTCTGTCTCCAAAACAAACAAACAAACAAACAAACAAACAAATAGATCCTGCGGCCTGTGCTACCCCCAGGAGAAGCTGATGTGGCAAATCTGGTATCTTTATTTCTGAAGCTGAACAGGAGATCTGTGGGAGTCTGTGACAACATTTGGCAAAAAAAAAAAAAAAAAAAAAAAAAAGAATCTTTGTGAAAAATAAAAATGAATCACATCTCTTTCTTGTTTCTAAATCTTTGTGCCGCCTCATTGCTAGCCCCATATATTCCAATTATTTAGCTTAATAGACAAAGTCAGCCCCATTCTGGCCTCTATGTCTCTTTCCCATTGTATCTTTCTGTCACTCCTTGCCTCCTACCACATGAGCCTTTCAGACAGACACTGATGTCTCTTTTCATGGCCCCACATTTAGCATATTCTGATCTGCACAGAAAGACATCTTAATAGATATACATCTATTCATCTCTCCATAGCTCTCCAGTGTTACATCATTGAACCTTCCCTGTGGCTTCAATCTCTTGTATTTTTGTATTTTCAAGAGGCTTTTTGTTGTTGTTGTTGCTGTTGTTAATAGTGCTTATAATATTTTTTATCTGCTGTGTCAAAGTATGTCAGTTTACTAGTTCCTCTCTTCCAGTGGACTATGAGATCCCTAAGGACAAGAATTATGTCTTATTTGTCCTTATCTCCCCAGGACTTGGCAAAACACTTGCCAAGGTTAAGTGTTTGATAAGGGTTTTGATAAATAGAAAAATGATGGGAAAGATGCTATTTCCATTGAATTTTGGAAAAACAATGAGAAGGCAAACAAAATAGAACAGGGAAAATGACATTCTTCAAATAGTGAGCAAAAAGGCATGGAAGAACCAAAGGCTAAGGGAAGATGGTTGTGAGAAAGACAAGTGTTTAGTGAGAAGGAGCGTGGACTCCTGGGGCTTCAAAGTGGGACACTATAGTCTGACAAGGACTGGCTGTCCTTGCAAGTTGAGAATGAGGCATCAAAGTTCAGGTTTTATTTATAAGCAAAGTTATAGAGCTAAGGAGTTTGATTTTTCTCTCTTGAATATTAGTCCCATTCCTCCACTGAGGAATAAATAACAACAATCACTTTGCCATTTTAGCCTTGTCAGCAGTGAGTGCTCCACTGCACTGTAAGTCTGATAAGAACAGTGAAAGAGCATTAGCTGTAAATGTCGGCAAGAATAATCATTGTTCAGACATCTGCAACTGTTCTCATCAAGACATCAGGAGGAATTGCCCCACTTTATGGATAGTAAATCTGGAGCAGGGTGGGAAATGGCCGGGGCAAGAGGATTAGAGCTCCTGATGAAAAAGGACTCATGAGAATAAACATGGCAAACTCATGTGAGGGATAAGGAAAATCGATGATTTTAAATCAGATTATACCCACATTATCTACCAATATGCACTTGAATTGGTCTGAAAGGAAAACCATAAAAAATAACCTTTTACATGCTGCTGGCATGTTAAAATGAGCCATAGTTTTCTCCCTCCTCTTAATTGCATCTCAGGGCATCCCACATTGATGCTTCTCAGATGTTCTTTCTCAGGGCTGTTCAAGGCCATGCCTAACTAGAACTCTGGTATAGCATACACTGGATTCCAGGTAAACTTCTAAGTGTTTTGAACACATTCACTTACTTTCCTCCACAACAGTCCTGTAAACTGAAGAAAGTGAGGCTCAACTTGTTTAAGTGATATAGCAAGATCACAGATTTAATTCAGAGATTTGAAAGATGAAGGAGACAATCTGACACTTTGGAATCTCAAGTGCCTGTAACACCATATATGTCATCTAATTTAAGACCACAGATTTTTATGATTGACCATGGTTTTACATACCATGACAAAGACTGAGGGAAAGGGGTCTGCCAATTAACTTACAACACACTATTGTCTATGTTGTTTTCAAACATTTCTTTTCAAATATGTCAAAATTTTATGAAAAAATGTGTATTTTAAAGTTAGCGAAATAAGGTGTATTGGCAGAATTCTCTTAGCCTCTTTGTCTGCCACCACCTCTCATGAGAACATAACTAGCACTAGCATGGAGCAGAATATTACATTCAAAAGAATACCCTTTAACACATTAAGTGACAATGGACCAAGCAAAAGACAGAATTTCAGAGCTTGCAGATCAGTCTTTAGAACTAACCCAGAGAGATAAAAATAAAGAAAAAATTATTTTTTAAAATGAATGGTCTTAAAGAAATATGGGATTATGTAAAAATACAAAATCTATGAATTATTCGCATTCCTAAGAAGGAGAAAAAAAATAAACAACATGGAAAACATTTTTGAGGAAATGATTCAAGAAAATTTCTCTAATCTTGCTAGAGAGGTAGACATCCAGATACAAGAAATCCCGAGAACAACTACATACAAAATGAATATCATCAAAGCATATAGTCACCAGACTGTCCAAGGTCAACAATAAAGAAAAAATCTTAAATGCAGCTAGAGAAAAAGGTTAGATTACTTACAAAGGGAACCCCATCAGGCTAACAGTATACCTCTCAGCAGAAACTTTACAAGATTGAGGGCCTATTTTCAGCATTCTTAAAGAAAAGAAATTCCAACTGAGAATTTTATATCCTGCTAAGCTAAGCTTTATAAACTAAACTAAGCTAAAATACAATCTTTCCCATGTAAGCAAGTGCTAAGGGAATTCATTAGCATTAGACCAGCCTTAGGAGAGACCCTTAAGGGAGTTTTAAATATAGAAACAGAAGAAAGATTTGTTTCTTTGTAGTAGCAGGTCAAAAGCACCTGTTATTACAAAAACACACTTAAGCACAGAGCCAACAGACCCCATATAAACTACAAAGCAACCAGCTAATAATTTCAAAATAGGATCAAAACCTTACTTATCAACATTAACTTTGAATGTAAATGGTCTAAACACTCACTCCACTTAAAAAAGGCAGAGAGTTCCAAGTTGTATAAAAAATAAGACCTATCCATTTGCTGTCTCCAAGAGACCCATCTTACATGTGCTAACACATTTATGCTCAAAGCAAACATTGGAGAAAGATCTATTATGCAAATAAAAAACAAAAGAAAAGAGCAGAGGTTTCTATTCTAGTATCAGATAAAACAAATTTTAAACCAACAACAGGAAAAAAGGACAAAGAAGGGCAATAATAAAAGTTTCAATTTAACAAGAAGACTTAACTATCCTAAATATATATGCATCCAATATTGGAGCACTCAGATTCATAAAACAAGTACTTTCAGATCCACAAAAAGACTTGGATAGCCACACAATAATAGTGGGGGACTTCAACACCCCACTGACAGCATTAGACAGATCACTGAGGCAGAAAACTAACAAAGAAATTCTGGACTTAAATTTGACACTGGACCAATTGGGATTAATAGATAACTGCAGCATACTCCACCTATTAACCACAGAATATACATTCTTCACATCTGCACACAAAACATACTCCTAGATTGACCACAGGCTTGGCCATAAAGCAAGTCTCAATAAATATTTAAAAAATAGAAATCATACCAACCATACTCTCAGACTATAGTAGACTAAAAACAGAAATCAATATCAAGAAGTTCTTTCAAAACAACACAATTGCATGAGAACTAAACAATTTGCTCCTGACTCATTTTTGAGTAAACAATGAAATTAAGGCAGAAATTAAAAAATTATTTGAAATAAGTGAAAACAGACAGAAAATACCAAAATTTCTTGGATACAGCAAAATCAGTGTTGAGAAGAAAGTTTATATCACTAAACGCTTACCTCAGAAAGTTAGAAAGATCTCAAATTAATGCTCTAATATCACACCCGGAGTAATACAACAAGAACAAACTAACCCCAAAGCTGGCAGAAGAAAAGAAACAACTATGATCATAGTGAAACAGAAGGAAATTGAGACACAAAAATCCATAGAAAAAAATTAATGAAACCAAAAGTTGGTTTAAACAAGACCAACATACTGCTAGCTAGATTAACAAAAGAAAAAGAGAAAAGACCCAAATAAGGACAATCAGAAATGACAAAGGTGATATTACAAAAGATCTCACAGAAATGCAAAAGGTCCGCAGTGATCATCATGGACATTAGGAGAAGGGATACTTCCTTAACTCATTCTATGAAGCCATCATCACCCTGATTCCACAACCTGGCAAAGACACAATGAAAACAGAAAACTACAGTCCAATATCTCTGATGAACATAGAGGCAAAAGTCCTCAACAAAATACTAGCAAAAAGAATATAGCAGCACATCAAAAAGTTAATTCACCATGATCAAGTGGCTGCATTTCTGTGATGCAAGGTTGTTTCAACATATGCAAATCAATTAATATGATTCACCACATAAACAGAATTAAAAATACACATCATATGATAATCACCATAGATGTGGAAAAAACCTTTTATAAAATTATATATCCCTTTATGGTAAAAACCTGTAACAAACTAGTACTGAAGGAACATACCTCAAAATAATGAGCCATCTATGACAAACTTACAGCTAACATCATATTGAATGAGCAAAAGCTAGAAGCATTCCCCTTGAGAACTGGAACAAGAAAAAGATGCTCACTGTCACCACTTCTATTTATTCAATATAGTACTAGAAGTCCTTGCCAGAGCAATTAGGCAAGATAAAGAAACAAAATGCATCCAAATTTGAAAAGAAGTCAAACTATTTTGCTTTGCTGATGATAGATAGGATTCTATAGTTAGAAAACCCTAAAGACTCCATCAAAAGGCTTCTGGAACTAATACATGACTTCAGTAAAGTTTCAGGATACAAAATCAATATACAAAATTAGTAGTATTTGTATATACCAATAATGTTCAAGGAGACAGCCAATAAAGCATGCAATCCTATTCACAATAACCAGCAAAAAATAATAATAATGATAAAATATCTAGAAAAACATCTCTCCAAGGAGACGAAGATCTCTACAAGGAGAACTCAAAACACTGCTGAAAGAAATCATAGTTGACACGAACAAATAGCAAAATATTCCATACTCATGAATTGGAAGAATTAATATTGTTAAAATGGTCATACTTCCGAAAGCAATCTACAGATTTAGCACTATGTCTATCAAACTACCAATGCTATTTTCACAAAATTAGAAAAAAACTATTCTAAAATTCGTAGGAACCAAAATAGAGCCTGAATAGCCAAAGTAACCCTAAGAAAAGAGAACAAAGGAGGAGGCATCACATTACCTGACTTCAAGCCATACTGTAAGGGTACAGCACCCCAAACAGGATGGTAATGGTACTAAAAAAGACACATAGACCAATGGAACAGAATAGAGAGCCAAGAGATAAAGCTTCACATCTACAGCAATCTGATCTTTGACAAAGTTGACAAAAGTAAGCATTGGGGAAAGGGCTCCCTATTCAATAAAATGGTCCTGGGATAGCTGGCTAGCCATATGCAGAAGAATGAAAATGGACCCCTAACTTTTACCATATGCAAAAATTAACTCAAGATAAAGTAAAGATTTAAACATAAAACCTCAAACTATAGGAGTTCTAGAAGAAAACCTAGGAAACACCATTCTGGACATAGGGCTTGGGAAACAATGTATGACTAGGTTCTCAAGAGAAACTATCACCAGAGTAGACAACCTACAGAATGGGAGAAAATATTCACAAACTATGCATCTGACAAAGGTTTAATACCTAGAATCTGTAAGGAACTTAAATAATCCAACAAGCAAAACACAAATTACTCCATTAAAAAGTGGGCAATGGACATGAACAGACACTTCTCAAAAGAAGGCATACAAGTGGCCAAAAAAAAAAAAAAAGAAAAAATATTTCACATCACTAATCATCAGAGAAATGCAAATCAAAACCACAGTGAGATAACATCTGACGTCAGTCAGAATGGCTATGATTAAAGAGTCAAAGAACAACAGATGCTGGTAAAACTGTGGAGAAAAGGGAACACTTATAAGCTGTTGGCGAGAATATAAATTAGTTCAGCTACTGTGGAAGGCAGTATGGATATTTCTCAAATAACTCTAAAACAAAACTACCTTTTGACCCAGCAATCCAATTACTGGGTATATAGCCAAAAGAAAATATGTTAAGTAAATCGAGAAAACAGAAGAAAAGACTTAAATGTCTAGAGTTGTCAATACGAATTAAGGGTATGAACTTTAAAAATGGAATAATTTCTGAAGGCCAGTTTAGCCTATTCCACAATTTTGCTTAAGTTATATGTGTCAACAAAACATCATACACATTTCCTAAGCTGGAGAGAGCCTGTTAAGAGAGATCACAAAACTTATAAGCCTAACGAGCACCTACCAAGAAGCTCTGACTCCCCCAACTGGAGAAGGGTTTCTTCTATTTGCTTTAGAGCTCTGGAATTTACAGATACTACTATATGGGCCTGGTGCAGAATTCCTGGCTCAGAGTTGTAGCTTTTATGTAATGTGGAAAAACAAATAAATAGTGACTAAAAAAAATCAGAGAACACTGTAGCTCTTCATCACCCTGCATTCTGTGTGCAGAAAGTGTCTCAAATGGTTTACAAGAAACTATGCCCACAAAAAAATCATAATAAAAACAATGATGGTAGCTCCTGTTCACTGTACATGTACTACTTTATATGCACTCTCTCCTTCTTTGTTCATATTGGCCCGATGAGACAGGTTCTTTTGCTGTCTCTACTTGATAAATGAGGAAACTAAGAATCATATAAAGTTTAAATAACTTGTCCTTAGTCAAACAGCCACTGAGCAGCAGAGCAGCAGATTTAAACCCACCTGATTCCAATTTAGACTCCTTACCGTGAGTCTATACTGTATAACATGTATGGAAGTCTTTCTCGACTTTTGAAAGACTTCTGAAAGAAGAAATTTTAATGGATTTTAAACTTGAGTCTTATCTTTCTGTTTCTTTTTCTAGTATGATTGCAGGATGACAGAGAGAACATTTGCAGAGCCATAATTTTCTGCCATACTGATAGACTCACTGATAAACTTTTACAGTCTGCCTCTTTGATCCACGCTTCCTGCTTCTGTGGGCCGAGTTTATGCCTCTGAGCTCCTGACAAGTTCTTCTGCAACTGATCCACGTGCACATAGCCAGGTGCTCTATGTACATGGAGAAAATGAGCCACTCTTAGCACAGAGCAGACAGGACAAAGTTCTGCAGCAAAATGCTGGGACCCCGCCCCGCAAAACTCCTTCACTCTTAGACAATGCAGCCAGAAACCTGGAGTAGCTATAGAAACAGGTTACCTTAGAGCATGCTTCTGCATTTCACTTCCCAGGAAGAGGATGACCTCAGAGCTGCAATATTTGGAGTGTGGCAAAGCGGAGATCAAATGGATAGGGTGCTACAGGGATTGATGACTGTCTTGCAAGAGTTAGAGGAGAGAAGGAGGAAGCTGCACTTGGCTCAGATGCTGAGGGTCTGAAGTCAGATCCTGGACCCCATGTGAGTGAGCAAGTGCAAAGATAAGCAGTGAAGGCTGAGCCCTTAAAAGATGCCAATAATCAACTGTTCATCAAAGGGGAAGAAAGGGAAGCTCAGAGCCTCAGCCAGCGCTGGCAGTCTGGCTCTGAGAAAGACTTTGGTTCTCCCCGAGCTGTGCTGTCTGTGGGGACTCTATGGACTACTCTGTTTTCCAAGGACACAGTCAGTCCTGTACCACACAGCTTCCTTGGCTCCCTCCTTTTCTGGGACCAGGAGGATGGGGTTAGTCAGTCCACACATATTTATTATGTGCCATCTGTTTCTTGAGTTCCAGGGCTGTATTCTCTACTGTTCATGGGATATCTCTGTCTAGAAATCTTGCTGACCCTTGGAAATATTCAAAATGAAATTATTTTTCATCCCAAACATCTTTCCCTGTTTCTGTGAAAGGCATCATCATCACAGACTGAATAACTTCATAGGATTTCATTCCTACCTCAGCATTGTTCCCACACCTGCTCAGTTGCAAATGTGACAGGTTAAGTGGTGAAATATTTCTCACTTCCATCCCCCTTACCTCTGTTTCCATTGTCCACAGCTAACTCAGGCCCTCATTATCTCTTATCTAGACCATACTGACTGCCTCCTAATTGATCTTCCTGCAGCACATTTTTCTGCCTCCAGCATATCTCATCCACTGTTGCCAGATAACTCACTAAAGCAGGACCCAGATGGCACCACTTCCTTGCTCTGATGCCTTTAAAGACTCCCCATGGCCTGGAGAATCAAGAACAAACTCTTCAGCCTGCTCTGTAAGGCCGTTGAGATCTGGCCTCATTACTCCAAGACCTCTTCCTTTCATGCACCTTCGCCCCTTTGTGTGTTAGTGTGGCAGGTCTTCACTTCAGCTTTCTTTTACCTAGAGTGTTTTTCCACCAACTGTAAGCTTTTAAACCTTACTTACCATTCAGGGCTACCAGATGTAATGTTTGCATGAACCCTTCCCTGAATCCCTCCAGTTATGAGTGAACACTACTACTTTGGATCTTGTGGCATTTACTGCCTTTTTTTTTTTGGTTGCATTCAGCAGGTAGCAAATGCCTTGATGATTTTTTTAAAGGGGGCTCAATGAATAGCTGTTGAATTCTGTTTTGGGCCATTTTACTACTTTCTCTTACTAATGAGGAAGATGTCATAAGTTGCTTGACTTAGGTGGTACAATGTGGCTGTTTTCCTGAAAAACTATTGAATTAAATTCTGAAGTCAAGGGTTCAAACAAACTTCAAAATAAAAAAAAAATCTTCAAGAGAAGTTTACAGTCCACCACTGACATTGTTCCTTATACTAACCATAGAGCAAAACATGTTTTGAATGCTACTGACAAGGCTCTCTTACATGACAATCTTCTCATTTTATTCTTCTTTCTTGTGGGTCCTATCTGTAGATGGAGTGTGAAGGAGAAGTAGTACTTACGACTCTAAAAATTCATGCTAATGTAATTTGGACAGGCATTACTTCAAAGCCTACAGATGCTTCATCATCACCAAACACTTCTGAAAACATAACACAGGTCAGAGTTTTCCCTAGGCCATTTTTTAAGGTTGGCTTTGATCCTTCCGGCAGTCACTGGGTAACACTTCTAATCTTAATGTAACAGGCAAGATGCAATAGTATGTGCAATCGTCTTCAAAGCTGGAAAGTTACATATTATGATTATTATAGATTTTCTTTCTTCACAATATTCTGTGGTACTTCATGAAAAGACAGTTGGCCTTTACTTAAATTCAAATGCAACTCCGGATTAACTAACATCTAATAGGGAAGCATTTTACAAATGTTACCAAGATTCACATCAGCATTGTAAAAATATTTAGTAAAAAGACTAAATTTATAAATAAGTTCCATGAAAAAGTTACTTTTTTCCTTACAGTGTCATGACTTGTAAAATAAATTTTTATCAGCTTAAAACTTTGTTTTGCCTTTTATCATTAGAAATAATGAAACCTGCCTTCTGAATATTCACACAAATTATTCAGCTATAAATATTTATCTTTATATTTTTTTAAAGTGAGGGGGGAGCATGCCATAAGTTTTTTTTTTAAATAGAGGACAAGGAATAAATCAATTCTATGCAATGTGAGGCAATAAAATATTGGAACGTTTTTATTTTACTTCGAATTTGACTAGCACTTTGTCAGTTGAGTCTATATAATACAGATGATCTTGTACTTACTCAGCAACATGTTCCTATGCTATTTTCCTACATGTACAGAACTGTTTTTATACTTTAATGTTAGCATAAACTTCTTATGTTTGTTCTTTCTCTTTGGCAAACAAAATTTTTTAAACATACAAAATAAATCTAAATAAAATATATTAAAAATAATTTAAACCTAGATTTATTTTTCTGCATTCAACAACCACAATAACTTTCATTTCTGTCTGGTGTTAATTTCACCCAAGGGCAACATAGCAAAAATTACATGAATGCCTCATAGACAATTCCTGTGTGCGTTCTAGGTAGTACCATTTAACATAATGATGCTATTAGGAATACTGACATATCTAAAGTTTATATTTTCCCTTCACAGAATGCTTACAA
Source organism: Ateles fusciceps (assembly GCA_036589455.1). NCBI lineage: Eukaryota > Metazoa > Chordata > Mammalia > Primates > Atelidae > Ateles > Ateles fusciceps. The sequence goes on from JAZHEH010001979.1 coordinate 10,973,307, forward strand.
ACCAATCTACTTTTTAAATGTGTGGATTTCTAGAGAGGCAGGATAATTCCTTTAAAGCAATTGAAATATGAAGGGTTCCAACTGACACATCTCCTTATTGATCAATTTTTATTGCGATCCTACAGTATAAGCAGTAAAACAACCTATGAAATGTGATTTATGTCAATAAAGAAATTAGAATTAAGTAGAGAACCATTATGTTGTTTCTATGGTTATAGATCACAAAAAGCTACATAGTCACTGTGGCATGATATAGTTCTAACTTATGAAAAAGGAAACTGGAGATAAATTTGAGGAAGAGGAAATTTTGAGAAACATGAAATATATTCCCAATGATGGGCACTACTTGAGCAAGGGGTAATGCATGAGCAGAAAACAATGCCAATTCGAAGAACATTGCTTTAGTGTCCCCAGGGTGCTCTTGTTTGATTTTGTACTACAAATGTCAATGATATTCACCACCACACATTTCCTTCCTACCTTCCAAAAGGAATTTCTCCACTCACAGCCTAGAAGGAGCAACCTAGGTACAACTCGATAGCTTACTACCTACCCAGCCACTGCTGACTGGCCAAGGGTCATATAGCTCCCATGCTGAGCCAATTAGATTTCTGTCCCAGATATTGAAAACAGAGGCTCAAAAGTGGAGTCAGTCAGGGTTGGACATGTGAGATAGAAGGTCATGTGGATTTAGGCACTGGTGCTTCAGAACAAGAGGGATTAAGAGACGTTTGAGAAGGAGCTGATGCAATTGACTCAAGAGGAAAGAACTATGGAACAAGTAGTTGTTTAAAGATTTTCAATTCCTGCAAAGACCTAGTGTATTCCCCTGAGCTTGATTTCCTTAATCTAGTCTAACTGAAGTGTTTCCTCCCCACTCTTACTGAGTCATCTCTAAAATGACCTGCTGAGTACACTGTAGTGATCAAATCTTTTTTTTAATTGGCCTCTCTCTCATTAGCTCTAAACTCTGCCATCTTTCCTGCTATCACTTCTGCCATTTATATAGTCCTCTTTTTGTCTTTTATTATTCTTCTTCTTTTCATGTCTAATCTTTCCTCCCTGTTACTTTACCTGTGCTTTTCAGCATTATCACTACAAGCTTTAGTTATTTATTCTAACAAGGATGGGGCTACTTGTGTTGGCCAATGAACTGACTGATCATATCATCCTGTCAGTAATTTTCTTATCCTTAGCACTTGATTATTTTCATTATTGATTAATATTTGAGGGTTTTTTTTTACTTAATTTGAATTAAGAATTATTCCTAAGTGATAAAATTACTAGTCATCCATTAATAATTCTCAAGAATGGAAATTATGGCTTTCATTGCTTTTCTTAAGTAATTATGTAAATTTAATAGTTTTATATGTACAGACAATGTGGGCAGAAGGAATATGATTTATTTCTGCATTAAAATAAGTAAGTTCAATGATGTCACTGTCTAAAAAGCTATGTTTGAATCACTAGGCCATTCGCTTCCACCCCTAGTAATCATGCTGTTAATGAGAGAAATGGGAGGCATAGACAAGTTAGAAGTCATGGAAACCCATTCAAAATAAAAATAAATGCATTTAAAGGGCTTCTATTTTTGCTATCATTTTCATTAAGTCAGTCTTTCCTTTACTCAATAAATACACATTAAGTCTTTCTGATGCAGTAGGATATGAGCAAGACTTTGAGAGGACAACAATGTACAAAACAAAGTCTCTTCTCTCCTGGAGTTTGTATGCTAATGAGGGAAGACAGAAAATAGATAAATAAATATAAAATCCAACAGGTGGTAATGAGTGTTATAAAAAGAATAGAGAGGAAGCTAGAGAGCGCTGGTATGGTGTTTCTTTCAATTGCATAGTCAGGAAAGACGTCCCTGATGTACTTTTGAACAGAATTTTTTTTTTTTTTTTTTATCTTTTGAGACAGGGTTTTAGTCTGTAAGTCGAGGCTGGAGTGCAGTGGCATGATCATGGCTCACTGTGGCCTCTACCTCCAGGGCTCAGATGATTCTCCCACTTCAGCCACCCAAGTAGCAGGAAATACAAGCACATGCCACCACACCCAGCTAATTTTTTGTATTTTTCTTTCTTTTTTTTTTTTGGTAAAAACAAAGTCTCACCATGTTGCCCAGGCTGGTCTCAAACTCCTGGGCTCAAGTGATCCACCTTCCTCCACCTCCCAAATAACTGGGATTATAGGCATGAGCCACAGCACCCAGCCTGAACAGATACCTAAATAAGTAAGGGAGGCAGCCATGATAGCCTCAGGGGAATCATCTGGATTGCCTGCAAATACTCATGATCACATAAAGAATCATGTCACTCTACATCTCACGTCGGTCTCATGGAAGAGGTTCTGTCATGGCACATACTGTGTAGTGGGGTATAAAAGGTTAAATCATGGTCCCCAAGAAGGAAAGTTTAAGTCCTAACCCTTGGTAATGTGACATTATTTGGAAATAAGAACTTCAAATAAGGTCTTTGAAGATATAATCCAGTTGAGAAGAGATTATACTAGATCAAGGGAACCCTAAGTCCAATGACTGGTATATCTATAGGAGAAAGAGAAGAAAACTTGAACACAGAGACACAAAGGAGATATATGGGGAAAGCCATGCGGTGATTGAGGCAGAGATAGGAGTGATGCAGCCACAAGCTAGGGAATGCCAATGATTGGCAGCAACCATCAAAACTAGGCAGAAGCAAGGAAGGATTCTTCCAGAGTCTTCAGAGGGAGCGTGGCCTTCCTGACACCTTGACTGCAGAGTTGTAGCCTCCAGAAGTATGAGAGACTAGATTTCCATTGCTTTAAGCTACCCACTGCTGGCAATTTCTGTGGCAGCCACAGGAAACTAGTACAGGGGTATGAACTAGAGGAAAGCATTGTATGGGGTGTGTCAGATGGTTTTGAAACACATACATATGTGCAAACAACCACCACCACACAAGCAATAATTAACTTTTTAAATGGATAATTAAGGGTACATAAAAATATAACAGATTAGATGAGGATCAGTGGAAAACTTAAGGTCACTCTTTCCACGTGCTCATATTGCAGCCACCATGGGCCACACTGCTTCCCATTTCACCAAGAAATTTCAGGTAGGCTATCCTGGTGACATTAAAACATTACTTCCATTCTTCCTTCATTAAATGTGCCTCTTCCATGTGGCCAGGAAGCCAATGTTTGTCCTTTCTCCGGCTGTTCTGCCCAGAGAACTGTACTTCAGTGAGTATAGCTTCAAATGGTGGTTAATTTCGGGACCTGGGTGTTGGTGCTTCTGCCAGAATAATGGAGTTAGCATTACTCTATAGCAACAAAGGAAACAACCTTTACTTCCTTGCAACATCCAGATGAGCAGAATAAAGACAATGAGCAAGGTGAAGGGAGAGCCAAACAATTCCAGCAAATGTTGATTCATCATGGTTAACGTCTCTATTCAAAACCTGAGGCTTACCAGGTGCGATGGTCACGCTTGTAATCCCAGCACTTTGGGAGGCTGAGGTGGACAGATTGCTTGAGCTCAGGAGTTTGAGACCAGCCTGGCCAACATAGTGAAACTATGAAAGTTTACAAAAAATATCTATCTATCTACAAAAATTATCCAGGCATGGTGTCTACAAAATATCCAGGCATGGTGGGGCTTGCCTGTAGTCCCAGCTACTAAGAAGGCTGATGTGTGAAGATTATTTGAATCCTGGAGGTCAAGGTTGCAGTGAGCCACGCTCAGTACCACAGCCTGGGCAACAGAGTGAGACCCTATCTCAAACAAAACAAAACAAAACAAAACAAAAGCTGATGCTGAGGGAATTTTTGTTTCTTTTTCCTGGTAAACATGTCCTTTTCTAATGCAATAGATTTCATATGTTGACGCTGTAATCAATCTATCATGCAATTCAAATCAACAGAATGTTCATGCTCTGTTTGGGGCAATGTAGTAGGTTGCACCCCTGCTTGTCATCCATATTCTTTGTCATGTTACTTGTAGTTCCCTTCACAAGAAGCATGTGGAGTTCCTACTCCACTGATTCTGCATTTGGCCACTGGTCCTGTTTTGACCAATAGCATGTGGATGGACATGAGAGAGTTTCCATTTTGAACTCAGGAGTTAGGAGGCCTTGCATATTTAAGCTCATCCCTCTTGTGTGTTTGTTTGTTTGTTTGTTTGTTTGTTTTTATTCCATTTTGTGTTTCTGTCATCACCATGAGAAAAACATGCCATAGCTAGTGATGGTCCAAAGAAAATGAGACACACATGGAGAAGGTCTGAACTCAAACTGAAAATTGGAGTCAAGCTCAACAGAGACTAGTCTGGATTTCCCAACCTGGAACTGATCCAAAATTACATGATTAGGATAAAAGATGGTTTATTTTAAGCCATTGAGTTTTGGGGTGTTTTTTATACAGCATTACCGTGACAATAACTGACTGACATGGGTGGGTTTTGACAACTGAGATATTTTATACAAAGTACAGAAATTCATTACTGCAGTATCTATTAATGATTAGATTGATCATGCTCATGGAGAGAGAATATGGTATTCTAGAAGGAAATCAAGATCAGCATGCAAGATTACTGCTTTGCTGGTGAGGATCTTAGATATATATGAATCAGCCACCATCGCTAAGCTTTATTTTATTCACCCATTAAATATCTCTCTTATCCCAGAGTGGTTGGCTTCTCAGAATGGCATATAAAAAAACTATGTAAAAAGACAAGAGTGCTATATATACACATGTAGTTATTATTATTAGTCATCATTATCATTTGATCATGTTATTATATATTATTTATTATAATTTATATGTGAAAGGAGAAGATCAAGATGGTAATAATCAATTTTAAAGTAGGAATTAGGTTTAGGTTACATTCACTTATAGCACAAAAAGTTAATGGTAATATCTGAACTTATATTCTTCCCTAAATTTTGTATTTATTTCCATGACATCTTGGTCTAATATTTTTCTTTCAAGTTCAGCTAATGCTACATGTGGAAAGATGTAGATAACTTGATAAAAGGATGACTTTATAAGAAGAGATAAGCATAGTTTAGTCCTTATCAACAAAGCACCATCACTTTTTCTATACATAACAATGTGATTATATTTCAAGGACTCAAGTTTATTTTTGAAACAGATGATGTTGATATTTCCTGCTTAAAACAAGTATTAGATTTGAAGTGAGAATCTATTGCCTTTATGGCTTTGAAGTCTGTATTTTTTTTTATATGATCTTCCAGAAGGATCTCAGATTCTGGCTACACTGAAGACCTGGCAGAGCTACTGTTGAGGCAGCTGGCTGGAGCTGAGGGGTTTTAGTGCCTGGTGCTGGGGAAGAATTTTCTAAACTTCTCTTATGGTGCCATGGATGCAGTTTATTCATTTATTTGCCCAACAAAATCTTATGTCTCTGCTTTGTGGAAGTTTCTGTGCTAGGCTCTGAGATAACTGTTGCTCTGAATCACTTGTGATAGCTCTGTGTCTCACCCATGTGAAATTTAAAGTCATCTCTCTGTCCAAAGAGAAGCACTCTAGTGAGAAGATTCTAGTTTACATTTTACTCCTTGAAAATTCTGATCCTGTCACTCTCTTGTGTTCCAGTGGCATAAAAGGGTTAATGTATGTTTTTCAGCACCTGTCACAATTCTGGAGCAACCCAGGCAGTCAAAAGAAGAGGGCTCAATTGATGTAGGCACAAGTGTGCAGGCATTCGGAACACTATTCATAGGTTTGCTCTTTATCTCTCTTCCCTCCTCCCAACTTTGGCCTGGGGACGTGAGTGGTGACATAAATGAACCGTAAAACATGGCTGGGAAAATCTACAGTGTGCTGAAGGAGGCAGCAAAGCAATGAGATGAATAGATTTGGGAGCTTTCAGAGCAGGCGAGAGATAGCACCTAATATTTATGGGTTGCTTAAGCTCTCATGTGCTCTGCTACTATGAATCTGGAAAAGTGTCATCCAGTCATCAACCCAGGACTCCTCACTTGCATTTATCAAAGTCATGATACCTTACAAATGCGAATGATGGGACACAGCCAAACAGTTCATCCAGAAATACATGGTCATAACTCTTGTTGCTTCCTAAGCGAAAGGATGTCTTTCATCTGCATGGATGGACAGTTGCTTTTGTTTTCTTCTTTCTTTTCTTTCCTCCCTTCCTTTTCCTTCCTGCCTTTCCTCCCTTCCTCTCTTCCTTCCTCCCTCTTCCTCCCTTCCTTCCTCCCTTCCTTCCTTCTCCTCCCTTCCTCCCTTCCTTCCTCCCTTCCTTCCTCCCTTCCTTCCTTTTCCTCCCTTTCTCCCTCTCCCCCTCCCTCCCTCTCTTCCCTCCCTCCCTCCCTTCCTTTTCCTTCCTTCCTTCCTTTTTTTTCTTCCTTTCCTCCTTCCTTTCTTCCTCTTTCTTTCTTTCCTGTCTTCCTTCTTTTTTCTCTTTTGTGTAATGCTCCCACATTTACTTATTACCTTAGCAACTCCTGTAAGTCTTAAGATCCCAGAGGCGAAAGGATCCCAACACAGACTTACAGAGAAACAGCCACGGAAGTAGCTGTTTCACCAGAGTGCTGTTGAATTCAACAGGAGCATCTTCAGAAAGTAGAACAAGGTTTATTATTTTCAGAAGACTGGAGTTTGAACCCGGGCTTGCCACTTAACAATATTTTGGCCTTGAACTAGTTATAATCTTTCTGAACCATGCTGTTCTCATTCTCTTCATCTGTAAAATGGGTACATAAATGCCTGTTCTGGCTGTTCATTCCACAGAATCTGGGTTCTTTCTATGTACCCAAGGCTGTGCAACACACTAGGGATACAACTCTCTGTCCCTGGTCCCATGGAGTGGAATGAGAAATACTGAACATGTAAGCATGATGAGAGTCATGAAAAAAAAAGTGTAGCACATGGCAGAACCAGAAAATAGGAAGTCCTAACTTATTCTGGAGAGTCTCCCTGAAGAAACGCTGTCTGAGCAGAGATAGGAAGAACAAGCATTCAATTATTAGATACTGAGATATCAGGAAGACTCCAGGCCTAGGGAAGAGGATGTGTGAAAGGCATGGCAGGAAAGAGAACAGTGCATGTTATTTACAACATGGTATTGTAAGACAGTTTTTTTAAAAAAAAACTTCATTTGGAATAGCTGTATAAACTGCTATGGACATTTGCCAAGGACCATCAGGTCCTCTGTGGAGCCATGAAGGGACCTTATAAGAGACTTCATTCACCTAAATGCATGTGTATCCTCTACGCTAACACTGATTAGTGTTTATAGGGCTTATTTCTGGATTAAAGAGGCAATCAAAGCCTGGATATAGCGGGAATAAAACTCTGATCCTTTCCTAGATCTGATATCCTGGTCAGTGGAAGGCAACATGGAGGGTATGAGTCAAGGTATCAGCTGTTTTATGTGTTAGTGATTCTTTCATTTTGTAGTGAGGTGGAACTGTTCTCCCCTTACGTTGACAGTTTCTCTTGTGGCAGCACTTCCTGTTGTATAAGATGGACGTTGCCCTGGCGTTACATAAATCATCATGTCTCCCTCTTTGAATTTAAAGAAAGCCAATTTTTAGTGATTGGAGTAGAACGGAAGACCTATTTATTAGTGATGCCACCCACTGACCAATATTCTAAGCCAGATACAACCTTTCAACTCATGTCACTCAGGAGTGCCCTGTCTACTAAGGTACACACACAAAGTTGGGGATAGTCTTGTCCTCAATCTTTGAGGTTGTTAGACTCTGATCCCAGTCTCCCAGCCCCCTTTACTGCATCTCCATGGGTTTTTGTATCTGTGCATTCTTAAATTGCTATAAAGAAATACCTGAGACTAGGTAATGTATGAAGAGAAGAGGTTTAATTGGTGCACGGTTCTGCGGGATGTACAAAAAGCATGATGCTGGCATCTGCTCGGCTTCTGGGGAGGCCTCAGGAAACTTAATTTTATGGCAGAAAGTAAAGGAGGAGCAGATACGACTTATATGGCAGGAGCAGGGGTGAGAGAGAGATAGAGAGAGGAGGTGCCACACACTTTTAAACAACCAGATCTCATGAAAACTACTCACTAACCTGGAGACAGTACCAAGGGGAATGTTGCTAAACCATTCTTGATAAACCACCTGTAGGAGCCAGTCACCTCCCACCAAGCCCTGCTTCCAAGACTGAGGGTTACAATTTGACATGAGATTTGGTGGGGACACAGATCCAAACCATATCAGTCTTGTGGATTGTTATTCACGGCCTCCTGAGCATTGGTTTGACAGAGAAAGAATGAGCTCATCTTTGCTCAAAGCCATGCTAGAATTACAGACACACTTTCTGGAAATTATGCAACCAGAATTTTTTTTTTCTGGTTCTGTGTTCTCCAAAAAAAGGCTACAGGTATCTAGCACAGGAATGGGCAAATATTTTCTTTTTTTGTAAAGGTCCAATGTTTTAGGCTTTTCAAGTCACTTATAGTCACTACCACATATTCTTTGTTTGGTTATGTTACAACTCTTTAAAAATATAAAAATATTTTTTTAGTCCAGCTGTAAAGAAACTGGCTACAGTCTGGATTTAGCTCATTGGCTGTGATTTGCCATCCTGTAATCTAGAGCCAGGTAGCCCAACCTGATGAGCTGCCTCTTCCCTTACACTTTTTGGCATTAATAATTGTCAAATAAATCCTTTGTGCCTAACAGGGTCCATTTACATTGTAGTTCACATAAAACAATAAGGTCATTTCTGAGACTTTTGTTTTGACCCTGCTTGCAAGTTAGTAAGTTAGAATGCCACAGTTTCATGAGAGACGGCTGAATTCGCAAAACACCTGGCTCAGAGAGGAAGAATGGATTATTCACTGCAACAGCGTTCGACAGATTATACAGATTACAAGCTTGTCATGATGGTTCCCCAAGCTCCAGTTCCCACAAGGTGAGGCCAAGAGGACCAGATGATGTCTGCATATGCAGTGGGTTACATTACAGAAGAAAAATATTGGGTTTATTCAACAGAATCTTTCATAATGGGCAATAAGCAAGTTTATCTTTTAATGGGAGACTATGTCTCCCATCCCAGACTGTAAGCAAATCTGCTCTTTTTCCAGAGGAAAATACTGTCTGCATCTTCCAAGACTGTTACTAATATCCTTGAAAAGATAGTCCAGGAAAGAAAAAGGTAGTTGGAGCCTTACTTGTATGACATGCAGAAATATAAAACAGCCATGGAAAGTGTTTTTCAATAGACAACTAGTATCTGCTTATATTAATGTGACAGTCCATCCATTTTGGAGAAATAAAAAATCAATCAACCCATTTCTAGTGTAGGTGATCTTTTCCTAGTGCCCTGTACTTATTTGTTATCTAAGAACAGATCTAAAATACAATCTTAAGACTATATAGTTCCATGACAGCTAAACACTTTGATATAGGGATTTTGGCTCCAGGACAAAGAAAAGGAACAACAACAAAACAGCATGGTTCATTTGGGAAATTTTCAGGACACTTGGAATTTAAAGTGAAATCAGAAATACTCTCTAAGGAGACATTAAATGATTACTTCCTTCAACAAGCTGCTCATTTTTCCCTTCACTGTGTCCCATGTGATACACAGTTGGACAGAATTCAAGCCGGAAATCAGTGGGAAAGGCTTGAATGTGGTCCATGAGTCATGAGATTACTATAGAGGACAGCCAGGCATGAATACAGGTGGTTTAATGGGAAACACTAGGAGCTAACGATGCCTGGGTCAAGAACAGAAATGAAGAATCAGGAATGGTCAGAGTACATATTATTCGTGAACAAAGGTGGCTGAGAAATAATTTCTAGAGAAGTATGTTAATGATTCTCTGGTCCAGAGACCTTTTCCTTTACTTTTTTTCTTTTAACAATACTGTGGAGTGCATTTTAAATATGATCCCTAATATAGGACAGCTTTACACAATAAGTTTAGTACTGAAAATTGTGTCAGTTGAAGCTTTGATAGCCAAATATATTTTTCTCATGGTCATATTTCTATTTCGGTGATGCTTAATATTAATTTTTTGAGTCATCTTCTTCATTATTGAGTTAGCACATAGAGGTTCCAAGTTTCTAAACCTTTCAAAAATACAACCTACAAACAAAATACAAAGCAACATTCGACTTAAGCGTCAATCAAGATGCAAGATCCATTATGTGCAATACTAAAATAATTATTAATGAATCAAAATAAAATAAATTTCATCAATATTAATTCAATTTTTATATTTTTAAACTGAATATAAGAGAAAACAGTAAGTAGAAGTCTCTTTATTGAAAAAATGTGGCATAAATTAGTCTTCTTTCCCCTTCCTTGATGGAGGAATTTATATGATTGGAATATCCAATGTAAGAGGCAGTAATGTTTAGAGTACAGATTCTAGAACCAGTTCAGTAGCTTTACATCCAAATTCCAGAACATTCTAGCTTCAAAAGTAGGTTAATTTATCTATATCTGATATCCTGGTCAGTGGAAGGCAATGTGGAGGGTATGAGTCAAGGTATCAGCTGTTTTATGTGTGAGTGATGCTTTAGTTTTCATAAAGTTATTGAAAGGATAAAGTAAGGTAATGATTGTAAAGTGTTTGGGATGCTGGCTGATGCATAGAAACCCACTGAAAATTTTAGAATATTTAATTACATGCACAAAAAATCACAATATTAAATCTAAAAGCAGGAAATAAAATGTTTATAAACCAAATGCTTCCTAAACCTCAATTATTAAAAACTCTAGAGAATATTATCTTTCAGAGAGAAGTCTCACTACTTCCTGACAGGCAGTTAGATTAGGGCAGATAATCTCTTTGCAATCTAATGTTGGGCTGACATGAGTCTGGGTTATAGACTTTGTAAGACTCATTCTACTGCTGGTTTACCCTACACTTGAGATATAATATAGGGTTCCAGGTTCATAGCTGACAGCCAGCAGTGTTTTCAGAGACAATCCTTCATGGCATAGCTTGAACTCCTATTCTTTTTTATTTTTTTCAGCTTTTTTTTTTTTTCCGATGCTTTTCAGATTCACTTTTTAGCCTCTTACCCTGTACAGCTTAAATGTCTTGGTCTTTCTGGCTGACACTTAATAAATAAATAAATAACACTAGTAGCCCTGGAGATTGCCCCCATTCTCTATTGATTTTCTTGAAGGAGAGATTCAGTTTTGTCTGGGAAACAGGACTGACTCAGGACTCTGCCAGAGGGTAACCACACCAGTTTTCTTGGCCTATTTCCAGTTTCAGTATTGTCCAATAAAACTATCTGTGATGACAAAATGTTCTAGATCCATGCTATCTAATCAGGCGGCCATTAGCCACATGTGGCTATTGAGAACTGAAAGTGTGGTTAGGGCAGCTGAAGAAATGAATTTCTTATTTTATTTAGTTCTAATTAATTTAAATGTGAATAGCCACATATGGCGAGTGGCTGTCCAATTGGACAGCACAGCTCTCCACAGTAGTCTCAGGTACAGCATTCAGTTTTTATTCAACTGGAAAAACTGTGATATGAAAGGCTTAGATCACAGCAGCTTGATTCTAGCTTGTCAAGGACGCCACTAAGTGCCAGCCCTCCTTGCCTTAGAAGGGGTATTAGTGAGACAACAGCACTCTTACCAAAGCCAAGAAAACCTATGGCCTGTAACAATATAATAAAAGAGACAGACATGTTGAAGACAGATTTTCCCGATTTTCAAGGTCTTCTCTTCTCTCATATACCTTCCAATTGATGTTTTTAAAAATGCCCTTAGAAATTACCGTTCAATGTTTTCAAACCTTGTTACTATTACTCTTTTAGCAGCAGAATTTTTGTAACACTAAGACTCTCATGAAACCCCAATATATTTAAAGAGGTAAAATGAGGGATAGGGGACTCATAGTCATACCTGATCTCATATCCCCTTTCCAGCCACCTTCTCAGCACTCTGAAGAGCAGTTTGAAAACCACAATTCTAACAGACCACTGTAGATTTATACATGAGTGAACTAAAGGCCAGAGAAATGAAGTGGTGACTTTAAGGTGCTTGAATAATTAAAAAAAGAAAGAAAAAAACTTTATTCAGGTTTCTTGTCTCTCAGTTCAGTGTTCTCCCAGGTTGTTGCTTCTGCATGAAGCTTTTCTAACTTCATTAGTCTTTTTAATGCTTCCAAAAATAAGGCTGGCCTTTACTCTATGACACAACAGGTCATCTAAGCTCTGTTGGGAGTTGTTCACTATTGTCTGACATGCCTTTCTCTTATTTCCTTGCCCACACTGCAAGTTCCTTAAAAGCAGGAACCATGCCATCTATTTCTATTAAAGCCATGGTACACTTGGCAGAATGTAAATAAGCCTATAGTCAACATCCATTTGAATGATGATGCTTGCTGCAAGTCGTTTTACGGAAAGCTCACTGAATGCCCAGCAGGCCCTGGTGCCTTGGGAAAATACAAAGTATAGAAAACAGTTTCTCCCCTTAGGAAGCTTTGGACTTAGGTAGAGAAACAAGACAGCACAGAGAAATAACTACAACTGTGTCTCTTTATATGAGCTCCATGAATCACCTGCATCAGAGCTACTTGAAGAACTTGCTACGAATTCAGACTCCTGGATCTCATATGTAGAGATTCAGATTGCGGAAGACCCAGAAATCATTATTTATTATAAATTCCTCAGTTGACTTTGTGCATTTATAATTTTGTAAACTGGGAAACAAAGTTAGTGATTATTTATGCAGTAATGGTCTTGAATATAGCATTACAGAACTTAGATAATCTAAGAAGAGAACTCGGGCCACATGATGTCAAGTGGAGGGGCTGGGAGGTGGAGTGGAGCAAGGGACCTACCCCTGCTAAAGCTGCCATGCTAACTGCAGGACATTGGTACCACTGACCCCCGAGGAAGTGTGCCCTGAGCCCTTCTGGATAATGGCGGGTGGTGCTTTCACACTCTGATCAACTTGTACTCCAGATAAGCAGGTCACCAGCTCAGGGAGGTGGAGTGGCAGGATGAGGCTGCATTTCTGGACAAGCCATGTGGAAGAAAGCAGACAATATGATCAGCACTGGGGAGGATTTGTCAGTCACTCTACTGGGTATCTGTTGTTACATAACAAAACATCCCAAAACTTAGCAGCCTAAAACAACAAACATTAATTATTTTGCAAGGTTGCACACAGAATCTGGGAGCAGTAGTATTTGGGCTTAGCCCCTCCTATGAAGCTGCAGCCAAGATATTTGCCTTGGTGACCAACATCTGAAGGGTTGGCTAGAGCTAAAGAATGTGCCTCCATGTTCACACACATGGCTGTTGGCTGGAGGTGTCAGTTCCTCACCATGTAGATCTCTGTAGATCTTTCCAGAGGACTGCTTGTGACATGGCATATGGCTTCCTTGGAGAAAGTGATGAGAGACAGAGAGTGAGACGGAGAGAGAGAGAGACCAAGTGAAAGCCACAGTGTCTTTTATAATCTAATCTCAGAAGTGATGTTTACCCTCACTTGTGTCTTATTCTATTAGCTACACAGATTAATCCTCGTAGGAGGAAATTATACAAAGATGTGAATACCAGGATGTAAGAGTCAAAGAGCAAGAAAGATGTTGTGTCAAGAGTTATATCTGAGTAGAATAACTTGAAAGTTTTACTTTGATCTTAAAAACATCTTAGAGGCCAAGTTACTCCTAGTCTTTTCTCTACTTCTTTTCCCAGAACTGAGTTGATATGCACCTCCCTTCTACTTCCCTGGGGGACAGAACTGTCAGGATTAGAATAGATACCTACAGAAAGATTTCTATAAGAAGATCTGTAAGCTCTGACTGAAATGTGAAGACCCTGAAAGTCTTGAGCCTTCCAATATAAATTATAATTTATGTCACTCTTCTTAGCAGACTGTGCAAAGCCACATGATGCTAGAGCCTTGGGTGGACTGGGAATGATGACCCTTCTACATTCTCAAAAGGTAACTATCTCATCCTTTACTATGATGGCTATTCTCTACTTGCCCCCTTCTACATGTACATTTTTGCACTTCCCTGGGTCCCAGGCTCCTTGCCATCTGCCTTTTGTTTGGGTTTGGCCAGTGGAAACCACTGGTAGATGAACAATATTCTGTGTGTCCTTCTGATTTGGTGTTATCTCTAGTAGTATCCGCATCACTTCATGACTTCAGCTTCTGCTGGGCGGCCCTATTCCAAGGATTCTGATCTCACTGGCTTTCATTTGCACTTATTCTTCCCCTTTTCCCTTCAACACTAACAGTGTAACAGCTTCTGGTGCTGTTAGTCTCCGAATGCTTTCTTTAACCTTAGTCCCACATCTATTAAGTGGTGTCCCCATTAAGCACTCTGATGATTTGGTTTTTGCCAGGATCCTGGCTCATGTATTTTCCTCATGAGAGGAAACATTGAGAGTGTGCAGCATCCTGACCCCACGGCATGTGCTAGCCTTCCTCCAGTCCTATCTGACTGCTTCCCCAATGTGAAGGTGAACAAAGTGTCCATCTTCCTACCTCTGACTGGGCTCTGGATCCCAGCCACACCCGCTGTTGTAAGCATCTCACGCTAACAGCTGCACTCTGTCTCTCCTGGATCTTCATCTCTAGATTTCAGTTTGTGCTTTCAGAATTTAAATATGCTCAAGACTCTCACATATGAAAAACAATACAAGATACCACTCCGCTTCAACTCCAGGGTCCTTGTTTCTTTTTCCTTTACAGATAAATTTCTTCAGCCATCTTTCTACTTAGCTGTCTCTCATTTTTTTTTTTTTTTTTTTTTTTTTTGAGACCGAGTCTCACTCTGTCACCCAGTCTAGAGTGCAGTGGCATGACCTCAGCTCACTGCAACTCCGCCTCCCGGGTTCAAGCAATTCTCCTGCCTCAGCCTCCTGAGCAGCTGGAATTACAGATGCTCGCCACCATGCCCAGCTAATTTTTTTTTTTTTTTTTTGGTATTTTTAGAAGAGATGGGGTTTTACCATGTTGGTTGGCTGGTCTCGAACTCCTGACCTCAGGTAATCCACCCCACTCAGCCTTCCGAAGTGCTGGGATTACAGGTGTGATGTCTCTCCTTCTTAACCTCCCATTCTACATCCAGGATGGGCTTCTGTACCCATCACTCCCAAACTGCTTTTGTCACACTTGCCTTCCACTTCCATGTTACTGTGTGCAATGCATATTTTTTTCATGATCACTTTGCTTACAGCAAGAGGTTCTGGTGATCAGTGTCTTTTTCCTGAAGTCCCTTCATCCCTTGGCTTCCACAACTTAACATTTTCCTGGTTTTCCTCCTATTTCTCTGGCATTCCCTTTTAGTTTTATATCTCAACTTTTTCTCTTGACTCGTCTAAATATTGGTACTTCTTTGGATATTTCTTTGCATTTTTTTTTTGTCTTAGAAAATAACCTCATTAACCACCAAACTGTTAGAGATCTAAAGTCCTTGGAGTCACTCTGGCTTCCTCCCCATAATTAATCACCAAGTCCTACATACTCCAGCCTCTCAGCCCCGATGATACAGCCTGTGCTACCATCTTCAGCCTTCTCTGCCCCATTTTCCCTTAAGACCTGAGATGCCCCTGCTCCACTGGGCTAATCTCAGCTACTCAAGCCTCTGTCACACTCTCCCTTGCCTCCAGGCCTTTGCACATCCTACTGTTCTATCAGAGGCACTTTTAATTTTGTTCATCCCCTCAAACTAAAATATATTTATTTTATGCTTTGGTTTCTCTTCAGAATAAATAAATCTTTTGCCTTTTAAAATGTATTTGTTTTTCAGCTCTTAACATAAAAATGACTTCATCCAGGAGTCTCTTCTGGATAGTTCAGACAAGCTCCGAACTCCCTCCCACTGCTACCTTCCTTCTCTCAAGGCCGCCATCATTCCCCCTGTATAATTTTATATTCACAATTATTTAACAATCCGTCTTCTTCTCTAGACTCAGTTCACCACTGATTCCCCCAATTCCTGGCACATGGAAGTTACTCTAGTTGAATGATAGAAGAAAGTTAGGAAAACTAGAAGTTTCCCATGTGTACAATGACCATATTCCTAAGGCAAGTTTTGGGGCATAAATATTTAACAGTGTTTGATGTGTATGACGTTTGACATGTGGTCTTATGGACTGAAGATTTGAAGACTATCCAAACTGTTAAAGAAAACAGAAGTGCTGTTTTTCGTGTGTGTGTGTGTGTGTGTGTGTGTGTGTGCATTTTGTTTTGTTTTTTTAAACCCAGAAGGTGTTCTTAAGAGCATGATGTGTATATGAAGGGGAGGTGGCTCCGAAAAGCAGGACCTGGGTCATTCCTCCTCTCTCCCCATCTGTTTCCACCCTTCTCTGCACATGCTTATTGGGCCTTTAATTATTTTCTACCAAGTTAATCACACCTGGGGCCAAGAGATGACTGAGAACTAAATGCAGTGGGGCCAAGGCAACTCATAGGCTGGGCCCCCTGACATCCACATACTTCCTTCCCAGGCCTCCCACGGCCTTCCCTCTTCAGTCAAGCCTCTCATTCCCCAAGCTCCTCTACCTCCACCCTGCTCTTGAATGTATGATATCTTAAGTCATTCATCCTTTCACCCCTCACACTCTTCCTGGTGACTCCATTCATGCCCATGATTGATCTCCACTCCCATGTGGAATAATGCCGCCGATGCCCAAATCTTTAGCTCTCGCCTCAGTACTCGCTATAGTGCCAGACCTGTGTGACCAACCAAATACTGATTGATGATTTCCAGCTGGGTGTCCCCTGAGGCACCTATTGAGTCCAGAAATAAATTTATCGTTTTTCTTTTATTCTGCTCCCTCTTATCTTTGTTCTACAGTATCCCAATAGAAACCTTACAGCCATGATAGTAATAATGAGAAACATTTTTTTTTAATGTTAACTATAAGCTAGGCACTGTTCCAGGGGTTATGTATACGTAAACCTGTTTTATACTTAAAACACCATTTTACAGACGAGCAAGTGAAGCATAGACAGGTCAAGTAACTTGATCAAAGTTTAAGTCCAAAAGCCAGGATTCAAACCAAGAGAGTTTGGATGGAGAGGCTGAACTCATAACCACCATGCTATGTGTCTCTAGAAGGATTAAGTGTCTTAACATTGTTGCTTTCACTAGTGAGCAGGATTACAGAGGATTTGGTTGCTAACTGAATAAATGTTTATTTCCATCACCTAGTTTCATGCTTGGTACATAGTGATGAATATTGGATAAAGAAAGAAAGAAATGAAGGTGTGCAGGAGAGATTAGAAAAATAACTATGAAGTTAACCACAAGTCCCCAAAAATATCCATTCTAGAAAGGGGTCCTCTACAGCCTCCTACTTCCTCTGCATTGCCCCTTCTATTTGGGTATCAGGGTCTTTAGAACCCCAGAAGAAGTCTATAAAACATGGCACAACACAAGTGGAGGTGGAGGAGTGGAGGGAAAGAGAAACAAACAAACAAAAAGTATCTTCCCTTCTCTTATAGCAAGACTTCCCATTTCTCCAGGCTTTTATTTGTCACATTAAAGCAGAGTTTGGTATTTTCATTGTAGATATACAGGTATAGTTGTTTGTTAATCTCAAGAGGAATAAAATATAACCACATTATTTTACTTACCCAGTAGAGAACCAAATATTAATAACAAATCTTAAGGAACTACTTTGAGGTTTCAAGTGTTATGCTAAGCAGTTTCTAAGCCCAAGGGTACTATTATCAGTTCTAATATGCAAGTGGGGAAACTGGGACTTGTTAAGGAACTTGCTTGGATGACAATGCAAATGCATGGAGGGATCTGGACACAGGCTGTGAGCCCGTGAAGCTTCTGCCCTTCACCCTCAATGCTGTAGAATGGCTTCCCGTGAAAATGGGCTTTTAAATACTCTGAACGTGATGAACTGGAGATGGGAGGTAATGTATCATTGGCAATATTTTCCCATTTTTGTGAGGGGTGGTGAGAAATCCGTTTTTCAATTCCATGGCAGAGCTTTCCTCATTCATTTTTTTTGTGGTTTCATCAGCATAAACATGGAAAGGCAACGGAAGGGAAAACAACCATAAAAAATAAAAACAAAACCTAAGTAAAGCCTGTTCAATCAGCTGCAGCTGCCATTAATTTCAATAAATATCCAGTTAAATTCATTGACAGGCAGCTTATGAATCTTGGAGAAAAATGGATTGCTTCAAAAGATCTGCAACCTTTTGGAGGCTTGCTGAGTAATGTGATTTTTCAATATAATGATGTTTAATATTAATTTTCATTTGCTGAATATGCCCTGGATAACTTGGAGCATCTATGGAGTTTAGTTTGCAGGTTGCCTTTCCTTTTAAGGGACTAAAAAATGTAAAGGCAGAATTGATTAAACTGAGCATTCATTTTAAATACACTAGCAGAAAATTGCTTACTCCTCATGACTTCAAGCATCTGAATATCATGTCTAATGATCAGGGTTGCTCTGGTTTAGGTTTTTGTTACTAGAGAATAGTCAATATGAACAAAGCCTGAGAGAAAAGTCTACTTATTTCTCTTCAATTTTGACATTAAAGCCACTGCTTAGAATCAAATATACTTTTAGTTGTTTTACTAAACACTTGAATTTAGGTAAGCTGTGAGGATACAGGAAAAGATAAATTCAGTTTCTCCTACTATGTTTCTAACACCAGATGAGTATGTTTGTTGTAGGAGAGGGGGAGATCCCCCAAACACTGAGCAATTGCCTGGCAGAATCTCCCATGGACAGCAGTTGGATGTCCTCCAGTTCAGTTCAATTCTGATACTGTCTACCTGGAAATAGGGTCAGACCTCACAGGTTGAGGGCTCAGTTTATAAGACTGCCCCTGCCCCCACCCTGGGCCAACTTCAGATACCAGTTGCAAGCCCAAGTTGTGGCCCGTGCTTCTGGTTGATTGGCTGTAAATCAGGGTTCCTACAGCCCACTCCTTGATCTGAGTCATTTGCTAGAGTAGCTTACAGAATTCAGGAAAACACTTTGCCTATGTTTAATGGTTTATTATAAAGGATATTACAAATGATAGCAATGAACATCCAGATGGAAGAGATGCATACAGCAAGGTATGTGAGGAGGAACACAGAGTCTCCACGCCCTTTCTGGGTGAGCCACCCTCCAGGAACCTCCATGTGTTCAGCTATTTGGAAGCTCTCCAAACCCTGTACTTTTGGGTTTTTATGGAGGCTTCAACACATAGGCATAATTGATTAATCATTGACTATTGATGATCAACTCAAACTTCAGCTCCTCTTCTCTTTCCAGAGGTTGGAGGATAGGGCTGAAAGCACCAAACCTCTAATCATGTGTTTGGTTCCCTTGGCAACTGGTCCCCATCCTGATGATATCTAGGGGCCCACCAAGAGTCACCTCATTAGAACAAAAGATGCTTCTATCACCCATAAAATTCCAAAGGATTTAGGAGCTCAGTGTCAGAAAACGGGGAAGAAGACAAATATATATTTCACAAAAGAGCATAAGCCGAGACCAAGACAACAGCAGCCCTTTAGTATATATTTCAATAGCCAGTTTTATAAATTTCTGTATCAAATAAGAGGAGAATGTTTCTAAAGCAACTGAGGAATATTTGATTTCTTAATTATATTCTCTAATTGCCCCTATGATTCCATTTCCCCCCCCCCAGCTTTCTAAAATGTATCAGAAGTCCAGAAAGACTTCAAGGTACATGTAGTTGCATTCTTTTACAGGTATCCAAGAGCACCCAAATATACGAAATGGCCACATAAATTCAGTCTACTTTGGATTCTATATGTAATTCTGACATTTCCCCCATATAAATTAGTGTATATTTGGGATTTAATCCACTTCAGCTCCACAGACATTTTACCACAGATCATTCTATTACAACTGTTTTCATGTTGCCACTATAACTCTCTTACATTAAACACACATACACACACACACACACACACACACACACACACACACACACAGATGTCAGAAAACAAAATAAACCATCCTTAGTGAAGAAAACCCCTGCTCTTGTCCTCTTCCTGTTTTATAATTCCTGGAGGCCTAGACAGAAATTAGGATGAAATGTTTGTGTAAAAATGTAACAACTATGAGGAAGGTATACTTTGGTAGATATTGCTTGCTGATACTTAATACTAACATTACTTTTCAACTATCACATTTACAATGGAGTCTTAAAGTTTAGAAACTACATTTCCCAGACTTATTTTGGGTAAATTCCACCAATGAGACATGCTTACATGAGATATAGAATGTGAAAGAGAAGATACTATTCTACTATGGATATTACAGGAAGATACAGGCGGGGGTTTGCAGATGATTTTTCTGAAGACCTCTTGGGAATCGCCCTTTTTGTTGTGACAGGTAGCAACAGTTCTCAGCTTTCGGTGCTTTGGGTGTCCTCCTAAGAATCATCCACACTGATAGTGGCTCCCCTGCTGTTCCAGAACTTCTCGGTATTTAGAAATCAGCTTTACTGATTTTTATTCCTCCAGCCTTCCTAGAGATGTGTAAGCCTCTAACACACTGTGCTAAACTTCTTTTAACTCCAAAATCAATCTGAAGTCATTTCAGTTTTATGGGCAAACCCTAATGGATAACAGGTTCCCAGATTTCTTAACATTTGAAGTAAAATTCATTATGAGATATACTTTACAAAGAGAAAGAACTATTCATTTCTTATAAAATGAGTTACTGAAATAGTTTGTTATCCCTAAGTAAAATGATATAAAAACTAATAGTGAATTGCTAACACAAATTTTTTCTCAGACTAAGAATTCAAAATAGACATGTTTCATACTTAGGGAGAATAAGTGCCTCATTTGAATGAAAACCTTGGTGTATGCCAAAGTCTTTTATCTCTTTCTGAATTTTTCTGCTTTCTCTCTTTGTTAGTATTGCTTCTTGTTGCTATTGTTCCAATATTTATATGGCTTAGCTTATTATATGGCATAGAGCTGTTGAACAATAAACATTTGTTGAATAAATTCATGAATGAATGCATGAATGAAAGTTGCTATGTTTCAAGTGCAAATGTATTTTACAACTTCTTCTACATTGTCCGGCCTTCTTAGTTCATTTGAAATTCTCTGTCTTGGGGAGTTCAGGGACAGCAAATGAACCTGGGGATTGACTATGACTACTCAATCTTTATTTATTCATTCATGCATTGAACACACTAATTATGTACAGACACCACAATAGGAAAAGGAAATACAGTGCTGAGTGGGATACAGTCCCTGTCCTGGAGGACTTGAGTAGTGAACTCTATCTAATATGCACAATATAACGCACCTCAGCACACAATAGAAGGCAGTACAGGATGGACACATCATCACTTAACTAACACTCTTATGGCCAGATACAGTTCAGAATAAAGCATAATTACACATTTAGAAAGATAAGATGGTGCCTATATTTTATATTTTTCAGACCCCCAGTGAAACCTACACAGCCCTCCACAGCCACACACAACTTTTTGGTGGCAAAATGCATGACTATTGTCACCAAATGCAGTAAGCTTGCACTAAATTTAACATTTAAAATATCTGGATTACAGGGATTTGGGGATGTTATGCTTGTGGATAAAGCATTTGGATCTGTACACTTTTCTAGAATGCAGTATAAAGAATGCAAAGGGAGGCAAATTGCCTTGGCACACTATGTGTGTGTGTGTGTGTGTGTGTGTGTGTGTGCGTGCGCACACATGTGTGTTTGTGATGGGGGAGCATTCCAATCTTGAATATGGAGAAAAGGCTTCCCAGAGCCCAAATGCTAAGTGGGAGTTGGTCAGCTGGAGGTAAGCAGTTTTATGGGGAAGGGAAAGATGTTCCTGGCTGAAGCAGCATGATGTAGTAGTTGTATGATGTGTAAGGTACTAGGGAAAATGAGAGCACAGTGTATTCTTGAAACTTCCAAGTGTGGTAAATTGAAAGATGGGAACTGTGAAAACATAAGGCCACATCCACCCAAGTTGGAGAAATTAAAGGTAAGAAGTACTAGGTCTTATTCCTGAGTGAACTCCCACTGAGCTGGCAAAGTTCGATCTCCTCAGTAACAGATAGTGGTAACATCTTTAAGCTGTAAACAAGTTGCTTCCCAACTAGCTTTCCCTGACTGCAAACTTTCTCTCAGACTCAACACTGCCCTGCAAACTCTCCCTTCTGCTTTTCTAGCAACTTGGAACCACAGTTTCCCAACTATCTGCTTTACAACCAGGCTCTGAGATATGCCGGTCATTTCAATGTCTTTATTGTCCAGCATTCTAATTCATCCACTGCAGCTTAGAACCATTGACATATGTGATCTCAGCACTTTAATCACCTTTGCAGTTTTAATCATAGGGTTAGATGATTCTGTTTCTTCCCATCCACCCCATTCACCTTTAAATGTGCCAGGGACTGTGTAAGTTGTAAGTTGAGTTTTGCACCCATCTTCAAACATATTCTCCACTTACAATTTCATTTTTGTTTTCAACATTCCCCCACCATTTTTTGAATTAAGTAGGAATAATGGCAGCTGGTGCTACTTTTGGTGTTTGAACCTGAGTTATTCATGAATTCACCACTTATTAACAGTAACATGAGGAAAATTATTTAACCTCTTATATGATTTCTGCTTTTGTACAACATAAATGTAAAAGACAAGATGCACGTCACCAAGTTGTTGTCAAGATGACCAAAGTGAAGTGCCCAACTCATGCTGGGTGCTCATTAGCAGCAGATCCCTTCCATAATATAAGTACCCTCTCCCTTGTTCATTAGAGTATATTTTGTTTGGTTGTTAATGCTCATATTGTCTCACTAGAGTCATGGAATAAAGTTTCTTCTAAATTGAACATTTGAAAAATTATTTATCATGGAAAGAAATACCAAGACATATATGATACGTGTTACACAATGCACACACATGCAAATGCACAGAGACAGATCAATTAAAAGGACAAAAAAGAAAGAAAACTAGAAAATTATGAATAATGTCCTCAAAAAATGAAAGAAGATACTGCATCCATGAAACAAGAACAGATTACGATGTAAAAAAAGAAATCGGAGAACAAGGAAGCAATTCTGAAACCACTTTACATGTTTGCTAAAACTGAACAAGTAAATATTAATACATAAATCACAGCTAATGGGAGTCAAGGTTCTCACTGTCAAAGAAAGAAGTTACAAATAAACAATGAGAGAAGGCTAGAGTGAATCCTGTGATGCTAGATTAGAGTCAAAGAATATGAGCTCATGCTTGTGTACATACACAACACACACATAGATTTAGAAATATTTAAAATGTATAAAATATGTATGTATATATGGGTGGTATAAATACATTACATATTCTATCTCTGTCCATGGAGGTGACCTAGAAGCAATAATACCCCAGTAGCAATGAACACACCCAGAACCCAAATCTTGGCTTCTAATACTATTCTTTAATAATAGGAACCAGGGATACTTGGAGAAATGGCTGATTCTACGGCTGCAGCAAGAAATAGACAAGATGAATCTGGAGCTTCTTATTAAGGTGTCATAATGTAAGGAAGTGCTCAAAACTACAAAATAATGGGATATGTCAAAGGGACACAGGAGCCAACTTAAAAGAGATTCTAAAGACTAAAAGTTAGAACAATTTGAGGAGCAAAATAAATAACATATTATTTGATTATAACACAGAGAATAAAATATCACAAGTCCATACTGATATCAATACATGATTGAATAAATGTGGAAAAGAAACAAATAATCACATAGAGATGAATTCCAAATAATTTTTGTCATTTATAGAGATGGAGCTAAACTCCCTATCACTTGAGTGTAGGCTATGCTTAGTGGCTTGCTCCCCAAGAATAGAATATAAAAGGGCTGGGGATTGGACATGGGTGGGTATGTAACGTCACAGTGGAGAAACCTGGAAAACACTCAGCTGGCCAGATGATAAGGATTAACACTATCAGGGATGAGGCATGTGGATATCAAGCATCCTTTTTATAGGATGTAATGACAATAACACTTTACCTCTGTGGTCTTCTAGAAACCCATAATCTCAAACTGACCATGAGAAAAATATCAGAGAAACCCAAATTAGAGATATGCTACCAAATACCTGACAAGTACTCTTCAAAAATGTTTAGGTCCTAACAAACAAGGTTAAGACTGAGAAACTGTCATAGATTGGAGGAGACTAAAAAGACAGGACGACTAAGAGCAACATGTTATCCTAGCTTGAATACCAAAACAGAAAAAGGAAGTTATGGAAAATCAGCGACATCCAAAGAGACTATTTTCGTTAATGAGAATTTCTTTGTTTTGACAAGTGACCATGGTTGTATAAATGCTAACATTAGGATGCACTGTGTGAAGCTTTCTGAACTGTCTTTGCAATTCTTCTGTAAATTTAAAATTATTCCAAAATAAAAAGGTGGGAAAATGGTTGGTTAAATAGGTATGAGTTAAGAGTTGAGGTTTTTTGAGAGCTTCCCAAGGGTTTGGGGATGATGGAGAAATATTCCTGAATGAGAAGATGGTCATGGGATGAGATTGGAATCACAAAATTTTAGTGACAGAAATAATAATAAGAGCAATCAATATTTTCATTCAGTTCTTATTAAGAACCAGATAATGAGTTGGAGATCTTATTTATAATATTTCGTGCAATCCTCACAATAGCCCAAAGAGGTTAATATTTATTTTTGTCCTTGTGGATGTGGATGCTCAGTTGTGAGAAAGGAAAACAAAACTTTGCCTGGATTGTTCATGTAGGGAATAAGACCTGAGATTGGAACTCAGGTCCATCTGACTCTAAAACTCATACTCTAAATATCACATTTGATTTTAGTCTCCAGCCTACCCAAAACCAAGGACCACAAAATAGAAAGGACTGATTCACTCTAACAGTTAGCTTTGCTACATGAACAACAGGCTAGCTTGGCCTTAATTGCAAGGTCCTCTTACAGTTTCAATTAGCAGCAAGAGGGCAAACCCCAAATTGCAAGTGTTTTTCAAGCCTCTGCGTGTATAATGTTTGCTAATATCCCATATGCCAAGGCAAGTCCCACAGTCCATGGAGGTTCAGTGAGTGAAAGAAGCTGATTCCAGTTCCTGTTCAGAGGACCTGCAGTATCACATTGCAGAGGACTGGAGCAGGCTGGAACACAATTGATGATCTCATGGTCACCTGGATGAGGGGAAGAGAGGCAGTGCAAATGCAGGCCTTTGGAGTTCTGTTTGGAAGGTTGCTAAGGATATACTTGTCTTGAGTCTGAATCCTGAGATGTGGAGATTTGGACTGTGAGGACAGAGAAAGGTCAGGGAAAGCCTGGTGGAAGATCAGGCTGTGCTGTGTGATCAGGCTGTACTGCGAGGCTGCCAAAGAGCAAAACTAACTAAAATAGGACAAGCTGTGGGAAGAACAGGTGGGAGGAGGCCTTAAAATGTGAAGCTCAGACACTGGGCTTACTAGACCAGGATGGGTTCTAACTGATTTCTGTGTCCTGAATAGGGCCTGACACCAGGTACGAATGAATAAGACTGTATGTTAGGGTAAGTAAATATATGAATGTAATGTAGTACCTGGGTGGTTATAATTTATACAATCATATTCGAAAAGAAGCATGAACAATTTTCATTTTAAAGGATTAAGTTACAAAAAGTATGCTAAAAATAAAGATTTTATTTTAGAATAAAATGTCCTTTCTGTTACATCTTGCAAACTACCATTCAATAAATTTTATAATGCATTTGTTTTACTTCTTTGAAAGTAATTGGCTTAACATTTTGCATTTTCTTGAGGTGACTTTCTTTTCATTATTAAAACCCCAACTGAGTACTTTGTAGCAATTTTCATTTCTTCCTTCCTGTTTACAGAGTATAAAATGAATATAGGCTCTTATTCTTATTCCAAATAACTACATAAAATGCCAAGACTCTGGTTAATTAACAGTGGATCTTTAAATAACACATGTCCTCCAAAGTAAAGCAAGTCAGAACTTGAAGTGCCCAAACATGTCATAGGTGACTGGTGAAGTATGCCCAGTGATCCAGTAAATTGATAACTTCACCGTGGCAACCATTATTTCAGATAGCTGTCCCACAGGCAAAGCAGAAACTCACCAGAGACCAGATATTTCTTGCTCTCCATGCACTGACTCAAAGAAGAGCACAGCACCCAATAACAGCAGAAGGTACTGGTGCTTGACAGTGCTGCAGCTGCACTGAGTTTACTTGCAACTTATGCTGCTTGGTTTTGCCCATACTGGATAAAGAAATGTAACTAAAACACTGAGAGCAGAAAACACCATTCCAAGGACATAAAACTTCATATCACAAGAAGAATTTAGGATTACACCTAAAGTCACAGGAATCAGTGTTGAGTCATATTCTGGTGAAGAAAGCCTTTTCGGGGCAGAGGGTCTGCATGGCTATAATCACCAGTGTAACCATGGCCTTGATTAGCCGATGGATGCCTGTGGAGTTGCCCTTCAGAGAGAGGCTGACGAAGACCTTGTAATCACAGAAGCTAAAGGCCAGAAGGAGGATCTTGGGGGTGGCAGACTTGTTGAGGCAAATATAACCAATTTCTGGCAGATGTGCAAGCCCAGCCAGGTGACCACAAGATGCACCAGGGCCAGGTTCATGTTGGGGATCCATTTGTTGAGGAACATGATGCTGATGGACACCACCAGGTTGTGGGAGGGGCCTAATGATGATGCTTGCTTTACGCCACCATAAAGAAGAGCACACTCATCATCTTCCAGGCAAGCAGCCATCCCTCCACACACACCGCTACCCCAATCTAGTCATGGGTACTCTTGAAGACACATAGTTGCAATTGGTAAGAAATGAAGTCCTTCTGGTAGGGGCAGGGGTAGATATTTTAGTTCACAAAGGATTTGGAATTTCTCAAATCACTTTCTTGGGACATCTCCTTGTTTGCCCACACAGTGACCCTCTGGGAAATGGTGCCAGGTGTCCCAGGCTGGTGCTTAAAGTGGGAGTATTAATGCAGGATGTGGCAAATTCTAACAGATAGAATATCACTATGCTTCCTTTTAAAGGGAGCCATATTCGACTCCTCTTTTCGATGCAATTGTTGGTATACAGAATGTGCCAAAGGTCCTGAGGGGGAATCCTAAACTCTGACAACATATGTGACCCAATGGAATGCAGAGGGCAAGACCTCCTTCCAGAAACACATCAGCACCAATCCTAGCTCCAATCCTACTTGCTGGGGGGCCTCAGCTCTGTTACCTATACCCTCTATGTCTCAGTTTTCTTATAAGTAAAATGATAATATTAATAGTAGCTAGCTCATATGATTGAGTGGATTAACTGAATACATAAAGCACACAGAAAGAACATGGCTGGCACACAGTGGGTGTAACTGTCTCATTAGTGATCATGACTTAGAATCACCAATTTCAGGAGTCTCCCTGGGTGGCAGGACTATCCTTTATATATAGTCCAAAACTGCTTAATGAGCAGAAATACATTTCAGTTAAAAAATAATTTATATTATAATATTCTTTAGTTGGGTTTAGTTAGGTTTCTGTTGTTAATTGAAAGTGCTCCATGTATGTTCACTGCAGCACTATTCACAATAGCAAAGACATGGAATCAACCTAAATGCCCATCAGTGATAGACTGGATAAAGAAAATGTGGTTACATATACACCATGGAATACTATGCAGCCATAAAAAAGAACAAGATCATGTCCTTCACAGGGACATGGATGGAGCTGGAGGCCACTATCCTTAGCAAACTAATGCAGGGACAGAAAGCCAAATGCCTTATGTTCTCACAAGTGGAAACTAAATGATGAGAACACATGAACACACAGAGGGGAACAACGTGCACTGTGGCCTGTTGGAGGGTGGAGGGAGAGAATCCTGGGTGATGAAATAATCTACACAATAAACCCTCATGACACAAGTTTACCCATATAACAAACCTGCACATGTACCCTTGAACTTAAAGTTAAAAAAGAAAAAAAGTATAAGTTCAGAAATGTTCATGCTCTGTATCTGAATTAAATGTTGGTTACCTTAAAAGAGTGGTTCTCAATCAGGGACAGTTTTTATCCCAGGGGACGTTTGTTAATGATTGGAGCCATGTTTGCTTGTCACAGCTGAGGGTATTACTGGATCTAGCGACAAGAGAATAGGGGATACTGCACAGCACTCTACAAGGCATAGATAGCCCCCTGGCGACAAAGAGTTATCTGGCCCAAAATGTCACTAGTGCCAAAATTGAGAAACTGCTCTACAGGACCTAGTAAAAAAAAAAGTCAGTAAACAATTGTACTCCCATTAGGCAAAAGAACATTTTCTTTTCAAAAGGAAGTTGGAGAACAAGTGCATTTAGAATAGTTTAGGTTTGTTTAGTAAACTCTCTCCCCCCTTCCTACTAAGGATGGAGTTTACTTTCCACCCTTGGACCCATCTTGGACCACCTATGTGACTTGCTTTGACCGATGATTAACAGAGACCTGAAACGTGCTTAGGCAGTTTGTTTTGACCTGTGTCTTTAAGTGATTTGCCACGAGAAGGATGTGGCCTGGTGGCTATTGCACCTTCAGCTTCGGCACACATAAATACATATGGACCACACTGGACCCAGTCTCTAGCCTGGAGCCACACCTACAGCATGAAGCAGGGGCTAACTGCCCACATTCAGCCTCCATCAGCTGAAGCACAATACACCTGCACACCTATGAGTCTGAGAATAAAGGCTTGCTATTGAAAGCCACTAAGATTTGGGGTGGGTTGTTAGACAATATTCTGATGGCAACAGCAGTAATAGATCACCAAGTCTTTGTGATTTTGCTTTTAAATAAATTCACTAATTCTACATGGAATTCTCAATTGATATTTGCAAATTAATCTTTTTTCTATAGAAATAATGACTACTGCTTCTTTGTCTTGAGTTGTTGAAAAAAATATGTTTCATAGAACATAAAATTGACTACATAAGGGCAGACTTCTACAAGGATTAATTTCTACAAGATGTAGAAATGTCTTTTATATCACTTTAGAATTCTCCCAGGCATTTGAATAAGAGTGGTCTTTTTTTAGGAAGTTCTCTTGGCTGCATGTAAACTTTGAAATAAAATAAGCTCCAAGTTAGAAAACAATTGGTATAGCAGTCTATCTATGGCATTCTTGGAAAGAGTTGGGTGGCATGGTTATTTCAGTCTTTGAATTTCCAGAAACATTTCTTCCATTTGGCTTGTGAGATTAGCGATTTAGCAAAGAAGTAACAAAACAGCACTTAGATAGGCAACTGATGAACTGCTTAAACAAAGATTTTTAATGCATTGTGATTGAGAATCTCATTTACATAAAATGAAAATAATTAAATTGCATCTTAATTGTGATCTTTTCAATTTAATTGAATTTCAACACTTGGGTCAGTGGCTGGAGTACAAAGGCAATTTCTTCCTGAAAGGTTTTATTGTTATTTTAAAATTAATTTTCTTTCTTATTCATAGAAGGGAAGTGATACAGCCCAATGTGAATGAACTATTAAATGGACCTATATTAGGTTTTCAACAAGTACATTGACTTGGGTCCAATAAGCTTGGGAAGGTTGCTAAGTGTATGGATTTAGTTGTCACTGGTGAATTTGCATGTGTAGGCAGATGCAGAAGGAAGGTTGTGATATAAGCTATAGACTGTAGTCATTTCTTTTTCTCCTGAGGATGGGATAGACAAAATGAGCTTGAGAAAGCAGTAGCCTGAAGTTGGGGGTCACTGGAATTCAAAAATGCTATAATTTAAAGCTACCCAAAAAGCCAGTGAAACTAGTCTAACCTGCCATGTAAGGAAATGGAAACTCTCAGAAAAGCAGTGATCTACCCCAGGCTGAAAAGATAGTGAATTCCAGAGCTCGGTGGTCCATCTAGATTCCCCAATTCCTAATCTAGGTACTTCTCAAGCAGATTTAAGGAAGATTATCTGATGCAAAGTTACCAAAATTACAGGAATTGTTTATTATGGTCATATATACAGGGTCTGACTTACTGGCCTTTAAATGCAGAAGTAATGGTTACCTACACTTTGCTGTAGCATCAGCAGATAGTTGGGGGACCTGCTGGGTGGCAGAGCCCACAAAAGAACAGTCTCTCCCATTGGAATTTCTCCAAGATCATTGTCTTTCTCATTTTGGAGTCCGTGTTTCCTATAGGATCTATTCTGACAAAACTGTCCCGGGTGCCCTGTGGCCTCACAATCACGTCTGTCAAGTAGCGTGGTTGTCCAGGACAAGCATGTATATCAGTGGCTCCTGGCAGGTGCTGATTACATAAGCATCCTGCCAGCCATCCAAGTGGAAACGATGGCCCCAGCACTTCCAGAGAAGAGAACATGCCGGGGGCAGAGTGCGGCTGGGGTGCACATGCTTTCTGGACTGGCGGAGATCTTTTCCAGTGAAGTGATTTTTCACATTGCAGGAGGAAACCTAGAAAAGGCTTCATCTGCCAGACTCAGGGTGCCTTAAAACACAAAGTGCTTCAGCTTTGTTTGAGCTTTGAGGGGGTTGGGGCTTGTTTATTTTTATAGTTATTTATGCTTTACTCTCATTTCAAGTGGCAAGCACTTTATTCAGTTTTCTCAGTGGAGCAAGAACAGACTGATTGGCCCTCTGGGTGTCCGGGAATGAAAGGTCATTCATCCACTTTGCAAACACATCCACTCAGGCGGAGAAAGCTCAGACAGCCCATGACCTGAAAAAGCTCCTCATATGGTGCCCCCCGGCCAGGCCAGATCCAAATGCTTTCCTCAGAGAGCTGAGACATCAGGGGACTCACTGATAAGCCCATCTAGCAAGGATAGGACATGGAGGGTCTTCACCAAAAGAGAGAGAAGATGGGAGAGGGGGGCTAACACATACAGAAAGAGGGAGAAGCTTGGGATAGGAGGGATGTGGAAAAGATTGTGGAGATGGTAGAGGAGAAGGATTGCTTTTCTTTATTTGAGAACTGTTTTTATCGGGATAGCATCTAGGCCAGAAGCAAGCAGCTCTTGCTTCCAATGTATTAGGTTAAGCATAGTTTTGTTTCTTTACCAACATTCTGTGAGCAGTATCACATAGTAGCTAAAAGGTCAGTCTCCTGAGTCAAATAGACATGGATTTGAGTCCCAGCTCAAATGCATACTACCTTCCCTAAAGCTCTGTTTTATCATTATATTATGAAGAAAGAACAATAGCTACTTTATAGAGTTATTCTGAGTATCCAATGAGATAATGCAAGAAAGCACATTGCAAAATATCTAACGCATAGTCTCTCAAATATTGGCTATTAATAACTAGTGAGTATTGCAATGGATATAGCACCAACAAGATTTAGAGACACAAAAAATAGAAACTGCCTTCAAGGAACTTGCAGTCAGCTGGAGGATATAAGATGAACATACATGAAACAATATGGAACGGCCCAAGGCAGCATAAATTGTATAAAATACACTAGGTTCTGCATGAGTTTTCAAAGCCCACAGTGATGAAAAGTTGTATAATAATTCAAGATACTGTGGGTAATCATCAAATAAGTGGTATATTTAAGTAGGTGCTAGAAGTGGAGACGAAAGATGAGTATCTTTTAAATTAGTGCTTCCCCAGTTGTAATGTGCAAACAAATCACCTAGGGATTTCCTAATAATATAACTTATAGTTCAGTCCTGGGATGGGGCCTCAGATCCTGCATTTTTTAAGAAGCTCCTTAGGAAATGTCCATGTTATTGGCTCTCAGACCACTCACTGAGTAGCAAGGATTTAGAGAAAGATATTGAAACATGTTCCAGGCAGCTAATGTGTTTACCCAGTGACCCGTTTCTTATTTTATACCAATTAAATATTAAACATGAAGGATGATAAAAAGAAAAGAGTGGAAAGAGAAATGGGCCACAAGGTTCCTACTCACGAGGAGTTTTGGGTTTTTTTCCTACTAAATTTTCATTGATCAGAAAAGCATCGATCAGAAACAGCATCATCATTCCACCACCACCACCACCACCACCACCACCACCATTACCTACCCAAAACAACTAGTGGAAAAATACCCATTGAACAAGTATGTGACAATCTAGTACCAAAGCTTTAATAAGTCCTAAACAGAAGTGGAAGAGAGCAATCACCACGGGGAAAGGTTAGTTAGGGAACTTTTCCTAGATAACTGACATTCAACCCAAAAGGTAAAAAGTGAAGAAGGTTGATGGTGACAAAACCCAGGAACAGGAGCTCCCAACTGTCCTTACTTTTGCTTCTTACTCTTATTATGGCACACTGAATTATGTGTTGCTCTCTTACTGCTTCTGAGATAATTCATTCAAACATTATTTGTGGCCACCCCTTCATTCCGCAACAAACACATACAGTACATTCTTCTATCCTCATATAGACATAAAAATTATATTCTTCTCAAACTTTCAGTTTATGATTAGCCTAAATGTAAGCCATGTTTGCTTTTCCAGAAATCAAATTAAGTCTAGAGAAGTCAGTTCCTTAGGTTGTAAACCATGAAAATGTTTTAAATATTAAAAGCATTATAGAAATGCAGCGATAACTGACATGTTTACATGGCTTGTGTAATTCTAGGTAACCATGTGTGTTCATTCTGATTTATAATAACACTAGGAATACAGGAGGAGCTTCTTCGATGAGGAAACGAAACCTGCTTTGCTATCTTAAAACGTATGCTTCAAAATGTCCCTTCTTCCTTGGTATTTATCCAAAGTCCTGCAAAAAGAGTTATAATCCACTTATCTCCAAGAACCAAGTTCAGGGAGAAATTACATAAAGCAGTTGGTTGGTTTCAATGTGGATCTATTCTGTAAACTCATATGTAAAGACCGTATGGGCATTTTGTCCCTGGAACCAGGACAAATAGAGGATTTGTAGAGGGAGGCCAGGTCACCAGCACAATAGAAGGCTGCCAGGATGTAGTGATTTCAGAAGCCTTAAGATGATCTCTTAGACTACAAAACCTGCCTCATCATGCTTACTCATTACAGAAATTTATATAAATATGGAACAAGAAGTTGGATTTCACAATTAAAGAGATTAAAAATGATCATCTACATTTTGGAGTTTTTTACACATCAATGGCCTCACAACAGCCACATCTGGCAATAAGTTGTATAAGTTTGTCTTTTTGAAACCCTGTTCTCCCCAATATTGGCTTTTATATTTTGTCACCACTTTCCCTCTAACTGTCAGTGCTTCAGTGGTCAGATGGAGAAACAAAAGAACCTGCCTTTTCAAACGTGAGTGGTTTGGATTTTTTGTTTTCTTTATATTTTTACTGTTTGACCCTGCTTGCCACATCATTTGGAAACTAACCTTCCTAGAAAAAAGGACCCTGTGTTCATCAACCAGCACTGGTGTTTGACGTCCTGCTAACTGGTCCCATCTTACTCAATGCTAGAAGCTGGCTTCTCATCCAAGAAAATGTTTAAAAAGCTATCTATATAAAACACAAAAATTCTTAATGTCTGGTTCTTTCAAAACACCCGTTGAGGTTTGATCATTTTCCCCAAGTAGACATAGGATACGGATACAAAAAGACATACTGAAATGTGCGAATGGTAGATTTCATCAGCTCGAAAAACAGTTTTTACAATTTTGCTGATGAAAACTAAAGGAAAAAAACTAACATCCCAGGGCAAAAGAAAGTACAGTCACCCCCTGGCTCCCCACAAAACGAGACAGCTCAGATACTGGAAATGGCACTTGGCTTGGGTTACTCTATTCTCCCCAGCAAGAATCTGGAAAGCCAAAGACCAGAAAGGTAAGGAATCGACTGACAAGGTAGGCCTGGATCTCTGACCCCCTTTCTTCCACTTAATCACCCTTCATTATATCTGAGAAATGAGGAAGGGACAAATTCACCCTACTGAGTGGAGTTACCAAGCTAGACTACACTAAGATAACTGCATAGTGTGGCTTTGAAAAATGGGCCATCCCTGAGCAGAAATTTCCTATCCAGCACTGGGCTAGAATGGCCTGGCTCTAGAAGTCCACCATTTTCCTAACAACCTCACCATTTCAGGCATTGCCTGGGAGCAACCTGAGGGATTTTCCACAGCAATGGACCTGAAGGAATGGCAGCCAGAACACTGTCAGTCACTATGCTCCTTGCCACAGGTTTTCTGGAAGGAAGAGCTGAGTGGCACATCATTAAAGGCCACCCATGTGTTCTTAACTACGCATAAAGTTCATCCCATGAGGGCAGGAAAGAATTATTTTAATTAGATAAATCAACGTGAACTCATGCAAACAAAGATAAAAAAATCATAAAAGCAATGGATTTTATCTTTGAAAAGGAGTACAATATGCATGCAGGCATAATGTCAGAAATGCTAAAGCTTAAAAAGAGCTCAAGGGAGAAAAAGGACTCTTTCTAAGACACATTTGGAGCATGAATAAGAATGAGAATACTATAGCTTCTTTACTGGAAAAGAGGGAACAAGATTAAAGTATTTATTTAGTCAGTCAACCAAAATGTATTGAGTATCCCACTACATACTGAGAATTCTACTGCTAACCAGAGACAAAGATAAGAGACATTTTCTCTTTCCTTTAACATGTTAGAGGGTCATAGATCACTTTTAAAATCTGATGAAGCTATATATACCAAAGATGGCAAAGTGTTTAGGAGGAAGCAAGTGGGGAGAAGAGAAGCTGTTGAGTGGTGAAGGGATAAAAAAAAGAGAGTGTGTTAGAGCATACTTTTGCACGGTGGTTCACACCTGTAATCCCAGCACTTTGGGAGGCTGAGGTGGTTAGATCAAGAGGTCAGGAGTTCAAGACCAACCTGACCAACATGGTGAAACCTTGTCACTACTAAAAATAAAAATAAAAAAAATAAAAAATTAGTCAGGCGTGGTGGCTCATGCCTATAACCTCAGCTAGTCAGGAGGCTGAGACAGGAGAACAGCTTGAACCCAGGAGTTGGATGTTGCAGTGAGCCAAGATCATACCACTGAACTCAGTCCTGTGTAACAGAGTGAGAGTCCATCTCTCCATCTCAAAAAAATGGGGAAAAAAAAAGGAGGAAAGAAGTAATGTACAGTATAGTAAATATGCAGAAAAATTTGCATGCAAATTAACAAGCCCCCTAAAATGGGTAACCCTTAGGTACTTTAATTCACTAGATTATAAACTCTTAATCTTAAATTCCTAATTCACATTTGTTTTCTGTTGGGGGAATAGTGTTTCACACAAGAACAGATATTCACCAAAATAAGTAAAAAAAAAAAAAAGTAAGAGAGCATGAGCTGCTCTCAGTTTATATCTATTGATTGTAACAAATGTCATCTCAGGATACTTAGGGGTTATATATTAATAGTGCTGCCAAGTCACAGTCTGTTTCTTCAAGGAAACATGGAGAATAGGACACATATTGGGTAAATGATGGCATAATATTTCCAAAGGAGAAAGATGTAGATAATCCAATAAGCATATTAGTCATCCTAAGTAGGATTCTAAAACAGGTGTGTGTGCTTAGAAATGGAGAAGTGGTCACTAGCAGCAAGTATGGGTTTAGTAAAAGCAAAGCATAACAAGCTAACCATATGTTCTTTGGTGACAGGTTATCACTAGATTGGTAGGTTAGGGGAATAAAGTAATCATGTGTCTGTAACTTGTCAAGGAATTCATAGTGTATTGGCTAGAGCAGTGCAGCTGAATGGTAACACAGCTGGAAGAAAAAGCAAATGCTTAATGAATAAACCCAAAGAATCTTTACTACCAGGCTGACGTCTTCATTGGTGCTTCTCAGAACTCCACCTGGCCAGTGTCCAGTTAAACTTTATATTATGGACTGTGATGAGTTCAGAAATAACATGGAGTCAAAACTGGTGAATGGCATCAAGTTAAGAATGTAGCTAATATGGTAATGAAGAAATCCAGATCTAAAACTGATGGATTTTGTTATTGTTAAATTTAGGCTTGACGGAAACAGAACACTGCAAACATAACAGTGTCATTTTATTTTGCACAGTTTAGAGCACACTTTTAATAATACTATGTGTACTTCCAGGTACAATGTTTTTAATAGTATATTGAAAGACTCAACCTGTCCTGATAAGAAAGATAAAATGATAAAGGACCTCAGAATAATTCAACATAAGGAATGACTGAAAGAACTAGAGAGTGTTCAACATGGAGAAGTTGAACTTAGAGAGATCATGTTGTTTAAATTATACAAAAGGATTACATAAAAAGAGAATGACACATGTTCTTTGTGGCTCTGAAGAAAAGAATAGGGACAATTAAACATACATTACAGGAAAATGTTGACTTAGCTTAAAGAATAACTTTTTAATCACTGGTTGCTGAAAAAAAAAAAAAAAGAAAGTAAATGTTTTCCAAGTATGACAGATTTTCCATTACTAGAGGTATCCCAGTAGATAAACAGATGGATAACTCAAAGACCACCTGGTAATATCTCCAAGAGACATTGTCCAGCCAGAATTTAGTTGGAAAAAATGCACTCAAAGTTTATGAAGGTAGAAAGTACTCTGAGTAGAGGCAGAGGTCAGAAAACCTGGCCCTCAATCTCCTCCATGGAAGATTATCCCTTGGGCTCTATCTAATTAAAAAATTCTAATGCTATTATGCTGTGTACCTTTTAAATTCATTTCTATGATTCTGTGTCAGTCAAAATAGGTTATGCTGCAGCAACTAACAACTTCAAAATTCTCACTGGCTTTTAAAAAAACAAAGGTTTATTTTTTGCCCTCAGGTTGATGGGGAGCCTTAAGAATCTGAAGTAATTTGCTTGAGTAGCTAGCAGAGTGAACTCTGTAAATTCTGCACTTGCTCTTGATGGCCTCTGGTCTATTTAGAACTACTCTCAAAGCTCATTCAACCTTGAGAGTGAGTCTTGAGATGGGGGATGGGGGAAACAGGCAATGTAGTCTTTCATGTACTCCGAGGAGAGGAAAGCCAGTTTTTATGAGCAGTAACTGACAACTGTCTGAAATTAAAATGGGTTTAAGCCATCAAAAAACAAAAGAACCCAAAGAGAAAGCACCGTTCTTTCTTCCCGGATCAGGTCCTACTCTCATCATGAATCTTTTCTGGGTAGGTCACTTCACCTTTCTATGCCTCAGTTTCTATAAAACACAGAGAGAAATATAGTTTTCTAACTCTCAGGATTGCTGTTTCAATATAATGAATTGTAATTCAAAATATTTTAATAACCACTGTTAAAAGAATACTTTAGATAAATGAAACTTATTAATTTACTTTAAACGTTATTAAATATATCCATATAGAGTTTATTTGAGCAAAGAATGATTTATAAATTGGACATCACTCAGAACCAAAAGAGGTTCAAAGGGCTCTACCCGGACAGTGTGATCAGCAAGCTTGTATAGGCTGAACACAGAGGCAAAGAACAGAAATCATTGGACTACCTACATCAGAAATCACAAATATTGCCTTATTTGGGCTTGGTGTGATGGCACAGACTGCCTGTGATTGGCTGAAGCTCAGCTGTTTGTGTTGGCTGAAACCCAGCTATCTATTACAAAAAAATAGTTTCAATTTGTTTGACATATTAAGTTAGGCTGTGATTTGTTACCTAGGAACTCACAGTTCAGACAAAGCCTCAGATAACAGCCTCCTGCTAATTTAACACTACACAAATGAAGCAGATAATCATAAAAACTCTATGCCAAAACCTAAGGTAAAAAACCACGCAGTTGAAAGTCTCCTGTATATTGAATACATTTTTAGCAATTTCATAAACGAAGAAAACACTTCTACTTAATATTCTTTTAAAGGTCTTTCCCCCACTTTCCAGTGAGCTAAGTCAAAAAAAAAAAAAATGTTCCAATCCATGTTACAGAAGCTGACTAAGGCATGGGACCCAGCAAGGACTCCTCTGAAAACACCCAGAGCTGGTGTCAGGATCAGGAATAGGGAGCCCTGGCTCCCCAGCTTACCTGGCCAGTTTGCGTACTCTTCCTCCTCTTCTTTGGCTTTGCTCCTCCCTTGCTCCTATTTCAATCGCTCCACAAACTCTTGACCTGGAGAATGGAGAATGCGGGGTACTTGGGCAGTGGATGAGGCGACCTCTGCCAGTGGCCTTCTCAAAAACAGTTCCAGTTCCCTGGCGACCTGGCCTGCCCCCTCGAGAAGGTCACATGAGGAAGGCTGGGCACATCACCCAGACGTTTTAGTTCAAAGGCAGCCCAGATGTTCCAGGCATCCATGTTCCCAGTACAGATACCGAGTAATAATCGCGGTGTCCAGGAATGTGGGCCCAAGTCCCTGTGCTTCCGGCCGGGGGAAACTCCACCTCAGGGGAACTAATTGTGACTCGGACGGTGAATTGGAATGTTCTGAGACACAGGTTATCGACTAGATAGAGTGTAGACAGATCCACAGGCGATGAATGCTCTCTCGTCAAGGAATCCCTAATCTACCACGGGGAAGAAAGCAACCATGGAAGAGACCGGCTAGCGTAGGGCGTCTCAGTGAGGGCGAGGATGCGTGCGCGTGCTCAGACACTGCGTGCGCGCATTTTCACACTGCGTGCGCGCGTGCATAGCTGATTACTGCCGTTCTCAGCAATTGCTTGCCAGGCCCAATCTTAAAGGATTTGCTAAAGACCCAATAAGAGATCATCAAAATTTAGACAGTTACAGTGCTCGCCCTTAAGGAACTCATAGATCGAGGAGACCAGGCATAAATACATGTAACACCTAGAAAAAAAAAATCACAAGGCAGTGCAGAATACCACTAATATGATAGAATTCAGATGAGGTAGAGCAGAAGTGGGTCAGAATTACTGGGAAGATTTTCACTGGTAATTTAAATTGTAGCTCATGTCTAAAAATCTGTCTCTTCCATGCTGCTCTGGATCATTCCAGCTTCTTCCAATCTAAGATCAACTTTCCTTTCAACTAGCTAGATTGCTTTCTCCCCCAAACAAACCAGTAAAAAGAAGCAGCCTTTCCCCTGAAACATAGGCAGGAAAAAAAAAAAGCAGCAGCAGCAGCAGCCTTGGCAAAACATGATGGCTCACACCTGTAATCCCAGCACTTTGGGAGGCTGAGGTGGGCGAATCACGAGGTTGAGAGATTGAGAACATCCTGACCAACATGGTGAAACACTGTCTCTATTAAAAAATACAAAAATTAGCTGGGCTGGTGGTGTACTCCTGTAGTTCCAGCTACTGGGGAGGCTGAGCCAGGAGAATCATTTGAACCTGGGAGGCAGAGGTTGCAGTGAGCTGAGATCACACTGCTCTCCAGAGTGGGCAACAGACAGAGACTCTGTCAAAAAAAAAAAAAAAAAAGCAGCAGACTTTCATGGAGAAGCAACTAACTACTCTACTAAAAGATAAGGATATAGATACATACAGGAGGAATTGGACATGATTAGTGGCATTCTTCTTAAATATTGCTGTCCTAACCTTTGTAATTTTTAATTGATAAATATGCAGCTGCTGTTCTGCCTAATTGTGACTCTTTTCCATGCTTTTATTTAGCAGTAAAAATAATTCTGCTAGTCATAATATCATGTCAGTTATGAATTAGATTAGCAAAGCAGGGAGATCTGGAGTGTGTTCAAGGGAAAATGCCACCTGTATAATCCCTTTTTGTAGGACTTGCCACCACTCTAAGTTAAAGATCATGGGGGACCCTTTTCATGCTGCCAAATGCAGCAGAGCCTAACAATATGGCACGTTCTCAGCCGAAATGCTTGCTAAATGAACAACATCAGCATTTTTTTAGTTCTCTGAACTCATGTTCTCCTTGAACACACCAAGATAAGGTACTTTCCTCAGCCTAGAGGGGAAACTATGACTTCTCGTTTAGTTGTTTTGGCTTTAGAATTTATCCCCCCCAAATCAACTCCTATAGAAACATTCTTTAAAAAAATAGAAAATAAAAAAAGAGGATATTTTATTCTTTTAAAAAGAATTTTTCAGTTTTTACTTTAAATACAGAGGGTATATGTACAGATTCCTTACGTAGGAATATTGAGTAATGCTGGGCTTCTTTTTCTCTTGAAAATGAGATGAAGGAAATGAGAGTCTAGTGTTTTCTTTCATCCGAATTATCAAAATAGTCAGCAAAAATTCCTTATGTTTGCAGAAGTTTCACAAATGAAGGAAAGGTCACAACTAAGAAAGATTGGTAGGAGAGGAGAGACTCCCAGGCAGAACTTGCCTCAGAAAAATGAAAGAATCAGATCTCATCCTGCCAAACACATTCAGTCTTTTCACCATTTTTTTTTTCCTTAGGAGATTTCTCATCCAAGAAACTAGCCATTTTTTTAAAGAGCTCAATACAACTGTCAGTATGGACACAGGTGATATTATGTTAAAATAGTGTTGATTCCACTAAGTGTTCACAAGGTGAACATTTTAGTAGAGGCCACTGAGAGGTCTGGGTATGAGACCCTTTCATTCTCAGCCCTATTTTTAGAGGGCCCATGTGATACGTGGCACTTGCACCTGTCATTAGTAAGCTCAACAGCCAACGGCCTGTTTGTGCTACTACTGTACGTGTGACCACATGGTGAGACCACTGCAGGGCTCAGGCTGTGTAAAGGTCATGATCACCCATGGCCTTCAGAAAAGGATGTTCTTCTGGTCCATTTAACCTGCATGCCCTTCGCTCAGAGTTAAACACTAACATCCCAAGGTAGTAATTATAATTGTTTTGCAGGAAGAAGACCAGTTTCCCAGTTTATTTGTTAAAAACAAACAAAAACGAAACAACATACATACATACAAATATATAATCATATACACATATAATATGTATTTACATGTGAAAGATTTAAAATTATGTACCAAGCCTAATCGTTACAACCTATAGGTAGAGAAGAATAGGATTTAAAAATAAAGGGAGTGGAATATTTTAACTTAACTTTTACCCTGTGAACCTTGGTATTGTTTGAATTTTTAATGACTAGAATATTTTTATTACTGTTACTGTGATTTTTAAATTTCTTGGCACAGAGGCTGTTATATAATAGAAATTTAAGGGAAAACAAGAAAGAGAATGAGAAGGAAGGGAGAAAGGAAAGGAATAGAAATAGAAAGAAAGAGTATATACAAATTGTCAAGAGCCACACCCATCAGCTCTGAATGAATGGAGTGATTACAGATAAATGGAGCTAATTC
This sequence comes from Ateles fusciceps, assembly GCA_036589455.1. Classification (NCBI taxonomy): domain Eukaryota; kingdom Metazoa; phylum Chordata; class Mammalia; order Primates; family Atelidae; genus Ateles; species Ateles fusciceps. The sequence goes on from JAZHEH010001979.1 coordinate 11,014,392, forward strand.
AGAGAGACTTATGAAATGGTTTAATTTGAGCAGCATTTGTAAAACAATTTAAAACATAATAATGTACTTACTGTATCCTATAAGATGTTTATTCCAAAAAGATTGGATTATATAGAGGAGCACAAAGAAGAAAATGAACATCACCAGGAACCCAATCTCACAGAGACAACCACAGCTAGCATCGCACTAGTTTTCCTTCCATTATTCTCTCTCGGTTTTTTTCTTAGACTACATTTTGAAGGGCAGCAGAAACAAGGTGTAGCAGAGAGAATCGGGGTAGAAGTGGGGAGACCATTCTAGAAGAGCAGTGAAAGGAGTGTGTACCTGGAGCTCCTTTATCTCAGGGCTGAGATTTCAGAGAGATCTTGTCTGGACCTGGAATACTAGTATTGTGTCTATCCCTGAAGCTTTGCCATAGGAACAGGCTCTCTTGATCTTAGTTGCCTCCTCTGTAAAATAGAGATATTGTCTTTATCCTGCCCCCCTTACTTTATTAGGTACAACACACATAAAGAAAGCACACTCCAAAAATTACTTTATAAATCAACTTTCACCTGGAATACAAAATAATAATATTATGCAGGTTTGTGAACTATCTCCCAAAAGCCTATTTAAACCAAAAGGTAGTTAAAATTCTATACTGGGTATTTATAGCAATGTATCATTTTTCCACTATTTGTGTACCATTTTTAGTCACCATATGTGACTAAAAGGCAAATTCTATGTATTTATCTGAGAACCCAATTGACATTTATTTATCTGAGAAAAATGCATTTTATTGGCTATTGTTAGCCCTATCTAGAATTCTGGGGCATCTCTTGGCAGCACTGCCAGGAAGAAGGGAAGATTGCAGATTGGGGACAGCTTTCATTCCTTAAGAGCGCTCTTCAAACAGATAATGCATAGATCTATCTGATAACAAGAATAATAGCCACAACAGCATGTGGAAGCAGTAATAATCACAGTTCTCTTTTACTGAGGAATAACTATGCTCCTTATGTACTTTATTGCATTACTGTGTTTAGCTTTCAAATCAACTCTATGACCGTTAGAATTCTCTTCTCCATTTTATAAAGGTGGAAACAAAGCATAGAGAGATTAGGTAAGTTACTCAAAGTCATTCAAGTTAGACTGAGGCAGAGCCAGCATTTTCATTCTGATAGTCTGGCTCCATAGCCAAAGTTCTTATTACTTGTTAATACACAGGCAGGTAGGTGAACCTAGGTTACCATTTGTAATCACCATCACTGGGAAGTTGTGCTAGGCTATTTTAAAGATCACTTGGGCACTTCGTGAGTTCTTCTGAAGGGTAGGAAGACAGCAGCCATAGAAATCTGACCTCTCTCCCAGAGATGTTTAACAGGCCCAGCCCCTACTCCTCCCAGAGATGATGCCCTGGGCAGCCTGGCATTGGAGAAATTTGTTCATTCTGCTTGGAGAGATGTTGTCACTAACTGTCACTAGGGAAGTTCATTTAAGGTTCTATGAACAAAGACTCTGACTTTAGGATTTGGTGTGTGGGGGGCGTGGGGGGATTTTGTAATCATCCCATTCTCTCCCACAGTGCCCACTTCTCTGGTGGAGCCATATTTCTGAGTCATCTCTTAATTAGAATCAACTGTCCATAACATGCTCAAAAATGCATCCTTTGATGCTAGCCTCTACACATTTTTTTGTTTTGCTATATTGCTTATAATGTTTGTGCAGCTGCTTTGAGAGCTAAATATGCAATCAATGTGATGCAATCATGCTTCTTCCTTATCAGAGAAGGGAGAAAATGCCAACTTGAATTTTAGGCAGTTTTCAAGAACTCCATGACACAAAATCATAAGTGTACCTAATTGATGTGATCTTAATTAGAATCACAAGGGAAACTGGAATGTACATGGAGTTCAGTTGTTTGTGTTTTTAATAGCACTGTTTGGCTGAGATTGGACAATTATCTGTCTCTGATTCAGCAAGTGATGGAGAGTTTGTATTTCTAAAGTTTGATGAAAACTGAATGCTATGTTACAGTATTTTTTTTCTGGCCTTTTTTGTTATGCTGCTTCTTATGAGATTTGGATTTTGTGGGTTATGATTTGAGAATAAACAACTGTAAGTAGGTACAGATACATACTTCTGTTCATATTCTAGCAATTAGAAATACATGGATAGTCATTTCTTGTTTGTTATTATAACTGGTAATATTTATTTATTCACCTGTTTATTCAAACATTTATTCAATCAGTAAAAGTCTACAGGGTCCAAGCCATCTCTTTGTCTGTGTAACAAGAACAGAAGATGGACAAATCAACAAGACTAAATCCTTAGTCTCAAGATTTCACCATAGTTGGAGAATTGAGCAAGTAAGCCACATAGAGGTCCTGGGGTAGAAGAATGCAGAGAGTACTAGAGCAGACAGAAAACTCCAGCTAGACTGAGGAAGGTCAATAAATTTAAAACATAGGGCTACATTTTACCAGAGCATGAAAAATTGATGACCCCAGAAGCCAAAGAGATTGAAGAGATTTTACTTTGTTTTTAATTTAACTTGCCTATGTTAATCAAACTGAATAAACTTTTAAAACCTCATTCATTTTTCATACTGATGCTTCTGTTAAATTCAAACTGGAAGAGTTCATTTAAAAAAAAGAAGAGATCAGGCAATTTAGTTTGTTGGATTGGTATGTATTATCCTAGGTTTTCAGATACCAATGTTGCATATTTCTACTGAAAGCACTTTTTATAAAGCATCAGATTACATGGACTAGAACTAGGATGTGGCTTTGTCCAGAGGCATGCATTCATTCAATACATCAAAAATGTATTAGGTGTGGATTTTACCTTGTTTCTAACCTCAAGTTAAAATCTAGAAAGGGAAGATTTAATCAGTTACCCAAATTGATTTGTTTAACATTGAAGGAGATCTTATAAATCCATTTTCAGGCCTATTCATTCATATATAACATCAAAGAAAAGTCTGAAGATACCTAATGTCAGAGCCCATATTGTACTTTTTCAAATGGGAGTAAAGAAGCAAAAGTGATCCTGGCATGGCATTCTAGTGTTTGTTCGCTTCCTTTGGGATGACTGTAGGCCCCAGTCACACCTGAAAACACTGAAAGTTTCCGACACTGACATGGCTGAAAGATTTAGGAGAGAAAATGGCACTGTGATGGGACAAATACTGAAAAACAAAAGGAAACAAAAAGAGAGATGGTTCTGTTCTGTTCCTAGCTCATCACTCTCTATCCATATGACTTTGAAGAATTTCTTAATGTCTAATCCCTAATTGCTTCATCTAAGATATGGGAGGATGAGATATGCAATTCATAGACTCTAAAATATGAATTATAACAGAAATATGACATTTGAGATGACTCTTGGTTACTTAATTTGAGTCACTTAATAAAGAGAATTTAGTTAAAAGGGCTTTCGATAGAGAATCGGGAGACAAGATTTCAAGTTCTAAGTCTCCTACTAACTTTTCTGTGTAACACTGGACCAGCCACTTCCTCAGTCCATAGTTGCCTGTTCTATGAAACAGTATGGCATATGTGGTGGGTGGGGAGTGGTTTGGAGACATGAACTATATTATTGCTATGCCATATTCCAGTTCTAGCCTTCAATGGTTACACAGATGTGTCAAGATTCTCTGAGAAATTTTATGAGCGCTTCTCTGGTTTCCCTAAAGTAGTATACACTTCCCTTCTCTGGAATGGAGAAGCTAGATGGCCATTTTCATTTTATATTGCTGGGTAATCTAATACAGCTTAGATTGTGAAGTTCTAATGCTACTGAAATTAACTAGGACAATTTATTTTATTTAAGATCTCATGATAAATACCTTCATTCATAGGTTAGGACGGGAGGTTCTTTCTTCTGTTTTCTTTGATTATTTCCAAAACTAAAAGTCTTCCTATCCCTTTGAAGATTGTTTACCTCTAGAAAACGAGTTCATGCATCCTACAGCTTGTTCTTCTTTAAGGGTCCTCATGCTTGCAAATTGTACAACTACAGAGGTAAAACAGGTGTTCTTGCAAGCTTCTTCCAAACTCTAGAAGACTGTGGTATACATTATAGGTCCATTTGACTTGCTTACTTGAGCATCCAGTCACAAAGAATTTTAAAGAGCTATTAGAAACCTTTGGAACTCTTATTACTATCTTTATTAAATGATCATCTTTCTTGCATGCATGAGCCCAAAGAAGAAATGTAATAATTTAACAAAATTAGGAGCTGATAACACTTGTTGATATTTTTATAGTCTGTCCTTTACAGAGAGCTTTCATATGTATTGTCCTAGCAAAACACACAGACTGCATAACAGTAGTCCACTCACCTAATGAGAAATCCAAGGCATAGGCTAGTAGGTGATGTGTCCAAGAACACACAGCTAAGGAGGACTGCAGCAGGAGTTGAAGCCAAACCCCCTCCATCTTTAGAAATAGCTAGTTAAGTCTCCACTACTTAGTACTGATCCCAAAATGGGGGTCCCCTATGACTCCTGGTGAGAACTGTTGAGTGCGGTAATAACAGTAGTCTTTATATCATGAGTATGGGGATTAGTAAAAGATTCTCTTTTAGCTTTTAATCCCTACTCCCTCTTCCTCATCTTTAACACATACTGTGACCTTGAAAAGAGATAGAAACTAAAAGTCTTCAAGTGGATTGTGGTTAATGAATTACTTTATAGTACTTGGAAATTCTTGGATGCTTTCTTTGTGTTTTAGAAGGTGACACAGTAAGTAGTGTGTTTCTTCTCTCCTGGATTGGAAGCCTTTGCAGCTCCATAGGCAGTGACAGAATTTCTAGTGCAGGGCCATAGCCTGATTGGTTTTATTTCTTGCTTGACTCTCCCAACCAGGGTCAAGGTCAGGAGTAGATTTATGTGGAAAAAACCAATATTCATCAACAAGTGAATTGATAAGCAAAATGGGGTACACAGATTCAGAGAATATAATATTTGACTACATAAACAAAGGAAATATTGTTAGATGCTACATTAATGTGAATGAACCTTGAGAACCTTATCTATCCTAATTGAAAGAAAGCAATCATAAAATACCAAATATTTTATGATTTTATTGATCTGAAACTTCCAGAGCAGAGAAATATTTAGACGCAGAAAGTAGATAAGCATTTGCTTAGGGATGGGGAAATAAGGGAGTGAGAGCTAGAATATGGAGCTTCTTTTCAGATGATAAAAATGTTCTAAAGTTGATGGTGAGTATGATTGCACAACCCTGTGAATAAACTAAAAACTATTGAACTTTGCACTCTAAATGAGTAAAATACATGGTATATGAATTATATTTTAATAAAGTTATTTTTTAAAAGAAGGAGATTTATAATAATATAGCATTCTCTCTTTGTACTCCATTACTATGTAGAGTGCCCTGATATTATTGGTCAGTAAGAGCACCTGTGGCCTCTACCATTCCCTTAGCTAAGGACTGATCAACAATCATACTGGCTCTCCAACCCTTTCCTTAAAAGCCACAGTCACTGGCCAGATGCTGTGGCTCATCCCAGAATCTCAGCACTTGGGGAGGCCGAGGCAGGAGGATTGCCTGAGGTCAGGAGTTTAAGGCCAGCCTGGCCAATATGATGAAACCCAGTCTCTACTGAAAATACAAAAATTAGCCAAGCGTGGTGGCAGGTGCCTGTAGTCCCAGCTACTCAATAGGCTGGTGTAGGAAAATTGCTTGAACCTGGGAGGCAGAGGTTGCAGCGAGCCGAGTTAGCGCCACTGCACTCTAGCCTGGACAGCAGAGTGAGATTCGGTCTCAAAAAGAGCCATAACCGCATTGTATTTTCTTTACTGAAGAATGAGAATAATTTGTCCTTTAATGTCCCTCCTCTGAGTAGGTAAATGAGATAATTCATATAGCCCTCTCAAGACAATTTGACCTACAGGATATGTGACTTATATTTCTTATTAATATTTCTAAGTAAAATTTATTGCAGTATAAGTTACATCCAATTACACAGTTTAATGAGTTTTTACCATGTATTCAGACCTGTGTAACCACCCCATCTTCCCCTTTCAGAACTTTCTATCACCTCAAAAATGTTCACTTGTGGCCCTGTATATTCAAACCACCCACCCCAAATTCCAACTCCAGGCAATTGTTGTTCTTTCTGTAACATAGATTCATTTTACCTTTCTTATAATTTCAGACAAATGGAATCATGCAGTATATACTCTTTTATTTAAATTATACTTTAAGTTCTGGTGTACATGTGCAGGATCTTGCAAGTTTGTTACATAGGTATATATGTGCCATGGTGGTTTGCTATACCCATCCCCTCATCACCTACATTAGGTATTTCTCTTCACGCTATCCCCTCTCCCTGCATCCTACCCCATCCCCCACAGGCCCCAGTGTGTGATATTCCCCTGCCCTGTGTCCATGTGTTCTCATTGTTCAACTCCCACTTATGAGTGAGAACATGTGGTGTTTGGTTTGCTGTTCCTGTGCCAGTTTGCTGAGAATGATGGTTTCCAGGTTCATCCACATCCCTGCAAAGGACATGAACTCATCCTTTTTTATGGCTGCATAGTATTCCATGGTAAATATGTGCCATATTTTCTTTATCCAGTCTATTATTGATGGGCATTTGGGTTGGTTCCAAGTCTTTGCTTTGTAAACAGCAATAGCAAAGTGCCACAATGAACATATGTGTGCATGTGTCTTTATAATAGAACAATTTATAATCCTTTGGGTATATACCCAGTAATGGGATTGCTGGGTCAAATGGTATTTCTATTTCTGGATCCTTGAGAAATTGCCACACTGTCTTCCACAATTGTTGAACTAATTTACACTCCCTCCAACAGTGTAAAAGCATTCCTATTTATCCACATCCTCTCCAGTATCTGTTGTCTCCACATTTTTTAATGATCGCCATTCTAACTGGCATGAGATGGTGTCTCAGTGTGGTTTTGATTTGCATTTCTCTAATGACCAGTAATGATGAGCATTTTTTCATATATTTGTTGGCCACATAAATGTCTTCTTTTGAAAAGTACCTGTTCATATCCTTTGCCCACTTTTTGACAGGGTTGTTTGTTTTTTCCTTGTACATTTGTTTTAGTTCTTTGTAGATTCTGGATATTAGCCCTTTTTCAGATGGGTAGATTGCAAAAGTGTTTTCCTATTCTGTTGGTTGCCTGTTCACTTTGATGATAGTTTCTTTTGCTGTGCAGAAGCTCTTAAGTTTAAGTAGATCCCATTTGGCTATTTTGGCTTTTATTGCCATTGCTTTTGGTATTTTAGTCATGAAGGCCTTGCCTACGCCTATGTCCTGAATGGTATTGCCTAGATTTTCTTCTAGGGTTTTTATGGTGTTAGGTCTTATGTTTAAATCTTTAATCCATCTAGAGTTAATTTTTGTACAAGGTGTAAGGAAGGAGTCCAGTTTCAGTTTTTCTGCACATGGCTAGCCAGATTTTTCAACACGATTTATTAAACAGGGAATCCTTCTCCCATTGCTTGTTTTTGTCAGGTTTGTCAAAGATCAGATGGCTGTAGATGTGTGGCATTACTTCCAAGGCCTCTTTTCTGTTCCATTTGTCTATAGCTCTGTTTTGATACCAGTACCATGCTGTTTTGATTACTGTAGCTTTGCAGCATAGTTTGAAGTCAGGTAGCGTGATGCTTCCAGCTTTGTTCTGTTTGCTTAGGATTGTCTTGGCTACATGGGCTCTTTTTTTGGTTCCATATGAAGTTTAAGGTGTTTTTTTTCCAGTTCTGTGAAGAAGGTCAATGGTAGCTTGATGGGGTTAGCATTGAATCTATAAATTACTTTGGGCAGAATGGCCATTTTCATCATCTTAATTATTCCTAACCATGAGCATGGAAGTTTTTCCATCTGTTTGTGTCCTCTCTTATTTCCTTGAGCAGTGGTTTGTAGTTCCTCTTGAAGAGATCCTTCACGTCCCTTGTTAGTTATATTCCTAGGTATTTTATTCTCTTTGTAGCAATTGTGAATGGGAATTTGCTCATGATTTGGCTGTTTGTCTGTTATTGGTTTATAGGAATGCTTGTGATTTTTGCACATTGATTTTTTATCCTGAGACTTTGCTAAAGTTGCTTATCATCTTAAGGAAACCAGGGGTCTTCTAAATATACAATCATGTCATCTGCAAATAGAGAAAATTTGACTTCCTCTTTTCCTAATTGAATACGCTTTATTTCTTTTTTCTTGCCTGATTACTCTGGCTAGAACTTCCAATACTATGTTGAATACAAGTGGTGAGAGAAGGCACCCTTGTCTAGTGCCAGATTTCAAAGGGAAATGCTTCCAGTTTTTACCCATTCAGTATGATATTGGCTGTGGGTTTGTCATAATTAGCTTTTATTATTTTGAGGTACATTCCATCAATACTTAGTTTATTGAGAGTTTTTAGCATAAAGCACTGTTGAATTTTGCCAAAGGCGTTCTCTGCATCTATTGAAATAATCATGTGGCTTTTGTCTTTGGTTCTGTTTATGTGATGGATTACGTTTATAGATTTGCATATGTTAAACCAGCCTTGCATCCCCTGGGATGAAGCCTACTTGATCGTGATGGATAAACTTTTTGATGTGCTGTTGAATTCGGCTTGCTAGTATTTTATTGGAGACTTTTGCATCGATGTTCATCATGGATATTGGCCTGAAATTTTCTTTTTTAGTCGTGTCTCTGCCAGGTTTTGGTATCAGGATGATGTTGGTCTCATAAAATGAGTTAGGGAAGATTCTCTCTTTTGTATTGTTTGGAATAGTTTCAGAAGTAATGGTACCAGCTTCTCTTTGTACATCTGGTAGAATTTGGCTATGAACCTGTCTGGACTTGGACTTTTTTTGGTTGGTAGGCTATTAATTGCTGCCTCAACTTCAGACCTTTTTATTGGTCTATTCAGTATTTGTAAGTTTTTTGTACTCAGTCATGAGCTCAAGCAGGGCAGAGGACATTTATTTGTCTTTGAACTCCTATCACCAACCATAGTGCTTTACAGCAAGTAGGTTCTCCATAAAAGTGGAGAATGGAAAGTAGGAAAGAAAGGAGGGAGGGGAAACAACCATCTCATTTCATCAGGAGCCAGTGAATTCCTGAACATCTGGCATATAGTAGCTGCTTTGTCCATGTCTGAGTCTATATGATAGGCTATTTTGTGATATTGGTGTAAAAGAAAATATTTACCTGAAAAGATTTTTGCATCTGCAATACGAGGAGATGGAGTTATTGTATCCATAATTTCTGTGGTCATCAGATGCCAGGTACAAAGAGAAACCTTTTCTCTGTTGAAAGCTTGTGACTCCTGGTTGCTGGGCATACCACTCCTTCCTGTCCTGGCTGCCAAACCATTTTATGTGTGAGGGGAGTCAAACTCTGCTCAGCACTTTCTACAGTAGCAGTCTGCTATGTCCATGCCAAAATGTAAATAATTATCACCATTAAGCACTTATTAAATGCTTCCCTATGTATGATGCAGGAGAATGGGTTTCATAGCTAGAGTCCTGGTCTTCTGTGAGTTTATATATTCTTTTGGGCAAGGCAGTTGAAAACTGGTTACCTACACAGGGACTTTTTTATCAAGGGTGGCAAGAGTAAAATTTGTCATTTGTCTACAGGAAATGTTTTTGGGAAGCAGGAAGCAAACAATCAGGTCAAGTATGTGAATTTTAAGGTAGTACTTGGGCATATTGGAGCTATCTTACTTGTTCTCTACTGGAAAATCTGATCCTATGCAGAAGAATTAGGATGGGCTCAGGTCCAAGAATTACGGCTGCTATTTCCAGTGCTTCCAGCAACTCAGCAAGGCTGGCTTCACTGTGCCTGGGAAAGGGCCAACCTCAGGGCAATGTGAGGCCACACTGAGTGTCCCTAGGTGGCCTTATGTATGAGAAAAACTAGTTCTTATGCAAGCTAATGCGTTTCTGTATTGTACAGCTCTTCAATAGACCAGGACCCCAGATGGATGGCATGTGATGGAGACTTTGGGGAGAAAAGGGAAGCCAGCACAAGCAGAGTTGTTTTGAATTTTCTTCAACCCAGACTAGCTTCTCCAAAGTCACTCATTTGATTGAAAGAGTATTTACTAAGCAGCTACTACATGTCAGGCACTATGCTAAATAATGGGAGTACTATGAAGCATAAACAGACTCTTCCATGGGACTTATTTTGACGGAGTTGTGCACATATGAGCACCCATTGAGCTTCCCTAGTTTTCTGCAGCTGCCCAAGGATTTTTCTTCTAACTAGCATTTTGTTGGCCAGAGAAATTCATTTAAGAGAAGACATAAGACACGCTTATTGCAACTTAACACAATCAAAGTCCTCATCTTGAAGAGTAAAATCTTATTTCTGAGATCCCTTTGTGATAGGCAGTGAGCATAGTAAGAGGTAAAGCCTCAAGACTCTTTGGGTTTGGATCCTGGCTCTTCCACTTACTAGCTACATGTTAGTAGGTAAGTTACTTACACTATTTGAATTGCAACTTTATTTGTAAAATGGGGGATAATGTTAACAGCCACCTCATAGAGTAACCATGAAAATTAAATGAGGTAAAGTACCTGGAATGTTGTACATGGTTCTGTTTATTTTTCAGAGTTAACTTATTATAAATATGCCAGCTTGGAATGTGCCCCAGCTGTCTTATTGGACTAGTACTTTCAGCTCAATTTTAACTTTCTCAGGGTAGAGGCCTTGTTTGTATGTCATTCTTTCCTATAGTAATCCTTTTAAGGGTTCTACACACAATAGGGGGATGAGTCAGTGGTTACTGACTTCTGCTAAGAAAATAAACTGAATGTTATTTATATGGCTTTGAAATTGCTGAGATGAGCACACAGTACATGTTAAGTCATCTTACCTTCCACCTTCTTCAATTCTGTCCAGAGTCTCTGTATTCTTCCCCATCAGCCAGAGTCCAGGTCCCAGGCATTTCCGTCTCCTCCCTTTCATTAAAAATAATACCCAATTAAACTCCAATGATCAAGTCTTGGGACATTTCTTCACTTTGAGTTAGGTTTTGGTATTGTGGGATTATAACACATGTAAAAGTGTATTGTATGACAACCATAACTGAAAGTGAAGAAATGAAAGTATACCGTTTTAGGTTTTTATATTTTATATGATGTGATATTATTTGAATGTATATCATGAGAAGTTAAATTATATATTTTTTAAATCCTAAAGCAATAACCAAAATAACATAATACAATAATTAGTTGTAGCTAATGAACCCACAATAAGAAAAAATTCATCATAAAAATACACAAGCAAGAAGGGTCAAGGGACCAATATCTGTGATGATTGCACAATGATGTGACTATACTAATGTCACTGAACTATGTATCTATATCAATCTATCTATATAAAATATATACAATAACTAAAATGATAAATTTTATGTTACATATATTTTACCATAATAAAAAGTGTACAATCAAAATAAGGCAGAAACAGAGGAAAGAACAACCAAAACTGAAGAGACAAATAGAAAACAAATAGAAGGGAGTAGATTTAAATCTAACCATATCAATAACTACATTTAACAGAAATGGTTTAAATATATTGATTTTTAAACATGGTTGTAAAAATAGTTAAAAATTGAGACCTAACCTTATTTTGCCAACAAAAACCAACTTTTAATATAAAGACCAAAACCCTAAAAATATTAAAATAAATAAAAGAAGACCCATTGTGGTGGCTCATATCTGTAATCTCAGCTACTTGAGAGGCTGAGGCAGGAGAATTGCTTGAACCCAAGAGGTGGAGGTTGCAGTGAGACGAGACCATCTCAAATCTTAAAAATTCCAAAATTATCTCCTTTGACTCCATGTCTCACATCCAGCTCACACTGATGTTAAAAGGTAGGTTCCTATGAACTTGGATAACTCCACCCCTGTGGCTTTGCAGAGCATAGCATCCCTCCCAGCTGCCTTCATGGGCTGGCATTGAGTGTCTGTGACTTTTCTAGGCATATGGTGCAAGCTGTCAGTGGATCTATGATTCTGGGGTATGGAGGATGGTGGCCACCTTCTCACAGCTCCCATATGTAGTGCCCCAGTAGGGATGATGTGTGGGGGCTCTGACCCCACATTTTCCTTCTGCACTACCCTAGCAGAGGTTCTGCATGACAGCCCCACCCCTGCAGCAAACTTCTGCCTGAACATCTAGGTATTTCCATACATCCTCTGAAATCTAGGCAGAGATTCCCAAACCTCAATTTTTGACTTCTGTGCATCCGCAGGCTCAACACCACATGGAAGCTGCCAAGGCTTGGGGCTTGCACCTTCTGAAGCCACAGGCCAAGCTGTATCTTGGCCCTTTTAGGCATAGCTGGAGCAGCTGAGACACAGAGCACCAAGTCCCTAGACTCCATACAGCATGGGAACCCTGGGCCCAGTCCACAAAACCATTTTTTCCTCCCAGGCCTCTGGGACTGTGATGGGAGGGGCTGCTGTGAAGACTTCTGACATGTCCTGGAGACGTTTTCCCCATTGTCTTGGGGATTAACATTTGGCTCCTTGTTACTTATGCATATTTCTGTAGCCGGCTTGAATTTCTCTTCAGAAAATGGGATTTCTTTTTCCATTGCATGTCAGACTGCAAATTTTTTGAACTTTTAGCTCTGCTTCCCTTATAAAACTGAATGCCTTTAACAGCACTCAAGTCACCTCTTAAATGCCTTGCTGCTTAGAAATTTCTTCCACCAGATACCCTAAATCATCTTTCTTAAGTTCAAAATCCACAAATCTCTGGGGCAAAGACAAAATGCTGCCAGTCTCTTTGCAAGACATAGCAAGAGTCACCTTTGCTCCAGTTCCCAACAAGCTCCTCATCTCCATCTGAGACCACCTCAGCCTGTACTTTCTTGTTCATATCACTATCAGCATTTTTGTCAAAGCCATTCATCTCTAGGAAGTTCCAAACTTTCTCATATTTTCCTGTCTTCTGAACCCTCCAAACTGTTCCAACCTCTGCCTGTTAGCTGATTCCAAAGTTGCTGCAGGTATCTTTTCAGCAATGTCCCACTCTACTGGTACAAATTTACTGTATTATTCTGTTTTCACACTGTTGCTAAGACATATCTGAGACTGGACAATTTAAAAAAGAAAAAAAGTTTAATGGACTTACAGTTCCACATGCCTGGGGAGGCCTCACAATCATGGTGGAAGGCAAGGGGGAGCAAGTCACATCTTACATGGAAAGCAGCAGGCAAAAAGAGAGCTGTGCAGGAAAACTCCCATTTTTGGAACCATCAGACCTCATGAGACTTATTCACTATCACAAGAACAGCATGGGAAAGACTTGCCCCCATAATTCAGTTATCTCCCACTGAGCTCCTCCCACAACCTCTGGGAATTATGGCAGCTACAAGAAGAGATTTGAGTGAGGACACAGAGCCAAACCATATCATGGTCTGTCTGCTCATGCATCAGTACTACACTGTTTTAATTATAGAAAATTTGAAGTATGTTTTTCTATCTGGTGGGGATAGTCTCCTGTCTTTTTTCAGTGTTTTCCTCATTATTCTTATATGTTGATTTTTTCCATATGTACTACATCAACTTATCTTCATAAAAAAGAACTCATTGGTATTTTTATTGGCATCATGTTAAATTTATAAACTAACTTGTAAGAACTGACATCCTGATGATGGTAAGCTTTATTAATCAACAGGCAATATCTTTCAAGTTATTCATAGCTACTTTGTGTCTCTCAGGAGAGCATTAGAGTGTTTTTCTCATACAGATTTTAAATGTTTTCTATTAAGTTTATTCATATGCTTTTTATCTTTTGTTCCTGTGTAAATGGGTTTTTAAATCTATTGTGTATTATTGTAACATTTATCTTTGCATGTTAATTTAAATGGAATTGACTGTTTTGTTGAATTCTTTAATTGTTGAATTCATTTAGTCATTAATTCTCTAGGGTTTTCCAGATATATTATCTTGTCATCTCTAAATAGAGATTTTTTTCTCCTATTCTTATTCTTTTAGTTGTGTTATCTTATTTAATTGCCTTGGGCAATAATTCCAGAGTAATGTTATATGTTAGTAGAGAGAGTGGGCATACTTGTCTGTTCCTGATTTAGTGGAAATGCCTCTAAAGTTATTTGCTAAGTAACTCTCTTATTCCCTTTGTTTCATATTAGAATACATTTTACTGATCCCATACTCAGTTACTGGTGATCTATAGTATGCTACGACATCCATAACATCTGGTAATGCCCATCTACTCCAATTACTCAGCATTTTAAAACAACTCATTATTTTCCTCTGTAAAATTTTCTAAATTAGTTGATAAGTTTTATAATATGTGCATTTTATGATTACTTAAAATTTTACTATGCATTATCAATTTTTAAAGTCTATAGTTAATCAAAATAGTTCCTCTTCAACAATATAAAAGCCTTAGAACACTTTAAATCCAGGCATTCCTTCTTGGCGTTTAAGTTCCTCCTGTCTAATACTTGAATTCTGTCATTTTTAAAAATCAACTCATAGATTAGACATTATTGTTTTACTATTTTACATGGCCATTGCCTCTTTATGTTTTTTATAGTTATTTACTAGACATCATTTCTACAAGGATAATTTTCCTTCTGAAGCCATTCCTTTTTTATTGATTATACTCTACGTGGTAACCTAATTGATTTTTTTTCTAAGCATTTATTAACTTACACTGTCTCACTCTTAAAGGATAATTTTGCTCAGTACGTAATTCTAATTGATAATAATTTTCTCTCAGCAGAAGGGATCATTTGGCTTCTATTATTGCTATAGCTATGTCTGATATTAGGCTACCTGAAACTTTTGCATGGGAAGAAATCTGTGCTTCTATTTTCTTCACTGTTCTCCGGCCTCCCTACAACATGTTAGATATATTTCTCTTTTTATCCTGCTTGTTATACATTGTGTTCATTCTGCTTATTCATGTATTTGATCAGTTTTGAATAATTCTCAGTCATCATCTTTTTTGCCTCTTCTTCATTCTTTGGGTTTCCTGTTTTTGATTAGATACATGTGACACCAGACTATCTTTGCTCCAGTAATCGAGATGCCACCTTTATAATACATCAGATTTTAATGTGTTTGGTTCACTTCTAAACTTCTTTTGGTTTGTCTATTCTTGCATCAGTACCACACTGTTTTAATTATAGGAGATTTATAGTACATTTTAATATCTGTTAGGGATAACCTCTCATTCTATTTGTACTTTCTGTCTCAGTATTTCTGCTTTATTTGGGGTAATGAATTCAGTTCTGTGTCACAGCTTACCAAATCTCTCTTCAGCTATATCTGCTATGCTATTCACCTCATTCACTGACTTTTAAATTTCAATGACAATATTTTTCTTTTCACAGAAGTGTTCTTTTGGGAGTGTTCTTATTCAAATCTGCAAAATTGCATTTGATAGACTTTTGTTCTTTACTCATTTTTACAAAATGTAATCATTTATTTCATTTAACATTTTAAGCTTAAATATTCCTTAAATGACAATTCTAATATATGGAGTACTTGGGGATCTAAATCTGTTGCTGTTTTTGCTGTCATTTGTGGTGACTTTTTCCTTTGTGTGTATGTGTGTGTTGGTATATAAGCTCTTATTTTATTAAATTTGATCTGTGAGAATTCTGAGCCCATAAATTGGTGTTTATTTCCTCCACATATATTTGGGTTTACATCTGCCAACCACGTTAGTCCCTTTTGAGGGCCACTAAATAACAAAGAGGTCTTACATTCATTTCAGGATTAGATTTAAACCCCAGAAACAAATTTTCACATAGGGCTTGAACATTTCTCTATTTTGTGAGTTCAGTCTTAAAAGGTTACCTTTTTAGTTTATCCAGTTTTCAGTTAAATTATAGGAAAGTGACTTCAAATTTACCGTACCCTTTATCATGTATCTTTTAATTTTTTTCATTTAAATTTTGAAATGTTTCAGATTTATAGCAAAATGAAGAAAATAAGTAAAGCATGTTTTATGTCTTACTGGTTTACATTAATAAGAAGTAGCATTTATGTAGTTTTATTTGGATCAGACTCGGAGGGGAAAAAGTCAGATACTTTTGAAGTGTGTCACAGATATTCTTGGAGAAATTTCTTCACAGAAAAGCAAATTTTTGGAGTTCTGTGCAGGCATCTCAAAGTGTTCAGAACTGAACTTACCATTCCTCCCATTCAGCTACTCTCCTCTTATATTCTCACAACAGAAACCAAAAAATAACTCTCAAATTATCCATGTCTCGAATCCCATATTCACTATCTCAGTTCAGGCTCTGATCACCCTTTAATTTGATGATTGATTGTTTAACTCTTCTAACTGCACTTCCTACATCTAGTCTTGCCTTCAGTCCTAATCACTGGAGAGTGGTGTTTTTTTTTTCTACCAACTTTCTCCCTAATAAAAACCTTTCAGTGGCATTTCATCACTCTTGATGAGAGACACAAACTCCTTAGGATGGCATGGGGTCTTTCACGATTTGATCTCTTTTGCCTGCCCACACTCCCTGACACTCATTCTCCCAGCCATGTTGAATCACCTGTATTCCCCCAAATCCGATTCCCTCTCTTGCCTCTGATCATTTGAATACATTGTTCCCTTTGCATGTAAATGCCTGTCTAAGCTCGCCAATAGTTGTCTGGCTGATTCCATTAGCTCCCAGTTTAGAGTTTACCATCCAGGAAGATGCTCCTGACCTGCCAAGGTTGGCCAAAGCATTTCTTTCCTGTATTCCTCTATCATCCTTTGCATATGTTTATCATACTTTCCTTGAATACCATCATAGTTCTTGATATAATTTGCATTGAATAATAATTCAGATGATAGCCAATAAGGTAACGACAGTCCAGAGAGGTCTAATTCAGAAGTTACCAAAAGTTATTAATCATATGGATGTGTCACAGGAATAATTGTTTAATACTTTGGTTGAGTTATAATCGACATATAATAAACTTAAATGTAGAGTACACAGTTTAATAAACTTTTACAAATGAATACAGTTGTGAAACCAACATCATAATCAAGATAAAGAACATATTAATAACCCTCATTTGGATTTTTCCATTTTTGTATTTCAAATAAAGCTATTATGAACATTTGGTACAAGCATTACATGGATTTGGATATTTAACTTAGGTAAATATCTAACAGTGGAATAGCTGTATCATTTGTCTGATGTATGTTTAACTTTTTAATGAACAGACTGTTTTCCAAACTTATTGTAGCTATTTACATCCCTACAAGAAGTGTGAGAGAGATCCAGTTCCTCCACATTCTCACCAATTTTAGACAATCTAATAGGTGTGAAGAAATTTCTCATTGTGGTTTCAATTTGCATTTTCCCATTGCCAATTAATGTTGAGCTTCTTTTTACGTGTTTATTTTCCATCTGTATATTTTGTCTAATGAAATGTGGTTCAAATCTTTTCTCTTATTTGATTGCTTACTTTCTTGTTATAGTCTTGATATTTCTTTTTTTTTTTTTTTTTTTTTTTTTTTTGAGGTGGAGTCTCACTCTGTCACCCGGGCTGGAGTGCAGTGGCCCGATTTTGGCTCACTACAACCTCCGCCTCCTGGGTTCAAGCAATTCTGCCTCAGCTTCCTGAGTAGCTGGGATTACAGGCACCCTCCACCATGCCTGGCTAATTTATTTTCGTATTTTAGCAGAGATGGGGTTTCACTGTGTTGCTCAGGCTGGTCGCGAACTCCTGAGCTCAGACCATCAGCCCGCCGGGGCCTCTCAAAGTGCTGGGATTACAGGCATGAGCCACCTTGGAGGACAAGTCCTTTATCAGGTAGGTAATTCAAAAGTATTTTCTCTGTCTGCGGCTTGATTCTTTTTGTTCTTTTTAACTTTGTATCATGAAAAATTTCAAATTTACAGAAAGAATAATACCTGGGTGATAAAACAATCTGTACAACAAACCCCCATGACACATGTTTACCTGTGTCACAAACCTTCACATGTACCCCTGAACCTGAAAAAGTTAAAAAAAGAATAATATTGATGTAATGAAACTCAGATTTAGCAATTACCAAAGCATGGTATTTTTCAAAATACGGGTTATATAATCATGTTAATAGTATGGGGCCAGCTGTCTTTATTAAAATAAGATAAATTAGGAAACCTCAGAGCACTTTGTACAAAGGAATATTCATTCTTAAACTTTTATTTTACATACATAGTAAAATGGGTGGACTTGATCCCAGTAAAGAAAAATGTACTTCTTACTATGGATCGCTGTCATATGTTTAAAGAGACTGCAAACCCTTTGCTTTGGCAACTATTAAGGACTGGAAAGCATAAAGAAAAGTTTCAGAGATGAGTTTTAGTTAAAGAAAGCTTAAAGTTGAGTTACAAAACAAAATCTATAGTATTAGAAATGCTTATGTAGAATAATGCCACAAATTGTTTTTTAACAGTTTACAAGCCTCAACTTCCTTTGTGCATATCTGCATGTGAAATCTCACCCCCTTAGAATCTAGGACAGCTCCCCATAATCAAACACTAATATATTTATCAGTAATTGCATACATATTCAGTGTGAAAAATAAAGATTATGAAAAGACTAGTGTTAGATCTTGCCACCAAATTTGAATAAAATGCTTTTGGCTTTTTAGAATTTTGTACTCTCAATTGTCAATAAGAGACTGTGGCCCATTCTGTTGGTTGCCTGTTCACTTTGATGGTAGTTTCTTTTGCTGTGCAGAAGCTCTTAAATTTAAGTAGATCCCATTTGTCTATTTTGGCTTTTGTTGCCATTGCTTTTGGTGTTTTAGTCATGAAGTCCTTGCCTGTGCCTATGTCCTGAATGGTGTTGCCTAGGTTTTCTTCTAGGGTTTTTATGGTGTTAGTTCTTATGCTTAAATCTTTAATCTATCTGGAGTTAATTTTTGTATAAGGTGTAAGGAAGGAGTCCAGTTTTAGCTTCCTGCATATGGCTAGCCAGTTTTCCCACCACCATTTATTAAACAAGGAATCCTTTCTCTCCTGCTTGTTTTTGTCAGGTTTGTCAAAGATCAGATGGTTGTAGATGTGTGGCATTGCTTCTGAGGCCTCTGTTCTGTTCCATTGATCTATATCTCTGTTTTGGTACCAGTAGCATGCTGTTTTGATTACTGTAGCCTTGTAGTATAGTTTGAAGTCAGGTAGCGTGATGCTTCCAGCTTTGTTCTTTTTGCTTAGGTTTGCCTTGGCTATGTGGGCTCTCTTTTGGTTCTATGTGAAGTTTAAAATGGTTTTTTCCAGTTCTGTGAAGAAGGTCAATGGTAGTTTGATGGGGATAGCATTGAATCTATAAATTGCTTTGGGCAGTATGGCCATTTTTACAATATTGATTCTTCCTAACCATGAGCATGGAATTTTTTCCATCTGTTTGTGTCCTCTCTTATTTCCTTGATCAGTGGTTTGTAGTTCTCCTTGAAGAGTTCTTTTACATCCTTTGTTAGTTATATTCCTAGGTATTTTATTCTCTTTGTAGCAATTTTAAAAGCTTTTTGGAAGAAAGAAAATAGTTTTCTGGACACCCTTAAATTCCCGATGTGGGAAAAAATTAGGGAGTGTTATCAGGGACCTGTCCTGTTCTACACATTTACATTTAATATTCCTAACCTCTCTTAACAATGTAATTCCCATTTTACAGATGATGAAACCGAGGCAGAGAGCAAACTCAGCTAGGCAGCAGGGCCTGAGAACTAATTTCTGCCCACATGAGGGGGAAGGGGCAGGGCTTGTGATTTGAAAGCCAAGTCAAAAACTGAAAGTATGACTCCTCTCTTAGCAGTATCTTTTAAAGAGCAAAAATTCCTAATTGTGTTTATCAATTTTTAATTTTGTGGATTGTGCTCTTGTTATTATACTTAAGAAACTGTTTTTGAACCCACAATCACAAAGATTTACTCCTATGTTTTCTTCTAGAAGTCTTAAGTTTTAAGACTTTTACAGTTTTAAGTTTTAGCTTTAGGTTTATTATCCTTTTGGGGTTGATTTCTGTATGTGGTGCATGGTATGAACTGAAGTTCATATTTTTGCATATGGATATCCAATTTTTTCAGCACTATTTGTTAAAAAGACTATCCTTTCTTCACCAGATTGCCTGTGCATCTTTGTCAAAAATGGATTAAGGATCAATGTGTAGATCTATTTCATTGCATTAATCTGTCTATTTTGATGCCATTACACAAAAATGATTTCTGTAGCTGTATAATGGATCATGAAATTAAATACTGTCAGTCCTCCAACTCTGTTATTCTTTGTGAAATTTTGTTTATACTAGATCCATTGCATTTTCATATACATTTTAAAAGCAGTTTATTAATTTCTACAAAAGCTCCCTTGGATATTGACTGGATTGTGATGAATTTTAGAAAAATTTATAGTCTGATCTGTAAACATACTATGGTACATCTTTACATTTATTTAGGTCTTTTAAATTTCTCTAAATAATTTTATAGATTTCAGTGTCATATTTTACATGTATTTTATCAGATTCATCCATAAGCATTCTGTATTTTATAATGTTGTAAACAAATTATTTTATTAAGTTCAGTTTTTGTTGCTATTATATTGAAATAGAATTGTTCTTTTGGTATATTGGTCTTATATCTTGCAACCTTATAAAACTCATGTGTTACTTACTGTACCTTTTTCTGTAGATTCCATGAGATTTTCTACATATATAATTATGTCTTCAAATAAAAACTATTTTATTATTTTCTTTCCTATTCATCTACTTATTTTATTTTTTTATTTTTGTGAGTACATAGTTAAGTATATATATTTATGTGGTACATGAGATGGTGTGACATAGGCATAAAATGTGTAATAATTACATTAGGATTAATGGGGTTTCTATCCCCTCAAGCATTTACCCTTTCTTTGAGTTGCAAACAATCCAATTATACTCTTTTAGTTATTTTAAAATATACTCTATGTACTTTTAATTTCTTCTATTTGCCTTAATATACCACTAGAAAATCCACTATAATATTAAACAGAGATGGTGACAGCAGACATCTTTGCTTTGTTTTCTTTCACTATTAGGTATTATTTCAGCAACACATTTTCATAGTGACCACTATTGGGTGTCCCTTCTAGAACAGAAGTTCCTTTCTATTCTCAGTTTGTTGAGAAGTTTTTTTGTTTTTTAAATCAGGAAACATGTTAGATTTTGTCAAATGCTTTTTCTGCATTTATTGAGAGAATTATATTTTTTCTTCTCTTTAGTACTATTTATTTACTATTTAATTTCCCCATATTTAGAGATCTACCTGGTAGCCTTTCATTATTTACTAATAATTTAATTTCATTATTGTTAAAGAATATAGTTTGTATGACTTGAATCTGTTTGTATTAGTTGTGACTTGATTTATTGATTAGAATAAAGTTTTTATACCATTTATAAAAGTCTTCATGAATGTCTCACATGCACATGGAAAGTTTGTGCATTCTGTTGATGTTAGGTGATGTATTCTATAAATACCAGTTCCATCAAGTTGACTTAAAGTGTTGTTCAAGTGTTCAGCGTCTATACTGATTTTTCATCTTGTTCAAACAATTATTGAGAGAGGAATGTTGAAATCTTTGTAATTGTAGATTTGTCTAATTATTTCAATCCTATTAGCTTTTGTTTTCTTTACTTTGGTATTGTGTTAGCAGGTGTGTAAATATTAGGATGTTGATGTCCTTCTCATGAATTAATCCACTTTATCCCTGGTTTTATACTTTACCTGAAACCTCCTTCCTCTGACATTAATATAGGAACTCTAGCTTTCTTTTGGTTACTTTTTCTTTTTTGAGATGGTGTCTCACTGTGTCGCCCAGGCTGAAGTGCAGTGGTACAGTCTTGGCTCACTGCAACCTCCGCTTCCCAGGTTCAAGCGATTCTCCTGCCTCAGCCTCCTAAGTAGCTGAGATTACAGGCTCGCACCACCACCTGGGCTAATTTTTGTATTTTTAATAGAGACAGGGTTTCACTCTGTTGGTCAGGCTGGTCTCAAACTCCTGACCTCATGATCTGCCCACCTCGGCCTCTCAAAGTGCTGAGATTACAGGAGTGAGACACCATGCCCAGCCCCTTTTCTGTGAATTCTTAACTGCTCTGTGCCTTTGTTTTATCAACAGAAAAAAAAAATTCCTACACCATAGACTTCATAGAGTTATGTATGCAAAGTGCTTAGAGTGAACATGTCATTAGAGCTATATAAGCGTAATCTATCATTTTTATTATTTCTTTATATATTCAACAAATAGTAATTAAGCAACTACATTATGCAAAGCACGATACAAGATGCTGGAAATATTCGTATATATAAAACAAATAGTTTATAGACTACTGGGGGAAAGCAACAATAAGCAATCAGATGTTTTAAAGCGAATCATCATATAAACGTGAAGGAGAAAGAAGATGCAGGGAGAGAGAATGCAAGGATGTTGGTGGTAGGGGGAGAAGGGAGAGGCACTTGGGTTTGGCCATCAGAAAAGGCTTCTTCCAGAAAAGTGGAGGAAGCATTTGTCCTAAGGCCTGAATTGAGAGGAAGAAGACAGTTTCCAAAGAGGAAGAGGAGGAGCACTTCAGACACAGGGGGGAAATCTGTGTGATAGCCCCCCCAGGGTGGACAATGGCTGTCCAGTAGAATCTGGGCTTAATGAGTAAACGTGAGTGACCTTAATGAAGGCAGGGGTCAGATTAGACAGGGCCTAGGAGGGAAGGGTAGGATTCAGATTTGATTTTATGAGCCCTGTGAAGTCACTGAAAAGCTTGAAGCAAGATAGTTACATGATCCAATTTACTTTTTCAAATGCTCTTTCTGACTTCCATATAAAATTAGATTGGTTCAAGAGCAAGACAGATTACAGGAATGCCATCACAGGGAATCTTGGCTGCTGCATCCTATGAACTACACAGACCACACAGGCAGTGGTCTGTTTGGGTCACACATGCAAAATGTATCCTTTTGTGTTTCGGGAAGCCAGTCCAAGGCCTTGTGTAGTTTTTGGGCTTGGATCATGGAGGTTCCACTGGGGCTGGGAGGGAGAATGTATTTTGACTGTTGGATAATGTCTTGCAGCTTGTAACATGTGGCTTTGATCTATCTGAGTGAGAATCGCAGTCTGTTTAGCTGACATCATTTATACAGTCTGTTTGGCATTCAAGAAGTAAATTATCTCTCTTCAAATCTTTTAATTCTATCATCAGCCTATTTTAGTATTATATTATCAAGAAGAACATTTTTCTCTCCCACTCTTGAAGTGGACATTTGAGGAAATAATTTCGAGATTCAAAATCATTTCATATTGAGATTATCTATATACTCAATCATTTGGCCGAATTCCTGTGGCTTTGTTTGTTGGCTTGTTTTTGAGTAGATATGTTTTAATGTCTGGAACTACATGGTACCAATAATTAGCTTGAATGTTATTTCCTATTTTTATTCAGGCCTGTCTGGTGTTACATAAATAGATCTGAAGTGCTGAGTATCTGTTGATCCCTATTTTGACTCTTAGTGGTTATATGAATTTAAATCTCTCAGCCTGTCAGCTAGATCAGCTGTGACTACTTCCATTTTAATATTCCAGGGCTTTGGATGGTATCTGAGGACACTGGGGAGGCATAGCGTTGCTTTTAATGATGATTTTATAAAATTGTCCTGGTTGGGTTCTCTGAGAATCGGATGCTGAGATGGAGTTGGGAGTGCAAAAGTTTTATTGAAGAATAAGACTCATGAAAAGAAAAAGGAGGAAACAGAATTGACCTGAGGTGTCAGCATACTGTGACACAGTCCTGACAAACTCAGGGCTCCAGATCAATGACTGTCCATTAAGAGAGTTCTGCATTGGGCAAAAGTGGTTATGCCCTAGTGTCACCATCTGACTCAATTATTGGCCTAGAGTCCCCCTCAAGAGGAGCAGGCCCTCAGTTCAAAAATTAAAGTGAACCCCAGAGAGAGCTAACCACTGCAGACTGACAGCTTACCATACTTCTTACATCTGGATAGCAATTCTTCCTCTGAAAGGGAAGCAAAGTGGTAGCATGTCTCTTTGTCTTCCACATGTAAATTACATCCCTCTGTCTTTCAGAGAAGCTTGTTCTGTGCAATCTACTTGTCTACACACATGAGCGAACACCTCCTCCTTTCTTCCTAATGGTAAATGTAGAAGAGGGAAATTTGTGGAACAAACGATGGCCCTTGTGGCTGTTCTTTCCTCTTCATTGTTTTCCTCCTCCACTACTCATTCAAATTTGTCCTCATCCTCAGCTACCACCTCTGCTGGTCTCAGTGACTTACTTGACGGTGTCACTCTAACCTCATTTCTGAGGGATCTGAGCTCCTTCTCAGCCAGAGCTGCACCCTTTTTCATTCTTAACCACAACTGGGCAAGGAAGAACAAAGAAGCACCAAAGTGGATCACCTGGGTTCCGCGTGGACTCCTCCTTGCCTCTGGGATGTAATGGCAGCCCTCCTGCTGATCGCATCAGTTACTCCTGAAAAAACGGTAGATTCTCTTCTTGCCTACCACTCCCTGGGCGTGAGGAGCCCAAGATGCCTCAGCAGTAGCTGCAGATTATTGTTCCGTTACCCCCTTGCTGTGTACACTGGCAAGAGCGCTCCCTTTTGGTGTTGAGAACTTTCATCTCTACATTAACCTTTCAGAAATAGGAAGCACAATTTCCGGCAGTGGTGGTCTGTGGTTCTACTCCCTATATGTGCCTTAGTTCTCAAACTCATGTATTCTTTCTACAATGGACCCAGTACCGTAGAGACATCTCTGACTCCCTAGGTATATGACATCCTGAAGGATGGTGTCCAACTTTTATAGAGTTTTGCCTCTGGGCTGATACTTCAGCTGTGCCTTCAAACCTACCTTTTTAGTCCTCTCTGAGCCTGGCTTCTCCTGGGTGGTATGCTAGGTGATACTATAGTTCTGGGTCCCCTCTCACACCTCCATAACTGTAAAGTGAGTTCTCTAATCAGATACTATACTGTTTGGGATTCTGTCTCACTGAATCAAACATTCTGTAAGCCCCATGATAGAGGTGTTAGCTAAAGTCCTGAAGGCAGAAATGGCAAACCTGTACCTGAAATAGGTGTCTACTCCTGAGAGATCCAATATAACAAACTGCACCAACTGGTCAGTTGATCTCTTCAAGGAAAAAGCCCCAAAGGAGCTTCAAATGAGCTTCTGTTGCTAGTAGGTTAAACATTCATCAATGGCAGTGCTTAAACTGATCTTGGTGAGTGGGAGATGGTCCTGTTAATCCCATGCAGAGCTTTCATCAACTCTGTTCCCATGATCACATTATTCACCTGTCCGTTTTGTCAACACTGGAGTGGCTGCTGACAAAGACTGGCTAATACCAATTGGCCATGTCATTTTTTTCACTTTGGTTGGGCAGTGCCTCATTCATGGTAAATGCTAGTTCTAATGAGCTTTAATATGTAAATTAAAAAAAAAAACTTCCAAACTTGGCGACCGTTCTAATATACACATCCACATACCTCTGCTTTCAATATTTTTGTCTCCAATCTCTTTCCTTCTAGGCTCTGGACCAGCGACCAGGCTACTTGCCACTGACCATGGAGGTTTTCTTCCCCCGTCACTGCTATTTTTCAAGGTATCCTTTGAGTGAGGCTATAATGTATTCCCCATGAATTTTTGGCTTGTACCCAGTCACTGAGATGACCCATTACAACACCAAGCTCTGGTTTTTTTTTGTCCTTCCTTCTTGGCTTATAAAATGGCTTTTGTAATTGGCCTAACCCAATATGGTCATAAGTGAGATAAGAAAAGAATACTAGAGCAACTGTGATGGATGAATGGGAATTTGGGCTACTTGCTCATGCACCATGATGATACTTCCTGCTTCTGCTCATAGCAGGATTTGAATATACCATTTCCATTTTATGATCAACTGCTATGGTCATCTCCCCCAACTTTTTTATTTGATGAGTCCAGTAGGACCCAGCTGTTCCAGACATACGGTCATTTGGTGTCTCGTGGTCAAATGTTTCATATCTACTACAGTCCAATAGCATAAAAGCCTAAGAGCTCTTTTCCAATGCTGGATGATTCTCTGCTAGAGACGGTATAGCCTGTTTCCAGAAATCCAGGTTTGTTTATTGCCATTCTCACACTAGTACTTGCTATAAAGCTCGCACTACGTATTTTCTAGCACTGCTATCTCCAGCACCATAGGGCCTGCCAGATTATGTGACCCGGGTGCCAGCGTTGCTCTTCCAGAAGCCAAAAAGTTCTACTAGGCATTGTGCATGCTTCTTTGTCAAAGGAGACACAAGATGCAAAAATTTCTCTTTTACTTTAAACAGGATAATTAAGCATGCCAGTAGACCCTGAATATTTTACTGAGAGGAAGACCCAATAATTATTACAGCATTTATTTCCCACTGTCTGCAGTGCATGCATCTTACCGTGGCCTCCAGTGTACTCTCCACTTTTTCTTCACCATCACTGTGATGTTCTGCAGGATGTCCAGATGGAGGAGCTAACAAAGCAATTAACAGAGGGTGAAATTGTAAATATGCATCGTTTTCTGTTCCACGTGAATGCAAACTATTTCTGAAAGTCTTTCATCATTAAGATAGGGGAAGAATACATTTGCCAAGTCACTGGCTGCATATCATATTCTTGTGGCCACATCAATTCACTCTAGCAATCTGAAATAGCAGCAATCATTAGGGCTGCTACAGGCTGAAGCTGTGACAGTCTACACAGTTATTCTCCAGGGCCCATCCAGTATTTTCGGGGCCAAACCAGCAAGTTAAGTAGATAGGCACCACCACCTTACCATATTTAAGCATGATACTAATCTCTAATAACTCCCACTTCCAGAACATACGATTCTGTTTGTGTCTTACCATCTTGCAGAGATGGTATAAGATGGTATTTTGGGAGAATGTGCTGGTAGAGGGATAGGCACAGGCTGATGGGGTGATTTTAAGTATTTGAAATGTACATAGGTGCTGCTGGTGGTGATGGTGATAAATATAGAGGTAATGATTTTGGATGATTGTTACTAAATTGCATTGATGCCTTGCATGTGGATAAAGAAATGCTGAGGGCAGTTAACAATGGGTTAACAATAGAAGTTCCTGAGGGAAGAATTATCTTTGCCATTTGGAGAAAAAAGCTTCTCATTTTCTTCCCATACAGGAAAATACTAGCTTTTATTGAAAAAGGGATACCCACTTCTACAGGCTGAAAGTATTCAAAGAAGTTTATGGAGTCAAAATCTTGAGGGTATTATCCATATGTCCCCATGTCATGTGTCAGAGATGCAGGTTTTCCCAACCAAGGCTTTGGCTTTGTCACGACAAACTTGACTTGGTTGGGCATTTAACAGTCTTTCAAGTTCAGCTGCTGTTTATTAGATTCTAGATTTGATCTATACTTTGCTCACCATTGCATGAGAGGAGGACTTTGTGTAGCCTGCCAAAGAGACTCTCTGGCTCTCATGCTTAGTTTTCAGTTCTTTCCATTGTTAACTGCCATAACACATTGTTATGTGGTTAATGGAATGAGGCATCAATGCAGTTTAGTAACAATCATCCAAAATCGTTATCCCTATATTTATCACCATCACCACCAGCAGCACCCCTGCACATTTCAAATACTTAAAATCATCCCACCAGCCCGTGACTATCCCTCTACCAGCACATTTTCCCAAGATACCATCAGTGAAAGTTTTAACAGACCACCACACTGCCCCAGCCCATCTGTGCTCTACATGCCACAGGCAATGGGGTCCTCCTTGCTAGTTCCAAGGTAATTGTTCCAGTGCATAAATCCATCTTACTGCCTGCTTTTGCAAAACACTCCCAGTGCCAATATTACCGATAAAAGGAAAAGGAAGGCAACAGGGTTAGGTAGAGGAAGCTGCCAGACCTTGATGCTGCCCTGACAATGCCTCTGCCAGCCCCACAAGGCACTTCAGAGAAAGGCTTTCCTGTTAAAGGAGTTCTGCGTTGTGATGAACATCTGTGTTATTATTTTGTTGGCTTAGGGCTGCCCTGAAAAAAGGATGATCTCGGCTGTCACCTCTTTTTCTGTCCTTGACTGAGGAGGACCCCAAAAGAGGCGACCTTGGCTTGAAAGCTGTGAAAGACATTGAACGTCTGTCTGGAGGCAGCCAGCTAACCACATGCCTTGTAGCTTGGAAGAAAGTATTTTCTTGAAGAGGGATATGGGCAGCCTATCTCTGTACCTACTAAAAAAATCATAGACAACCACAGCCAGACAAAATTCTGAAGAATTTGTTTGGTCCCTTCTGCTTTCAAATGCTACTAGTATAAGATGCACCATTGGTTTGCGTACCTCCAAGAAACAAACACACACAAAACAACAAAGCCGATCATAAAAGGCCATCAATTTACACACATCCCATTGCAAAGGAGTTAAAATCTAGAAAAATATGCATCTTAAAACTTGATGAAATACAGCACTTGCTTTCCTCTTTGATAACATTTTATGTATGGAAACACCTTGCAACTCCTCTCTGGTACAGGGACTCAGGCCAGCATCATCCTGAATTGGAAAAATGGGCTCTATGTGTTCATGTTCTGTTGACTGTGTTGTATGTAGAGTTGAAATAACCTTTCCACCTCTGCTAAGAACACATAGAAATGAGAGATTAAATTTAAAAAGGAAAACCAAAGAACATAGCCAGCCTTAAAAAATACCCAATTCATTCACCAGTGAATATTAAACTTGGTATAGCCACTTTGGAAAACTGTTTAGCAGTGTTCATTAAAGATGAACGTGTGCATACCCACAACTCAGAAGTTCTACTGCCAGATAAATAGTCAAACAAATATATACCAAAAGGCATGAGTAAGAATGATAAAGGAACACTATTTACTATAGCTCCCAACTGAAAACAACTCAAATGTCCACAAACAGTAAAATGGATAATTAGTGAAATATAAAACAGCAATAAAAATGAATAAGCCACTAATATATGCAACAACATGGATGAATTTCATAAAAGGCAGACACAAAGAGTACCTGCAGTGGTATGATTGTGCTCATAAAATCACAGAAATAGAAAAAAACAAATTCGCAGTATTAGAAGTCAAGATAATTGTTAGTTTTGTGAGTAACATGAAGGTCATGGCTAGGGGGTATGGAGCTACCAAGTTTCTGTGGTTCTCTGTCTTGATATGGGTTGTACTCAGTTAATTTTGTCCAGCTATACACTGATGGTTTCATGCTTCACTATAGATGTATTTCAATACAGTAAAAAACTAAAAAGAAATATAATATGAAGTACATGTAACTGAAAAGTTAGAACTTGACGGAGCTAGGTGCCAAATAGTACTCAGTAGTTCACCATGTTGTTTTGCGTATTCTCATGTGTTTTTAAAAATGTATTAGAAGAAACTTAAAATCACTTGAAGGTGGTGAAAAAGTCAAGTCTCAGCTTTTTGCCTCCTTTGAAAATTTGCTTAGTCATTGGGGGATCCACTGATCTGAAGGGCAATAATTCTTGTCTCAAGGTTAAGTTGGAGGCAAAAGTATGAAAAAGATGATTATGCAAGTTTCAAACAAAAGTCAGATGACATAACTGTATTTATGTCATACAAAATAGACTTCAAGCACAAAAAAATGCTTTTTAAAGATAAAAAAGGTCATGTCAAAACATAAAAGCTTCAAATTCATGGGAAGATAAAAAATTAAACATGTCTTTCTACCGCTCAAAGCATAGCCAGAAAACATATTTAAAAGAAGCTGAAGAGGTCAGGTGAGTGGCTCACATCTGTAATCTCAGTACTTTAGGAAGCCGAGGTGAGAGAATAAGCTGGAAGCCGGAAGTTCGAGACCAGCCTGGTTAACATAAGGAAACGCTGTCTCCAAAAATGAATAGATAAATAAAATAAAAAAGAAATAAAAGAAACTGAAGAACTACAAAGGGGAATAGACAAATCAACAATTATCTAGGTAAATGATAGATAACATTGATTAAAATATCTGTAGTAAAATGTAAAATCATTATAGAAAAACTTTTTATAGTGTAATAAAAAATACTATATAGCTCCTTTATGAGACACAAGTAAAGCAGTTCTTAATGAAAAATTATAACCTAAATTTGTGTATTAGAAAAATAAAGGAAGTTAATGTTGAGAAGCCATTGGAAGATGTGGAAAAAAGTAACAGCAATATAAATCCATACATAGTAGAATGAAGAATATTTGCAAATAAGAGCTAAAATGAACAAAATAGGAAGCACAAATACAATTAAGATACGAAAAGTTTTTGTTTTAGATAATCAATAAAGTTTGACAAACCTATAGCAAAATTTATTAAATAATTAGCATAACAGATACTAAGAATAAAAAGGACTACAGGTATAAAGTGATAGGAGATAGTATGAACAATTTTATAGTAATCAATCTGAAAACTTAAAAAAAATGAGAAAATTAATAACTTACAAAAGCACATCAGATGAAAAATAGAAAACCTAGAGCTCCTGAAACTATTAGAAAAGAAATTGAATCACTTATTTTTTGTTTCCACATAGCAAAACTCCTGCTTGAGATAACTTCACCAAATAATTCTATCAAATATTGAAGGACCAGATAAGTAAAATCTTATCCGAGCTATTCAAGGATTAAATTAAATTTGTTGGTTTGAAATTGATATTGTAGAAATGCTAATTCTCCCCCCAAATACATGCCAATCTAATTAAATTGCCAGCTGTAGTTTCTGAGGAACTTGTCAAGATAGATATGAAAATATAGAGGGTTAAGAATAACCAAAACAATCTAAAGGAGATAAGGTATGAATCCTTGTCCTACCAGATACCAAGACTTACTTTAAAATAACATTACTATTATTATCATTATTATTTTGAGACAAGGTCTTGCTCTGTAGCTCAGGTTGAAGTGCAGTGGCCTGATCTCAGCTCACTGCAACCTCTGCCTCCTGGGTTCAAGTGATTCCCCCACCTTAGCCTCCCAAGTAGCTGGAACTACGGGCAGGTGCCACCATGCCTGGCAAATTTTTTGTATTTTTTGGTAGAGACGGGGTTTCACCATGTTGGCCAGGCTGGTCTTGAACTCCTGACCTCAGGTGATCTACCAGCTTCGGCCTCTCAAAGTGCTGGGATTACATGCATGAGTCACTGCTCCCAGCCTATTTTAAGCTGACATTATGAAGACAGTGCACCGCTGGTACAACAAAATCCAAATGGAACAATGGATCATAAAAGATCACCAAGAAATAGATTATGTATACATAGACACTTGATTTATGATAGAGATAGTATAGCAGATCAATAACAACAGACTTTTAGCAAATGGTATTGGAACAATTGGATATCTAATTAGCAATCCCACACCACACTGAAACATTCAATCTGGATGGAATAAAGACAGTTGTAAAAAACAAAAGTATGAAGTTTTTAGAATATAATATAGGATAATATTATATAGCTCACAGAAGGAAAAATATTTCTTAAACAAAATGTAATAAACATAAATATATAAAAAGAATATACATTTGGCTACCATTAAATAAGAACTTGTGTTAATCCACAGATATTATTAAAAGAGAAAAAATATGAGGTATGGTGTAGAAAAGTTTCTAAAAATATATCCAAAAAGACTACTATCCTAAATATGTAAGGAAGTATGAATTAATAAGATAAGCAAACTGATAGAAAAATAAGCAGAAAAACAGATATTTTATAAAGAAGCATTAACGACAAGTAAACATGAAGAAAGGCTTAACCTCATTAGTCAGAAAAATGAAAATTAAACCCAGAATATGCCATATTGGCAAAAACGTCAATATTATATTAGACAATATCAAGTGTCAGTGAAGATGAGCGTTCATCTACTACTGTGGAAGTGAGAATTGCTTCATCTATTTTGGAAAACAGCTTGGAATCATTTAGTGAATGTATACATGAACATTCCCAGCTACCAGCAATTATATTCCTAGCAAGAATGTTCATAATATTATTTTTGGTAATTGCTAAAAACTATAGACAATCAAAATGTACATCAGTAGCAAAATAGATAAATAATTTGTGGTATATTCATGATTTTTTCTTAAGAAAAGAGACCAAACTACAGTTATACATATAAACATGAATAAATCACAAACATAATATTAAATGAAAGAAAAAGGAATGAAAAGATACTTGGGATGATTCTATTTGTACAATTTGTATAAGCAGGAGTATAAATAACATGTGTAAGGGATGAATACATATATAGTAAAAGCTTCTTTTAAAAAAATCAAAAGAATGACTATTAAAAATTCAGAACAGTAGTTATCTGTGAGGAAGGGGTTGAAAAAGAAACCGTCTTGGAGGGTCAGAGGGAACTTCTATCAATGTTTTCTTAACCTACATGGTAGTTGCACAAATGCTAATTTTAATATTATTATTTAAAATGTAAAGATATTTTAAATGCTCTTTCATAACAATCATGCATTGCTTAAGGGTAGGGATACTGATATGGTTTGGCTCTGTCCCCACCCAAATCTCATCTTGAATTGTAGTTTCCATAATCCCCACATGTCATGGGAGCGACCCTGTGGGAGGTAATTGAATCATGGGGTAGTTGCCGGCAGGCTGCTGTTGTCATGATAGTGAGTGAATTCTCAGGAGATCTGATGGTTTTATAAGGGGCTTTTTCCCCCTTTTGCTAGGCACTTCTCCTTTTAGTAGAGATGGGAGATCCTGTCATGTGAAGAAGGATGTGTTTGCTTCCCCCTTCCACCATGACTGTATGTTTCCTGAGACCTCCCCAGCCATGCAAAGCTGTGAGTCAATTGAACCATTTTCCTTTATAAATGAAGCAGTCTCAGGCAGTCTTTTAAGGCAGCATGAGAACAAACTAATACAGATACATTCGGAGAAATGTGTCATTAGGAGATTTTGTCATTGTGCAAACATCATAGAGTGTACTTACATAAACCAAGATGGTGTAGCCTACTACACACCTAGGCTATATGGTACAGTCTATTGTTTCTAGGCTGCAGACCCGTATAGCATGTTACTGTCCTGAATACTGTAGGTAATTGTACCACAGTGGTACATATTTATATATCTAAACATAGAAAAGGTACAGTAAAAATATGAAATAGACAAAAAATTGTACACCTGTGTAGAGTACTTACCATGAATGGAGCTTTAGGACTGGAAGTTGCTCTGGGTGAGTCAGTGAGTGTGAAGGCCTAGGACATTACTGTACACTATCGTAGACTATATACATTATACATTTAGGATACACTCAATTCAGAAAATATTTTCCTTATTCAACAACAAATTAACCTTAGTTTATTATAATTTTTGACTTTATAAACTTTTTATTTGTTTTTTTACTTTTTGACTTTTGGAATAACACTTAGCTTTAATCTCAAACACTTTATAGAGATGCACAAAAATATTTTATATCCTTACTCTATAAGCTTTTTTCTATTAAATTTTTTTCTACTTTTTAAACTTTTTTATTAAAAACTAAGATACAAACACATACACATTAGCTTAGGCCTACACAGGGACAGGATCATTAAGGTGTCACTAGGCAAGAGGAAATTTTCAGCTTCATTATAATCTTATGAGACCATCATTTTATATGTAGTCCATTGTTGTTTGAAACACTGTTATATGACACATGACTATATTTCAGAATTTAAAAGAAAAAGGAACAACTCCTCCCAGGAAGCTGAAATTGGTAAGTCTTTGGCCCCTTCCTTAAAGGTTAGGGAAATCTGATAGCAGAGGCCTTGTTTCAGAGGTGAGACACTTTGTCAAATTATTTATTTGTTTTCTTACAACATTCATACTTGTTGGACTAGATCATCTGGGTACCTTTGCCTTCTGCAGTCACAGCCTTTGATTACAAGGTGTCAAGAGATGGTATCAACAGCCAATATAGAATGGCAATTGAGCTACAGCCATAATAAAGGTGTTTATAGGCACACCTCATTTCATTGTGCTTCACAGATAGTGTGTTTTTTACAAATTGAAGGTTTGTGGCCACCAGGCATTGAGCAAGTCTATCAATGCCATTTCTCCAACAGCATTTACTCACTTTGTGTCTGTGTCACATTTTGGCAATTCTCAGAATATTTCAAACCTTATTATTATTATTATATCTATCGTGGTGATCTGTGATCAGTGATCTTTGATGTTACTATTGTAATTGTTCTGGGGCACCATGAGCTGCATCTATATAAGATAGCAAACTTAATCAATAAATGCTGTATGTTCTGACTGCTGCACTGACCAGCCATTCCCCTGTCTTCCTCTCTCTCTCTCCTCCGGGTCTCCCTATTCTCTGAAACACAACAATATTTCAGTGAGGCCAGTTAATAACCCTACAATTATCTCTAAGTGTTCAAGTGAAAGGAAGGGTTGCACGTCTCTCACCTTAAATCAAAAGCTGGAAATGATTAAGCTTAGTGAGGAAAGCATGTTGAAAGCCAATTTAGGCCAAAACCTAGGCCTCTTGCACCAACCAGTTAGCCAAGTTGTGAATGCAAAGGAAAAGTTATTGAAGGAAATTAAACCTGCTACTTCAGTGAACACACGAATTATAAGAAAGCGAAATAGCCTCAGTGCCGATATGGAGAAAGTTTGAGTGGTCTGGATAGAAGCTCAAACCAGCCACAACATTCCCTTAAGCCAAAGCCTAATCCAGTGCAAGGCCCTAACTCTTGTCAATTATACGAAGGCTGAAAAAGGTGAAGAAGCTACAGAAGAAAAGTTGACAGAAAAGAAGACTGTAAAGCAGTATTGATATCAGCCTCTCTTGATAGGAAAAAAAAACCATGTATAGGCACAATAAAGGCCTAGCCAACGCTCCAGAAGATCACATGTCAGTGTTATAATGCTAATCTTTGGGTGGTAAGATTATGAGTAATTTTATATTTCCTCTGTAATAAAGAGTGGTAAAAGTTAGTTAAATTCTAATAAAAGATACATATTGCCATCTGAAAAGATTAGAAAAATATATAGCAAAAATTAAATAGCTATTATCTCTGAGTATAGAATTGTGGATTAGTTTTATTTTCTTTTCACTTGAATGCATTTCTAACTTTTCTACAATAATCTCATATTACTTTTATAATAAGAGAAGTCCATAAAAGTTCATTAAATTTTAATAAAATGCATATGTTGGCATAGGAAAAACTTGAAAAGATACACAAGAAAAACAAACAACAGCTATTTATCCCTGGGTATAGCGTTAAGGGAGTTGTACATTTTCTTCGTTTTGCTTCTTAAGACTTCCCAGACTTTTAGGATGAGTATATATGTCTACAATGAAAGAAAATAAAATGTTATTTGCAAGAACCTTTTGCCACACTGGTCACGGTGGCTCACACCTGTAATCCCTGCACTTTGGGAGGCCAAGTTGCGCAGATCACTTGAGGTCAGGAGTTTGAGACCAGCCTGGCCAACACGGCGAAACCCCATCTATACTAAAAATACAAAAATTAGCCAGGTGTGGTGGTGCATACCTATAATCCTAGCTACTCGGGAGGCTGAGGCGGGAGAATTGCTTGAACCTAACAGGCAGAGGTTGCAGAGATCCCACCACTGCACTCCAGCCTGGGTGACAGAGTGAGACTCCATCTAAATAATAATAATAACCTTTTTTGCCCATCAAGTCACAGGAACAAAAGTCTTTTTGAAGAACCATATTCCCTAGGAGAGTCACTTGGAAGGTTCTAAGAAGTTGGTGAATAGACTATAAAGATCAAAGAAGTACCTGCTCTCATAAAAAAAATGTCATTGAGGAACAGAAGGCAGTAAATTATAGCAATGTATTGATCAGAATCCAGGTCAACTAAATTTTGCACCCAAAACATCAAAGCTGGATTCATACTGCTCACTTTCACCTGTGAATGTCTAGCTACCTACGGCTTTTAAATTCACAAAACAATACTGAAATGTCAGATTGTTAGACCAAAAAAATACATATTTCAAGAGAATAATTGCTTTTGACATTCACAGCCTTATCCACTGCAAAAGTCAACACGTAAACTAAACTTTGAAAAGATATTTTCATTTTTACGGATGGAAATTAACTGAGAAAAACCTATCTTGAGTTAGTAAAATTCTGAATTACAGAAGATTCTAAAAGAATTATAATCGTAATACTGTTTCATATAGTAACAGCAGTTGTGTAAATTGTTGCTCCAAGTAGGGTCTGAATTAATGAGTAAAAAAAGAAGCAATGCCTTTCATTCATACAACATTTACCAACACATAAAGCAGTTTCATGTTTGTTTATTTAATTAAAATGCTGTGAAGCAGTTAAGAAAAACTCTAATGTTGGCAAATTTCCCAGCATCACAAAGAATATATGTTGTAGAGCAAGACCTTGACCCTTGATTATCAGCCTCCAAGGCCAATACTCTTCACATCACAAAACTCTGTTCCAGTGCTAATTAATTGCAGATCATTGACAATAAACAATGCATTGGCTGAAGTCCATATAATCATTTCTTCTCGTGAGTTGCTTAAATGTGGCATCTGATTTATTTTGTTTCTTCTCTTAACTCCCTTTTACATGGGGGCCGCAGAGATACACTGCTATCAGATCTGGGTTGAATTATTGTACATTCCTACTGAGTGAAATCACAATTAATAAGCTTTTGGTACAATTGGAAAGATTTTTGTTGTGTTTTGTTTTATTTAATTGCACCAAGAAGCCTGAGAAGAAGTGGGAAGGTGAAAGCAAAAGCAAATGACTAAGAAGGGAACAGGATGAAGAGCACTGCCCAGGACTTTAAAGGAGGAATCTGGAGGTGTGACAAGATAAGAAAGGGAATGGATGAATGGGTCTGATGTGAAGAGGATAAGAAAGTCACAGAAGCAGCTGGTTGTGTTAGGCCACACTCACAATAACATAAAAAGCCCACATAGCACAGACTAATTTGGCAGTAATCTGAGATAGAAATGCATTAATCCAATTACTTTTCTTGGCAGCCCAAACCACCTACTACCTACAAGCTTTTAGGAGCTTAAATAACCCCAGGGCTAGAATGACAAAATGAATTCTCAGAATAAACAAATCCCATTTTAGGGCAGGATGAGTCATCTTGGGAGGCCTTTATGGCCAGGGGCCATGTTTCCTCCCTGACATGAATGAAGCCAGCTCCTACTTCTTGCCTAGGAAGCCTTTCTTTCCTCTGTCCTATTCCTCTAACCACTGCCCACAGCTTTGAAAGATAAACCAACATTTTTTCTTTTTTCCTTTATGGTCACAGTTGTTGCTCATCTCATGCACAAGATTTATGCTATCCTCCGATGTGTAGATTAGTCAAATATGGGTGTGTAAAGTCTTAGGTAATTAAACTTATAGAACATTGCTGGGCTAGAGAAGGAACATTATTAGGTACTACATGGGGAGAAATTGAAGATAAATATCTCAAAATTTGAGAAATGGAAAAAATGTTGATTTCTTTTTTGTGTGGTAGTGAAGGCTTTCCTTCTTGAAGATAAATAGCAATAGTTGAAATATATAAAAATGAACTTGATCTATTTCAAAAACATGAGATTTTAGAATTAGAAAGGACCTACAAATGAGATAGCAAATAGTTCGTATTTCACCTATGAACGTGACCAGTTTACAGTGACCACCTGCATCACATTGAGATGAATGGATGTGTCTGGGCTTAGGCAGAAAGCTGGCCATGATGGATGGATGGATTGCTAATGGCTGCTCTCAAGTTCACTACTGTAAATTTTAAACACAAATAAATCCTAGAGTGGTCACATAATGTGACATGGTAGTAACTCAAGTTCTTTTTCTTTGTCTTTATAATCACTGAACCATCATGCTTGTTTCCAATCTACTGTTCAGACTTGGTACTAGATAGCACCACAGGGCTTGGAGATAAACTGCACTCAAAACAAGCTGGAATTATTCTAAACCATCACAAACTTCTCCTCAAAACAAATGCCTGTAGTTGAGTCTACATATGGTTGGTTATTGACTATATACTGGGGAGTCCTTAATATTTACTAAAATATCAGTAAGAAAAATGAGCTAATTTGAAACTTACATAAGTGTTATCAGAACAAAATAGTAACTGTTTAATTATTTAGAACTTAGGAAAAAATGTTTTTCAGGAAGATATTTTATGATTGACATTTTTTAGAATTGTTTGCATCTTTAAGTTCTGGGATCATAGGCATGAGCCATTGCATCCAACCTCTCGCTAGGACCTCTTAAATACTGAAAATTCTTATCTTTTTTTCTGATTTAAAAGGCAATGTTTTTTAATGTTTTGCCAATAAGAGTAACGTTTGCTAAAATTCAAAAACATAATCCCTTTATCAAATTAAGGGTATAATAATGTATTCTTATTTGTTAAAAGTTTTTTTTTTTTAAGTCATGACTAGGTATGTACATTTTCCTGAATCTTTTGGAATAATTTTAGGATGTTTTTCTTTTAATTTGTAAGTGTGGTAGATGACAATTGACATAGTTTGGATGTGTGTCCCCACCCAAATCTCATATTGAAATGTAATCCCCAGTGTTGGAGGTGGGACCTGATGGGAGGTGATTGGATCATGGGGGCAGGTTTCTCATGAATGGCTTAGCCCCATCCCTCTTGGTACTGTCCTCACAACAATGAGTTAGTAGTTCTGAGATCCGTTTGGTTAAAAGTGTGTGGTTCCTGCTTCATAATCTTGCTCTTGCTCCTGTCATGTGCAGTGCCTGCTCTTGCATTGCCTTTCACCATGAAGAAAAGCTTCCTGAGGCCTCCCTAGAAACAGATAGCATCATGCTTCCTTACAGCCTGCAGAACCACCAGCCAATTAAACTGATTTTGTTATAAATTACCCAGTCTCAGGTATTTCTTTATAGCAATGGAAGAACAGCCTAATACAATAATAATTGATTTTTAATCTCAAATCAACTCTGCATTCCCAGATAACGATACACTTATATATTTTCAGACATGATTTGCAAGTATTTAAGATACATAACCCTATGTGAGGTTACCTTATCAATGCTTTTTTCCCTACTGTTTATCTGATGTCAG
Source organism: Ateles fusciceps (assembly GCA_036589455.1). Taxonomy (NCBI): domain Eukaryota; kingdom Metazoa; phylum Chordata; class Mammalia; order Primates; family Atelidae; genus Ateles; species Ateles fusciceps. The sequence goes on from JAZHEH010001979.1 coordinate 11,053,411, forward strand.
TCTCTAAATGATAATGGCCACAGAAAATGATTTAAGAAGTGTTCCTTATTTTTCTGTATTCTGAGAAACTTTATATAAGATTTGGATATAACTGTTCAGTAAATATGTGTAGATGTCTGCAAACCCTCTGGGCTTGATTTCTTTGTGGGTAGGTTTTTTATTATCAGTTACATTTATTAATTGTCATAGTACAATTACATTTTCTAACTGTTTAATTGCATACTTTGGCAAATCATATTTTTTTGAAATTATCCAAGTTTTAAAATGTGTTGACATAAGTTGGTTCATATTTTGTTATGTTAATTTCTCCTCCATCTGAAGCTGTGTCCTACTTTTTGATTCCTAGTATTATTTAGCTGCACCTTCTCTGTTTCATGATCAATCTTTCCACAGAATCGTCCTACTGTTCTTCTCTAGAACAAATGAATTATTGGTTTGTAGATCACCATTGCATGTTTATTTTCTATTTGTTTTTTAAGTGTTAATTTCTTCTTTTTATTTTCTTTGATTTTATTCTTTTTCTAACTTCTTAAATTAAATGCTTAGTTAATTTGCAGCCTCTCTGCTTTTCAAATGTATGTATTTAAAGCAGTGCGTTTATTCAACCAACCACTTTTTCCATATTAGACAAATTGTATCTATTTTTTGTCTTAGTACATATTTTCTAACTTCAGTGGCTTTTTCAAAAAAAAATTGGACCCATGCATTTCTATGTTATGTGTTTTTTAATTTGCAAAGTTGAAGTGTGGAAAGTTTTTTTTTTTTTAAATTTCTATTTTAATTTATGGACAGAAAAGCAGTATAGATTAAACAGGTTATATGAAGTGTGCTGAGACTTTCAGGGCCCACATTTGGTAAATGTGCTGGTTATGTTTAAAGGGATTGTTAATTTTCCATTTGTTTAGTATATATTCTTCTATATATACCCATTAGATCAACTTTGATAATTGAATTCCTTGAATCTTCATACATTTGCTGATTTTTGTCTCTTTTATCTAACAGTTACTGAGAGAGGTATTAAACCTTTTTAAATTCCCTACTATAACATGGATTTTTCAATTTCTTCTTATAGCTTTGACAATTTTTGTTTTACATATATTAAAACTATTTTAGTATATATATACTTTAGAAATTTTTATATTTTTCTGTACACTTTAAGCTTTCTCATTAGGTGTATATTACCTCCTCATGTTTTGCCTTAAAACACCTTTTGCCTCCAAGTCTAACTTTTCCAATGTTAGTTTTGCCATCCAAGCTTACGTAAGTTAAAATTTACCTGACACATCTTTTCCCATCCTTTTATGTTCACTCTTTCTGTGTTCTTAGGGTTTACGTATTTCCTTGTTTCTAGTTAACAGCATATAACAGAATTTTAAAAAATCATTTTAGTTCAGTGTGTTTTATTATTACTATTATTTTTTATTATTGTACTTTAAGTTTTGGGGTACTTGTGCAGATCGTGCAGGATTGCTACATAGGTACACACATGCCATGGTGGTTTGCTGCATCCATTCCCCTGTCATCTACATTGGGTATTTCTCCTAATGTTATCCCTCCCCAATTCCCCCACCCCCTGCTATCCCTCCCCTACCCACCTCACTCCCTGGTGTGTTATGTTCCCTTCTGTGTCCATGTGTTCTCATTGTTCAAAACCCGCTTATAAGTGAGAACATGTGGCATTTGGTTTTCTCTTCTTGTGTCAGTTTGCTGAGAATGGTGGTTCCAGCTTCATCCACGTCCCTGCAAAGAACATAAACTCATCCTTTTTTATGGCTGCAGAGTATTCCAAGGTGTGTATGTGCCACATTTTCTTTATCCAGTCTATCATTGATGGGCATTTGGGTTGGTTCCAAGTCTTTGCTATTGTAAAGTGTCACAATGAACATACATGTGCATGTGTCTTTATAATAGAATGATTTATAATCCTTTGGGTATATACCCAGTACTGGGATTGCTGGGTCAAATGGTGTTTCTATTTCTAGATCCTTGAGGAATCACCACACTGTCTTTCACAATGATTGAACTAATTTACACTCCCACCAACAGTGTAAAAGCATTCCTATTTCTCCACATCCTCTGTGTTGTCCCCAGATTTTTTTAGTGATTGCCATTTTAACTGGCGTGAGATGGTATTTCAGTGTGGTTGTGATTTGCATTTCTCTACTGACTAGTAATGATGAGTTATTTTCATATGTTTGTTGGTTGCATAAATATCTTGTTTTGGAAAGTGTCTGTTCATATACTTTACCCACTTTTTGATGGAGTTGTTTGTTTTTTCTCATAAATTTAAGTTCTTTGTAGATTCTGGATATTAGCCCTTTGTCAGAAGTGTAGATTGCAAAAACGTTTTCCCATTCTGTTGGTTGTCATTTCACTCTACTGATAGTTTATTTTGCTATGCAGAAGCTCTTAAGTTTAGTTAGATCCCATTTGTCTATTTTGGCTTTTGTTGCCAATGCTTTTGGTGTTTTAGTCATGAAGTCCTTGTCTATGCCTATGTTCTGAATGGTATTGCCTAGGTTTTCTTCTAGGGTTTTTATAGTGTTAGGTTTTGTGTTTAAATCTTTAATCCACCTGGAGTTAATTTTTGTATAAAGTGTAAGGAAGGGGTCTAGTTTCAGCTTTCTGCATATGGCTAGCCAGTTATCCCAACACCATTTATTAAACAAGGAATCCTTTCCCCCATTGCTTGTTTTTGTCAGGTTTGTCAAAGATCAGATGGTTGTAGATGTGTGACATTACTTCCAAGGCCTCTGTTCTGTTCCATTGGACTATACGTCTGTTTTGGTATCGGTACCATGCTGTTTTGATTGCTCATAATTTTTCCAAGAGTTGGGCACCATTTTAGAAAAGTGTTGTCAGTGAAAATGGTACTCATAGAACTAAAGTTATCGTACCACAAATTTGTATTAGCTGTAGCCACAGCTGTCACTCATGGAGACTCAACAGATGAAAGCAAGTGGCTGATTACTTTCTTATGCCTTCCAGTGCCTTCATAATTTTTGTAGTTATATACATATTAATTTATTATAATTTACTTTTACTTCTTGTTTACGTTTTAGTTAGGGCAATGACATTTTTTAAATTATGCAACTTATTACTATAAATTTTATTTCAGAATAATAAAGGGGACATTACAAAATTTAAAACAAGAGAGAGTCATTTCTGATGTATTTATGTACTACTAGGGTAACCATCCAAGGGGTCCCAGATTTATATAAGTTAGGTTGAACTTCCTACTTGGAAAACCAAAAGCTTAAAACTACAACTCTAAGTCATTAGAAATAAGAGAATCATTGGAATCTTGTTCCTGTTTAATTTGTCTTCCCTAAGGATTTTCCTTAAAGTCTTGCCAAGTCAGCCATGCATTTTAGATTTATTTTAAAATATTTAATTTAGGATTTACATCTGCAAATGGAGTGGCAATACATAATTTCCTTGATCCACAGGATTTTTCTGAGTCAAAGCAGAATGCATATATAATAAGTGCACTTTATAAAATATTAATTACTAAGTAAATGCAAGTAATTGGTAGCCACAGTGTGCCCACTGCTTAATTATTTATACAAGGAACTCTAAGAGAAAAACTCAAAATAAATCAATGCAAATGTCCTAAGCTGGAAGAATCACCATTCCATGGTGTCACAGCTTACAGCCTGTTTCCTCTTCCTCACCACCCTCCAATCCTATGAGAAGTATTGGATCTAAGCAAGGGAAACAACTCACTGCTAAATTGTTTTGAGAAAAAAAAAACAGATTATATTATATTAGCTAAAGTCTTTAAATGGGAAACATGATCATTGAATAGGTTTAAGGAAAAACAGATTTTTTTCAGATGAGCAAAAGCTCTCCTGCCATGAGGATCAGAGCCATCCACCTGGCCCTCTTTCAGATTAGGTAATTATTATCTGCCTCTGGCCTGGCTCCTCATTCCCTGTCTTTCCTGCTGCCCAAATTACCAATTGCCTGTGTTAATGTCAGCAGAAAGATCTTGCATTGTTGAACAATTGCCATCTTCTGGGCTTGAGGAGTGAAAGGAGTGGAAATGCCTTTGGGGACAGGATAGAGTGAATGAATCATAGTCCATTCTTTAAGGGCAGAAGGCACCTTTGGAGAGCAGGACAAACTTTTGTAGTCTATCTTTTCAACAAGTGGTATGAAATATAATGGATGATTACAAGAGTCTCTAGATGCACTTTACCTTCAATGTTTAAGAGCAGGCACTGAAAAAGTGCATGAGAGGAGAGGAGAGAGTTACAAAATAAGATTGTCAGACAAGGGTGAAGCTGCACCAACGCAGATGCCAGCTCTGCATTTGAGAGTGTACACTGTGGAGTAACAATAATTCTTAAAAGTTTGGTGGAAGAGACAGACTTTGCAAAGAGTTTGATGGATGGGGGTTAATGGTCAGGAAACTCAATTGATACCACGAAGTGTGTAGAAATGGGGGATTCGCAACCACACAAAGAGCAACAACAGCTTCATTCACAGACTATAGAGTGTTATATTCTTACTTTTTCTTTTTTCAGAAAGAAACTAAGATTCAAGTGATAAAGTAGCTTGTTCAAATTTTCAGTTGGTTAGGAACAGAACTGGGAGAAAATTCCAGATTCCATTGTAGTTATACCATGTCCCCCAAATTTACCAAGTACACAGTTTGTGGGAATTTGGTATTCTGAGATAGAAAATCCGAGAGCCGGACACGGTGGCTCATGCCTGTAATCCTAGCACTTTGGGAGGCTGAGGCAGGAGGATCAGAAGGTTAAGAGATTGAGACCATCCTGGCCAACATGGTGAAACCCTGTCACTACTAAAAATGCAAAAATTAGCTAGGCGTGGTGGTGCACACCTGTCATCCTAGCTACTGGGGAGGCTGAGGCAGGAGAATCACGTCAACCTAGGAGGCGGAGGTTGCAGTGTTGCAGTGAGCTGAGATCACTGCACTCCAGCCTGGTGACAGAGCAAGACTTCGTCTAAAAAAAAAAAAAAAAAAAGAAAATCATGCCCACTTTTTACCCATCAAATACCACAATAGCAACTCCTTTCAACTGATGGCATTTCCATTCCAAGCTGGACCAGGTAGACAAAATTCCTGGCACTCTCTTTCAGGAGTATGGATGGGCCAGGAACTCTCATGGTGGCTAGAAAGAAGTTACAAGTTGAAGAATACCTTTAATTTATTCATTATACCTGCTGCTGAGAAGCCTCACAGCATTGGCTCCTCTCCTGGAAAATTTACTAACTTGTCCTGTGAGTCTGACTTCACTGATTGCATATCTAATTATTAGCCAATAAACTAGACCACCATTCTTGAAGCTTCTCAGTTTTCCATGTTAGCAGCACAGAAAGCCTGAAAGGCAGATTTAAGGAAGTTTCACTGCTTTTTATTTGAGGGTTTTTTTATTTGAGGGTTCTTAAGAGCATAAAAGTAAATTTAATTCAATCTATATGTGTGTGTGTATGTGTGTGTGTGTGTGTGTGTGTGTGTGTGTGTGTGTGTATTATTTTTTGTTTGGTTTTTTCTTTTGAGATGGAGTTTCACTCTTGTCACCCAGGCTGGAGTGAAATGGCACTGTCTCAGCTAACTGCAACCTCTGTCTCCTGAGCTCAAGCAATTTTCCCACTTCAGTCTATGTGTATATTTACAAGTGAAATGTGTTTCTTGTAGGCAACAGATCAGCGAGTCTTGTTTTTTCATCCATTCAGCCACTCTATGTCTTTTGATTGAAGAGTTTATTTCATTTACATGCAATGTTATTATTGATTCATAAGGACTTACTCTTGCCATTGTGTCATTTGTTTTCTGGTTGTTTGTGGTCCTCTCTTCTTTCATTCCTTTTTTCCAGTCTTACTTTTAGTGAAAGTGATCTTCTCTGGTGGTATGTTTTAGTATCTTGATTTTTTATTTTTTGTGTATCTGTTTTATGTTTTTTGATCTGAGATTACTACAAGGCTTGCAAATATCATCTTATAACCCATTATTTTAAACTGATGATAACATTTACTGAATAAACAAAAAGCTAACAAGCAACAAGAAAACTAATAAAACTCTACACTTTGACTTTGCTCACCTCCTTTTTGTTGTTTCTGTTTATGTCTTATTGTACTGTCTATGTCTTTAAGAGTTTTTGTAGTAATAATTCTGATTGGTTCATTATTTAGTCTTTCTACAAGAGTAATTTACACACCACAGTTACAGTGCTATAATAGTCTGTGTTTTTCGGTGTACTTATGTTACCAGTAAGTTTTATACCTTCAGATAATTTCTTCTTGCTCATTAACATCCTTTTCTTTCAGACTGAAGAACTTCCTTCAGCATTTCTCATAGGACAGGTTTGTGTAGATTAAATCCCTCAGCTTTCATTTGTCTGGGAAGGTTTTTATTTCTTCCCCCACACCTGAAAGATGTTTTCACTAAATGTAGTATATTAGAGTAAAAGTTTTTTCTCCTTCAGTTTTTTAAATATGGCATGCCACTCTCTTTTAGTCTGCAAGTTTTCACTGAAAAGTCTGCTGGTAGATATATTGAAGCTCCCTTGCACGTTGTCTGTTTCTTTTTCCTTGCTGCTTTTAGGATCCTTTATCATTAACCTTTGAGAGTTTGATTATTAAAAGTCTTGATGTAGTCTTTGGTCTAAATCTGCTTGGTATTCTAGAATCTCTTGTACTTGAATGTTGATATTTTTGTCTAGGTTTGGGAAGTTCTCTGTTATTATCCCTTTGAAAAAAACTTTCTTTGAGTTTCTTCAAAACAGCTATTTTGAATTCTCTATCTGAAAGGTCACATATCTCTGTTTCTCCAGGATTGGTCCCTGGTGCCTATTTTGTTTGTTTGGTGAAGTCGTGTTTTTCTAGACAATCGTGATGCTGGTAGATGTTTGTCAGTGTCTGGACTTTGAAGAGTTACTTATTGTCATCTTCTCAGTCTAGGCTTGTTTGTGTCTTTCCTTCTTGGCAAGGTTTTTCAGGTTGAATAAATGTTTATACAGAGAATAAGGGCTCCAATTTTCAGAAGCAACATTCTACATGGATTGGAATTGGGCTGCACAATATAGGACACAGAGCATTCATTCATTCATTCAGTGTCAAACACTAGAATAAACAAAACTGATGATGTCTCTGTTTTCATTGAGCTAGCAATTCTAATGTGTTAGACAGAGGGAGAACATATATAAATAAGTAGGTAAACATGTAACATATCAAATGATTATGAGTGTTATAGTTACAAAAGAAACCAGGTGAGGTAGGTCAGAAAGTACTATGGTGGGGACTGCTATTTTATATACAGTGATTATAGAAGACCCCATTATGCATATTACCTTTGAAAAGACTCAAAGTACCTAAGGGCAGGAGTTCAAGACCAGCTTGGTCAACATGGCGAAACACCATTTCTACTAAAAGTACAAAAAAGAAAATTAGCTGGGCATGGTTGGCACATGCCTGTAAGCCCAGCTACTCAGGAGGCTGAGACAGGAGAATCACTTGGACCCATGAGGCAGAGGTTGCAGCGAGCTGAGATCACACCATTGTACACCAACCTGGGTGACAGAGTGAGAGTCTGTCTCAAAAAAAAAAAAAAAAAGTACCTATGGAAGTGAAATATGTAGATATCTGGGAGAAGAATGTGGGTCAAGATGGCCTAGGGGAGACCTATGTTAATTCTAGCTAAATAATTATAAGCTTGCTTGGCTCAGAGTACACTGAAGTTTATACACCCAACTAAACTATATGATTGGTGCAGTTAATTAGAAATCAAGTTGAAGGGAGGCCTAAGGTGCAGTAACACCAGGGAACACCTCGGAGTGGTTGCAGAGCAGGCAAGATACTGCTCTGGTCCCACGAGTGCCTTCTCAACATGGAGACTGCATGAGGGCCTCGTAAAGAGGGCTTATGCAAAGATCTCTAAGAAGGGAGGCGACCTCTGCTCACAAGATCCGGGAGGGTGTTTGCAGATGGGAGCTGGCAAGGAAGAGAAAAGCCTTGCAGGGCAGAGATCACAGAACACCTCAAGCTCTGCCTAGGTTCCGGGAATATGGAGTGATTTTAGTTGCTCTATGTTCTCAATACTTGGGAGGTAAAAGCTTCTTGATGGATTGGATGTGGTCAGATTGGGTGGCTCCTCATCCACTATACTTCTGATGTAGCCGCACCCTGATAACAATTGGTGATAAACTCAGAGTACTAGTTTAGCATGTCTTAGAAAGATCTCAAGTGCTCTCCACCAGGCCCTTGTGGACCATTATCGGGAACTAGCTGAATATGATGAAAAGCCACAGAAGAGTTTTGAGCACATGAGAGACATAATGTAACTTTTGTTGTTAAATATACAGCTGGCTGCTAGGTTGAGGACATTCTGTAGCGGAGCAAGGGCAGAAGCAGAGAGGCCCATTAGGAAGTTACTGTGGTGATCTGGAGGAGAGATAGTGGAGGTTTGGCCCAGAGGAAAGATGACAGATGTGTGGTTCAGGGTGGCCACAGCAGCGGCAATGAAGACTGGTTGGACTCTAGGTGTATTTTGAAGGCAGAAGTGACAGAATATTCTGACAGATTAAATATGGGGAGTGAAAAAGAAGAATCAAAAAAGACTGTTTTTTGGGCAAATCAACTTCTGGAATCCAACAGAGGCCTGGACTGATGTGAGATGTGATATGCCAAAATTTAGAATTTATCTAAAAGCATGCAACTAAATAAGATTACCTAAAGATTTGGTGTGGGTAGGGAAGAGGTCTGTGGGCTAAACTCTGGATTGGGTCAATATTTTAGAGGAATGAGGACAAATCATCAAGGGAGTCTAAGGAATGAGCACTGAGGTCAGAAACTCAAGAGAAATCCAGAAGCCAAGGGCAGAAAGTGTTTCAAGATGGACAGAGTGGCAAGCCCTATGAAGGATTCTAACAGACCCACTGGGATGAAGACTGAGGCCAGGCCATTGGACAGATCACTGTGAAGGTCACTGGTGATCTCAATGAAGAGAAGTATATTAGTAGAAATAACAAACAGTTTGTTAGTAGGAATATGTGAGTTGTTCAAGGATAAATAAAAGAACGGAAATAGAAGGCAGAGAGTATGGACTGCTCTTTAGAAGAGTTTTGGTGCAAAGACAATTAGATGAAGTAATAAAGTTCTTTGGCTGAGGTTACAGTTGATATAGTGGCCTGGAAAATGTAACACTTGGATGACTTGCTATGGGGGCCATAGTTGGTGATCAGCCCCTGCTGCTGCCCTTCCAGATCGACCACTGCATTTGTACCAAGGCCACATTTCCCCAGGGCCTATCCTGGACAGTGAAGTCATCCAGTAGGGAATCTTCTAACAGGCAACTTTGGCCTGTGGTCTTTTGTAGCTGAAGCTTTCTTAGAACTCTGCTGCAGCTTGGAACCCTCGTATCCTATCCTCCTTTGCTTCCCTTTCTTTTACATATGTCAGATCTACATCACAATCTGAATTTTTCCCTTCACACTCTGGTTTCCTCCCCCTCAGTCTCTACATATGCTTCTTAAAGGACCTGAACTAATGTAATTGGTAAAGTGATGAGCTAAGATGTAAAGTTTTAAACCCAAGCAATCTGGCTTCAGACACTGTGCTCTTAACAGTGTTTTATACTGTCACTCCGGCAGAGTGATAGCAACAGACTCTGAGCAAAAGAAGAACATGAACATTGATCAGAATAGAGGTTAACTCTCACGGTTTTCAATAAAGAATATCTAGTGATTCTTCTTGTACCTTTCTGTTATTTATTCTTTCTGTGTGTTTATGTGTGTGTTAAAGATTATGGTCTAGTTTTAATATCTGTAGATATGTGAGATTGCCTAAATTAATTATAGAATTTTCATTTCAAAGCATAGCTAAAATAATTCTCAATGAATTTTTTTTTGTATCTTCAAGTTTCTAAATTTAAGATCCTCCCTAAGAATTGTTACTTGTGCATATATAAATGGGATAGTTCCCAGTGAGAAAAAACTCACAATATTTGTTCAACAAATATTTGTCAAGTTCCTACTATCTAGGTTTTGTGCTGAGAGCAGGGAATGTATAGTTAACAAGACAGACGTGGTCTCCACTGTAAGGAGCTGAGACTGGGTCCATAGAAGGTAAAACAAAGTAAGAGACATTCTCTACCACCAGCTCTCTGTACAGTACAGCATCATGTGAACCAGATAGACCTAGGTTTAAGTGCTGTGTGTAGGCCTGTTATTTATCAGTTGTGTGATCTTGGACAATCGACTTAAGCTCTCCAAATCTCATTATCTCCTCTGTAAAATGAGGATACTAATTCTATCCTATGCAAACAATTGTGAGGACTAGAGGAGATAAGGCATATAAAGCCCCTAACAGGATTTTGGTAGATATGGGAGCATGAAAAATGTGACTGTTATTTTTGGATCTGTTATCATAAGGAAGCAGAGTGTGTTCTATGTTACATGTAGATTTAAACCTTGCTTTCAAAAAATCTCTAACCCTGCAAATAATTATGTCAAGTAACAACAATTCACAAAGTAAACTTGTACATTCACTCCTCCCCATCCCTACCACTGTCTTCCAGCCATTACCCAGGGCACGTACCTTCCTCTGTATTCCTTTTTATTGCTTGACTTTTAACTATTTCACTTCTTGTTCATACTTCCACCAAAATTGAGTATTTGACATGAAAATGAATTTAATGTATTCTTTAAAACAAACAAACAAAAAAACCCACAAATTTGTTTTAGCTTTGAAATAAGATTTAATAGTTAATAAACAAGAAGGCTATTGGTACACCTGAGTTGGGAGCTAAACGTGGACTTAGTTTATTTATCTTCTTTTGTGTGTCAGAACCTGAAAAGCGACCATTTACTGTGATATTTATTGTTCTTCCCTGGTAATGACCTTGTTTTATGCAATTTCCAAAGTGAACAGACATCATCTCTGCCTCTGATACCTTCCCTCAAAACAACCCAACTTCACCCCAACTACAAACAACAAAAAAAAGTGTTGGAGAAACACATTTGTAAGAAAAATAATAGTTCACTTCTGAAAAATGTTTTTTTGTTTTTTTTTTTGAGACAGAATCTCGCTCTGTTGCCCAGGCAGGATGGAGTGCAATGGCACAATCTCAGCTCACTGCAACCCTTGCCTCCCAGGTTCAAGAGATTCTCCTGCCTCAGCCTCCTCAGTAGCTGGGATTACAGGCATGAGCCACCACTCCTGGCCTTTTGTTTCTTATTTGTTTGAACTTGTTGTTCTCAAGTTAGGATTTTAACAATAAATGTCATTTTCCAGTGGGCAGGAAATATTCACAGTACCTTTCCAATCAAAGCCAGGTTACATATGAAAATACCTTCATTTTGTAACTGAAAAAAATGAACCTGACAGCATTTGAATATCATCTACCAAGTTCTTGAGTCAACCTGCTCATATACACCTAACCAATTAGGGGACCAAAATATCAACTTCAAGTTTTCTTAAAAATAGTGGACTCAGAAGGAAAAACCTCGTTTTAAATGTGCACTTTGCATCTTTTCTATCCTTTACTCACTCAGCCCTGGGGAATTAGAATGGGTGACTGATTGGTAAGGTGGCAAAGAAGAATTGGTGTACTCAGTCAACACTGCTCTTAGTGGGATTAGACCCACCTACACCTCCAGTGATCACTCCCCCAACCAGCCAGGAGAATTGTCTCTGACTATTGAGCACTTTCTCTAATTCTGGGTCCCATGTGATAAAGCCTGCTTGGCCAACAGCCCTAAAACCACATCCTCCTATTCAGCCTCTCTCAGCAAATAAAGTGATATTTTGGCCTCTGTCTGATCTCCTCAACCCTCCCCATTCATTCATATGTTTGGTACCAGCCCCAACCCCGTACTTGGATGCCCGTAGTCCCGGCGGCAATGAGGGATTGAGAAAAGAAAATAAAGACAGAGACACAAGAGTAGAATTTACAGCATGGGTCCAGGGGACCAACGCAAGCGTGGGAACCGCCTTGGCCCCAGCTCTGGGCTCCAGACACTTTTATTATGTGCATAATCTCATTGATCTTATGGGTGTGGAAGGGAAGGGAGAGGGGTAGGTAAGATCGCTGGGGGGTAGAGCACTTGAGATCCTTCTAAGACAGGCTAAACTGGTACTCTTGAGTTTATCACCAACTGTTATCAGGGTGCAGCTGCAGCAGCAGTATAGCGGATGAGGAGCCACCCGATCTGACCACATCCAGAGCATCAAGGGGCTTTTATCTCCTGAGCAGTGAGGACATAGAGCAACTAAAATCACTCCATATTCCAGAACCTAGGCAGAGCCTGAGGCGTTCTGTGATCTCTGCCCTGCAAGGCTTTTCTCCTCCTTGCCAGCTCCCATCTGCAAAGACCCTCCCAGATCTTGTGAGCTGAGGTCGCCTCCCTTCTCAGAGATCTTTGCACAAGCCCTCTTTACAAGATCCTAATGCAGTCTCCATGTTGAGAAGGCACTCATGGGACCAGAGCAGTATCTTGCTTGCTCTGCAACCACTCTGAGGTGTTCCCTGGTGTTTCTGTGCTCTCAGATGGTCTTTACCTAAGGCCTCCTGTTGCCACTTGATTTCTAGTTAACTGCACCAATAATATAGTTTAATTCAGTGTACAAACTTCAGTGTACTCTGAGCCAAGCAAGCTTATAATTATTTAGTTAGAATTAACATAGGTCTCCCCCCTGGCCATCTTGAACCACATCATAAGCAGGGAAGGAAAGATAAATCATTTATTGGGTCCCCTAAGATGACAGCCCTTCAGTATATTTAAATTGTTTTAGCAGTATTCATTACTAAATGATTAATATTAAATGATTAATAATTATTATTAACAATTATAATCATTATTAAATAATATTATTTATCATTAGGACACAATAATATTAATGGTAAGTTTTCTAGGTACATAGCTTTTAAGGAAAGGGATGTTTTATGTTGTTATGACATAAAACAACATGCCCCGGAAACTTAACCTGTTTCCATTAGAAACACAAGGCCTATGAGCAAAATTCTCAATATGTGAGAGATGGCCAGACCAGCAGAGAGTCCAAGTATCATATCTATACATTTTTAATTGCCTGGGCATAGGTTTGCTAGCTGCCGACATATGCATGGGAGAATGAGAAGATGTGGGTAGAAAGAAAGAAAAGGTTGGAAGAGAACGACTGTTCAAACATTTTTCATGACATTTGTTAAAGATAATAGGGAAGACTTGATTCAGGAAGGACTACTGCAATGGGGGATTTTGCAGTAGGAGTGAGAGGTTGGGCTCAACTTGAATAGAACAAGGACAAGGCGGGATTTATTGCCAAGGAGAAGGGTGAGGGTCAGTGGAACATTCCTAAGAGGAAACTTCAAGGCTAGAGGAAGTCTTGCTAAACAAACTCAACACAATTCTTTTTCAAGGCAGGCCAACGTGATAAGATATCAAGGGTGAAAGATGAGAAATTTGATCAGATACTGTGGATGATCAGATAACATGGATGCGCGATTTTTGCTAAGCTGACTAAGCAGAATTCTTCCTAAAACTAGACCAAGCCCATGACTGGGGCCTAGTCAGAAAGAGGACTCAGAGGAGCCTGGCTTTGTTCAAGGAGAAATGTATTTAATAAGATTTCTTTGAGTGATCATCTTTTTAACTGGGACCCTAACTTTTCATCACAATCTAGGAGATTTATTTACTCAACAGTATTTTTTATTCATTCATTTTGAAAAAATTGTTTACTAAGTATGTGTTATGTGCCAGACACTGTGCTGGGCATTGAGGATACAATAATCACTGTGATAAGCATGGCCCCAACTTTCATGGAAGTGACCACTTGTGATGGGGGAGACAGATAAACAAAAGAGCTCCAAGTTTTGGCAGCTAAGAAAAAACGTAAGCCGAGAGCTATACTAGAAAATTCCAGGGGAATGTGAGCTACTTAAGATCAGGTGGTCAAAGAAGGCCACTCTGGAAAGGTAACCTTTGAATTCAGAAATGAGAAAGAGGGTATTGGTCATCTCATGAACCCCATGAAGAACATCATAGTCATAGGGAACAAAACTGAAAGGGCTCCAAGGCAGAGTGGAGCTGGATTATGCTGAGAATGTCAGAAAGGCAGTGTGAAAGGGTGGGAGAACGGGCAAGATGGGGCAAATGCTGTGGAAAGAACAGGGGATAGTATGAGATCAGATGAGCTTTCCTAAAACATTACTCTGGTCACTGTGAAGGTGATAGACCTAGGACAATAAAAGAAGCAGGAGACTAGTTAGTGGTCTATTAGGTAATCTATGCAAGAAATGAGAGTGGCATAGGGCTGATTAGAGGAAGAGAAAGAAGAGGAAACAGCCTAAAGGAGAAAGGTGCTGGGGAAAGGCTTACACTGCACAGTAGGTTGTCACTGGAGGAATGACTTGCAATGATGTAAAACTCTTGTGTCCTCCCTGAATGTTGGATTGCTACAGACAGCTACTCCATCAAGCGCAATGTGGCCACCATGCATCGGCCTGCACACAGCTCTCAGATGGACAAGAATATGGAGATCTTAAAACGTGTCAGTGAAGCCAGAAATGGGTGAAGCAATTTTTGTCCACAGTCTCCATCTCACTCTATCAATACATATGTCTTGAGAACCCAGTATGTGCCAGGCACTGTGAACAGAACAATGAATGGGAGAGGCAAGGTCCCTGCCCCACTAGAACTCACACCATTGAAGGGGATGTGAGTCATCAATTGGTAAACAGACACATTTGACAATTTCAGTGGATAACAATTCCTATGAACTACAAATGAAGCTAGGCGAGGAGATGACATTCAAGAAGCGAACTGAAAGAAGCAGAACAAACCATGCAGAGATACAGGATGGGGAGGATGGCCCCATCATCATCATCATGCAGCAGTGCAAAGACCCCAAGGGGTTGGGGGCTCAGAGTTGATGCCCCTGCTCCAACAGCTCAGACAGGCTTTCTTCTCATTTCCTAGCTTTCTGTCTGTATCAGTCCATTCTCACATTACTATAAAGATACTGCCAGAGACTGGGTAACTTATGAATGAAGGAGGTTTAATTGACTCACAGTTCTGCATGGCTGGGGAGGCCTCAGGAAACTTACAATCATGGCAGAAGGGGAAGCAAGGACCTTCTTCTCATGGCAGCAGGAGAGAAAAGTGAGAGTGCAGGAAAAAAACTGCCACTTTTAAAACCATCAGATCTTGTGAGAATTCACTCACTATCACAAGAGAAGCATGGGGGAAACCACCACCATAATCCAGTCACTTCCAACCCTCAACACGAGGGGATTACAGGTCCCTCCCTCTATACATGGAGATTAGAATTTGAGATGACACGTGGGTGGGGACACAGCCAAACCGTATTACTGTTTAATTTCAACAATCCTAGCTTACATAAAACAAAGTATCCTACAGGAGGTTGGATGACTTGTTTTTTGTAATCCCAAATGTCTTTAATTAAACATCCAAAATTGCATGACAGTCCATGTAAGTACGTAAGCTTTATACCCAGATGAAAATTCTAAACTATTCCAGTTTAGACAGAAAAATGTATTATTTGGGCATGTAGAAAGTGTGGGTGGGTGTGTACATGTAAGACAGACACAGAGAGAGAGAGAGAGAGAGAGAGAGAGATACAGGGACAGAGACAGACAGAGACCGAGATAAATTAAAAGAGAAAGAGAAGGGAGAGAGGGAAACAGAGGTGCATAATCTCAGACCACAGTGGCTTTATGTGTTACAGATGAATTTGTTTATAATTGTTCAAAATAGATGTTTACCCAAGGAACTGATAGCAGCTTTGAGATGCCACTCTAACCTTGAGGTTTCTGTGTCTGCTCAGACAAGCGGCAGTGGCCAGGCCTGAGTTGTGTTGATGAGTCCACATGACTCCTTTTCTTCTGATACACTGTACTGACCACCTCAGCCAACCCCAGACACCCTCTCCCTTACTATGGTCTGTATTTCTGGGACTTGAAGGAAAGCACAGTAAGTTTTGGGCCAGAGTCATTTTGATAATGGAGAAGGCAATGATGCCAAGTCTCGGGACTCTGCAACTGAACCCAGGACCAGGATTTTCAATTGAGAACTACACTTCTCAGGAGAATTGAACAATACAGCTTCTTTTAAAAATGTCCCTTCTGTTGCCCAGAACCAAAATGACTTCCTTCCCATTTCCTACTATTTCTCCAGGGAATCTATTCACATCAAAATTTTACTCTAAAAACAGTAAGTCTTGTCTTTCCCAGAAACAAACATTCTGGAGCTGCCTTTATGAACCATCTCTCAGGAAGCAGGTGCATGATCCCGGGGAGGTACCATGCCAGGTGAAGTCTTGGCCATCCCACTGCCCCCCCTAGGCTTGGGTATGTTTTTCATTCATGTAGACCAGCTAGAGGCCAACAGACTAAGCAACACGTGGCCGACACCACCCCCAGCATCCTACCCACAGCCCTCTGGAGCAGACAGCACCCATTGTTATTTCTTGAGGCTCTGCCAAGAATGTTTTGCTGCAGCCTCCATCCAGCTTGGTGCTGGGACCGCAGCTTCACCAGGCCTTTTCCAGGCTGGTTCTGTCACTCCCCCTCTCAGACATTCTAGATTTTTTCAAAAGTAACCATGCCTGCCTCTCTGGGACAGATCTTACGTTGTCTTCATTTCAATGAGTTTGGGGGCTCTGGTAACAACAAATAAACATCTTCCCAGAGTCTTATTGCCTCCTCATTGCCAGAGCTAGGAAGCATCCTGACATTTACTAGCTCTGCCTCCATCCTCTGCCTGAAGATGGGGAGCTGCTTTATCTGAATAGTTTAGATCCCCTACACTGGAGTAGTTCACTTGATCTTTGGGGGTTAACAACAGAGAGATGTGACTGCTACCTGCAGCAAAGTCCCTGCCACCAAGAATGGAAGAGTGTCCTGACCATTATTTTAAATCTATTTATTTTGAACAGATTTGGTAATAGGGATATCCAGTCAAACTCTCTTTTTTATTTGAAACTCTGAAGGGAAAGCGTTTTTTAAAAAAATACTTTAATAGAAACATTACAAAACAACAAACTTTTTAGATTTAAAAAAAAAAATTTCAAAGGGATTTTGCAGATATTACATATTTTTAAATCTCTCTTGTTGAAAAGACATTTATCTCCTGGGAAGGAACACAAGCAAATGCTTGACACAGTAGACATACGGCCATAATCTATACATTCTTTTATATTTCCATGAAAAAGAAAAAGAGCATTGTATTAGTCCGTTTTCAAGCTGCTGATAAGGCAAACCCAAGACTGGGAAGCAAAAGAGGTTTAGTGGACTCACAGCTCCACATAACTGTGGAGGCCTCAGAATCATGGCAGAAGGAGGAACAAGTTTACATGGATGGCGGCAGGCAAAGAGCTTATGCAGGGGAATTCCTCTTTATAAAACCATCAAATCTCATGAGACTTATTCACCATCATGAGAACAGCATGAGAAACACCTGCCCCAGGATTCAGTTACCTCCCACTGGGTCCCTTTCTTGACATGTGGGAATTATGGGAATTACAATTCAAGATGGGATTTGGATGGGGACACAGCCCAACCATATCAAATATGATTGTCTTTTGATATAGTCATGACGTCCCCAAAAGAGATGTTCTCTAAGAGGTATGTTTAACAATCTAGGGACGAATACATATAACAGGGGAATCTGCCTTCCCTCTCTCACTCTTCATATTTCTGTAGCCTTGGGAAATCCCATCTGTCATAGTCAACCATGCTGCCAACACCACGGGACAAGGTTCACGGAAGATGTAAATGTAAATTTGAAAGAAATAGAAAATGCGACTTCTTGGAAGATAAATTAAAATTCTCTTTATCTTTACCTTACTTACTTAGTCATTTTAAAAAATTATATCAAATTGCCATATTTATTTGGATCCATTTCTAGATTGTCCGATTGCTCTGTCTAGTTTTCTGCCAGTACCTTATTATTTTCACTACTATAGCTTTACCATATATTTTCCTACAAAATAGAGCTTATCCCTCTGTTGCGGGAATTTTGAGATTGATGTAGAAAAAATACAAGAACCCAGAGACCCAAGACAGTAGCCATCCCAGGCACAAGCAAGTTGAATGTGTTCAGAGATACTCTGCTAAAGTTGAATATTTTTCTTCATAAATGAAATGTGCTCAGCTGTGATTTGCTAAATTGATAAGAAATCACAAATGCAGTTAAGTTCCTGAATATAAGGATGTTGCATTATTAGGAAATTAATTATATGTGCTAGATGACTAGATCAAAGGGAAAAAGAATGTAATCATTTCAATAGATAATTAAAATAACATTTGATTCAATTCCAAATCCAGGTTTTTAAAAAAATTCTTAGCAAGCTAGAATAGATGAATGTGATTAAAATTTATGTGTCTTAAACAAAAGTCCACAGCCTGCTAGCCAACCCAATTGGTTGGTAAAACTAAATAAAAGTCATAGATACTGGAGTGACAGAGAGAGAAAGAGGGAGGTAATTTTTTTTAGATGATCTTATTTTATGTCCAGAAAGTCTAAAAAAAATGACAACAGGATAAAAGAAAATATAAAAGTATTAAAAACAATGAATTATATTTTGGTTTCTAATTTGTTAATTTTTCTATATATTTTTCATTGGCTTTCCTTAGATTTTTTTTCTTTTTACGTTTTATAAACTTCCTAAGTGGGTCACATTACCTTCTTCTTTATTGTTCCATGACGTCAATGTTTGAGCTCTGAATTTTCCTGTTAGAAAATCTCTATATGTATTCCATAAGCCATTGCTACATCTCCTCAATTCTAAGATGCCCTTTTCACATGCTAACGTCTCGGAGATAGAAATTTATCTTACAGTATCAACTGTAGCTACTGTCACAGTGGCCAGGAAGTAAATGTGATGTGGTTGCTATTACACAGACTCAACTACCGCTGTTCATACTTTTGCTTCACTTGAGATGCCAGTATCCTTGGTAATTGCCATTTTAAACATCTTCAAAAAGTTTTCTCTTAATTTGGCATCAAAATTAAGTTATTGTGGGTGCAGAAATACATGGAAATAGATCAGCAGGGCACACATTTATTTTAGTGATGTACATTTCCGCATTAGAAGAGGTACTACAGTTTCATATTTTCTTGCAAAGCAGCTACCAAAGGCTTTGCTTGACCTAAGAAACTAACACATCACCACGTAGATGAAGTTGTGTTACATTTTGTTTCTGCAATGCATTAAAAAGGATTACCCATCACACGCAAAGCAATACAACTGAAGGAAGAAAAGAATGCCAAACCCCTTGGAACAGACAGAATAAATTTCAAAGGAATAAGAGCTGATATGTCTCATCCATGCGTAACACAGGACTGTGGTCAAAGCATCACATATCAATTTGACCCAATCTTCAAGCTGATTTTGAACAGAAGCTGCTTAAAACCTAGTTATATATTATTCAACTGAGAAAAAATTAAATCATGAGTTTGATCATATTAAAAAATACTGATAAAATATCAGTATTCTTTGACGTCTTTAAATTATACTGAAAATGCCAAAGGTGATAAAGAGATTAAGATCATGAGCACAGAACACGAAAGCAGCAATCACTGTTTTATAATGCTTTGCATAATTGTCGCTAACCAAATTTGCTATAATAGTTAAAATCCGTAAGACAATACTTGTGCATGAAATGTGCCTGAAAGATGTTATTAGACATGCACGGAAAAAACAAAAAAGGATAAACCATGACTTAGTAGTGATAGAGAACTGACTAAATGCCATCTGGAAAAGATGGGCAGGTGTCTCAAAGTGTAATTAGGAGTGTTTCAGGAGGATAGATAAGGAATAGGCATTACAAGGGAAACAGCACAGCAAAGATAAAGGAGAATATAGAAGATCATAAACCCATTTGGAGAAAGAAAAAATTCTGTTTGAACAGGAGACTCTACATGCCAAGGGATAAGTCAGTTTGGCCACATCTTTTAAATAGGACTGGCTGAGACATTGGAAACTGTATAGAGATCTTCTTGGTAGTAGAGTCCCTCAGTAGTGGTACGACCTAAATCACACTGCTGGAGGGGCCTCCTATTTCTGATTTTATTCTTCTTTCTGTGCCCTGTGCCTAGCACAGGGTCTAGTGCTTACTGGACATTGAAAAAGTATGTTTGAGTTGAAAATAAGATTTTTGTAGTTGCAAGATTGTCATGCAGAATGCTGAACACATGGAAGGCCTCAATACATAGACTGAGTGGTGGCTTGATTTACTAAAAATTTTCATAAGCTTAGTTGGCAGGATTCACTGCCAAAAATCATATACATACCTTTTCTCTTCATATTGCTTGCTTTATCCATCATACAGGTGTGTTCCTTGAGAGGCCCTCTGAGAGTAGTGCTGCAGCCTCCTCCACATTCCATGCTGCCTTGACCTCGCTTGTCTCCCTCACGGCCATTTCCTCCAACTCTGTGCCATAGTGAGCACCTAAAACAGCAATGGCAGATGTAGCACTGCATTTCCTCTCAGCAACAGCTCTTTGGGCATCAGCTCATTGTAACATCCATATACAATAAAGAAGTATGATCATTTGGTGACATCTTATCTTAGATCTTCTTGTTTTAAACAAATGCCAGAAGCTATACCTTCTCCCCATTATCACTAAATAAATTAATAGAGAAAAAAATAAACATAGCTCAGTCTTTGGTTCAAGGGTTAAACTGAAGTTCTTATATTAATAGAAAATATTTGAGACGCGCATTAAAAAGTACCCAAAATTGGATGATTAACTTTGAAAGCTGGAAATGTGTGTATTCAACACAAGATTGAAGATCCATGATCAGAGCCAGGAGGCATGGTCTGAAGAGACACAGATAAACAGACGGACAGACAGACAGACACTGGCTACTTCATAAAACATGTTCTTGCTTTAGCCTTAAACAGAAATTTTGCTTATTTAACAACAGATGTAGGCAAAAAACAAAACAAAACAAAACAAACCTTTCATATTTAAAAAATTTATTTTATTATTTGGATACTGGTGGTATCTTTGTTTTAAAGAGAATGTTCTGGCTGAGCCTAGTGGCTCACACCTGTAATCTCAGCACTTTTGGGAGGCTGAGGTGGGTATATCATGAGGTCAGGAGATTGAGACCATCCTGGCTAACACGGTGAAACCCCGTCTCTACTAAAAATACAGAAAATTAGCTGGGCGTGATGGCACACACCTGTAGTCCCAGCTACTCAGGAGGCTGAGGCAGGAGAATATCTTGAACCTGGGAGGTGGAGGTTGCAGTGAGCCGAGATCCCCACCACTGTACTCTAGCCTGAGCGATAGAGCGAGACTCTGTCTCAAAAAAAAAAAAAAAAAAAAAAAAAAATAGAGAATGTTCTATTTCACAGAGCTAGGATTGACTACCAGCTTGTGCCGGCCAAGGAGAGACACAGAATACTGTAACCCCAATTTACCATGTCAGTAATTTGGCAAGAAGGAATCCTTCTTAATGGAGTGAGAGAAATAGACCTTTTTGTGTGTGCGTCTCTAAAGCCAAAATTTTATGCTTCTTGCAAGAGAAGCAATGTCACAAATTTCAAAATTATAATAATATAGACTATAAGAACTTGTAGGAACAGAAAGATGTACCTAGTCCAATCCTCTCATTTTATAGATGAAAGAAAAATAAATACATTGACTGGTTACAGACATTATAACAAGCTAGTGACAGAGCCAAGACTAGAACTCAAGTTCTGATTTTACGTAATTAATTGGCCCAGGACATTTAACAGGCCAACTAGTCTATTTCAGAAATACCTGGGTTGTCTATGGAGTCACAGGCTAATTCAGTACAGTTCAAGAATACTTAGAATCTCTCTTTTAGCAGATTCATGGACTTATAAACAATAAGTAACATGTATTGAGGTAAAATTTGCTTAAAGGAATTCATAATTAAATCTGAGAGATCAAAAGTCCTAATTACTGCACCATCGCTGCCTAGTAATGGTAGTCCTGAGAAAGAGACAAGAAATGGCTATGTGCTTCGCCCCATTTCTCAGATAAGAAAATTGAGGCATGAGAAAAACAACAAAACCACCTCACTGCAGAAGAAATGACTCTAAAGAAAAGGCTTCTTTTTCCTGGGCTGCATTCTGCAACCCAAATTTTGTGTAAATCTATAAAGCACTCAAGATTCAGCAAGGGCTCTACCCAATCAATAAATAATATGTAGAGTTGAGAGATTGAGGTCTCTCAGCAGCTTTACCAAGATCTATTAAAAGTAATTTCAGTTCCCTTTTGAATTGCAGTTCTTTCTTTTAGCTCTGCCAGAAGGTTTTTATTTTATTTGTTCTTGCATTTTGGATGGTGTCCTTTGTTGGCTGTAGGATGGATTTCATTATCTCATTTCATTTGGTCCTTTCCAGCCTATTTCTGTGATTTGAGTGGGCTGGAAATGGATTACAAATTTGCTTCCCAAATGGAAGGGAGGAGGACATTCTCAACAACCTTGTTTCTTGTCCTCCCCAGTGGGTCACAGGCCTGCATTTCCATCTAGGAGTCGCCATGAACCCAGGACTCCCCAGTTCCGTTCTTGCTTCACAGGCCTGCATTTCCATCTAGGAGTCCCCATGAACCCAGACTCCCCCAGTTCCGTTCTTGCTCAAGCTACATTCATTCCATTATTTGCTGCAGAGCCATAGGATACGTCCAAATTTGGCAGGCGCTTTCCAGATTGACTTTGAGGAGAGGAATGCCTATTGTTTACGGTATTTCAGGTCCATTTTAAAAGCCACACAGTCAATCAGCAAATCAAACAGCAACTCGTTATTGGGCAACAACTGTGTATCTGACATACTGAAAAGTCAAAAATAATCCCAGTAGAAATCATGGCTCAGACAGGCTGAAGATTTTCCTCGCTGACTTCTGCCTCTCTGTTCATGCAGAGATGGGCAGGATTCCTTCTCAGACAAGGAGGGCAAGTTCACCGAAGTCATACAACCATTTTGCAACAGAGGTTAAAATCAAAGCAAGGGATGTCTACAACACTAGGATCTTTTTTTCACTCACAGTCTTCCAGGACATTGCAATGCTAATCCCGAAAATGGCATGCTATGATTTGCACGGTTCTCTACCAAACAGCACCTAATTACAGCAATTTCCTGTGAGCTGCTTCCCAGATTTTAAGACAGCCTGCCCTTTGCAGTAGACAACGCTGCATGATTCCAGTGACGAGAAGGGAGGACAAAGGCTTGCTTCAGAAGCTTTGTGAAATAGCAGCCCCTACTAAGCATGAACCAGCCACACTTTATCTCACTGAGTTAAAGCTGAGTAACACACCTGTTCCTGGCAGGCTGATACAGCTTGCATTTCTTTCCTCACCACAGTGTGACGGCAATCGCGCTGCTCTGTTCCTTTCAGAGGGCATATCCTTTCACAACAAGAGAACTGGAAATATTTTGGCCCATCTATGAATAGAGGTTTGTAAGACTGAGAGACCATCTGCTGCATTCTGAACTGTGGTTCTAAATAGAGGTAGAACACACTGCACCTGAATCAAAACGCTGCGGAAAGCTGAGGTCGGAAGGCATGCACAGTCTGATATGAAACCCTTGGTCTACTGGAGATGCTGATAGGTTTCCAGAAAGGACTAAAAGAATCCCCCAGTGCTTTGGCTATAACCCTCACCACATTTTAGTTAATAAAAGAGGCATAGATTTCCTCAAACTTTCAGAGTTTCTTTCAGGCCAGGTTTTAATTTATATCTGAATAAGCAAGAGTTCAAGTCAAGTTGGTAACTGCAGTGTGTATGAGGAACTTTCCTCAAGCTCATTGGGTTTCTAAAGATTGTTTGCCCTTAGGACCCTCTACATCTTATAGAGTCAAGACTTATGATGCTAAGGACAGTAGAGGCTAGCAAGTGACTAAATGATTTTAGCAATACATGCTTGGACAATTTGGAAAAGAGAGACTTAATGTGATTATTTTTGAGCAATGATTTATGAGGAAAAATACACTTGAACCAGGTCGTAAAGTGTGAGCTGGGGACACAAAGAGAAGAGAGTGGAGATTTCGGACTTTTGGGAATGAGCACGTGAAGAGGGTGAGGACTCAGCTGGAGCAGAGGCTATGCAGGGTTCCATTCCCTGGCTCAGGCACTCTACCAGACCTCGATGCCACAAGCAATAGAAACCTGCCTAAAGAGCAGCCAGCACAGTCTGGAGTTAGTTTCCTGCAAAAGACACTTAAGGCAATTGGATTTTCCTTCTGTCAACAATAAGAGCTTCCTGGAGATGCTAAAAAGCCAAGTCTAGACCGGTTGAAAAATTGTGTAACATGACAAATGAAAGAAAGCACCCTTTCCATATAAAGCTGTATTATATCCACTGCCTTTGTGCATTAGTCTTGTAACTCTATCAAGAATGAACTTTGCACAGAATTATTTTTAAATACAACATTTTTATAGCTCATGAGTTGGTGCTATTCTAGTTATTTATGAATTGTTTTTCTCTGTAATGGTATATTATTGTGTCATGGAAGAGACTTAGCATAAGAACTTTAGAGGGAGATAGTCGTAGACATGAATCCAACTCTGCTAATTACCAGCCATGAGTCCTTGAGGAAGAAACTGACATTTTCTGAGCCTTGATTTCCTGGAAAATTACATGAAATTCAACATTTGCCTCATAGAAATGATGAAACATTAAGTAAAATGACATACCAAAAAATATCTGGCACATGGCAGTCATTCAATAAATGGGCACTATTGTTACACTTCTCTTTTTCTGTAATACCTAAGAGTTTCCTCTATTTCTTGGAGTCAGGGGAGGGGCATTACATTAAAATCTTTAATTTAATTTATTTTGTTTTCTATAGTCTTTATTTTTTTATGCTAATGAATCCAAGAAACTATTGGAACTAATCCCTAAACTTCACAGTTCAAATGTTTTCCAATAATCCCAAAGGGCTGTGAAGAAACCAAACTTAGACCAAATAAATATAGGATATGCAGGTTGTATAAACCCAAGGCTTAATAACCTCAGTAACTTTAGTATGTACAAAAGAATTTGTCCAACTAGTTGCCTCAATGGAATAACCAGCTGGATTAACTAAATATTTACTTTACCAATAAATTGAATATTACCACCTCACAGCGAATTTGAAATGTGTATGTGGTCAAACCATGAAGGCTGGTGTTCTAGTCTGTTTTCTGTTGTTGCAACAGAATATCACAGACTGGATAATTTATAAAGAAATGTATTTCTTACAGTTCTGAAGACTGGGAAGTCCAAGAGCATGGCACTAGCAACTGGGGAGGCCCTCTTGCTGCCTCATAATATGGCAGAGGCATCACATGACAAGACAGCAACAGCGTGCCAGTGTAGATCTCTCTCCTCTTATAAAGCCACCAGTCCCATCATGGGGGACCCCGTCCTGATGATCTACTCTAATCCTAATTACCTCCTAAAGGCCTCACCTCCAAATACCATCAGCATATGAATTTCGAGATTAAGATTTCAACAAATGAAATGTGGGGACACATTCAACACTGTGGCAGTCATGAGTAGTAGATTTCTATCCTTTGCACCTCTTTGAACTTTTTGCTTACTAGCTAGTTGTCAAATATGTGAAACAAACACAAGACTATTTTTAGACACAACTGAAGTAGGCATCTGCCTTTGAGTATAGTTGAAGAGTCAGCATATCACACTACCAGCCAGGAAGCTTCTAATGAGCTTTATATTCTAAGTTTATATAACAGATTTAAAAATTCTTCATACTTACCATATTGAGAATGTTTAATTTTCTCATGCTATCCCAGACTGCACATGCCATACCAACATGCTGATATGTCTCTCTCACTTTTCTGTTGAGGATCACTGATATACAGAGTGATATGGTTACCGTGAAAACTAATGTTGCTTGAGCCTCTAGAAAGGTGGCCTCTATAATGAAGAGTATATTAATTTTGCTTTACTGTCTTTTCGCTGGCAACGTCGAATCCACTACCTTTAAAAGAATTACTGGCAAACTGGCAAGAGAAAAAAGCCTCAAAATCCTGTTACATGACAAATGATTGAAGAAACAAAGTCTTGGATAAGAGAGCAGTGTGAGGAGGGAGGACTTAATTCCTAAGTATCACTATTTGACGGACAGCCATTCCTCTACTAGAATAGAGCTAAATATGGTGATAATGACAATGACTAACTCACACGGAACAATTATTATGTTATGGACCCTGTTTTAAGCTATTAAGTGCTATGTCATTCAATCCATACAAAATCTATGAGGATTGTGTTTTTATTGCACCCATGGTAGAGATGAGGAAACAAAGTCATTAAAAGATTAACTGACTTATCCATGGTCAAACAGTAAGTAAAGATTAAGTAACTTGTCCATGGCTGGCACTTAACTTCACAGCCCATACTCCTAATATCTGTTTGGTATGGCTCTGGTGGGTGAGAAGGGGTCACCGGTAACCATTCAGTGGGAACAACCATTTGGTGACTTAAACAGGTGGGTGTTGGAACACAAGGGAGTGGTAATCACCAAGTCAGTTAGATGAAATGAGTCTTTGAGGATTTCCTTACTAGTTTTTCCCTGCTTTTCTTGTTAGGATTGATGAGTCTCTCTTCCTTTAGGTTATAGAATGGAAACCATGTGGTAAGATGCAAAAGGTGTGAACCAGGTTCAATGTGTGACTCGGTTTCTTAGGTATGTGACCTTTGGAAAAAAATGTTACTTAATACCTTATGCTTCCTCTGTAAAATGTGTTTTAAAATGTTAACCTTAAAAAGATATACAGTTTATTCTCTAGGTATTACTAGAAGATGAATAATTATAATCTATGCTTATTGAAATTAAGTTGACTTTGCTACCCAGAGCTTATTGAGTTAAGGGAGAAAGACATTTATAGCAACAACTCTGGGAGACTGGAATGGTTCTACTATGAACGGGACAGGAGAGATTCTCTCTAGATCAATGATCTAGGATATCATTTATGCTACATACAGACGCAACTACCAATAACAACAGTATTTCTTAGTGTTTCATTTCCTGAACCTCTTGGAGATGTTAACAGATTCTGCAAGAGAAAGAGACTCTGAAATAAAATTCACTTCAGTCAAAGCATACAAAGTTTTACTTATAGAAGATAAATAGGTTCTGAAGATCTACTATATGCCATAGTGCCTATAGCTAACAGTACTGCACTATACGCTTAAATTTTACTAAGATGGTAGATCTTATGTTAAGTGATCTTATACTTTCCTCACACACAATAAAACATAGTGGCTGGGAAGAAACTTTGGAAGCTCATAGCCTTGATGGTGGTGATTGATTTCATAGGTACATTCTTATTCCCAAACTTGTCAACTTGTTAATACATTCAATATGTGCAGCTTTTTACATGTCAGTCACACATCAATAAATAGACTCAGTACCCATATGGAAAGAGCTGTAAAATGCTATTAAAAATGTATAAATAACATCTTAATAAATGGAAGGGCATCAATAAAGTGCTTTTTAAATTATTTGAGAGGAATCCTACTCAATTTCCCTTTTCATGGTGGAAGGATTATTAGCTTATAAAAGTTTCTGAGAATTTCTGATAAAGAAACTTACTTAGACTTGTAACTAAAAATCCCATGTTGTGATTAGGCAGGATTTCTCTCAGGAAAGCCAGAAAAATTAATACCAAAAATGTATAAAACACTTTCCAATATGTTGTGATAGAAAAATCATAATCATTGATTCTGAAAAAGAATTTGAAATGCAAGAGCCATTTTTACTAAAACATTATAGAAAAGAATAAAAAGAAATGTTCAAATATAATAAATACCATATACTTAAATAACAACACATAATAATAAATAGCAAAATAGTAGCATGGTTTTAATTTACAAAAGGCACTCAACAGAGATGGCTGTTATGTTGATTATTTTTTAAATTTCCTTGGAGGTTTTCACACATACAATAGGCAACAACATAAAATAGCTGATATGAACACATGAGAAAGAAGAAAGTTATTTTTCTTTTTACCAATCGAAACTCAAAATACTATTATAAAATATACCAGAATTTTGGAAAAGTGACTGGGTACAAGATACAATAAAAACATTATGAAATTTTATTTCATTTGACAGTAACATCTAGAAATGGCAATGTAAAATTTAGTTCATTGTAAAATCCATAAAATGCATAGAAATAAATTTAACAAGGAAGGCACAGTACTCATATGGAAAGAACTATAAAATGCTATTAAAAATATAAAAATAACATCTTAATAAAAGGAAGGGCATATTATGTTCTTAAAGAAAAAGACAATTCTATTAAAATTAATATATCCATTTATTCAACCCCAATTAGAATTTCTGCTTTTTAAAATTAGAAAACATTATTCTTTTTTGGTGGGGGGAGGATGGAGTACAATGGCACAATCTTGGCTCACTGCAGCCTCAACCTCCCAGACTCAAGCCATCCTCCCATCTTAGCCTCCTGAGTAGCTGGGACTTCAGGCTACAGGCAGGCACCACCATGCCTGGCTAACTCTTTGCATTTTTTGTAGAGACAGGATTTTGCCATGTTTCCCAGGCTGGTCTGTAACTTCTGCGCTCAAATGATCCTCCTAAACTCAGGCTCCCAAAGTGCTGGGATCACAAGTGTGAGCCACCATGCCTGGCCTAAACTAGAGAAAATTACTGTAAAGTCAATATGGATGAATAAATTTCCAAGAAGCACCAAGACAACTGAAGAAGAACAGTGAGGGGAACACGACTTGTCTCATTAGATATCAACAACCCCCGAAAGTTAGTATAATCAGATCAAAGTGGTATTGGTGTAGGAACACACAGATTCATAAATAGAATATATCATTCAGAAGCTGGATATATGGTATACACAATATGTTAAATATTCCTTTTATTTCGATGGAAAAATAATGGAATTTTTAAGAAATAGGGTCAGCATAATTGACTCTTCATTTACAGGAAAAAAATGAAACCCCTTATAACACCATATTCAAACATCAATTTCAGATAAAGACTTAAGTGTGAAAAGATAAACAATAATTTTTTAAATTTTTTCTTTCAACATTAAAGCCTAAACAATAAATTTAGCCAGAAATATTTCAGAAACTGTAGGTACAATGGAACCTAATGTAATCTTATAATCTAAAAGCCATAAAATGATAATGGAAATAGTTAACTACTATATCTACTATAGTAGTAGATACAGTACTAGATATATTTTTTCATTCTACCATAGAATGAAAAACAATCATAGGATGAAGATGCCACACACAAAGTCAACAGACAAGTTACAGATTTGAGTGAGGGTTTGTAACACACAGAAAAGTATTCATTTTTATACTAAACGAAAATGGTTACACATTTTAAATGTGGGCAAAAATACATAAATAGATAACCTAAGTGATGCAAATAGAAGTGTCAAATTTAGGCCAGGTGGGGCGGCTCATGCCTATAATCCTAGTACTTTGGGACACTGAGGCAGGCGGATTACTTGAGCTCCCAATTTCGAGATCAGCCTGGGCCACATGGTGAAACACTGTTTCTACAAAAAATACAATAATTAGCCAGGTATGGTGGTGTGCACCTGTAGTCCCAATACTTGGGAGGCTGAGGTGGGAGGATGGTTGAACCCAGGAGGTAGAGGTTGCAGTGAGCCAAGATCGTGCCACTGCACTCTAGCCTGGCCCATAGAGCCAGATCTTCTCTCAAAAACAAAACAATATAAAAAAAGAGATTATCAAATTTATAAGTGAAAAGATTATCCAGTGCACTTCTAGACAGGAAAATGCAAGTCAAAACAAATAATAAAATATCACTTTATTTCTACCAGAAAAACAAATTATTTTTAAACTGTAAACACTATAGTAGATTTTTCCACCAGAATGAAGGCTCCACTGGGAGAGTAATCTTTTTATTTAGTACTGTATCCCTGGAGTCTAAAACAGATTCTGGAAAAAATAGGTGCTTGCCCAACATTTGTGAAATGAACAATGGGTATAAATAACAATTCCACAGTGCTTATGTGCCTAGCACCAATTGCTCTGCAGGTGGTAATTCACTTAACCTTCCCCTACACCCCTATGAAGTAAGGGCTGTTATTACCATTTTGCAGATGTGGAATTTGAGTCCCAAGGTGGCACATCGAATAAGTGACAGAGCTAGGAATTGAATTCAGGCAGTCTGGCACCTGACTGTCTCTACCTAAGGACAAGGATGTACTGCCTGTCCCCCACATCCACATCACTGGCTGGGGTATGGGAAAGGAGCACAGCCTTTATATGGAAAACAAGCTGGTAGGAATTCCACCTCTGCCAAGTGGAAACGAAAAACAAAAAATACCAAGAAGTAAGGATATGTGCAAGGACACTTATTGCCATGTTTTTTGAAGTGGAAAAAAGTGAAAGAAAAGGAAATAGCTGAATAATTTGTAGTAAATACACATGACAGTATAGTATGCTGCTATGAAAATAAAAAATTAGAATTGCAACAGTTGACTTGGATCAATGTTAATAATGATAACTTGTTAAAAAATTTAAATATGCCAGCAGACAGAAATATAAACATAATATTCTCATTTTGGTAAAAAAAATAAACAAAAACTGTGTGTGTGTGTGTGTGTGTGTGTGTGTGTGTGTATGCCTTGATATGATTAAATCACTTCTAGCTTGCTACCATGGGTACCCAGGGGATTAGGCTGGGTACCGATGCAAGTAGAATAAGAAAAACAAAGTGAAAACCAAGTAAAAATGGGAAAAATTACTATTTTTGAATTAAAAATAAGATACTATTACTATTTTTAGAATTAATAAAAAACTATATTTAGAAGTGCATATGACTGGCCAGATGTGGTGGCTCACCCCTATAATCCTAGCACATTGGGAGGCTGAGGCCAGCAGATCAGTCAGGAGTTCAAGACCAGTCTGCCAACATGGCTTAAGAGCATTGCTACTAAAAATATGAAAATTACAGCCACCTGTAATCCCAGCTACTAGGGAGACTGAGGCAGAAGAGTCACTTGAAACCAGGAGGTGGCGGTTACAGTGAGCCAAGATTGTGCCACTGCATTCCAGCCTGGGTGACAGAGTGAGACTCCACCTCAAAAAAGAGAAAAAAAAGGGTATATGATCACATTTATGCACTTTGTGAAATTATGTAGATAAAAATAAATTTAAATTCAAATTCAAATTTGTTGTCCCCCTTTTTATTAAGTGGGTTTGTTTTTGAGCTGTAGGAATTGTTTGTATATTCTGGACACAATCCTTTATTAAATGTGTTCATTGAAAATATTGTCTCCTGGTCTGTGACTTGACTTTTAATTTTACTAATGCTACCTTTTGAAGGGCAGATTATTTAAATTTTGATGGAATTTAAATGATCACTTTTCCTTTTTCATCTTCAAGTGCTGTTTATGAATCATCTAGGAAGTATTTGCCTATTACCAAAAGTTACAAAGATTTTCTTATGTTTCTTGTAAAAGTATTATATAGTTTTTCCTTTTACATGTATATGTACATTTCATTTCTAGTTAATTTTTGTGTATGATTTCAGATTGGGACTAATATTTGTTTAGTTTTTAGTCATCAGGGAAATGAATACCGTATTTGTAATGGTATCTCATCACAATGAAATACTACTGCAAATCAGCTAGAATGGCTAAAATTTAAGAAGACTGACAATACAAGAGTTGGCAAGGATATTTAACAGCTTCAGCTTTAATCCAGTGTCAGTGGAAGTGTAAAATGTTACAACCACTTTGGGAAACAATTTGACAATTTCTTATAAATGTACAATGTGCCCCACTTAGCATGTGTCCCATCAACTTCATTTCCAATTATTTATATGAAAGAAACAACTTGTAAATAAATCTTCATACAGCTTTATTGATAATAGCTCCACTGAAATTAACCCAAATGTTAGTCACAGGCTGAATGGATTAAAACAAAACAACTGTGATTCAGCCATAATACTATTCAATAATTTTTTAAAAAGTGAACTATGAATTCCTGCAATAACATGAATGAATCACAACAATATTATGCAGGGTGAAGGGTGTGTACATATTTTATGTTTCATTTACATGAAATAAGGCCAGTGTAGTTACTTAAGGCAGGCCTGAGAAGAAAGTGATTGTAGAGTTCACAGAGGTATCTTTTGGGGTGATGGAAACACTCTATATCATGACTGGGATGATGGTTACACAGCAGGATACATCTCACTTACAGAAATGTACTCTTAAAACAAGCCTCTCTTGTTATAGGTAAATTATACTTCAATAACATAAAAAAAAAAAAAAAAGGAAAGGCCAGGCACGGTGGCTCACGCCTATAATCCCAGTATCTTGGGAGGCCAAGCTGAGCGGACCATGAGGTCAGGAAATCGAGACCATCCTGGCTACCATGGTGAAACCCTGTCTCTACTAAAAATACAAAAAATTAGCTGGGGGTGGTGGGATGCGCCTGTAGTCCCAGCTACTTAGGAGGCTGAGGCAGGAGAATCACTTGAACCCCAGAGGCGGAGGTTGCAGTGAGCCAAGATCGTGCTACTGCACTCCAGGCTGGGGCCAGACTCCGTCTCAGGAAAAAAAAAAAAAAAAAAAAAGAAGAAGAATTGAATTTAAAAAATAAAATACAAAAATGAAATAAAGTTCCTAATGAAGGCTCTTTGTCACCAAAACTATCTGTGGTCTGCACTGATGTCTGGTTTCTCTGATTCCTGAAAACTGCTTATCACTATTAAGATTATATTTCTCTCCAAGCGGATTCAAAGCAACCAATCTAATCTTTTTAACATGTTTTTTTAAAATGTATTTATTTTGAGTCATAGGTGGGCCAATGAAGTTCTTTGACTCACTATTTCTTTCCACCATTATGTCTCCATCTCTCTAGTAGCACTGAGCCAGTCAGCTTATCATTTGTGGGCACCTGCCTTACAGATTTCTACCTTTCAACCTTCTTAATCCTTCACCGGGAGATATTATGGCCTGCCCTGGTAAACAATATGTCCCTTCCACCTTCAAAACATGATCTAAACTTCTCTTCTAGGGATCTGATACGGTTTGGATGTTTGCTCCCTCTTAATTTCATGTTGAAATGTGATTCCCAATGTTGGAGGTAGGGACTGGTAGGATGTGATTAGATTGGAGTGTCTCGCTCTGCCACCCAGGCTGAAGTGCAGTGATGCTTTATTTTATTTTGTGTTTTATTTTTTAAATTCAACTCTTTTTTTTTTTTTTTTTTTGAGATGGACTCTCGCCCAGGCTGGAGTGCAGTGGCACCATCTCGGCTCACTGCAACCTCTACCTACCGAGTTCAAGCGATTCTCCTGTCTCAGTCTCCCGAGTAGCTGGCATTACAGGCAAGACCCACCATGCCCCGCACTGCAACCTCCGCATCCTGGGCTCAAGTGATTCTCATGCCTCAGCCTCCCAAGTAGCTGGGACTACAGGCACACCACCACACCCTGCTAATTTTCATATTTTTATTAGAGATGGGTTTCACTACTAAAGGTAGTCTCTTTAGGCTACCTAAAGGTTTTAGGCTGGTCTCAAACTCCTGGCCTCATATGATTTGCCTATCTCATCCTCCCAAAGTGCTGGGATTACAGATGTGAACCACCATGCCTGGCCCTCGATCCAATCTTTTTGAAACGAGACTCCTCCACTCCTCCAAAATCTTAGATGCATTTCCTTCCCAATCATTTCTTATAAACAGCTAATGCCCATCTTAAAAAATTGCAAGTGAGTTTCTTGAGCTGACATTCCGAATGAATAGTGGACCTAACTTGGGATCTCAGAGGCAACTATTAACGATTGCTGTACAATCCTAACATGTATGATCCTAACAAAAACAAACAAACAATATGTCAGGCACAGGTAATAATTTATAAATAATTCATGAGACTGTCCCTGTCTTTGACTCTTTGGGCAGTCTCTTGTTACCAGTTAAGCCCATGGCCACTCAGTGTTTACCCCTGTAGTCTGCGCACTACAGGTAGAGTCAGGTGAGATAATGATCAGAGAGCAGCGGTTGCTCATTTAAATCACTTGAAGAGCTTTTTAAAAACCCTGATTCGCAGGCCCCACCTCAGGCTCACTAAATCAAAGTGTCTAGGGGTGAGTCCAGGGCGTTGATATTTCTAAGAAGCTCTCAGATCATTTGAATGAGCAGTCCGGATTGGAAATCACCATTTCAAAGCGAGAGAAAAGAGATGTCATTTGACAACTTCTAAAAAACCCGTACCTGGCGACATGAAACCATTTTTAAAAGAACAGGAAACATGCGCCCAGAATCGAGGAGAAAAAGATAAGCATCTTAAAAAATTTAAAAAATAAATGTGTTTAACCTCAGAATTTTCTGTTAATTTGACTGCGGAACCAGATTGACACCTATGTACAGTTTACAGACCGACAGTGCACCAGTGAACACAGCCTCAGAATTGCTGGCCGAGTGTGACACAGCCAGATGACACAGATGGGCCACTGAAGTTCTTTGACTCGCTATTTCTTTCTTTCCACCAGTATGTCTCCACCTCTGTAGTAGAGCTGAGCCATTGGCTTATCATTTGTTTACACCTGCCTTACAGATTTCTACCTTTCAAATTCTTAATCCTTCACTGGAAATATTATGGCCTGCCCTGGTAAACAATATGTCCCTTCCTCTTTCAAAACATGGTCTAAACTTCTCTCCTAAGAAGAAAGATGTTAACTGCAGAGGCAATTTGTTATACATTTTCTCATGTTCATTCCAGGTTCAAATGGCAATAAGTTGAAACGTGGCTCCTTCTTGCTTTATTCCTTTCTCATTTTTTTGAGGTACAGGTGACACTGAAAAGGACAGGAGACATCTTGCTTTCCCTTATGCCTTGGAAGAGAAAGAAAGTCTTCTCATGCATAGGTCAGGAGGAAGGATCAGAGTTTCACATTTTAAAAACTGAGATAAATTCAGATATCATAAAATCTATTCTTTTGAGATGTACAATTCAGTGGTTTAGTATATTCACAAAGTCATGCAACCATCACCAATATCTAATTTCAGAAAATTACTGTCACCACGAAAAGAAGCCCCATACCAATTATTCACTCCATATTCCTCCCTTCCCCTCCCCCTTGACAAACACTCTTACTTTTCTGCCTCTATGGATTTGTCTATTCTGAATATTTCATATAAATGGAATTGTACACTCTGTGGTCTTTTGTATATAGTTTCCTGCAAGAGGCTTAATGTTTTCAAGGTTCATCTACATGGTAGCATGCATCATTATGTCACTCATTTTTATGGCTGAATCCCATTGTATGGATATAACACATTTGGGTTATCTGTCATCATTTAATGGATGTGTAGGTTGCTTCCACTTTTTTATTATTAAGAATAATAATGCTATGAACATTTGTAACAAAATTTTTTGTAGACATTTATTTTTAATTCCTTTGAGTATATGCTTAGTAGTAGGATTTCAGTGTCAAATGGTAACTCTGTGGTTAACCTTTTGAGGAAGTGCAAAACTGTTTTCCAAAGCAGATACCCCATTTTATATTTCCACAAACAATGTATAAGGGCTGGACACAGTGGCTCATGCCTATAGAACTTTGGGAAGCTGAGGCAGGAGGATTACTTGAACCCAGAAATTTGAGATCAGCCTGGGCAACAGAGGGACACTCTGTCTCTACCAAAAAAAAAAAAAAAAGTTAGCCAGGTGTGGTGGCCAGTGCCTGTGATCCCAGCTACTCAGGAGGCTGAGGCAGGAGGATTGCTTGAACCCAGGAGGTTGAGAGTGCAGTGAGCCATGTTCAAGTCACTGTACTCCAGACTGGGTGAAAGCACAAGATCCTGTCTCAAAACAAAGAAAGAAAATTAAACAATGTATGATGATTCCAAATTCTTCATATTCTTGATTGTTATTGTGCGTCTTTTTTACTATATCATCTAGGGAATACAAAGTAGTAGCTTGTCATGGTTTGGGTTTGTATTTCCTTAGTGACTAATAAATTCAGGCTCTTTTCATGTGCTACTAACCATTTTTATGTCTTTTGGGGAGAAATCTCTACTCAAATCATTGCTCAGTTTTTTATTGTTATTTATCTTTTTATTATTGAGTTGCAAGAATTCTTTACATATTCTGAATACCAGTTCTTTTTCATATATATGATTTACAAACATTTTCTCTCATTCTGTGAGTTGTCTTTTCACTTTCTTATTACTGTCCTTTGAAATACACTTTTTTTTTCGCGCCCCCCCCCGCCCCCCCCCCCCCCCTTGGTTGGGGTGTGAGGGGAGTTTTAAATCTTGAGAGTCCAATTTATTTATGTTTTTTGTTGTTATTGTTGCTTGAGCTTTTGGTGTCATATGCAAGCACACATGGTCAAATCCAAGGTTTCAGATTGGATATTCCTCTAAGAATTTTGTAGTTTCAGCTTTTATATTTACATTTTGAATCTATTTTTAGTTAATTTTTGTAGATGAGCTGACATAGGGGTCCAAATTTTGTTTTTGCATTTGGATACACAGTTGTCCCAGCACCATATGTTGAAAAGACCATTATTTCCCCCCATTTAATTGTCTTGACCTCCTTGTCAAAAATCAGTGACCATAAATGTGAGGATTTGTTTCTGAACTTTCAATTCAGTTTTGTACTGTCTTGATTACTGCTGTTTTGTAGTAAATTTTGAAATCAGGAAGTGTGAATCCTCCACCTTTGTTCTTTTTGAAGATTGTTTCAGCTTTTCTGGGTTTTTAAAATTTTCTTATAAATATTAGGATCAGCTTGTTGATTTCTATAAGCCTTCAGCTAGATTTTGATAAGCATTTCATTAAATTGATAGATTACTTTGGGAAGTTTTACTGTATAAACAATACTAAGTTTCCCAATCCATGAATATGAAATGCCTTTCCATTTACTTAGATTATTTTTATAATTTTTCAACAATGTTTTGTAGTTTTCAAAATGTTTTTACTTTTATACTGTATTTATTTCTAAGCATTTTATTCTTTTCATGCTATTATACGTGCTATTGTTTTAAAATTTCATTTTTTGCTAACATATAAAATACAATTGATACTTGTATATTGATCGGATATCCTGAAACCATGCTGAACTTGTTTATTAGTATGTTTACATAGCATGTTCACTATGCCATCTGGGAATAGAGATAGTTTTATTCCTCCCTTCCAAACTGGATGCCTTTTCTTTCTTTTTCTTTTCTAATTGCTTTGACAACATACAGTACAATGTGAATAGAAGTGGCAGGAGTGAATGATATGGTTTGGATATTTGTACCACCCAAATCTCATGTTGAAATGTGCTCCCCAATGTTGGAGGTAAGGCCTGGTGAGAGGTGTTTGGGTCATGGTTTGGTACTGTTCTCATGACAGTAGGTTCTCCAGAGAGCTGGCTGCTAAAAAGTGTATGGCATCTCCTTCCTCTTGCTTCCACTTCACCTTCTGCCTTAAGTAAAACTCCCTGAGGCCTCCCCAGAAATTGAGAGATTCCAGCACCATGCTTTGTGTACAGTCTGCAGAACTTTGAGCCGGTTACAACTTTTTTCTTTAAAGAATGATTACCTAGTCTCAGGTATTTCTGTATAGCAACACAAGAATGAGTTCACACAGTGGACATCTTTGTTTTGTTCCTTATCATAGAGGAAAAGCTTTTATTCTTTCACAGTTGAGTATGATGTTAGCAATAGGTTTTAACAGATACTCTCTATTCAGTTGACAAAGTTCGGTTCTATCCCTAGTTTGTTGAATGGTTTTGTCATAAAAAGTTGTTATATTTTGTCAAGTGCCTATTCTGTGTCTGTTGAAAGAATAAATTGCTTTTGTTCTTTATTAAAGAATAAATTATAAAGAATATTAGAATAAAATCTAATAGCAATTTAATTTCAATAGTATACAAAAATTGGTTTCTATATAGCTCTATTCTCTTCTACCCTTCTTTGT
This sequence comes from Ateles fusciceps, assembly GCA_036589455.1. Classification (NCBI taxonomy): domain Eukaryota; kingdom Metazoa; phylum Chordata; class Mammalia; order Primates; family Atelidae; genus Ateles; species Ateles fusciceps. Next base: position 11,091,316 of record JAZHEH010001979.1, read on the forward strand.
GCTATTATTGGCATGTGAATTACATTCAATTCAGTTTTGTACTGTCTTGATTACTGCTGTTTTGTAGTAAATTTTGAAATCAGGAAGTGTGAATCCTCCACCTTTGTTCTTTTTAAAGATTGTTTCAGCTTTTCTGGGTTTTTAAATTTTTCTTATAAATATCAGTTTTATAATTGTTGCTTTCTGTAGCTGTCTTTTCAATCAGGTAGAAGTTATTTTTACTAGTTCTCTTTATTTCTTCATGTGGATTTGAGTTGCTGTCTAGTGTCCTTTTATTTCAGCCTAAAGAACTCCCTTTAGTTTCTTTTTACAGCATAAATCTGCCAGTGAAGAATTCTCACAGTTTTTGTTTCTGTGGATATGTCTTTGTTTCTTCATTTTTGAAAGATAGTTGTTTTTTTTTTTTTTAGATATAGAATTTTTGGTTGCAGTCTTTTTCCTTCCGTTCTTCAAACACGTCATACCACTTTATTCTGGTCTCCATCGTTTTTAAGGAGAAATCACTTATTAGCCTTATAGACGATCCCTTACATGCTGAGTCTCTTTTCCGTGCTGCTTTTAAAAGTCTTTGTCTTTGACTTTTAACAGTTTGCTGATATGTCTAAGTGTGTATCTCTTTGAGTTTTTCTTCTTGGAGTTTGTTGAGCTTCTCGGGTGTTTAGATTAATGTTTTTCATCAAATTTGAAGAGATTTCAGCCATTCTTTCCTCAAAAAATTTTCTTTAATTTTCATTCTTCAGAGTGGATAAGCTCAGTATGTGGAGACATTATTCTTGTACTTTCCTTTAGTTTTTAGACATCATTTTCTTTAATCCTTTGGACATATTTATGATAGATGATTTAAGCTCTTTTCTTACAAAGTTCAATGTGTTTGCTACATCAGAAACGGTTTCTATTGACAGCTTTTCATTGTGTATGGGTCATATTTTTCTAATTCCTTTTATGTTTTAATTTTTTCTTAAACTGATCATTGTAAAAACTATTATGTGGAAACCCAAGAAATTAGATTCCTCTCCCTTTCCAAGGTTTGTTTGTTGTTCATTGCTGATGTTGTCACTCTTTAGTAACCTTTCTGAATTAATCACATAAAGTTTATATTCATTGTTGTGCATAGCTACTGAATCACTGATTGTTTTGCTTTGTGGCTAACTAATGATTAGACAGAGATTTCCTTAAATTCCTTGAAACAATTAATCTCCTGGCCTCTCCAAAGGGCTGTGTGTGTGTATTACGGCACTCCTTCAATGCTCTGGCAGGCAGATTACATTTCTGCCACAGCTTTTACTTCTCATTTTTTTATAGAACCTCAAGATAAGCAAGAGGCACTAAGGGTTTCTTAGATATTTCCTGGACATGCGCATGGACTTCTACTTTTACAGGAGACTTTTAAAGCTTTCTGTAATAGATTGGATAATGGTTCCCCCCAAATTTGTTCACCTGCAATCTCAGAATGTGACCTTATTTGTTAATATATTTTTCAGATGTAATTAGTTAAGATGATATCACCATGGCTTAGGCAGGACCCTACATTGAATGACTGGTGTCATTATAAGGAAGCCATGTGATGACACAGGGACGTACACAGAGAGGAAGTCCATGTGATGACAAAGATAGATATTGGAGTGATATAGCCACAAACCAGGAAACACCCAAAATAATTGTGGCAATCACCAGAAGCAAGGAGCAAGCATGAAACAGATTATCCCTCAGTGCCTCCAGAGGTAACAAATGCTGTCAATATCTTGATCTGGACTCCAGAATTGTGAGACAATAAATTTCTATTATTTTAAGCAAGCTAGTTTGTGATCATTTATTACAGCAGCCCTAGGAAACTAACATACCCCCTGAAAAAACTCATTCCCCAGCTTTTCCTTTAGCCTTTCTTGGTCAGCATTTTTTTTTTTTTGTACTATCCATTATCCATGACTTAGGCAGCAGCCTTGTTAAACAATTGCCTCTCATTATTTTTGACAAATGCCTCAGGGAAATGTTTAGTCAAATAATGACAAGTCATGAGACGTAGAGTTTCCAGCAAACTTCCAGACAGGTTGAGTAATGACATAGTCTATGGGGATAGAGCTTTTCGGGAGAACCAAACCTGTTCTGCCCCTCTAGTGGCTGCTGGGCTGCTGATTTCATGGTTACTGTGATTATCACAGAACTGACTACCATAGAACCGAGGGGAAGGAAATGCAAATGGGGTAGGTTGAAGCACCACAAAGCTTACTTTTTTTAACCAAGATTCATCTGTTTTCCTTGAATAGATGCTCCTCAGATTATTACAATCTTTAGGTTAATTTTCAGATTTTGAAAAAGTTGATTTTGAGAATTTTTGCCAGTGTTTTCATTGTTCTTGTGGAGTCAGTTTTGAGAGATCTTTATTTCGGTACTCCAGAAGTGCTGTCTCCAGTGATTTTTTTTTTATTTTTTATGAGACATGGCCATGTCTGATAATTCATAAACAAAGTCAACTACCTCAACCATAATTCCCTAACTGCTTTAAATGTGTGAAAGTATTTTTGTTTTTGTTTTCATTTTTATTCCCCATATAACAGGGAGAAATACTGTAAATGCATTACTTCACCTTCCTCTCAGACATAGATAAATGTATAAATAACTGAATGAGTGGAAACAACATGACCCAGGGGAAAGAAAAATGAGTGTTAGGAGACAAGAATAGGCACATTTTTGAGATCTCATTTTAAAACTGGCCATAGATGAAATAAGATAGTTATTAATGTGCTATGAAAGGATCAAATAGCTTCTTAGCCCTATTTTGTTTTACCATTAGCAATGTCTCCATTTACAGCTTAATGTGTCACATGCCTAATTCAAGAGATAATTTTCTTTAAGAGATAGATGCTCAATTCGTTAGGGAAGCTTGCCTAAGTAAAGGCTGATCATGGTGGGAAATCAAACAACAGGCAGAAATGGATGTAGTTGATGGCTGCCTGTATTATTAGACACTAGAAAATATTGTGTTGTCTGATTTTGTTGTTTTCTTTACTGAAGAATGAGAATAATTTGTCCTTTAATGTCCCTCCTCTGAGAGGTAAATGAGATAATCATATAGCCCTCTCAAGACAATTTGACCTACAGGATATGTGACTTTATTTCTTATTAATATTTCTAAGCAAAATTTATTGCAGTATAAGTTACATCCAATTACACAGTTTAATGAGTTTTTACCATGTATTCAGACCTGTGTAACCACCCCATCTTCCCCTTTCAGAACTTTCTATCACCTCAAAAATGTTCACTTGTGGCCCTGTATATTCAAACCACCCACCCCAAATTCCAACTCCAGGCAATTGTTGTTCTTTCTGTCAACATAGATTCATTTTACCTTTCTTAGAATTTCAGACAAATGGAATCATGCAGTATATACTCTTTTATTTATATACTTTAAGTTCTGGTGTACATGTGCAGGACATGCAAGTTTGTTACATAGGTATATATGTGCCATGGTGGTTTGCTATACCCATCGACTCATCATCTACATTAGGTATTTCTCTTCACGCTATCCCTCTCTGAGACCCCATCCCCCACAGGCCCCAGTGTGTGATATTCCCTGCCCTGTGTCCATGTGTTCTCATTGTTCAACTCCCACTTATGAGTGAGAACATGTGGTGTTTGGTTTGCTGTTCTTGTGCCAGTTTGCTGAGAATGATGGTTTCCAGTTTCATCCACATCCCTGCAAAGGACATGAACTCATCCTTTTTTATGGCTGCATAGTATTCCATGGTAAATATGTGCCACATTTTCTTTATCCAGTCTATCATTGATGGGCATTTGGGTTGGTTCCAAGTCTTTGCTATTGTGAACAGTGCTGCAATAAACATACATGTGCATGTATCTTTATAGTAGAATGGTTTATAATCCTTTGAGTATATATCCAGTAATGGGATTGCTGGGTCAAATGATATTTCCAGTTGTGATCCTTGAGGAATCACCACACTGTATATACTCTTTTTAATTTGGCTTGTTTTTCTCAGTATATTGCTTTTGAGATTCATCCACGTTTTTGTGTGCATCAATAGTTCATGCATTTTTCAATGCAGAGTAGTACTACATTGTATGACTATACCCCAGTTTATTCATTCATAGTTTAGTAAGTATTTTTCAGCAGTTTGGGGCTGTCATGAATAAATCTGCTATATACGAGTCTTCATGTGAACATTTATTTTCATTTGTCTTATATAAGTGCTGAGGAATATAATTACTAGGTCAAAAGATAACTATATATTTAACCATATAAGAAAATGCCAAACTTTCTCCAGAGTATTTACACCATTTTACACTCTCACCGGCAACATATGAGACATCTAAATAGTTCCAAATCCATATAAACACTTGAGACTGTAAGTCCTTTTAATTTTAGTCATTTTAATGAAACTATAGAGGTATTTCAATGTGATTTGAATTTGCCTTTCCTTAATAACTAATAATATAAAACATTTCTTCAAGTAAAGTGTGCTCATTTTTGTGGTGTTTGTTTGTTTGTTTTTTGAGACCAAGGTCTCACTCTGTCGCCTAGGATGGAGTGCAATCATGGTTCACTGCTGCCTTGACCACCCTACACTCATGGGATTCTCTCAGCTCAGCCTCTCAACTAGCTGGGACTACAGGTGCACACCACCACTCTCGACTACTTTTTGTGTTTTTGTAGAGATGAGGTCTCCCTATGTTGCCCATGCTGGTCTCAAACTCCTGGGATCAAGTGATCCTCCTGCCTCAGCCTCCCAAAGTGCTGGGATTCCAGCTGTAAGCCACTGCACCCAGCTAATGTTGTCCATTTGGACAACATCTGTTTTGAAATATGCACTCACATCTTTTCCTGAGTAAATATTGGGTTGTTTATCTTATTGAGGCATTGAAAGAGTTATTTATATATTTTGGATGTGAGATATTTATTTTTTCACTATATTATTAGTCTCATGAGATATTATTCACTATGAGATATTTCACTATATTCATTATAGAATGGTGAGTATTCACAAATTGACGTTTGCTGCCAGTTTGACATTTGCCTTTTTATTTTCCTGTTTTCCAAAGAACAAATTTTTATGAAGTTCAATTTTTCAACTTTGTCCTGTTTCTTCGAGAAATGTTATATTTTAGCTCTCATGTTTAAGTCTACGATCTGTTTTGACTTAAATTTTGTATATATTTTCAATAAGGGTTAAAGCTCCTTCCCACACTCACTCCCAATACGGGTATCCGGCTGTTCTCACACAATGTGTTGGAAAGACTATCTTTCCCCCCATCAAATCACTTTGGTACCTCTGTCAAAAATCACTTGTTTATGTTTACTTTTGTTTAAAAGAGTCTATAATTTTTGTGCAGCAAGTACTTTGGTCCTTTCAATATTAGCGTTTAAGATCTACCAGGGCAGGAGAGAGGAGCCTTTATTCTATGGCTAGCTAAAGCCCTGCTCTCAAGGCCAACCATTATGGAGTTTCTAACAAATGTTCCAGGTATTCAATAATGTCTCTCTTCACTCTGGCTGTTTGGAAATAGAATATCCTCCTACCCTTTATGAACTCTGTGAATTATTTAACTTATAGCTCTTTAGTAGTTTTTCTTATCCTGGCCTCATAGAGTATTATCCGATGCAAGCTCAGCTTATTCAGGCAAAGACTCAAGGGGATTGCTGTGCAAATGTTTGGAGCTATTTTTCTTGGAAATTCCCTCTTCTCTGCAACCCAGCCCTTCCCACTTGAACTGCCTTGGCCTCCCTGAATTTGGTTTTATGTCTCCTCGCTCAGTGAGAGGGCTGTGCTCTGCTTGTTCCCCCACTGTGCATGCTAGTTCAGAAAAGGTTTCCATGCAAAAATCTCAGGTAATTGTGGGACTTGCCTTGTTGGTTTCCCTTATCTTATGAGTCATAGTCCCGTACCTCCTATTGCTCAAGGTCTGAACATGACGGGTCATGTGCTTTGTCCAATATTCTAAGTTGTTAACAGCAAAAGAGCTAGTCTAATATTAGTTATTCCATAAAGGCTGTAAGTGGAAGATTTTGGAAACAGTGCTTCGTGAATTGTTATGTCACTGCACTGTCAGACATACAAATTACTGACAGCCTTGTTGGAAGGATTGAATGGTAAGCATGCCTTATAAATTAGAAACAGTAAATTGCTCTGGAGGGATCTGAAGTTCCATCTCCATCAGAACCATTTGCTTGCACTGTAAGAGTGATAAAAACCTAGAGACCTTCTTTCCTCTCCCCAAAGAGGATCTGTTTATTCCGGAGCAGCAAGATCTCTCTCATTCTCCCCTCCCTTCCGGGCAGGTAAAACACATGCATCAGCCATCTTATATAAGCTTCAAGTATCATAATATTAGTTTTCTCTCCTGTGAAGCAACCCCTGCACAGGTACATTTGGCCCCCCACTATATTGCCCCCACAACAAGAATTGGGGGATGGGGAACTAGTGCTGCTAAGATGTTCTGAGTGAATGATCTGTACCTGATCCAGATACCTGTTTTGTCAGAAAAAATAAATAAGTAAATAAAGGGAGATTTTTTTAAGACTCTTTTGAAGTCTCTCCTGATTGCAAACTTAATGCATGCTCATATTTAAAATCTTTAAAATAGAAATAAAAAAATGTGAAAAGAAAACACTGTAAACATTTTGACATGTTTCTGAGGAGGAAAATGGGAGCTATATACACTGTACAAGATAAAGAGAAGATAGGAAAATGTTTAAATTGTGTTAATAGTTTTTTCAAACTTAGCATTATACTGTGAGCTATTTTCTCTGTTGCTGAATATTCTTTGAAAACATGGCATTTAATAATTGAATAATATTCTATTCACTAGATCTCCTTCAGTTTATTTAAACATTCACCTATCACTTGACATTTAAGTCATTTCAAGCTTCATTTACTATAAAGAATGTGACTCGCCTGTAAGTTTTTAGCTACACCTGTGATTAAATCATATTCTTGGGATACAAACACACAGATGAAAATTTTAGGTTAAATGGAGTGAACTTCTTTAAGAGTTAGAAATGTCATTGACATCACCAAATTTTTTGGCAGGTTTTGGGATGGGCTTCTATTTTATTTTAAGCAGAAGCTTCTGCCTGTGTTTTGATCACCAACAGATAAAAGTTGCATGTCAAAAACATACAGAGAAGGAAGAATTGACTTATCCTGGCTATCAGCAATCTGCAGGAACCTCTGAGCACATACCACCCTCCCCATTCAAACAGTTTGCACATTTTGTACTCTTGGAGAAAAAGAAATTTTCTTTGTTTGCTTGGTTTCCTTATTTTGTTGTTATTTTCTTTTCAACTATAATATTTAATCAAAATACTATATTAAAGGTCAAGGTCCATATGCTTTAATAATAATGATACAGAATTAAAGTCTCACCCAGAAATGCTGTTTGAAAATGAGTGGAGTTTTTCTTCAAGGTTTACAATTTGGGGATGCTGTCTTGCATAATATTACAGGTTCAGATTTTGTAGACAGATCCTTGGTCAATTGACGAGGCTGTCCCAGGTCTTTCTGCTCACTGGACATGCTTTGGCCAATGGTTCTCACTATTCTCACTAATGTGTAGGTCCAACATTACAGCAGGAGTGATAGGTCAGTAGGAGTAAACATAGGGATAGCTTTGAGGTCAATTACCAGAGATATTGGTTAATTTACTCTCATCTCTGACTCAAATCCAGAAAAATATTTACATATCCCTTCCTAAGCCCAAACTCTCATCTGACATAGATAAATGTTAGTCATATGGAAGGGGAATTACTGGGAGAACAAAAGCTCTGCTTTGGCTTCTCACACCTGTTGGCACATTCTGTGTGGTAAGAACCATGCTAGCATGTGGGAAACAGTGATTAACTGTAACCACGTGAGCCTATCAGCCAGGTCAATCTGCTCCAGAAGACAGAATTTGGAATCACCTGTTCCTAAAATGGCCCCAGGAACATCAATTGCACCAGTAAATAGACAATTACATTGGCAAATATTGATATGAAAAGAACCCTGAATTGCTAGCTCCAAGTGGTATATGGATATCTTTTTTATTTTAAAAAATAAAAGGGGAAGTTGGAGAATGGGAGGTAGGGAGCTATCTAATCACTGGGGCCCTTTGATCTCTGGAATTTTGGTTCCAAAACTCTGCTTGAGCCTCTTTGCTGTGGTTCCCCTTTTTTATTTTGATGGCTTCTGTTTGTCAGCCTCTCTGATTTTTCTGTCTTTATTTCAGATAATTGATGACCCTATGTAACTGTTAAAAAAATATGGGAGTCCCTTTGGACTAGTTGGGATTCCTGATGCTGAGGAAATCGACCACACAAATAGCTTCTGGAATTTAACCAGATCCACAAGGGTGGAAAGAGGGCACGAGATCATCTTGGAGAAATTTTAAACTATTCTATTGTCTTTTGTTCTGCTTCATGAGAAAGATTAGATTGTAGAAATTCATCCCATTTCTAATTCCTACCCGGGGAATAAAGAGAGAATATTCATTTCCTTTTAATATCAGCTTAAGCAAAGAAAATAGAGTTACACCAAGGAGAGATGATTAGAGAGTCACAGATGATTCATAATTGACTCCAAAATTCATTCCTGAACATGTCTGATGTCAGTAATAGTTAAGGCAGAAAAACAAATAATATATAAGAAGCTCCAATCAAGGAGAGCCTCCTTGATTCTTGCCATCTGCAGTGCACTGCATGTGATATCGGCCGTTCAGATCATTATAGTCCTCGGATGCTGTTTTTCAAACAGAAGACATAGCTTCTTATTCTTGTTTTAAGTCAGTTATGACCCAAGATTTCCAATACACAATTAGCAGCTTGAAAGGTGGTATCACAACTTATATCTCTTTATATTTCTAGTATGTGGTATTAATGCCTTGAACATAGCAGGTACTCAGTAAATGTTGTTAAATTGAATGAACATGATGAAAATTTAACTGTGGGGGATCCCCAATGGAGCTATACTTACTGAGCCCTTGATACTTTTCCCAAACTATCTCATTTATCAGTTACAAGAACTCTGTGCAATGAGTCCTATCACCTCCATTTTACAGGTGAGGAAACAGGACCAGAGACAGAAGCACAATCAGTCCAGCTAGTTAGTAGCCAGGCTAGTATTCAAAGTGGATGGGTTCGACTGATATAATCAATTGACCTCCCCCAACTGCAAGTTGATTGGAACAGAAAAAGTAGATTATCTTATCCCCAGCTTCCTTATTCTTCTACAACCTCTTCAGCTGGGCTTTAACTTTCTTCCTTTGTGAGTATTTACTGGGATGTTAGTACCAGCACACTAAAGTATTTACATAATGCAATTTATCATTTAATGTGGAAGGCATTCAGACAGAGAATATGAATAAAATGAGAGCTAAAATATACAGGGATTTGGGCAAAGTTATAATATTAATACTAATTGGGAATATTGGAGACTAACACAATAAAGAAAATATGTACAATTTTGTTGGACTGTATAAAAATAGTACTAATTATAGTTATTTATGTAAATTGTTCAACATTCAGCCTAATTACTGTGCATTACAATAATTTTTAGGTAAATGTTTAAACGTGGGTTTGATTAACTTGTGTAGATTGTGCATCTCAGAGCAAGCTTGGCTCAAGGCTACTCAGTTTCTGGGTGTGTTGCCCATGGGAGCTTGGATGAGAAGGCACAGAGGCAGGAAGCTTGCTCAGAAGGTAGAAATTAATTTATATCATCAAAAGAGAAACCATAAGGACTAGACTTTTCCTCAATCCCTGCTTCCCTTTTCCTTTCCAAGTTTTAATATTTTTGTTAATAGAGGAAAAACTCAAAACACAATTCCTACAGCAATATTGTCAACAGAATTACCCTTTAATATGAAAGAACAATCTTCTCTCTCTCTCTGTTTCTACTAATTGGACTAGTAGCTTCTCCTTAAAAATTCAACCAATTTCACAAGACTTTAGAGGTATGTTTCCAAGTGTCTGGTGGCCTTTTTCAAAATGACTTTATAGTAGGCATAAAGCCTCAAATAAAAGAAGAAAACACTCAAAGGAAAATCTTATTTCCTAAATTTATGTACCGTCTCAGAGTCTTAGAGGCAAGAAATGTGTATTGAATTATTTGTTCTTGGATAAAGAGCCTTGAAATGCCCACTATGCGCCCCATCGTAAAGATAGTACATTTGTAAGCTTCCATAGTTTGTCATCTCACTAATAGAGGTACCTAAAGGGTACATATTGGTGATGCAGCAAATCATAAAGATTTAGTATAGCCTAATAAGTAAAGGTATCATGCTATGCTAGAAGCATAGCATTAGCTGGTAACATGATTTGAAATAAAATTGGTGTTAGTCATTCAAGAAATAGAAAACTATAACTTAATTTGGCAAAGATTTAAAAAGCAGTGCTAGTTCACTCTCTCCCTGCTTTCCCATGCATTTCCCTCCTTTATTCTTCCATAAGAAATGACTAATCTTTAATATGGGATCAACAACATAGTAAGTCCTTGGGTGGAGAGAACATGGTAAAATAACAAGCAAGCAAAGCCACACACGGACAAATGCCAGGTAACATAACGGCTACTTTCTAGATGTGAGCTGAGGGGTATGGAGTCCAGTCAATTTCAAAGAAACCGAACTGATATAATCATTGAGACTAATCAAGTTACGTGAAGTCAGAGTAACTTGAAGAAAGTAGTAGATGTGTGTTAGTGCAAAAGAGTGACAAGGCTGTGCAGCTGAAGGAAATAGCAGCCTTAGAGGTAATGATAGGCATATATTGTTTGAAAGATACTGCTGGGGCTGTTCATTCACAGTTGTGAAGATAACAAGCGTTCTTAATATCTAGTAATATATTTTAGTAAACAGAACATACATTCACAGGATGATATATTAAGTGATTATTAAAAATGATCAGTATTACTAAGTAATGACTCAAGAAAAAACTTTTAATATCATGTTAAGAAACAAGAGTAATTACAAAGTTGTACATATGGTACAACTACAACTACATTAAAAATGCCTAGAAAAAATATGTTAAGAAATAAACCAAAATATTTACACTGGAAAGAAGAGGTAATTTTTTTTTCTTTTCAAAGTCATATTTAATGAGCATATACTATATTTATAATAAAAACTTTGGAGAAGAACAGGCTGCTGAAGAGAGCGGGTTGCTCATAATATTTTTATCCTAAAAGATTCCAGCATAACCTCTTTCTAGGCTTCAGTCTCTCCATTTGGGAAATTTGATGCTTACTCATAACAACTTCCCTGTGTGACTATCAGAGTAAATTGAGATGAGCAAAGCAGCACATATAATCATATCTTGTTTATTTAAGAGTCTGAGAACTCACTCCCAACATACTTTGTAATACATGTTTAATTATGCTTCAACCTTCTGTCTCATGACAAAAATAACTTTGAATAAATTTTCAGTCTAAAGTTGAATCATGGTAATTAGTTCTTCTTCAACCTCTACACTCTAAAATTAGGACTTACCTATTTTTAATGATTACCAGCAACATCTATAGAAACTTAGTCAAAGACAACCATTGGCATGACCCAACAGAGACATGAGGGAACAGTGTTAGGATGGTGGATATATTTCTCAGATGTCCAACTTTTAAGATTCTTGAGATTACAAACAATATTTTTGAGCCACTTTCTAAGTTAGGACTCTTGGAGGTACAAATGACAAGAACCACTCTAGCGAAGCTCAAGCAATAAAAGGGAAAAATAGTATTGTGAGGATTTAATAACAGCTCAGAGAAACCGAGAAAAAATAAGCACGCTCTTAGGAAAGGGATGACAAGAAACTGAAAAGTTGTAAGAAATCCAGGCAGACCTCTCAACACCTCTCAGTTCTGTTCTTTCAGAAGATGTTACATCTTTTTTCCTCTCACATGTCATAGACACCAACAACTCCCAAATTTACGTAATACACATCTAGCTTCTCAGAGAGAAATTGACCTCTATTCTCTTTTGAATTCCAAATTCCTGGAGATGTCATTCTAAACAGCTCAGCTTGCCTGATCCCCCACTGAACACCGTACCCAACAGGTAATTTTTCAACCCTCCTCTCCCACCTACCTTTTCACTTTTTGGAGTCTTTAATGCATATTATTCCACTTTGTATGTCTGTGTGTTCCCATTCGTTTAGCTCCCACTTTTAAGTGAAAACATGCGGTATTTGACTTTCTGTTTCGGCGTTATTTCAGTTAGGATAATGGCCTCTAGATCCAACCACACTGCTGTAAAGGACATTATTTCATTCTTCTTTATGGCTCAGAGTTGGAATATGTTATGATTTTTAGCTGTTTGCCTCAATCATCTTTTGATGGCCTGGTGTCAGCAAAGATGTTTTATCACATTCTCTATAATGAAACGAGAAACTCTCAGATTGGTAAAATCTGGTTCCTCCCATTGTGCAGAAACATGAAAGCCTGGAAACTTTCTCTATCCTTCTATTACACAGCTGCTTTGGACTATAAAAGCCTGGTAATTTACCCTGTAAGCACTTACTGCCTGTTCATGTGTGGCCTACACTTAGGTTTCCTCCTGTACATTCTTTCCGTGACCAAGCTAAGGGGAATACACTGGCAATAAAGCAATAGATGAATGCCAATCAATTATAGCACTTTGGATGCTCACTGGCCAAAAGGCAACAGTACTGGATCATCTGTCTCCTTCTTTTCTAAGTCTCCTGTTTTTCAATCTGTCTACATCCAGCCAGTACATTTCATTCCCCCTACACAAACACCAAACAGTTAAATCAAAAGGGAAGAGAAAATGGGGCTGTTTAATTTTGGAATGTCCAGATAGTTTTTGACATCCCTCTCCTAAAATATCTCAAGGTCTTTGGCAAAGAGAGTTTGGTATTTAAAACCTTGGCATGGTGGTATCCTAGTCTGGGATCCCAACAGTTGTCTATAGCATTTTTTCTGATTTCCTGTTGGGAACAGCCAGGAGATGCCATTTATTAAATTACCACCCCAATTCTGCAGCCCACTTTCTGCCCCACCAATAGGAAGTCACTGGTATTTTAAGGTTAATTACAATGAAGTCTGTCTATTGTCATGAGTGTAGAAAAGGCTGAGTTTACTCGCAAGAAAAAGATGCTTTGTTACTGCTATCCTATATTATCAAGGGGTTGCTAAATAGGTAAGTGTGGGCTCAAAATGATAAAATAATTGATAACCAACCATCCTTCCACTTTCTTGGTAAGACGTTTTTGGTGTTATTGCTTATGTCTGATGCAGATATCAGTGGAAGGAAGGATTGATAGGAGACTCTGAAAACCAAAAGTAAAATCACATTTGCCACCTCTTTCCTTTTCAGAGTAAGGGCATCTAAAAAATTTAAAATAAACTCAGGATCTAATTTGATGCCGAGTATGACTCAACCAAATATCCCTCCAGGGACGCAGGCAACTTAGTACATTTCTTTGTGATGGCTTTATTAACTCCACCTTTTGCCAATAAATGTAAGAGTCCATCTGAGGACAGTGGGCTCTAATTGCTCCAGGAAACAGGGCTGAGGCTCTTTAAGTCATCCCCTGCACAAAATCCACAAGGCAGCTCCGGCTTGAAACTGAGACTTCTCCCTGAGACAGGGCTATTGTCCTTGAAAACCATGTTGACCAAAGTCCTGTGGGCTCATAGATGCTATGTGCACTTTTCACATTTCTATTGTATGAGGGAGACAGAGGGAGCGAAATAAAAACACAGGAAGAGTTAAAAAAAAAAAGAAGAAAATTAAGTGTAGTAGTTTAAATAAGTCAAATTAAGTGTCACTACAATTTGTTACAGTCACTTCATAGTGACTCTAGAGCAGTGCCTATTACACAGTGACCACTAAGTAAATGTTTGTTGAATGAATGAAATTTTCAAACAATTCATAAGGAAGTCATTCATCATCCCAAACAGATGAGATCGTGGGAATGTCATTCTTTGGAATTCAACTCTCTTTCAGTATATATTCACCTGAATGGCTTGCGAATTTATAATACTTACTTTGGTATTTTTTAGAGAAAAATGCCAAATCACCTTCCCTTTTATTTCCACAACACAAATAGTCAATTGCAATCTGTCCTTACTGACATTTTTATCTCCTGGGTGGAGCAACTTCCACAAAGCAGGTTGAAGAAAACATTCCGTTTCCCAGGTTCGGAGGCTCTGATCTCATCTGCTCTCTCTATCCCACTCTAAACTTCAGGTTAGCCCGAAAACAGCCAGGAAAATGCTGGTAGATTGCATGATAAACAATGTCTTCCAGGGTTTATTGGGAAGCCCAGCCACCCTCTCTGAGAGCTCAGACCAAATGCTAATGCATCAGCAGACAGGAAAAGGGTAACAGGTGATAAGAAGGGAGAGCCAGGCAGGTCAGAGCAAGGCTCAACCTTGAACCTTTAAACTTAGCATCATCAGCAAACAGCCTTCTCTTCTACTTTTACCAACAGCACAGCTCTATTCAGGCAACTGGGTTTCCCAGGATGTTTTCCAGAGGTGTTTTGGGGGATAGGCCCTGCACTTTGCTCTTTGTTATGGGAAGGGATGACTGGGGTCAGTTTCACTCAGTGGAAGAGGCCAGTCCTCTCACAGAACATAGCCCCCCACTCAAATATTCATTTATTTTGCTCTTCTTCCTTTCATAAATCAATATCTGAGGCCTAAAGGCCTTTGATATAGTTTACATGGTGGGTGGATGGTGGCATATTTATAAGTTATTTGATAAGTTGAGTTTGGTTCATTCCAAAGGAATTTTATCTTCTCCAAATCATATTGATGTCAGGAGGTGACCCAATAACAGAGGAGATGCCAGCTCTTCTTTTCCTAGACAGCTTTCTCTTCCCTTACAGTGCATGGTTAATGGGTATGATCAGCTTGTGTCATACTTCTTTGCCTTTGGTCCCATAAGGATATGATAATTTCTCCTTCCCACCTATCCTATACATATGTTTAACTCCTTCACATACATCAACATACAGACAGATTCTAAATATTATTCAATTTCTTTGTGTTGCAGAAGGTGGCTGTTCTCCTTGTTTTATAGCAATATAAAATGAATAGTATCCTGAGTCTAATTCGTAATTCATTAATACCACTGTTACATCTCTGAGAGTATTTCTAAAAGAACTTTAGTGGATACTGTGGCTTTTCTCCAGGACATCAGTGAAAAATATTTAGGGATTCTTGATGTCATTGAGAAGAATACTTGAAGGCCTCAGAGTCTGCATATTCTCTGACTATACCTCTTGTTGGGGAAATAAGTTTGGAAATTTTTGCTTTGAAACTAGTTTTTTGAAGGTAGCTCCCTGTAATTATGTTCAAATATATCTCTTAATCCTTTGAGTAATGCTGCCATAGACAAGCAGCTCTCAAAGTGGCCCAAGGAATATAGGGGTCTCTGAGACTATTTAAAAGAGTCCATCATGTACAAACTATTTTTATAGTAACACCAAGACATTATTTGCTTTGTTCATTGTATTGACATTTGCACTGATAGCACAAAATCAATGGCAGGTAAAATTGTTGGTGATTTAGCACAAGTTAAGGCACTAATACAAAACTGTGTTATAGGATAAATATCCCTTATCCAAAATACTTGGAACCAAAAGTTTCAGATTTCAACTTTGTTTTGCATTTTATACTATTTGCATTATATTGGTTCAGCAATCCTAATCTAAAAATACAACATGCTCCAATGAGCATTTTCTTTGAGTCTGATGTTGGGACTCAAAAAGTTTCAGATTTTGGAGCATTTTGTATTTTGGATTTTTTAATTTGGGATACCCAACCTGTAGTAGTTATTGTTTTTTTCTTCCTGCACCTTTCCAGATAAGAAAAAAAGTATACACTTCACCTAATAATAACCTTGATGAATCAGCAAAAGCTATTAATGTTATCAAATCTCAACCTTTGAGTATACATCTTTAACATCTATCTGACAAACTGGGAAGTACATATAAAGCAATTCTGCTACACATTAAAATATTCTGATTGCTTCAAGGAAGAGCTCTTGGAGATGATTTGGGTTGCCAGCTGAACTAGCCACTCATTTCATGGATCATTATATTTACTTGAATGATTAATTCTCAGAGAAACTGTGGTTAGTCAAGCTTTAGTATTTGTCAGACATTTTCTCAGAAATAAAGTGATTCTGTCAGTACAATAAAGAAACTGAGAATACTTGTTGTCAGTAGTAAAATTTGAGATTTCAAGCGAAAATTAGAATTTAAAAAAAAATCTTATTTTGGCAGATAACTTTTTATAGTGACATTTAGTTTGACATATTCCCCAAAAGCTATTTCTGATGAGATCAGCTATGATGTTAATGAATGTAATTTGTAATATTGTATAATGAAATATATAAACATTTGCAAGGGCTGCATAAGACAATGCAGCATGTAGAATTTTGACCCCATGACTTTTGACTTTTGGTTCTTGGTGCCATGGTTTTGATATTTTACATAACAAAAGAGTTTGCAGATATAATTAAGGTTACTAATCAGTTGATTTTAAGATACAGAGATTACCCTGGATTATCTGGGTGAGTTCAAAGTGCAAAAATACTTAACAGGAGAGAGAGAGGCAGTAGAAGAGAAAGCCAGAGAAATGCGAAGCATGAGGAGGACTCAGCTTGCTTTAGCAGGCTTGAAAACAGAGGGTGCTACATGAAAAGCACAGGAAGGAAATGAATTCTGGCAACATCCTGAATGAAGTTGAGAGTAGATTCTTCCCCAGAGCCTCCAATAAGAAATACAGCACTCTTGACACATTGACTTTTGCCTTTTGAGGCCTAAGCAGAGAACCTAATTGATTTATGATGTGTCCAGACATTTGACACATGGAATCTGGGAAAAATGGTTGTTGTTTTAAACCACTAAGTTGGTGGAAATTTGTTGCAGCAGCAATAGAAAACTAATATATTCGGTGAACCAATAGTTTCCAGTCAACTCATGATCTTACAAAATCATGCATGATTAAATGGACAAACTAGACTAATGGATTTTAATGTCATTTATTATGAAAACTTCATAATACAGCTTCAGAATCTAGTTTTCTGCTTACCTTTAAGAAATTATCACTTAAGTAAGTTTAGTATTAAAGAAAAATGTTTACACTTTCCTAAAAAGGCAATTAAAATATTTCTTCCTTTTGCAACTATAGTAATCTTCCATTTATCTTTATTAATGCATTTAGCCTTTAAGTCTACTTGTCTATGTTAATGTGACTGCATCAGCTTTCCTTTTGTTAGTGTTTGTATCTTTGCTCACCCTTTTGCTTTCAAGCTTTCTAAATTCTTTCACTTCAGTGTGACTTATAAGCAATACAAATTTGGATTCTCTTTCTTCTATCTACACTGTCACTTTTTGTTTGGAATACTTAGTCCATTTACATTTTGCAGATAGTATAATATATTTGATTTTAAATCTAGTATGTTGCAATCTGTTTTCTATATATCCAATGTTTTCTTTTTCTTTTTCCTTACTTTCCTTTTCTTTTTTCAATCAATTGTTTTAAAAAATTAGACTCTTCCCCCATTTACATATTAGATTTTTTACTTAAAATTATAACATGCACACATTAAAATTTCATTTAAATTAGTACTTTCACTTCAATCCATATAATGCTGAAACTGAGAATATTTTAACTTTATGCTTCTCTGAACATATATGCTAATGTTGTATGATACATGTGTGTAAGCTCATATATTGTTTATGCATATAGTTAATATTTGTTTAGATTTACCCATATATGTATATTTTTTCTTTTGTACTTTATTTTTTTCCTATTTCTTCAAGATTTCATCTGAGATAATTTTTCATCTGCCTGAAAAATAACTTTTAGATTTCCTTTAGGAACAGTTTACTTCTAACAGTTTTGGTTAGATTCAAAATGGCTTTATTTCACCTTCATTATTGAAAGTTATTTTCACTTTGTATAGAACTGCATATTGGTAGTGATTTTCTGTCAACTTTTTGAAGCCATTGGTCTTCTGGTTTTTATTCTTTCTGTTAAAAAATTGGCTGTCAGTCTTATTTGGTCTTCTGGTTTTCAATATTTCTGTTAAAAAATCAGCTGTCAGTCTTATTGCTACTCCTTTGACTGTAATTGTCTTTTTTTGCCTCTAGCAACTGTTAAAATTTTCTCTTTATCTTTGCTTAAATATAATATGTTTAGATGTGATTTTATTTTTAAGTATTCTTCTTGGGTTCATAGTGCTTTGTAAATCTATAGTTTGAGATTTACATCATCTTTAGAAAAATATCAAGGAAAGTATTGTTTCTAACCTGTTCTACTTCTCTCCTCCTTGAACTCTAATTACACATAAATAAAACTATTTACTGAATCAAATGTATTTCCTCATATGTAGTTCATGTTATCCATAAGCATTTTTCATCTTTTTGGTTTTTAATCCTTTATTCTGGAAATTTTCTTACAATTCATCTTCACGCTCTCTAATTCTCTCTTCAGCTATGTCTAGTCTAATCTGTTGAATCCATCCATTGAGTCCTTAATTTCAATTATTATATTTTACCAGTGTTAGAATTTTCCCCTTGGTCCTTTTTTAAAGTTTCTTGTTCTCTTCTGAAATTCTCAGATTATCATGTCTTATGCATTAACTGAAGATATAAAGTTCATGTCTGAAAGTCTATTCTGTAGACCACCTGTTATCTCTTCCTATTTTCTGTCATTCTTCCTATTTTCTGTCATGCTGTTGTCTTGTGTCCTAATTTATACATGCTTATACATGGTCACATACACACATGGGCATGCACACATTGTCTCTCTTTTTCTCGTAAGCGCGACACACACACACACACACACACACACACGTACACGTAGAGATAATTTGAAGCTCTGGATGATATATCTCTCAGCTAGGCTGGTGCTAGGAGCATGCTGAATCCCAGATTCACCTTAATCCAGTAAGTAATTGAGATTCTGAAACACTGAGTTTTAATCTCCATGAGGGTTTGTATATTCATTATATAACTTGAGTCCAAGGTTGGAGTCTTGGGACAGCAACCAAAAGCCTAGATGATTTATCAATATCCTTCTCTCCTTAAGAGGTCCTGAAAGCCAGTGTTTTCTCTAGTTCTTTCAGACTTCCAGAAGCTTTGCTCAACTTTATAGCTTCTCAATGGACTCTTCCACAATTAGACGATATATTAGAGGAAAAGCATCCCAAAATGCCAAGCTTAACACTCTGAGTTTCCTATTTCTGAATTTTGTCTTCATAATATTCTGAATTATGGCAGTAATCTGGTGTTTTCAAGTATTTGTTGTGTGTATTTTGTCCACATGTGCTAATTATTTTCAGTATGGACATTAGTTCAATTTACTAGTCTTCCAAGCAACTTTTAAAATTTTCTAATTTTCCTGATGTTTAGTGGTTTGTCTGTGATGTGTATAAGAATCTGTTTTTATTTACTCTGCTTGGTACTCATTGCTCTCTTTTCAATCTGTATCCAATGTCTGCTTTCAATTCCTGAACTCTCTGCTACCATCTTCGTGAACATTGTCTGTCCCCATTGTCTCTAATCTCATTTTCTGGAATTTCTACTAGATATTTGTTTGAGCCTCTACTGTCTTCTATATCTTTCAGCTTTTCTTCCAAATCAGTCATTTATTTATTATCGTCTAGTATACTCTAAGTGCTTTCCTCAAAATTACCTGCCAATGTTTTAATCTGTTTTCTGGTAAATATAGTCTACTGTTGAAGCTACCAATTTTATTTATATTTTAAAGACTATTTCTTATTTTCAAGAATTTGTATTTTTTTCTTTTCAAATGTATCTGTTCTACTTCATATCTTTTTATTATTATGTTCTGGATTATTTTCCCTTATGATTTGAACATCTGTTAATTTTAAAGTCTTTTTTAGGTTGAGAAGAACTAAATATTTATCAGACATATTTTCTGAATATTTCCCACACTTTCCTATAGTTAGGAATGTATCCCTAAAGCCATGGTTGTTTTTGTTAAGACCCCTTTGCTATCAATAGTTCTAGACCAGCTGTATGTTAGAGTCTTGCCTCTGAATTTTCTTATTGTATAGATAATATACTCATCTTTTGGTATTCATGGGAGATTTGTTTAAGGACTTCCAGCAGATACCAAAATGCACAGATGCTCAAGGCCCTGATACAAGATGGCATATTATTTGCATATAACCTATGTATATCTTCTTCTACACTTTAAATCACCTATAGGTTACTTACAATATCTAATACAATATAAACGCTATATAAACACTTGCTATACTTTATTGTTTAGGGAATCATAGCAGGGAAAAAAGTCTGTAAGTGTTTAATAGAGATGCAATTTTTAAAAAATATTTTTGATCTCTAGTTGGTTGAATTCATGGATGCAAAAATCCATGGATATGGGAGGCAACTGTCCAAGAGTCTTACCTTCGCACCAAAGCATAATGTAGGCTAGAGAATCTTATTGGTAATAGTGAGTATGTTTCATCATATTTATAAGATGACCCTAATTCTGCTTTGTATCCTTGAACAGGGGCTAGAGTTTTATCAGGAAGCAGGCTTTCTTACAAAGTGTCCATTTTCATCTCCTTCTAGATACAAAGCTTGCTACTGGGCTCCTGTTCTCTCTTTAGTATTCAAAACGTGAACCTTTCATCTGTGTAACCTGGGCCATATGACTTCCAATCCTACTCAATTATTTCTCGATTCTCTTTATCATTGATACCTGAAGAATTCATTTCTTGCTTTCAAAATTGGCAGTGTATTTTAAAAAATTATTTAAATCCGTTATATTGTATTTTTATGTGTTTGGAGTAGAGAATAGTGAGTTAATGAGTCCATTCCAGAATTTCCATAGTCTACCAACTTGAAAGGGAGTTAGAATATTCTTTAAACCTCTAAGCACAGTCATGTTTGTCAAGAAATGCTGGTGTGTCTGCTGGAAATTTATCATAAAAATTCTAACTTCTTTGCCTCTTCCTGACAAAATAAATAAATTAGATCCATTGCTTGAACCCAAGATCAAATTATACACATTATAAAAATGTGTATACATACCAAAACATAATGTACACTATAAGTAGGTATGATTTGTATTTGTCAATTATGCCTTATTAAATCTGAGAAAAAACAAATAAAATCAATACATAAAATAATAGTTATCTGTGTTGGGGAGAAAAAATTTTATAGCCTTTAATCTTATCCTCAAGTTTATTGCCAATAGATGAGAGTGCATTAATTATTAGGGTTTATTTCAAGTATTTTTCTCAGCTTTGCCTTTGTCTAATACACTAATAAACCAAAAATATCATGAAACAATTTTAAAATGTTACCTTCACAAGCTAAAAAGTTATGTGTTAGCTAGCATGTTTAGGGGTGTTGGTGGTAGAGAAATAGTCTATCTTGGACCTCATTTCCAAAGAGGTTTACTATGAAGTATTCAACAGACATCATTATCAAACAGTGTCTTCTGTTTTCTCCTTACTGTGGGGCTTCCAAGAGCCACGGTCAGGAGTCAGAGGGCATTTGAGAGCATAACCCTACAAATATATATTTACATGTTTCATTGATGGACCTTGTAGCTGCCTCTCTGAAGAAACTACACTATTTACTCAGCAGCAAAATGAGCACCACTGCTCTTTTACCCCCAAAGTCTCAAGCAATACCCAGCCCATAGAAGGATCCTGAAAAAAGTTAGCTGGTTAGTTAGAGAAATAAATGACTGGGGGGAAATGAGAATGCTGAGACTATAGTATTGAACACTTGTTACAACTCTCAATGTAGAGTTCTAAAGTCAGGCAGGAGAATAGTTTTAGTCCTGCAGTCCATGGGCGTCTGGAATATCAAGCAGATAACCCACAGCTCTTTCCTGGACTTCTAAGGGTTTTTATCATTTAAGTAATCTAAAGCTTTAAATATTTTTAGTTCCTTGTGTAAAAGACAATCGATGCAGCAAGTATTTATTATTGCTGAATGCAAGCTGGGGAATTAGTAGGCTTAGTCTTGGCTATATACGTTGAGTGAGTCACTTCTCCCTTTGGGATGTCAGTTTCCTCATCTGTATTTGAAAGGCTCTGACTAGGCGGTATTTTAAGGCCCTTTCCAGTATGAACATTTTCTGATGTGTTAGTGACCTTCTAGCAGATGTAGTAACAATAAAGCAGATTTTTGATTGGGCTATTTTTTAAGCAATATGGCTATTTCCAAATAGCCAGTGGTTATTAAAAATATAAACACATTTCCTACTTCATCCATGATATTTCTCCAAAAATCAGCAGGGTATTTACCACATATATTTTCAACAACTCAAAAGCCAGAGTTTATATTAATACCAGTCTCCCTTTACACAGTGCATTTTATTCTAAAGTGCATTACCTTTAGAATTACCCTGAGAC
The DNA here is from genome assembly GCA_036589455.1 of Ateles fusciceps. Lineage (NCBI taxonomy): Eukaryota > Metazoa > Chordata > Mammalia > Primates > Atelidae > Ateles > Ateles fusciceps. The sequence continues at coordinate 11,113,675 of JAZHEH010001979.1, forward strand.
ATTCTTTGACTCAGCAATGAAATGCAACTATTTCAGTAAGAAAAAAAAATCACCTCTATTCAAGCATGCACCTGTGTGGCCAGATGAGAACCTGAAAAACATAACCTGCTGCATCTGGAGGGGGGAATTCCCAGTAGAGGAAATGAGGCAATGTGAAGCCCCTTGGTGGGGATTAGAATCCTGAATCCCACCCCCTCACTCAGCACTTCAAGCTGGGTGGTCTTGAGCATATCACTTCACCTCCAGCTTCTCTTGAATGAAACTGAAGTTTCTCTAGCGGTTTTCTAACCCCGGCTGTGCCACAGAATTACCTATGGATCCTTCTACGTGCAGGGTATTGGGCCCCATCCAAAATAATGAAATCAGTACTTCTAGAGGTGGGGCTTTGTAATATATGTTTTTAAAAATCCTTCCGGTGAATTCTTGGCTTTACGCAGACCAGTATTTGGAGATAAGCAGGCTTGGAATCAGCTCTCTCTGAGTCTTGATTTTTTTAGGATTCTGTTGATGCGTCTTTTGGATGAATCACTCCCAAATCTAAGTATATGTAATACCATCTCTATTTGCAGCGGTGGGTCCTTCGAGGAGGATTAACAAATAAACAATGACAGAAAGAGACCTTTATCTTCATGGTTATGGTAATCTAGTCTAATTGTTGAATTCATTCAACAAATATTTATGGACAGTCTACTATATGTATGGAAATGTGCCAGGCACTAGGGAAAAACATGAACAAGCCTCACAAATCTTGTATTTGTTGGAGGCTACAGAGAAGTAAAGAGGCTACTAGAAAGCAGAGTAATAAGGCAATTAAAATAAGAATAGGGTACACAGGGCATGTTAGAGAGGCTATAATACAGATTTCAGAAGACCAGGGAAGGCTTTCTGGAGAAAGAGACACCTAAGTTGAAGCCTGAAAGGCGAGGAGAGAATGAAGAAGAGGGTTCCAACTGGAGGAAGCAGCTTGGGTAAATTCGAGGAACTCCATGCCAGTATAGGGTAAGCACTGAAGGATATGGATGGTGCAGGGGTTTATTAAGGAGAATTGACTCATAGGATTACAAGGTGAAGTGCCACAATAGGCCGCCTGCAAGCTGAGGAGCCAGGAAGCCAGTCCGAGTCCCAAAACATCAAAAGTAGGGAAGGCAACAGTGCAGCCTTCAGTCTGTGGCCACAGGCCAGAGAGCCCCTGGCAAAGCACTGGTATAAATCCAAGAGTCCAAAAGCTGAAGAACTTGGAGTTTGATGTTCAAGGACAGGAAGCATTTCACACAGGAGAAATATGAAGGCTGGAAGACTCAGCAAGTTGCCTCCTTCCACTTCCTTCTGCCTGCTTTTTTCTAGCTGCCTGTCTGCTTTTATTCTGGCTGCGCTGGCAGCTGATTAGATGGTGCCCACCCAGATTGAGGGTGGGTCCACTGACTCAAATGTTAATCTCCTTTGGTAACACCCTCAGGCACACGCAGGAACGATACTTTGGATCCTTCAATCCAATCAAGTTAACACTCAATATTAACTATTACAGGGTGAGAACAAGAGATGAAGCTGGAGAGCAGGAAGGGGAATCATGGAGCAGACCAGGGTTCCAGCAATGACCACTGCTTTGGGAACTTGTCAAGTCCAGACCTGGAGTCTTGTATGTGCACCTGTGTGCCCAACTGAATTTGAAGGTATGGCCCCAGCCTTTCCCAGGAATGCCCACTCATCAGCAACCAGCACTGAACAAGTGTGATGAGGTAACACTGTTTTTCTAAGTGCTTTGTTTCCCTGAACATGCCACTTATTAGATTTGGGGTTTTAACTAAGCCTCAGGGGGAATGGACGGGAAGGATGGGACTTCCCAGCTCAGGTTCAGAGTGAAGAGGCATGCCGAGTGAGCATGTTTCCTGAGCCCAGAGGGAGAAGTCCCAGGTGAAGGCTGTCAACTAGGGTATGCCAAGAAGGTGGAGGTAAAGAATCACCATGGCAGGGCCCACCCTCTCCAACCCAACACTGCTTTGAATTATCAGAAAGCATGCAGACTCCGCCTTAGAGGAGACCCCTTTATTCTTTACTTTTATAACTTTATTATGAGATAGTTTCAAATGTATGGAAAAATCACAAGTACATCCATAATATTCTTTACTCAGACTCATTATGTATTAAAATTTTGCCCATATTTATTATGTTATTGCCTCAAATTATCTACATACTATTTTCTGAATCATTGGAGAGTAGTTTTATATGTACATAATATAAATATACACATATTACTTTTAATTTGCCAGGTACAACTTTAATTTTTTACTTTTTAATTTTTGTGGGGAACATAATAGTTGTCTATATTTATGAATTACTAGAGATAATTTGATACAAGGATGAAATGTGTAATAATCCCATCAGGATAAATAGGGTATCCATCACCTCAAGCATTTATCCTTTATGTTTCAAGCAATCTAATTATAATATTTTAGTTATTTTTAAATGAAAGATTAAATTATTTTTTACTACAGTCACCTTGTTATGCTAGCAAATACCAGGCCTTAATTATTCTTTCTATTTACTGTACCCATTAACCACCTCCCACTCCCGCCCAGGATTACTCTTCCTAGCCTCTGGTAACCATCCTTCTGGGAGTAGTTATAATATCACGCCTCTTATTCTTAAATATTTCCATGGGTATTTCCTCAGAACAGCCACACATGGTCACAGTGCAATTATCAGTGTTTTTAAAAATTTAACATTATCATAAAAGTGTTATCCAAGGTCCATATTCAAATTTTGCCAATTGTCTCCCAAGATGTTTTTTATTGCTATTTTTTCTAATAAAGTATCTAATCCAGTATTACATATTGTATTTAGTTGCCATATGTCTTAATTTGCTTTAATCACTAGCAGTTCACTATATACATCACTTCATTTAATCCTGTGAGAAGTAGAAAAGTTGCTTTTTAAAGTTGCCTTTATTGTTAAAGGATAAGGGTGCTAATAACTTTGTTAAGCCCTATCCTATGTAACTGTTAGACATGCCATGCTTACAGGCACATAGTATATTCGATGTCCTTATACTTTAACCGAGATATCTGTGCTGGACGTGCTCACAGACATGTCTCAGCTCTCCATTGCTTTTACCTGTTTAAAAAAGTTTTAAGTTGTTAGCCAATTGGGTTTTAGTTTAGATTGTGAGGTCTGGCTCCAGCCAACGGAGATCAGACACAGCAGTAAGGACAACCCCAAATGCTTAAGAAATAAATATGTCTGTTTCCCTTTGTTCATTGTACTTCCGTGGCAAGATGGCTATTGAGAGTACCCTTCCTGCAGTCCGGGAAGTAAAAACTGTATTGCTGAAAAATCCTTTGTCTCAGTGTTGATTTTTTCTTTGCGGCACCAAGCATCTATTTCAACAATTCTCATAACTGAGGCTCAGAAATGTTTAAGAAACTTACCCAAAGTCACAGAGATTGAAATCCCAGTCTACCTGATTCTAAAGAATCTTTTTCTTTCCATGATATCATCCTGACCATAACTGAGATATTATGTTATTCTAACATGGAACCAGCTGTCTCTCAGAACTATCAGAGAAAAGATTTGGTTTCTTGTCCAAGATGTATCATTTGTTAAGTGCATGATCTTGAGGTGCTCATAAACTGATTTGTTGAGTCTCACTTTCCTCTCTTGCATAATGAGAGTTACGCCTGCCATTGCTAACTTTAGAAGATTGCTGTGAGGTTCTGAAAGAATAAGCATGCAAAGGAAAATGACCTTTGTAAATTGAAAAGCTAGAAGCATATAAAAACCTACCAGTGGTGGAGAGAGATCCAAGATGGTTGATTAGCAGCAGCTCAGGATTGTAGCTCCCAGTGAAAGCACAGCGAGTGAGTGGACGCCACATTTTCAGATGAATTTTTGTTGCCCACGGACCAGGAGATTCCCGGCGGAGGAGCCCCACGTGTCGCCAGCGCAACTCTTTTGGTCGGCTGGGCCGTTTTGCCGGCGCCCCGGTGCGGCGGTTCTCAGTCCAGAGTATAGGGACTGAGTGCCCTTTGGTTGGCGTTTGGAGCTCCAGGAAGGCAGAGTCTCCCATTCAGCTGATTGAAAAGCAGACGGAAGTGGGGGAACCAGACCGGGAGATTCCCGGGGCAGAAAGCGCCACGAATCTTAACGCCGCTGTTTAGCCGGGTAGTGGGTCGCCGCAGGGGAAGGCTGGCCCCCCCCACCCACAAAAAAAAAAAACCCAGCAATTGGAACTGCTGAGGATTGAGAGGTTCACAGCAAGTACAGCTGAACCCGGGAAGGGCCAGCTCTGTGGGGGGAGGGGCGTCCGCTGAAGGAAAACTAAGAAACAGAAAAAACTTTACCACCAACAAGCTGAACGTCCACTCAGAGACCTAATCTGAAAGTCAGCAATTACACAGACGACAGTTGGATAAATCCACAAAGATGGGAAGAAACCAGCGCAAAAAGGCTGAAAACACCCGAAATCAGAATGCCTCTCCTCCTACAGAGGATTGCAGTTCCTCATCATCAAGGGAACAAGGCCTGATCGAGAATGAATGTGAGGAATTGATAGAATCAGGCTTCAGAAGGTGGATAATAAGAAACTTCTGTGAGCTAAAAGAACATGTTCTAACCCAATGCAAAGAAACTAAGAACCTTGAAAAAAGGTTTGACGAAATGCTAATGAGAATAGACAATTTAGAGCGGAATATAAGTGATTTAATGGAGCTGAAAACACAATACGAGAACTTCGTGAAGTATGCACAAGTTTTAACAGTCGAATTGATCAAGCAGAAGAAAGGATTTCAGAGGTCAAAGACCAACTTAACGAAATAAAACGAGAAGACAAGATTAGAGAAAAAGGATAAAAAGGAATGAGCAAAGTCTCCAAGAAATATGGCACTATGTGAAAAGACCTAATCTACGTTTGATAGGTGTACCTGAGTGTGACGAAGAGAATGAATCCAAGCTGGAAAATATTCTTCAGGATATTATCCAGGAAAACTTTCCCAACCTAGCAAGGCACGATAATACTCAACTCCAGGTAATACAGAGAACACCACAAAGATATTCCTCAAAAAGAGCAACCCCAAGGCACATAATCATTAGATTCACCAGAGTTGAAATGAAGGCGAAAATACTAAACGCAGCCAGAGAGAAAGGTCAGGTTACCCACAAGGGGAAGCCTATCAGACTCACAGCAGATCTCTCAGCAGAAACCCTACAAGCCAGAAGAGAGTGGGGGGGTCAATATTCAACATCCTTAAAGAAAAGAAGTTTCAAGCCAGAATTTCATATCCAGCCAAACTAAGTTTCATAAGTGAAGGAAAAATAAAATTTTTCACGAACAAGAAAGTACTCAGATTTCATCACCACCAGGCCTGCTTTACAAAAGCTTCTGAAAGAAGCACTATATATAGAAATAACCAACCACTATCAGCCATTCCAAAAAACCCATCGGTAAGCTGCATCCAGACCCATCTCACATGCAAGGATACACAGGGACTCAAAACAAAGGGATGGAGGAAGATTTGCCAACCGAATGGAGAGAGAAAAAAAAAAAAAGCAGGAGTTGCCATTCTCGTCTCTGATAAAATAGACTTTAAAGTAACAGAGACCAAAAGAGACAAGAAGGACATTGCATAATGGTAGAGGGATCAATGTAACGGGAAGAGCTAAGGATCCTAAGTCTATGCGCACCCAATACAGGAGCACCCAGATACGTAGGGCAAGTTCTTGGTGACTTACAAAGAGACTTGGACTCCCACACAATAATAGTGGGAAACTTTAACACTACATTGTCAATATTGGACAGATCAATGAGACAGAAGGTTAACAAGGATACCCGGGACTTGAACTCAGACCTGGAACAAGTAAACTTAATCAACATTTACAGAGCTCTCTACTCCAAATCTACAAAACATACATTTTTTTCAGTAACACATCACATTTATTCTAAAAGTGACCACATAATTGGAAGTAAATCACTCCCCAGCAATTGCATAGCATTTCATAGGTTTAAATGAAATATTGGTTGGCTGTTTGATATTTTCCTCCCCTTATTCCTTCCTGTCTCCATTGCATAACACAATTATTACTATAAAAGAGGTTTTCAATACCCATTTTCAGAGTGCATTCTAGCCTGGGCAATAGAGCAAGATTCCCATTCTCTCTCCCTCTTTTCTTCTTCTTCCTTTCTTTCATTCTTTTTTTCCTTCTTTCTCTCTTTTTTCTTTTCTTTCTCTTTCTTTCTTAAAAAAAAAAAACTACCAGTGGCATATTCACACTAAGGTGTAAATGACTGAAATCAGATCCTACACTGAGTAATGACAAAAAAAAAAGAAAGAAAAAAAAAGCAGCAAGAATTAAACAGAGTAATAAAATACTCCAACAGAAAGGTAAAAAGGCATAAGAATAGGCTGAAAACATTGGAAGGACATGTTTCAGCTATTTCCTAACTTTTCTGAACCAATTCTTCCCAGATCCAAGGTGGTATTGTAAGCTTTTCCATATCTCATTCCTATGTTTTTCTAAGATTCCAGAATCCATAGACTGCTCCCCTTGCCCTCCACCCATACACACACTCACACTGACTCCCCCATCCCTGGGGAGAAATTTCTTCCTTCTCCAAGTACGTACAAAACCACCAGTCCCTAAGCCTGAGTGGGCTGGCTCAGATCAGGGCTATTCTGGGGCAGCCAGTTTGCACGCTGATAGGGGAGGATTAATGAGACAGTCTGCTCATCCATTGCAATTAGAAACAACACTGGAACTATTCTGAGGCTATTTCTATGCAGGGAACTTGAACTGCTCATCAGCCCTCCTCACTCAGAGACCTGTGAGTAATTAGGGCCGTGTTAAATATAGGAGAACCAACCCAGAGCAGCCCCATCTGTGCCGGCGCCTTGGGTTCTGAGGATACACTGTGCCCTCAGCTAGCACTCCAATAGCAGTAAAGGGGGATCTAGCTTCAACCTGGAGGATATTGGTGTTGCTTAACTGAAGCTAAAAATGCTCTGGCCTTTTAGCCTCACATGAGCTGTCAGATACAATTCAAGAGTGAACACCACATCAGCCCCAGGAAAGCACCCTGACATTTATGGGCCCTATTTGCCAAGCTACAGGGTTGCCACTAACTCATTAAAAAGGACAATTTAGCTTAGGATGAGGGCATGGAGGGAATGCAGTGTGTCTGTAAACCTTACATTTGAAGAAGAACCACTAAAAAAATAAAAACAGTGGGTAAGGAAGGATACCATAGCATGTAATTACAACACCCTCTGACTCCAAACACTTGTGAGGACATTGGGTCATTATGAAGCACTTTTCTGTCCTTGTGAAAAGACACTACTAAGTAATAAACTTATAGCAAACCAGATTGGACAATACTGCACAGCCATTAAGTTATTTTCTCATGATTTTCCTCAGGGATGGAGGGGGTGCTGAGTATATTAGCTCCACTTTACAAATTTTATTTTCTAGAAATTGTTGAGGGAGAGAGTAAAATCAGACCCATAGGTAAAGCCACAATGGGTCCCAGAGAGAGCCATCCTGAATTCCTATAGCCATTAGTCTTCATGGTAATGACCTCTTTGCAAAATGCATCCTCTGGGACCTGCTACTCAAAGTGTGGTCCTTGGATTGGCAGCTTTGGCCTCCAGTGAAAGTGTGGTAGAAATGCAGAATCTCAGGTCTCATCTACTCAATCAGAACCTGCCTTTTTGTTTGTTTGTTTGTTTTGTTTCTATAATCTCTTTTTTATTTTTTATTTTTATTTTTATTTTTTTGTTTGTGTAATCTCTTTTTTATTTTTTTATATTTTATAATTTATTTATTTTACTTTAGGTGCTTACTATATCTGGCATTTCTCCCCATGTTATCCCTCCCCACCCTCCCCTCCCTCCCCATCCCCCATTGTCTCTCCCCTACCCCCTCAACTGTCCCCTGTGTGTGACGTTCCTCTCCCCCTGAGTCCACGTGTTCTCATTGTTCAACACCCACCTATGAGTGAGAACATATGGCAGAACCTGCCTTTTAACAAAGTCCCTTGGTGATCCACATGAACTAAGAGAAATATTAAAGTTTAAGAAATATTCTCCAGGAGGCCCATTGCCTTATGTCTGGGAAAGGGGTAGATACAAGCAGGCTTTCCAGATAAGCTCAGCCAGTTTGAGGAGGCTGAGCCCATTTGCTGCAACGCCTCTCGTATTTGTTGTTTGCTTGTTGGTGGTTGGTTGGTCTGTGTTTCCTGATGTCTGATGATTAGAAAGTCTTACAACTTCTCAGGCTCCCAGGATGGGTGCAGTCAAGGGCCCTAAGATAAAATTTTAGGCCAAGTCTTCATTCTTAAACCTTTCAATTTCATCAATCCCACAAGGGGTGAGGATTCAAAGGTTCTAGACTGGGAGGGCCTGTCTCCTAATTGATTTAGGACATTCATTTGTGTTTATGGTTACAAAATGTCTTACAGGCTTGTCCTGAACTGATCTATAGCTCTGTGACTAATATCCTCAAGATGGGGAAGTGGCTTGGTGTGTTCTTGCAGTTGTATATCTTGTTTCCATGGAGTCCATTTTTTACTCACTCTAAGTCTGCCTGGCTTTGTAAAACTTCTTGGGTGAGAGCAGGGGCCATTGTATTCTAAGCAGATCCACTGGAATCAATTTCTTGTGGAAACTGGCTCCAGTAGAGGTCAACTACCCCAGATGAAAAATGAAGTTGCTGTTTTTCCAAGTATTTGAGGGGCTTGCTGGCCAGGCAGGTGGCTGTCAGGGTTTGAAGGCACTAAGACCCAGGAAGCAGACACTCAGACCACTACAGCCCGGCTCTTGAGACAGGTCCAGCCTCTCCATCTCTGACAAGCCATTTGGACTGTCTTTTTTGAGTTCTTTATGTTTTCCTAATTCATGGGCATCAGGTAATCATAACTACCCATATGACATTCTCTTTCAGTTGCTTAGTACCATGGGGTGATGGACAGTGCACTACCCTGGAGATACTATTTCACAGGCATTTTTGCATCCACGTAGCCCCGTCTGAACTTGACTCAAGTGGACTAGTATAGGCAGCAGAGAAGCACGCAGATTGTGGCATGTCTGGGAGTACTAAGGCTACCCAGATGACCGAGAAAGACAGTTTTGATAAGGTAACAGGCTGCATTTTGCCAATCCTGAGTAGAAAACATGTGTCATATTTTTATCCCACAAGGTAACTCAAGTTCTGTGGTTGTCAGGAGCTTCTAATGTCTCCATATTAAGACCACATCATGTATTACACCACCAGCTATCACATGACACATGGGAGAGAGTTTCAGAAGAAGAATGTCACATTGGCTTGACTTCTTTATCCATAAGTAATTCTCCTCTTGTGCATGGAAGTGACCTAAGTGCCATTTGCATATTACCTTTTTTTGATTTGTTTCTTTGACAAAGTTAAATGCCCAGGCCAGACTATTATAAGTACAGCAGTGAATAGGCAGATGTACTTCCTGCCTAATGAAACCTACTTCTTCGTGAGAGACACAGACATTAAATAAGCAATCAGAGAATTAAGACATAATTAAAATTGTGACAAGTGTGACAAAGAAAACATACAGGATGCTGTATACAGTGGTTGTTGGTAAATGAGTTTTCAAAAAATGTTCTGATTTGTAGCACTGCCAATTTCTGCAGTGTAAATATATCCACAGTTAATTTCAAGCTACGGGCAGTTGCAGTTGCCAGCTCACACAGTTCTAGAACATTTAACAATCAGCTCTGGTTAGCCAGCGTGAGCCAACTTCAGCAGACCACTGCATCATATCAGATATTATAGAGAGGGACTAAACTGAGCTATGCGGGGGTCAGAGCTTTTCTGATGAAGTGAAATTTAAACTGAGCCATAAGGGATCATCAGTAATTTGCTAGGGAAGGAATGAGAGCAAAAGACTTTTCATGCATAAGTAATAGCTTGTACAAAGACTTTGAGGTAAGGAGGAACATAGTGTTTTATGTAATAGGAGAAGATCAACGTGGGGAAGCTCAGTGTGCCTCCAAACCAGATGAAATAGATACTATTATAATTATCCTCATTTTTAAGGAAACTGAGCTGTGGACAGGTTAAACACCCAAGTAACCAGCTCAAAGTCACACAACTGCAAAGTGGTAGGGTGTGGATCTGAATCTCAGCAATCTTTCTCTAGAGTTTGCCATGCTATCACTTTGTGCTGTCTTTCAGCTGAGAATGAAAATGGTAGGCAAAGGCCTAAACCATGCAGAAGCCAGTAAAATGACTTTCTTCTACAAGCAATATCAAATTCATTTCTCAAGGCATCTCTCTAGGCTGGCAGGTCTTACTTAAGCCATTTGGTTAGGAGACCATAGGAAAATCTGATGAAAGTTGTGGACACCCTCATCGTAATGAATGAGTCCAAACACATACACAAATTTATGTATGTTTTTTGATGGTTCACAGATACCCTAGTCCATTTATGATTTCCTTAGTAGTCCAAATATTGCAGAAAAGAAACCTCTGTGGGCTGCATCTTTCCCTCATGCTTGCCTCCTGCCTCCTAATCTGTATGTTATACACTTTTGTGGATTCAGTTCTTGCTCTCTGCCTGCTATCTTACAAGAAATTTGTAAGCTTCTCTTGCTATTCCAGGAACAGAAGATTTCATCTTTTACTGGAGCCCTGGGACCATGTCATTTAAAATACCTCTAGCAAGAGTATTGGGCTATGGTCAGGAAATGTTGATTTTTATTTCAACCTGCTCTCTGACAATTTCTCCCCTATTTCCCTATCTATAACATGGAAATTTGTTAGCACCTATATTTAGTGCTTTCCTTGAAGACCAATATCCTGGCACTTCCTATGTTGAAATATGTCATAAAAATTCAAATGTATGTCAATAATTCAATTTACAATAAGTCTACTTTTCACTGAATTATATTTGAGAGTACAATTGTATTAGAGTATTGAATTATATTTTAGAGTAAAATTCTAGTATAATTATGCTTCATGCTGACTTCTTCATAATTGTTTCTGAATTTATAGGCAGTATTCAGAAAAGTGTTCTGAGACCTTTGGAAAAAAATGCCATATAAATTCAGAGCATTATAACTGTAATAATAATTATTTTGCTGCTCTTCCACCATCAGTCCTGACACTATTTACCCCCCTACTTCCAATCAGCTATTTTCTTCCTCCCATTCAAAATAAGGAGAGACAGCTTTAAATTAGCTAATGATTAAAAAGAAAAATAGATCTTTGAGGTACCATCTGCTGTGACAGCCTTATGAGGTAGAGGAGAGCTTTCTGATACTATTCCACACAACAGCTTATGAGAGCTGATTGTTAAATATTCTGGAGCTTTATAAGCCAACAAGTATTTTAGATGTCAAAAGCCAATGGAATAAAAATGCTCTGATCACTCAGTAATAAAATACTGATCAATACTACAAGCAAGACACCAACCTAGGTATTATAGGGAAGATCAAGTACCTCTTTAACCTATAGTCTAAATAGATACATGGGGAGGCTGGGGCTCCTCAAGGGTAGAGTCTCTTAATAAACACTTGCCATAGTTTGGGCAAGAATATAAAGTGAAAGATATAAATGAAACACATGTTTGTTGAATGAACAAATAAATGGATAAATGCTAAGGTGCAGTGCTGCCTAGCATTGAGAAGATCATTTTTAAGAGAATCCCAGACACTCATGTCCAGATTAGGAGAAAGAAAATGTCTTTCTGATGACTTTCTTGGAATTGACACATAGAAAGAACAAGAACTAATGAATAAATACTTGTGTTCTATTCTTTTTCTTTGGGCCTTTTTCTTTACCTCTCTAATTTCTCTTGCTGACTTGGTAGAGTACAATCCATTTGAAATACTGCTCAGTGGAGCCCCCAGTGGTTTAGTAGAACTGTGAAATTTGATATTATTTTCTTAAAAAACTCTCCTCTGAGGGTAGTAACATCTGTCAGTCTCCTAGTTTTGGCTTTGTTGTGCAAAGTAAACTATCACAGATTAAAGACGGCCACAAGTCCTTTGCTACTCTATACATTGAGAAGCAAAGTCTAATTTCCCAACCCTTGGATCTGGGCTTGCATTACTGATTCATTTAATAAATAGAATTTGGCAGAAGTGATCCAGTACTTCAGACTTTAAGCGATTTAGAAGACTTACAACTTTTATCCATGCATTTTGGAATACTTGTTCTTAGAAACTAGCTGCCATGTTTTCAGGAAGCCCAAGCATCTCCTTGGAGAGGTCCATGTGGAGAGGAGCCAAGGTATCAAGTGGATAACCCTGGACGAGTTCCAAGTCAACTGTGAGAAGCACTTACCAGTCATTTGAGAAAGCTATCTTGGAAGTAGGTTCTCCAGCCCCAGTCAAGCCTTCCCAGATGACATTTCTTATCTTCATGAGTTTATCAGAGATGAGCTGTCCCTATTGAACCTGCCTAAAACAGATTAGTGAACAAAACAGTTATTATTGTTTTAATTCCCTAAGTTTTGTAGTAGTTTATTATGCAGCAATAAGCAACATGCCAAAATAGTCAACAAAAGGAACTTTTAAAGGATTATGAAGATTAGAGCCACCAACAGGAATTGAAACAAAACTCAAGGATGGTGATTCCTACCGAATTCCCGATTTATTTTCCCAGTTTATCCTATACAGAACACACATGAATTCTGAAGAATGACAGTGAATTTTTAATATCTCAATCAGATGTTGGCTTCAATTGCAGCTGTTGTTCCAAATGTGGTTTCATTGATGGAACAAATCGATATGGCTGCTAGCACCTGGTCAGAAGCCGTTGAGCTGACAAATACTTATTTCTCTATACCTGTTAATAAAGTCCAGAAATTAGCAAATTGTAGCTCATGGGCCAAATTCGAACTACTGGATTTTTATAAATAAAGTTTTATTAGAACAAAGTTACATCCATTTATTTACATATTATGTATGGCCGCTTTTGTGTTACAGCAGCAGATTTCAGTAATTATGGCAGAGACGGTATGTCCTCCAAATTCTAAAATATTTATTTTCTAGCTCTTTACAGGGAGTGTTTGCTAACCTCTGGTAAATAGCATCAGAAGCAATTTGCTTCCAGCCAACAGGGTTAGTAATATACCTCCACTGACCTACTTCAGGACTCTTTCAAATTTACAGCCCAATGTTATAATCTAGTCCACAGGGACCATAATTATATCATGCTTACTGTACCTGGTAAACAGGATGAAATAACTAGTTTTAGATATGTTGTTAAGAGACTTGCATACCAAAGAGTGATAAATAAATTCCACAAAATTCAGTAGTTTATATTCACTAAATATGTTATTGAAATCTGTAGTGATTTACTTGTTTTGAGCAGGCCAAGATACTCCTTTCATGAACATGATGACAAGTTGCTATATCTGACCTCTCTTGCCACTTAGAAAGAGGGACAATGTCTAATGGGCCTTTGTGGATTTAAAGCGAATATATATCTCATTAGGCATGCTACTACAATCCATTTACCAAGTAAGATATAAGGTCATTGTGTGGGGTCCAGAACAAGAAAAGCCTCTACAATAGTTCAAGGCTGCCATGCAAACTGCTCTTACATCTAGATCCAGTAGATTCCATGGCGCTAAAAATGCCTCTGTTAGGCAGGAATCCTGCACGAAGCCATTAATCTGATAGGTGAATCACAGAGCAGACATTTAGAATTCTGGAGCAAAAACTATAACAACTTCTTCAGAAAAATTACTGTTTTAATTTAGAAATTCTTCTTTTTTCTTCAAAATTCTTCTTGAGAATACCAGTTTGAAATTGGAAGCTTGATCATGGACCATCAAGTATAATGCAACCTGAACTGCCCATAATGAACTGAGTGTCGTGGATCCATCACGCCTCTAAGTTGGGCATGAATTACAGCATTCCATGATCAAATGTAAGTAGGGTTTTTGAGATTAAGCACAAGTACATTGAATAAGAAAGTGACCCAGTTATCCATGGTGTCTATTTGTGCTACAATAGCTTCAGAATCTTGCACCCATGGCCTCATGGGAAGCATTCAGTGACCAGTGGACTGAAAAATATTTGGCCTTGTTTACAGAAATTTTTGCATGATATTCTGATATCATCCAAAACCGAATGACTACATCATTGTGGCCCTACACTGGTGATGTAGGGAAGAAAAGTTTTCCCAGTGGGGGAACTTCCAGCAGTGTACCTAATTGTTCATTTTGCTTCAAAGGAAAGAGAGCCAGGGGTACAAATCTACATTGCTTCATGGGCAGTAGTTAATAGCTTAGATGGATAATCAGGGACTTAGAAGAAACATGACTGGAAAATTAGTGACAGGAAAATCTGGGGAAGAAGGAAATGGATAGATCTTCCTAAATGGGCCCGTGTGAATGCTCATCAAAGTTCAACCTCAGAGTGTAAGGATCTTAATAATGGGCAAGAGGACACATTCTACAGACCTCTATCAGAGTTTTCTTTCCAGTTTCTGCTGTCCTTGACCAATAGGTGCATGAACAAAATAGCCATGGTGGTAGACATGGAGGGTATGCGTGAGTTCAGCAACATAAACTTCTACTCACAAGGCATGAAAGGGCAGTATTTTGTTCTTGCTCCATAAAAAACTTACTCTTCATAGGGATTTGTCTTCCCTATCTGTAATACTTTTGCCGAAATCAGCATCTGTGGACTTACAGAATTTTTATATCTTATTTCTCATCATGGTATTCCACAATGCTTTGCTTTTGACCAAGGAACTTACTTTGCAGCAAATGAAGAAAAACAGACTCGTGATCATGGAATTCATTAGTCTTAACTTGTTATCCGTCACTCTAAAGCAGTAGAAAGGTGGAATTCTTCTTTTAACAATTTATTTACTGTGCTAGATGGATGAAAACACTTTGCAGGGCTAGGATAATGTCCTGAAAGACACAGTAAATTTTCTAAATGATCCATCAATGCATACTGCTGTTTCTCCCTTATCCAGATTTCATAGATTCAGAAATCCAGGGGTGAAGATGGAACAGACTCCTCTCACTGTTACCCATAGTGATCAACAGCAAAATTTATTCTTTCTATTCTCAGCTTTAGACTCTGCTGGTCTAGAAGTTCTGGTTTCCAAGGGAGAGATGCTTCTAATAGGAGATACAGCTATGATTCCATTAAGACAGAAGCTGATACTCCCTGCAGGCAACTTTGGGCTCCTCGTGCTAAAGAATCAATAAGAAAAGTAAGATATTGATGTATGGGCTACGATGACTGTGACTATCAAAGGGAAATTGGATTACTACTGGCCTATAGGAGTAAGAAAAAGTGTGCCTGGAATTCAAGGTCATATCTTATACTCTCAAGTCTTGTAATTACTTTTGTTACTGTAACAAGGAAACTAGGTGGAAAATAACCCAATGGCAGGCTCAACTGCAAAAGACTGAATCCCTCAAAAATGAAAATTGAGGTCACCCCAACAGGCAAGAAACCATGACTAGGCAATGTGCTTGCTGAGGACACAAGTATATGTAATGAGTAGTGAAAGAAGGAAGTTATAAATACCAGCTATGACCACAAGATCAGTTATAGAAATTAGGAAGGAAAGGATTATAAATATTTGTTTTTTAATATAAATATATTTGGTTATATATTAACCAATTCTTTTTTTTCTCCCCCATCCACCATCTAATATAAAATGGGGTAACGATAGTTGGTCTTCGTATTAGTTCCCTAGAGCTGCTATAACAAAGTAGCACAAATTGGGTGGCTTAAAACAACAGAAATCAATTTTACTGCAGTCTGTATGCTGAAAGTCCAAAATCAAGGTGACGGCGGAGTCACTTCCTTTTTAGAGGCTCTGAGGGAGAATCTACTCAATGACTCTCTTGTAGCCTCTGATGGTTGCTGGTAACCTTTGATGTTCCTTTGTCCAATCTCTGCCTCCATTGTTACTTGACATTCTTCATGTCTGTCTTCAAATTCCCCTCCTCTCATAAGTACACCAGTCACTGAATTAGAGCCCACCGCAATCCAATATGACTTCTTCTTGATTATATCTGCAAAGAACCTATTTCCAAATAAGATCATATTTA
The DNA here is from genome assembly GCA_036589455.1 of Ateles fusciceps. Classification (NCBI taxonomy): domain Eukaryota; kingdom Metazoa; phylum Chordata; class Mammalia; order Primates; family Atelidae; genus Ateles; species Ateles fusciceps. The sequence continues at coordinate 11,129,723 of JAZHEH010001979.1, forward strand.
CAAGGTCCAGGGTTTAGCACTTCAACGTGGCTTTTTGACAGACACAATTCAACCCATAACATCCTTATATCTCAATATATTTAAAGTACATGACATCGAAGAGAAAGTGGATCTCAGCTAAAAAAGGACTGCACATCATCCCCAAAGTGGACAAAGTTACCTATGAGGCTATATATCCTCTTTTTTTTGCGGGGGGCATTGTCTGACTCTATCACCCAGGGTGGAGTGTAGTGGTGCAATCTTGGCTCACTGCAATCTCTGCCTCCTGGGTTCAAGTGATTAGAGTAGCTGGAATTACACGTGTGTAATTCCTCTATTATGCAGGAATCTTGCATGAAGCTACTAACCTGATAGGGGAATCATAGAGCATGCACCACTATGCCCAGCTAATTTTTGTATTTTTGGTAGAGACAGTTTCATCATGTTGGCCAGGCTGGTCTTGAATGTCTGACCTCAAGTGATCCACCCACCTCGGCCTCCCAAAGTGCTGGGATTACAGGCATGCGCCACTGTGCCTGGCCGGCTTTTGTTTTCAGCGTGTTTTCATCTGTAGAACTGATAGTTGCATCATATTCGGTAGGAGCATCATTTTGCTAATGTCTTCATTTGGAAGTTATATTTAGTTAAGAGACGTGGACATGGATGCCAAGTTGGCAAGGGATGGATTATGATAGTTTTCTACAGTATCAACTTAGCTAAATCGGGAACTATATTCTCCAGAATTTCCTCTCCTGATTCACACTGAGTTAAGGTTAGCCTTAAGGGAAATTTGCAGGAGGTTGGAAAAGCAGAATTGAAGAAGCAGCCATTTGAAGGGGGCACCAAACGCTATGATTGCAAGCACACGTTTTCCCTGATGTGGTGACTCACCTGGACTTAGTGAAGCAGCTGTGATTGAAGTTCCCAAAGCTCTGTCTTCAGTTTTGCCAAGTCCTGTGCTAGGTATGTCTTCAGCTCTATGGCAGAGAGCACTAGATCCCTCTGGAAGCCACCCACATTGAGGTTGGTAAAAGGCTGATGCGAGTTCCAGTTTTTCCTCCTAATTCCATTTCTTCTTCATTCTCCTCTAGTTCATACACAGCTTTTGTTACTGATGGCCATGCTGACCCAGAGAATTCAGCCTATTATCAGACAGATGCAACACACTCCCATTAACTTCTTCATCGCATCCCACACTTGCCTGAGGTCTAATCCCTGGAATAAATCCCTCATTCTATATCACTGTTTCTGCTTCTCATTAAACCCTGATACATGCACCTTGTACCAAACACTGACAAAAGTCACAAAGGAAGAAATCAGGAACCACAGGAAGCACTGGTGTTCATATTCAACCACCTCAAAAAGGCGGGAAGTCTTCTATAGATAGGTGTAATTTGGAGTACTTCTGAATTATGGCCCATCTTTCTGGGTGCCAGTGCTAAATAGTAATTTTCTACCTCCCTTCATCTGACCCCCATCCATATGCAACAACTATCTCCAACCAGAGCTTGAAACCAAACAGCAATCTATATTTCCTGAGATTGCATGTTTCATGTTTGGGGAAAAAAAGCATAAATAAAATGTATTGTGGCCTATTTACAAGAGCCTGTTCCCAAACAAGGTGAAGGCCATCACTGATTGATCTCTATTTAATTTGGCTCATTGGACTTCTTACCATGGGAATACCTAGTTGAGCAATTTATTAGCATTCTATCTGAGTCAGCCTCTGGAGTGTAATTCAGGTCCTAGTTCTTTACTCTGACATAGTTTTTTTATTCTTTTCCTTTTAGGCTCCCATTTTCTCCTGTTTCTCATATTTCATTACAAAAGGTCATCTTTCCCCCTTTACTGCCAGCATGTGATTGTGGGGTTGTGTACATTTCTCTTGCATATTTCCCCTTGTACATGTTTTCCATTTGTCAACTTCCCTGCCCTACCTCCCATGATGCTTTTCCTTACCCGGAAGAAACTGGCACAAACTCTTTCAAGAAATGCAAACCCCCTATCCTGGTTAACATGCATTGATTGGAAAAGCATTAACTATTGAAATAAATGTAATATATATATAGAAAGCTGAAGCTGCTGTTTTGTTGAACTCAAGATAACAATGCTTGCTATATTTTTAAAATTAATTACAGATTCATTCTACTAAGTAATTAGATTCACTTAGTGTAAAACAACCCTTGCTGGATTCTGAGAATGGTTCATGCATTGGTCAGGGACTCGGCTTTCTTGGGAAGACACGATTATTTCCTAGGGCAGCCCTAAAGCTCTCAGACAGCTAGTGAGGCCCAGCAATCTGTGGAGTCTGGTTTCTGGAGCTATGGCTTGATTAATCTGTATTATTTTCATAAAGTGGTTAACATTTCTTATGAAGAAATAGAGGCTAAGTGACTCACAGATTAGTAGAAAAGACCCGAGTCCCTCTCAGGATCCTTGGTATTCTGATTGGCAGGATTACTATTTGCCCCAGGATAGGCTTTCTCTCAAAATCATAAACTTCCAGAAACATAAATCATTGCCATGTGGGATAAAGATGAGAAATTGTATTGATTTTTCTCCTTGTTTTGTTAGAAAGAAAGAAAAAAGAAAGAAGGAAGGAAAGAAGGGAAGGAAGCAAAGGAAGGAAGGGAGGGAGGAAGGAAGGAAGGGGGAAGGGAGGGAGGGAGGAAGGAAGGGAGGAAGGGAGGGAGGAAAGAAGGAAGGGAGGGAGGGATGGAGGGAGAACACAGAAAAAGCAGAAGGAAAGAAGGAAGAGAGAGAGGGCAGCAATATATCTTACATACTATCAGAAATTTAACATTTAGAGTTAAAATAACAAAAATGTCTGATAAAGTACCATGTTATGTAAATCACTGATTATATATCAACCTGACTCCTTAAACAAACTCTAGCACCAAGGAAATTGTCTGAAGAGTAGAAAGTACAAAGCAGAGATTTACTTTTCACCTGATTAATACTTTGTATTAAAATAATCCAGTAACAGCTCTGTTAATTACTGTTAAATTCAGTTTCCACTTTTCTATATAATTAAAATTATTTTTGGTAGAAAAGCCACTTTTTAAGAAATGTCAAAAAAATATTTTAACATTTTCAAGCCAACATACACAAAATTATTTATGTCAAATGCCATCACATAGACTCCAACATGCCAGATTCTTCAACTCTTTTATTCACCCCAGGCAAATTTCAGTTTGCCATAAATCTTCCTTATGGCCAAATCCCACTAGACTTCTATTTTAATTAAACATAGAAAATATTTGCATTGTGTTTTTCTCATACCCTTAACCTTCCATCAACAGTGAATTGGGAACCCAGCTATGCATTAACCCAGTGTTATAAGGAAGCTGTACATATGTACAAAGCTGAGTTTCAGTTCTCTGGGAAAAGAGTAGGCAACAGCAATTTGCTGCAATGCATTACATGTTAATGTCAACAAAGATGTCAAATGCGCAAGTGACAATGGAGGGGTCAGGGAAACATCAATATCACTAAATGAAAGATTGTCATAAGTATTTATCTAATAGCCACTGGAGAGATCACTGAATTCTCACCAATGAATCTGGCAGTGATTTGGTCACCAAGGTGCAAAGGCAGATGGGATCCCCTTAAGTTCACTTTACACAAAACTTCCCCAATGTGAGAGGAATTATATTTGCAGAGGAGGATGACAGTATTGTGAGAATAGAGGGGATAGTGACTAGGTAGATCAGTACTGGAGCTCTGTCACTTCCTTGCTAATTCTCCCTGCTTCACACTGAGAAGACTAGATATGTTGTCTTTCTCATCTCTCTTTCCCTATACAAAAATCTGTGTTTTATTTCAACTTTGTTACATATGCAAGTCACCAGAGCTAAGAAAGGCTTGAACCTGAGTTAAGGTAAAAGACGGGGGAAAAAAGACACATCCCAGACCAGTTTCATTTATATAATGAAAATAAATTTTTACACAATCAACAGAAACACACCAAGATTCTTTTTTGCGAAAAATATTTTTAAATAATTTTTCTTTTTTTCTTACATTCTGATATACATATGTAACAAGATTTATGGCACTGTAACCAGAATCAAATCAAAAAAAAAAAAAAAGGAAAAAGGTGGGAAGGAAAGTAACTGATATTTTGTTGAATTCCTATCTCCAAGCTGGCAAATTTGCACTATTTGTCTATCATTCAGCTGCCAGCTCTAACTTGTTTGCACACTTAAAACACCATATTATTGCACAAGAAGCCAGTGAAGGCATACGGTATAATGGTCAGTTCCTCACTATTTCAAAAAAAAAAAAAAAAAATCTCTTAAACCCAGAGAAGGAAAAAAAAAAAATCCAGAGCATGAAACACACAAAATCAAAGGTATCCTTTGTCTCTTTAAAGAATGCCTGAAGGATTCTTAGACCACTTAAGCTGCCCTGATTTTCTCTTTGCACCAGTGAGCACAACAGGGCCTGGTTTGGTAGGTTTTTGTTTTCTATGTGGACAGCCCAGGAGGACCCCAGGCCTTGGTGATTCAATGTCTTTTCTATTTACTTTTGGTTCTTTTTAATTGGTTTAAAGTGTGTAGTATCTTCGGTCTATGAACCTGCACAGACTATTTAGTCATAAACTCTACAAATAGCTTAAAAGGAAAAGGGGGAGAAACGATTTTGTATTATGCTTTTATTGTTGGCTTAAAAAAATTACTTCTTTAACCTCCCTAATTTGTCAGTTTGTGGGAGGTGAATCTCAATGGCATCAAAAGTTATAGTCTTCTCACACTTGTTAAAAATAAGTGTTTAAACAAGTTTGTTTCCATTCACAAACTTTACTCCCAACTAAAAAAAAAAGAAAGAAAAAAACCAGAATCCATCCTCCCTCCTTGTTGTCTCCTAATGGAGAGCAGGAATCCTTTCCATCCAGACCATCATCACACAACCGTCTCCACGCCCATCAGCTTTGGTGTAAGGATTCTCGGTGTCACACCATTGTTTAGGTCTTCCTCGAACTCCAGCAACTGCCCCATGAAGTTAAGGTTTGGGGAGATAATTGGTCGTTTGCCTTTGACAAATTTATAAGCATCAGTCATGGTCATCCGAGTGTGCTTCATCAAGTAAGCGATGACGATGGTGGCGGAGCGGGACACCCCAGCCTGGCAGTGGATGAGAAGCCCCTTCCCACATTGGTGAGCTTCCTCTGGAAAAGGGGAGAAAGATAAGACATGAAGAGAAGATGAAAGAGAGAGGCATGTAGGGGAGAAACTTTTATCTAAACTTTGCAATGCTTTATTTTGTAGAGAAACGATGAATTAAAACAGTTTTAAAGCCAAGTATAATCTATAAGTTCATTATGTATATTCATGTCACAACTTCCAGAACTGGCAAAAGTTGATATCAGCATGAACAAGAAGCTATACATCTACACTTAAAGAGAGGATTAAATGAAATAATTACTCATAGGAACAGTTTGCTTCACAGGTGACAGCAGTGGCCTAAAGCCAGACCTATAACACAGTTAACTTTCATGTTGAACAAGCTACTGATGAAGTCCACTATAACAGTCACTGAACCTCTCTCAACTGTCATGTTTTCTTTTTTTCTGGAATCATACTACTGAAAAAAAAAATGAAGGAAGGAAAAGGAGAGAGGGAGGGGAAAATTATTATACACACACACACACATACACACACAAATATATGTATGTATATATATATTTATATATATATAAAACAGTTCCTCTTTGGATTAAGAATGTTAATTCCAATTGTTGGTTGTTACCTAGTGCTCGTAACAACAACTCTCTCACCTATGATAGAGAAAAAACACTTTTTTTATTCTATAGATTTGCTCTGTACAGGAACGGGCATTAAATGGATAAGAGTTTTAGTCGTACTAAACCCTGATTAAGGTTAAAGGAATAAAGCTAAACTAGAAAGATACTATGTTCAGCTTCTCCCCAGAAAATCCAGTTGTTGCAAAGTTAACTAAAGACCAGTAGTATACAGGCCCAGGCTGTTACCTCTCAAGTGTTCAACACCCTTTGCATCCACGTATGACATTCCAATATGGCAATAATGCAGAAGATGGAGGAATTCCATCAATGGCTCAAAATCCAGAGCAATTTAAAGAGAGAGACTTGCTAAGTTTTCAGATATATTAAAGACTCAGGAGAATAGCATGTGGGCACTGACTGAACAGATTATTAATGACATTTCTAGACTGTAACACATCCCTAAGAAAGCTTCCTTGAAGGAACACCAATTAGGTAAACAGGTAGGGAAGGGGAAGGGGTAGAGAGAGTAGTCATTTCACCTAAACTGCTTCTGGACCAAACTACTTCTAGTGGACCAAGAAAAAGAAAAAAACCTGATGTAACTTTGTATCTCAATGTACAGATGAGGTTTACGTTTCATAGTCAACAGTATTTCAAGAAAAGCATATCTCTTTTCCACTTCTTCCCTTCAGCACACAATATTTAGTTCCAAGTCAAGACCAGAAATCATGGTGGTAAGAGAATGAGCTTTTAAGTGCCCAGCTAGACCACGGTTCCACTACACACACTTGATTCAGGAATTAATAAACTGGCATAAACACTAAACTTAGATGCTGCTTAATTTATATTAGACTTTCAGTGAAAGTTATTATGTTTATAAAACCTGCTGTGTTTCTCCTAAAGCAAGACTGTAAGACTTCAGTTTATCCAATAATATAACGATGAAAATAAAACTGTGGCTGTGCAGGTTGTGATTCAGAATTGTTCTTCGGGCTAAATGCTATTTGTTATTGGTTTTGTTTTCCTTCAAAAAAAAGTCGAGGGGCAGGTAAGCCTGAGTAATCTATAAGGAATATGAGAGCTTTGGTTGAAATCCGCTTAGAACAAGTGTATCTTACCCTACTCATTAAATAGAAAACAATTTCCTAACTTCCTCCAACTGGAATTAAGTCAGATGGAATCTCAGTCATAACATCATGTATCAACCAGAAGTTCCTCATCTGCTTGTTGAGAAATTTTTCTTCCTCAGTGCTCCAGGTTTGGCTCAGATTTTATTAACAAAGAATCTACAGTATCTCTGCATCCTCAAGTGTTGCCAGTTGGGATCTACTTAATAGGGCATCATAAACATCGCCCTAGAGTGTTGTCTATTCTTCTGGGAATGTTAACAATCTGCTGTAATATTTAGGAAAAGTACTGGGCCACTCCTTTATGATGATACGAGTTGAAGTTACTTAAAAATAAACAAATGTTTAGTTTTGCTATATTGCAGGTGTTCCCAAAATGATATTTGGAATCTTACAGCAGTTTGGAGCTATAGAAGTTGCAGAAGTTAAGATTAGGATTAGGCTGCTAGTTGCTTCCTTCTGGGGATTAAAGCCTGCAGTTGCTAAAACTTCATCCTTGGGAACTACTCCGGTTACACAACCTGATCTTTCCTACTTCAGTGAGTTTGGGGCAGACTGTCAAAGAAAAGCTAGTACCACCTCCTCTTATGCTGGATGAGTAAGGCTTAGCAGGGTGACAGGAAGGCATGGGTGTGTTTAGAAGGGATGTCATATTCACTGTATGTTGCTTCCAAGGTGCTGAAGTGTGCTAGAAGATCAAATAGCAGCAGCACCAGCTCTGGCCTCCAATTCCTTACTTTCCATCCATTTTTCTGGTTATGGAGCACATAAATGCTAACCCCTACCACTATTTCACTGAGAACCTGAGGGATGAGGATTTCTAGTTGAATGGATCCCAACAAATTCAATTATTGTTCTTTTATATTCATCCTAATGGCTTGGATACACTCGACGGGCTATGACTTTGGAGAATGCTTAGACGATTTCAGGTAGCAGAGCCCCCAGAAACTCCAGAGCATTTTTTTTTTTTTGCAACACAGGAATAAACCTTGAACTTGATATCAAAGCAAGAGCCAGAGGGGAAAGGAAGGCAGAGGATAAAAATTCCCTTTGGGAGGTAGTTACCAATGAACTCAAAAGCCTCTTCAAAGTACTGCCGCAGGTTCTGCTTGTTGCTGTCGGTGGCCGGCAGCCGCTTATAGTTGAACAGGCCTTTCTCATAGTGGTAGAGGGGAAGATGAGTGGTGACGTTGATGACGTAGCCGATGTTCAGCCGCTGCATGGTATCCAGGTCCTGAGCATCCTGCTCGTTGCCAAGGAACAGGAAGGGCAAGATGGGGGTGAGCTCAGCGTTCTCGATGTTAGGGGTGGTGGGGGATGGGCTGAGGTAGCAAGCTCGAGGCCGCAGATGCGCCGCCCCCCACCTCCCGGCACTCTTGGAGCTGGAGGGAGTTGTCACAGAGGTTTTCATGGTTCTGCTTAAAACTACTAAGTCCACCTGGAACACAAACACAGAAAGTGAGACTGACTGAGACTTCAGAGCTGGCAGAAAATGCCACCTCCCCATTAGAGTTTGCTGGTAGCTCATGCTATTTTTAAATACATACATATATATAACACCAAAACAAAAAATAAAAGTCCATTTAGAGACCCAAGACACACTTCGGGGGAATATCACTGCATGGAGCACTTTTGAAATGTGTTCTTTCTACAAATGAGGGCATGTTCCCTTAGAGTTCCATGCAGTATCAGGCAATTTCCTCAGCTGCAAATGTGACCTGCCTCAAAGAGCCATATGCTCAGTGGCCTACATAGAACCTTGCACTTTGGGAGACAGATGACCTCCCTAGGTGGATTCTTACCACCATAGGAGCATGTCTTGTACCCTTCATAGCTCACCTCACCCAGAGGCCCATGTTTCTTCCCAATACAGCAAAGTGGTTACAAGCAGGAGCATTGGAAGAGACCGGTTACCTCGATTATAATCTGGGTACCATCATTTCCTGACACTATGGCTTAAGTGTATTTATCTCTGTGCTTCAGTTCCACCAACTGTAAACTGAGGGTGTTGGCGTTTTCCTTTGAGTGTTATTGTGAGCCTGAGACAAATGAATACCTGTTAAAATATTTCACACATTTCCTGGCACACAGGAGAGCTCAGCAGGTATTCACTATTTTAATTCATATTATTTATATGATTGCCCACAGGTGAAAGCAGCAGAGAAGTACTTGGAAAAGATAAGCCAGGATGAGGTGATTGCTCTTTTAATCTTTTTTGATATTCTCCATGTAGGTCCCTGACATTTGTCAACCCTGACTTTCAGTAGAACAGAATGTGAGAGCAGTGTGGTTCCTTATTACTCGATTTTCCAAAGCTTGTGAGCACATAAACCCATCAAGAAACCTCTCATGGGTCTGCGAATGCATACTTTTGAGCTTACGGCTCTGCTCTGCCTCCCAAGAGTTATGGGTCTAGCATAAAAAGCTTATAAACTGTGCTTGTTCCTCCATTTTTAAAATGCAAACCCTCCCCTGAACAAGTACGATCTCACTTTTGGGAATGGATCTTAGGGAAATCATCGAACCAACAATAGTTAGCTAGATCATGGAGATGTTCACTGCAATATTATCTGTTTTATAAAAACCAAAGGCCAAGTAAAACACAAAAGTAAATTAAAAGACAAAAACAAAGGAAAAGTTACTGCATTCATTCCATGGAGTATTATGTAGCCATTAAAAGATTAGTTGCCAAAAGGATGTGAAAATAAATATTTTGGTTTAATATTAAATGTTTAAAAAGCTAAGTAAAAAACATTCACCAAAAGCTGAAGGACTGTACAAAAAAAGAATACTTGTTTAAGTTAGGGAATTTATGGATCACAGTTTATCGTTTAAATTTTCTGCTAATGTTTTTACACACATTAGCATGCACAGATAAAGCCAAAGGATTATTGCAAAGCTCAACTTATATAATATACATGTAAGTGCTATAAAAATCTGATTGACATTATTAGTGCCAACTGAGCTCTAATTCTAATCAAACAGAACTAGATACACTCTGGCTTTCCCTTTGAAAGAGGGGGAAGTTGGAAAACTCCTGTTAGCTAAAAGCCACCAGAACACATCTACTCTCAAAGACAGATGACTTGTGGCTGTCTTGATAGTTCCAGGAGATAAGGCAGAAAACCCAAAGCATGAGCAGGAGACAGTTATGTTGCAATAAGGACAGGAAGTCTATCTGTCCACTAGCTTCTGAGCCTAGCATATGTTCTTCTCCATTTCAAGTCTCTTCTTTGGCAAACCACAGTGGGAAACTCCAGACCATAACCTAGACTGAGTCTCATGACTGTTCACAGCCAATGGACCCGGAGCTGGTTGTATAAAAGAGAAATCATATTCTCCTTAAGGTATGATTATGATCCAAGAAAACTCAAAGGGCAATATTATGTTCACTTTACTCATTGAAAGTAAAAACTCAAAACCTCCCTCAGCTTTTTGAAAAGAAAACCAAGAGCTCTATACTAATTTCAATTGATTTCCAAAATTAACCTCTGCTCTTACATGATAGTTTATTCTGCTAGGCAATTATGATAATAAAGTTTAAACTGTAAGAGATAATTTTGAAGTAGAAAGAAAAGAAATATGGAAAATAGAAAAACTTCACCCGTGAAGACTTAAAAAATAAATAAGATAAAAACTACCCGTTGTTGTCACAGCCTCCACAAAAGGGATTCTGAAGAGTCATTTTAAAATCTGCTCAGCTTTGCCTCCACAAAAATCCAAATTCCACACAGATTCTGTGATGGGAACCTAATTCACTTTTTTCTTCAAAAAAGGCAGTTGTTACATTTTTCCATATAAGATGAGAGGAAAGAACAATAAAACAAATTCAAAAGAAGTCTCTAAAAGTAGGGGAAAACCTCTCTGTTCTTATTTAGGGTACTCAGCTATAATTTGTCTTAAAAGCAGCTAGTTAAAAAAAAAAAACCTGCATGCTAGAAAACCCCACACACAGAAAAAAGCAGCATCCAGCTTTTTAAAATTCTGCCTCTACACCTCCTTTCTCAATGACATCAGCTGGAGGCTCCCCACCTGCCCAGTTGCCATAGCAGTTACACAAAGACATACAATGACATCAGTTGGCATGATATCAGCTCTTTGAGTGCAAACAATACAAGAAGAACTACTTTGTTTAAGGCCTTTGGTGCAACTGTGTTCTGGGGAGCCAATGATGTAATGCTAACAGGTGGCATGGGCCTTCCATTTGCCTAATGGGGGGAAAAACCCATGGGGAAGCAAGGGGAGGAGGGAATTTGAGACAAACACACAGAATGCTCCAAATCACGGAGTGTGCTTATGTGCAAAAGTATGTGTGTATTGTATGTTTAAGCCATGTAGGAACTCTGTTCATGTAATATTTGGAGGTGGGAGGCGTAGATAGAAAGGAGATATTACAATTTGAACGTGTAAGATGAACAAGGAAAATTCTCCTTGAGGGGTCTGAAGAAATAGTCTGTTCAACTGCCAGTCTGCTAATCAACTTGGGCATCAGTTCTCCATAAGGCTTACGCACAGTGTATTGCAGTTAAAAACTCTCTGTGGATGGTGCTTAAAGCAAAGCAGTGGAAGCTCACAGTGGTGGCTTTTTCTAGAGAAGTCTGCAGGAAGGATTGTTTTCTTCTCTTGGGGAAGGGTTGAAATTGAAAGCTGGAGGGGAGGGGGAAGAGTAAGGCTAATCTGGTTTTTCTTTTCCAGTTACTCTCCCCTGACCCTACCCCATCAAATACCACCAGAGGCCAAAGTGACCGATCACTTAATGAGAAACCTTGATGATTTTACACTTGTTATTACTATATAGGAATATTAGAATATGATAATTAACAAACAAAGCAGGAGCAGTGTAGTATGGAGGTTAAGAGCAAAGGTTAGAGGCAAACACACCTAGCCGCAGTTATGATTCTGCTTCCTAGCAGCTGTGAGACCTGGTGCAAGTCAGGTTCTCTCATTAAGCCTCAGTTTACCAATATATTAAGTGGATGTAATATCATCTACCCATCAGGGTCATAGTTCAGGAAGCCTGTGTAAAGGTTTTGATACACAACCAGGTGTTCGATATATAATGTCTTATTACCCCCAATATCATCACCTTTGTCCTAAACTCCAACTATGCACACATACAGTCTATGAGAGCTCTAAGTGCAGTGCAGGAATTCAGAGCAGGGGTATTGAGGCTGGACTTCTTGGGTCTGAATCCCCAGCACAGCTAAACACTAGCTATGAGACCCTGGGCAGGTTTCTCACCTGTCTGTTCCTCAGTTTCCCTGTATATGAAACAGGGATAATAATAGTACCTACCTCACAGCACTGTTGTAAAGATTACAGTGTTTAATAAATATAAAGTACTTTAAAACAATATCTAGCACATTATAAGTGCTTTTTCTTTTCATCACTTTGGGAAACTACCATTTTAAAGATACATATTTTAAAAATGTGCTTAATATAAAGACTCTACATAAGTAAGCTAATGTTCCTGAGTTTTTACTTTTAAAATTTTATTTAACAAAATAGAATTAGGAACAAAGGTATCCGAGCAGTTTTAAAGTTTGCATGCATACTTTTAACATAAAGAAAGCAGCCGCTCCCTATTTTTCCTAAACAAATATCTCTGATTTCACTTTGTTGGTCCTACCTTTCCTAATAAAGACTGTATGTCTTTGGATTTCTGGTTTTTCCATTGGATTGGACTTTGAAAATAAAACTGTTCTTCCCTCCTCCTTCCCCTCCCTCTAATTTCTACCAAGGTGGCAAACTTTCCCTATGTCCACAACAGCCTGCAGTTATCAGCGCAAATATTTTCTAGGCATGAGCAACAATGTTGGGGGGTGGTGACGTGGGGTGGGGTGGTTTGGGGGGACAGCAAACATTTCAAAACTTATCTCAACAGTAGGTTCTCTGCCAAAATGAGTATGATCAGTACATGGATTCTAAATGGCAACAGCAAAGAATACCTAGCACCCCTAAAGAAATATATGTGGAAATACCACCCACCAGTTTCTTCTAACAGAAGGTCAGTTCAATGACAGTCCTACTGAAGCAATGGATTCTAGTTTTAGTGGGAAACCTCTCTTTACAGATAGATGCATTTGAGCTCCTGTTGCTGTTTTGGCTACTGCAGTCCTGGAAACAGAAGAGTCCTCTGTAATGTGATTCAGAAGCAATGCACTGGGTGGTGAGTTAAAGAAACCACATCCAAATGCAAAACCTATAAGCAAGAGATTTTTGTATTCTAAAGGTGTACAGCACTTTGTGGTCTTACTCTAAGCTAGAAAGTGAGCTGTTTCCAGAAATTTAAGCAATACACTCACTGAAGGTCAGGAAACAGAAGTAATGTCCAAAGACCAGGGGGAGGGGTGTAGGCTAAAACTGGACTCTAGACAGTTTGTTATGAACATATTGATCACCCCTCTCTGTTGCCTACTTTTATTTACTGAGTAACTAGTCTTTAAAAGTAAAATAGTACCTTTATGACGGTGGTTAAGATCACAGACTGGAGCCAGACTGCTTGAGTGAAAATCCTGACTCCTATCACTTACTTTGTAACCTTGAACAAGTTATTGATGTCTCTGCATCTCAGTTTACATATCTGTGACTTGTATATAATAATATCTATCTCACAGAGCTCTCGACATGGATAAAATGCTACATGAGAGTTAGGGGTTTTATTTTAAGTGGGAGAAACATTGGTGTAAGATAGATACTCTTTTGTGTATACCAAGAACAGATGAATGCTATGATACACTCCATGGAAACAGTAGAGCATCAGAGGCACTCAAGATTCTATAAACACAAGAATCTTGTGGAAGAACAAAGCCAGGATGAATTGGAGCTGATGTCAGGCTTCCAAGGCTGAAATCTTCAAAGACAGGGTCGGAGTCACTTCATAAGTTTTAGGGCAGAATATCACCTATCTTAACAGGAGAAACATGTGAGGGGTACCAGCTCGATCCACAAAGGTTATTTTTACTTCTTGTTTTCTATGGAATTATCTTTATCCTCAATAGATGTGATTGGGTATTTTACAGTAGGAATTGGGTATTTTACAGTAGGAATGATTTTCAAGTGAACTTGAAAGTACCCTACAGTTAAATACCAAGGAAGTGTTAAATTGTCACATGATCTTATCCCCCAAGGAACTTGTATTTCTTTTTCAAGAAGAGTGAAGGGAGGTCATATCAAACAGAGACAGAGAGAGTGGAATGGGAGTGCTGTCTCACTAGGTGTAAGGTATGAAACAAGAAATAAAGAAGTATTTCTCTTACTCAGGGAAGAGAGAGATTTAGGAGGCTGACTATGAGTCAGAGAAGTCTTCTTATGGTCACGTCATTTGACTGCTTCCCTCAAACCAGTGTGGTCTGGCTCACATGTGAAATGCCTAATGTGTGAAAAGACACAAACGAGGAGGTACCACAAACTTAAAATGCACACACATACACATAAAACCTCAGATATATACATACAATATCATGGGATCTTGATCCCACTGAATATCCATCCATATTATTTGGCTTGTTATATTATTAAGTCTTTTAGGAAGATATATCTACAAATATTTTAGTACCTCTGCTCATGGGTTTTTCCTGTGTAAAGGAGACACAAGTTATCTACAGATATATCTTAAAAGCCAACTCTAGAAAAGACAGTGGATAATACATAAAGCAGCAAAATAATAATAATAATAATAAAATAAAATAAGAGAGCTTTGCCTTGGATTTAGAATAGTGGATCTGCCACATGCCAAGTGTGTGACTTTTTGAAAGTTATTGAAGTCTTCTGGGCTATCTTTCCATAACTATAAAATGGGATACTACTACTTAGGTCTGTCGTAATGATTCATTGAGATTGTGTGTACAACAGCCATCCTGGTATTTTAAGAAGGCATTCCAACCCTGCAGATACTAAAATGATTGTCAATGGAGCAGCAAAGCTAACTATCACTGGAGGTAGTGTCAGATGCAAGAAGATGACCGGAGACTACAGTGGTCAATGTCAGTGTTGCTAGAGATGAACCTCTGATGCTGGTACTGTTGGTTCAGAGTAGTGGGGAAAAGGAGACCATTCTGCAGAGGCAACCCCATGCAAGGGCATCACCAGAGTGGGAGGACAAAGCAGGAGCCATGAGGAGAGCCCACTGTGGCTCCGCTCTGCTAAGGGTGTACTCAGTGCTGTTAGCCTAGTCTACACTCCATCACTTCCGGAGGAAGTGGCATGCAGAGTGGGGGCTGGGGCTGGTGGTTGGTGTGGTCTCCCTTGAAAACCTCATTTATATTTAGTTCTTTATGTCTACAAGTTTTAGAAGCACTGAAAAAAAAAAGACATTTTTAAGGCATGTCAAATAGCCAAAAATACATTTCTGGTAAGTTTTCTAGAAATATATGTGTATTTCTAGAAATTTTAGAAATAGACATATAGAAAAGTTATCACACAAACACACATAGAACTTTTGCATACCTCAATTTCCTCACTAAGTTGAGGTGTTCACAGTTTTTCTGAGTCATTCTATAAAAACTTAGTTTCAACAACTTATTATATGTATACATGCAGCCTCACCCTATGACTATAACTGCACTATTAATACATATTTTTAAAAAAATATCTTTTCCTTTTTGTGTATATCCAAATTAAGAGCTTTAATGGAATTTAGGTTCTTAGAGAGCAGGACTAGTCTTATTTAAATCCCTTTGTCATAGGACTTAGCACCAAGTCACATGAAAACAGGTGACTGCTGCTGATACATTAGATACCAACAGGAGCTATAGGGAAAGAGGTATCGAGATTGGTGGTCAATCTCTTTTGGAAATAATTTACAAAAACTTAACAATAAAATAAAAAGATCTTCCTGGTGTTTTCCTAGTGACAAATGATAGGCTGAAATCACTTACAGAATAGCCCTCCCCAAACTATATTCCTATAATAAAGGTTGTTCATTTTTACTTAGTTCATCTAACCAAGTAGTGAGTATTTAGTAATGTTTTAAGAGAAAAAAAAATTTCTGAAAAGTTGATACCAGAATTTGCCTGAATTTTGAGTTAATAATAGCTTTTTCTTTGGATTATCCGGACAAACAAAAAATGTAGAATACTGATGCTTACATGAAATAGACATTGCTTGCGTAGTCTCTGTATAATAACTTTGGTATCATAGTGATTCAGGAGTTAAGAAGAAATTACTTAGGCAGATGGTGAGGGTATACAAGTCCTCTGTAAGGTTTTCCTTTTAATGAAAAGCAGCCCCAAATCATTTTCTAACAAAGAGCAGCCTGTAAAGTCCAGCTGCAGACATAGACAAGCAAGCTGGGAACTTGCACAGGTGGATGCCAGCAGGAAAGAACTACCTGGGACTAGACATGTTCAAAATGGTGGCTCCATCTTCCCTTCTCTGCCAGCCACGTGTACAGTCAGAAGCAGACAAGATGGTGCCAGGCAAGGGGATAGTTCATTTGTATAATAAGATTAGGGTGGTGTGACCAGCCTCCCCCAGAGTACTATGTAAATGTCACACCTGTAAGCCCTGTGTAATCTGTGAGCCCCATGTAAATCAGACACAGCCTCCTCAAGCCAGACTATAAAATCTGGCACATCCACCACCAGCCAGCCTTTTTCCCTCGGAAGTCCCCCTCTCTCTCACTAGAGAGGGAGCTGTTTTCCTTTCCCTTTCTTTCTCTTTCTTTTGCCTATTAAACCTCTGCTCCTAAACTCCTCACATGTATCCACGTCCTAAATTTTCTTGGTGTGAGACAATGAACCCCCGGGTATTTAACCCAGACAAGGTAGCCACTTCAATCGTTATTATTATTTCTCTCAGATCATGTGCCATCCCTCCCACCCCAACAATATGGCATATTAAAAAATCCAGCATTCTAGGAATAAGCTATTACTTGACGATGACACTTACCAAGAGCTAAAACAGTCGCTTTTCCTTCTTCCTAATCTTTGTATAATTAGTAATGCGTTTTCTTCTTGATTTTTTGGTTCCATACACTTCTACAACTTTTTTCAATCATTAACTTGTTTATTGGAGGGGTCTCTTGTCATTTTTCTTATATTTTCAAATATACTGTTTCCTTCCTTGTTTGATAAAACCTTTTCCATGCCCTCGATGGGAAGCATTTTAAAAAATTATTGCCCACATGTTTACCTCAAAACTGTAAACTGAGTCAGAAACATTCAATGATTGAGGAACTGTGATTTATAAAAATTGAAAATAAAGTTTAATCAGAGGCCTTCCAAGAAATGCTGACCCTGGAAAGTTTTTGTCAGGGCCATAAAGATTTCCCCTCTGCTCCCACTGCCCTACCCTCCTGGCTCAGAAGTTGCCTCAGGACAGAATTGGTATAGAAAAGAGCTAGGGATTGGATTTCAGCTGGCTGGAGTAGCTCAGTCCACAAGGGAAAGTCAGGCTCTGGTTCCTAACCCCTAAAGGGAGGCACTCTTCTCTTGCCCAGCTCCCACCATTTGGATTTAAGGCTTTAATGAAAAACCAATGTTTGAGCTACCACAAGTTTAATTTGTGTGTATTTGAATAACACAGGCAGATTGTTTTGAGAGGATACCTCACAAGTATGTAAATACAGCCTGTATCTTTAAATCTGTTACCTCATTTATTTACATTAGAACAGAAAGCACTGCCAGAAGCAACAGCTGATGACAGTCATGTAATTTTCCACAAAGACAACAATTAAACAGCTTTGTGTTATTTTAATGAGCAGATGACTTTTATGTGAACAGGATTTGAACTGTTAAGATCTCAGAGTTCCCAGAGCCAGGAACCCCATCAGGTTTTGCAGAAGTCAGTGAGACTCTAAGACTCTGGTTTCCTCCCCCACAAGGGCCTTGGGTTATCCCCCCTTCCCCTCTTCTCCTCTCCTCTCTCCCTTACCTCTTCTTCTCCCTCCTGCTCCTCTAACCTGAGCCCTCCTCCCTCCCCCTCTCCCTCTTCTTCCCTGTCCCTGCCATGTCCTCTCTTTAACTCCTCTCCCCCTCTCCCTCCACCTTCTCTGTCTCTCATAAATCCATCAGCAGTAGATGGGAAGAAAATATGAAAGAGAGACATTCTACCTGGAATACATTTTGATGCTTGAATTTCAAATGAATCCACAGAATATTTGTTAGACCTGTTTTTAGGAAGTCAAAGGTAGGCTGGGAAGAGTGATTGAGCAGTCACTCCTGCCAGCCAAACACACAGTAAGGCCCTGTTGGTGCAGAGAATCCCATCTGTAGCTTACCCTCCCCATTCTGTCACACAAAGCTTTCAGTAAGAACCACCTGAAGACAGGGTGTGGGCATAGTTGACTTCAAGTCAGTCCCTCTGCCAGAGGGTCAGGGAAATGCCTTCTGCTCTCCCTTAAGCCTAGTCTGGAATGGGAGGGTCAGAACAGATGTTTCTGGTGGGTCCGACCAGTTGTCTCCCTCCATCCACACACCCCTCCTCCCACCCTGTGGAGTCTCATTTTCATCAGGACTTTATCCACTTCTATTGAGCTCCATTCTCACTAGCAAAAATGACAGCTAAAGAAAATAAGAGTATTTGTGCTTTCCAGGAAAGGGTTTTGGGCTTCAATCAAGTGAATGGCTAAAAACGGTGCCGACCAAGATCCAGTCTGAGGGTGGGGGGTCAGGGGCTGACAGAAACACAGCCAAGTTCCAGCCCCCATATTCCTGAAAACTTGCAAGTTCAGTTTTCTTTCTGGCTTCTCTAACTGTACATGTCTGAACTTTACCTATGTTAGCACAGACCAACCGGTTCCCAGGGAGAAAGGCGTACCATAAACACTCAGATCAAGTCTGGGATTTCCTAACAGACGTGCCAGTCACATTCACACATTTTTCACTGTTATAATCTCTTGTATCTAAGATAAAACCCTCCCCAAACATTTTGGGAGTTGAGGAGGTGAGTGACATGCTGCAGAGGCCCCTTCCCTACCTCTCCCCCACTGCATCAGGGGAGGCAGATGACAAAAACAAGAATCCAGAAGGCGGTCACAAATTGGGATAAGTCATAACGGAAGGCACTCTCCAGTTCCTGGGTGCTATGAGGCAGGACTCATTAGACCGGGGTTCATGGAAGGCCTCCCTGAGGCATGGGAAGGAACTGGTTTGGGAAAGGGGCAGAGGAATCCAGGAGAACAGAGAGAGAGGGAACAAAGGCAGGGAACTCAGGGGGCCTCCGAGTGACTCAAGGGAGCCAAATGTGGGGAGGCCCAATGACTGGGCAAGAGGTGGGCCAGGGAGAAGGACCAAGAGAGGAGGGGGGAGGCAGGAAGGGAGGGACCCTCCTCACAGGGCCTCTTAGGTTTTATTCTGAGTCCAGTGGGAAGCTCCTGAGTGTTCTCAAGTCCACAACCGGTGATCAATATGTGTTTGAAAAGAAAAGAGAGGGGAGGGGAAAAGGGAAAAAGACAGAGAGAGAGAATGCATTAACTTACTAGATGGTGCAATTTATATACACTCCAAATCCTGGGCAAAATTCATATCCTTTCATTCACTGAATGCATTTTTTGTGGCTGCTATGGACTGATTGCATCCCTCCCCCCAAAAGTTCAAATGCACACAAAAATTAATATGTTGGAAACTAATCCCCCAATGTGAGGTCATGAGGGTAGGGCTACTGTGATGAGAGTAGTGCCTTTGTAAGAAGAGAGCTTGCTGTCTCTCTTTCTCTGTCATGTGAGGGCACAGCGAGAAGACAGCTGTCTGCAAACCAAGAAGAAAGCCTTCACCAGATCCCAAGCATGCTGGCACCCCAATCTTGAACTTGCAGCCTCCAGAATGGAAAGAAAATAACTTTCTCCTGTTAAGCTATCCAGTCTATGGCACTCGGTTAAAGCAGCCCAAATGAATATGGTGCTACTTGTAATTTCCAGGGTAGCTTGCTTTTAGAAATATAACATATAATATTTACTTTTAAGAGCCACACCAAAACTTGCGGGCTGCCTGAGAACCAAGACCCTGAGAGCCAACCCAACTTGGTACCATACCTTAAAGTCAGGCCAAACATGGACCAAGGTCAGAAGGGGGGTGGCAGGGCAGTGGCTGGGGGGGGGCGTGGAGGTGGGGTGCTAAAAGGACCAGCATGCCCATAAAAGGCAAGCCTTGCAGAACCCTAGTTCCATGAACCAGCTGGATGCATGCACAGATGCCCACTCCACTCCCAAAGACACTTCCCTCCTCATTAGATATACCCCCTTTCAGATCAGCACTGGCACAGGACCTGCATGTGGCATCCTTTTAGGCTGAAGAATATTTTAGCTGGAGGCATTCTGCGTATTGGGAAGGCTACTCTATACCACGTTAGGGCTCTATCTTTTTTGCTCACTGGCCTCAAACTTAATACTGGTTAATCCATCAAGACGGATTAAAGGAGGGGGAAAAAATCCATGAGATCATCCTGGGAGGCTGCAGAGAGAGGAATGTTAACAGGAGGAGAGTGCTATAAAACACAAAGCCATATTTTTCCCAAGAGCTCAACCAGATATTCTGTATTATTGTTTAATTCTCTAAAGAGAGGGAAAACATTCTTGCTTTTCAGTGCAGAAGTTTAAATAATGAAGCATTGCTAAACAAACAAACAGAGGAAAGCCCAGTAAAGCTATTCATTAAACAAGCCCACTGTACAAAAGGAAAACTCTTGCTCAGCGATCAACCCCGAGGACCAACATTTATCTTGGACCCCAAATTAAACACATCACAACTTCACAGCGAAAGTATGTTTCCCGATGGGATTTAAGTAAAGTCCAATTAAATAAATCTTCAGAAATGTCACGAGCAAGCCTCATGGGAGAGCATATTTCTACTGTGAAACATTCCCATTGGAAGTTACATTCACAAAAGGTCATCTAGAAACATCCATGACAGGAGGAGTGGGGGAAAGCAGGAAGCAAGACAAAGTCACACAAGTAACGCCCGGACAGGGTTCCATTGCTAAAATCGTGTATGGAAGTGCCCAGCCAAAAATGCTGCATCTTAATTTGCTTTGATTGAAACCCCCATGTCGAACAAATAGCTTTTATAACTGTGTATTTCAGTAGTATCTGGAGGTCAAAGAACTGTGGCTTAAGGGGAAAGGATCAAATGTCAGCATCAAAATTTGAATTGTTTTCCTGAACTGATGTTTTCACTTCACGAAAGGCATAGCAACAACTTCAAGTCACTGAGCTGGATTCTATATTTGGCAAATTGAGCAAGGCTGAGCATTAAAGAATCAACTGCCAGAAAGAAAAGGCACGGGCTGTCCCTTAACCTGGACTCAGCCATGTCCAGTGATCACATCACCCCATGAGGGCTGAGCTTTGACAGGTCCACCGGAAGCAAGGTGAGGTCTCCATGCACTAAGAGATATACGAAGTTACACTGGGTCAAAAGCTGGCATGTACCTGTCTGGGTGACCATCCTCTGAGATTAGGGGAATATAAAACCATTAAAAACACTGCTTGTCTCTGAGGAGGTGGGCTGGAATTACATGTTGTCAACGTGGACTTGAGGCTAAGTGGAAGACCAGCCAAGTAATGGTCAGTTCAACCCGGGGCATGTGGAATGGAGCACTGACCTGGGATGCACCGCGTGTCTGGCATCATCAGACTCTCTGACCATTTCTCCTGAAGCCATGTCTAACTTTGCACAGGGTAACAGAAGCCCTGACAGCAAGAACTCAGAGGGCAGCCCTTCCTTCCACACTGAGGAGATACTAGGTTCTAGCTCTATGACCTCTTTTGCCACCCCTGTACAATCAGGACTTAGGGTAATCTTTAAGTTGCTCTCAACTGTGGTGTTCTGTAACTTCATTATAGCCTTGATAAACCAGATATGAATGAATGAACAATGGCAAGAACAAGATCAGCTGTCAGAGGGTGTGTGAGGCCTGGGCAGTCCGCTTGCCACTTCCAGGCCTTTGCATTTGCTGTTCCCTCTTCTGGGGACTCCCTTCCTGTAGTTCTTCATTGCAATACTGTGATTTAAAAATATATATATTTGATCTCTGCCCCCTGGTTCCTATAGCATAGCTTCTAAAACCCCTGGAATCTCTGAAGTTATAAGTGTTTTATGAATGCCAATGAGATGACTATTGGCTGGGGACCGACCCCCAAATAGCTCCAGGAAGGGAGATGGTCACAAGAAAGAAAACAGCATAATTAGAGAGTTGAGACATTCAGCCCCATCCCCCAACCTCCAAGGATGAGACAGGGACTGCATCAATGACCAATGATGTAATTAATCACGCCTGTGTAATGAAACCTCCATAAACCCCTTCCATCTCTTTCATCTGACTGTCCATCTATAGTCTTTGTAATATCTTTTATAATAATCGTGTAAACCCATTTTCCTGAGTTCTGTGAACTGTCCTAGAAAATTCATGGGACCCAGGGAGAGGGCTGCAGAAATCTTGAGGTATAACCAGTGTGGGGGAAAGTGGAGTAATCTTGTAGGACTGAGCCCTCAGCCCGTGGGGTCTGAGGCTAACTCTAGGTAGAGTCAAAATGAAGTTGTAGAACATTCTGTTGGTGTCTGCTGGAGAACTGTCCTGTGTGTAGGGGACGGGAAATCCACAGAGGTGTTCTGAAAGTATGGTAGGAGAAAAATTTATTTTTAATAAATTTTTAATTAAAATTTTAAATTAATGTAAGTGATTCAGACCTCAGACCAGATGTGTCATCAGAAAAGTCTTCCCTGACATTCAGTTTACAGTTACCCTTCCAAATCTCTTTTATCATATCATGAACTTTTTAGAGCTTCATTGTCTTCAGAATGCTTACAACTATCTGAAATTACTTATTTCTTCCCTGTTTATTGTTCTTATTAAAATGTGAACCCCAAGAAAGTCAAGATGTTCTTTGTCTTAGAGGAAATAGAGTGTAATGGTTTGGTGCACTAGGGCCACGCTGTGTCCACAGTTTTCTAGTATGATCTTGACAAAGTTGTTTAAACTCTTTGTAACCTGAAATGGAGATAATAATGGTACTAACAGGAAACAATAGTTATTGCAAGAATTAAATCAGCTACTACATTGTAGTTATTAATAGAAATTCTAAGTATTCACTGTTTAGCATCTGAATTGTATATAGTAAGTGCTCATTAAATATTTTTAGATTCAATGAACATTGGAATGAGATGTGATAGGACCAGTTGATTGTAAGGCATCTATTATGTGCTGTTCAGCATTATGCTATGGATTTGGGAGATTTAATTGAAAAAAATAGCCCCCAAAGGTAAATCTAATGAGGGAAAGTTAGGAAAATTCAGTGACAGGACTGGCAGAAGAAACGTTTTCAGAATACACTGAAGATTGAGCTGAATAATGCCGTCTGGCTGTAACTCACACAGGCAGGTGCAAGACTGGCCAGTGAATTCAGCTCAAGGGTTTAGAAATCCCAGCATTCCAGGGCTGACTAGGCTCATGAGGAAGAGGCAGTCTACAGGAGTGCTGGGCCTTCCTTAAACGTGAGAAGTGGGCACCTTCCAGGGAGGGCTGAGATCCAAGGCAAATCATGCTTGGTGGCCTCTTACCCCTTCTCCCCTCTCCTCACCCCTACTCCTTGGACATTCTATATCAGCGATGAATGGTGGAGATGGATGGAAAGTAGCCATGAAGGAGAAAAGAAGACTCAGGAGAGAAACTCACCCTGAGGGATGTCACTGAGCAGTAGGAGGGGGCCCTCAATTCAGTTTAATATGTGTTTATTAAACACTAAATATGAGATTGGGGCACAGTGCTCAGTATAGGGTGTACACAACCCAAGATCTAGGTGGGCCCTCTCAAAGCTTGCTGGCCCTCCCACTTAGATGTGCTAAGCAGTAACAGATGATTCCAACAGTATCTTCACCACCCTCGGGTGGCCCTGTTTCTTCGGCCTCTGTTTGAAGGGATACAACATTGGGTCTGAAATCAGTAATTTGAAGTTCCTCTTATCCCTCTTAATAACTGTGCACCTTTGGGAAAGTTACTTGACCTTAAGGCCACATGAAACCACACGATCATATCATAAGAGCTATTTCTTCAAACACAGGAGTTCTTTCTTTTCTAAAAAAAAAAAAAAGGGGGTGGTGGTGGGGGGTGCTGTTATAGCCCTAGAACTCTCAAAGAGCAATAGCACACTATGATCCTCTTGAAAGGCAGAAAAAGGGCCTTGAAGCCTCTGGTCTTCTGGAAGGTGAGATGCTCAGGGTACCGTGTGAGAAGTGAATGCCGGATGTTCTGCACTTCTTCAGTTAGTTCTCATGAATCTGCTCTTCCCCCTCTTAGAAACTGGAACTGAGACTTCCACAGTTATTGGGTGGCAGAGAACACTGCCTCAACCTTATCTGATGTGAATTATCCCCAGTCTTAAAGCTGAACACCGACCTCTGAAGAGCAGGCCTGGTGTCTTGGCAGATGAAAAGTGCCAGGCCTGGCCCATGTTAGACGGAAACCAAGTCATACTGATTTATTTTCATAAGAAGCCTCTTGTATGCATCCAAAATCTTGTTTTATTCCTGATTTTCACCGGTGTAGTGAACTTTTCTCCCAATAACTGCAGAGTTTATGTTGGACTTTTCTTAGAAATCTGCATTCTAGGGTGGCCCCAAGAGGTACTCATAGGAGTCACTTTCTAGGAGCTGGTGACCTAAGAGGGCCTTGCAGGACATGGGCCAGGCCTGAGCAGGAAACAGAAGAGTAATGGTTACCAGGACCACAGACAAGAGGCAGTGTCTATTTTAAGCAGGGAAGAAGAAACCAAACCAAAATAAATAAATAAAACACATGGATCTTGGCTTAAAAATCCAACGAAAGCCCCAGAAGAAAAATCAACAATTGAACTAAATACCTTGTTTATGAGATGTAATAGGACATACCACAGAAGTGTAATTCCAGAAAAGGCAAATGATTAAAAAACACAACAAAAAAGCAAAATACCACTGGGCGCCGTGGCTCCCTCCTGTAATCCTAGCACTTTGGAAGACCGAGGTGGGCAGATCAGGAGATCGGGAGTTCAGGACCAGCCTGACCAATATGGTGAAACCTCATCTCCACTAAAAATACAAATATTAGCCGGGCGTGGTGGTGCATGCCTGTAGTCTCAGCTACTTGGGAGGCTGAGGCAGGAGAATCTCTTGAACCCCAGAGGCAGAGGTTGCAGTGAGCCGAGATTGAGCCACTGCAGTGCAGCCTGGGAGACAGAGCGAGAGACCATCTCAAAATAAAAATATTCCTCACCCATGGTATCACCCTATGTCAGCTTCCCATGAAGATTTTAATCCCAAAACCAGTATTTAAGAATCCCTAGCATCAAAGAGGGACCAACACATATGTATGTCACCACCACTAACATGATGCTATTTGAGTGATGAAATAGAGGCCCCAGAGATTACACCCTGAAGGGTTTTGAGTAAGAAGGTCTCAGAGGCCTGCCTGCCTCCCAACTGATCCTAGTGGTCAAAAGCAGTTGCTTAAAGACTGAGTCATTTTCCAAGTCTAGAATGCAAATGGCCACTGTCACCAAGGAAATGGTGTTACGGAGATAAGCAAGTTAAGCTGCAGCACTTAGCTCTCTCAGCTGCTGTTCTCCTAATACATACATCCAAATAAAAGCAGTCTATTCTTGCAATACTGCAATACAATTCTGAAACTGACTAAGCAGAGTCAGTGAAGACTCCACAAGTTAAGGCCACAGTCTCAAACAAGACTGCCCTCACTTCCAGAAGCTAGCCACAGGTTCAGGGGCTCCCAGGCCACCCACACTTCTAACCAGCTGGTTATAAATTCTGTGGCTTCTACAATGCTTCAGGTTTGATAATTCACTAGAATGACTCACAGAACTCAAGCCCTATCCTTATGATGATAGTTTTTATTATAAAAGCTACAAAATCAGGAAGAGCCAGATGAAGACACATACAGGGCAATGTCTGGTAGGGTCCTGAATATAGGGCTTCTAGGCCTTCTCCCTATGGGATCAGGACACATCACCCTGCTGACACACCAATGTGTTTACTAACTAGGAAGCTTAACTGAGCTTTGGTGTCCATAGTTTGTATTGGGGTTCCATTACTTAGGCATATTTGATTAAAAATTATTGGCCTTCTGATTAAACTCAATCTTCAGTCCTACTCTCCTCTGCTGAGGAGGCTGAACTAATACAAAGCCCTGATCTTCTAATCACGTGGATGCCTTTCTGATGACAAACTCTCATCCTGAGTCATCTCATTAGCATAAACTCAGGTGTGAGCCAAGGGGCTTATCATGCATAACAAAGACACCCCTATCACTCGGGGAATTCCAAGGGTTTAAAAATTATTTCCCAGGAACTGAGGACAAAGCCAGAAAAATTCTCTATTATACAGCAGTTTCTTAGTGACAAAGAGTATGGGCTCTAAAGGAGGCAGGTCTAGTTTGGCCTTCTGCTGTGTACTTGGGCAACTTACCTAACCTCTCTCAGCCTCAATTTCCTCATCTAAAATGTGGGGATGATAATACTGTTATTATCACATAGAGAGCAGCAACATTTAATAGAAAGGTAATTCAGGCTACTACATAACAAAAATTTTGCCCAGTAGCTGCTTTCAAGAAACTAAAAAGAAACTGGTAAAATTAATATTGCTACTATATTTTTCTTAACATGTCCAAATATTATCGAGTCAATATTAAAACAAATACTAATGAAACATTTTACATTATTTTCTATATAAAGTCTTTCAAATCTAGTATATATTTCACATCTACAGCACATCTCCACTTGGACTGGCCCCATTTCAAGTGCTCAATGGCCACATTTGGCTTGCAGCAAAGCTATTATACTGGACACTGCAGACAGATTTAATAATACTGTTGCTATCCCCCACTAAATGAGTTAATGCTCAGTGTCATCATTGTTCCCATTCTACAAATGTTAACTAAAATGTGCATGTGTTTGCATGTGAATGTGTGTGCATGCATGTGAAGAAGTAGTGACCAATGACTAAAATCTAAGGTGCTATAAGCGACTACACCAGGAAGTCATTCGGCTCCCATGGAACATCAATTAGCCACTCTCTTTTCAGGAAAAGAAACACTTCAACTTGGAGAAGAGTGGCTCTCTGATCAATTAACCACAGGGTGCTCTTTTATTTCAGTACTCCCATATCTCCCAGGGCATATTTTAACATGAGCCAAATCAAGTGGCCATGACAATAGCTTTGAATGAGGAAAGATACCCTAAAAGCAGTGTGCCGATACGTGGGGGATGCCTGAAGGAGCTCAGAATGGTTAAGGAGTAGTGGGAGAAGAAAAACTGCAGAGAGGAGCTTTGACTCATTGAGTCATTGAGCAACTGCTCCATGCCCTCTCAGGCTACCTCCCTCAGCCACAGCCCAGCCAGCAGCTAACTGTACCCAGTCAATCACTCCCTCCACTCCCTGGAAAAAGCTCCATGTTGTGAGGCCAGAAGAATGTCACTAGCAAGAGATTGATTTCAAGGTAATTATTTAGGCAACTTTGTAGCATCTCATTCTCAGGCCTGAAAGTGTTCTCAAAGTTTGTTTTAATAAATGCATCTATTAATACGAAATCTCTGTGCCTTTTAGTGGTGGTGTCCCACATTCAGCTCCTCCCAATCTTTGTAAGAGAGGCTTCTCGGACGCCATCACCACACCATTCATTCAGTTCTTTCTATTCTCACTGGAGCAGAAATGGGGCTTTCTAGCCACCCTCAAGGTAGGAATGAAGAGATTCACCTAATAAGGGCACATGAATAGATTTTTACATAATATGCAAAATTAATTATAATAAACTCAATCCAATTCATATATTTTATCAAGGAAGACAAGCTAATTATCTGTCAAAGCATTCTCTCCTATTTAAAGGGCACTTTACCTCAATTTGGCAAAAAGAACTAATGGGAATTATCTTTCCATTCTGATGTGTTTTTGCTGCCTGTGTTTGCTTAAGCCCTCAGAATACTTCAGCACTGCACTAAAACCTTGGGATTTAGAAAAACTGGGAGGGGAGGGAGACACAAACACGTCTCCTCAGCATCTCAGTAAGTCTTCCTCTTGCTGTTTTTATTGTCCCTTTCAGAGTGTTTTATCTACAGTGTAAAACTGGGAGTGACTCATATTTATGAAACAAGGAGCTGTTGTTAGCCCTGCCAGACCATTCACTTCCACAGTAGCTTCTGATTTTTAATAGCGCTGAGTGGTGCTTCCACATGTCCTCACTCTGCCCATCAGAGAGGTACAAGATCTGCAACACGTGCCTTAGAGGACCTGCAGTAAACACACACATCCAGGACTGGTATCAAGACCTGTGGCCAAGGATAAGGATGTCCCTAAAAACTCACAACTCTGATAGGTAGTTGGAGCTTATATTCAGGAAAGAAAAGCAGAAATTTAAAAAGTGAAAGAGAATTGGGGGAGAAAAATAAACTCACACTGGCAACTGTCACCCAAAATGGCAGCTAGTACCCATCCATTTCTCTAAATGGGGGAGTGCAATTGAATGGGATGGTGGAGAAAATTCCAAACAAGGGTTTCCCTCAAGAGGTTTCTCTTGTCACATCAAAACCTTGGAAACAAGCTTAATTTACATTCACAGGCAAGTAAGTAAAACGTGGTAATAAAACAGGTTACAGCATTAGATAAGAAAATCTAGAATGACAAAGGAAGCAAAAGTACCTGCAATACAAGCTGAAAATGAATTTCAGTTTCTATATGAGAAACTCTGCAAAACATGCACATATATGGGGGAGAACAAAAAGAACATGAAAAGTGAAACTAGGCCAGTCAGGGCGGGGATTAGTATTTTTTTTTCTTTGTAAAATGTTCTTAATATCCTAACAATGAGTATACATAAAGTGTTTCTGCTAAAACTTTATAAGATTTCCTTATGCAGAAATAGCATAGAATTTTTCAGCATGGCACTAATTCAGGGGAAAAAAAAGTGTGTAGTTATCTATTTACCCCACAAGAACACTGGGTTTTTCCAAACGTTTAAACAAAAAGATCTACCAAACATCAAAAAAGTATCTCCTACTTAAATTCCATTAGTGGTGACATCAAAGCATTTTACTGAACTAAACTACTCATATGTCAATTGAATATAAGCAGATTATGAACTATTATTATTGTAGATATTCATTATAATTACAGTAAATGTTTAATAAATGTTAGCTAGTATGCGTAGTCATTGTTTAAAGCACTTATACATATATTATCTAATTCTCAATTGATCTGCAACATGTGCCTTAGAGGACATGAGAAAAGAGCCATTACCCTCCCCATTTTATAGACAAGCAAACAGAGGCACAGAAAACTGAATTTGTCCAACTTTAAAATTATAATAATTGGCAAAATCAGAATTCAAACTCAGCAGTCTGGCTCCAGGATCTGTGCTCTTAACCTCCAAACTATACTCCCTTCACAAGAAAATATATAAACTCCTTATAGGAAGGCTGCATCAGCCAGTTCGTTCAATGAGAAGTCACTAAATAGGCTCATAAGAAAGGTAATGAGAAAAATTATAAAATGACCTGGCTGAACACTTGAATCCACAAGCTTTTCTTATTTAATAACAACTCAGATACTAATCCAAAGGACTATATATCGGTTGGGCTTTTAAACATCCTAAACTGAGAGGTAGGAAACAGGAATCCTATGTCAGTACTGCTACTAGCTACTTATATCTTCTTGGGTAAGTAATCAGTTTCCATGTCTATAAAATGGGATGGTTGGATCAAATACTTGATAACATCTCTCACAATTCTGTGACACCATGTTTCCCTGAAAATTTTCCTTCCTTTTTTTAAAATTCAACACAGAGTAAGTAACTGCTTACTGTGCAGTGGACTATAATTCCGTGGTTTTTCAACATGTCTAAAGTTATTCTGGGGTTGTTATGGTTCAGAAAACTCACCTTGCCATGTAAATGTGAGAACTTATGACAAATAAAGTCAATCTGTTTGAATTTATTTTAAGCTTTCTTAGAATTATTTTTATATTTCAGACTAAAAAATGCTCAGATTTTTAAATTTTGTTCTCCATTCACTAATTCGGTCACCTTGATCACCCATGTCCCCCTCCCTTCCCCTCTCACTGGAGGACCTGAAATGTTTGGGGTGACGTGACTGCTGTGGTTTGAGTATGTCCCCCAAAGTTCATGTATTGGAAACTTAATTGCCACTGTAGCGGTACTGAAATATGGGGCATTTCAGATGTGATTAGGCCACGAGGGCTCCACCCTCAAGAGCGGATTGAGGCCATAATCACATGGCCATTCCATGGAGTGGGTTATGACAGGAGTGGGTCCTAATAAAAAGGATGAACTCTTAGCCCCCATTTTCTCTCCCTCTCTTGCACACTTGCTCATCATGTGATGCCTTCCACTATGGGATGACCCTTGCCAGATGTTGGCACCTTGCTCTTGTACTTCCCAGTTTCCAGAACCATAAGCCAAATAAACTTTGGTTCTTTATAAATTACTCAATCTCAGGTATTCTGTTTTAGCAGCATAAAATGAACTTAGACAGTGACAAAACTTTATACTTAATATCTGAGGGAACAGTCACATACTTTAACTGTGTGCAGCTGGGTGCTCTGTCAGAAGACAGATTCTGCCTCTATGAATGCTGCTCCTAAAGCAGGTTTCCAAGGGGTCCATCCTGCTGTTCTTCAAATGTGTTCATTATTATTTTTCCCAGGGTCTGTCTTTGCCACACCCTCAGATTACCTGAGTCAAATTTGTAGGCTTACACTGTAGAAGGGAAGAACAGAGATAAGAAAGATTAGGAAAGGAGAGGAGAGATACTAAATAGTAAATGGTTTGATAGGATCTGAGAATTAACCTTCCCCTGAGAATTAACCTTCCCAAAGGGCAATAATAACCTACTGGAGATTCTTTCTTCACATACTTGTAGGAAAAAATCTATAGTTTTCATTATAACCTGCACTAATAGGACAGATAATGAATATAAAGCATAAACAATCAGATACGTTTGGGCATTAGAGTCTTTAGGATGTAGTCATCATACTCTTCACAGATTCTTTTTTGCTCCTGATACCTAACTTTGTACCTGTACTTTTCTTTAACTTTACTCATCTACTTCCTACTCTAGAAAGTGGGTTTACTAATACACGAAGAAGCAGGAAATATCATCCTTTTCTCCACAGGCTACTAAGAGAATGAATTCTAAGGTTCCAGGTATCAAAGCATACTAAGCAGAAGTATATCAGAGCTACACCCAGGATTTACTATGCACCAGCTGAGTGACTCTGGGCAGGTGCCTGAACCTCTCCAAGTTTCAGTCCCTCATATGTAAATTGGAATGTGATCATGAGACATAACACTTTTAGCATAGAATCTGGTATAGAAGAAATACCTCATATGTGTTAGAGAATTATCACAGTTTTCAAAAGTTTGTTCTTATCAATTTGTCATTTTTAAAAAAACTGTCATGACCAAAATGTAAAGTTTCCAAAAGCTGGAATAGAATTTGAGGCAAGGTTATTGGGAAGTTCCACTTGAAGTACACAGAATAGGCTACTCATCTTAGCACTGGAATTTTTATTTGAGGATATACAAGAAAAATGGGGAAAGGGGAGATGGCATTGTAATAAGGCACCTCAGAAGTAAAGCACAACCAAAGCCACCATAAGGAATGAGATAGATAGCTCACTTGCAAATAGATACGGCCAGCCCGAATAGAACGTGGGCTTTGAAATCAAAAGATCTGGATTTCAATTCTTATCCTCTCACTCACTAGTTAATAACAAGGGAGAAAATATTTAATCTGTTCCTCAGATTCCTTAGCTATAAAAGCCAGGATATAAAATGATGTTCACAGAGCTTCTCCATGACAGCCCAATGCCCAGCATCTAGAAAGCATTCAATAGCTTTTAATTGTTTTTTCTTCCAAACTATCTGGAAAATAATTTTCTAATTTCAGGGATGATAGGTTGGTCAGAGCCAGGGTAGTTGTATGTGATTGACTGATGTTCTGCTGGCAGTTTAAAATATCACCTCATGAGAACCGTCAGACACATTCCTTTAAAGTCTTATCATGAAAACACAGCATTTTAATAAGAATAAAAATTAAAAGAAAAAACAGAAAATGTCCCCTATCTCTTCAGGGATGGCCCTCTTAGAAGTTTGTGTCTAGTCTTATTATTGTAAGTTGGGAATAGAAACACTGTAATGATTGAAGAAAATGACTCACAGTCTTCAATACTGGAGCCCAGAACTCAGGTCTGGGAGCTAGGAGATGCATTGCTGTCACCCTGAGACCCTCTACCCTCATGTGATTCTTGTCTGTCTACTCCCTTGCCCCTCCTTTTTCTCCTTTCAATTTGTTTTTTGCTTCTCTCTTGCCAGTAGCAACGGCTGGTAATATTTAGCTCAATGGTAGTGAAGCTCAGGGCTGTGATACAAAGAATGTGAGACTATTTCTTCCATAAAATAAATATAAGATATAATAAGATATAAGTGATGTTCTGACACAAAATGGTGACTGCCTCCTTGCCTCAGGACACAAAATAAGATCAGTGGAGTTCACATTAGAACATGAGAGGTTTAAGCTCCTCAATGGGAGGACAGGCCTGATGCTACTCCCTGGATCAGGCAGTTTAATCTGTTTACTTGGTATGAGCAATGGACAACAGATGCCTGACAGTGGTCCTATCTTAAGTGGTAAGGCAAGGAAGCAAAATCCCTTTGTGGAAGCACTCAGGAAGAGTCGCGCTTTGTTTTGTTTTCTATGAAATTCGGGTCGGGGGCCAGGGTTGAGGGCGGTAGCATGAGTAGGCCTTTACCACACATAAAACATGAAGGGCAATGCAGATAATCTGATGCATCCACAAATCCTTCTCTTCTGTAAGTAATTCTCTACTTTGCCAGAGGCAGAGCATGGGGTATCAGCCTTTATCATGTGTGAAAGTACTAGGCCTGCACAACTCATTTTCTTATCCAAAAACATGTGCTCAAAGTTTCTTTCCTTTCCTTTTAAGTTACATAAAATATGGGTCTTGCTTGAGTGAGGGGCTAGAATGAAAAAAAAATTACATATATCTATATCTCTCTATATATCTGTATGTAAACTCCAACTTTTAAGTAATAATAGATGATGTAGACACAACCTAAAAAAAAACTGATGCCAAGATTTCACTCTTGGGTTATGGACGAAAACATCTAAAGAACTGAAGACCTCATCATTAAAAGATTACATCAATTTTGATATAAAAGGTATATTTTTAAATCTTTTATAATAAAATTCAGGCTACAGCTTGTACTCATTTTCTTTCCCTATTTTTTTTTCTGAATTAGTATGATTACAATCGTGAATATAGAGTCTACAGTATATATAATAGAAACATAACCAATTAAAATTTGTTGAAGAGGGGATTGAAATCCTCCTTGAAGGGGATTTAGGGGAAATAACTCAGGCTTTGATATCTTAGAGACATGTTTTCATCCCACCCCTGTCCCTTATACTGGTTTTTAATTGTACTTGCAAACATTTTTTTTAAAGCAGGCCAAAAGCCTTGTCTCTGAAATACTGTTTACAATGCTTGTTTGCTTAGCGCGTCCTCTTTCCATAGAGAGCATGCAGGGGAAATAAACAAAGCCCTTATTCCTATCAGCAACATGTACAAAATTAATAAAATCCAAATTACAAAGTTTCACTCTCCCACACAGAGAAGACTTGTCAGCCCTGAGCTTTGGAGGCAGAGTGGGCATATATATTTCTTTTTTCGTTAAAAACCAACGGATCATTTCTTTTCACATCAAGGCATTGGAAAGAAATTCTATTGGCCTGTGACATATTTAGAAAAGGCCAAGCTATTTCTTAAAAGAGAAAAGAAAAAAAAAAAAGTACAAACATGCTTCACAGGGGGAAAAAATTTCCTGAAGATGAAACACTCCCTAAATAAGCTTGTGTGTCAGAAGAGGATGAAGAATACAAACGCAAACACGGTTTTAAGATGGAAAGGATCTGGAAGACCGGTCCCATCCATATACGTTCTCTTTCTAGCATTTGGATGATGAGCATTGTGATGCAGATTCCCCAGCCTGCAGATTAGTGCCTAGCATACGGAAGACATTCAACAATGTTTATTGAACAAACAAATGAATCTCCTCTATCCGTAAGTTTGTATAGCCGTGGAGACCACCTACCAAAAAGTTCCTAGAAGCCTAAGATGGTTGGGCTTCTTTGATACCTGTTTTGATAGCTGTTAAACAGCCTAAACCACTAGGTTCACTAGATGTGGAGATTAAATCAACATTAATATTTGGTCCATATTCTAATATCCAGGTATATGTATAGACCATGAACTGCTGGTTTCGAAAGTCCTCAGACTTTGGTCTTTTTAGTTCTGAACTAAAATGTCAAAATTCAAGAAAAAAGGCATCGGTATTTAAAAATGTTAATTAGCTTGTATTTTATGCTATGTATTAGATTCTGTTGTTATTAAATAATAATACACACAAATACATCAATATATTGATATCTATTGAATATCAACTTGGCAAGACCTACTTTAACATTAAGGACCAAGTCTCTAAAATTAATCATGCATGTGACCTTGGACAAGTCATAAACCACTCCAGGCCCCTTTTCTGTAGTGGCATAATGAGAAGACTGGACTAGATCAATGGTTCTCAAACTTTGCTGCATGTTAGAATCACCTCTGGAGCCTTAAAAGTCTTGATGTGCAAACTGCACCCTAGACCAATTTAATCAGGCTCTCTGGACACAGGAATTGAGCATCATAGGTTATAAATCACCTTCAGGTGATACCAATGAACAGCCTGCTGTGAAAACTACTGGATTAGGGGCTTTCTAAAGTTTCTTGCTATCATCAAAGCTGGGATTCTTTGGTTCAAAAAAGGTGAGATGACCTCTCCTGGAACTAGAATTTCTCCCCTTAGTATGTAGTGTATCTTTTTCAACCAACCTGGATTAAATTGCTGAAGCACTCCAATATAACACACTTTTATGCCCAAACTGCTCTTCAGTAATGCTGGGGCTCGGAGGCTTCTGATAACGCAGGCTTGAAGGAACTAGATTTTGCTACTGGTCAAAAGCTCCCAACCAGCCCCTGTGGGTGTATGCACCAGGAGTATGTGACAGACAGTTTTTCTGCTCCTGTTATTTGGTCAGACCTCCAGATGGGTTTGCCCAAAGGACCAAGTAGAAGAGTGTAATATTCACCATTCTCCCTTTTCCTTTCTCCTATTCACACATGTTTTGAAAACAAAATTAGGCAAACTGCTTTACCTATTCAGTTTCCTTCCTCTGCTTTGCTTTTTCTGATCTGAAATCATCATCTACTATTGACAGGAGAGGAGTTTATGGAACTTGTCCTTGACAAGCCGGATGATTATGTTAACTGTTCTGAATTGGTAAGGGCAAGCGTGTTCATATTTAACATGCTTTCACAGTGCTGTGCTTAGAACGACTTGCTCATCCTCCTCACCACTCCGCGTCCTCCCCCTCCTACCCCCCGCAATGTAAGAGGTTCTAAGATTAGAGCATGAGAGTAGGAGAGCAGGGTCCAGAGGCTTGATTTATTAAGAGCCGTCTACATGCCAGGTACTTTATATCATCTCATTTCATCCTAGGCTGTTGAAGCTGTCCGTGTTTTACAATGAAGAAAACCTGGCCTCTGAGAGATCCGGTGAGTTGCCTAAAGGCACACAATTGGTCAGTGGAAAGGCCTAGATTTGAACCCAGGTGTAAGTGAGCAAAATTTCACTCTGCTGAGCACATCATAAATGAGGAACAGATGAAGCAAGAACGTGGATGGGAGAGAGTTCATTTCTATGATCTGTTCACCTACATTTAAATTAGGAAGCAGGAGAGTGTACCTAAAAGCTCAGAGAGAGGACAGCCAACTAACGCTTCAGCAGTTCAGAAAGAAGTTTCAGGACTTCCTAAAAGACAGGAGCAGGCCATTCAACTCCTTCCTTTTTCCTTCACACTTCAACTCATCACAACCCCAGGCTTAGGAATCAGCTCACCCCCTCCTTCCATCTACCTTTTTATAGTCAGACCTCAATCCTTATTCCAAAAATAAGTCCTCCTAAGATGATGAGAGGCAACAAAAAGCAAAGCTAAAAAGTTTTACACTTGTATCGTTTTGTTATGGGACATTAGTTGGACAGAATTATTATCATGTTTTTACAAATTTCCCTAAAACAAAAAATTATGGGATATACCCAAATTACTCCAGCCTCTTGGCCCAGTATGCTTTTGCAATTGCTTCAGTCCAACTCTATGCTACTTAAATTAGTTAACAGTCACCAAGTTATTTTTAGGCCATAGCAACACACACACACACACACACACACACACACACACACACACACACTACTATACCTAGCTTGTTATCTGTACTCCTTAGGAGCAAAATTTGCCTTTATACTGGCACTATTATTGCTTTTCAATCAATATCAATAATAACATCCTACATTTATGGAATGCTTACCACGTATATGTGTAAAGTTCTGAACACTTTACGCATATTAATTCTTTTTATTTCAGAAACTAACACTTTGAGATAGCTATTGTTATATCCTCTTTTTGTTAATGAGGTAACTAAGGAACTGAGGGATTAAGCAACTTGCCCAGGGGCACATATCTAGTAAGAGGGGAGCCAAGACTAGAATTCAGGCTGACTAGATCCAAACTTCTGTCTTCATTTCTCCATCATTTGCTACAAGGTTGATGTTCTGCATTTTAGCCTTGAATGTTAACCAGAGGCTCAGAATAACAACAGCAAGTTTGTGAATGTAGATATGTCTTTATTTCAGACATCTTTTTAAAAATCCTCATAACATCTCTGAGAGACAAGGGGAGACTTTTATTCCCTTCCCCACCCCATTCCCCAAAAAGGGAAGAAACAGAATATTTTTCACAGGGTCTCTGATTTCTGAGCCCAGCCATCCACTTTCTCATAGAACTCTACATTGCCAACAAGGTTATATTTCTGAATCCTTTTCCACTAGGAAAAGTGTGCAATCTATGGTGCTCAATTCCCAGGAGTGATGAAGTTTTATAGTATAAAGGCCTAACTCCCTGCATGATCAAATCCTCCCCATGGATCATCCTCTTAAACCATTTCCCTCTTCTTCTCTCATTCCCCAGTAAAGGCCTTTGGTACAGAACAGGGCTATGAAGATTGTAGCAGTTGGTCAGTCTTTGTTTTACAAGACATAGAGCAAGTACAGGCATGGGCTCTGACATATCAGGGAGGAAGGGGGAGACACAGACCCCAAGGAGGCACCTGAAGCCCTCCCACTCTCAGGGAGGGAAGCTCCTCAGCAGACCTGACTGCCAGTCAGTCACAGAGGGATTCCAAGTTGAAAAGCACTTAAAAATGGGTACATGACATTGAAGTATTTAGGAGTAAAAATATTGTTCATATTATACTATACTATACAATATTTCCAGCTTTATTAAACTTGAAACATTAAGTTTAAACATTAAACATACTTAAATACATGAAAATGTTATCTATAGTATATTTTTAAATATTTCAACAGAAAAGATAAAGCAAATAGGAAAAATGTAATTGTTTAATCTGGTTGATAGGTATATGGGTGTTCATTACACACTTTTCTGCTTTTCTATATGCTTGAAAATGCTCATAACAGTTTTAAAGGCATATACAATCTTTAAGAAGAGGGCTCAGTAGACTATCTTTTCCTACCCAGGTAAATGACTAATTATTTCCCTGAACCCAGGGAAAAGGAACCCCAAGAACTTTATAGCAAAAATGGTAGCTCTCATTATAAATGGTCTAGAATTGTTTAGCTTTCTTACTCAGTTTGACTAGAAGCCAAGTTCTGGTTGATTAAAAATTAACTTTGAGTAAAACAGATTATAATTCTTTCAAAGACCTCATAATCCCTAAATACTTATTCATTTGGATCATTTTCACCAAGTTAAAGAGAAGCACAGGTTATTCTTCAGAAGATGAGACTAAAATACAGATTCTAACATAGGTCACAATAGGGAGGGCACTGTAAATTAGAACAGTAACTTAATCCCAGGGGCTGCCATGCCTCTGATCGGTTTCTTCCCAACCTGACACAGCATTACTAAAATGGCAAGTTAGCAGCCACCCTACTTGACAGACAGCACCAAAAATGGAGAGCATGGCATGGAGACAAGGGGACAAGGAGCTTGGATAGGGAGGGTAGCAACCAGTGTTTACAAACATAAACCGTAGCATCAGATGGGGCAGCCATAAATTACTCAGGATTGTACTGAAATCTCTGAAAATAAATTAACAAGCTCTTAGAAGTTTCCTCCTTATGTTCTAACCATGCCCCCCCAACCAGCTTCCCTGCAAAAATTACTCGTTCCAAAATGGTACCACTACCACTCTTGCTGAAATACAATCTTATCACCAAGGAAGAGGATTACTCAAATAAATCTGAGAGGAGAAGCCAGACCAGAATGATCTGCTTGATCCACTCAGGAACCTAGGAGAAGTCTGCTGGTCATGCCTTTGGGGAATGCCCACCCTGTCCTTCATCACAATGGTGCTGTGGTATTAATCTCTGGTTTACCAAGTTGAAAGGATAATGAAGGGCATTCTAATATTGACCGATTCCTTTCCCTTCTTTTCTATCTTGGTCCCAATTTTAGGCCATTCTCCCCAAAAATACCAAAATGACAATGATAATTATAAAGCAGATTACAGATCCTTTTACTCCTGAACTACATATTTTCAACCAAATTCCCAGATATTTGAAGAAAAGGCCCCAAAATCTACAAATAATCTAACCTCTACCACCAGAGCGTCTTCCAAGTCGACCGCCACCGTGTCTTACCAACTCGAAAATGACGAGGCCTCACAGTGGCTGCCCAGGGCGCCCAGAGGTGAGGTCAGCAGTGTGTCCGGCCCCGCCCCATTGAGGCAATCTTACTCTGTGACATTGAGGAACAAGCTCAGGCTGTCCAGATTCTCAGCTGCATCCACAGGAAAGGGATAGAGGCACCCCACTTTCACCAGTAGCACCCAGGAAATTCACTTCTCAGTGACTGATGGGTCACCCCTATACACAACTCCACTCTCTGCAAATTAGGGAGGGTCTGCAACTCCTCCAGTCATCCCCATGTTCAGATCTAGGGTCATCTTGACCTGTGTTGTTTCCTCTCCACAGATCATGGAGACACAAAAGACTTACTTTTTATCTTGAATCCCTGCTCTGCATGAGAAAGAGGAAATCATCAAGATGATTGGCTATCCTCCTCTTTGCTCCCCCAAGACAAACTAATACAAATGGGAAATTCCTAAGTGGGACTTTCTCATTTGTAAGAGGCTAGACATGCCAAGATTATGGTAAGACAATAGCAGCGTTAGGGAATCACTCAAAGTCAACCAAACAAAAATACAGAAACAAAATACAGAGCTACACAGAAGAAATCTGAACATATCTGTGACCCCAAGAAAACCCACCACCTCCACCACCACCACCATCACCAAGAAAAATGCCTAGGCGCTTCTGGAACTCTCTGCATACAATTCCATGATGTTCTCCTTCCCAGCAGAGCCCACCAGACCTAAGGAGAGATGTGCCTTTGTGGTAGTGGAGCTCCATGAGGGCTAGCTTGAGGGGGAGTGGATGGTGAGAAGAGGAGACTGTGTCAATGGAATTCAGAACTATATTTCCCAGAATGCTGCTTAACAAAAGGCAGAATGCCTCACTGGGAAGACAAGAAGGAGAATGGCAGAG
The DNA here is from genome assembly GCA_036589455.1 of Ateles fusciceps. NCBI lineage: Eukaryota > Metazoa > Chordata > Mammalia > Primates > Atelidae > Ateles > Ateles fusciceps. Next base: position 11,169,251 of record JAZHEH010001979.1, read on the forward strand.
CTGTCCCATAGAGACAAAATAACTAGCTTGCTCACCCATATGGCCTATTGCAATTTAAATATGCAATGTGTTCAAACTCAGCAACACCTTTGGTCAACATGCTTTAGGAGGCTGGTTGGAGATGTGACCCAGAAAATGTGTACCTTGGCTCAAAACACAAAGGAGAGAAGAAAGAAGATGACTATCTCTCACTACCACCACCCAGGTAAAAGATACCAAATGAAATTGATGTACAGCGCCCCAAAGGACTGTATCTGAGGTCAAAGAGGAGCAATTAGGCTGGGCACAAAATGCAGCTACTTTGAAAGGTAAGGCAACACTGTATGAAGGTACTCCAAGAAGAGTGGGTGAGTAATTCCTTCTGCTGGAGCTCAGTTCCACTAATCTCAGAGTTATTCTGCTTTCAGTATACTGGGGCACGTGACACATTACTCCATCTTGGGAGGAGCCATGATGCCAACTGTTGTCAGGTGAGGCCAGAAAGAACAATGGGTCGGGGAGAGTTTCATAAAAATGTCTCTGTTCCCTTGGAGCCTTGGCAGAGGAATGGATGTAGTTGGTGAACTTACACTTTTTATGGGGCCTTAGAATAAGCTCTGCCCTTCTTCAAGGTCACTTTATAAACCACATAAAAGTCAAGCTGGTCAGAAAGGTGAGAAAGAGGGAGAATTTCCCACAAAAAGAACTGGTACCTGTAGGTTTACTTGTAGTTCACCATAGTTGCTCCTTCCTCTGCTCCATCAACAGTGGTTAAGTCTGAGAGACAATAACTTTCCAGCTAGTGATTGATTGGAATAGAGCTAGCAGACCAGGCATGACTTGAGATATCATCTGGTGGGTTAAAGCCCCTTTTTAGAAAGATGAGAAAACAGTCCCAGAGAGGTGAAATGACTTGCACAATGCAAATTAGAAGCCGAATTAAGGGTAGAACCCAGATCTTCTGGCTTCCAGTTCAGTGCTGCTGGGTTTTTCTTACTAAACCAATATAATAAAGAGCATAGAAGGGAAGACAAGAATAAAGTCTATTTTGGTCTTTGGTAGCCAGGGTAAGAAGAATGCTGTCACTTCTATGAGAAAACCCAAAGTGAACCCGGCTAATCAGGACCGTGCTTGGGAAGGGAGCAGGGGCATTACCTTTCAACACCAGAGGTTCTTTGCCTTCTCTCTTCAGGGACTCGAGGACTATGTGAAGTGGCTGGGAGGGCATCACTCGGCTTGGCTCATTGGTATTCTCATCATAAACTATAATTTCTTTGGAAAAGATCCTCTTGAAAGAGTCCTTGCCTTCCCTACAGGAAATCAAGTCTAGGACAGTGATCTTGCCCTGCTGCAGTCTCCGCCGGCTGATCTTATCGGCACAGTTAATGTGGACAGCTCCTTGGATGTGACTCTTGTTGTACTCCATGAAGGGCCTGCAGTCAATGATGACAGGACCCTGACTCGGCAGGTGACTCTTGCTGCATTTGGTCATCTTCTTTGCCAAGTCATTGGGGTAGATTATTTTGATGCTGGCTAGCTGCTTGGGGGTCCCTGACACAGGGCTGCCCACCCCACCTGATGGACTTAAAGAGCCTGTATTCTCATTATTGTTGACCATCTGGTTAGCAGGGCAGGTGGTAGAGGTTCCGATGGCAGTGGTGGTGGTGCCAGCAGCAATGGCTTGTGTTTGGGCCTGATTGTCCTTGTCGTAGGTTGCCACAGTGCAGCAGCTGGCACTGCTGCATCCACAATTCAGAGAGCGGGCAGAGCCGCTGGATGAGGGCATATACGTCAGATTCGCAGCCTTGAGGGACACAACGGTGGTGGCGATGACAGGAGGGTGGCTGTTACTGCCTGGGGCGGCAGAGCCAAGGTAGCTAGAGTCTAAACAAAGGTTGAGATCCTGAGGTCGGACGGGCCTAGCTAGTGCCACTACTACCCTGTCGTCTAAAGGAGATGGAGGCATGAGGAGGCTGAAAACTGGCAATTCAAGAAGAACTCAAGACAGTCTGTAAAGAAGAGGAAGAGGGAAAGAAAGAATAAAGTCACGTGACACAAAAGGCAGTCTCATCCAATCCCTAGGAAAAGTCATTGCATCCTGCTGAGCAAAGTTGTCCTAGTTGCCCTTTATCATACCACTATCAAAACTTGAAACTCATTTTTATGTATTCAAAGAGGATGCAAACCTGAGGGCCCCAATCTATTTGGTTGCTGAGTGTAAGGTTAAATTTGGATGTAATGTTGTAAATTTTAATGAACAACCTTTCCTGGACCTACATAAAAGTTCAGCTGTAGAGAAGGTATAAGCACAAATAATTAGAAAAGCTGAAGACAGAAGGGAAGACTCTTAAGAGGCATCTATTCTGAACCTCAGCTCTTGGGCAGAGTACACTGAGAACATCTGAGAAAGACTCATTTGTCCACCCTTGCATGTTTGCCATTTAATTCCCTCACTTGCTTCAAAGCCAAAGGGATAACCAAGAGCACTGGCATGGTTCACAGAAATGTACAGCAGCTAAATATACATAAGGGTGGATGTCAACTTTCTGCAAATCAAAATAAAAGGATCCCCTTAAGTGAATCTCTTTAACCTGGAGCTATTTTTGCCTTCCGTTCTATTGAGGCCCTTTGAAAAGCACAACATAGTCATATTAAAATCTCACATATTTTTCTTTTGGCCTTTTATAAATTAATCTGCATTTCCCTTTTTCACTACTAACTAGTGTCCCAAAACGAAATCTTAAGCCACGAAGCCAGATCTGGAAACACCAACCCCAGCAAATCCATCACGCTTTGCTCCCCCACCTACCCCCACCCTCACTCCTTGCCTGGAAAGGACAACTTGGGCTTTTCTCCCCTCTCTCATCTTCCGGCTGGCACAGACTGTGCATCCTAGAGCTTCTCTCAATGGGGAGGCAGCCACATTGTATAAGGTTTCAATTCCATACAGATAGATATCCCCCCCCTTCAAGAGTACTGATTCCATAAAGAGGACTTCCCAATTAGCCTGCCCCCGTTGAAAGGGGCAGTGAATTGTTGCCCATGGGATCTATCTCTGATTTCAAAGAGTGTCTGCAAAAAGACAGCTCCTTCCTCCTGTAGGCACAGGGGCACTCTGCGACCCAGACTTGCTAACTCTTCTTCTATTAGGCATACACACGGCAAAGACAGCAAACCCCATGCAAGAGCCACTCACCTAAACGAACTTTAAGATCTATCTGGAAAAATGCCATCTATCATCTGTCTACACATGACGGTCCCATTCTCTGACATAGAACCAAAGTGTCACAGACGGAATCCACACTCACGCGCGCACACGGGGGCACGCACCCATCACGTCGGCAGATCTCCACGGACTCAGGTTTCTCTCACCCACCTTTGGATGGGAGCGAAGGATCCAACCCCCTCCCTCCCTTGCGTAGTATTTTTTCTGAAGAGCGAGTACTATTCCAGAAGCTATAACTGTTTCCAGGCTGGACCAAGCGGTGAAAGTCTTCGCTATTGTGTTACCCGGTAGGGCCCGTCCAGGATCAACAGCCCATTTCTTTTGAGACAGACGCATAAGCATGTTCACAGAGACACACGCCGGGACCCCCCCACCTTCACACAGAGTGCGCGGCTCACACACACACACACACACACACGCACGCACCGAGTGTATAGAGAGATCTGCATCCCTGCAGCACAGGGTCGGGCGTATATACTGCCCATGAAACCATCCAGTCTGGCCCAGAAAAATCTCCCAGAGAAATACTGAGCTATCCCCCTCTCCCTTCCAACACTGGAGAGAAAATTAAGTGGTTAGAGAAGGCTTCTTCCCCACTCCTGGAGCACTTAACATCCTCCCCGCTCCCCCCTTCACTCCTCGGCGCACAGCGCGCTAATGAGCCCCGGGCATTTAAAACTGCCGCAAAGCATCCCAACAAACCTCATTTTTTCTTCGCCCCAAATCCAAGTAGACTGCAGAGAGAGTAAACGTACAGGGCAGCGGGAGCCAACAGCCGGAACCTTATAACCCTACCTGCTGTGGCTCCTCCGTCAGCATCGCCTCTCTATATTTCTCTCTGTCTCTCTCACATACACACACACACTCACACACTCACACACACACGCACCGCCTTAAACTCCTCCACCTTCAGTCCCGGGCTCTCAGGAGTAGTGGCGGTGACTTGCCACTTACTTCATAAATAAGTGTAGCCCTCCAACATCTGGCGCTCCGCTTCAGCTATGGACTCGCACATTCAGCCCCCATTCACTTGGCTTCATTGATCTCCAGCAGCAACATAGTTACTTTCTCTTTGCTACACTGTAAATGTAAGGTTCTGAGGGGGCGGGCCCGCCGCCGACCGACGGCGCGTTGGACCAATAAAACTCCGGGGAAAGCCGACCGCTACCTCACAGAGGCCCGCGGCCAATGGACAGCCTAGGGGGCGGGGAGGAAGGCGTGGCCTCATCTCCTTAAGGAGGGCTTATCCGACGCGGCTCTGGGTCCTCGGTGTTATAACACGGGCGGTGATGTCATTGGCAACCAATCAAAAACTTAAAAGAGCCAGCCGGGGCCGCGCGGAGCAGCTGCTCTCTATTTACATGTAAACCGAACCGGCAGGATGCAGTTAACCCTTTACCCGGCTGAAGCGCCCGCGGGCTAAACGCGCCGCTCCGCTAAAACTGGCTCTTCCCCTCTGGACGGGATCCTCCAACACTCCCTCCCCGGGGACAAACCACGCTCTCTATTCTTCCTTCTTACTATGGACGGATGATCAAAAGTGTCGGAGTAACTTTCTAAAGGAAAGAGACTGCGATCACCGCCCCTAGTGGGAAAGCCGGGTTCTCCCCCGAGTCGCTCGAGGTGACTTGACAAACCCTAACCCAAGATTCGTGGACCTCGCCGGGTCGTCGGCGCTGGGACCCACGTGAGCGCGCAGCCAGGTCGACGCTTCTGCTCCGAGCCGCGGCCCCGGGCCACGCGTCGAGGGCCGGAGCTCGGCAGCCGACCGTCCCTGACAGGGAGGCCTTCCAGTCTCGGCGCGTCTGCCTCCCGCCCGCCCGCAGAGGTCGCTGCCCCTCCGGCTGCCCCGGCTTGACCGCCGCGCGCCGCACTCCCGCACACCTACATCGGCGCCCGGGTCACGCCCCGGCCGTCCCCAGGCTTTTCCTCCCCGGGCTCGACCCGGAGCACTAAGGCGGCACCACTGAGGGCTGCACGGAGGAAGAAGCCTGAGTCGACGTCGGAGGCGACGAGGGACGCACCGGGAGCAGCGGCGCGAAAGCCAATCCCCCCGGCCTGGGGGTCCGGGCCCGTTACGCGCCCGCCGCACCTCTGGCGCTTGGTCCCAGCCGGCCGCCGCCCCCTTTCCCGCCTGGCGCGCTGGGTCCCCGCGCCGTGCCGGCCGCGCGCAGCCCACCCGCCCCACAGGCCTCGGCCGCCACCCCTCCGTCCCGCAGGGCCCCTGCCGAGCCCAGGACCGCCAGCCCGGCGCTTCTGGAACAGCCTCAGCTGGCAGAAAACAGCCAGAGCCGGGTGCAAATAGCCAGATTGAATGGGGTCAGAGGAGCGTGGAGGAGGCGACGCCGCCGCTCCCGGCTCCCCTGACTTTGGCCGGCCCGAGGTAGCGGGATAGCTGGCCTCAGCGCGCGTCCCGAGAGGAGAGTGGGGGCGGGACAAGCCGCCCCAGGCCAGGTCTGGAAAATATTCCTATCAGAGAGGCTGCAGGAAAGTTGCCCTGGGATACAAAAAGAAGTGGAGATGAACAAGCCCAAATGAACTGTGGAGAGTCTTCGTCCAGAACCCTAACGAAATAGAGCTTTTTCTTATCTCTGAGAGGAAGGGATAAAAAGTGAAATAATTATAATGGAATAATACATTATGAGCACTAGGGAATGTTAGGCTATCGCTTTTCTCCCTTACCTGATTTGATGGGGTTTGGAGGTCTACTTCAGACTCGAGGCCTAATAGTATTCTAAGTAGCAGGGGCGTATTCATGTAATTGTTTCAGGGGCAGATCTGAAATCAGGAGGTGTCAGACCATAGCTAGCGGGTCAGCTATGCTCAATGAGCTGTGGAGAGAAATCCCCTTGGGCACCTCCACTTACATAAAGGCACATACCACGCAGTCCAGCTTTTCACACTGGCGTTACAACCGGCATCACGTGAGTCCGATAGTCTTATATAGGAGAGGGTTTTGTGTAACCTCTGTCGACAAAAAGAGTCAAACTGTAAAATATTTGAAGAGATTCATTCTGAGCCAAATAAGAGTGACCACGGCCTGTGACACAGCCCTCAGGAGGTCCTGAGAACATGTGTCCAAGGTAGTTGGGGTGCAGCTTGGTTTTATACATTTTAGGGGGCATGAGACATCAACTAAATACATTTAAGAAATACATTGGTTTGGTCCAGAAAGGCTGGACGAGTCCAATGAGGGGGTGGGTTTTCAGGCTATAGGAAAATTTAAACATTTTCTGGTTGACAATTAGTTGAATTTGTCTAAAGAGATCAAAGAAAGGAATATCTGGGTTAAGAGGTTGTGGGAGACCAATGTTTTATTAAGCAGATAAAGCCTCCAGGTAGCAGGCTTCAGAGAGACTAGGTCTAAAATTTCTTATCAGATTTAAAGTCCACGCTGATATATAATGAGGCGTGTCGGACCCTCACTTCCCCTCATGGCCTGAACCAGTCTTTCAGGATAAATTTTATAAGAGCCCTGGCTGAGAAATTAGTCAGTTCAGATGGTTGGGGGTGGGGGGTGGGGCTTAGAATTTTAGTTTTGGTTTACACCTCTCTCCATCCACACACACACACACACACACACACACACACACATTCACCCCCTTGATAATAGCAGAGTGCTTAGGTCACACCGTTTGGTTCTTAAATGTTTGAGGATCAACAGGTTATGGTCAGAAAACTTGGGTTCTGGGTAATTTCTATACAAATCAGAAAAGAACGTCCCAGAGGTTCTACCCTTGATCTATCTGGAGCTGGAAGACTGCAAGCTTGCTTTTCCCTAAACATAGACAATTACTGGAAAATTTTTCATTAACTCAGAGTTTGTGAGTTCTAAGTTCTAATTCTGACTCTGTTATATCTGTACATACAGTCTCTGTCTTCATTTATTTATCCACAAAATGGTAATACCCCAACTCAGAAGAAAAAGGGAATTGATTCAAGTGCTCAGGGGAAAAAAAAATCCCCTGCTGATAAAAGGCATTCAGTGGGAAAAAAAAATTTAATTTACTTGCTTTAGAAATAAGGTGCCTATCTTTAAGATACTTATGATCCATAAATGAAGAATTCATTGCTAACGCCTCAATATCTAAGGCCAAAGTATCAATTTATACAATTGCAGAAGAGTTCTTAACAGTTTTTCCCACAAGGCCCCCAAAAAAGAAAAGTAATTTCAAAAAGAAATGTAACTCTTGTAACGAGATGATTGTTTTATTATGTTTCAAACTAGTAGTTTATTATAATTTAGTTGACTAAGAATCTAAGTCATCCAAGCTGAAACATTGGGAAAGATGGCAAAATTCCTTATCATTTATCAAACCTGAGACACAGAATAATTACCAGATTGTGAATAAAGCAATGTTATAGTTATTTTTTAAATTAGGCACCTCTAAGCTTATATTCAAATCATAAGAGTGGTGAAAAAAAATCAGATTATAGATGGAATTTTTCTTCCATTCACTACTCTTCAAAACATCTTTTGGAGAAGAAGAGGTGATTTTGTTCCCTGTTTTTTAGTGATAAATGTGAAAATACTACACTGAAATACACTGCCCTGAGACTTAAATTCATAATACTAGTCAGCCAATGGCTACAAACCTGTTCTATCTATCAATAACCAACAGCAGAGCCTTAATGTTAGATTTCAGTCTCAAAGAAACAGTGAAGCATCTTCATTCAATTTGGGTGTTGTAACATGATTGTATTGAGTCATATATTTGTTCTCACAAACGTCATATGAAAAATATTGACTGTTTCAGCGCAAAGTGCTATGTATTAAAGCCAAAAGATGATGATAACTTAGGCCAACATATAAGATACTGTCAGGCCTCGAGTTCAAGCCTGGCCATTATAGCCTTGGTGACCTGCACATATACCTCCTGATGGTCTCCAGGAGCCAGAAAGTCTGAAGTAACCAGATGGCCACAAAGAGAAGTGAAACAACTAGTTCCTGCCTCAACTGGCAAAACATCCAACAACACTCTCCAGGCCTAGGGAAGGGCAGATAAGGGTTCCCTGAAGGAAAGAGCTGCTATAGTCTGAATGTGCGCCCCAAAAATCATATGTTGAAGCTTAATTGCCAATGTGACAGTATTAAGAGGTGAGGCCACCAGGCACAGTGGCTCATGCCTATAATCCCAGCACTTTGGGAGGCTGAGGCAGGCTGACCACAAGGTCAGGAGTTTGAGACCAGTCTGACCAACATGGTGAAACCCTGTCTCTACTAAAAATACAAAAACTAGTCAGGTGTGGTGGCAAGCACCTGTAATCCCAGCTGCTCAGGAGGCTGAGGCAGGAGAATCAATGGAACCTGGGAGGTGGAGGATGCAGTGAGCCAAGATCATGCCACTGCACTCCATCCTGGACAACATAGTGAGACTCTGTCTCAAAAAAAACAAAACAAAAAACCCCAAAAAACAAAAAACCACACAAGAGGTGAGCCCTTTAGGAAGTGGTTAAGTCATGAGCGCAGAGGCCTCCTGGATGGGATTAGGGCCCTTACAAAAGGGCTTCAGGGAGTGAGTTTGTTTTATTCCATTCCCCTATGGGGACACAACGTTCATCCTCTCTGGAGGACACAGCAACAAGGTGCCATTGAAAGCATAGATTAGACCCTCACCAGGCAGTGAGCCTGAAGGTGGCACCTTGATCTTGGACTTCCCAGCCTCCAGACCTCATGTGAGCAATACATTTCTGTTCCTTTCAACTTCCTCAGTCTCAGGTATTTTGTTATAGCCGCACAACTGGACTAAGACAGTGGCTATTGCCATGGGAAACAGAGGGAAGGCCATCTGCTTGTCTTACTATCTATGAGTTTGGACAGAGGAGGCCTGCAATTCTTTTTCACAAAATTAATGAGCAGCTGTGTTTGTGACTCAGAAAAAGGCTCTGAGCCATGTAAGTCTCTATATCTATATTTTCCAGTATGGTGGTCGTTTGACCATGTGTTGGCCACTCGAAGTGTTGTTAGTCTGAATTGAGATGTGCCATAAGCTTAAAACACACATTGGATTTTGAAAATTTTAAAGTGCAAAGTGTCTCGGTTATTTTTATATTTATTACATATTGAATTGTTTATATTTTGGATGTGTTGACTTAAATAAACTGTTATTAAAATTAATTGTACCTGCTTCTTTTTGCTTGGAGTAGGGCTCTTAGAAAAGTTTACATGGCTTATACGATTTAAAATTTCTGTCAGACAATGCTATTCTAAAACCTGTAACTGAACCTTTGATCTGAGGTCTCTTTGATGCCAAAGGTTTCAGAACCACAGACTACTGAATCTGGAGGAGACGTGAGAGCCTATTGAGCCCAGTGGTTCATAAACTGTATTAGGATGACCCAAAGGGAGAAAAGACACCAGTGCAAATGGGGGCAATAGAAATGGGAGCAGGGGTGAACTGGTGGAGTCCTGTGACCACACTCTTGCCCCCACACCTTGACACTTGATAGATGCAGATATAGCTATGGGTAGATATTTGTCTTATTCATGGGATTCCAAAGTAAAATTTCAGTTAAAGAAAGGATTCTGGTTGGGATATTTTTGTTGTGGTGGTTCTGTTTTTCTGTTTTGGATTGGTTTGGTTTGTTTCGTTGTTATAGTTGTAGTCACTGTTGTTGTTTTTGAGACAGAATCTCACTCTCAGGCGGGAGTGCAGTGGCACAATCTCGGCTCACTGTAACTTGCGCCTCCCTAGTTCAAGTGATTCTCCTGCCTCAGCCTCCCAAGTAGCACGTCCCACCATGCCTGGGTAATATTTTATAGTTTTAGTAGAGGCGGGGTTTCACCATGTTAGCCAGGATGATCTTGATTTCCTGACCTCGTGATTCACCCACTTCGCCCTCCCTAAGTGCTGGAATTACAGGCTTGAGCCACCGCTCCCAACCTCTGCTTTGTTTTTTAATCGTGTCCTTTTTTTATTTCCCACTTGTAAATCAATTTCACTGGATGGCACGGCCAAAGCGTGCTTGACCTCAGATTTCTTCTCAAGGCTCACCCTGGCTTCTATTGATCACACAGAGATGACTGACTGTTTAAGGGAATTAATATGCTCCCTATCTTCATTTAGGCAAGCAGATCCTTGTCAACTTTTTCTCCCCCTTCACTGATCCCCATTTGTAATCCCACAAACATTTCCTGCTGTTTGTCAGAAGAGGATTCTGCCTCAGCCCAAATGTGTGGACCATGGATGTAAACTTATTTTCTTTATGAAAATAGCACACACAAAAAAAACATTCACTGGCCTTGGGTCTCCAACAATGCCTCTTCTGTGGCGGATGGCCTATTATTATGATGTGTTGCTACATCAAAAATTGTTAACATTTTCCCCTTCACTAAGCTGAGGAATCATGTTTTATCATTATGATATGCTCTCTGTGCCACAGTTCCTCAACCCCAGGAGGCTGGGTCCCACTGTGTTACTGAGGGATGCAAAGTTAAAAGTTAAACATACATGCAAAGCATTCCTAAACCCCCTCAAGACTTGCTTTAGGTGTAAGGAATGAATCTAACATTCTCAGCATCTTCCAGTAGGTTCAGACTGTACCACTTCTACATATAAGATGTTCCTTTAGACCACAAAGTGCATCATAATATACTTTATTTTAATAATTGAATATTAACTGAGCTGATTTTAAAGATCTAGAATTTGGGGGGAAAAATAATCATAGATAACATTTATTGAGTGTTTTGCTCTGTGCTAAGCACTGCTGTAAGTGATTTACATGCATTAACTCACTTAAATCTTCACATCCACATTGATCTATAAGTAAGTACCTTTTTATTAGCTTAATTTAAAGATGAGAAAACAGAAATACAGATGGGGTAAGTAATTTGCCCAAGGTGACACAACTAGAAAGCAGCAGAGTCAACATTTAAACCCAGACAATCTGGCGCCAGAGCATCTGCTTTTAACCATTGTGTGTTATTTCGTTCACTCTCATTGTGATTTTATACACTTCTATCATGTCCCCTTCAGTCTCCAGACTGCAGTATATTTTTAACTGCCTCTTCATAAGAATTTGCTGTTTTTTTCTTTTGTTTTCTTCCAAACTTTTCTAAGTCCACTATGACGTGAATCTTCATGTGATCTCCCTCTTAAAACTGCAGCCTCCACATTGGGGAATGGTTCCAAATCTCCACTTTATTTCCAGAATAGTCTCAAATATTGCCCTAAATTTTGTCAATGGCTTGGTTGCTCCTGCACGTTGGACTGATAAATTCAAGGAAGAGCCTATGATGCTTTCATTAGCAAAACCATGTCTTGTTTGCCATCCCATCGCTAAGCAGGTGAAGCTAGCACATAGTTTGAGCTCGTTAAGTTTCAGTTCCGTGAGTGAATGAATGAATGAATGAATGAACTGAGAAATTTTTTCAAACATACTGTTTTTGTCCATCCAGGCTGCTATAACAAAATATCATAAACTGAATGGCTTACGAACAACAGAAATTTATTTCTCACAGTTCTAGAAGGTGAAAGTCCAAGATGAAGGTGCCAGCACGACTGGGTTCTGTAAGGACCCTCTTGCAGGCTACAGACTGCTGATTTTTGGCTGTGTCCTCACAGGGTGGAAGGTGTGACGTATCTCTCTAGGGCCTCTTTCATAAGGGCACTGATCCCATTCATAAGGGTTCTGCCCCCCATTATCACCTTGGGACTTAGGATTTCAACATATGAATTTTGGGGAGGACATAGATACTCAGGCTATAGCATGAACGTACCTTTGAATTATACTTTTTTCTAGAGGCACACCCTGGCTCATCTGATGATAGTTTTCTAGCTATGATTTGGCCTTCTGTAATAACTAGAAACTTAGGAACCTCTGAAATCCCGAAATTCAATTCTCTTTTGAATTATTTACGCAGATATTAACCAAGTATCTCTCTCTGGAGAGCTACATTGTTTATACATCACTTGTTTTGTTTCGTTGTGACCATATTCCTCTCTTTACAGCTTAACTCCAATTCTTTCCCCATAGAATTTGGGAAATATCAAATCCATCTCATTATACTCCATACCATATGTGACTTTTGTTTTGGTCAGTGCTCTTTGCAGTTATGATTATCTTTAATGCTTAGGAAAAATTCCTCTTCTTGTTCACTGAGTTTCAGCAGGATGAGGGTATCTTCCTTTTCTTGTTCAACATCTTCCTTCTTGTAATACTCAAAGGCATGCATTTCCCAGTATTTATCCCCCTGACAGACAGATTGTCCAGTGTTTATTTTCTATCATGTGACTGATGCCAATAAATAGCTTTCTTTAGAAAGGCATTTAATCAAGGACCTGGGCCTGGACATCAGTGAGTTCTTTGTGTTCCTGGTGGATGTGCTCTGAAAGGAAATGCCATTACTGATTCTGGGTTAGGTGGGGAGCAGCACCCTGAGAAGTCCTACTTCTAATGCTCTATGAACGGGCCCAGGTCTGCCCAGATTTCCCACCTGGGGGGAGTGTTCAGTGTTTTCCCTGGTTTAGGTGATAAATAAAGCAAACACTTTGTAATTATACTCATGACCAGCAAGGGCCAAGAATGTAAGAACATGGTGGATGAAGCCTTTTCTGAGTGACTTTAAGTGTCTATGCTATGCTAAGAACTGAGCCTATAGTACCATTCAGGCATATAGTAGGTACTCCAATTAATCCAAATCTGGTCAGGTCTAGTCAATTCAAGTAATTCAGCAGGTAAGAGAAAAATTCCTGTTGGAATTGGCTAAAATTTTAGTTCAAGTAGAAATTTGAGAAAAGAAGGAAATGTTATTGGTGCCATTAACTTGCAGCTCACAAAAATTTAGAATGTGAAAAAGATAGATCAATTAGATCAGAAAATAGCCAAACAGAGAGCTGGTGCTGTGCTTCATTCATATGCCAGTGCTCACCGTCACAGGTGTGGTGACAGAAAAACCGTCATTTTTCTACAGTAGTAAACTAAGACATATAATTCATAGGGGAGTCTTAGCCCCCTTCATGCTTCAGTTTGCAGTTCATTTTCCCAGGAACTAGGAAAACTGAAGCAACTCTGTGAACTGCCATTCTAAACCTTAAATTGGATTAAAAATAACAAATAGTCCAGTGAAGTATCTTTGCTATATTCTGCAGAATAGAGATGCCAATAGATTTGGACTCCCTTTTCAACACAGTCCTAATCTTCATGTAATACACAAGTCCTCCAGAACATGGATTAGAGGAGTTAAAGATTTAGACATTCTAACTCATCAAGATTGCCAGCATATTAAAGAAGGACTGAAAGAAGCAAGACAGGTAGGCAAAAAGAACAGTAAGCTGGCTGAGTTTTTTTGTTTTGTTTTAAAATTTTGTTTGTATTTTAAACAAAATACAAACAAGGGTTGGGAAAGGTAACTTTGGGCAAAGAGAAGGCAAGGGGCAAGCAAGTAGAGGGAATTTTGCTATTTCCAGAAATTTACAATTTCACAAACTAAATAGAACAGGATCAGGTTACAGAGGGGTTGTTGAATGTTTTCCAGAAACTAAAAAAAAAAAAAAAAAAAAGTAGTATTACTAAAACTCATTCTGATTGACTTCAGCAGACACTGGGCCTCACCACCTGGGATAGGAAAGAAGGAATAGGGCTGTCAGTGTTGGTGCATGTTAAGGAAGGCTGCACTGGCTTAGACAGGAGCCAACTGCTTTTGCACAGTTTAGGGATGTCAAGCACACATTTGGTGCCACTCTCTTTAAACCTGGGAGAATCTCAAAGACAAGTTCCACTAGTCCCATGGTATGAGGTATAGTTTGTGCCTCTCTGTGTGGATGCAGAACTTTTCCCTTTGTATGTTTAAGCTAGTGTAATCTTCCTTTTTTTTTTTTTTTTTAGATGGAGTCTCACTCTATCGCCCAGGCTAGAGTGCAGTGGCACAATCTCAGCCCACTGCAACCTCCACCTCCCAGGTTCAAGTGATTCTCCTACCTCAGCCTCCCAAGTAGCTGGGATTACAGGCGCTTGGCAACATGCCCAGTTCATTTTTGCATTTTTAGTAGAGACGAGGTTTCACTATGTCGGGTAGGCTGGTCTTGAACTCTTAACCTCAAGGGATCCGCCTGTCTGTACCTCCCAAAGTGCTGGGATTATAGACATGAGCCTCCACGCCAGGCAGATCTTCCTTTCTGATGGTTAACTTGACTGGATCATGGGATATGTGGTCAAGCATTATTCTGCTTGTTTCTGTGAAGGTGTTTGTTTCTGTGAGGGTGTTTTTGGATGAGAGATTAACATGTAAAAGGGGTGGACTTTGAGTAAAGTAGATTACCTTCCATAGTTTGGATGGGCCTCATCCAGTCAGTGGAAGGCCTAAATGGAGCAAAAGACTGACTTCCCTGGGCAAGAGGAATTCTGCCAGTTGGCTTTTGGACTATAGCTGCAATATTGGTTCTTTCCTGGCTCTCCAGCCCATTTGCGCACCCTGCAGATTTTGAATTTGCCCACCTCCATATTGCATGAGCCAATTCCTTAGAATAAATCTCCATATATACACATACATATCCTATTGGTTCTGTTTCTCTAGAGAATCTTAATACATCCTTCTTCCCCTTTGGTGGACAAAGCAAAGCGTAGCCTAAAGGATAAGCATTACACCAAGTGTCCTGCAATCCTGTTCTGTATTACAAAAAATGCACTGAATTGAGTTCATCTTCATCTTTGAGTAACATAATTTCCAAGAGTTTAAAACTACCCTAAAAGGGTGATGAGGATACACTTCATAGATCTATAATAGGATTATTGATGTTAAAGAAAAACAAATTTCTCCCCCTACAATTTATTAGGGAAAAATAGAAAATCCCGGCTGAAGCTTCTGGCTTTGAGATTCTAAAGAAATCTGGAGATTGGAATGATAAAAATAAACCTAAGATACAGTTTCTGAGCCTCTGATTTGTGTCCATTCAGCCTGAAGGAAGAAATATATGAATATTTTTACTTTCCCCCAAACGCATATTTAATCTTTTTCTAAATATCCTGAATTTTGAGACAGTCAGGAGTTTCCATAGTAAGAACAGATTGCTTTCCCAATTTTATAGCATGTATTAAGAAAGCCATTTTAAATCTCGGTATTAATGTTGACATCTTGTTGAGCTTATTTATTTGTCACTTTTGCTTTCCCAAGTTAATCGACATATGGTTGAATTATAAAATCTCAGCTAAGAGCCTAAGGAGTGGATTTCTCAAGAAGGGTTCACAGTTCACAAAAGCAAATCAGAGATGAAAATGCATGCCATTTTTGCAGCTGCCTAATGCTTGTGGTTTCCCTGGCTCTGTATCAGAGATATGAGTGATTGACTGTGAATATGTAGTTCTCCACTTCATTCTCCCTCATTTCTAGTAGACTGGAAGCTCCCTGCCTGTTAGCCAGACCAGTGTTGCTCTGACTCTAAAGACACACAGATCCCCCTGGGGGCTTGGTTGAGTAGGTTTGGGATAGGACTAGAAATTCTACATTTCCTTGCATGCTTTCCAGAGATTTTGAAGCAACTGGTCCACATACCACACTATGCCTATCTAAATCCACAGCCTACAATACAGTAGCCACTAGCCACGTGTAGCTATTTGAGCCCTTGAATTGTAGCTTGTCTGAATTAAGATCTAATCTAAGTATAAAATGCATACCAGATTTCAAAGTTTCAGTAGGAAAAAAATCACAAAATAGCTCATTCACAATTTTATATTGATTACATGTTAGAATAACATTTTAGAAATATTAGGTTAGATAAAACACATTACTAAAATCAATTTCACCTGTTTCTTGTTATGTTTAAACATGTAGTTACTAGAACATTTCAAATTACTTACGTTGTCTGCAATTGCTGCTTAAATTATATTTCCTTTGGATAGTGCTACTGGACTGGACTTGGAGAGACTGTGAGGGAGAGTAATTTCTTTGCTCCTTTAGTCTCTTTTCACCAGGTACTTGATCCATCTCTTAATCTATCTCCTCTGCTCCTTGGAGCTGCTGTGGAACTGTTTATTACTGCACTCCTTCTCCAGCCCCCTTCACAATTGCTCCCAACATGACTTGGCCATGTGGGGTGCTATCTGTCAAGATACACACCTTCTAGCAAGGCATGGCCAAAAATGACATGAAAGACCTCCCAAAAATTCATGAATGGGGCTCTCCTTTGTATTACCCAAAAACTTTGTGACACCAGCATTGCATTTACCAAGGGTCAAGTCTCCTAGGAAAAAGGGCATGGGCTTTAGAATCATAAGACCCTGGCGTTTAATTTGAACAACGAATTGATTAGGTCATTCAATAACCTACTCTGTACCTGCCTCTTAAGTGCTAGGGATTCAGTGATGAACTAAATAAACATATTCTCTGCTTTAAAGAGCCTACTATTTAGAAGAGAAACTAGAATGCCCACGATAAATACGTAATTAAAGAACATAACCCCAACTTCTCTTTGTTCTTGTATAAAAATTCCTTACTCTTTCCTAGCCTCAGTTTATTTTTTGGTAAAATGTGTATAATAACACTGCCTTCCTGAGTATTATGAGGATTAGAAGTAATGATTATATCTGCGTACTTAGCATAGTATCTGACACAGAGAGTAGGTGCTCAGTGAATGGTTTCTGGATGGCTGAAACAATGAGCACCCTAATCGTATTTAGTTTTTTATTCACATGCTGCTTCATTGTACGAAGTGTTTGCAGTAGCTGGTTAGCTTATTGTTGCATGGCAGATTGTACGTGAACTTTGACTCCTGATGTAACTCACACTTCTTGAGTATATTTTCTAAATCTATTCTTTGCACATATAAAACATGCAATAAATGTTTCTTGAATCAAATTATACCTGGAATAGACTTTGGAATTGTTCCAATACAATGCTGCTCATTTTGCAGAAGAAAAAAGACAAAGTTGAAGTGACTTACCCAGAAACATACTTTCAATAGCAGTTTCAGGAAAGAAATTATTTTCAAAAGAAACGATACCAGGAGCATACTTTCATTAACAGTTTCTATTTTCAAAAGAAACTTAAGCAAGAGCCTACTTTCAATAATAGTTTCAGAAAAGAAACTATTTTCAAAAGAAACTGTTTTCAAAAACTATCTTTGAAATCGTTTTGAAAACTATTTCAGAAATTAATCATATTTGCTAGGCATTTGTGGAAGGAAAAAATTTGTGGTCAAGTGGTCAGAGAAGTGAGGGAAGAAATGGGAGAACAAGGACCTTAGAAATAAGTAAGCTTCAAGATGAGTAACTGATGTTTGACTAAATGTCAAACATTGTGAAGAATTTTAGTAGGTGGAAGATGGAAAAAAAAAGATGTGGACAAAACAACTGGGAATCTCACCAAAAGCAGGTTGCAGAGAGGCAAGGAGTTGTCCCCTGAGGGACAGTGGAGGTGAGGAAGTAGAGACAGAGTGACAAAGACTCCTTTTTCGAAATATTGTGTGATAAAGGAAAAGACAGAGCTAAGGAACTAGATACAGTAGTCAGGAGTACCCAGGATATTTTCTGTTTGTTTTATTTTTTTTCAGAATGGAGGACTTGAGTGTGTTGGGGGCTGCATTGATTTCAAGATGAGGAAACACAAGGGGAAGAAGGTTGTCAGCACCATGTCCTGAATGAAGGAGAAGGAATGAATGTGTCAGCAGGACTGAGGGCATTTATTGTATTTTTTATTTTTATTTTTGAGATGGAGTCTTGTTCTGTCACTCTGGAGTGCGGTGGCTCAATCTCAGCTCACTGCAAGCTTCGCCTCCCAGGTTCAAGTGATTCTCTTACCTCAGCCTCCTAAGTAGATGGGATTACAGTTGCATGCCACCAACGCCAGCTAATTTTGTATTTTTAGTAGAGACGCGTTTTACCACGTTGGTCTAGAACTCCTGACCTCAAGTGATCCACCTATTTTGGCTTCTCAAAATGCCGAGATTACAAGCGTGAGCCATCATACCTGGACAGGGACATTTATTAGCCTTTGAAAGTGAAAAGGCACCTTTGCTTCTGAGATGAAGGAAAATATAAATGGATATTCAGTTATATGTTGAGAAGAGAGAAGGGCAGTTGAAGAAGTGAAGAAGGAAACACGACCAGCTATGGAGAGTAAAGACGGCATCATATGCTGATGATCTACCTGAACTTCCGGTCCCAACTCTCCTGAACTCCTAACCTAGACCTGAGCTTTTCAAAGTAGGGGCTCCTTAGGCCAGTGCAGGACTACAAATTGTTTGTTGCTGACTCAAATTCAGAGAAGAAGCTCGTGTTAGAATGAAAATAAACAACACCTGATTTTCTTCTTCTCTTTGAAAGAAGCACAGCATTAATTTTCCTTCTGGGAGCGTTCTGTTTCTCATCACAGTGTCCCGAGCAGGTACTTTTGGGAAACGCTGATCCACACAATTTTCTACTGATACGTCAATCTCAGTATTTCAGAGACATCTCTAACCAGCCTGAACTCATCACCTTACTTTCTATACTTTCTTGTTTGTTTCCTCTTCCTCAGTGAGTTGGTGCCTTCCATTGCCAAGACATCAAGCCAGAAATATGGAGGAGGGGGAATTTATCCTACACCTTCTTCTTCACATGCCTTGACTAATCATTCACTAGCCTAGTTGATATTCTCTCCTACATAGCTCTCAAGTCCACCCTCTCCTCTCTATCCTCATTACCATCAATCTAGTCTAGGCCACCTTGAAAGTTTGCTTGGATATTGCCAGGCAAATTCAAGCAAGCTTTTCTCTACTCTGCAGCACCAGTGAGCTGTCAAAAGTCCAAATCTAAACACTTTACTCCCCTGGTTGACACTTCTTGCCTTATGTAAACACCAGGCATGGCTGAGTTAACTCTCCATAAGCCTGGCATTTTGAACTACTGAAATCTGCCCTTTCCCTGGTCTCCTGAGTTTTCATGTATGTTGTTTCCTTCATGTAAGATTTTTGGCCTACATTTCTGTTGCCTCTTAGTTCCTTACCATTAAGAATAGATATTTTGTCATTCCAAACACCCAGAACAATGCCTGGAAAATAGTAGGCATCCAGTACATGTTTGTTGAATGAATAAATTAAACCAAGGGATAACTTAGTTGATCTCACACTGAGCAGAGCTGATGAAAGTGGTGTTGTTAAATGCTGCCTGACTATGGTCAAGATCCCAGAGCCTTTAGACAAAGTCATAGAACCTCAGCAATGGATGTGGAGAGCTATGGAGGCTGAAAGGCAGGAGCCACTACTGAAATGCATCTATTGGTTGTGGCTTCCTTCACTGAATCTGGTACATTCATGAAAGCTTTCCTGGATTACACCAAAATCAGCTGTGGCTAAGATCATCTTTCAAAAGAGAATCTTACCATCCACACACTGTCAGCTACTCTTCATTTCTAGGTTTCCCTGGCTTCTCTCTCTTCCAATCCTAATATTACCATCCCCATCCCCCATCACCACAAACACCACCATCATTTTGGCTTCTGCCCTTGACTTACCATCTTTGTGTTCCTATAAGATACAACTTGTAAAATCTTGCCACAGACACCAATGTAGCAAAGATGGCAAAACAGCCCCAGTTCTGACATTCTACCCTGATCTTTAGGACTTCACCTGCCAGGTTGTCACTTTATGTCAAAAGAATGGTAGGTGGGACAGAGAGGAGAGTGGGGGGTGGGGAAACTAGCACAACCATTTGGAGCTAAATAATAGATTATGACTGGAAACTCCCGTCTTGATTTGGCCCAAGGGCCACAGCTATATTTGGCTGGCCCCTGATTGACATAATTATTATTGCCAGAAAGTAATTTTAGAAAGAACTTAAAAGGAGGACATGGGTGATTAAACTTCTAATAATAACATTTTTTAAACGTCTGGGTTAATGAATCTATAACTCAGGTAAAAGAAAAGAGGCTTCAAGTGTTCAGGGACTAGTACCTGGAACTAAGCTTGAAAAAAAATATTCCGCTGGGGAGTCAAGTAGGGCAAGAATAGATCACACGCCCCTAAGAAATCTTGGGGAGATAGAGATGTAGCTCATTTTATGCTGAAAGTTCCTTTAAAAATATTATGAGCAAAATAAAGTTTCACAAAGCAGACAATATTTTGATTTAATTCACTGAGCATCCCTTATATGCAAGGTACTGTACCAGTCCCTTTGGAATATTCCCATGGGCCTGTGCAGGGCTGTTGTGAGCATGGGCTTAGGCATTCTGGCTGTTCAAAGCCAGGGTCTGCTCTGATTAGGCCAATGTGCAGTCTGATTGGTTGATGCTCTACCAGTTGTTGAAGATTTTGAATATAATAATTTTGAATATCACCTGGATAAGCCAAACTTTCTGTTTTGAAATAGCTTATAGTTTAGATGATGAGATCTGCTTATGAATAACTATAATGCAATGCTATGTCATAACAATGTCTTTGCAAATGCTTTTATACATTTTCCATTTTGCAAATACAAAGACATAACATTTGTCTTTGCAAATGCTTTTATACATTTTATCTCATTTGAACTCCATAGCAACTCTGTGGTACATGTTCCCATTCTCATTTTGCAGATTAAAAAAAACATGAAGTTCAACCGCGCCTGGTGGCTCATGCCTGTAATCCCAGCACTTTGGGAGGCCGAGGCAGGTGGATCATGAGGTCAGGAGATTGAGATCATCCTGGCTAACACGGTGAAATCCCACCTCTACTAAAAATACAAAAAAATAGCCAGGTGTGGTGGCATATGCTTGTAATCCCAGCTACTCCGGAGGCTGAGGCAGAAGAATTGCTTGAACCCAGGAGGCAGGGTTGCAGTGAGCCGAGATTGCACCACTGCACTCCAGCCTGGGCAACAGAGCAAGACTCCATTTCAAAAAAAACCCAAAACAAAACATGAAGTTCAAGGAGAGAGGCAGTCTTACATTTCATAGAGCAAGAACTTGCCCTGATTTGTCAATATTTGATTTCCTCTAGTGCTCACCCCACAGTGCCCATGGCTTCCTCCATTTAAAACAGCAGATTTGTTAATGCAAATAATTATTTTAAGAATTATTTCTTGATTTCTAAAAACAGATTTTTCATACCCCAATAACCCTATGAAGATCAGCCTTTTAGCCCCATCATCCTGATAGGAAGTTTAAAGAGTCTCATTCTGAGAAACAAAGAGTCACGGAGCTCAGTTGATACGCATTTGGGGAAGCATGGAGTTGCCTTTAAGCCCTCTTCTAGGCAGTGAGGTTTAAAACAAACACATACAAAACAAAACAAAACAAACAAAAAGGCAAGGGCAATGAGAGAGTTGACTGCAGAGGAAAGAACAAAGACAAAAAACAAGCAAGCAAACAATAAATAAAAGCTTTAAAAATAAAAAGTGCTGCATTATCTGGGGTCAGATCTATACTCTTGAACAAGCTGGAGCACATCACTGTAGCTCAGCACAGAACAATGCTGGTGCTCCTCATACTGGCTCTGAGTAAAATAGGTTAGAAGCTGCTGAAAGGAGTGCTAATGTTTCCAGAAATAAGCCCAGATTTTCTGGGAATTTACTCATGTAGAGCACCATGTTCTCTAAGGGGCCACATACACATATGGCTGCTTTTAAAATGCCTCAAGTCTTTATGTACAGGGCCACATACAACACGCAGATAGGGCACAGGGAAGAAAACAAAATATCTCCCAAGTGAATGATACCTAGTATTTATATAATAATTTGTCCAGTGCTTCTGATACAGGAGGATACCCAGATCTAGGCTTTAAGAGCTGGGATCCCCCGGTTAATTTGGCAGCTTTTCCTCTGTATCTAGCATGCATATAGCCATGTTCCATCCATTCTACTCCCCTAGAAATATTTCTTCCATGGAAGCATACAGAAAGACTATGTTGTAATGGAAAGATAATTTACAAATTGTTGAATGCACCTCCTCCTTCTTTTTCTAGGAAAGGCAAATGGAACTTACAAAAGTGAAATGACTACTTCAAGATGACAAGAAAGGTTAACTACAAAATCAATACTAGTAACTCTAATTTATGGTTATTGTTACTAGGCCTTTCTTATTTCATGTGATTTCCATGTCTGAAATAACCTTACTATGAAAAGACTTGTGGAACTAGTAACTCCACCAGGTATTACAGTGTCAGTCATGGAATTAGGCCACCTTATTAGTACCTGCTCACTAGAACACCCTGCCCTCTATATGAGAAGGCTTTCTGATAATGTTGGCATAAATGCACTTTTGATTATTTAGATTCTGCTTTGCATGTATTCAGGGATCTCTCTGGTGCATCTCCGAAAAGATTCCAGAATAAACTTTTTTTGTGTATGAAGCAACGAAGCTTGTTACAGGAAATATTTGCTGCCTGATTAATTCTTCTGACAGCTCTAACTGTGCTTATCTTCAGGCTGGCATACCCATATCACATCATCATCTGGTTCGTTTTGGTTACCGATTAATTCACTTTCCTGCAAGAGGTGCACAAATTAAACCTCCATAAGGGCAGGGATATTTGCCTGTTTTGTTTAACCCTGAATGCCTGATACTTAGACTAGGGCTTGGAACATAGGAGGTGCACAATAAGTATTTACTGGCTGAATAAACAAATTGATGTTTAAGAAGAGAGTTCCTGGCCTTATCTCACCTCACTGCATCCACCTTCACAGATGCTCCTCCTGCTTGGGGCTGCTTCCTGTGAAGAGCGTGGCTGCACTGCTGCAAACCATCCCTTCCCTGCCACACTGGCACAGGTGGCCGCTGCCACCTACGACAGCCTGGACTTTGCCATCTCCTCCTTGTGAAGTATGAACAAGCAGACCTCCAGCCCGATGCATCAGATCCCTCCTACCGTGGCTCTCCATCTTCCATCGTTGTTCATGGGATTGTCTTCTAAGCCTCCTCAGAGTATGATTTGTCCTCCTGCTAGAAGCTGCCCCACCTAGGTCCACCCACTGTTAGTTTCCTCGATTGCTCATCTTGGAAAGTACATCCCCATCCAATACTGGGTGCAGACCACAATGGAGATCATTGGCCCTGTTCCTGCTAACAACCCAGCACCCTCCTTCCCACTAGGGACAGAGCTGCTGCTGCTGCTGCCACTGCCGCTGCCCACCTTACAGACAGGTGCAGTTTAGTTTTCATACCGTTGTTGAGTTGTAAATGGCCTCCATGTAAGGGGCATCCACAGTCGTGAGGTATATCAACATCACTTGGAGACAGGATGGCATTACGGTTAATGGCGTGAGCTTTGGAATCAACTGACTGGAGGTTAAGTCTGGCAACTTCTATTTCTTGTGTAACCTTGGAGTAGTAATTTAATTTTCCTACAACTAAGTTTGCTTATTTGTAAAATTGGGAAAATGTCAGAACCTTTCTTGGAGGGTAAAAGTGGACACTAAATGTGAAAAGTTGCTCACTGCCTGGTACCTGTTACAAATGCTCAATAAATCTTTTGTAGTATGAGAGGAGAAAAACAAATGATTACTTTCAGTGGATTCAAATAAAAGTCAAGAGGAGGCCAGATATCAGAAGAAAACAGGCTCCAAGGGAGAGATTAGGGATGGGGTTGGACTAGAGGAAATGTAGGCAAAGGAAGGATAAAGAACATTGGAACAGGTTTGTAGGAGGGTAGAAACGGGAATTGGAGAAAGAAGAGGAGATAAAGAATGCATAGAAGGAAGAAGGTATATTCTAAGCTTTTAAGGAAAGAGACTCTTAGGGAAAGACTTTGCTAGCCAGTTCTCTTTACCCCCCGCCCCCCCCCCCCCCCCCCAGTACCTATGTTCCCTTGGACTATAAGAACCTACAGTCTTTCTTTTATTTTACAATTGCATGAGTTCTTACCACTACGCTGTAATCTCTGAACAATAACAACTCCTCCAGTTTTACTCATTCACGTATCCCAGCATCTGGCATAATCTTCTGGACCAGATATCTGACTGCATGTAAAGCAGCCCAGTCTCCTCCTGTCTTTTCAGAAAGCATGGGCTTCAAATTCATTTGATTTTAAAATAATTATTGAAGCGATACAAGTAGTTAGTTCCCTCCCTGTCTTCTCTTGCTATGAAGACAACAACAAAGACAAATCAATAAAACTTAGGTGTTTATTCTCTTTAACTTCAGTTCATTTTGAAATTTAGCCTCCTGTTCATGTATGCCCTCAATAGTGTACTTTGCTCAATAAGAGACAACAGTTATGGATGATTGGGACCCTGATCTATTTTACAAGTCAGTTGCTCTTTTATACTTGTAGGTGGTCTGGGTCTCATCAGGGAGCCTCTCAGGGCAGACAAATGGCAGGTGGGTGGAGAGGCCCAGCTTTTGTTCCACCCCAGCTCAGCTTCTGAGCTCTGCCCGTGGCTTCCAACACAATTCTGACCATAGGTACAAGGAACTGCATCCCAGTGCCCATGCTCTGGATCCTCTGTACTGCTAAGAATGTGGCTCAAGGTTTCATTCTCCAGCCCTTTCGCCATAGAGGCTCCAATCTTCAAACTGGGTTTTGGCCACTTATCTCTGAGTCCTTGCTCTAACTCTCCCTTCTCTCTTAAGACCACACATTGCTTTGGTCCTAACAATAGTAACAAGAGTAATAATAGCGAACATTTTTTGAGCATTAGCCGTGTGCCAGGCATGGTGGGCAAAACCTTATTTGCATAGCCTGATTCAACCTTCACAATCATCCTGTGAAGTATCAGAACTATTTATTTCATTTTACAGATTAGGACGTCAAGGCTAAAAGAGGTTATGTAACTTACTCAAGGCCACATAGCCTGGATATGTCAAAGCTAGCCCTCAATCCAGATAACTGGTCTTTCTGCTTCCTTATTATGGCTCTCTAATCTGTTTCTCTTACAGAATAATTCTTTAAAAGAGGAAAATCTGAATCAGTCAGTCCCTTGACTTTAAACACTTCACTGCTATCTCTCCGCTTTTAGAATAAAATCACTTTGTACTGGGAGGCCCTGGAGGGTCTGGCCTCTACTTCTATTCCCAGTTTCATCTTATATTATTTTTGCTTCCCTCACTAAATTTCAGCCCCCCTCAGTTCCTGGAGTAAACGGACTTCTTTCCAGCCTTAACATATATGAGTATGCCATTTCCCCCTCCGGAAGGCTCTTCTCCCAGCTCTTTGCATATCTGGCTCCATTTTTCCTTCAGTTCTTAGCTTAAATGCCACCTGCCTAAGAATCTTTCTAAATTGAGTGCTCTTCTTATTCTGTGTCATAGCACCCTGTTTACTTTCATCATAGCAGATAACATTTTGAAATTACTTGTTTACTGTATTTTTTCTTTCTGTTAGCATGAGTTTTTGATGAGGGCATGAGGGCAGGGACTTCATCTCACTTATCATTGAACACTTAGTCCTTTGTATATGTAGGTGCTCAGTCTATATTTGTTGATATGAAAGAATGATCTGTCTGACTCAGGGGTAGATTTGCCATGCAGCTAACAAACTTAAGCTTAAGAGTCTATTACTTGCTAAGGGCCCTAGCAATGTGTCCACATGGTCATATATTTTTGAAAAACTATCAAAACTGAGATATTTAAACTGCAATTGGTTAAAATCATTGGGTGTTTTATGTAGTTCTCAGACACTTCCATGTAGAGTTAAGTTGCTACTGGCTGTTCTCAAGCAAGACTGATTTTCAGGAATACTTCCACTGTTCATTGTGTGTCCTCACTTGCAGTTGTGACACAAAGATGCAGGCACGTGACATCAGAAGCATGTGGATTACACATGGATTGTGGAGGAGAAACAAGGCTTGAAATGTTTGGCACCAAGTGCTAATTTAAGGAAAATTCTTCCAAATCTTATAGCTCATTTATGAAACTTCAACAGTTTTTCCAACTTTAATAGATTGGGAGTTTGAGGCCAGTCTGACCAACATGGAGAAACCCTGTCTCTACTAAAAGTACAAAATTAGCTGGGCATGGTGGTGCATGTCTGTAATCCCAGCTACTCGGGAGGCTGAGGCAGGAGAACTGCTCGAACCTGGGAGATGGAGGTTGCAGTGAGCAGAGATCACGCCACTACACTCCAGCCTGGACAACAAGTTCAAAACTCTGTCAAATAAAAAGAAAGAAGGAAGGAAAGAAAGAAAGAAAGAGAGAGAGAGAAAGAAGGAGAAAGAAAGTGATATTACAAAATTAGTGATGTATGAAAAGGTGGTCAAAGAATATGTGGTCAACATATATAAGAAAAAAATACTCTAGAGGTGAGTCATGCAGGTGTATTCTGGAGGCCATACATCGAGTTAAGCAATTAAGTTGTGTTGTTATATTATTTTTCTGTATTTTGTAGAATTTGCGAACTACCACCTTTGCCACATGTGTAATTTTTTGTAATTTCTCATTCTAAATAAATACTACTTTTGGATCAAACTTGGTATATATGGTTTTGTACTGTTTTTCTTACATTGGATGCCTTCAAACTGTGTAAGCTTCAAGCCCCACAAAACCCCCTCCAACTCCAGAGCTGACTTCAATGTTAGGTCAATGGTCATGCCTTGAACCTCAGACCAGATGCTTGGGGACTTTATGAAACCCCTCATTTGCCAACTGCCTCCTTGCCTTCTAGAACTTCCTCATCTCTGCCTACTGACATCTCTAACTTACTATCTTTTGACCATCATCTACCCCTACTATAGTATTTCTCATACTATTTGGGTATTTTTCGTTTATACCAGACAGTATCATTCTTAAAAATCTGCAGCAATTTATGCTCCAGTTTCTATGTGGGGTCTGGTCTCACCCCCATCTAGACCCATCACGATCTCATTGCACTACCACTATTTTTGGCAGGTAACTACCCATGCTCTGTCCTATCCTTAGGGGCACTTTCTTCCTATAAATACTTTGTACTTGTTCCTTGTCCTCGTGATTCTACCACATTGTCAGAAACAAAGTGTATAACCCTGGTGATTTTCCTCTTAATTTCTCTGGCAATAAAACCATAATTGTCTTTCTTTGAACTTCTTGAAACTTGATTTCCAAAAACCAAGGCTTGATATGTGGCTAGCTTTTCTCAAAATTTCCTTTAAGATTCATTACAAAGTTAGGATGACATGGTTATTTTCACCCCCATATTCTTCCTCTTTTGAACAGAATTAGTATCTCCTTGGTAGATTTCCATGTCATTTTTCTCATCCTCCCAAGAGATTCAGATAAGTAAATAAGTAAGTGACATCAGCTCTTCTTCTAACAGAATACGGTTCCAGCTACTTTTTGACCATCTAGATGATGTCTCCATCACTACCACAGTTTCCTTCTGTAGCTTTAGATGATTTGGTGTTTTCCATGGCTTTCATTGGTTTAGGTGGTATGTAGTGTATTCCCATAAAAATATTACCTTATTGTTTATTTTTACTCATATGATCTCCTCCACACTTCAGAACATTTTCAGTTTTGCATATGCTTTATTTTTTTAACCAATAGTATTTCTCTCCAATCTTGGTAGGAGTGTGTGTCTGTGTTTCTGCATCTTTTTTGAAAAAGAAAAGAAATGTCCATTTCCACTTTCTGTACTTCTTATGAGGATAAAAACTAAAATTGCACTGGAAGGATAGTGGAAACGTTATCTAAGGTGTAAACTAGCATATTGTTCTAGTTTTAGTTGTTTTATTTCAGATGGAAGCATTTGTTGCAGACTCTGAACTTAGAACAGTTGTCAAATAGATGTTTTCATTTGAGGAAGACAGGATGGGTATCCAATTACCAAATATCCTGTTAACGTTTGTGTGTGCATGTGTAGTGTGTGTGTGTGTGTGTGTGTGTGTGTGTGTGTGTGTGTGTGTGAGACATAATTGCTACCTCTGTGATTCTCAAGAAATTACTGGAGCCAAATGATCAACAAAAAATTAGATGATTAATTAAACCTAACTGTAGAAAAATTATTGGCTATAACTGAAAACAATAAGTCAAACCATTCATTTTAGTCAGTTATTTACTCCAGAATGGTTATAATAATGTATGAAATACTGTCTGTGAGGTGCTCTACACAGTGTCTGGCACAGTCTATGGTCCAGGAATTGTGGTCTCCTCATGTCCTGTACTCTAGTCTCTCTGCTCCCTCTAGCCATGCTGGTCTCTTCATACATCAATTGGGCCTTTGCACATTCTTTGCTCTCTCTGGAGCCC
This sequence comes from Ateles fusciceps, assembly GCA_036589455.1. Taxonomy (NCBI): domain Eukaryota; kingdom Metazoa; phylum Chordata; class Mammalia; order Primates; family Atelidae; genus Ateles; species Ateles fusciceps. Next base: position 11,197,501 of record JAZHEH010001979.1, read on the forward strand.
TCTTCCCCAAACTGTGTCAGGTTCCCTTTTAGATACTCTCACAGAACTAAAACGTTTCCTTCACATCACTCATCTCAAAGTAATAATCTAATTAATATGCTTCCCCCACCAGATGATAAGCTTCATGAAAGCAGGGACAGTGACTGTTATTGTCACTATTGTTTTTCTCCTACAGAGAGCTTCTCATGTAGTAAAGTGTCAATAGTATTTGCTGAATGAATGAATGTTTACTACCACTAACAAATGATTATATGTTGGATTTCACTGATTTTATGCTTATTTTGGGCCAGGTCTTCTCCCCTGTCTCTGCATTTCCTTCCCCCTCCTGCCTCTTCTACTCCCGTTTCACCACGTGCAGCCCTTATACTTTCCCCTTCTCTTCCTCTTTTTCCATCATAATCATCATCATCATCACCATCACCATCATCATCATGCCATATTTATGGAACACTCACTAAGCATTCTGCAAAGGGGTTTTCATAAGTTAACTCATAAAACCTCATAACACAGGAATGATGGCAGTTTATTACCATTTCCATTTTTCACACAAGGAAAACTGAGTTATAGAAAGTTATTGACTTGCCCACGATCATACATTCTGTAGTAGTTAAGGCAAAGTTTAGTCTTTTGGAATTTACTGAGATTTATTTTATGTCTCAGCATGTGGTCTGTCTTAGTAAGTGCTCTATGTGAACTTAAAAATAATGTGTATTCTGTAGTTATTTGTTATAGTTTCTACAGATGTCAATTAGGTCAAGTTGATTGATGGTATCTTCACAGCTTCTATATCTTCACTGAATGTCTATATATATGTTCTATTAACTACTGAGAGCAGTTAGTTTTATGTGTCAACTTGCATAGGCTTTGGTATCCAGTTTATTTTTTATTTTTTATTTTTTAATTGAACTGGAAGTTAAATTTTTTTAAAATTTTAGATTCAAGGGCACAGGTGGAGGTTTGTTACATGTATATTGTGTGATTCTGAAGTTTGAGTTTCTAATGATCCTGTCACCCAAATGGTAAACATAGTACCCAATAGATAGGTTTTTAACCCTTGTCCCCTTTCTTTCCTCTTCACTTTCAGCATCCCCAGTGTCTATTGTTCCCATCTTTATGTCCATATGTACCCATTGCTCTGCTCCCACTTGTAAGCCAGAACACATGGCATATGGCTTTGTTTCTGCGTTAATTCACTTTGCATTTATGTCTCTGCAGAAAACAGGGTATTATTCTTTTCTTATGGCTGCATAGTATTCCATGGTGTATATGTACCACTTTTTTCTTATTCAATCCACTTTTGATGGACACCTAGATTGATTTCATGTCTTTCCTCTTGGGAATAGAGCTGTGATAAATATATGAGTACAGGTGTCTTTTTGGTAGAATAATTTATTTTCCTCTGGGCATTTACCTAGTACTGGGATTGCTGGGTTGAATGATGGCTCTGTTTTTAGTTCTTTGAGAAATTTTTAAACTGCTTTCCATAGTGGCTGAACTCATTTATATTCCCACAAATAGTGTATAAGCATTCCCTTTTCTCTACAATCTAACATCTGATACATTCAGCTTCTTAAATAAACACTAATCTAGGTGTTGCTGTCAAGGTATTTATTTTGTAATTGGGGCCCCGACCCCCGCGGCCGGCGCGGGGGGGGCCCCGGCGGGGGACCCCAAGGGCGGGGGGAGAGCGGGCCGGGCGCGGCGCCCCGGGGGGGGGGGAAAAAAAAGTTGTTAACATCAACAATCAGTTGACTATTAGCGAAATAAATTAATCTTAATCATGTGGTTGGGCCTCATTCGATCAGTTCAAAGACCCTAAGGGCAAGATTGTAATGTCAATTCCTGTCGGAGTTTTCCTTTTGTCACTTCCTTTCATGCTGGCCTGCCCTACAGATTTCAGACTTGACAGACCCATAATAGTAAGAGCCAATTTTTTGAATAAATCTCTCTATGTGTATATCTAAATCTATTATGGTTATATATATAGATATATATCATAGAGATTACATATATGATATGTAGTTATCTATAAATATATGTATATATAACATGCATAATATGTAGATTATATCTAAGATATATTCAGTTTCTTTGGAGATCCCTGGCAGACATGGGTGTTGAAATCTCCTTTATGATGAATTTGTCTATTTCCTTCAGTTCTGTCAGTTTCTGCTTCATATATCTTTAAGCTCTGTTATTAATTACATTCACATTTAGATTGTTATATCTTTTTAATGATTTCCGTTTTATTATTATGCAATATTTCTCTTTGTTGCTAATACTTAAGTCTACTTTGTCTGATTAAATATAGACACACTTTTTAAAAATGCATATTGTTCATACTGTATGCTTCTTTCCATCTTTTACTTTCTATTTATATTGTGCCTCTTTTAGACAGCATACAATTGAGTATTGCTTTTTTTATTCAGTCTGACAATGACTTCCTTTTAATTGTAGTGTTCAGTTCATTTACATGCAATGAAATTATTGATGGAGTTGAATTTTATCTACCATCTTGCTGTCTGTTTTACATTTGTCCTTCATGGTTTTGTTCCTCACTTGCTCTTTTTAAAACCTATTCTGAGTTAATTGAATAAAACTAGTACTCTATTTTGTTGCTTATATTGTCTTCTTAGTTACATCTCTCAACTTTTGTTTACTGAAAAGGTATTTATTTTATCTTCAGAGTTGAAGGGATGTAGAAAGCTGGGTTGGTAGGTTTTTATTTATTTATTTTTTTGTCCCTTTTATCACTTGAAAGCATTGTTTCAGTGTCTTCTGGCTTCCATTGTTTTCAGTGACAAATAGTCAAAATTTCTTATCATTTTCTCCTGTATATATTCTTTCAAAAGAACGATAGAAAAATAATAGATAGATCATTCTTTGGAGGAGTTTTAGGTTTACAGAAAATGGAATAGATAGCACAGAGAGTTTCCATATTCCCTGTCTCACCCCTACTAAGCTTCCCTAAACATTTCACATTGGTGTGATACATTCATTATAATTGATGAACCAATATTGATGCATTATTATCAACCAAGTCCACAGTGGGCATTAGGATTCATTTTTTTGTGTTGTTGAGTTCTAGAAATGCACAATCATGTCATGTATCCACAATTATAGTCTCATAGAGAATTGTTTTACTGCCCTTAAGACCCCTGTGTTTTGCCTATTTATCTCTCCCCTTCTCCCCCTCAAACCCCTGGCACCCACTGATATTTTTACTGTCTCTGTAGCTTTGCCTTTTCCAGAATGTCATACAGTTTAAGTCATATAACTTGTACCCTTTTCACTACGGCTACTTTCTCAAAGCCATATGCATTTAAGATTCCTCCATATGTTTTTATGGCTTGATAGCTATTTATTTTATTTTATTCTCCTCTTCCTTTTCATCTTAAAGATTTTTCTGTTTAATTCTGGCTTGTAACGGTTTGACTAAGATGTGGCTAGGTATGGTTTTCATTGTATTAATTTTGCTTAAGATTTCCCAAAATTCTTAAATTTGTAAGTGATGTTTTCCTTCAAATTTGAAATTTTTTCAAGCCACTATTTCTTTTTTTCTTTTCTTTCTTTCTTTCTTTTTTTTTTTTTTGAGACAGTCTTGTTCTGTCACTCAGGTTGGAGTGCAGTGGTGCAATCTCAGCTCACTGCAATCTCTGTCTCCTGGGCTCAAGCAATTCTCATGCCTCAGCCCCCTGGGTGGTTGGGATTACAGATGTGTGCCACCATGTCCGGGCTAATTTCTTTTTTTTTTCTGGTAATAGGGTTTCGCCATGTTGCCCAGGCTGGTCTTGAACTCCTGAACTTAAGCCATTCTCCCATGTCAGCCTCTCAAAGTGTTTGGACTACAGGGATGAGCCATAGTGCCTGGCCCACCATTATTTCTCAACACATTTTTTTTTCTTCTCCATTCTCACTTTCCTTTTCTGAAAATCCAGTTAGATGCATATAATTATCTACAGGTTCCTGAGGCTCCCTGTTTGTTTTCTTTCACCTTTTTCCCCTTTGTTCTGCTAACTGAATAATTTATATCTATATTTCTTTAAGCCCCTTTAAATCTCATTAAGTCCTTTTATTCTATCTCAATTTTTTTGTTAAGACCTCCTGGTAAATTTTTTATTTTAATTATTTTACTTTTTAGCTCTAAAATGTCTATTTGGTTTTATTTTACAGTTTTGTTCCCTCTGCTAAGATTTTTCTATGTTAAAATATGTTGACTATTAAAATATGTTCATTAAGATCTTATTTTCTTTAATTCTTGGATATAGTTTAGGTAGATGCCTTAACATGTTTGTCAGCCCAATTCAACATCTGGGCCACCCCAAGGTCAAATTCTATTGACTTCTTTTTCTTGACCATAAATGATATTTTCATATGTGTGTTTGCATGTGTGTGTGATTAGTATTTTTTATTGTACCCTGGACAAAAAATTATACATTTTAGAGACACTGGATTTTGTTATTCTCTTTAGTACATTGGGCTGTATTCTAGCAGGCAGTTCAATTACTGGCCAATCACTTTGAACTTGTTTAGACTTTATGTTAGGTTCAGTCAGGGAAGCTTTGCAAAAAGCCCAAGATATTGCCCAGGGCTTTTTATTTTGGTGAGTTTCAAATTCCTAACTCTGTTTCCCATACAGATCTTGTATGAGTGTTTGATAAGGTGAGTGTAGAATAGGTCTTACTCTAGGGCATGCCCCTTACCTCTAGTATATGACTTTCCACAGATCTCAGGATTTGGGGGTACTAACAAGACCCTCCGCTGGTCCTCCAACATCCCCAGCACTGCTCGACCTCAAGTTTCTCTGTTCCTCTGGCAACACCATAGCAGCTGCTATTTGATAAGACTCCTTTTGTCTCCCTCTGCACACACAGACCACAAGAACTCCTGGAGAACCCCTAAGCAGATTTGTGGCCCCCTCTTCACATCTCCCTACTCTCCTGTGTCCTGCCCCACAGATTCCAGCCCTTTTAACAGCCTCAGTGCTAATCCTTGGCTAAGGGACACCCCTGTGCTCTGTTTTTGCTCCATCCAGTTCTCTCTGCAATAATGTGGATATATTTTCCTCTAAAAGAGAACTGGAGCAAATATGAGTTTTATCATGTAGGTTTTCCTTCTCTCAAGGATCATAGTCAGGTGCTATCTATTGGTCAGTAACTAAAAAAGTGCCTCATGTATGTCATACAGTTTTATATTTGTTTGTGGCAGGAAGGCTAGTCCACTAAGAGTTGCTTCAGCATGACCAGAGGTAGATGTCTTGATGAAGCCAGGATGTAAATCCTTGTCCATCTGAAACCAGAATCAGTCATCTCAATCACTATGCCATCAGGCCTCTCCGCATAAGGAAACAAAGTTGCAACCATAAATAAATAAACAGCAAGGCAAAGTACAAGGTTAAAATCTAGATTGGGGTTGCTGACCAAGGCATATCAATTTTCAGATTGGATGGGATGGATAGAAGCTGTTGATGTGAATAGCAGTAATAATTCCACCACCCTAATCTTATGGAACTTTCAACATCTTCAAAGTACTGTTGTGCTCATTATTTCACTCTCTCATCAAACAAAGCTTTTATACCCAACAGATGAGATGTTGTCATTCCAGTATGACAAATGAAGAATGCAGAGACCACAAATAGTGAATTAGCTTGACAAAAATCACACAGCTAGTTAGAAAGCGGGCGGGGACCAGAACCTAGGCCGTCTCACTGCTGAACTTATGTTGTCTGCCTTCTCCCACCAAAATTAAGGACACCCTCATAGAAAAGAAGGAGTTGGGGGAGTAGTTACAGCCTATGTCAAGAAAGAGGACTTTGGTCAGAACCACACAGTGAAATCTTAGCCTCCACCTCTTCTATCTGTTGCATGGATGTTTGGCCAGAGACACAAAGGGAGAAGTGGTTGGACACAGTGGTCTGTTTCTTCAGAGGGGAGGATCTGGGCTCCCCCAGGGCATCTGCCACAGACGATGGCGAAGACATCTTTCTAGACATTTATACCAGCCCATTCTTCATTCTCTGTTCTGACTTATCTGAAGAGAACACTGTTCAGTGTAAAATAACTATGTAATAAATAACTGCAAGTCACTTTGCAAATATTAAACACTACAGAAGTAATTATTAATATCTCATTCTCCAGAGTTTGGATTTATGGCCTACATCCATCAAGTGAGCCTTGGAAAGAACTTACCTAGCATATATATGTATATATTCATGCATATTGTATAATACATGTTATCTTACCTTCTGGAGGTAAGAATTTATGCAGCAAATTTGGGGTGGAATTAATTATGTTTGAGTTAAAGAAAAAACTCTCTTCAACAGTAGTTCTGATAGAAATCTTCACTAGCCTTTACCACTAAAGGTAAAGGCTCAGCTATTATTTTATCAATAGGCTCAGCTATTATTATTATTCTGCTGGCTCAGCTATTATTTTATCAATCATATTTTAAAGTAATATTCTTCCTATAAGAGTTTGTTCCATGTCTGGCTTATCACTTAGATGGAGATAACAGGGATTAGGAGATCTACAATTGATTAGTTTGCATAGCATCAAAGCTTGAGCTGATAAATGGCTCCTGCTTTCCTTAGGAAAGGTGGGGGAGGCCTGTAGATGATTTAGACTCCCAAGCCCAGTGGGGATGATGAAAAAGGGGTGGTGGCTAATTCAGCAGATTTATTGTGGTGTTTCCCTTCTTCTAGTTTCCCAGCTTGTGGAAAATAAGGACTTAGACTCAAAAATCCAGGGGGAAAAAAACTGAACTATAAGCTTTTATTCTTCATATGGGAGACAGATACAGAGCTCCAATATACATCATGCCTGCTTATGGGCCAGGCATTTCTATAACGGAATTTCAAAATGTAGTCAGTGACTTTATTTTACAGCTGAAGACACTGAGTCCCAGAGAACTCACTGAGGACTTGGAGTGAAGTTACCTTCTGATCACAATGACAATGCATTGTCTTTAGGAAGACCCCACATCCACTTAGTTTGTCAAGCAGGGTCCTGAAACAGCACTGGAGCCACGGCTGGTTGGCAGGTGGGGTTTGCTAGAGAGGGACAGCCAAGGCCTGTAGTAGGTAGGCTAAGAAAAATAGTCATTAACTCTTAAATCCACAGAGTGCTGAACAGTTCATGAAACTCTCTCTATACATTAGCTCATTTCCTGCTCTTGTCAATCCTTTGAATAGTATAATCAACTTTATATTGCAGATGAAAAAATAAGCACCAGCAAGTTTTAAAAGCAAGATCATCACATAGCTAAAGGAATTTGAATCTGAACCTGAATTTTTTTGTACCACATCCAGAATTATTCTGAGCTTCAGAACTCAGTTGTCCTGCGCTCAAAGTCTACAGGCCTTGTTACCGCAGGTACAAGCCTGAGAACAACGAAGGGGCACTTTCAGGAACTCCTGTGTGAGCTTCATGCTATCTCTGCCATTTCCCTGTACTCCTTTAGCAAATCCTGTGTAAATAGAAGTTGTATTTGAACAAAGGAGAGTGCCCAGGATTCTTCAGCTTTGTTGCACCATCAGCAAAACTTGTGGAGATAAAATTTAAGCCAATTAAACAGCACCAACAGGCCGAAAGCTCTCTCCCTCTGCCTGCCACACGGCTCTCTTTCCCTTTGATTTCTTGCTTTTCTTGGTGAACTTGCTTCTCTCCCTGATTAGGCATAAAGGCTTCTCTTTGGGCACAGACAGCATCTTATACATAAAGTTCACTATGCCTATATCTCAGGAAGAGAGTTATTCTCTTCCTGAGATATAGGCATAGTGAACTTTATGTTGCAGACACACACCACATGCTTATTAAACAAAAGTTAAGCTGTATACGTAACTCTTATCATAATCCAATGATGCTATATAACTAAGTTAAGTTCACCATCCAGGCTGGGCGTAGGGGCTCACACTTATAATTCCAGCACTTTGGAAGTCCAAGGTGGGAGGATCGCTTAAGATCAGGAGTTCAAAACCAGCCTTGACAGCATAGCGAGACCCCCCCATTTCTACAATAAAATAAAATAAAAACTTCACCATCTTTTGGCTTTTATCTTCTTCTGAGGAGGTCCTTTGAAACTCCTGCTTGCTCCTCAAGGTTTGGTGTTTGGAACATAGAATTAATCTTGCGCTTTTAAAATGTATAGTTATGATTAAGGAAGCTCAGACTTAGCACAACTCAGGGTTTTCCCTATGATGCAAACCAAATGGCCAATTCAGTTAGTTCAAAGAAAAAATACTCAACCAAATTGTTAGGTGTTTTCCATTAAGATTGCTGTGTACCAAAGGATTTTACCAAGTTGGTAACACTGTTTAATAATCTTCTATTATACATGCACCAAACTGGATAGTGGGAAAAAGATATTTGATTGACTATGTTTTGAAAATCCTGCTATTTGATTGAATTGTACAGATGGCACTGAGGAGTCAAAGGCTGCATTTTCGTGTAGCAAGGTTATTTGTTAGAATGTAAACATTTCAATTAACTGAGTCTGTGGTCGACACCTTCCCTTCCCAAAGTGTGGACGGCAGCAACACCAGCATTGTCTGGGAGCTTCTAGAATGCAGAATCTCAGTCTGTGTCCCAGACCTAAAGGATCAGAGTCTGCATTTTAGCAAGATCTCCAGGCAATCAGAATATACACCGACACTTGAGAAGCACAGAACTTAACCTCCAGCACTTTGTATTTGGGAATATGGAGGCACCTGATTTTGCCCCACAAATTTGAGCAGGCAGAGTTGGAGGAATGCCTCCCTGTAAGTCAAAGTGAGAGGAGCCAGTATTGGGCACTGCCCAGCTTTGGAGCCCTGGGAAAAGCCGTGGCCAAAGAAGATGATGAAAGTCACAGCCCAGAGCCAGTCTTTAAAAAATATATAACAGCTTGATTAAGATATAGTTTACATATCATATGATTAACTCTTTTAAATTGTACAATCTGGTGAGATTTTGTATATTCAGAGTTGTGCAACCATCAGCACAGTTAATTTTGAAACATTATTATCATCCCTGAAAGAAATCCTTACCCATTAGCCATCAGTTTCCAATACCCTCATCCACCCCCCAGCCCTGGGCAACCACTAATCTACTTTGCATCTATACACATTTGCTTAATCTGGCTTTTCATCTAAATGGAATAATATATAATGTGGGCTTTTGTGACTGGCTTCTTCATAATGTTTTCAGGGTTTAACAATGCTGCACCCTGTGTCAGCTTTTGATTCCTTTTGGCAGCCCAGTAATATTCCATTGCACTTACACATTTTGCTATTCACACATCAATTGATGGACATTTGGGTTGTTTCTGGTTTTTAACCATCATGAATAAAGATGCTATGCACATTTGTTTACAAATTTTATGTGTGGATATACATTTTTACTAGGGACAGTTTTTTTTTTTTTAAGTGAATGCAAGTTTATTAAGAAAGTAAAAGGAATAAAGAATGGCTACTCCATAGGCAGAGCAGTCCTGAGGGCTGCTGGCTGCCCATTTTTATGGTTATTTCTTGATTATAGGCTAAACAAGGAATGGATTATTCATGAGTCTTCCAGGAAAGGGGTGGACAGTTCCCAGAACTGAGGGTTCCTCCCCTCTTTAGATCATCTAGGGTAACTACCCAACATTGCATGCATCTGTAAATTGTCGTGGTGCTAGTGAGAGTGTAGCATGAGGAAGACCCGGGACAGTTTTGATCCTTAAACAAAGTGGGTGATACGGCTTTCAGCAAGAGAAAGGCAAGGGGGCAGGACTCCTGGGAAGAACGCCAACCTGCTGAGGAAGAAACCCTGAAGCCCCAGCATTCCAACCACCACCTGTGTAACCACCAGCAAATCACTAGCTGTCTCAGAACCACGTCTGCAAAATGGACATACATCTTAGCCACACTGACCTCACACTTTCTTTCTGTGTGTGTCAAAGGGGGATAATTAGCATAAAACTGTTTTTAAAAGAAAACTACTACACAAAGAGTCAACAAGATAATTGTTCTTATCACATCACTGTCATTTTGGCAATTCTTGAAACTGCCAGTAGCTAGTGAGCTAATGACCTTTTCACTCAGAACCTGGGAAGGAGAATCACGCTCAGGCTTTCTCTCTGGTGGCTGAAAAGATTTTCAGTACAGTAGAGATGTGATCTCATTGTGACTCTCAGAAACTGTGTTTAGGCTTTTCAGTCAATAGTCCACCTCTTTGGGGAAAAAAGAACCATCTTATTCACAATGGCTTGCGATAGAAAAAAAAATTAGAATAAAAATAACTATTTAATTGGTTGATTCATTCACTATTTTTTTTTAGCATTTATGATGCGCTCAGCAGTGAGTTGTGTGCTTATAGAGGGTGGTGGAATGACAGGGCAGTAATATAAGAAAGTACTTGAAATTTGATGCTGCTTTTAGGGGAAGCCAATGTGGTCACTTCTGCTTTCTTATTGACTATTGGAAATGGAACACAGTACTAGTCACTGGACTCTGGAATAGGCCAGTGGAGCCCATTCAGAAAAAGTGGTCCAAGGAAGACTATATATGCTTTGAAGGAGAAGGGGAAAATGACAGAGGAAAAGAAGAGAAAAGATGGAGAGAGAAAGAGAGAGAGGGGGAGATAAAGTAAGAAATTATAACTTCTTCCACCTTTAAGGAAGTGATGAGCCCACATATAGCCTGGGTGATTTTGAGCTAAATATGAAGCCTGTAAATCCCCCCCAATGCCCAATTTGGCCCCCACAGGTAGAGAGGAGTACAGTGGCCACAAAACCAGAGACTCTAACTTCATAGAAGGGAGGAGAGAATGGTGAGTGTGTGGGAGGAGGGAATTTACTCACTTCCTGTTTCTGCCCCTTTTGCTAAAGTGAAATGCTGTGGTTTTGCTGGTTATACTCGTTAATACAATTCCCTCCCCTGGCAGGATATGTGTGTGGTAATGGCACCATCTGGGTTAGTGAAATAGATACTCCAAAGTATAACACCCTAAACACAGCAGGATGTTCATAAAATTCTTAATATGAGCTCCTTGGACCACCAAGAGTAGGCATACAGGTTATACAAGCAAATTACTGTCAGGCTGAAACCAGACATATAAGCATTTTCATAAATACTTTAAAAATTTACCTATACCACAAGAGGCCAACTCTCAGACCATTCCCTGAAAAATACTAGACCACCCAGGGATGCTGGTACCTTAAGCAAATATTATCTCTTCTTATTACGTGGTCATCACCACCGGGACATTTACCCCTCTCCTGGCCCCTGGACATCTAGTCTAGAGCAATTTGGCTGGGCAAAATTTTCTTTCCAGGACACTTGATTGCTATATTTACACAAGGAGAAAACTCTATTTGCATTTGAAGACTTCAGATCTCCTTCCCAAAGTGATACCACAGTGAGGAGGAAATGCAAACTGAGGAGCCACCAAAGTTTGCATCCAAACCCCAGTTCCAGCAGCTGAAACAGCGGGGGCTTTGGTAAATGACTTTGCCTCCTCAGCTGTACCACAGTGATAAGAAAGTTCATCCGACAGAAGTATTTGAAAGAGCATCTGCTTTCACATCTGTCACATAGTAGGCATTCCAAGAAGGCTAGTGGCTCTCACCCATGCCTTTTTGAGATGATTTTCATTTACAACCAAGCCAGAGAGAAGCCATAAAGTTCACGAGCCTTGCATAGAGAAGATGCATCAAAGAGTTCTCACTCTCAGCCCTCACTGCTCAGTGCAGGGGCTGTCTCAGTTGACAGGACTCACTTCCTCTGTCTACTCCCAAACCTCCTATGCCCAGCAATGTGCGCACCTCTGTCCACACTGAGCTCAACCAGAGTGCCTGGTTGGGGTCATGACCTGGCTCATTCAGCAGCATGTGCTGGAAAGGACTCTGACTAATAGGACACCTGGAATCCAATAAATTCCCCACCCTGTATTTGTGACTGCTAAAAAGTCAAGTACAGATGATAGGCAATTCATTTTGATGGTAAAGAGTGGTCCATTCACGGGACAAAAAGGGAGTCCCCTAAAGAGACCCTGGGTGCTCAATATGAGGAGCAGAGTGAGCTCATGTACGGGATGTGCGCTGCGGATGTATATAAGATGGTGAGTTACATTTTTAAAAAAATCACAAAAAATATACAGGTCTAGGACTGAAAGTTCTTATAGCTGCCTCCTAAGAGTTGGGGTCCTTTCCCATTATTTGCAATCTTAGATTGGCGCTCCTTCCCAGGGGCACATGGCACATAGCACTTTGGTGGTGGGGACTGTTTTGCTGATGGGTCAAGGGGTGCATGGACCGTGGGCAGAATCCTGGACTCAGCTGAGTGGTTCTGGGTAGGTCTTGCCTCTAGTAGCCTCAGTTTTCTCTTTTGTCTAGTGAGTTTATTATGAAAACTTATCTCTAGCCTTCGCTTAGGGAGATCATGTTCTTGATAGGACTTTGGAAATTTGAGATTTTGGTAGAAGGGTAAAGGAGCAATTTTTGAGATTGGTTCTATGTGTCACGGAAAAGAGGGCAAACAAAGGCACGCTGGGGTGCTGGTTATGAGCTTGCTTGCACACCCACAGTGTTCTCTTCTCTGATCTGGAGCATGGTGTCTGTTCACACAGTTGAAAACCAAAGGTGGTCCTGGGCAGCCCTGGACCTCCTAAGGACACAAGGCGGAGCCTACCACCTAGCCACAAAACAAACGTGGCCAGAGCCTACGCTAGTTCCCCAGCCTCTGGGCTCTCCCTGTGTGGACAGCCACTCTACCTACCTCTAAGACCAATCTGGGCTTGGAAAAGGAAGCTCCTGAGCAGCCTCGGCCCTGACAGTGAACTCAGCATCAAACCACAGCTTCTACAAGTCAGCCTGGAGAACCCAGGCCCCGAGATGAACACTGGGATCCTACCTGGCTTACAAATTCCTCCACAGTAAAATGGGTTGAGCTAGTGCTGCAGCTTGAGTCAGGTCACCTCCCCTGCAGTTTCCGTTAAGGTCGTGAGTCTTCTTTACGTGGACTTATAATCCATGATCCACTTTGAGTCAGTAGGCCCATGGCTTAGGCTTTGGTCCCCAAGCTTCTGTTTTGCTATCTGTCTCCTATTCTTTGCCCTCCCCCTGCCAATAATCCCATTCTCAGATCCAGTTTTTCTGGACTTCTAAATAGCACCTTCCCCCCTGTGGTAGTCCCCACTCATCCTCACCTTGCAGCCATACCCTTGAGCAGTTTGCTCCCACATTCACTCAGGGGTGAGCTGCGTGACCACAGTAGCATGTGGCTGACATGACTATGTGCAGCCTCTGAGACGAGGCCATGGAAGATGTTCCAGCTTCTGCCTTGTGCACTTGGACCCATCCCCTGGGGGAAGCCAGCCATCTTGTCATCAGCCCCAGCAGCCTTGTGGGAGGTTCCCTGGGGAGGAACTGGAGCTGTCCACCAAGAGTCAGGAGCCACCTTGGAAGCAGATCCCAGGGTCCAGGCAAGCCTTCATAAGTCTGTGTCTGGCCGACATCTGATTGTGACCTCACGTGAGACCTTGGGCCAGAACTGCCAACAAAGCTGCTCCTGAATTCCCAATTCACAGAAACCATGAGAGAATAATTATTATGTTACTAAATTTAGGGGCTACTTATTAAACAGATAACAGAACTAGAGACTAGATAACCAGTTTCTAGTTTCCTTAAGGGAGAGCTCTACCTACCCGATGAACACCCCATTATATTGAGGGAGGACGATCCCCAAACCCTATCACCTACCACCTGAGCATGTGCTAGTGAACACTGTCCTAGTAATTGCTAATTCTATTCCATTCCTATTACTCTGTCTTGCTGTGAGTACAAAAGCCAGGCCTTTCTGTGAGTTCTGAAATAACACTGTAACTAGGCAAATCCAAACTAGCACTAAGAGAATATTCCTAAGGGTAAAGTTCCCAGGACACAGACAACCCTATAGACTAGGTTTGCTCTAATTGTTAACCCTTTTGAAGATACATTCGGTAGGTAAGAAGACAATTGCCTTTCCCAAAAAGGCCTGTGTCCATTTTACAGATGAGGAAACTGGGGCTTGTGCAGAGCCCTGCTAGGCTTGCTGTATGTGAAGGCTCAGCACCCTGGCTGACCAGCCTGCTAGGGGGTCTCTGTCTTGCCCATGAGTCATGCTCTCGGCTTCCAGGGATGCAGTCTGGTATTGAGCCACATACGGCCTTTTTGCCTCAATACACTTGACCCAGTTCACTTTGGGGAAACTGAAGTGAAACTGAATGATGTCATCTGGCTGCTGCCCAACTGCAGACTGCCCTGTCCCTCTGGGTTGCACAGTTGCAGAGGGATTATCACCTGATGCAGCTGGACCCCCTGGGACAGCAGGGAAAAGCTGGGGGTAAAGGTGAGCAAGGCAGAGGCACTGAAACCAGAGCGGAGCACCAGTGCGTGCAGCCCTGACACAGGCCCCGCCATTAGCTGCCAAATTGGAATAAATAAATACGATAAATCATCTCCCCAGCCATCTTGTGAAAGGGCTTCAGAAACGCAGTGTCATCATCCGTTCCCTTACTGGTGTTCTCACAGATACATTTTAAAATGTCAACCTGAAATGGAAGCTCCAAGCCCCAAACGTTAGAGAAAAATGGATTTTGTAGCAAGACATTTTCTCATTTGGGCTCCTTCTCTCTCCCTTCTGCAAAAATGCTATCTTGAGCTGACTGAAATCAGTAGTTAAATAATAGCAAAGCAAGAAGTAAATCAAAGCAGAGAAAGATCTAGATACAGCCTGCTACTGCAAAAAGATGGCAAGCCACAGAAAGGAAGGAAGATAACCACTCAAAATGGACATGAGTGAGCCTACGAGGCCTGTGTGTGGCAGTGGCTGTCGTTGGGGGTGGAGGTCAGGGTAAGTGGTGGGAGAACTGTGAGTACTTGCCAACCTGCCTCACCCCTGCCTCTAGTCTCTTCTCCAGAACCAGTTTTCCTTTCTCCCCCTGAGTTTGAATGAGAAACGTGATATGTCAAGTATATCCAAGAAACCTCAAGAAAAATATAAGACACATCATTTTTGGGTTCAGAGTTGGAAACTGCTCTGAGGACAACAAGGTCCTCAATATGGTGCTGGGCCTGAAGACCATTCCACTTTGCAGGAAAAGAGCTTTGGGGACACCTTCTGTGGTGGGAGCCAGCATTTGTTGAGGTCCTGAAGCATTGTCCATGGATCAAACATACCTTGGCCACATCGTTGATTCATTGGCGTTTTTGAAAGAAACATACCTTAGCTATAAGAGAGGGCATCTGTGCTCTCTGGCATAATAAACAGTGTTAGGAGTAGCAGCTAACACTTAGATAGCACTAATGATGCAGGCAACGTTCTAAGTAAAGTACGATTATTATCTCATTTAGTTCTCACAACAAATTGATGATGGAAGAATGACTGATATCCTCATTTACAGGCAAGGAAACTGAGGCTCCAAGAGTTTCAGTAACTGACCTAGATTCACCTGGCTAGTAAGCAACAGAGCTGGTGTTGAGCCCAGCCCTTCCTCTGCAGTGCCTGTGTTCTCTCTGTCACACAGGATTTCCAGAAGCACAGCCTCACCTGAAATGTGGAGCTACATTCCAGGAAACTTCTGAGAGGCCACACAGGCCACCTCCCTTTGAAAAACAGCGAACTTGTCATTATCCCCGCAAAAGGAAGGGAGCAAAGCCAGGTGGCCCCCAAACCATTGAGAACCCCATGGCATTGCCCTTTTGCTTGTGACTTGGTTGTTTTTTTTTCAGCACAGATTTTTCCTTTCCTCAATTTTTTTTTTTTGTCTCTGGCACCATGATAGGGAATTAGCCTGATTTCTAGAGCCATTGTGGGTAAGTGACCCAGAAACTCAGGACACTAACATGAAAATTGAACTTTTATTGAAAGGCTTGCTGGTGAGGAATTGTGGGAAGACCTTGAGGTTGAGAAACCAGTGGGCTTAGGTGTGGCTCCCGGCTCTGCCACTTAGGAGCTACCACCATGTTCTTGGTGAAATACAGAAAAGTACCTGGGCTTAAACTCCTCATCTGTAAAATGGGGATTAAGAAAAGCCTACTGTGTAGGGTTGTGGTGTCAGGGACACAATGAAAAAACGTGTGTGGTTCTGGCTTTATGATGAGTGCTTGATGAATAGGAGCAACTGTTCGGGTGTGAAATGAAGTTCTACTTCTGTGGGGGAAATGTACTTTTTTTTTCCTTTCCATTTCATTTTTAGAAGTAAGAATTTTGGTTGTGTACCACAATTTACTTTCCTTCTGCCTATTTTATGCAGAGGTGTGGGGAGGTCACACTGATTGATTTAAGAGGGCTTTGCTTGCATTGACCACAAAGTGGAATCATTTTGCAACAGACAGAATGTGGAGTGCTAGTTTTTCCCAACCCTGTGCTAGAGTGCATTTTTTTTTAACAATATACCAGGCCCCTAAGCAGAGCAATTGTCCCCTATAGTCCATTGCCTGGGAGCTCTGATGAGGAGAGGAGAGCTCTAGTTATGTTCTCCCCACCCCCCAGGTCCTGCAGACCTCACATCTCTCTACACAGCTGGGGTGGGAAATTTTGACATTAGACTCCAAAGAGGCTTCTGTGCTTTTCATAGCCCACATCCTGCTTCTCTGTAATTGGGTCTCCGGAAATGATTTCTGCAGACAGAGGGATTCTCTAAAATGTGCAGAATGAATGAGTGAATGATGAATGAATTATCCAATCTGGCATGAAAAATGGACTCAGGAGAGAACTTTCTAAGTTTCACATGACTGAATTGGCCATTGATCCCTGGACTGAATTGGAGCCACTATCCAACTTCACCTGCATATTCTGTGCAAAGCTATTCAAAAGGGAGAGTGAGGAATAGCATGGGACAGGGATCAAGTCTAGATAGGCAGCTTTCCAGGGTACCTGGAGGAGCCAGGGTCTAACAAGGGGAAAATAACTCACTCTAAATATTTAAAACAGAAAAAATTTAATTTGAGAACTTG
The DNA here is from genome assembly GCA_036589455.1 of Ateles fusciceps. Classification (NCBI taxonomy): domain Eukaryota; kingdom Metazoa; phylum Chordata; class Mammalia; order Primates; family Atelidae; genus Ateles; species Ateles fusciceps. Next base: position 11,214,451 of record JAZHEH010001979.1, read on the forward strand.
GTCACCCAGATTTGAAGCGGGGAGAGGCAAAGGGAGGAGTCTGAGAGGGACGTGGTTTTATTCAGCATTTAAAACCTAGCACTGACTGTATAGTCCCATCTGGGCCACATAGAAAGGCCTAGGAAGCAAGGAGCTTGACCTTTATTATGGTAGCAGCTGTGGCAAAGCCAGGCCAGGTTGGTTTTCCCTTGGACTACAGTGACCTAAGCTGAATAGAGGCTTCCTTGTGGATGTGGTAGGGTTGCAATGATCAAAACCAGGCCAGAAGTGCAGCAGCATCATCAACCATGTGGAAGCCCAGACCCAGAATCAACCCCTAGCACCTTCACAAGTTCCAATGTCCTCCAGCATGCAGTAATGACTAGGTATTCTAAAAGCCAGATATACATGGATCGCCCAAATCAAACAACTTGTAGGCTTTGCCAGGCCTGAATCTTGACAAAAAGTGGGTGAACTGAAAACTCATTCAAATTTCACAACTGCCATCCTGCAAGCCAAATCATTAAGCAGAAATGAGCAGAGCTATTTTGATTAAATTGGCCAGAAAAAGTAGAAGCCAAGCTCTCATTTGCAAGGAAGCTTTGATAATCCAGTGAACAGAGTATTCAGAATGTTATTCTTTTTTGAGTATTCTCATTCAGCATCAGAGCTGCCTTTATGGTCAGGCACAGAAGTATTTCTTGACAAGCAGGCTTATCTCAGAGAAAACTCCAGGGAAGAAAGCGACCCAGAATGCATTCTGTCCTCTCTTTCAGGCTACAGTTTGGGCAGGCTCTGTGTGTGCCTCTCATTCCAGCCTCATCTCTGCGAGGTAACCACTCCTAATGAGCACACTAATAAAGCCTCAGGTGCTATCTAGATTCAAAGGGGAAAGCAATTTAAATGCAAATAAACATGAACATCTTTGTATCTTACAGATTAATGAATGCCGTGGGAAGAAAACATATGACAATTATGAGCAGAAACAGTCCCAGAGAGCAAAAAAATGATTTGAGAAGGTCATAAAATACTTCTCCCTGACTTCTGCCAGGCCATCAATTAAGACAACTTGTGTAGCTATTACTTAATGTATCCTTCAAGTTCTGATAAATGAATCAAACAGCCCTTGGTCATCTGTCCTGAAGCTTAACAGCTGGAAGATTCCTGGTATCTACCTGCAATCTCCTTTGCAATAACTGAGATAGATTTTCTTGCTCTATTTATGGTGCATGGGACAATATAGTAGGTCATGGCTGTTCTTGATTTCTGAACACTTAGCCACATATCTGCCTTTTTGTGATAGTTGGCGAACCATCTGATATACAAAAAAGATGGGCTGTGGGGTGGTAATATTAGAATTTATTATTTTACTCATATTGTCACTTTAAAATCCACAATGCTCTGTAAGTAAATGAGTGGCATTTAAGCTAGTAAGGCTTTTGCAGAGGGAAGCATTAATACCTGTAACCAAGGTGTTCTCAATATCTTTAACCAGGATTTCTAAACTTTGATTTACCCTGAGGCTTCAGGAAAATGCTAGAAAGCTTCCTATGTCTGTCCACAGAAGCCAAAAGTGAGCTAGGAGCTAGGACTTACCATACTCTGAACATCTGGAGAGTAATTGAGGAAATCTGTAAAGGGCCAGTCTTCCCGGGGCTTTCTGATGTTAGGTACCAAGGCTTGTTGCCCCATTTTCCTTAGGCAGAACAAAGTTTTGGGGATGGTATACTGTAGACCTAGCCCTAATATCAGAGAGCTTTCATTTTCCATGATATGAAAATTACAGCAACATCAATCTCATTCAGAGATATCCACAGGCCAGGATTCTCATAAAAAAATACAACTGTGAATCTGAGCTCTGGAGTCTTTTCTCTGAAGTTCTGTGAAGTTGAAGCAATAGGTAGATGTGAACTGTTCTACTGAGCTAGTCTCTGGGTTATCTCAAGTGTCCAAGGATAGTCATCATGGTAGACCCTAAAGATGCATCTCTCACCTCTGGCCATGTTGCTCCTTTCATCAAGGGGTGGAATCTATTTCCCCTCCCTTTGAATCTGTGCTGGCCTTGTGACTTGTTTGGCTGATAAATGGGATAGAAGTAATTCAATTTTTATCCTTTTGGAACCCATCCTTGGTGCTCTTAGGAAGTCAGTCTAGACTACTGGAGGAAGGGAGGCCATGTGAATGGAATTGAAATACTTAAGTTAATGGCCAGCATCAACTATAGCTGCATGAATGAGGCCATCTTGGATGTTCTAGCCCCAGCCAAGTTCCCAGCTAAGTACAGTGACATGAGTGCCCCAGACAGTGCCATGCAGAGCAGCACTGCCCCGCTGAGCCAAGAAACCAACAGAATCAAGAGAAATAGTACCTTATTATCATGTGAAGCCATGGAGTTTGGGGGTGGTTAATTATGCAGCCATAAATAGTCACATAGGCTGGATGCTTAGAGATGTAAAACATGCAGGATATGCCTTAGGCACAGGTGACAGAGGAAGGGCCCATGCACCTCAACTGACAAATGATCAGGAGGCTAGAATTTTCCCAGAGACTCTTAACCAGATTGTCAGCAGGCATAACACGGCAGCATCAGGAACTCATTCCACTGGGCACACCATTATCTTTTCCCTTTTGTCTTCTTTTAAAATACAAATGTAACCCACATGGATGTAGCTAAAAGAAAACAATTCAAGCAGTCAAAAATCCTAAAGAGAGCATTTTTCCTAGAGGGCAGTGATCTAAACATGGGCCACCGTTTTGGATATTAAGGATGATACTTGTCCTGATGTAAGGAGAGAGGAAGAAATATTTAAAAGGAAAAATTGGAAAAGAATAAAGAAAATGGGTTTGGGAGAAAGTTTTCCCCAAGTCTCTTATCTTCTAACCCAAACCATGACAGTGTGATAAAGAGCATCTTCCAGCATTCTGAGAGTGGCAATTACAGAAATCATGAGACCCTAGTGTCCAGCTATGATAACATGCACAGGGTGAAGCCAGGGCTATTATCTGGCAGCCTGGGGTGGGTGGAAAGGAAGATGAGTCCAGGGATTGACTTGATCCGGTATTGATTTTTAGCCAACAGTCAGGTGTGATCTTTTGACGATGGGAATATAACCAATCTGTCCACGTCTAGAATAGTTCTAAAATGTATTTTTAAAGAAATGTGGCCAAGATAAAGGATGTAAAGACCCATGGAAATAAATAGGTTGCTATGAAAACACCATTTCTCAAAGGATACCCTGTGAAACACTAGTCCCACAAGCAACTTCCTCTTAGAAACAGCCTACAGTCCAGTAAATTTGGGAAAACCTCTCTAATGCACACTGTCACTCCCTTGCAGAATAATAGCACACATCAGCATATCAAGGGCTCTGAGCTGATCTAGAGCAAGGAAGCCTTCTCGGCTTTGTTAAACCCATGAGTTCACAGATGTTTTGTTGATTATGAGAGTTACTCCCCCCTTACCTGCCATCAACTATCAAGCGGAAAGGAAAACTTCCTTTTATATGGAAGAAAATGTCATTTTAAAATTCCCAGTCCTGAAAAGAATTAGTCTTTGATAATTGTTCTCAGGTCTATCTCTCTGCAAGACATCCCAAAGTGGCCAGCCCATCTATCCACCTGCATAGGTCATTCAGGCAAGACTAGGAGATTAATAAAGAAGATGGTGTAAATTCAGCATCCTGCTCTACACGGAATCCCCCCCAATCATCTCTATTAGGGACTCATATCTAGCTAAGTAAATGTCACACTGGGATTATTTCCTCTGTTCTGCTCAATAGTCCTGAAGATAAGGAAACATTCTCCCGACATCATAAGCCATCAAAATACATTTATAACAAATCCCAGGTACACCAAAGTTATCTGTGCTGCTGACAATGGGCTTTCTTCCCGCCTGTCTCTTTCATTATGTTCCCAACAAAGGAGGTTCGCTATTACTCTTGCCCTGGCAAAAGCTAGTACTTTGGCCCTTGGAGCTCTGACAATTGTACTCAAGCCATTTAATTACTTCCAGTACGCACATGCTTTATTCACAGAACCAGAATCAGCAGGGGCTTCCCTGGGTCACAGGAAAGAGAGTTAATTGAGACTTATTTATAAGGATCTATGTACACATCAAAGGGACGGCAGCAGTGGCTATTTTATTCCTTGTGTACGAGGTCTAGGAATCAAAACCCAGTCTACACAAGAGCCTCCAGAAAAGCTGACAAGGCAAAAACCAAACAAACAACAGCACAGAAATGGGAGTGAAACAAGTTGCTGCTCATTGTTTCCATGCTGAGAAAATTAAAAACTAAAAATTCCTCCAGACCTAGATGTACAACCTCCTTGTGCTTTCCAACCCCCCAACTGCCATCTCCAGCTGCTGCCTTGCACCCAACCCATCCCTCAGCACTACTCTCAAAAAACCACAAATGAACACACAAAATCCCCAACTTTCCTCATGTTAGAATATTAACTGCTGGGCATGGTGGCTCGTGCCTGCCTGTAATCCCAGCACTTTGAGAGGCAGAGGCAGGAGGATTGCTTAAGCCCAGAAGTTTGAGACCAGCCTGGGCAACATAGTGAGACCTCATCTCTACAAAAAATTTTTTAAAATAGCCAGGCATGGTGATGCATGCCTGTGGTCCCAGCTAACTCAGGAGGCTGAAGCAGGAGGATCACTTGAAACTCGGAGGTTGAGGCTGCAGTGAGCAATGACTGTGCCACTGTGCTAAGCCTAGTGACAGAGTGAGACCCTGTCTCAAAAACAAAAAATGTTAACTGTTGTAGTAAAAGTTGTCCTGTGTTTTGCAGAACAGTACCTTTGGGCTCCATAGTTGATCCTCGACTTTCAACCTGCTTGCAAGAGTCCTCACCAGGAGCTCAGCTCTTCACACCCCAATGGTACCTGCACTGCTGCTTTGTGGTAGCCCCCACATATACAAAGGGAACCCCCAAGCCTCCTTGTACCTCTAAACATTGTAACTAAAGGAAGTCCTAGTTGTAAACTCAGTATTTAAGTTCTTGTCTTCAAAGTTTCTGAAAACACCCTGTGTATCTCCTATGTCATGGAGGGGCTGTCACCACAAACTCAGATAAAGTGTTTAAGGTGAATCATTTGGGCTCCATTCATCTTTGAGCTTCTGAGCTCTGTCCAGGACACTTGGGTGGTAGCTGAGCCGATGTGACCAGAGGCAGGGTGAGGAGGAGGGTAAGGGGGTTGAATCTGGGCATGGTTTCCTTGCTATTCAAGCACAGACAGTTTAAAAATAGAAAGATGAGCTCAGGGAGGTTGCAGCCATTTAATTCAAATTTATTCTTTAAGTTAAAATACCTTTCTTATACATTCTTATATTGCTTTTTTTATTGTAAGTTGCAATGAGAAAAGATCTAATAGTTCAGAGGTCTGGATAAACATACAAAAAAGTTCAGAGCTTGTTCAAATTGTATCTGATGGCCTAATTAGGACAGCACGGGACTGGGTTGGGGGTTGTCTCATGAGAAACGGAGCATTAGACACTCATTGCTACAAATACTGTTTTTCTTCAGTGATAGCCATTCACCCACTTCATGTCAGGCCAGGGAATTAGAGCAAAAGGAATTCTGGCAATTCCAGAAAGCCTTTTCTCCCAATTAGTAGAGCAAATTATGCTGGGTACTTGGACATTGCTCCCCAAGTCTAGGGGAATGCAGGGGCAGAGACTGAGGCCTGGATGTGAGTAGTCACTCCTCTGTCTCCCCACCATTCAGGGGCCCCTCCCTATACCTTTATGGACTCATGAAGGCTCTAGCTGCCATGCATCAGCAGACCACGCTGTGGGCCCCTCAGGGATCCCATGGCCGGGGAAAGATCACATGTGGAAGGAGGAAGAGTCTAAGAAGAAATGGGTGTGATGCAAATTTATTCAGTCAAAAAATATAGGAATCTCCACTATGTGCAAGGCACAGTATCAGGCATCATAAGAGATACAGAACGATTACAAAGTTGCTGCCCTCGAGGAACTTACAATCTATTGGAAGTATCTTAATACCAATAGGAGGGAGTAGCATTAAATAAGTAAGCACACCTGCACTATGCGGCAGGAAGAAAGGATGAGCTTGTTCTGTGCAAACCTAGGCTTGGGTCCTGGCTAACCTTGATGAACTGTGTCTCTCTGAAATCATTTATGGTCCTTGAAAGGGGGAAAAAAAAAAAACCCATCTGTGTTCATGGCCCAAGGATCTCTTACACTAGGTACAGAAGTTAAAAAAAAAGTAATCTAAATTACTTATTTAACATTTATTAAATATTTAATATACGCACAATTCTGTGTTAAATGCTTTTTGGATATGACTTCTTCTAATCTTTACACCATGTAAGGAAGGTACTTTAAAAAATCCTCAGTTGAGGTGCCTGAAGGTCTGAGGGGTTAACTAACTCCTGTAAGTTCACACTGGATCCAACAAGCACACTTTTGACCCAGGAGCCTGTGCTATCTACTTGCTGCCTACTTGTTTCTCTGAGATCTCGACCGCAGAAGGATCTAGATGGACAGCAATAGGTCTCAGAAGTCTGCCCCTACCAGCAATGGGGCTGGCCTCACTCAGACAGTCCTGGGGATGTCAACAGCACTGAAAGTCCCAGGCCTTGGATTGGCAGAAGGATGCTCTGGTGGCCTGGGATTGTTGCTACAGTGAAAAGCTATGACTAGCTATAAGGTACACGTAAGACATTGCCCTGCCTCCTGTTTCCTCTACACCATGAGATGTGCTTTTCAGGCTGGGGGTGGTGGCTCATGCCTGTAATCCTATCACTTTGGGAGGCTGAGGAGGGTGAATTGCTTGAGCCTAGGAGTTTGAGACCAGCCTGGGCAACACGGCAAAACCTGTCTCTACAATAAAGACAAACAACAATTTAATAAAAAAAGAGAGATGCTTTTCAGAAACCATGGCCTCATAGAAATATTCCAAATGCTTTCAAGAGGCCCATTGAGTGGCAGCCTTAATTCTCTTCTTCATAAACTCAGAGTTTTTTTTTGAGTTTGGTTCTTTCTGTGGGCAGACCATGTTGCTGGCCCCATTGTTTTGGTTGATGGTTCAATTATTTCCTGAATCAATCTGGCCCATTTTTTTCACCCTGCTTTGTGGTCATGGAACGCTGATCATAACACTGGTAAATGTGCTCCTTTCACCCTGGCAGGGAAGGCTTGCATATGAAATGACAGCATAACCTCACACCCTAGTGCAGGGGAGAACTTCAAACACCATACTGCCATCTTCACAAACACAGGGAAACACCTATAAGTGGTTTTTTTTTTTTTTTTCTATTCTAAAACATTCTTCTAACTCAGGAGTCAGCAAACTACGGTCTTTGGACGAAATCCAGCCTGCGCTGTGCTTTCGTAAACAAAGTTTTATTGGAACACAGCCATGCTCACTTTTTAAAAATGTCTTACCTCTGGTTGCCTTCATGATACAATGGCAGAGAAGAATTATCATAACGGAGAACAAATGGTCCAAGGAGCCTAGAATATTTACTATCTGACTCTTTACAGAAAAAGATTGCCAACTCCTGCTCTAACTTATTTTCTTCTCTATTTCCATTGTTTGGACTGTTGTAAATTCCAGATTTGAGATTTCTTATGTGATCATCTAATACTTCATAATTCTTCAGTGACACCCATTGTCTCCAGTACAAATCCTAACTGAATTCAGCATACAAGGCCTTTTATAACTTGGCTCCTATCCAGATTTCTATCCTCTTCTCCTGCCCATTTTCCATCAACTACACACATACTCTTGTGATAGAACCACAACGAGTTTGTCCACGTGTAAATAGCCCAGATTCTTGTATCCTCTGTTACATCATAGGCTATGTTCTCCGCCTGGAGTCTACTTTCTTCATGGTAGGCAATAAGCCACTCTTTCTCTAAGATCCAATCACTGTCTCATCTAGCCTTCATAATTTGTCACTTTTCTTCTCCACTGTGTTTGAATAATTTGTTTTCACACCTGCCCATCTCATAAAACTGTGTATTTTCTGATGGTGGGGATCTCTGTCAATTGATTTTTATATTCAGTGTGTCTGACACACGTTTTGGTACATGGTAGATACTCTGTAGATGTTTATTTGACAAGTGAATAGGCCAGTAGAGAAATGCATGCCATGCATATATTGGTGCTTCCATTAGTAAAGCACATGCTTTCTCTAGGAGGACCCTCCCTATCTCCCACTCTCATTAACATTACCTGCCAAGAGTTCTTTCGATGTGGGGCAAACATGGGCTTAGCAATGAACATGAAACTGATGAACTGTTAGTGCTGCTCACCAGCCCAGGCATCACCAGCTGAGGCATGTAACTTCTACCCACTGGCCTGATCCACGAAGGTGGCAGAAGAATTTCTTTTTCCTGAAAGATTGTGAGCATTAGTCCCTATATGAGAAGAAAGTATAAAAATAAGCGAGACTATATTGGAATATCTAAGGGAAAAGCCATGCCCAGGACTGCCTGAACGTCAGAGGCAGGTGAGAGTGCACCTGTGTACACTTGGTAAAGTCAAGGCAGCTCTCCTGACAGGAAGGTTATCTTCGAGCCACATGACTCAAGGAAACTGCACAGAGCAGAATCAGCCTTTGGAGAAGGTCAATGTGGTAAGTAGGGAGGGAGGGAGATGAGGACTTGGAGGTGTCTTTGGGCTCAGCCATTGGTTCGGTGCTCAGCAGCAGTTTTAGCCCAAACCTCAAGTCATAGGCAAAGCGGGGAAGAGCCTGGATTTCCTAGGACTAAATCATGGGTAAAGAGTAAGAGAAGAAAAATGCATGGGAAAAGAGGGAGAAATCAGAAGAGAACAAAGCAGTCAGGGTGGAGAAATAAAACTAAAAATGAAAGCAAGGGATGAGATCATGTGAGCAGAGGTAGTAGACTATGACCACTTGTCATTCATAAGGTCTCAGGCATTTCCTGGGCAGCTTCTTTCCACTTCAAGCCCATATCAGTTCCTCTACTGATCAAGCTGGTATTTTCTGGCTTTCCCACCTCTGCACTCTCCCCCTCTTCTCCCTTTCCTTTCTTCTCTAATTCTCTATCCCTTCTCCTGCTTGTGTTAGCCTCTATTCTCTTTTATTCTCTCTCTCGCTGCTCTTGTTGCCCTATTTCCAATGCCTCCTTTCCAGTGTTAACCCAGAAAGGATCTTGCCTCTTGTGGAGAGAGCTCAAAAGCAGTGAGAAGAGGCAACTTTCTATTGAAATTGTCATGGAACCAGTGCCTAAAAAGTACCAGGCTGGAGCTCTATTCTGAGAAAAGTGACTGAACTTTCCTTTACACACAGACAGACATACACACACCAACAACATGCCCACCAATTCAAACACTCTCCTATACAGGAGACTGTAGTCTCCTGGCTCCAGGGAACAATGCCATTGTTCAGAATGTTTAACCTGATTCCTTTGTGGGGGAGTTCCAAACTATCATAACCAAATCTGATGTCATGCTGTTGGCAGGGAAATAACCCATCTGCTGTGGGCTAACCATGTTACATCAAGTTTTTATTACATGCAATTATATTGGTGGAGAGAGATGGGGACTTGAATTGAGGCCCTGTCAGTAATCACAGGCGAGGCTAAAGGGACTTTTGCTGGGGAAGTTAGTGGGTGCTCTTACATAGATGATACAAATACATGCTCTACAAAATGAGTCAGTTGCCAAGTTCTGTTGGTTCATCCTGAGTGACGTCTGGAATTCTCCATCCCTTTGTCTCCTTTGCATTTCACCACTAGTGCCCCAGTTCAGGTCCTGTTGCCTTAATCCCAGACTATTAGCATAGTTTTCCAAATACTTTCCACCCCCTCCTGGAGCTTCCCTTTTCAACCCAAATTGCCTGCTAAGAGTAAATTGATTGTTGTAAAGAAAAATCTCATCATATAAGCTTTCCACTTACCTACAGAAAACAGCTCATTCTCTTGCCACATTCATGGCTCCTAGCATTCCCTTGGCCCACCTTTCTAACCACATCTCCCACTACCCTCACACATGGATCCTAGATCCTGCCCATCCATAGTGGACTTTGAATATTCTCTGAACATGGCTCATGTTAATTATCATTGACACTTTTTAAAAAATTCAGCTGCAGTGTCTGATACCCCTGTTTACCTAATCTTCCAGGCTCACTCATCTATGGCCTGGACTCTGAAGCCTCTTTATGATTAATGGTTCAGAAATGATGTCTCCCTCCTCTGAATCTTTAGAGCATTCAGATAGGCTTTATCCCTGTAAGGCAGGCTAATGTGGACACAATGGTCTATACTAATAGCTCATTGAAGGCAGGGTTAGTTTCTAGTTCATTCATCTTTTATCTCCCACAGTAGCTTTCACAGAGTAAAAACTGAATAAATAAATGATTTTTATCTATTAAACAAGTTTAAACTCAATGGAGCTTATAAGTTGAACTGGATGACAAGGAAATAAAACACAAGAACAGAAAAAAAATGTATAAATTACATATGCAATCCATCTGACAGTCCACTGTGAGAACAAACCAGCACCAAGAAGTTGTTAGAAGTTTATGGATGGGAGCAAAAGGGTATAGAGACAGTGTGGGTAAAGTCTTTGAGACCAGAGGAAGATTTTGACTATGTGGGAACTTTTCTGTGCTAAGTGTTGTGCTGGTTGCCTTACCACACATCTCTCATTCAATTCTCACAACCAGCCTGCGTTACATGTAAGGAACCTGGCTAGGGCCACACAACTGGAAGAGCAGAGTCAGGGCCCAAACCCAGGCTCCCAGATCCCAAGCCCATATTCTCTGCACAGCACTCTCCTTCCCCTCACATATTGTCCTTGATGTAAAATGTCTGTCATACCTAAACTACTCTCGTTGTTATAGAAGTTAAAGTAGAAAGAAATTCATTTTTAGAATAAAGTCATACAAACTACATTCTGGTTCTTTGTACTTCTTGGAAAAAAATCGTGTTGTAGTCTTCAAAACCTTCATGAAGAAAGGAGCATGAGAAGTAGAATTTTGAGGCTTGGCACATCTTAAAAATGTCTTTATTTTTTTTATCACCATCACAGTTGATGTATAGTTTGGCTGGGTATAGTATTTTAGGTGAAATTATTTAGAACTTTAAAGACATTGCTCCACTGTCTTTTAACTTCTAGTGTTGCTTTAAGTGGTTCAATGCCATTTTAATTCCAAGTCTCACATGTGTCATCCTTTTCTTTTTCTCCTTCTGAAAGCTTTTAGAATCTTCCCTTTATTGGTGGTGTTAATTTGAAATTTCATCATGATCTGCTTTCAAGCATTTTATTTATTCATTCATTCATTTAAGCTAGGTACTTGAAAATTTTTATTATAAAAACTCATGTTCAGTTATGAATTCCTTTTTTAAAAAACATTGTTCCTTTGATAATGTATTTCCTTCTTTTTGAAAATGTTTTGCCAACTTTCACAATAAAATAGCATCTATTTTAGTTAGCTTTTTGATAACTGAGAGTATGAGTTAAAAATTCACTGCTGATATTTTATTTTACAAATAATACATTTATTGATCTTGTGCATGATTCAAACAGTACAGAAATATAGTAAACAGGTTGTATTTTTCTTCGCTGCCTATATTTCTACTCCCTTCCTAAGGTAACCATACCTAAAAATGTGCTGTACATCTTTCCAGTCACCTTTTTTAACATACCTGTAGACACACATTTGTAAAGTATGATAATAAAATCATACTACACTTTTAATTTTGCAATTAGAATTTTTCCACTTGTCAATAAATCCTGGATAATTTTTGGTATCTGCACATATTTCTTAGTATATAGCACCACACTGATTTATGCAACCATATATCTATTAAGATGGTTTCATTTTTCGTAATGATACTTAAAAGATGCTTATAGATTAAAAATATGAAAATAATATTTTACCATCAACTATCATATACTTTGATCGCACTCAGCCCTCAAGCTGAATTGCTCTAGACTATGAATGAAATTAACTGGCCCTGCTACAGCTAAGTAAGAGACAGAAGAGGAAATCAAAGATGTAAGAGACAAAGATAAGTGTTGTGGTTTACATTATGGGTTCCCAGTCCCAGGGCTATAGACTGGTACCCGTCCATGGTCTGTTAGGGACCAGGCTGCACAGCAGGAGGTGAGCTGCGGACAAGCGAGAGCATTACTGCCTGAGCTCTGCCTCATGCCAGATCAGCGGTGACACTAGATTCTCATAGGAGCGTGAACTCTATTGTGAACTGCACATGTGAGGCATCTAGGTTCAATGCTCTTTAAGAGAGCCTAACTAACGCCTGATGATCTGAGGTGGAACAGTTTCATCCAAAACCATCCTTTCCCAGCCTCCACAGGGAAAAACTGTCTTCCACAAAACTGGTTCCTGGTGCCGAAAATGTTGAGGACCACTGGTTTACATGAAGCTCACGTTTACCTTCAAGAAATTGCACTGTGCATTGGGGGGGTGCATCTCTGCTCTGCTGACAGGTGGCTCATTACAACCTTAACTGCTTCACCGGGGACTGGTGATTCAGAATAGTCACCTATTCTATGATGTGTGCAGTCTCACCCCCCAGCAAAGGAGGTAATAAATATAACCATAATAATGGTAATAACATTTGTGGAGTACTTTATAGTTACACAGCCCTTTCAAGCACACTGCCTCATTTACTGTGCACAACGTATCCTCATGGCTCCCATCAGCCACATATTTGTTAAAGCTCAGAGTCTGGAATTGCGTGGGCCAGCTTTGCAGGCAGGCAGACCTGGATTCACAATTTTCTTCTCAGTCACTGATTGGCTTTGTGACTTTGGGCCACAACTCAACCTACTTTAGTCTCAATTTTCCAGGCTAGCATTCATGCTATGAAGTATGGTTGTTTTAATTAAATACATTGTAAAATAAAGCATCTAGCACAGAGTTTAAGTATTTTAAGTTTGCAATAACTTAGAACTTTGCTTCCCTTTTACTCAATCCAAACGTCTAAAGAAAATAGACATATCCCTTTATTCCTTCTCGTGTTTGGGATTTGCTTCTTAAAGGAATGCTAATAATGTCTAGTGACCTATGCTCTCTTCACCAGGCCAGGTAGAGAGCAGGAACAGAAGACAGAAGTCATCAGGAGGTAATAGTAGGGTGAGGGTGGGGAAAAGGCATTGGCATGGGGGAAGTGAATGGGGCCATTTGAATTCAGAATATAGTGTGTTCAGGTGGTAGGGCTGCCTGGTATCAAACCTGACTCAGCTATTGGAGAACTTAGACTTATAACATCTTCCAAATTGATGAGTTCCAAATTTTAACCACAGACAGCTGTAATTAGGAGATTGGGTGACACAGGTTCCAACATAGCCTCAGTTAATATTTGATTTGCCTGGTTGTAAATCCTCTTTGGGTTCTGGGGCCAGGTACTCACAGAGCCTGTCCCAGGAGGTAGAAGTGATTCAGAAGAGGTGATTCAGTTGGGTGATTTGTTTTAGCAGACACAAGCTTCTTGTATTCTTTCCCCCTCACCCTGTAACCTCCTTTCTACCGATTCTTTTCTGTGTTCTTTACACTTCTTTCAAAGCATTATAGTGCCTGGCTCCATGGGGGACAAAAGCAAACAATAGTTAATATAACATCTCCAAGATAACCAGCCCTCAAATTCCCAAGGAGCTGGGTGGTGACTGGCAGGGACTTGTTTTCCTGGGAACCATCTCTGTTGGTGTGAGCTATTCCTAACACTATTTGAAGATGCTGATTTATGATTATTTCCATCTGAGAGTCAGGTGACAAGTCCAATTACAGTCTGACTAAAAAGGTACAAAAAAAGAAAAGAAGAAAGAAACCCATTTATTGGTCTTCAATGACAAAGGCCCATTGTGCATACCAGCAGTTTTTAATGGTCTATTGATATACTCAAAAAATACAGTGATTATTCAATTTACTGGTTTAGATTTGAAGAAATATGTGTGCAATATTAGCTAAGTTTTATTGTTTATTAGACATGTAAAGTGACGTTAAGTGACTATTTCTTTTGTTTTTTGGTTTTTTTTGTTGAGACGGAGTCTTAATGTCACCCAGGTTGGAGTACAGTGGGACAATCTCAGCTCACTACAGCCTCCAACTCCCACGTTCAAGTGGTTCTCCTGCCTCAGCCTCCCGAGTAGCCAGGATTACAGGCACATGCCACCACACCTGGCTAATTTTTGTATTTTTAGTAGAGACGAGGTTTCACCATGTCAGCCAGGCTGGTCTCCAATGCCTGGCCTCAAGTGATCCTTTCGGTTAAAGTGCTGGGATTATAGGCGTGAGACACTGCGCCCCACCAATTTTTCTATTTCTCTTTTTTGCAATTTTTCAATTACCATAATTATATCAAGTTTCTTTCAAATCAGTTTGTCTATTATTAGGTGATTGAATGAGTTGATAAGCTTCAGCAGATACAGGTTCTTGTAAGGAAAATAGCATAGCATGGTTGATACGACTTCACTAAATAAACCCATTATCAATCTGCCATTCCACAGACTGAACAACAAAAAAAAGCTTTACTGGCAGTAGACTGCTCAAAGCAGTTCTAATTATTGTTTGCTATTTTTGGATTCAACTACTGTTTGCTTAATCTTACAAATTATACTATAAAAATTTCAGTTTACAACAGTTTGTAGATCCTATTTAGTATACCAGCATTCCATTTATCTCAAAAAATGTACACATACCTACTCCCCTTGGCTAGTCACTTGTAATCATTTGCCTCTCTTCTTTTACACTTTCCTATATCCCTAGGGTAAAAAGAATGAACATTATTTGTTTGTAACATTAGAATATGGTATGTATGTTGTGTGTGTGTGTGTGTGTGTGTGTGTGTGTGTATACATATATATATATTTTTTTTTCCTAGACAAAATCTTGCTTTGTCACCCAGGCTGGAGTGCAGTCCGTGCGATCACAGCTCAATGAAGCCTCGACCTCCCACCTTAACCTCCAGAGTAGCTGGGACCACTGGTGCGTGCAACCATGCCCAGCTAATTTTTTGTAGATACTGAGTTTCGCCATGTTGCTCAAGTTGGTCTTGAACTCCTAGGCTCAAGTAATCCACCTGCCTTGGCCTCTCAAAGTGTTGAGATTACAGGCATAAACCATGGTGTCCAGCCTTGCTTTCTATATTAATAGTAATCTATGAAACTAAAACAAAAAGAAGGAAAAGGAGATTCATCATTTTTTCCAATCATGGGTTATCTTTGCTTTAACTTGTGGAGCTTGTTTTTTTTTTTATCATAACTGGTAAGAAACATAGTTCTTCAGATACAATGACTGGATTAGTTAGGATGAAGGTGGGACTGAAATGTGAGAAGAAAGAGAGAATAGGAAATGTTTGATATAGATGAGGGCAATGAATGAAGAACATTGTCTTCTCTTCTGAGCTCCCAACTCCATGGCTTCCAGACAGAGTTTCATACTCTAGTTAAGAAAAACCAAGTGATTTATTTTTATTTATTTATTTAGATATAGGGTATTACTGTGTCACCTAGCTGGAGTGCAGTGGCACTTTCATGGCTCACTGTAGCCTCGAATTCCTGGACTCAAGTGATCAACTTGTCTCAGACTCAGGAGTAGAATAGCTGGGACAATAGGCGTGATCCTAAAGTGATATTTTTTTCTGTTGCAAATCAGCAAATCAATCACTTATCTACTGATAGTTGTCTTAAAGCTGATAATATGTAGTTAATCAAAAGACAGGTGTGCTTCTTATGTCTGAGTTCTTGGCAAAGTATTTCAGTCACAAGAAGAGTGTGTGTGTGTGTGTGTGTGTGTGTGTGTGTGTGTGTGTGTGTTTCCTTGATAATTAACTCCCCCTCTGCCTTCTCTGTTCTCTTTTTCTGGAACTCCTATTAGTTAAATTTTCTACTTTTTCTCTTCTGTTTTTCTTCTTCTTCCACTCTCTGGCATGCTTTTATACGCATAATCTTTCAACTGCTCTACTGAATGTACGGTATAGAGTTTTTCATGTTTTTATCTTCTCTATATCAAATTCTCTTTTCATAGCATCTCTTTCTTCATTAATACACTATCTTTTCTCTCTGAGACTCATAATTTCTTCATAATTTCATGAGATTGTATTCCTGTCTTTCATCTTCTTCATTTCTTCCTGGCTTTGTTGAGGCTGCTATAGCAAAGTAGTATACACTAAGTGGCTTACAAACAACAGAAATTTATTTCTCATAGTTCTGGAGGCAGAAGTCCTGAATCAATCTGTCAGGATGGCCAAGTTCTGTAGAGAACCCTCTTCTGGGTCACAGAATGCCATCTTCTTGTATCCTTACATAGCAGAGAAAGGAAGAGAGAACTCTCTGGGGTTTCTTTTATAAGGGCACTAATTCCATTTATGAAGGATCTACCCTCATGATCTAATTACTTTCCAAAGGCCCCATCTCCTAATACCATCATATTGGGGGTTAGGGTTTCGACATGTGAATTTGAGGAGACATAAACCTTCAGTCCATTGCATTTCTCAATTTCTTACTTCCTTTTCTTGTTTCTTTGTTTTGATATCACTTTTAATGTTACATCATTTCTCCACAGGTCTGATGATTCCTGGTTCTCTCTTTATATTCAAGAATGATTCATTAAAAATAAGATTGGAACCAGAAACAAAGTTAAAAGAAAAATTCCCAACTAGAGAAAATGTTTTTTATATACGATGCAATAATGGCCTATGCTTATATATCTAAAGGTCATGAAGACATTAATAAGAAAAGACAATTATTCCAATAAAAATAAATAAATGCCATAGATAACCAATTTTCAAAATATAAGTAATTAGCAACATTTCAAAATGTTAAACTAGTGATAAAATATACATGTAAACAATAGGATGCCATATTTAGGATCAAATTGTTAAGGAGTTTCGTTTCTCTGTTTTTGGGGGAGTTTCTTTTAGTGATGATTCCAAATGTTGGCAAGAGTAGGAAAAGGATACTCTCATACATTGCTGATAGAACTGTAAACTGGGAAAGATGTTCAGGAGAACAATTCATCTAAATTCCATAAATTTGAAAAAGAGTGTACCCTTGGAGCCAGCAATTCTACTTCTAATAATCTTAAAGAAATAGCCATGTTTGCAAAGATCTATGTTTATTTCAGTGTGTTTAGGTTACTGAAAAATGGACACAATACAAATGTCAAACCTCAAGGGACTAACAGAATAAATTATGGTTATACCTACTTGAGAAATGCTATTCAGCTATAAGGAATAATGTCATTGCAATATATTTAGACAAGCAAATATATCAATGATACATTATTAAGTCAAAAATGTGATAGAAGGTTGTATCAAAATAGGAATCTATTGAAAATATATAGAAAACACCTGGATGATATATGTAACCACTATTATTTATGAAAGATAGAAATAGAGTTGATTTTTTCTTCTTCTTCATGATTTTATATAATTTTCAGATTACTTAAACATAATATTCTGAGTATAATAAAACAAATTCTCAAAAAGGAGAGATAGAGAGTAAAAATGGATTTAGGATCTGTAAGAATGTTTATAGGGTGGAGTTGGGAATTTTTGGTTCAGTTGGCTTTACCACAGAGTGACAAGGTAGGGACAGTCATTTTATGAGAGAACCACTCATATCAAGCAAGCATGCTGGGCCCATGTGTTTCTTTCTACAAGGGGCAATCTTCGGATCATTTTCTGGGTGAGTCTAAAATTGGCAGCCAATATTCTGGGAACCAGGTGGCTCACCATAATTAACCTGTCACTTAATTGTCCCTATTTCCAACGTGGCATTTCCCCCACTATCTTCTGCCATGACTAGGTACTCAAGTAGAACATTCCAGGTTAAATTTCCCTGAAAAAGAGCCTCCACTCTCCTGCCCAGGTGAAGAAGGGTTAATTGACTGGTGGTCAGAGACAGAAAGAGGATTGGAAGACTCACTGTTCTTTACACAGATTTTTAACTAATGCTCCTGTTCTAAGCCCCATACTTCCTCTAACTTCAGAGTTCCTACTGCCTCCAAATTTCTAAACATTTACAGGGTTCTGAAATTCACACTGATTTATTTCTTGTGCCTCCCTCCTCAATATTCTTTCTGGGCTCTGACAGTTACCAGTCATTCATCTATTTCCAGATTCCAAAATCTTGTTGACATTTCTTATTTGGTGGGATCATCTTTCTTGTTCTCTTCCTCCTTGTTGATTTGTATTCTTCTATTTTTTCTACTCTCATTTTAATAAAATTTCAGAAGGAGCAGAGATAAATATTTGCATTCAATGTGGTACATTTAACAGGAAGTCCCACGGATATTTATACATTTTGCTCCTATTCATAAATAACATCGGGCACAGATGTCTCACATAAGAAGCTTCAAGGGTTTGGCAAGGCAACTTAATGCTAACTTGGTGAAGAGGATACACATGATGTCACTTGTATTCACCTGACCTAGCTGGGAGCTGGGATACGAAGATACTTCTCTGATTAGTCTAGCCATGGGGAGGAATATGCAAAAAGCACATGGCAAAAACAATATGCCAATTTCTCTATAATAAAACGTTGTGCTTGGATAGGAAGGAAATTGCAGCTGTTCTGTACAGATGGCAAATAGCTGACTGCTTTTTAGCAGGCTTCAGTGAACTATCTGAAGTGAATAAGCACATTGAGAGAGAGATGTGAGAGCTAAGTTCCTACTTCCCATTTCTTTCAAAAAAATCCCTGGATAGTTAACATTTATTTAGATTGTTTTTTAATGAAAATTTTCCAGGCATGGTGGCTCATATCTGTAAACCCAGTGCTTTGGGAGGCTGAGGTGGGAGAATTGCTTGAGGCCAAAAGTTTAAGAACAACTTGGGTAACATAGCGAGACCACTAACCCCCTACAAAACAAGAAGTGAAAACCTCCCCCCAAACCACTGACCCAAGTAAAGAATTCCTAAAAGTCCATTTGCTAAGTATTGTATCCCAAGATGCTCTTGGACTTACCTAAGATAGATTAGATTTTTTTAGAATTATCTCTGTATCCCCTATCCCAAAGTCATCATTACCACATACAGGTAAAGAAGTCATCTGTCTACATGTGAGTAGGTGTGTATTTGTCTGCATACATGTGCATACATGCTGTTTACTACTATTTTATGTTCATCCACTTTGCCTCCACATCTACAAAATTAGAATTTTCTTAAGGGGAGAGATAATGATTATTCTTCAAAATTCTTATTTTTTTAATGGCTAAACATATAGTAGGGATTCAGTAAATACTTGCTGATTTACTGATGAGATGTGGGTTCGCCACAGTGTAGAGACCCCCAAGAGTGTCTCCGCCATAATGTGAGCTTGAGCCCAGAAGCATTTTCTCCTCCTGGAGGCAGTCGAGCTATGGGAAAGTAGGAACTAAGGATGGGGGATTGTGTAAAAGGGCTATTTTAATCTCTCAGGCATTTACACAATGGCCTGGTGATGGCTGTGTGGTTTAATTAGGACACTGTGTTTGAGTTTCTGCTTTGGGCTAGTTTTGTGACTTTGTTTACCAAGTACGGCTTGCACCCTGTGATTACTCAGGTGATTCTTTAAGATTACTGCTCTTGGAATTTATGGTGGGCTTGACTTTTTAAGAATATTACTTTGTTAAACATACACCTCTTTCACAATAGATAATAGAAAAGAACACCTGCTTGTTTTCCATCATCTTGTGGTTATTTTATAACTTTAGTGTTAAACCCTTTTAACTTGTATTTTATCTACTTTGCCAGACTTTGTGACTACTTTGTAACTTTTTGATCCCTTTAATGTTTAAAGCTGAAATAATGTGGGCTGACGTCAGTGTTTAAAGGCTGACAGTATATATTGGGACCCTATGCACAAATAAAATTGCTGTTTAGGCATTGCGGTATGGGCATTGTCTATTCAGACCTCCAGACCCTGCTTATCTGTCTATCTTTATTTTCCACGCACTCTCTCTTCCAGGTATTGGGACCCTCTTGCTGGCCGAGAGCTCCCCGGCAGACGTGCCGTTCCCGACACTGACGGACTATATCGTTGAAAGGGATGTTTGGGCCCTCAATAACACCGAGAGTATATCTGGATCTATGTGACATAAAAACAAGTTGACTGAGGAAAATGTTATAGTAGTTAAGAATTATCAGTAAAATCAACCAGTCACAAAAGGACAAATACTACATGATTTTGCTTCTGTGAGGTACCCAGAGTAGTCAAATTCATAGAGACAGAAAGCAGGATGGTGGCCAGGGGCTGAGAGGTAAGAGGGAAAGTGGAGAATTAGGGTGTAAAGGGTACCGAGTTTCAGTGTGGGAAGATAGAAAAGTTCTGGATGAATTACAGTGATGGTCACACAACAGTGTGAAATTACTTAATAAAACTGTACACTTAAAAAAGTTAAATTGTTGAGTTTTATGTTATATATATTTTACCCACAATTTAAAAAAAGTGTCAGTAGCTTAGGAGGCTTTTTGGTACTAGGAATGACTGGAATCCTAGAAAGATCATGTTGTTTACCAGGGTAATTGCAGTTTCATGAATCTCTAGGTCATTGGATCAGATCCACTGGGGTCTGGTGAAATGAAAACTCAAATCTGAATAAAACGAAATGAGAACTTACTTCTTGCACATTTCCTAGAGGCTGTTCTCTGCCCATGTCACTCTATCCTTTAACCTTTTTGGGGGAGATAAAGTTAAAATGGGTATTCTCAAGCTTTCAGAAACTGCTCACTGCTTGAGATTTCTAGCAAGTCCCACCCGAGGAGTGAACCCAGGTCACATTTGTACAAAGGTGTTCTTGCTTGATTGGCAGCTGGGGATAGGGCTTTGGGTTGGGAGTTGAAGGAAGCAGATTTCAGCTATGGAGCTTCTGATGATAAAGAGACTCTTGCTTCTATGGCATTTTGTTCTCAAAGCCTCAAGACTTTTTTTCTTCTCTTGTGATTTTTTTTATCCTATGAAACATCCCAGAGCACAGCCCTGAGGCCACTCAGATATTTGCTAAGTGGGTTGTGTCATGACTTACATGTTCACAATTTGGAAGAGTCAGCAGTGGGGGGCCTGCCTATGTCCTGAGGTTCTAGAAATGTCCCCAGCTTGGTTTTGGGAAATCATCCATGGCATGAGGAGACATGCTCAAGTGTCATCTTCGAGACCACAGGAAACTCTGCTCATTGAGCAGTGCTGCATGAGTTGTAGACTTAGTATGACCTACAGGAAAACCTCAACTGCAGGCAAGGTTGAAAGCAGGAATTTAAAGCAGGAATAAAGCATAAGGCTGGCTAGAGGGAGGGGCTAGAATCTCAGGCTACGAATAATATAAAGGTTTAGGTTGGAGGCAGACATAGCTGATGAGGTAGACATGACGTCTTGAAGTTGCTGGTCCAGATCAAATAATAGGGAGCAAAGGAAATTAAAAAGATGGGAGTGAGCTAGTAAACACCACGTGGCCACATAATATACAAGCGTATGTGGATGAAAAGGAGAAAGTTCACGTAATTAACCAGATGTCTTATCTACAGGAAACCAAACATCTGCCTCCGCGAAAATATTCAAGTCTTTAATTACATTTTTCATGTTTTCTCCAGCGATCTAGCGATACAGGGTAATAGTTTGAGAAATCATATGATAAGAAGAGAGAACAAGGAACTAGAATTTCCCTTTTCAGGATGATTTTATCACTTTTTTTTTTTGTCTGAGTCTTATCTCTGTCCTCTCATCTTCTGCACCCGATTAACTAAAGGTCACTTCCTGGTTTCACACTGCCAGAGCTCTCGCTGGGCTTCCTCTTGGCCGAACTCAGTGCTCCTTGCCTAACTGAATTTTCTCCAACACGGTCTCATTGCACCATTATTTTGTCCATTTATTTGTCCTTAGAACACCTTCCAAAGCCTTCTTAATTTTCTGAGAGGGTAAAGCCCATTCAAGCAGGCTTTTCTTTCCCCAAGGGGAAAGGGGGTGTGATAAAGAACATATATTTGCAAATAATAAAGAAACAGGGGAGTCATTTCTGAAATGTTTGCTTGGGGACCAAAAATTAGCTTTCTCATAATTAAAGGTTAAAGGACTTAAAGACTTCATTCTTTATAACCCTTTGTTTGATGACAGTTTGGAGCTAGGAAAAGAAAAAAAAAAAGATCCACACACACACACACACACACGAAGAATATCTAAATTTGTGAATGTTATTTTCAAATTCAGTCTCAAATGTTCCCTGAGGCAAGTGGATTGCAAAGGCAGCACAGTGATGAAAACTTAATAAAATACCCAGAAAGATCATAGATCACACTGGCTCATCGGCTGTCATAGGTAAGGGGACAATAATGACATTAGTCTAACATTTGGGAGGTTCTTGGCCATGTTTCATACTCTGCAATGACAGCTACCCTGGTTTCAAACTTCATCACTGTCCGCCATGAGCTCATCTGCACTCTCTGTCATTTCTGCCTTATACTTTCTTCTTTCTGCCTCTGTTTAAAAAATGTGTTTAACCACAAAATTTATGCATGGTGATGTCTTTATGTCATGACTTTAGTCATTTCCCATTCCAGGCTCTCCTCTTTCCAGCCCATTTCCTCTGCCACCAGTTACACCAGAAATATGGATTATATAAATGGCATCTATTAAGATATTCCCTGGCTTCCTCATTCCTGCAGGACAAGCTGAAGTCCTTTGAATGGAATACAAAGACTTTACAATAGAAAGTGACTCATTTTACAGCCTCACTTGTTGTCACTGTGCCTCTGCCCTCTTTTGCCCCCTTTCCCCCACCTTCACCATGATCTATGCTGCCACAATCCCAAACATATGGGACTCATTGACTTCTCCACCCTTTGGCACATGCTTTTCTGGAATGCCCTCTCTCTTTTTCTCCTCATGAGCAAAGATGATTTGGCCTCCACAGCTTTCAAGTGTCCTCATCTTGGAAGTCTTTCCTAAATTTACACTGGGGTAATTGCTCTGATCTCCAGAGATATGGCGTCACACCAGAACTGTTGTTAGCACATCTGGGATCTACTCCTAACCCCATCTTTACTCAAAGACATACGGAACTGAGAACTCCTCACGTTTGCACCCCCTTTCCTTTTACAGTGCTTAACACCATGTGTTCAACTGATGTTAAATGAAGAAAGGAATAATGAAAGACAGACAATCAACCCAAAAGGAGTGGAAAGCTTGTGTGCTGTCTTCATCTGAGCAAAGCTGGTCCTGGCATCAGGTGCTGCATACAGAGCCCTATGCCTTCTCCCAGAGCTCCCAGGACAACTTATTTTGAGAGATTAGTCCATCATTGACTTCTTTCCTGCTTGATTTCCTACTTGAAGTTCATCTCCTCATTGTCTCATAGAGGGAAAGTAGCTATGTAAATGAAAGAACACACTTTCTATGTGAATGTACATCTAGTGTGACCTCAGTTTTTCTTTTTTATTTGGAGGTAATGGCCTCCCTAAAGGAGGCTGGATAACCTTCCCATCTTATCCCATAAACACCCATTCTCAGAAGTCCAGGATCAGCAGGTGTTACTTCTCCAAACTCTACATTCTGAGAAAGTCACAAAAACAAATTTATCAGGTTAACTTGTTAATGAAAAACAAACACCACCACTACCATTTTTTCCATCCTTATAGCTGCCAATGTAAAAGAGTTGGAGGCTTTTTCTTTTTGACTCCAGGCATAGTCTCATCCTGAACAGGGGAAGAGAAGACCCTGCTCAGTCAGCAGATTTAAGCCTAAAGCTCACAAGTTTACTCTAAGCTTCTCCAATGACTCCTTCCTACCTTTCTGCCTCCACAATGGGACACTATGGCTCCCTGGGGTGTGCACCTGCATACCCCTCTGCTGGTTCTACAAAGCACCCTGTCACCTGCTGCCACACTCCTGATGTTCCTGAAAGATGAAACAGAGATTTGCTCCCAGCCTGAATCAAGTCTGCACTCCTGCTTCCAAGGGCCAGAAGAGACACCGCTGGGCCACTGCTTTGCCAAAGCCTTGAAACTGAACCTGCCCACTCTGGCCCGGCTTTGCCTCCAGAGAAGGGAATCTGTACCATCTACCTTTGGGACACAGGGTGCACCTGACACCCTAACAGGCACCTCTGAATCCTACTACCCAAATGTTCTCTAGGGAGAAATTTAAAAGCTGAGAAGGTAGAAGAAAGACTAAATGCAGTCTCATCCCTGCCATAGGAATCTCCACCCTCTGTCCCAGGTACTGCTTTTCTGGAGGCTTTCTCCATATCTTTGAGCCTACTGGGTTCCTTCCCAGAAGGGGTGAAATGAGAAGGAAGGGGTAATGTTGGTCCACATGATTCTCATGGTGTTTTCCTCCCATTCCTGCACACTCTCCTCCTCTAGAAAAATATCTGAAGTTAATGACAATTGGTCACCTAAACAGAGAATAGGTGGACACAATTAAATACAGATGCCCCTGACCCAGCCTGTTCTCTGAAAGAAAAAGCGGGGGATTTTGTTTTGAATATTTGAAGAATTCAATGTCACAGTATAATCTATTGCCGTTCCAGTTTTTGTTTCCCAAAGCAGGTAGAGTGGGAAAATCATAGGGCTTCATGGCCCAGGGTCAGAGAATGATGACTCTGTTCTTTTCTCATTATCACTTGTCCTGTATTTTGGGAATCATTTCAGGTGCTTTGTATGTCACACTTTTCCAACATTCTCCCATCATATGGTATTATTTCTTAGGAAAGTTTCCCCCCTGGAGAAAAATTGCTGTGTGCCCCTCTTCATGTGCTTCCTTATCTGGTGTAGCTGTCCCTCTGCACTCATTTTCTCCAACTTGACAGACATTGTGTCATGAATTTCCTTTATCTGTAACAGGGCTGCTATGACTCTAATGGCCTGAGCCACCAGAGAGGCAGTATATTTGTATCTTCAGGCTTTTGAAAGTTAAACTAATGACATGATTTCCTACTTGTCAGTGGCTCTGGAGGTCCCAGTGCAGCTCCCTGGCTTCTGTGCCCTGCAGGTGAATAATGGTTGTAATAAAATTATGGAGTCAAACCCTCTGTTCATTCTGAGGCTCCCAGGGAGCTGGAGCTGTCCAGCCAACACACATCTTACGAGGTGATCCCTCTCATCAATATCAGGGTAAAGCAGAGACAAAGGACAGAGAAAACCTACTCAAAGAGCCTTCTGGGAAGATTTAGGGGGTAAAAAATGTCCAGGGGAAAGGTATATGAGGTGGTTAAATCCTGATGAGATCTCTGTGTAGATGCCAGAAAAGGTATTCATGAGATGATGGAGGTGGAGGTGGGGGGGTGGGAGCAGGAACAGGAGCACAAGATGGGTGTCTTCTCTTTCCAGAATGAATCCCAAGTGACTGTCATTAGAGTGTAGCAATATTTTTAGGCTGAAGATAGTCTCCAGACAGAGCTATTACAATTCATTGTTTTCTTACAATAATATTTTACAAGAAGTAATAAAGCTGGAATGAAGTCACCTTTCAAACACAAGGACACTTTTTCCCACCTGCCCCCAAAAGGTAAGTAGTGGTGTCTGTTTCTTCAATTTGTAATTTGCAAAGTATGTTTGTTGGAATTGCCACTTGAGTTCTAATATCCCCTTCTTCTGTCTTTCTAGGCCCCAGATAAGAGAGGCTTTACCAACAGAATCTGGAAACACAGATACCACAGTGCATCTGTTGGTAGAGCCTCTCCTACCTGTTTGAAGAAGTAATGTGATTCCCTTTGTATTTCCCTGTCTGAGTAAATCGTTTTTGAGTCCAGGATTCTTTAGAAATTCTCCCAGTTCAATGATTTCAATTTCTAAACATTTATCAAGCTAGTGCTACGGGTCACTCTTATGAAATTGACATGGAAAACAAAGATGAATAATATGGTTCTCAGACTCAAGTAGTTTTGGAAAATCCGCCACATGTAAAACAATAAGCAACCGGATCCCATTTTTTCTCACAGTTGTACCCATGGAGCAGTTCAAGAGAGCTTTAAAATATCTTGCAGCTAGAAGTTTCCCATGGAGATACTGACAGTATGGTGATCATGGTTGCTGCTAATTTAAATAATAACTTACCATTGTATATCACTTATTTGGTTTTACAAAATATTCTTTCATGTTTTATGAACCTCAGCCCTGTAAGCCTTCTTCTAAATGTAGTACACTTTTTGTGCTTTGATTCATTGTGCTTTGCTTTATCGGGCTTTGTCGATATTGCTTTTGTTTGTTTGTTTACAGATTGAAGGCTAGTGGCAACCGTGAGTTAAACACATTTTTTGTTGCCATTTTTCCAGCAGCATATGCTCACATTGTATCTCTGTGTCAAATATTGGTAATTCTCACAATATTTCAGGGTTTTTCATTATTGTATCTGTTATAGTGATCTGTAATCAGTGATCGCTGATGTTACCATAAATTGAGTCCATATAAGATGGCAAACTTAATCCATAAATGTTGTATGTATTCTGGCTCATCCACTGACTGGTCATTCCTTCTCTTCTGGCCTGTCTATTCCCACAGACAACAATATTGAAATTAGGATAATCAATAACCCTACAATGGCCTCTAAGTGACAGAAAGAATGAAAGGAAGTGAAGGGAAAGAAGTGAAAGGAAGAATGGCATGTCCCTCATTTTAAATGAAAATCTACAAATGATTAAGCTTAGTGAGAGAGGCATGTCTAAAGCTGAGACAGCCCTAAAGGTAGGCCCTTGCCAGTTAGCCAAGTTGTGAATGCAACGACAAGTTTTTGAAGAAAATGAGAAGTGTTATTTCAGTGAACACACAAAGAATAAGAAAAAACAATCTTATTGCTGATATGGAGAGAGTCTGAGCAATCTGGATAAGAAGATCAAACCAGCTATTACCTTTCCTTAAGCTAAAGCCTATTCCAGAGCAAAGCCCTAACTCTCTTCAATTCTGTAGCCCCAGCTCTGTTTAATTCTATGAGAAAGGTGAGAAAGGTGGAGAAGAGAAGTTGGAAGCTAGCAGAGTTTGGTTCCTGAGGTTTAAAAAATAAAAGTGCAAGGTGTCATGCCATTGTACTCCAGCCTGGGTGACAGAGAGAGATTCCATCTCAAAAAAAAAAAAAAAAAAAAAAAAAAAAAAGTGCAAGGTGAAGCACCAAGTACTGATGGAAAAGCTGAAGCAAGTTATTCAGATGTAGTTGTTTTATCTACACTATATAAATAAGGCTGTTTTTGTGTTTGACAAATTCTTTTGTCTACACAATATAAAATAAGGCTGTTTTGTCTACATTAAACAATAGATTTTCAGTGTAGACAAAACCACCTTATTTTAGAAGAAGATGACATCAAGAACTTTCATAGCTAGAGAAAAGAAGTCAATGCCTGGCTTCAAAGGACAGGCTGGCTCTCTTATTAAAGGCTAATGCAGCTGATGATTTTAATTTGAAACCAATACTCACTTACCATTCCAAAAATTGTAGGGCCCTAAGAATTCTGGTAAGTCTACCCTGCCTGTGCTCTGTAAGTGGAACAACAAAGCCTGGATGATGGCATATCTATTTATAGCATGGCTTACTGAATATTTAAGCCTATTGTTGAGACCTACTGCTTAGAACAGAAAAGGATTCTTTTCAAAATATCACTGCTCATTAACAAGGCACCTAGTCATCCAAGAGCTCTGATGGAAATTTACAAGAAGATTAATGTTTTCATGCCTGCTAACACAACATCCATCTGCAGCCAATGGATCAAGGGTTAATTTTGACTTTCAAGTCTTATTATTTAAGGAATACATTTTGTAAGGCTATAGCTGCCATAGATGGTGATGTCTGATGGCTCTGGCAATGCAAGTTGAAAACTTTCTGGAAAGAATTCATCATACTACATACCATTAGGAACATTCATGATTCATGGAAGAAGTAAAAATATATAAATTAACAGGAGTTTGGAAAAAGTTGATTCCAGTCTTCATGGTGACTTTGAGGAGTTCAAGATTTTAGTGGAAAATGTGGCTATAAGTATGGTTGAAAAAGCAAGAGAACTAGAGCCTGAAGATGAGATTGAATTACTGCAATCTCATAATCACACTTGAACAGATGAGGAGTTGCTTCTTATAGATGAGCAAAAGAAAGGGGTCTCCTGAGATGGAATCTACTTCTAGAGAAGACATTGTGAACATTGTTAATGACAATAAAGGATTTAGAATATTAAATTAACTTGGTTATTAAAGCAGCAGCAGCAGGGTATGAGAGGATTGACTTCAGTTTTGAATCAGGTTCCACTGTAAGTAAAATGCTGCCAAATAGCACCACCTGCTACAGAAATCTTTTCCTGAAAGGAAGAGTCAGTCAATGTACCAAACCTGACTGTTGCTTTATTTTAATAATTTGCCACAGTCACCTCAACATTCATTAACTACCACTTTGATCCATCAACAGCCATCAATATTGAGGCAATACTCTCCACCAGCAAAAAGGTTATGACTGGCTGAAGGCAAAGATAATTGTTAGTATTGTTTAACAATAAGTATTTTTAGTTAAGACATGTACATTTTTTTTTGAGATAATGCTTTTGCACACTTAACCGACTACACTGTAGTGTAAACATAACTTTTATATGCACTGGGAAGCCAAAATCTGTGTGATTCACTTTATTGCTGTGTCCTGGAGTGGAGCCTGCACTATCTCCCACGTGTGCCTGTGCTCTGTTCTCTGTTTGGGGTCTTCTTGCTGTTCATTTCATGTGTTAGTGCATTCACTCATTCACTCATGACCTATAATAATGTGTTTCTTTAGAAATTGCATTTTCTACTAGTGACTCTTCACTATTGAACTTGAAGATGAGCAAACCATGCGGTATAAAGCACAGAGACTTTATTTACATAATGGCAAATGCCCATGGGCTTAGCATAAAATGCAAAAATGTCTTTTGCTACAAAGAGAGAGTCCATGACTTGAAAGGATTGAGGACTGCTAATGGAAGGCACAAAAAGCCTGATTCTGTTCTTACTTAGAAACAATCGTATTAACTCACTTGATTAACATATCAAAAATAAAACATGGTAACCGTATATAATTATCACTATTTTAAATTACTATGAACATTGTGGCCAATGTAATAAGGCTTGAAATTAAAATAAGAGGAATGACTGCGTATGTGAAAGGAGAGAATATATTATTTGTAGAGGACCAAAATTCTGCTTAGAAACCTTAAGAAATGACATTTAATGAAGACTGTACTGTAATTGAAAAACTAAGCCAAAGGATGGAAGACATATTGGCAATACATATAACTGAGAAAAGACTCATATTCAGAATTTACAGAGACCTCCCACAAATCAGTAAGAAAAGACAAATAACCCAATAGAAACATGGGCAAAATTTGTGTTTCAATTAAACAGAGGAAAATGGTCAATAATCCTCTAAAAAGATGCTCAACTTCACTGGTTTCCACAAAGAAAGGGACCTTCAAACTATGACCTGCAGGCTAACTCTAACTCACAGGCTGTTTCGGCACAGCCAGACAGCTAAGAATGTGTTTTTACATTCTTGAATGGTTGGTTGAAAAACATACAACAACAAACCCAAAGACTATAGATAGAGGCCACAGAGCCTAAAATATTTACTTTCTGGCCCTTAACCAAAAAAGCCTGTTATAAAAGCATACTGAAACAAAATAAGATATCACTCCACACCCTTCAGATTGGCAAATAAAAGTCTTACTGTACATCATGCAGGGTTGGATGTGGAAGGAGAGCTTCCTCAGATAGCTATCTGGAGGGAGCCTTCATTGAGACAAAGACCACAGAGAGCAAGTTGGCAATATTTAATAATGTGGAAGGTGAGCATACTCACATACCTCTTAAAGAAACTCTTGCACCTTTGCATAAGGCCACACATGCGAGAATGGAAGCATTGTCAATAGCCAAGGCCTATCAGAAGAAAATTGGATAAATACATTGTTGCATTTTCACACAATCAAATACAATACAACTGTGAAAAGCACTAAAATAGAATTACTATATCAACATGAATAAATATTACAGTATATTATTGAGAAAAAATGTAAGTAATATATACAGTATAATATAATTTCATAATATTTTAAAACATAATAATCAGATAGTTTTTACTAACACATAAGCAATAAGTATAAACCCACACAAGGGAGGGGTACAATGTAATTTTGGGCTCATAGACATCTCTAGAAAAAAAGGGGAAAGGACTAGTATTACTGAGGGGGGAGAAAAAACATTGTGGTTTTATACAAAAAGCATTAGAAGCAAATATGGAAAAAAGTTAAGACTTGCTGAAGTTTGCTGGTGAGCATAATGATGTTAATTATATCTTTTTTATGTTTGCAAAGAAAATGCAAGAAAATCATTGGTGAAAAGTATAATTAAGAAAAAACTTCTGTGGAGTCACTGAATACAAAGTAAATACATCAACATTCATAGGATTTTTTTTTTTTGGTATGTCATTTGAAATCAACTAAACGGTAACTATGCTATTCTCAGTAAGTATAAAAATATAAGCCAACAAGGGATACATATTCCCTGAAATAGATAAGATGCATATAAAGAAAGCTATAAAACTTTACTGAGAAATATATAAGAAGTTCTAAATAAATGGACAGATTATCGTATGCCCCAATATGAAATGTGAATATTTTAAACATATTTTGATGCAATTCTATTGAAATTTTTGAGGAAAAACCACTAAATCAGTCTGAGAATAACTGAGAAAACATGAATAGACAAGCATAGTTAAGACTATTATCTATGTAGAAAGAGATGTAATGAGGGTGTTTGTCTTTAGTTACTAAAACACACTATAAAGCTATAATAATTAAAACTGTAATACAATAGCAGAAGCTGATAATTCAGTGAAAAGGGTACTAGAAGTATGTGTGTGTGTACTAGAAGTACACTACTAGAAGTATCTGTGTGTGTATAAATATGTACACATATATATGTACATATGCATATATGTTGTGTATATATGTACATATATGAATATATGCATATATGTACACATATTCACACATATTTATATGTATCTATCTGTATATAAAGTACATACATATATACACTTAATATATATTAATCATAAGTGGAAAAATGTGGTTTGTTTTAGTCTCTTTGGGAAAACAAAGTTTTTACTTCTTATGCCAAATACTTTCTTAGAAAAGTTAAAATGCTAAATTTAACATGTAAACCTATTTAGAAATCTTTATTTAAAAATAGAGTTTTCTTATCTAGTCTATGGCTGAGGAAATACATTCTAGGTTTAAAAGCCATGGGAAAAACATATAGAACAAAATTTATTTATATATTTAAAAAATCATTCACAAAGTTAAAACGCAATTGACAGAATGGGAGATGATATATGATGGGTTGCTATCCTTAACATAGAGCATATGCAAGTGAATATAGAGCATATACAAGTGAACAATAAGTATTCTAAAACACTATTGAAAAATGGACAAAGAACATGAACAGACATTTCACATAAAGGAAGTACTAATGGCTAGTGAAACTTGCCATGTTTAATCTAACTAGCAAAGAATTAAATGAAAATTAAAAACATACCATGTAACATCTCTAAAGGTGATATGAGAGAAAAAGCTCAGCAAAACGAATGTTCTCACACACTGTCATAATCTTGTTGTCAGGTACAACTTTTCTGGAAAACAATGTGACAATAGGTATCAAGGGCTTTAAAAAATATTTATATGTTTTCATCCAATGATTTTATTTTAAGAAATAGGTTCTAATCATAAATATTTTTCTAGAAACATGTTTATCTGGGCACATAGAAATAATAGTAGATATACCCTAATATCTGGTAATAGTAGAAGTATTAAATTGAGAATATTCACTCACTAGAATATTACATGACCATGAAAATGATGTTTGCAGTGAGTTGCTAATGACTTCAGGAAATTTTCATTATAGAAGTAAATTAACAAGACCGGGAATGGTGGCTCCTGCCTGTAATTCCAGCACTTTAGGAGGCCGAGGCAGGTGTATCTCCTGGCATCAGGAGTTCGAGACCAGCCTGGCCAACATGATGAAACCCCGTCTCTACCAAAAATACAAAAATTAGCTGGGCATGGTGGTGGGCACCTGTAATTGCAGCTACTCTGGAGGCTAAGGCAGGTGAATCACTTGAACCCAGGAGAAGGTTGCAGTGAGCCGAAATTGTGTCATTGCATTTCAGCCTGGGTGACAAGAGTGAAACTGCATCTCAAAAAAAAAAAAAAAAAAACAAGTAAATTAACAAAATGTGATTTAAATTTTTTTTTTTCAATTTTTATTGTAAATTAAAGGATATACATGGAGGTTTGTTACATGGGTAAATAGCATGATGGTGAGGCTTGTAGGTCTCAACGATCCCATTACTCAGGCAGTAAGCATAGTATCCACAGGTGGTTCTTCAGCCCATGACTCCCTTCCTCCCTCCCTCAACTAATGGTTCCATTCCCAGTGTCTGTTCCTATCTTTATGTCCATGTGCACTCAATGTTTAGCTCCCACTTATAAGTGAGAACATGCAATATTCGGTTTTCTGTTCTTGCGTTAAGTCTCTTAGAGTAATGGGCTCCAGTTCTATCTATGTGGCTACAAAGTTCCATTGTAAAAGCAAATTTCACAAAATGTGATATTTTATATGCAATATGGTAATAATTATATATAATCACATATACACATTGGCACATGTGATGGGAAAAATGTTTCAAAAATTAATACGTAGCTTCAGGTTGTGAGATTATGGATGATTATTTTATTTATGTATATTTTTCTGTATTTTCTAATTTTTAAAGCACTTACATTAATTTCATAATCATATATTAAGTCAACAACTTTCATTAATTCATCCAACAATTAATGATCTTATTAATGTTTAATTGACAAACACTTATAAAGTTCTCACCATATTCCAAGCAAAGAAACACATTTTGTAAAAATAAAGGTCTACTTGAGCTGATATGATGGCTCTCAATGAAAGTTGTTTAAAATTCTCACACTCAGAAAGAAATGGAAGGAAATCAAGTGTATTTACTATTGCACCAACTGAACCATCAGTGGAATTGAAACATAAACATATTTGTTTTCAGCAATGAGAAGATTTGTCTTTCTGGGTGTGGAAATGATTTGAAAAGTCAGAAAGTCAGTAGAAATAGCTGACCCTTGTAAGAGATTAGATCTGAGACTTCATCAATTTTCATATTCAGTGAGGTGTCTCAAAACTGAGTTCGCATTTTCCATCTCCAGAGACTTGTTTGTCTCTTATGTAGTGAAGGTACCTGGTAATGAGCTTGCAGTTAAGAGCTGATTTGAAATGGAATTTTTATAGAACCAATTTTTTAGTTGCTTAAAGTTAATTGCTTTGTACCTAATTTAAGTCCCACAGGAAGTAATTTTGATCTCCCCCCAGCAAGTTTTATCTTAAATCAGGCTGATCTATAATCCTATTACAATGTGTCTGGGTGTCCATCGGTAAATACCATGGGTTGCATTAAGTTTCTAAAGGATACTGTGTGGTTTTAACACCCTCTGAGGACTTAACTTTTAGCAAAGAAATAAGTTGTGTTCCTTGAGCCAGGTTACTCGACTGTACCAAATAAAAGTTTTGGGAAAAGGGTGAGGTTTGTATTACCTTTTCTTGCCCAAGCAATAGATCACAGTTGCCTGGCAACCTGCAAGAAATACGATGCTATAAAGGGAATGAATGAAACAGAGGAAGACGTGAAACACTGCAAAGAGAGCGAAAGGGGCATGAGGACTGCAATAATCTGAAAGAGTCCAGATATTGCCCTGTGCCATTGTACAGCAGTGGTTCTCAAATTGTGGTCCCTGGACCAGCAGCGTTAGCCTGACCTGTGAACTTTTTAGAAATGCAAATTCCTGGGCCCACCTTACATCTACTGAGTTAGAAATTCTGGGAGTGGAGACCAGTAATCTGTGTCGTAACAAGGCCTCCAGTGGATTGAGAGATACACTGAAATCTGAGAAAGCTAAGCTTGAGTAATCCAATTTTGCTGAAATAGAATGGTGAGGTGAGTGTGGTATCAGATTTTACCTGAGATTTGGAGGCAGAGAGAGAGACAACACTGGGAAATGGGCTGCTAACAGAAATTCATGCCAAAGGGCTCTATTAACCCATTTTCATTTGGAAAAGGAGTGCAATTCTAAGTCAAGCCAAATCAGGAATCAGAAGGCATAGGTAGGATGATAGAGAAAATTATGGGACCAGGCACAGTTTTCCACTTTCTGCCAGGTTTTTCCTGACATCTCTTGCCTGAAGACACTTTAAAGTTACTCAAGGTCTTTGACACAGGAAGAAACTCATTGATAATGAGCCTAAATGAAACAACCCTTTCATTCACCTAATTTCACTTGTAAGACAGTGCATTGAAAGCTAATCAAACTGAGCTCACAAGGTACAAATAGGTAAGCCTTGGGTAGCACATAAAGGGGAACAAAAAACCTTTCAGAAAAACTTGATGACTCTTTGACACCATTCCAGTTTTGGTGGACAATGGAGGTTTCATTAGTGTGAACAGAATAGATCGTTAACAAAGCATTTAATGCCTCTCTCAATAGATCTTTTTATAGCAGTAGAGAGCTATTTGACAAAGAAAACTATGCCAAGGATACCAAATTACTTTACAGAATCTAGAGTACATGAAGAAGATAAAATGTAACTGTGAAGGCTTGTGACAAGTAAGTTTTCAGACAACTTGGCTTTAGCTATGAATTCTAGTGATCAGAGCAGCCTCCAAAAATAACTTAAATATTAATTATATATTGATTAAATATTTAACAGAATTGGATCATCATCTGGTCTCGTCCCAGCATATCAGTGGTAGCAGTTAGTCAAAAGGACCACCTGCCTTAGAAGAGTGGCTTTCAAATTTAGGGTGCATCAGAATCCCCCTGGAGGCCTTGTTCACACAGATTATTGAACTCTACCCCCAGAATTTCTGATTCAGTAGGTCTTGGGTAAGCTTGAGAATTTGCATTTCTAGCAAACTTTCAGGTGATGCTGATGCTGATGCTGCTGGTCCAGGGACCATGCTTGAGAACCATGGGAGGAGAGAAAGCACTGAGAAGAGATGCATTCTGAAGATCACACCACAGGAAGGAGGCAGAAAGTAGAAAGAAGCACTCCACTGCATAAGCTGAACCTGGTATCCAGGAATGAGAGATACCAGGCAAGCTTTGAATGATTACAGGAAATAACTTCTGAAAGGTAAAAAATGAAGTCAGATCTCCTTATACCTATGGTAACTTTTTAAAAGTTCCCATTTCATCAAGAATCAAGACAAGGGTCATAAAGGAAATTGTCTTTGAGGCTGTATGCCCTACCTAATTGCTCTTGAATTAGAACTCAGCCAGCGTGGTTGCTTATTTCCAAGGTTAGCCACAAACTGTGCAGATGTGTGGGAAATGGCCCACTACCGAAGCTGACTCTTGTGAATAGTCTCTGGTGTGAGGCTGCAAGAAAAAAGTTTTCTTTTCCCAAGATGTTTGTCTTTCCCAAGTTCTCCACCACTTGCCCACAGATGCTACTTGTGACACACACAGTTAGACTCTCAACTAAGATATAGACTATCAACGTCGCCTTTTCCTTAAAAACTTCGGCACATCTTAGTTCTCTCTGTGGTCTCAGGATGAAGTGTTAGACGCCGCCTGAATGCCGGAGAAAGCTTCCTCACTGAAACGGATTTGAGAGCAGAGAAAAGCACTCACTTGTCAGACTTTTATGGAACTTGGTTTTCTGTGCCTGATTGTCTCATTACTCTGTACTGAGTCAATTATCATCAGGAGTCCACCCAGTGACCAGTGATGGGCAGCTTTGACTTGCACAGGGTAGAAGATGGAAGGGAAGTGGTCCACAGAGGTTGACTGTATACTCAGCCTCCGTCATGGGGATTTTCTTGGCCACACTTTGCTAACACTGACTCATGAGGAAGACAGCAAACCAACAGTTCATGGGAGGTAGAACTGTTTCTATTGTTCACATGTCATTTGGCTCAGTTAAATCATCTCCTCCACAACCCAGAGAGGAAGGTGCTTCCACCAACACCTTCTTCATTTGGGGGAAGGGATGGAGTGGGAATTCTCACCATCTGCTTCATTCCTATAGCTTTCCTACTCCAAAGATGGAAGAACAACTTTGATTATCAAACATATTGATGAGAGCCTGACAATCACTGGCTGTACCTCCACTGGGCAGAGTAAAAACTCAAGGTCACTCACTGCTCCTACATGCTCCCCATTTCCTGATTCTTCTTGAACTAGACTTTATTTCAGAGTAATGGGTCAGTCTCTGTGGGTCAACCCCTTGGTGGGACCACCTCATAATAGGGAGGACTGATCTTTTCCAGCTTTTCAGCTTGGGACTGGGTGGATAAGTGTGCCTTGCAGGGAAGACTTGGCTCTTTATAATTCTGAGTGGGAGGTCAGAAACCCAGCTATATTCTCTCATCTTCTAATTGTTACAGAAAGTCAAACAGAATTGATGTTGCAATCCTCATTTAACAATACATGCATCTTTTATCAACCAGAATCCTCAAGGAGAAGCAAGGTGGGCATTAGGATCTGGGACCAGCCCTCCTCCCCAGCCACTCCCTCACTCTTAATTCCCAAGAAGTTCTGAGACTGATGCTTTCCTATATATGCTCCTCTTATGCCAGGATTTATCAGATGCTGTGGAGATTTGTTGGTAGCAGGACAGTGTAGGCAGGAAAGGGACTAAGATTTGGCACTAGACATGCCCTTCAGAGTGGGACATGCCAAGCTAACAGAATAGGCTGGAGAAGGCACAGGTGCAAGGAGTTCAGCTTTTCACATGGAGGTTCAGCTAAGTAGTTGGCACCAGGTGCTCCAAGTGGAATGGCGAATTATGCCAAAACATGAGTAGTGCCCACTGAAAATTGGGGTCAGGTAATTTTTGGAAGTCAGGGCAGGCTGCCAGCCTCTGGCAGATTTGTCCCCAGAAATCCAGGCTCCAACACTAAACTAAGATAAAAAGCTAAAGCCTCCCCTGATCTTAACCTCAAATAAGGAGAGAGGTACTGATATGGACAAAAAACAGGGAACATACTAGGTAGAAGATGGTTCCCTGGCAAAGGCCCCACCCTCAAGCCTGGAAACCCATGGCCCTACATGGAAACAGACATTCCTGTTTTTGCACCCAAATGTTGCCTTTTGGCCCACCATGCCGCACTATCTTGTATCCATATAAACCCCAAACCCCATGCTCCACAAGTATATGAACAGAAGAGCAGAGGAGCAGAAAACTGGCACGGCAAAGGAGAGAAGAGAAGGAGTATCTGAGCATCAAGAGGAATTCAGCTGGAGATGGTCAGAAAGGACATTGGCTGCAGGATGGCCAAACTCCAGGGGAAGATCACCTTCCTACTCCATCCCCTCTCTAGCTCCCCATCCATCCAGCTGAGAGCCACCTCCATTTGACAATAAAGGCCCCTGCATTTACCATCCTTCAATTTGTCCCTGTGACCTAATTCTTCCTGGATCCTGGACAAGGACTCAGGTACCAAGAGGGCACTGAGCTGGTTAACTCTTAAGCCATCTGCAGATAGCAGAGCTAAAAGAGCACTGTAATGTACCCACTTAGGCTTCAGGAGTTGCAGGCACCCACCCCTAGATGCTACCATGGGGCTGGAGCCCAAAAGTGCTCGCCCTGGCTCTTGTGCCTGCTTGTCTGCACGCTCCCCCTCACATAAGGGGTTTGAGCAAGGCAGCTGAACAGACAAGCCACACCCCTGTTGCATGTTCTGCGAGGAGGTTCAGGGAACTCTCCCATTTCAGTACAGTCAAAAGCAAGACTAGACATGGTTGAACCAATGATGAATTGAGAACCAGCGAGAAGTTTGGGTATAGGAGTTTTGTAAATACAGTGGAAATGTTACCAGACTAGAGAGTTGCAACCCTGGGGTAAGGGTGCAAACACATTGAGAAACTCAAGGCCTAATCAAGAGTGAGGGTGATCAGGTGACACACAGGGAGCCCAGTGGTGAGCTGGTTCAACCTAATCTGGAGAATGACTCAACACTGGGATGCCACGCTGCTGGGGGAGGAGGAGGAAGTACTAAAACCTGTTTCAATATTTTCTGTCTCAAGTCCACATTGTTCTGGGGACTGAGAACTGAAGTTGAGGGGGATAGGGGCCAGTGAATCTGGCTACAGACCTTGCAGATCTGCAGAGGGAGGGCATGAGACAGGCTGAAACCGCTGCAATACATACTCATGCTGAGGGCCTGAGGACCCAGATGATCATCTTAATTTAGATTGCAGCTTGGCCCAGGCAGACATGCGAGTGCCTGCAGACAGTGGCTCTGGCACTGGCACCCATGGTAGCAGCTGGCCTCACTATGATGGGAAAGCCTCCAGCTCCCTCCAAGATGCAGTCAGGGCTTCTGGTCTTATTCTTGGAAGAGTTTTGTTGGATGAGTTAAATTGGAATCATCTTGCTTTCCTGGGAAATTGTTGTTCCTTTTGTCTGCTCTGCCTCTGGGTGAAATCTGTAGTCCTTACTTGCTGCTATTTTCTATCATCCTAATAATAGCTCATTGTTAGGCAGACATGATGCAAATACACTTCTCACCATCTTGGGAGACTTGGGGGGTCTTACCTTCTCATTTAAGTTCTTTGTTTAAGTTTTTTTGGTTTGTTCTCTTTGTTTGCTCTTAGTTGGTAAAGAAGACAAATTGTTGATGAAGAAAATTGGCAAAATATCAGTATATCTTGAGTTCTCTGGTGATCTGCCTTTTTCAGAATCTTCTGATCTGCCCCTACACCTGCATGAAAAGTGCTTCATGCAATGAAACTCTCCTTAATGGGTGTCATAAGTGAGCTTACTAAATTTGGTGTTTGCCATCAATAACCCCTCACCTTTCCATTTGGGGTAGCATCCACAATTACCTCTTTTTTTTTTCCACTATCTTGTTTTGCCCTAGAACAGGTAGGAACATTTTATATTCAACAGCTTATCTTCATAGGTGCAGAACAAAGACAGAACTAGAAGTCATCCCTCTGCTCACCTGAGACAAATGCATATTTGACATCTATTTGGAATCAGGCACATCCACCCCCTGATTTTTTATTTAAGATATTTTTGGGAGCATTTTTTATTTAAGATATTTTTGGTTCATCTCTTGAAACTCCTCTCTATCTCCAGTTACCCCTGAGTCCCACTCATACACCTCTTCTTTATTACTCCCTAGAAAGGAAGTAGAAAGGCAAAAGACTTTTGCCACTGAGTAACTGAAAAGAAAGAAATCTGATAATCTGGGAATTAAAAGAAGCCAGGGAAACACATCCTCAACCCTTAAGGTGAAGCTCCTAGTAGTAACCATTTCAAGAATAGGGAACCTCAAACTCAAGCACCTTTCTTGAGATAGAGTCTTAATGAAATCTGGGATTGGGAATGCATGCATTTCTTTGTCTATCTCAACGTTTTTTTCAAGGCCATTTTTGTAGCCATCCACAGCTCTTTTGCAGGCACAAAGAAAGGGAGCCTATCTCCCAGGCTTATAGCTGTGAAAAAAAGATAAAATTTCAGGACCCCAAGCTCACTATGCCAAAGGGAAAAGTTTAGCCTGGGAACTGAGTCACACAAAACTGCCTCTCATTTTATTTCTAAATAGATAGCTACAAAGGTAGGTTACATGGCTCCCCAGTGGGCCTCCCTCACAATTCGCTAGCAAGAAAATTCCCTGTGCACCCCAAAGTCTTCACCCTAAAACAGAGTTCTGCTGAATTTCACCCTGACAATGTAAATCAACAGCTTATCTTCACAGGTACAGAACAAAGGCAGGATTAGAACTCATCCCTCTGCTTACCTGAGACAAATGCATATTTGACTGCTTCCTTTACTCTACGTTTACTTTCTCTTACCTAAAAAGGCAGATTCATTGAGCAGGACCCAATGCATAGTTGACTACTCCTCTATCCCCCTCTTTTCACATGTAAAATGTGGATTCAGTGAACACTGATCTAGCCTCAAAAGAATGCAATTGCTCGCCTCTTTCATCTGTTCTTCCTTCTTTATTTTCTCTTTCCTCTTTCCCCAGCTGCTTACTCTCTCCCCTTTAAATGTTGAAGTCCCCAAACCCTCTTTGCAAAAAGCACAAATCACAGCTGTTCCTGTGACTTTGTGTTCTTTTCCCCCCAGCACATCCTCAACCTTGGCAGAATAAACCTCTAGATTGATTGAGTGGCCTCAGCCATTTTCTCTGGTTCTACATGGCCAAAGCACACCTTCCAGCTGTGGCTTTACTTTGGTCATTGAGGTTGTTCCTTCTGCCATCGAGTAGCCAGGTGGTACTACCTCAGTCAGAGCCATCAGCTTCACACAGGCACCTCTGCATCCTTCTCTCAGATGTGGATGCCACTGAGCAAATATGTATCCATTTGACTTCCAACTCCTTTTTTTAATTAATGTTGGCATTTTTTAATTTGCTTTTTTTCATTGACAAATAAACAACATACATGTATAGTGTACAGCATGTATACATTATAGGAAGGGGAAATGAAGCTAATAACATACATTTCACCTCACACACATCATTTTCCGAGGTGAAAACACTTAAAACCCACTCGGTAATTTGCAAGTACACAATACATTGTGGTTAGCCACCATGTTGTACAATAGATCTCTTAAACTTACTCCTACTATCTGGAATTTTATATCCTTTGAACAACATCTCCCTAATCTTCCCTTTGTTCACAATGTCTTCAATTCTACCTCCCAAACAGAAGTCTCTCCCCCTCTCCATTCCTAGCATCCAAATCCTCTGTATGATTCAGGGTTCAAAGAGGATCCCATCATGCCAGGAAGTTCCTCCCCGCAGTCTGGTTCTTCCTGGTATCTCTTTTAATTATGTTCTCTAGCACTTGTTACAGTGATTCATATCCTGGATACGCATGTGAATCGCCTGTGGACTGTTTAAAAATATAGACCCTGACTAGGCAGACCTAATCAGAATCTCTGAGGGTGAAGTGCAGGCATCTGTAGTTTTACAAAGTTTCTAATGCACAGCAAGGGTATGAGAAAAACAGATAATATATAAATGACTAATTTTAGTATTTAATCAACACACCTGTTGCTAGTTATCTGTCTTTTGAATATGTGCTTTGTAACTTCTAGAGGACAGAAACCATATCTTACTTTTTTTTGGTACACTACCCTTTCCTCCTGTACCTAACCAAATCTTAGATCCAGGGTTGAGATGTTTCAAAGAATATTTTAATATATGTTTCTGCACATACTAATATCACTTAAGGGTTCAACAAACATTTTTGAATAATTTCACTGTGCCAGGCACTGGATCTAGGAAGATGAAAGCAACATGAGTTCTTTTAGACTAGAATCCTCAGCTAACAGGTAAATGTTGTTGAGACTTGGTTGTTGGGGCACATGTGAGGCTAAGAAAGATTTGCTATGATTAAAATGATTGACTGCAGAAAGAGGATAGTGGAGAATGGAAGGAGCCTCTGGATTTGCAAAAGATGAAGGTTTCAGAGTATTTTGAGGAGGTTCTACTATTTGTGCCATCATACACTCCACCCCTTCCTATGCTGTGTCAGAATCAGGTAGAGGTTGAACATCAAATCCCTGCACATCTTGCTCCAAATGGCCACACATTGCAAAAATGATCTATAGCTTTAAAGGAACATAGGTGGTACCTGAGGTAATAAGTGAGAGCACATGCTATGGAGTAAACATGGGCTGCATCCAGGTGCCCATGGATGGTGTGCGTGCAAGGTCAGCTCTGCAGCTTTCTGCAGGCTGCTGGTATCTCTCTCCCATCCCTCACCTCCCAGGGCTGCCCAGGCAATATTGGGAAAATCATGTGGGGCTTCTCTTATGTGTCCCATTCTGTCCTTCCCATATCCATTTTCTCTTTCTATTGCCAGATATCTCCAAAATCTCTCTTCTGTTTAACAAAGTTTTTTTTTTTTTTTTTTTTTTTTTTTTGAGATGGAGTCTTGTTCTGTCACTCAGGCTGGAGTATAGTTGTGCAATTATAACTCACTACAGCCTCAAACTCTTGGGTTCAAGGGATCCTCCCACCTCAGCCTCCCTAGTAGCTAGGACTATGGGCAACCACAACCATGCCCAGGTAATTTTTAAATATTTTTAGAGATGAGGTCTCACTATGTTGCCCAGGCTGGTCTCAAACTCCTAGCCTAGGCTTCCCAAAATGCTGTTATTAGAGGCATGAGCCACTGTGCCCAGCCCTAAAATCAATTCTTCAGAATGGATCGTATAACTAAATTTACAGAAAGGTGTACTTCACTGATAAAGCACTTGTGTCTTACCAAATAACTAAGAAAACTAACATGTATTGAGTTCCTAATGTGTGCCATGGTCTACTATGTTGACACATGATTAGCAAATTAAATAGGGAAGATGATTGGAGGGTTGGAGTCTCCTGCACCTCAGCACCTGTGACACACAGATGGTTGCTTCCTCTTCTTCCTCCTAAGATGAGCCTCATCTGCTGCTTCTTGAAGGACCACACACTTAGTCTTTATTTCGGATCCCTTTCTGAGCAGATCTCAGAACCTCTCTGTGTTTGCTTTTTTCCTATGAGCAACTAGTTTCTTTGTTCCCAACTCCTTTTCCAAGAGGCACAAGGTTACTTTCTAAACTAGGTCACTGGTTTAAACAGTAAGTCCTAGGAAAGAACGGTTTCCAGTGAGGGCTGCCATCTTGACAAATGGCCCTGATTCCAACGCACCCTTCTACATGTGATCTACATACATGTAATATCAATCTTAATCTACATGTGATTTCAATCTATGTACAATATCACTTTGCATATGAAACTTCACCCTTTTACATGCAATGTGGCAGTGATCCATTTACTCTAAGGGATAATAATAGTTCCTACCTAATAGTGTTTTAGCGAAGAGTCAGTGAAATAATACAGGTAAAGAACCTACAACAGTGCCCAGCACAGAGCAAGCATTCCACAAAGGTCCTCACCGTTGTCATCACTTTCTCTTTTGAACAGACTGTTGATAGTGTGATGTCCCTCAGGCTACCTTCGTAAGTCCCAACCTGCCTAATTTCCTCCATCCATCCCTCTACACATAGACTCTCCCTTCTTCCTCTTTCTACAGAGTTTCCATCAATGGTAGTGGTGGTGGTAGTAAGAACAGGAGCAGAACTAAGAATAAATGGAAATGTATTTCATGTTGCCTACTTAGCCATAACTCATTATAATTGTTCTTAGCATCAATAAACATGAAAGACTTCTGGCCATAAAGGCGTGTCAGGCACTGCTCCAGTTGTAGCTTCCAGCCCTCTCCTTGCTTCCTGTGACATATGACTCTGCAGGCTGTTGTTAGACACTGTGGCTTCTTGTTAGACCTGCTTTGTGTGAACTTTGCTGTCATTGGAAATTTAATTACCTTCCTGGGGCAGGGACCACTGCTTTGTTAATCTGAACCAAGCTGTGATGTCAGAAAGGAAAGCTAGCAAAAGTTAGTCTCCAATGTTATGACCAACTACTTCGGGTGCCCTGTCTCTGTCTAAAGAGAGAGAAATACAGTGATCCTAAATGTATGTAATTAATCATAACATAAAGAGAGTTAAAGGAAAATTGACTTTTAGCATAAAATGGCGGTGACATAGGAACCTACAGAAAGAGTAGAAAAGACACTCAGGTCAAAATTAAAGGTTTAGAGGAGGTCCATGGAGTGAACTTAAAGTATATGTATAGTTACAGAAAGGGCTGAGAAAGTCTCAGGCCCTTTGCCTTGGATGTCCCAGACTATGGGATGCTGTTTATGTTCTATGCCTGAACAAAA
Source organism: Ateles fusciceps (assembly GCA_036589455.1). NCBI lineage: Eukaryota > Metazoa > Chordata > Mammalia > Primates > Atelidae > Ateles > Ateles fusciceps. The sequence goes on from JAZHEH010001979.1 coordinate 11,258,165, forward strand.
CCAAACAGGCCCACTGGAAGCCAAGCCAGGTCAATGGTGATATACCTAGGCCTGGCTGCAGGAACCTTTGGGAGATGCACGCCCCTCCTTTGTTTGCAGCAAAACACTATCCTCTCTTACCCTCTGCTCTTGACTAGATAGATTCTATACCATCATCTCCCCAGGAAAAATGGACAGTATCCAATGCCAGTTTTCAGTCTGTGTAATGCGGACATTACGCGCCACTGGGCAGCACAGCCTAGAGTCTCATTTTTTAAAAATACAATGGCCTCTTGCAAGGAACATAAAGGCAGCTGGGCAGCTACATTTTGCTTCAGCAAAAACCGACATCTATGAAAATTTAAAAATCAACATAGAACAAGGGGGACGTTATTTGATTTTTAAAGGATTATTGTCAAGGTACCTTGTATCTGGGTGGGGGAGAAAGAAACCATCAGGTGTGGGCTGAGGGTTAGATTTGACTCTGCTTAGTGGGGCTCCTATGTGAGTTGTTAGTACCCTGGTGTCACAGAGGCAGGGGCCCCCCTAAGACAATTTCAGGTTTATTTGGTGCTTTGAGAGGTCAGGCTGGGGAGAGGTTCAAGGAGATATCTGTTACCACCACCAAGAACAAGGGATGCATTTCCAGGGGCTTGGTTTGGAGTTGGATGGAGTCTACCTTCCATAGGAACATTGATTATTTGGGGATAGATACGGACTACCAAGGTCAAGTGCTTAATCCCCCAATCCAACATTTTGATATTTCTTTCAATATACCAAATTTCCTCATACTCACTCAAGTACTTCCAGTTTTAAGAGGGCACTAACATGTAGTGAGAACCTAAACATATGTATATGATTATAGACGGATGGACGAATGCCAGTGCCAGTAGCTAGTCACAGGACACAAATTCTTTGCTGGTATAATTAGGTGGAAAATAATCTAGAATCATGAATGTCGAATGGGCCCAGATAGTGATTTAGGATAGATCATTGATAAAATGGCAGGTTTGAGGTATTAAGTTCGGTAGATGCAGGATATTTTCATATTCATTTAGGATATATATAAGGGGAGAGCACCAGGGATGATTCTAGGAGTTACACAGGACACAACACCCAAGTAAATAGATTGAATTAGTGATTTTAAAATTTCCCCACCAAAAAAACTCATGGAGGGGGAGTTCCATTTTCTCATGGGTTGCATGGATTCACCTGAGATGGGGGGCAGGCTGAGAGAGGGCATTGAGTGTTAGTGGATTGGTTCTATAGCTTCTAACTGACTCTCTGCTGGGGACGTGGAAGTCTTTGGTGTCCAGGAAATTAGAGTGAGTGGGAGATGAGAAGGTCATTGTTGAGACTGTTTGCTGTGCAGGGATCAAGTTACTTTAGAACGTGGATCTCTCAGAATGGATTGCTGGGGTCTCTGAACCTCAAACCAAATAGGTGAGTTTTATATTTAGTCTGCACATTTCAAGACCGAAATCAAGATTGTCATTTTGACTGCAATGTCTCTGACCTGGAGCTATGGCAAATAGGAAGGATAAAGGTGACTTGGGCTTCACTAGAGCTTCTCAAAGCATAGGAAGAGTGACCAATCTCATGTGATCCCTCTAGAACAGCTGCTGTGTTGTGATTAGATATATCAATACAATTAACAATTTCATCTTCTTAGGAGGTTCCCAGTCTTTTTCAGTTTTGTTAATGAAGAAACAAACAATCGGAATTGTTAAATAAATCTTCCAAAGCAAGTGACAGAGTCAAGATATGAATCCAGGGTTTCAATGCTACAGCCCATCTTCTGTTCCTAGAGCTACCAAGGGATTAATGCCACATCACACCTAGGTGTGCTATGGCGGGAAACAGAGCCAGGGGAACATGTACTTCATTCATGTCATTGCAAATTAGTTTATTTGGGTTATCTCTTCTGCCACATCACTTAGCAATAGCGGAGGATTTAGATTAGATTTTCTTTAAGGGGGTGTCCAGGACCAGATTCTTGCTTGAAGACCTTCACGGCAGGCACTAGTGGTGGGTCCTGATGTCTGCATCATGTCCTTGTGAAGGAGAATCTGAGCTGGCCTCTCTACCTTCTGAGTTACTATTCTGAGAAAGGAACCAGACAAACAACAGGAGGTTTCAGTTCCCAGAAGAGGCATTGTTCTTCTCCAACCGCCTCTGCTGTCTGTCCTGTTACCTAAACAAGCATTACTCTAAATGCCTGAGATAGTCACCTTCCAGGAATGCACCTGATACTTGCAAAACAGGGGCAGGCTTCTGTCCATAGGACTTCAAGACGCAAGTAGATTTTGGGTTCTCTTCGTGCCTGATTGGTCCTCGCTGTTCCCCTATCACCATTTTCTGATTTTTTCTCTTGGCCAAGTACCTCCATTTCACACTGTGTTAGTAACAACCACTGGGTAGACCAGCGGCATGCCTGGCTGGCTTGCATAGATTCTGCTCTTCCACCTCATGTTGGAGCATCTGCCATCTACTACATCTCCCTGTCTTGTGAGTGAAGTTGCAATCCATACAAATAAACTTCAGGAGCCCTCAGCTGTAGGTAAACTGTGCCAGCATAAATCAATGAGGTGTTGAGAAACTCTATGTCACATCCTCTGATATGCTGTAATTCTATTTTCTGGCTACCAGAGGCCTCCCACAGACTCCAGGGCTTGGTTTAGAAATCTCCCTGCGTTTCCCAACTTGGCTCACAATGATCCCACCCAAAACTTTGGACTTCTCAGGAGAGACAGTGGAATAATGGGAGCTATGGGAGCTGTGTTATTCTCACAATTTGACTCAATCTGAACTGTGTCCACTGTAACAGTTAAGGTGTAGCAAATCTCTCTCAAAATCATCCCTGGACCACCAGCATCAGAATTAGGCACTTGTTAAAAATGTAGACCCCCTCAGGACCTCCTATTTACTCAGAATTTCTGGTGTCAATACCCAGGAATCTGAATTTTAAACAAGCTCCCTGTTGTGTCAGTGCCCCTGCAGGAAACTAATGACATATTCAAATTGGGATAATTTTAGGAGAGTTTAATAAAGAGACCATTTCAGAGAGGTAGTCAGGGTGAGGAGAAGTCGCAAGTGCTGTGCCCTAAGAGCCTAGGTGCAGCTGTGCAGGGGCACGGGCAGCATATGGGTTATCGGAATCTGAAGCAGAAGGGCTGTGGGAAGGGCCACAGCTTGGAAATTTACGACAGAGGCCAGTGCTTGGTGGCCCAAAAGGGGTATAAGCACCCCCAACCCCACTTTGCCGATCTTCTGCAAACCAGAAGCCAGAGGCAAGAAAGCCCATTGTTTTTCTACACAGGAGGAAGCACCCCAGGGCACGGGGCACAGTGAGAAAGATGGTGAGTGGATCTTCAGGACAAATGGAGACTACCACGCCCCTGACCCAACCACACCAAACGTTGAGAACCATTGGGCTAAACAGTTTTTCAGTCTGCGGCTGGGATCAGGGCCAGTTTCAGTTCATAAGTAAACGAGACAGAGCGTGAAGGGAAGTAGAAGAAGAGGTGAAAATGGAAGATCCTATTCTTTGAAATCCAGGGAGAGCCAGAGATCCAGGAAAAGAGGATGAGGGAGTTGCAAGGGTATGAGGAAGTCTAGACTTTACTTCCCTGGCACACTCCAAATTCCCCCTCAAGCTGCCCTGCACTTTTGGATGCCTTCTTCTGTGTGTGTGTGTGTGTGTTCAACCTGCCTCCTTTTGCTTGGCACTTTTTCCCCAACTCCCCAACCTAGCATGAGACCCTTCTCTTTAGTGCTCTGGGAATTGGAGGCAGCATTTTGTGTGTTTTAACTCTTCCTGTCATCTCCATGATCTGCTACATGTGGTTCTGATGTTCATGGGCACTTTTTCAAGACTTCATTTGACTGTTTCTGGAAGAGTCTGTGACTGCAGTAGTCCTCCCTTATCCACAGTTTTGCTTCCTGCAGTTTAAATTACCCTGCAGAACAGCACAATAAGATATTTTGAAAGAGAGACAGAAAGACCACATTCACATAGCTTTTATTGCAGTATATTGTTACAACTATTCTAGTTTATTATTGTATTAATCTGTGACTGCACCTAATTTATAAATTAAACTTTATCATATATATGCATGTATAGGAAAACACATAGCATAAAAACAAGTTGGTACTATCAGCAGTTTGAGGCATCCACTGGGGGTCTTAGAATATATCCCCCATGGATAAGGGGGGACTACTATACTTTCCAGCAAAGCCGTGAAGTTGAATGGAGAGGTGAGATGCCAGACTAAAGGTGAATGTCAGAGGAATCCTTAGAGAAAGCTCATTTGACACTTTTTAAAGAGTTTATTGAAGAGCTTGGTAAAATTTAAGATAAACTAAATTGCCTCAAATTATGTTTTCAGACCAGGAATTGCATGGAATGTTTTTCCATCTGTTTGTGTCCTCTCCTATTTCCTTGAGCAGTGGTTTGTAGTTCTCCTTGAAGAGATTTTTACATCCTTTGTTAGTTGTATTCCTAGGTATTTTATTCTCTTTGTAGCAACTGTAAATGGGGAGTTCGCTCATGATTTGGCTCTCTGTTTGTCTGTTGGTGGTGTATAGGAATGCCTGAGATTTCTGCACATTGATTTTGTATCCTGAGACTTTGCTGAAGTTGCTTATCAGCTTAAGGAGGTTTTGGGCTGAGACAATGGGGGTCTTCTAAATATACGATCATGTCATCTGCAGATAGGGTCTATTTTGTTGATCTTTTCAAAAAATCAGTTCCTGGATTTATTGATTTTTTGAAGGTTTTTTTTGTGTCTCTATCTCCTTCAGTTCTGCTCTGATGTTAGTTATTGCCTTTCTTCTGCTTGCTTTTGAGATTTTTTGATCTTTCCCCTCTAGCTCTTTCAATTTTGACAACAGGGTGTTGATTTTAGAACTTTCCTTTTTGCTCATGTGGGCATTTATTGCTGTAAATTTTCCTCCAGACACTGCTTTAAATGTGTCCCATAGATTTTGGTATGTTGTGTCTTTGTTCTTGTTGGTTTCAAAGAACATTTTTATTTCTGCCTTCATTTCATTGTTTATCCATTAGTCATTCAGGAGCAAGTTGTTCAGTTTCCATGTGATTGTGCAGTTTTGAGTGCTTTTCTTAATCCTAAGTTCTAATTTGATTGCACTGTGGTCTGAGAGACCGTTTGTTATGATTTCCATTCTTTTGCATTTGCTGAGGAGTGATTTACTTCCAATTATGTGGTCAATTTTAGAGTAAGTGTGATGTGGTACTGAGAAGAATGTGTATTCTGGGGATTTGGGGTGGAGTGTTCTGTAAATGTCTATAGGGTCTGCTTGGTCCAGATCTGTGTTCAAGTCCTGGATATCCTTGTTGACTTTCTGTCTTGTTGATCTGTCCAATATTTTCAGGGGAGTGTTAAAGTCTCCCACTATTATTGTGCAGGAGTCTCTTTGTAGGTCGTTAAGAACTTGCTTTATGTATCTGGGTGCTCCTGCATTGGGTGCATATATATTTAGGATAGTTAGCTCTTCTTGTTGCATTGATCCTTTTACCATTATGTAATGCCCTTCTTTGTCTCTTTTGATGTTTGTTGGTTAAAAGTCCATTTTATCAGAAACTAGGATTGCTACCCCTGCTTTTTTTTTTGCTTTCCATTTGCTTGGTAGATCTTCTTCCATCCCTTTATTTTGAGTCTATGTGAGTCTTTGCATGTGATACGTGGGTCTCCTGAATACAGCACACCTTTGGGTCTTGACTTTTTATCCAATTTGCCAGTCTGTGTCTTTTGATTGGGGCATTTAGGCCATTTACATTCAACATTAATATTGTTATGTTTGAATTTGATTCTGCCATTTTGTTACTGGCTGGTTGTTTTGCCTGTTAGTTGATGAGGTTTCTTCATTGTGTTGTTGTTCTTTACCGTTTGGTACATTTTTGCCATGGCCGGTACTGGTTGTTCCTTTCCATGTTTAGTACTTCCTTCAGGAGTTCTTGTAAGGCAGGTCTTGTAGCGATAAAATCTCTCAGCAATTGCTTGTCTGTAAAGGATTTTATTTCTCCTTCACTTCCGAAGCTTAGTTTGGCTGGATATGAAATTCTGGGTTGAAAGTTCTTTTCTTTAAGGATGTTGAATATTGGCCCCCCACTCCCTTCTAGCTTGTAGAGTTTCTGCTGAGAGATTCGCTGTGAGTCTGATGGTCTTTCCTTTGTGGGAGACTTGACCTTTCTCTCTGGCTGCCCTTAGGATTTTTTCCTTCATTTCAACCACGGTGAATCTGACGATTATGTCCCTTGGGGTTGTTCTTCTTGAGGAATATCTGTGTGGTGTTCTCTGTATTTCCTGGATTTGAATGGTGGCCTCCCTTGTTAGGTTGGGGAAGTTCTCTTGGATTATATCCTGAAGAGTGCTTTCCAACTTGGATTAATTCTCCCCATCACATTCAGGTACGCTGATCAAGCGTAGATTAGGTCTTTTCACATAATCCCATAGTTCTTGGAGGCTTTGTTCATTTCTTTTCACTCTTTTTCTCTAATCTTGCCTTCTCATTTTATTTCATTGATTTGATCTTCTATCTCTGATATCTTTTCTTCTGCTTGATTGATTCAGCTGTTGAAACTCGTACATGACTTGCGAAGTTCTCGTGCTGTGTTTTTCAGCTCCATCAAGTCATCTATGTTCTTCTCTAAGCGGGTTATTCTAGTTAGCATTTCGTCTAACATTTTTTCAAGGTTCTTAGTTTCTTTGCATTGTGTTAGAACATGTTTTTTTAACTTAGAGAAGTTTGTTATTATCCACCTTCTGAAGCCTGCTTCTGTCAATTCGTCAAACTCATTTTCTGTCTTGTTTTGTTCCCTTGATGGTGAGGAGCTGTGATCCCTAGCAGGGGAAGAGGTGTTCTGTTCTTTGATGGTTTCATCCTTTTTGTGCTGGTTTTTTCCCCTTTGATCTTTGTGGATTTATCTCCCTTTGATCTTTGAAATTGGTGATTTTGGGAGAAATCTCTGAGTGGACATCCTTTCTGTTGAGATTGAAGCTATATCTTTTTGGCCTGTAGAGGCATTGCTGGGCTGCCTCAGATTCAGTCAGGTTGCTGGGTGGGTGGTCTTCACCTGGGGTTTGTTTGCAGGTGAAATTAGCCCTGCCTTCCCAATGGCATCTCTCCGTCCCTTAGCTGGATCTTCCTGGTTGGGTCAAACTGGTGTATTTGCTGCCAAGCTCTCTGGTGCATCGGCTTCAGTTTGAGTTTTGTGGGGGGGTGGGGCCTGCCAGGCCTTATGACTTGTTTCCCTGCTTTCAACTCTGCCTCTTTCTGTGGGATGGGTTGTTCCATCCTGCTGGAGTCAGTCCAAACTTCCGTCCAGGTCCTGCTGACAACTTACAGCACCAGGCGGGAGCCATTGCTTAGATTTGCATGGACAACCCGTGGCACCCCTCAGTCTAGTGGGGGCTCTTGTGGACTGTGGGTTGCAGGAGGGATGAGGTAAGCACAGGATCCGAATTAGAGCATGGAAAGGGTGAAGTCCCCTGACCCTCCGAGCTGGCTGCAGGTTCCATGTGGAGATGTGCCCCACCCCTGCCTTGGTTCGTTCTCCCTGGGCAGCTCTTGCCCTGCTTTGTCTCCTACCCTGGGCTATTTTCAGAGTCCTTCCAGTCCCGCTGAAATGAACTTGGCACCTGACTTGGAATCATGAAGTCCTCTAGCCCTCTGCATCTCATTTGCTGGGATCTGCATTCTGGTGTTGCCTCCTCTCAGCTACCTTGGCGCTGCCTCCCCCTTCTCTGTTTTTAACTGAAAATGGAATTTGAATTTTACTCTCTTCTTCACACCCTGCATCTATTTGTTCAACTAAGTGCATAAGCATTTCACCATAAAGACTCAAATCCACTGGGGACGAAGAACAAACAGTAATAGTTTACATTTATTGAGCATTTACTACATACCTGCCATTATTCTGAATGTTTACTGTAGATTATTTTATTTAATCCTCACAAGCACACTATGAGGCAGGTACTATTATTATTGCCACTTTTCAAATGTGGAAGGTGAGGCACATGGCAGTTAAATAACTTGCCTAGGCTCATACTCCTGCTAAATCTTAGAGCCAGGATTAAAACCAAGGCAGTCTGACTTCAGAACCTGTGCCCTGAACCACAAAACTACACTGTCTCTGAGTATGAAGAGTGTCTATACTTAAGTTTGTCCCTCTGTTTCCTTTCATTATTCGTTTTTTAGCAACACACATTTGTAGAGTGTCAAGTGTTGGTGGCGAGAAGCTGAATAAGACTGGTTCTCCTTTCAAGCAGGAACATGGGAGGTCTACAGAAAGGGGAGTGGTAGATCCCTGCAATATGTGTGAAAGGCAGAATAGGAGGTAGGAATAAAGTGCCCTAAAAAGACAGAGCAGGAAGTGACTTTTCAGTGAAGTTTTTGGAAAACTTCCTGGAGGAGGTCTCAGTTAAGCCTGTCAAACGGCAGGTACTTAATAGCTCTTTGGAATGAATGGCAATGGAAGTTCATCAAGAAGAGAAAATGATGATAAATAAAAGAAACACCTGGGGCAGATGGTGGCTTTTGACTTTGCTCCCCATTTTGAGACCCCATTTGTGTATAGCAGGTGGGCAGCAGAATGGGAGTTCCTGAAGATTTAACTCTCGTGAAATACCCAGGTCCTCGTGTGCTGGAGTCAGGACCTAGATGTGGCTGAGAGTCCAGCTCACCAGTGGAGGGGAGAAAAGGTTTCTTTTCTTCCCACATCCATGGCTAGGTTCATGGTTGAGATGCCGCTATAATAGAAGACAGATTAATAAGAGAAAAGCATACACATGTATTATTATAAGTTTTACGTGGACCGGGGAGCCTTTGCAAATGAAGACCCAAAGAAAGACAGAAGCTTGTTAATTTTTATGCTTGGGTTGATGAAGAGTAGATAGTCATGGAGAAATATGATTGGAGGACAAAAAGGCGTGATCTGATGGTAACAAACTGGGGGGAACTTCACAAGTCCTGCTTGTTTAGATCCTTCCTGGCCTCTGTGTCTTTGAGCATAAGGATGTTCCTTTCCTCTAGGTATAGGGAAGGCACCTCTTGGATGAGGATCTTATGGCCTCTTTCAGGTGGTCAGAAAATTCTGTCTAGGTTTTATAGCCTGCTTAAGGGGAGAAGGTCAGAGAGTATCCTTACTGCTTCTGCTGTTTTCTATAATGCCAAAGGGCCATATTTTGGAGCAGCCTGTCCTGAACTCCAACAGCAAGGGTAGAACAGGGCGGAGTGATAGCCTGGTCAGGAAGTGAATAAGAGTGATAGCCCGGTAAGGAAGTGAATGTATGGGACTCACAGCCATGCTGAGTCTCTAGTGACAGCAAGAGCTCAGGTGAAGCTAAATCAGCCAGGAGCCCCCAGGAGCCCAGAGAGGAAGGTCAGGAGTAGGACGAAGACCTCACTAGTCATAGAACAGAGATAGGAGGGACATTTTCTCTGCACATGCCAGTTATAAGAGTTGAATTTGTACCCCCAGTACTTCTAGAGACTCCAACATTGTGAGAAAACCAATCCTTTCAGAATGTGGAAGACTTGTCATTTGGACTTGCCAAATCCACCTATATACTTTGCTTTAGTATCAGAAATGATTCCTTTTTGTTTTATTTTTTCTCTCTCTAAGGACCAAGATGGATTTCCAGCCTGGATGTTTTGGTGGGGATTCTACCCAGTGATCAGGGGAAGAGCTACGTGCCCTTCCAACCTTGCATCAGCAATCCCATGAGGCTCCCCATGAGTCACTGCCAGCGGCCCAGACTTAGCTGTGCAGAGTCTCAGACCCTGGGGCGAAACCAGCTAAGTGCATGGATCTTTCCTGTCTGTGTTCTCAGTGACTCACCCAAAACGGATAATAACAGTGAGGCTGGGCGCACCATGTGACTGGTACCAGCCAGAATAGGTCATGCTGTTAACCCTTGGATCTCGGGCCACCAACTGCTGACTCCCAGACCCTATGACAGGACCATGACACACTTGAGTTTTGTCTCCTTCCTTTCTCTCTGGGATCCTTGGTCAAGGTTCCAGCTTTGGAAATGTGACCTTCCCTTGTAAAGGATCTCAAACTTGGGGGTGGTTACTGATAGAGACTGAACAAATAACTACTACCCAGGAGGGGCCCATTGTCCTAAAACGCCACCAGATCATAAATGGAGCTTTCACTCATCAAATTGGCTATTCTTCAGTTTGCCACGGTGCAGGTGCTGACTTCTTTCCCAGTTCTTTCCCCATCAGTTGGGTTATTCCCAACGTCTGGGGAAAGAAAGAGAAAGGAGAAATTTAAGAATGGAACACATGATTTCTCCCATCTCAGGCAAGCAGACTGTGAGCTCACCGAGTATCTTAAGTATTTGTGGTCAGGGTCCTAGGTAGGACCTGTAACATGTCAGCATGTGACTGTAGGCTTGGTGACAGAACAAGGATCCACCCAGCTCAGCTTCCCTGCCAGAGTGTCCTCATTGCCTCGCCAGCTTCAGATGACTCCCCAGGGATGCTGCATTAATTATGAAAACCTCTGGTCAAGGCTGAAAGCCTGCAGAATATGTTCTGTTACCTCATCATTTACATGGGATAGTCCAGAGGTCTCTAAGACTCTCCAAAATATTATGATGATGCAACATTTACCCCATAATATGTGATAGAGCTTAACTCAAAATTTAAGTGATCCTTTGCTGACCCTTAATGAGGTTAAAGTGAAAAAAAAAAGGATGAGCTGAGGCTAAGCAGTGATCCAAGTGCTGTGAGCTGCTGATTCTTTAAGTTATACGTTACTCCAGGTCTTGGGGCAGGGCGTATGTGTACACATGTGTGTGCGTGTGAGTGTGAGAGAGTGGGAGACTGGGCGGGAGACTGGAGTAGGGAAAGGGATGGGACGTGTTGCTATGGGGGAGAGAGAGCGGTGAAGACACAGTACCACCAAGAAGACAATCCTATGGTCAGACAGTCGAGGATCTGAATCTCAGCTCTGACATTCCACTCAGGCGGCTTTGGCAATTTGTGAGTCTCTCTCCTTCACCTATAAAGTGGGATATTGAAGGCAAATTTGCTAAGTGAGGAGATAATATGTGTAACTGCCTAGGAGAGTCCTAGTCACATAGCAAATCATCAGTGAAGGTCCAAAGCAATGACGACTGACAACTAGCTGGGAAGTGAATGAGCAAGCCAGGCCAGAAAATTTTATGAACAGTAAAATCTGCGGCTCAAAATTCCATGTATTTCTCAATGGGAAAACATCTGTATCCCATTTTATGGTGTACAAACACTTTCACTTATGTCACCTCATTCTTCCTTTCAGAAACCCTCTAAGGAAGTTATTGCAGTGATGAGGAAACTGAGGCCCAAGGCCACACAGCTGGCAAGCCTGGAACTGAACCCCAAGTCCTATGCATCCTTATGATCCTTATGCTACCCCATGAGGGAGCAGCTGCAAGTCATGAACACACGTCTATCATGCAGCATTTGTCCTGGCCCCCTCCAGACCGTGTGCCTTTTCTGGTGTTACCTGTCTCTCCTGTCCTTGCCATAGGTTACCCAGACTTGGTATCAGTTGCCGATGTGTCTGCATAAGAAAACGTTTAAATCAAAAGTGTGTGGCAAATGTTGCAAAACTGTTTTCATAGAAAATAAAATATTTGTTTAGATACAAGTTAATGCTTCCCAGGATTAGCAGCGGGTAAAATTCTAGGAGACCACAGTCTCTTTCCCCCCAAGCAGAGCAGGTCACTGCTAAAGGATCACTGGGAAGAAGCTCCCCGGGCTACAGCCCACCTTGAAAAGTGCAAAATCACAATGGCAGGATTCCTGGGGTTTGTACTACAACTCTGGATATATTTACTTGCCATATTTTTTACACTTGAATCCAGTCTTTTTCTCTTTCTCTCTTTACACTGGCGTTTTTCTTCTTAATACCATTTGAGGTGAGAAAAGTTGTAAGAAAATAATTAAAGTTGGAGTCTTGGTTCTTCCCATCCTTAAATGGGTAATAATAACAACAATAATAATAACAACACTAGTAACAATAGCAACGCTAACAGCCATAGCAACACCGACAATAGATAAAAGACTCTAGGCAATGATTGAAGTGATAGTATTGGAGAGACAAGCCGGCATTGCAAACACCAACTATAAAAAGAAAAAAAACTGAGGAGAATAAAATACAAACCAATCCATAAAGTAAATTAGACATTGATTTTTAGAATACCCTTTACTTTCAAGTTTTGGTTTCAGGTCTTGGTTATTTTTACTCTGTTTTAGATAAAAGGCACCTTTTTATCTATTTTGGACAAAATTCTGGATTTGAGATGAGGGAGAAAAGGAAAACAGAGATTTACACACACAACACACAAAACACACAGTCCTTAATTCTGCTCATCTCCATCCCTAACCACATCTACCTCACAAGACAGGGGGTGTCAATTCTTTTTCTTTCTTTTTTTTTCCACATAAATACAAAGAAAGTGCATAGATCCTGGGCTGTAGAGCACCCCAAGAACCCCCAGTCGTGCAGCTTGGAGGGGCCTGGAGCCTGAGAAGCAGGGAGATCAGAGACACTGGAAGAAAGGCAGCCAATGAAGAAAGGAAGGTAGTTCAGATGATTTTTTTAAGTTGCACACTCACTAACTCCTCCAGAGGAAGAGAAGGTAGAGTGAGAAGTCTGGGGCTCACGAAGAAGGAGAAGAAAGAGAAAAGCCTCCCAACCAGCAAATGCATATATTTCTGCCCTCTTTGTTCTTTTCTAAATCTGGTTGCAGTAAAGAAAGCCCATGATAGAGTCACTAATACGTAAGATAAGACCCAAATGAGCTAATCTTCCCTTCATCAAAAACCAGGTAAGTATAATAATAATAAAAACAAAGCACTTAGAGGTTATGGGAAGAAAGTATTTCTGCTTTCAAAACTATTATTGAAGAACTTTGTTTATTTGAAAAACAGAGCTTTTTAATTATGCTTTGTTTATGACATTTGATTTATTATACTTTATTCCACTTAGGCTAGATTGCAGGCGGTCAGAGCCAGTGTTCCCAGCAATCCTGAATAGCAAACTATGTTCACATTGCAAGCATTACACAGCATGCATACGCAGACACACATACACACGTGTAGGTATGTATACACACATACATCCAGCCATTCTTTGAAATCCAGCTCTTATCCCTCCACATCCGTTTTGAACACTTCCTGGGTTTTCAGCATATGTCACAATGAGAATTGTATGATGTTATTTGGTTATTTATGGGTTAGTTACTTCTCTGGAATTATTATAGATTCTGAGCACCTCGAAGGCAAAAATCCCTGTGCACTCCTTGTCTCGCCTCTGTCTACTGCCCTCTACTCATCACGACACAAGTTGAGAACCTCGTGTGTGATGTAATTGCTTTGTAATTGTACAGACTATAACAGAGACATCACCACTTAGCTTCATCTTCCTCTGACAGTAGGCAAACTCTGTGACAAGATCTTTTACTACCTTTTTACTTTTATTTTTGTTTTACCAAATGCATCTCTTTAAAGGCAGTCCTTCAGGATACTTCAAAGAAATCCCTGAGTACATTTTACAAAAGTTTGCACCGTGCCTACCCTCACCCACCAATGCAACACAACCCAGCAAATGCAATTTCTCCCCAAGTATTAACACTCAGAGAAGACAGGGATGGGATTTAGTTCTCCCTTCAGTCATCCTGCCTGGGGTGGAGATCTGGCCCCTGTGGCTTTCATGGTGACCTCCACCTGCAGCCTGACCATTAGGGGCACATAGGAGAGGGTGGCTTTTTTGCTGTTCAAAAGCCCCCTCTATACCCTTTGTGTCTCTGCTGTGTTGCCTGCCAGCAGCAATGTCTGATGCCTCCTTTTGGCAGCCACAGGCTGTGAGGTCATCTTTTCACCACTTGCTATTTCCTTCAGCATTTAAACTCTCTGGCAGTGACTCAGTGTTTACAATCACATTAACCTGTGAGGAACGCCGTGGCTGTGTCGAAGAACAAGGCCCTTGCTGGCACCAAGGTAAGTGTGGACATGTTCTTGGGAAGAGGAGAGGGGAGGGGGCAGGGAGCCAGGCGCAACGTGGTGGGATACCTGTGTGTGGGGAGCTCTTTTCCGTTCTTGGCAGGACATCCAGTCCCGAAAGAAGGCGAATGACCCGTCATGCTCAGTCTAGTTTGTGCTGATGCTTGGAGAAGAATGACCTATCACTGTCTTGTTCACAGGCCAGAGTGAGCAAATCCCCCATGCAGCCAATACATATGCGTAAGGCAGGCGCAATGACATCCATGCAAAAGGAGCATCTCGGGTAACGTTATCCCTTAGGGGCCCAAATAAAATATGCATGCTGAAAATCAATCTCGCTCCTCGAGTGGGAAAAAGCAAGAGAAAGTGCTTTCCGCTGTGGAGGTGAAGACATACAGGAAGGATAGGCCTGAACAACTACAAGGAGTCCTTCGAACTCCAGAGGATGGATGGTTGTCAGCAAAATGTTCTAACAGTTTCTAAGTCCAGTGAGTTCACAACTTTAATTCCCAACATGACTCAAACGTGCACACACATGAGACACACTCTTTGGTTTGTCTATAAAAATGATGGTTTGTTTCCTGAGGGTTCACCAACTGGTTGGAGTGGAGGAATAATTTAGAGCCCCACCAATTTCCAGCCTAGTTGCATCTGATCATTTAAACAGCCTCTTTAGTGAATGTTTAGCCAAGGTCAAATGCTGGGCTTTCACATACCTCTGCCTTCTGCCTCCCTTCCAGGGAAGTGGTATCTTTAGAACTCGTATCTAAGTAAATGATGCTACCTTGTGGGAGAGGGGAGGTCTGTGGGTCTTCCAGCTTCTTTGGTTCCTAGACAACTCTAGGTCTAGATGGTTGCTCACTCTGCTGTCATTTGTGCACATGTATTAGGCTGAGGTTATTCAGTCAGCCCCTGGGGACTATTTTTAGGCCCTGACCATGATACATAGGAACCAAGGGTAGCACCAGAAATCCAAGCTTCAAGGCTTCCAGCAACCAGACCATGCAGTATACCCAAGCTGACTTTGATGGGCCTGCACCCAGGGAAGGATGAATCTGACTTCTCTCAGGGTGTGTATAGGGAGCGAACCAAGAGCCTCACAATCTTAAACATTCTAGAGTGCAAGTTTAATTCTAAAGGTGAAAATTCAGAGTGACAATGTGATCATCTAGTCCAATGGTATTCAAACACAATTTAGTAGACACTTTACAAAAATTGAATTTGGAAGCCAGTATGACAGACAGATAAAAGTAGTTTCCTTTCTACTTATCAAGACCCATAGGGAGGGATGAAAACTTTGCCCAGTGTGAGCTCCAGGGCTTCACAGATATTTTTCCATGGAAATCACCAGACTTTTCCAAACTCATTATCTCCTAGATGAAGAAATGAGGACATAATTAATTGAAGTAAATTGTCACAGACATTGCAAATGGGAGAGCCTAGACTCAAAATATTTTCCCAGACTTTCTACTACATTATTCATATAACATCCCCAAAAGTTTAACTTGATCACAAGGACTAGATGCTGCTAATATTCAGTTGCAAACCCACATTTTGATGCCCCCAACGTCAATGCCTTCTATTGGCAAAAAAACAATTATTATCAGAAATAAGTCATTCTAACAGCCATACTTAAGCGCATAAAGCGTGAAAAATTCTAACATGTTTCATTCTGAGTAGTCTTTACTTAACGACTTCTTTATGTCTAGCCCTAATTATACATCCCAACAATGTCTCTGTCTAACATATAGTCATGTTAAAGTCACAGAAACACAAGCAGACATTCCCTACTCAGCACTGTCTACTCTTTTTACTGTTTAGCTTGGGTCTATTCTAATTAATGCACTATTAAGAAACAGATGAGGCTGGGCGCAGTGGCCCACACTTGTAATCCCAGCACTTTGGGAGGCCGAGGCGGGCAAATCACCTGAGTTTGGGAGTTTGAGATCGGCCTGGCCAAAATAATGAAACCCTGTCTCTACTAAAAATACAAAAACTAGCTGGGTATGGTGGTGCACATCTGTAATCCCAGCTGTTTGGGAGCTGAGGTAGGAGAATCGCTTGAACCTGAGAGGCGGAAGTTGCAGTGAGCCGAGATAGAGCCCACTGCACTCTAACCTGGGTGAAAGAGTGAGACTCCATTTCAAAAACAAACAAAAAAGAAACAGATGAATAAACCTCAATTTGTTAATGAACTGTTTTACATACTTGCTGAAGAATACAATTTAGTAGACACTTTACAAAAGTTGAATTTGGAAGCCAGTATGACAGACAGATAAAAGCAGGTTCCTTTCTACTTACCAAGACCCATAGGGAGAGGACCAGAACTTTGCCCAGTGTGGGCAAGTTCCTCTGTTCTATAAAAAAGCTCCTCTGTCCTATAAATCCCAAATAAGAACTTTGCTTAATTTGGGATTTATAGAACAGAGGAGCAAGTAAATGATTTTAGGCCATGATTAGAATGCCCACAGAAAGAATACAAGAAGAAACATATTTCAAGGAGGCACTGAAAATAAATGTGTCAGGAACTTTTAGCCCCATATCAAGACAACTGGCATTCAGATCTTCAAAACCTTAGCCAATGTTTCCTGGGAGAAATGTGAATTAGTGGGGCATTTATTCCATGGCTGATGACTTATAAACAGGCTTTGTTGCTACGCAAGTTCAGGCAATTACTGAGCAATTATACTAGCAAACTACCTAGTAATTAAAAGATGGACGCTTGTGTGGGCTGCCATTTGGGCAGCAGTAGCTGCATTCTAACTTCGTTGACATGATCACATACTTTTGAGAAGACCAAATGCCTTCAGGAGCCAGTAGATAGGTGACCCACTTGTAAAGCAACTGAATTACAGGAAGAGGCTGGCTCTTATTCTGAAACAGTTCAAAGCAGTTCTTCCTCAGTTAAGAGAAAAGTAACCAAGAAACCATGTCTGCAGATGCCTGAGCCCAGGGTGCATGTGTGGGATGAACATTTATGTGCCAAGTGTCTACCAAGTGCAGGGTACGTGAGGAGTCTTGCAACAAACAAATGATCCTTACAAGAGCCCACCTTCTCTCTGCTAGTGAATGGTCTGCTTGGAACTTTGACCCGTATCTTCTAACTGCAGCCTCTCTGTTTATTCCTTTTCAATATTTACTTTTTCTGGGAGGAGAGAAGATTAAAGGAAATTTAAAGATGTGATTCTAGCCTTCCAAGAAATGACTCAGAGTGAAATGACTCTGGAACAACTGGAAGTAGCCCATGAGCCAGGGCAAAGGCATATAATGTGGATTAAAGCACCAGTCAAGAGTAGAGGGTTAAACACATGTGTTCTGAATGTACACAGTTCATCTAGAAGGATGTCATAAACGGGTGTGAGTTTTGAGTCAGGGTCTAAAAATTATGAATGACTGTTTTTAATCTCATCTACCACAAGTGTTTAATTATGTTGCTATACTTCCATCAGCCTACCTCTGTGACTATCGGACTGAGAGTTGAAAATTTATTTTTCTTATCCTTGAAAATATGATGTGCTGGAAATTGCTGACAGGCGTGATCATGCATTGACTGAAAAACCAGGTGGTTTGGTTTGGGGCCTGATTTCAGATGTTTGATAACTAAAGCCTTAATACATTTCTTTTCCTTATTATTTCAGAGAGTACTACAAAGCTGGGAGACAGTGCTATTAACAGTTACCAAGTTCTGTATAAGGCTTGCCAGTATGGAGACAAGTAAACCAGGCATAAGCCGTAGACATTTGGAGCAACTTTAACAACTAAAATATGAACTTATTTCTGGCCCTAGGAACCATTGCTAAGAACAGAAATCCAGTTTCTACTAGTGTGAAGAATCTTCAGAGGTTGGTTGAATGAGAAATTTCTTAACGTCAAGTACTAGAGTGGGTGATCAGCTAGAGAAGGAGGGATATGGAAGGAGACCTGGTTTTACATGTTACGAACAGGTTGGCTTTATCACTCCATACTTTACTATTCTTCTTTACACAATTAAAATAATACAATGTATTTGTACATGAAATGTATACAAAAGCACTTTGTCATTTGAAAAAGATTCTACAGTCACAAGATACTATCATATTAATGCCCTAAGTCCTTGGTATACAATTCCAGGTCAGTGAAACTCACATATGCTTGTAAAAGTTCAAATATGTTCTTACATATTTATAATTACTGTCTTAGTCCATTTGGGCTGCTAAAACAAAATACCATAAATTGGGTGGCTTATAAACAACAGAAAATTATTGCTGTCAATGCTAGAGGCTGGAAGTCTGAGATCAAGATGCTGGCAGAGTCAGTGCCTGGTGAGCCCTGCTTCCTCAGAGATGACATCTTCTTGCTGTGTCCTCACTTTAGAAGTAACAAGGGTCTCTCTAGGGGTCTTTTTTGTACGAGCACCAATCCCATTCACAAGGGCTGTGTCCTCAGGACCTAATTACTTCCTAAACACTCCACTTCCTGATAGCATCACCTTAGAAGTCAGGATTTTAACATATGAATCTGGAGGGGGGACACACATCTTCAAACCATAGCAATTACTAATAACCAAAATCCAGGAATAACATATTATTTAAAATAATGGAACAATATTGACAGAAGTTTTTTTTTTTTTTTTTTTGAGACTGAGTCTCCTCTGTTGCCAGACTGAAGTGAAGTGACGCAATCTCAGTTCACCGCAACCTCCACCTCCTAGGTTCAAGCGATTCTCCCGCCTCAGCCTCCCGAGTATGTGGGATTACAGACACACACCACCACATCAGCTAATTTTTGCATTTTTAGTAGAGACTGGGTTTCACCATGTTGGCCAGATGGTCTTGACCTCCTGACCTTGTGATCCACCTGCCTCGGCCTACCAAAATGCTGGGATTACAGGCCTAAGCCACCGCACCCAGCCAACAGTAAAAATATTTTAAAATCTCTATACAAATTTCTAATTGGTTATCACTGCCCTAGAAACTAATTGTTATTCACAACTGAACAATCCAATTCAATGACCCTGAAAGCATCTTACTCAAAGAATCTAAGTCATGGAAATGTAAAAGTCTCCCAATTCTCTTTGTTTATATTTTCCCTCAATGGAATCACTAACATGGCTATGTGGCATTGGTGAGTGGCATGGCTGTTCCGCACCACTGGCAACACACCTATAAAACATCCTCATCAGACAGTTCTTTGCCTCCCTTGCTATGTCATTCATATCTATTGTTACGACCCTAGGGTGATGCAGACAAAAGAGCTAGATTAGCCCACATCTCTGACATCTTTTAAGGGTAATGATAATGTTCAAAAATAAACCCGTTTTTCCTATTTGTTTTTAACAAAGTTGCATTCAGCTTTCAGTTAGTTAGCCAGGTGCAGAATGCCAAGGAGCCCTTCCACCTCGCGTTGTTGTTGAAGGCCGCAGATCCGGGAAGCAGTACCCATGAAATCTATTTTGTTTGGAAGCAGCAATACTGATACATCAATCTTGTCTGATCTCCCTTGCTCTTCTTGGATCCCAGGCCCCATACCTGCTGTCTGTGAATTCCGTTCAACCCTAATTAACCAGAATATGAAGGCTCTGTCCTCAGTAACCAGGCAGTGAGGGCAGTAATTTGACATGGAACATCAGGCCCAGCCTTCGAGGCTGGTAGCACAGAGTGATGACTGGATCTCAGATATCCTGCCTGCAATCAACCAGGTTTAGGAGCAGCAAGCAGGCCATGCAGAATCGAGAGCCAGCAGACTGGGGTGGAGGGGGAGTTGCTAAACACACTTATCAGGGTTTTCTGCCTTAGAAAGAAAAGCAAAGACCTATAGGAATGAAAGAGTAACCAACTGAAGGAAAGGTTGCCCAGAGCTGGCGAGGAGACCTGGGGGGTGTGGTCTAATGGAAGCTATTGAACAGAGGGTTAATAATTTTCTTCAGATAAGATTTAGGAGAATTTTAAACAGAAAAAATTGACCAATTTGATCTTGCTATGTTTTTAGTCTGCATTTCTTATAGCTGTCATCACCAGTTTATTTTTATAGCATAACTCATATAAGAAATATCCAAGTGAAGTAGAGAATTGAAAGTCCCAGAAGGAGAATACTGGGAGAGGAAGAGCTGAGAAAGCCAAATGCCCTGAGATTTCTGTCTAGGGGGTTCATGGCTCTGAGGACCAACTTCCTCAGACAGAAGTCTCCAAGCTAAAGGGGCATGGAAGCTTTAAGAGAAGTCTGGGGGTGCAAGAAACTGCCAACCCTGTCCTGTAAACCAGGTGAAAAATATCACAGCTGTGACAGGGACACAGTAGTAGAGAAATGCTACTGTACTAAGAATCCAGCTCACTTTCTCTCCCCAGCCAATCCAGCCAAGCATGCCACAGGCATGCAACCAAGATAGCTGCTTCTTCCTGTCCTACCTTGCCCCTCTGACAGTTCCATAATAACCTGTGTATAATCTCTGACACCCTTACTTCCCTAGGTCACGCCTTCCTGTGGAAGGGGAAGCAATGACAAAGTTGAAAATCGTGGCGGTAACAGAAGCCATTTACAGTGCTGAGTCTCTAACCCATAATCATTGGGCATCCAGTGGTTTCAAGATATGATTCATTCTCGTGCCCACCTGCTTCCAGGTATCTCACAACATTTTGCTGAGGATTTGTCCTGAGTTCCTTCTATTTCCTGCAGAAGGAGATGCTGAGACAAACATCAGGGTACAAGTAGTTTAGCTGGGAGACAATCACAGGAAAGACTGGTGCGGGGGGGCTCGAATGTGAGAAAGGGAAAACAAGGCAGCCCGTAAAGAGGTATTACCAAGAAGCTAGTTACCACTGTGGGCAACTAGTCTAGTCATTCTGGGGAACTCCAGGAGAACTCCATGAAACATGCATTTCAGAGGACACAACCAGAGAGGGGGGAAAAAGGAGGATACTGGCACCCTAACCCCACCAGTATGTGTTGAGAACTCCTGTGAAGTATAAAGTAGTTCCCTGGCATTTCTGTCCTGCTGCACTCACAGGCAAACCAGTCAAAAGCTCTCAAACAGGCTGGATGCGGTGGCTCATGCCTGTAATCCGAGAAATTTCGGAGGCTGAGGTGGGCAGATCACCTGAGGTCAGCAGTTCATGATCAGCCTGGCCAACATGGCAAAATCCTGTCTCTACTGAAAATACAAAAATTAGCTGGGTGTGGTGGCACATGCCTGTAATCCCAGCCACTCTGGAGGCTGAGGCACAAGAATTGCTTGAACCCCGGAGGCGTAGGTTACAGTGAGCTGAGATCGTATAACTGGACTCTAACCCAGGTGACAGAACAAGACTCTGTCTCAAAAAACAAAAACAAACAAAGCTCTCAGGCAAGGGTCGATGGTTGGAAGGCGTCCCTTATTCACTAAAGTGGGATAGTGGGAAGGATAAGCGATGTAGCCTGGGGCACTGAATTTCTGCCACATCACAGAAAGTTTTCACTGGTGCAACCCATTTCTGCTCCACTACCTATCTCAGTGATGATCAGCTGCATTAATGACTTCTGCTTGAGTTCCACTCCTGTAAAATGATAGCTGATACAGGAGAGGGCTATTTCCCCACTGGGGTTATAATTCCAGTAAAAGTCTCCCCAGAGTGTGGCCACACTCTCACCTTTTTAGAAACCTGTCTTCAGGATCTCAGGACAAGCTTTCTAGACTGGGTTAAATGAGTTAAATTCATATGGCACCAACCAGGGTCCCAACCAAAATCAGTCTTTCAGTCTGTCTGCTGAAAGCCATCTCAGGTCCTATACAGAGACAGCTTCAAGGTGAGTTGTCTTAGCTGGTGATTCTCTGAGGTTAGTGGCATCTTCTATCTTCTTTTTTCAAGGATCTGAGTCCCATTTTGACAGGCCTGATCCTTGGTCTCAAAGTCTATGTAGTGCTCTTCCACAGTGTCTGTGAAACACGATACCAGTTCTTCAGAGGTGAGCGTCTTGGGTAGACCTCCATGTGCCCCGCGTTTTCACATTGCTTTGTCTCACTCTGTAACCACGTTGTGGGTTTCTGTAAGACAGGTTTGCTTCACATATATTTCTCTGCTTGCCAAGTATAACTTTTGACATTTGAGGATGGTCATTAAATGTTACTTGAATTTCTGCTCAGGAAAGGCAGAAGCAAGACCCAAGATCCCATCTAGGTGCTTGTGGTTCAGGATCATAGCTGATCCTGCCATTCCACCAGGACACAGAAGCCTTTCCTGCATCACCTCTTTGGACTACCATGTTCCTAAGGAGATAAGAGGAAGTAAGGGCTGTTAAGCTTTGAAGCTTATGTTTATGACATGGGAGGAGCACAGGTCAACAAGCAATGTGTGAACACAGAGGATGGCATTGTTGTCTCCTATTTGCAGGAAGAAGGAGTGCAAAACAGGCACGGGACAGCCAGGAACACCTTGGCAGATCCAGACTGTGCCGCTCCGCTCTGCCCTTGGACCTCAGAGTGGAATATGGGTGATATTCCCAACACAACATGTGCATTTTGCTACATTTCTGAAGGTGGAGACAACAGTAGCAACAACCTAGTGCTCAGGACCGAAATTTAGAAGGAAACATGGAGGCACTCAGTCCACTTTTTAAACTTTCAGATGAGAACTTGGAGGCTCATAGATGAATGGACAGAAATGTGCTCAAGGTCACATAATAGTTGGTGGCCAACCACAGGGATGCTTTTGCTTTGAGAGATGCTGTAGGGTTGTCAGGCCTCTCTTTACAAAAAGACTCATAAAGAGTCTACATCCCCTAAATATAGACATAACGTGTCAGATAATCACAGAACAATCGTTTTTCTCTAAGCATGTAACTTACACAAAGTCACCCCTAAGCTAACCTCAAACATACACACACACACACACACACACACACACGCACGCACATTAAGAGCCTCTTTCAAGAAACCTGAACACACTTCCAAGCCCCTCTGTGTGGGTGTGTTAGGAACAGTTCCAGAGAGGGTGGATTTGGCAGCAGGTATGGGAATAGTAAAGTTACCCCCTGGTTTTTTTTTGTTTTTTTTTTTTTAATTTGAGTAACTCTACATTCACACATTTAGGGTTTATCTATCTGTGACCATCGTTTTAAAAAAAATCCTAGAGACACGGATCCAGCTCAGGATTGTAGCACCCAGTGAAAGCGCAAACAGTGAGTGGACGCCACATTTTCAGACGAATTTTTATTGCCAACGGACCAGGAGATTCCCGGCGGAGGAGCCTCATGGGTCGCCAGCGCGACTCTTTTGGCCGGCGCGGCGGTTCTCAGTCCGGAGTATACGGGACTGAGTGCCCTTTTAGTTGGCATTTCGAGCTCTGGGAAGGCAGAGTCTCCCATTCAGCTGATTGAAAAGGGGACTAAAGTGGGGGAACCAGACCAGGAGATTCCCGGGCAGAAAAGCACCACGAATCTTAACGCCGCTGTTTCAGCCGGCGTAGTGGGTCGCCGCAGGGAAGGCTGGTCCCCCCCACCCACAAAAAAAAAACAACCAGCAATTGGA
Source organism: Ateles fusciceps (assembly GCA_036589455.1). Classification (NCBI taxonomy): domain Eukaryota; kingdom Metazoa; phylum Chordata; class Mammalia; order Primates; family Atelidae; genus Ateles; species Ateles fusciceps. The sequence continues at coordinate 11,281,644 of JAZHEH010001979.1, forward strand.
ACTGCTGAGGATTGAGAGGTTCACAGCAAGTACAGCTGAACCCGGGAAGGTCCAGCTCTGTGGGGAAGGGGCCAGCTCTGTGGGGGGAGGGGCGTCCACTGAAGGAAAACTAAGAAACAGAAAAAACTTCACCACCACCAAGCTGGACGTCCACTCAGAGACCTAATCTGCAAGTCAGCAATTACACAGACGACAGTTGGATAAATCCACAAAGACGGGAAGAAACCAGCGCAAAAAGGCTGAAAACACCCGAAATCAGAATGCCTTTCCTCCTACAGAGGATTGCAGTTCCTCATCACCAATTGAACAAGGCCTGATAGAGAACGAATGTGAGGAATTGATAGAATCAGGCTTCAGAAGGTGGATAATAAGAAACTTCTGTGAGCTAAAAGAACATGTTCTAACCCAATGCAAAGAAACTAAGAACCTTGAAAAAAGGTTTGACGAAATGCTAACAAGAATAGACAATTTAGAGAGGAATATAAGTGAATTAATGGAGCTGAAAAATACAATACGAGAACTTCGAGAAGTATGTGCAAGTTTTAACAGTCGAATTGATCAAGCAGAAGAAAGGATTTCAGAGGTCGAAGACCAACTTAACGAAATAAAATGAGAAGACAAGATTAGAGAAAAAAGGTTAAAAAGGAATGAGCAAAGTCTCCAAGAAACATGGGACTACGTGAAAAGACCTAATCTGTGTTTGATAGGTGTACCTGAATGTGACAAAGAGAATGAATCCAAGCTGGAAAATATTCTTCAGGATATTATCCAGGAAAACTTTCCCAACCTAGCAAGGCAAGACAATACCCAACTCCAGGTAATACAGAGAACACCACAAAGATATTCCTCAAAAAGAGCAACCCCAACGCACATAATCATTAGATTCACCAGAGTTGAAATGAAGGAGAAAATACTAAGGGCAGCCAGAGAGAAAGGTCAGGTTACCCACAAGGTGAAGCCTATCAGACTCACAGCAGATCCCTCAGCAGAAACCCTACAAGCTAGAAGAGAGTGGGGGCCAATATTCAACATCCTTGAAGAAAAAAATTTCAACCCAGAATTTCATATCCAGCCAAATTAAGTTTCATAAGTGAAGGAAAAATAAAATTTTTTACAAACAAGCAAGTACTCAAAGACTTCATTACCACCAGGCCTGCTTTACAAGAGCTTCTGAAAGAAGCACTATATATGGAAAGGAACAACCAGTATCAGCCATTCCAAAAACCCAACGGTAAGCTGCATCCAGACCCATCTCACATGCAAGGATTTACAGAGACTCAAAACGAAGGGATGGAGGAGGACTCGCCAACCAAATGGAGAGCAAAAAAAAAAAAAAAAAAGCAGGAGTTGCAATCTCGTCTCTGATAAAATAGACTTTAAAGTAACAGAAACCAAAAGAGACAAGACGGACATTGCATAATGGTAGAGGGATCAATGTAATGGGAAGAGCTAACGATCCTAAGTGTATACGCACCCAATACAGGAGCACCCAGATACATAGGGCAAGTCCTTGGTGACTTACAAAGAGACTTGGACTCCCACACAATAATAGTGGGAGGCTTTAACACTACATTGTCAATATTGAACAGATCAATGAGACAGAAGGTTAACAAGGATACCCGGGACTTGAACTTAGACCTGGAACAAGTAAACTTAATAAACATTACAGAACTCTCTACTCCAAATCCACAAAACATATATTTTTTTCAGTAAGACATCACATCTATTCTAAAGTGATCACATAATTGGAAGTAAATCACTTCCCAGCAATTGCATAGCATTTCATAGGTTTAAATGAAATATTGGTTGGCTGTTTTTTCTTCCCTTATTCCTTCCTGTCTCTATTGTATAATACAATTATTAGTATAAAAGAGGTTTTCAATACCCATTTTTAGACTGCATTCTAGCCTGGGCAATAGAGCAAGATTCCCGTTCTCTCTCCCTCTTTTTCTTCTTCTTTCTCCCTTTCTTTCATTCTCTTTTTTTCCCTCTTTCTCTCTTTCTTTCCTTTCTTAAAAAAAAAAAGATAGAAAAAGGTTGGAACCTGGGATGTCAGAAAAATAACCAGAACACATGGATCTGTTTCTGAGCCTCCTATTTTGTTTCACTGGTCTTTTAGTGTATTAATGAGTCAATACTATGCTGTTAAATATGTACATTTTCTAATGACTTGAAATGTCACCATTATATTAAATGTTAACATGTGCAAAAAAAAAATCCTGAGACACATAAAAGAATAATCTTAATATAATATGGACATACTCTCCATCTTTGGGAGTTTGATAGCTTAATAGTCAATATCAGACCCAACATTCATGAAGCAGGTACAATGCAGAGTAGGATTAAATGCTGGGTACAGGAACTGGTCTGTGCTAGAGGAGCTCAGAGGTAGGTGAGTTTCCTGGTGGCTGAATGGGGATGGAGAAGAAGTCATGGGAGGGATGAAGATGACAGGCCAGGAAGCTTCTGTGCTCACAGAGACAGAGGCAGAAATGGATTCTGCCTATACCACAGCCACAGGAATGGGAAGAAGGCAAAGATGGAATGTCAGAGAGCTATTGCTCCTGCCTCCAGGCCAAAGTCAGGGCTCCCAGGCAAGACTTGGGATGAGGAGACCTTGCTTGTCCCAACTATGCTCCTCAGCGGGAAGAATTAGGTTGTGTGCATTGTAAGTTAGAAAAGTGGAAACATACCTCACGCAGAGGCTTAATTAACACAGAACTGTAAAATGTAACGTTTGGTTCTTCAAAAGATAATGTTAGGTAGTAATTCTCAACTTGTGTGGTGCTGGGTTTAGAGACTTCATGAAGATTTATAGAAAGGGTAAAGCACTGTTACAGCTGCTAAATGAGAAAATCTAAATCTTGAGAATGAGTGGCAGGGGAGAATGGAGAAATTATAAATCTGCCAAATGTTTGAGTCAACATCATATTGGAAGATAAACTGAAAACATCTGACTGTGAAAAATCATGGTTGCAGACCGCATTGCCAAGCTCTTGGTTAAGATGGTAGAGTATAAAAAGTTGAGAATTACTGCGTTTAATGGTTCTGTCTTTGTGTCAAATTCCTGCTAGCCAAGAAAGGACTGCTTTTCTTAGTAGACTCTAAAAACCAGTGAAAAAAGATCTATATATAAAATAAACATAAAATGAAGATCAAATAATAAAATGTAGAAACCATACATAAACATCTGAATCAAAAGTTTTAAAAAAAACACAGAATCTCCTACAGACATTTCCAAATATGTAGTCACTTAGTTGATCGACAGAATTCTCATTTCTTTCTAAGCACTGAGCATTTTATAGATGTCACTTCCATTATAACACATTTATTCATGTATATTTGCCCTACATAATTTTCATCTTGGTAATATTTCTCCATCTTGAAAGCAGTCAAAGGTGTCCTTGAAGGCTTCTTTTAGAAAATGCACCTTGCCCTTTCACAGCGCAGCCATGATTAAATCAAATTCTAGCCAGAGGTTTACCAAGCAAGGCCTGGGTAAAAGTAAGTCATCTCACTATTCTACTTCGGACTAGGTGCCCCTCATCCCACACCTTCCACTTTTCAAATCTACTAGTTATTCTTAAGAACACTTTACCAGCACATAAAAGTATTTAGACTGTGAAGTTTAGAGATTACAAATTAGAGAGACATGATGGCAATAGAGTATTGCCTTCTCTTTTCCTTGATAAAATATTTAAGTGACAAATTTTAAAACAGAATGAGAGGAAATCTGACAGGAAAATGCTCTGTAGTCATCTCAAGGGAGACAGATTGTTTTTGAATATGGCAAAAAAAAAAAAAAAAACAAAAAAAAACAAACACTGAATATCCTGTTTAAATCAGTTTGGAAATTTTGAGATAAAAATACCAAAGGAGGAAATGAAGGACGTAGTTATCAGACATGATCATTCATATCACCTTAGTAATAGAATACTCCACACCCCCCACCTCCTAAACAGATGAGAACACAAGGATCAGTGACGTAAAGTGACTCATCCTGACACACACAACTTAGTAGCAAAGCTGGGGCTAGACCTCAGACCTCTTAATTTTTTTTCTTTTTGCGTTTCTTCACTATACAGTACTCTTTCATAAGCTGGAATTGAATCCATCTGCTATGGTTTGAATGTTTGACTCCTCCAAAACTCCTGTGGAAATTTAGTTGCTATTCACCAGTACTAAGAGGTGGGACCTTGAAGAGGTGATTAAGCCCTGAGTGCTGCACTTTCAGAGGCAGGACTGGTGCTATATGAAAGGGCACGTTTCACCCCATGCTGCTTCCTCTTGCCCTTTGGCCTTCCATCATGGAATGACAATTTCGATCATGAGATGACACAGCGAGAAGACGACCCCTTAAACTTGGACTTCCCAGACGCCAGAGCTGTGAGACAATATATTTCTTTTCATTATACATTACCTGGTATCAGGTATAGCAGGTTATAGTACCAAAAAATGAACTAAGATACCATCTAAACTTCAAAATGATTTATTGGAAATCGGGTCATTTCTTCCCCCACCACATCCCCTGTCCCTGTTCTGCCCCATCTAAAGTGTCCTAAAGGCAAAGATCTGATCACCCCGTTCTTCTGACAAAAACCAGTAAATAGCTCCTTATTTGTGACTAAGAGAGACAGCCAAACTCCATAGGCTGGTCTCCTCACTAGTTCTTCCATTCTTCACAATGCCTTTTCACTTGTAGTGTTTTCCAACCAAACAAGCAGCAGAGGAGGCTGCAGCTGCTATACAGCCTCCTCTACTCTTCCTATTCGTTCCCCTGAAGAGCCCCCACCACAGTCTTCCCTGGTGAAAATTCCACTTGTCCTTTAAGGCCAGACCACATACTGCCCCCTATAGGCAGCCTTCCAGGACTCAGCTTTATGCAATTGTTCCTTCCGCTTTGCTTGTTTCTCTGTATCAACTTTTATTACTGTCTGCCACCTGCTAGTTTGCAAGTTGTTTGAGGGAAAATTCCTCTCCTAACTTATGCTATGATTCCAGTGCTTTGTACAGCACATAGTAGGTGTTAAGTTAAAAACAATTGTTGAAAAAGTAAATGTGTAGTTTAATTAAAACTATAACAATCTCACTCTCCCCTACCCAAGAATCAGTGAATTCCCATGAAAATAATCCAAAATTGGGTCTTGATAAATAGCTAATTATCTCTTTTTTATAGCAAACTTGTTTTGCACGATCTCTGCATAACCCTAGTCTCTCAGCAAAACTCTCAGTAACTGGAAATTTAAACTCAATTTTAGACTCAAAAGAGACACATTCCTCTGTGGAAAAAAATAGACAATTCTGCACTACATTCCACAGTTATATACAGATCACAGTTTGTCACCATTCATTCATTTCAACGATGCTACAATGTCACAGAAATGTTCTATTCCGGAACTTATTAAATGTCATTAAATACACTACATGCTTCTGAAATTACCCATTAACATTTAATATCAAGACATGTGCTCTGGATATTACCAAAGAATAGTTTTTGGAAGAAAATGCCAGATAGAGAAGGGAGTTAGTGTGGGCAGGGCATGTGCGCTATACTGCCCGTTTAATATGAGGCTACAATGCTACCAACTTCAGCAGTTAAATTTTCAGGGACATAAAATTATCCTCGTGGAACATCTATTTTACAGCTAATAAATACAGATGGTTGACAACAACTGTGCATAGTAAGCCTAATAGAGAAAGCATTTAGTACCTCCAAATCAGGGGCTGGCCCTCTGTTTTATCCACCTAAGAAGAAAAGACAAGACCCATAAAATGTGGCCTGGCCGGATATATTCCTCTTTTTTCCTTTTTTCTCCTTTATGATGATCTTATTAGTCCTATTTTCAGGTGCCTGGCCTGAGAAACATTCTTGTTTTTAACTGGATGTTTGTACTTATAGAATAGCTAAGACTGTTGTAGGGTATAATCTTTTTAACATTAAGAAATTTAAGTGTAGGACATTTAATCCCTCCTGAAACATTTTCAATTTTAGGTACTTCTTAAAATAGGAAAGAAAGAAAGAGAGAAGGGAGAAAAGGAAGGAAGGAAGGAAGAGAGGGAGGGGAGGGAAGAAGGAAAGAGAGAGGGAGGAAGAAGAAGGAAAGAAAGAAGGGACTGGGCGTGGTGTGCACTCCTGTAAGCTCACCACTTTAGGAAGCTGAGTCAAGCAGATTGCTTGAGCACAGGAGTTTGAGACTAGCCTGGGCAACATGGCAAGACCCTGTCTCTATAAAAAATAAACACATAAATAAATAAAAAATTAAAAATTTTCTAAAGGAAGGAAGGAAAGATGGAAAAGAATAAAAGAAAAAAATAAACCGTGGCTCAGCAAGATGGAGTTAGAGTGGTGTAGATGTGCCATCAGGTGTCTGGAGTTAGTGTGTTAAATTGGCACTTATTCAGTGCATCTTTCCATGAGACATATTTTGAACACAGAAAGTAGGGCTGAGAAAAACACTTCCCAACGGGGAGTGCTTGTGGGCAAAGTTCTACCACCATCCATTGCCCCATTCTGTAAGGATGTAAGGAGGGGAATAAATGAAGACATGGTGTGTCACTTCTAACGGTTGCCAAGGACTGTGTCATCCCTGGAGTTCTATGTTTGCTGTTCTGCCTCATCCAAATAAATGCTCTCTTAGTGGGACTTGTAAAGCCAGAGCTTTTATGCACACTTTCCTCCCAGATCTGGCAGGCCAGCTATACCGCATCCAATCAATTGTGATCCAAAGCTGATTTTACTTAAAAACACCTTCCAATTAGCATGCAGCAACATGGTACAAGAAAGAGTTCCAAATAGATCAGTTAGAGAGCTGCATTGCGAAGAATTCATTTCCCATGAGTCTCATTTTTTGTGTCCTTTGTGAGCTGGAAAACTATATATTTTTTTCTGTAAAAGATGATTCCTCTGTAAAAATATGAAATGATGTAATTAAAATATTGATTTTTGAATGCTACATTTTTTTCTCTGTCCGGCAGTCATTATCTACCAGACTTTGAATTGTATAACTCACCTCGTCACCCTGCAGTCTTCCCCCAGAATAATGCCTACACCACAGACCATAGGTCCTACCCGTGTCTACGTGTAGTTCAGGCATTAAAAACACAAATAACCACAGTCCAATGTTTAGGAACTTGAAAGTAATCACAGAATAGGAAAACATTAGCATTAAAGTTATATATACACACACATACACATATATATATACATACACACACATACGAAATATGTGTATGTAGGCCGGACGCAGTGGCTCATGCCTGTAATCCCAGCACTTTGGGAGGCTGAGGGGGTGTGGATCACCTGAGCTCCAGAGTTCACAGAGCAGCTGGGGCGACATGGCAAAACAAAAACTACAAAAATTAGCCAGGTGCAGTGGCATGTGCCTGTAGTCCCAGCTACTCAGGAGGCTGAGGTAGGAGAATCACTTGAACTCAGGAGGTGGAGGCTGCAATGAGTCAAGATCACCCCATTGCACTCAAGTCTGGGTGACAGAGCTAGACTCCGTCTCAAAAAATATATATAGATATGTGTATGTGCAAAAATAATAATGCCCTGAATATATTGTATCTTCTTCAAAATACTTCAAAATATTCTATAGGCCAGGTGTGGTGGCTCATACCTGTAAACACAGCATTCTGAGAGGCCGAGGTAGGTTGATCAGCCGAGGTCAGGAGTTTGAGACTAGCGTGACTGATATGGTGAAACGCCGTCTCTACTAAAAATACAAAAATTAGCTGGGTGTGGCGGGCACCTGTAGTCCCAGCTACTCCGGAGGCTGAAGGAGGAGAATTGCTTGCACCTGGGAGGCGGAGGTTGCAGTGAGCTGAGATCGCACCACAGCACTCCAGCCTGGGTGATACAGCGAGACTCCATCTCAAAAAAAAAATTTTGTTTCTGTAATCATTGTCTTATTTATTATCAAAACTAAATGCTAACACATTTTGAGGATTTAAATAAAAGTTCCTGTTTTACAATTATTAGCACTCTGATTTTCATCGGTCATCTATTCACCAGTTTTTTAACATTATGTTTCAGAATACCTACATGGAAAAGAAGAGCTGGACGCAGATTTTTTCAGTCTGTGCCTCTTTTAGTTCTGCTTGATAAATGATACCTACTTTCTTTGGGATAAATAACCGCCTCTTTAAAATTCCAGTCTTTTCTTAAACTATGTTCACAGTTTGTCTCAGACTTAATTCCACCTGAGCTGGAGAAGGTGAATAGTTTATCAGTCCCAGCTGGAAGAAACTCACGTGGGGCTACTGGTAGATGATTAAAAGCAGAAAAAAAAAAAAAGAAAGTCGAGTCCCTGAGCAAGGAGTTCGTGAGTCTGGCTCCTACCCTTCAGTGAAATCTGTTCTCTCCTTGGTGAGTTACTTTGCCACTCTATGTCAATTTCCTTATTTGCAAAATGGGGTGATTCCAGCCCTCACCAAAGGGTTTGACTGTAAAATTGCTGTGTAGATGAATAACGATATTAATCTTCGCCAGTCTGGCTGGCTGCAGTTTTTTCTGAAGAAGCTGGAGAAACCCTTTTCATTTGGGTTATGTTTTAGTGGAGATTTTAAGCACACAGTAGTTTTCAGTGTTAAAGGACTCAAATCTGTGATTCACCAGATCCTTTTGCTTCTTGCATTGCTTCTATTTTGAAAAAGTTCTTATCTCTTGAGGTTTTAGATGACTTAGTTCTATTATTATCTTCTTGTTTTTCTGTGGTTTTCTTTTTAAATAGTTAATTCACTTTTTTCCAGTTCTAACTTATTTTTTGTATGTCTGTATAGTTTTTTTTCCAAAATGCTTATAGTTTATATGCTACCATAAATGGAGAGTGGATAATCTCACATTTTTCCATTGAACTGTAATGCTTCTTTACCATATATTGAGTTTTTATATTTAAGAACCAGACTTCTGCAAAAATGTTACTTCTTCCTCTTTTGAAACCTTGCCACATCACGTTCTTGGTTATATTTCTCTAAGAAATTGTTTTTTGCCCTGAGATTGCAAACTTTTCCAGGGTGTAGGGTCTATATCCTTTCAAAACCTCTTATTTTTCATGCTGATATTTAGGCCTTAACTCACAGTATGTTGTTTGAGTTGGATTCTGACAACATACATTAAAACGCTCAAGGGTAGAGGAAGGGAAAGACAGGGATGGTAAAAAATGCTTTCCCTGGCCAGGGGCGGTGGCTCACGCCTGTAATCCCAGCACTTTGGGAGGCTGAGGCGGGCGGATCACGAGGTCAAGAGATAGAGACCATCCTGGCCAACACAGTGAAACCTCGCCTCTACTAAAAATACAAAAAAATTAGCTGGGCGTGGTAGCACCCGCCTGTAGTCCCAGCTACTCAGGAGGCTGAGGCAGGAGAATTGCTTGAACCCGGGAGGCAGAGGTTTCGGTGAGCCGAGGTCGAGCCACTGCACTCCAGCCTGGTGCCCGGCGATGGAGCGAGACTCTGTCTCAAAAAAAAAAAAAAAAAAAAAAAAAAAAATTGCTTTCCCTGAAAGCAGAGTCAAGGCTGCTAGTTGGATTCCTTGACTGCTGATCTGCAGAACAGCCTAGAGTACCATCTTTGGGCTTCTAGGAGACCTTCCTTTATCAGATTGTCCTGAACAAACAGGGATCCAGGAGAACCTATGTCCTTGAGCCCTTCCCAGCTCTCCCATCACACTTAACTTGAACCCTCTACCCAGCATTTACATTTGAGTCTAAATGGCAGTACCAGTCAGGATACCAAGCAGAGTCCTGAGGGAGCTCAGTGCAGCACTGATACCCTCAGAGTCACCTCAGTTGCTTCCTAGCCCCCATATTAGTATGTAACTAGACTAAGAGATGATTCCACACCCATTAAACTTTATTTTTGAGCAACAGAGGTCCAGTGACAAACTGCTGCACAAGTCATGAAATAACAATCAGCTATACCATTTTTTGTGCAGTTTTCATGAGCCATCAACTGTTCAGTCCTTTGGTAGAGGCTCTTCTTTCTATAGATTTACATGCCTTGGCCATCTTAGGAAAGATATTTGTATATTTGTCATCCTTTCTGACCAGCGGTACCTCGAGCTGTTAATATTAGGACCAAATTCCTTCAGACTTCATAAACCGTGGCATAGAATGATACTAGACAACCTCAATTCCCCTCATAAGTAATGTGCTTGATATTCTAAATCCCAAAAAATAATCTTCGCTGGGGCAGCTCAGGTAACATTGTGCTCCATTTCAATTTCATAAGGGATGACTGCAAATTGATGTCCTGCTCACTAAGGTCGTGCAGAGTGAGCCAGGGTTGAAGAAGCGTAGCACATTCTTGATCTGCCTCCTCTGCCCTTGGAACATGGAAAGTTATGAAATTGTCTTTAAAATGCTTGCAAACAGTACACTGGAACTGGAGAAAGTGAAGTGGCTTGGGAAAATTCGATTCTAGTGAGTTTGTGTTTGAATCTATATTCTACCTGTTGAGCAACATACTTGGCCTAGTCTCTTAATCTTTCTGAGCCTTGGTCTCTGCATCTGTTAAACAGAATAATGTCTACCTTAAAGGGTTGTTTTGAAAATTAGTCGTATGTGTTTGAAGTGCTGGCCCATAGCAAGCTCTCAATATGATGTGGCTATTATTAGGATTGGAGTAAGCAGGGTTTATTAGAGGTTCTTGGATGGTGTGGGCAGAGATCAGTGAGGATGAGTATCAAGTTCTTCCCCTCTGTTCCCCAGGCACTGCCAGAGTGAGGACGTAGTGCGGTATGGGCCATCAGGTTGCTCTGGCATTTGCATTTTTCTGGTATTAGGAAGGGTTAGTATGACATTTGATGGTGAGAACCAGAAATTGTCGGCAACCGCCATGTTGAATAGCTGGGGTCTAGCCAGGTTTGTGGTGTTCCTACTCATCCCACCTTGCTCAGTATGTCTCTCAAGGATTCTTCTCTTCAGCTGCAATGATGAGGGTCCAGGCTGTTTGCAATATGACAAGAAGAAGGAGCAGGCACGTGTGGTCCTAGATGGCTAGGGCCACCTGACAGAGTCTCGTGGGCCATTCCCAGAGAAAAGTAAAGGGCCAGCTCACATCCACCCACATTGAGGCCTGGTGCCTCCTTTGGTAGAGAGGTAGAGGTTCAGCCACTGGGCCTCATCATTATTAATAGAAACTTTGGTAATATCATCTAGCAGAAAAATAAAAACGTTGGCTGAAGAGGATATGTATTTTGAGATGATACAGTTTATATTTAGCGACTGGGATTACACTCCTTGGGAGACATGAAAGAAGAGGAAGTGAGACTAGACCTGAGCATCTGGCCTGGGCAAATGTCATCTCCCAAAGTGGCCGTGCCCATGACAGGTTCACACCAGTGCTGGGGAGAGCTCTGAGGACTGTGAGACACCCACAGCTCACCCAACACCAGATTTCTCCACCATCCAAAGAGTCAACGGATGATAGCCAAAGTCAGGGCTGCACCAGGGAGGGAGAGTGCATCAGGGCATGGTACACATTCATGGGCCAAAATACCTGTGCACTTACCTAGGAGTGATTTTGGACAATGTGAAATAATCCGATGGATGTCAGGGGCTTGAGATAGAGCATTCTTCACCTCTAAGGTAGATTACCAAAGTGCTCTAGGAACTGACATCATTGCTTGAAGAAGAGCTGGGGTGATGTGCAAATTTAGCATGTAACTGTCACCTGTCAATGAAGAAAATGCAATCTGCTCTTGAATAACTTTTCAATTAAAACTTTCTTACTGTTTCCCCTGAAGTTGAATTACCACAAAACAACAATGCCCAGCCACATATTTTTAGCTGCTTTCCATTTATCTCATTTTATTCCCATAATATCCATGTAAAATTTGTTGAATAGCCTTTGTCACTTTAATATAAAAGTTACTAATATAGTCACTGTATAATTTTTTAATCTAAAAAAGTATATTAAAATATAAAAAATCCCTTCCACTCAGAGAAAACCACTGTTAATATTTTAGTGAGTCTATTTTCAATATATTTTATGCATATTTTAAGTAGTTCAGATATGATACATAAAATGTTATACACTATCTTTTCAGCTAATATTCTACTATAGATGTTTGCCATGCGAAAAGCTTACGTATGTAAAATTTGCAAATATAATTTTAAAGCTGCCAAGTATTGCATTGAGGGATGTGCCATAATATTCTTAATAAATTCTCAATTTCTGGAACTTACTGATTGCCAATATTTTCTCTTAACTGTTGAAATGAAAACTTCTATGGATACATGATGGTCTGAGGTGAGCTCTAGGAGCTTGCTTTTACAAACGAGAAAGCGCAAATGTAGACATCTGGTCACCTCATCCATGCATACTTAGCCTGCAAAACCGCAGCAGTAATGAAAGTACAACTTTTTCTCACGCCTGAACCATTACAAAGAGGCAAAGGGAAAGGAGAATGTCAGTCCAGTCAAGGGAATAAAACAGTCAGAGAATTATAGACACGAGTTTGTACCTGCAATTATATTTATAAGCTTATAACTAGATCAAAACTAAGAAAAACATTTTAGACCATTTTATACCAGTGTTTACTAATCTGCTTATTAAAACTAAATAGTTACGAATTTATTAAAACAAAATCAATAGGGCTAAGACAGAGCCTAAAATCTGCATTAAACAAAAGGAAGGAAGAAAAGAAAAGGAAAAGCAGATTGCCCTTTCCCTTTGCAGCAAATTTGCTAGCATTGCTTTGAAGTTACTTGGTAACTTCAAATTGCCAACTTTGAAAAGATGATTGCCAGGTTCTACTTGTGCCTCAGCCCTGGGAAGGTCAATACAGCAGGGTTAATTTCACAAGGGCAGATGGGCCAGCGGGCCTCCTGTGTAGTGCTGAGGCTCCAGTGGGTCTCCTGCCAAAAGGAAGAGTCAGCAGGTGGATGGAACATGCAGTAATCTGAACTCAGGTGTGGGCACATGCTCGGTGGCTCCCACCCACATGTAGAGGGGACCTGCTGATCACATCCCAGAGGCCTCTCCTGATGCTCATATTTAGCATCCATTTTATGTCAAGGATGTGGAAAAGAGCTGGCCCTGCAACCCCAGCTTACATAGAAATAAGCTGGTAACGGTTAGCTGGAGCCTACAACAAACAGCTGGATATGGCTGGAGTTAAGCTTGGCAGCATCTCACTGGTGTGTTTTGGCGCCACACAGATGGTTCCAAATATGGCCATGGTGAAAAGATCAGTGCATATGCTGGAAAATTTGGGTCAACCAGAAGTGTATAGTTTGGGAGAGTTGTGTTAGGGTCAGCTTTTCACGCTTTTAAAGATGACATCAGAGTTTTCTGGGCTTATGTTCTCCTAATGATTTCCAGACCGAGCGTGCTCCATGTGCAGCCCAGAGGATGCAGCCTCCAGATGCTGCTAAGGAGCCCACCTGGGACTGACTCACCCAGCTGGATTTCCCTTCTTCTAACATCATGGTTTGTCATGGAAACAGGTCAGGTCTGCCTTTGAGGCTGTGCAGACAGCTGGCGGATGATTCAGGGAGCAGATCCTAGCTTGTTCTCAATTCCCCTATCAGCTGTCCAGCTTGGGTCCTGAGATGGAATGATTGCTGGCTTTGGGTGGCCGTGAAAGTAAACAGATGCAATTCCCTCTTGCATAGTGTGGCTCTGCTGAGTGCTCAATGTATTGAAAGATCAGATGTCTCCAGGTAAAGTGGGATATGCTCGTCTTGCCTGGAAATGTATTGCCATGGCATTTGGAGTCACCCGGCACCAATGGTATGCATCCAGAGCAAGCAACAGAGATAATGGTGACAGGCATAGTTCAGCAGGAAAGGGTGGCTTTCTCTTTTTTGGCAGACTATGAAAATGGCTATGATATGACATCCCCATGAGGAGCATCTCTTCTTGGGTGACAGGGGAAGGGAACAATGAGAGCCAGAGGAAAAGGAAAATGGGAAGATGTGTGCACCTGGGGGTAAAGGCCATATTGGAGTGGAGGCTCCAGTGGGTCTCCTGCCAAATGGTGGTTGGGAGGACACATGGTTACTACTGTTCTGTCTTGGCTGAAAAAAAGCCATCATGTCACCTGGCAGGCACTTAGTGGATACCATGTGAAAACTTCTTTCCCCACTGGATTAAATAGCAGACTTTCACCTAAAACCAATAGAGATAATAGGCTGGAGTCCTGGGCTGACCATTCTATGGGCACGAGTCTTCTCTGCATCCTCTTTCAGCCACGTTGTACATTTGCCATCCTCTGTAGTTTTTATCTAACCCACCCCATGATCATGCCACACGCCCTGTGGGCACTGGAGTTTTTGCTGTGTTTAGGAACCTGACATTTTGTGTTTTTAGGACCTGGGTTTTATTTTACTACCCTTTTCTCTGGTTCTAGGATTGTCCAATTTTGTCTCCTTTTCTTCTCTCCCCTCCATACTCCTCCTACCCCTAACTTCATTTTTTAAATCACCTTCAACACTCTCCATGCTCACTTTTTATTCCAAGGACTTGTCTTTAGAATTCTGGTCTCTTTCCCCCCTGTGCTATTATGCTATGAGGTCAGAACTGTGCCTACCCACGGGAATGTTTTCACTTTAAAAGCCCATCATTGTAGGTGGAATAGACACTGTAACTACAAAGGCCAGACTTTCATATACACACGCACACACATATATACATACTGTTTACAGGATATTGAATGTCTTGCAGCAACAAAATGCCACCCTTGCTATCATGAAACAGACTTGAGGAAGCCTAGAGGCAAAGGTAAACATTTCATACCCACATTACAAAACTGTTACTGGCTGACAGCCTGTTCCCCACTGACCTGAGGCTCATTCTCTAGCTGAACCATGGCCCAACACTGGGACAGATTCTGATCAGTCAGTCTGGTGGAAATTGACTAGTGGTCCATGAGTGGTTGGTCTCATCTGAGTCTGAGAAGGTGTTTCATTCTTGCTATACACAACTCGAAATCTGAGAATTGTATGAGATATTCATGAGACAAGACATTGCTGCAACACAAAACACAAAGTTTAAAAGCCTATTAAAGACCACACTCTATTAGTTCCTTAAATATGTCCTTATTCAAGTCACTATGGTACTTCTCTGGTACGATTCCTTATGCATAGCTATTCATGGTGGTCATATGAGGTAGAATACAGCATCAAGTCATAACTTCTCCATGCCTCTGTTTCTTCATCAGAACAGAAATAAAAATAGTATCTAATCCATAGATTTGTTATGACAATTAGGTAAATTCAAACATAAATCATAGAGTAGTGACTGGTAGGTAATAAGGCGTAATGGACACTAGCTATTTTTATTAAATATGATAATGTATTTTATGGGTCTTGCTAGTTCAAGAATGGGATAAGTAGGGCAAAGAAACATTATCTATAAAAATGACTTTTCTTTCCTCCACTTCATAGCTGGGAATGGTCTGTTTAATGCTAACTATGGCTACTTTCTGGTTGTTTGCACAATGAGAGCCAAGTGTCCACCACTCAGATAATAGCAGAGTGAGGATCTCTCCAAACTAGACAGCTTTGAAATGGTTTCAGGAATTGGGGTTTCTTAGCCTAGAGTAAAGAAGACTGGAGAAGAGATACAACCACTCTCTTCAAATATTGAAGGACTGACATGGGGAGAAACAGTTATATTTATTTTGTTTGGATCTAGAGGACAGAGCCATGACCAGCTGGGTAGAAGTTAAAGGCAGACTTGAACTCAACATAGGAAGGATTCTCTAATGATCAGAATTATATAACAAGATATGAACAGTTCATAAAGCCATCTCCACCAGTGGAAGTGCTGTGTGACCTTAAGTATATAACTTAAACTATCTGTGCCTTGGTTTCTTCATGCAAAATGGGAATAACAATACCTACTTTTGAGAGATGTTGTGAAGACTGAATAAATTTATATGTATGCAGTCTTTCAAACAGTGTTGGAACACATTTGGCATTCTGTGGATGTTAGCCATTGCATAACTGACTTATGCAAAGGTGAAAGGGGCGAGTGCTGTTATCCCTTATATGATGGAGATAAGATCAATCATCAGACAACCTGGTTTGCTCTTAGCCAGCTGATCATCATGGCAATAGGAATTACCTCAGCTGTCCCTGTCATCATTGTCATCATTGGTATACCCCTCAACAAGCACACTCTCCGCAGTCTCAACTCTTATTGGCATCAACTGTGTTGTATATATTTTTAAAGATCTCCACAATGCCCAGGCAGTGAGCCTTCAATAAATACATGTTGTCTAGACATATATAGTGGTACCTTCCCATAGAAAGATTATTGATTTATGCTCTATATTTACAAGTATCTCTACATCCTTCTCTAATCAGGATCAGTGAAGTCATCGTCTAACTGCTTCCAGACAGTCATTTTAAATTTATTTCTAACTCAACAGTCTCTGCAATTTAACTTGATTAAATACAACGCAGGTTTAATTGGAACTTAGCTGCAAATTACGAGCAAAGAATCTATAGAATTGACTGCTCTTTAAATATAGTTTAGCTCAGTAAGCTAATAGTTCTTTATGGAGATGCCACACTGAGTAGACATTAAATTGTGGTTCAAACAGCAAAACAAACAAACAGTGTGTGGGCCTCTGAGTATTTATTGTGATTATGCTATATGAGTAATAAGTCATATTTGAGGACATTAGTCATTATTGGCTTTGCATACTTCCTAACCAGTCCATTGGGAGCCAGGATAAACAAGCCCTGGGATGCCCTCCTTTTTCTTGTGTGGGCTCATAAGTAAGGGCTAGGGGAGAGTTATTCCCCTGTATAGACATTTGGAACTGCTGATTTACATATATTTGCTGTTTTTATAAGCCAAAAATCTGGGGTGTTTATGGGTCTGACATTCTGTATGGCTCTGTGCCCGTAGAAGAGCTAGTAGAAAATGACACATTTGTCCACGTTTCAGACTCAGCATTAAGAGACAGTTTGTCTTTTCCTGGGTAAGGAAATAAAGATCATCAGGGATTATAGTTGCATAGCACTTGTGACAGATACATGGGTTGAAAAGAAGAGAGGGGTTGTCTCCCCCTCCCGCATGTGCTTTGGAGGATGCTTTTTAATTGTTTTCCTTAGGTACTTTTGTATAAGTAATGAGGACTTGCAGAAGGTTCTTCAGAAGGGGTATGATCAAATTTGTCTTTCTGGAAAGTTAATGCTGATAGCACAGGGAAGGCCGGGGCAAAAAGAAAAATGAACTGGTGAAGAGAAATAAGTTAGGATCCTACTGAAAAAATTCGGGTATAAAATAAGTTTTATTCCTGATAGTGCCTGGGGTGGGCATGATCTAATCACATTGGTCCTTAAAAAAAAAAAGGACTGCCGGGCACAGTGGGTCACCCCTGTAATCTCAGCACTTTGGGAGGCCAAGGCGGGTAGATCATGAGGTCAGGAGTTCAAGACCAGCCTGGCCAACATGGTGAAACCTCGTCTCTACTAAAAATACAAAAATTAGCTGGGTGTGGTGGTGGGTGCCTGAAATCTCAGCTACTCAGGAGGCTGAGGCAGGATAATTGCTTGAACCTGGGAGGTGGAGATTGTGGTGAGCCCGAAATTGCCCCACTGCACTGCAGCCTGGGCAACAGAGAGAACTCCATCTCAAAAAAAAAAAAAAGAACCTTTCCCATGTATAAAATGAATTTTATACATTTTAGTAATAATTTTTTAAAAAACTGGCAATGAGAGAAATACCAAATTCCAGATACAGACCTAAAGTAGAAATGGTAGGATTTATTGGTCCATTGGCTGTGTGGGATGAAGAGGTAAGAGGAGCTAAGGTTAATCACAGTTTGAGGATTGAGGGAATGATGACACTGCTAACTGGAGTTTGGAAATGGAGGAAGATAATAGGACTGTGGAATGATGCATTTGGTTTTAGGACTGCTGTGTTTGGGATTTATGTGCAGCTCTTTAAACATAGTTTGGGTTAGGAAGCTCATAGTCACATGAAGGCATTTGGAAATATGGGTCTGGCACTTAGGCCACATGTCACATCTGGCCTATAGATTTGGGAGACGTTTGAGCACACTGTTACAATGTCCTCACTGGTTCCAAGCTTCCATTAAAAAGTATCTGAACAACTATATAAAATGTAAAAATATTTTACTTCTTAATGTAAGGTACTTGAGATCTGGAGAAGGTGACATTATTTTATCCTTCATCTTTTTCACATTTTAAGAATAAAATAAAGCCCAGGAAAAGTCTTCTGTGGCAGGCAGATTAACAGCCTCCCAAAGATGTCCATATCCTCCTCTCTGGAATCAGTATATACATTTCCTTATGTGGGATAAGGGACTTTAGAATTGTGATTGAGTTAAAGACCTTGAGATGGGTAGATTATACCGAATTACCTGGTGAGCACGATCTAATCACATTGGTCCTTAAAGAAGAGAACATTTCCCAGCTGTGGTCACAGGCAGATAAGACTATAGAGGAATGCTCAAAGAACAGTGATAATGCTGGTTGAAGATGGAGAAGATAGTCGTGAGCCAAGGAATAGAGGTGGCCTCTAACAGCCGGAAAAGGGAAGGAAACACTAGAGCCTCTACTAGAGCCTCCTGAAAGGGGCAGAACCTGTGGCTACTTGATGTTTGCCACCTAGACCTTTCGTTGGGCCTCTACCCTAACAACTTTAAGATAAATTTGTGGTGTTTGTCATCTTGGACCCCTATTAACTTTAATAGGGATGGAACCAGCTTCAAGATACTGACGAAGTGACCTGGAGTCAGCAAATGAGACATAGGGTTTTATTTGGGGGAACTTACATACAGGGATGGTCCAGTGGTGTCAAACTGAATGGTAGAACCATAGCTGCTTGCAAAAAAGAATGCAGTTTATATAGCGCTTTCACTTAGCACCCGCCCCTGGAAACCTCCAGGTGGCAACCCTCATTTCTTAAGTTATTGCTATCAGGTGTGTCTATCATAACCCAGTATGCCTGCCATACAGGTGATGCCTAAGTTAATTGATTGCTATCAGGTGGGTCTACCTGTTTTAAACCACCACGTCTGCACTAATATTTTTTTGAGATGGAGTTTCCCTTTTGTTGCCCAGGCTATAGCACAGTGGTGTGACCTCGGCTCACTGCAACCTCTACCTCCCTGGTTAAGCAGTTCTCCTGCCTCGGCCTCTGGAGTAGCTGGGACTACAGGCATATGCCACCAAGCCTCGCTAATATTTTGTATTTTTAGTGGAGACAGGGTTTCACCATGTTGACCAGGCTGGTCTCGATCTCCTGACCTCAGGTGATCCACCCACCTCAGCCTCCCAAAGAGCTGGGATTACAGGCATGAGACACTGCACTTAGACCACTAATTATTTTATAGCAGCAATAGAAAATGAATACATCTTCTCAGTTAAAAAGTTTGAGTACTTGCTGCTAAGGAGAAATAATTTTTCTTCATCATTATCAGTATTTATTAACCTCTTGTCATTGAATGGCATATATCCTATCTGAATTTGGTTTCCTCCAATGCAAAGTGGGATGATGTTATCTGACTTAATGGATATGTTTTAAGAATTTAAATGAGAGTCCGCATGTGAAAAACACATCATATATTACAACATGTTGGTGAGGCATTAACTGCTGGCAGTGAGATTTTCTTGTCCTAGTCACTGGGGGTATAAAGGTAAGTGCTTTATCCCAAAGACTTTTCACATTTTTGAGAGGAAGAACTACCACTGGTAGTGAAGTTCCTGGCAAAAGTCACTGAAGATCTGATTGGGAGACATCTCAGTCATGGATGACTTCAAGAAAGAGATAATTTTTTAGTGGACTTTGATAGAAGATTGAGACTTCATCAGAAGAGAGGAGAGTGAGTAAGGACCCCCGGAGTCAGGCACCATTGGAAAAACCAGACTAAGGAAGAAGTGAGGAATACTTTGGGGAAATATAATTGGCATCAATCATAGTTGACTTGACCGATGTTCTAAGTGTCCTAAGAACTTTGAAAGTGATAAGAGCAGAGGGTGAAAAAAATCTGCCCTCATTTTCCATGATTTCTCAATTTTATTCCACTTTTTGACCATTTCACCAATTATCATTAAAGCGCTCTGTTGGCTTGCATGACAGAGTTCATTCTTGGTTTTCCTCCCAGTCTTACTGGCAGATTTCTCTTCCTCTACTGCCTCTCTAAAGGCTGGCATTTCTTAGGTTTTCTTTGGCCCTTTTCACCTTTTCTTTATGCTCTTCGTTGGGGATCTCAATCACTCTCCTGGTTTCAACACAACTTTTGGACCAGGATTCTCAACCTATGGCGAGAGGACAGAGCTTACCAAAGTATCTTTTATGTTTTGCCAATTGCCTGCTGGACACGTCTGCCTCAGTGTCCCCTGAGGCCCTCAGAGTCTATCCATCTGTGATTCTCTTTCCTTCAATCTGTTTTTCCTCTTTCTTTCTTTGTTTATCTCCCATGGCTGAGCAGATGCTGGTGGCATTCATTAAACCAGAAACTTTGAAGTTGACCTTAGTTCCTCTCTTTGTTTTATGTATGAATCCTAATCACAGTCTGGGTCCTGTTGATTCTGCTTTTCTTTTTTTTTTTTTTTGAGAGAGAGTCTTGCTCTGTTGCCCAGGCTGGGATGCAGTAATGTGATATTGGCTCACTGCAACCTCCACCTCCCAGGCTCAAGCAGTTCTTCTGCCTCAGCCTCCTGAGTAGCTGGGATTACAGGTGCCTGCCACCATGCCTGGCTAATTTTTGTATTTTTAGTAGAGACATGGTTTCACCATGTTGGCCAGGCTGGTCTCGAACTCCTGACCTCAGGTGATTGGCCCACCTCAGCCTCCCAAAGTGCTGGGATTACAGGTACGTGCCACCGTACCCGACCTGATTCTGCTTTTCTTCACCTCCCTTATCCAGTCCCTTGTCTCCCAATCCGCAGCTACCTTCTTGACTCAGAACTTGGTCGTTACTCACATTGATCACTGGGCTTCAGGACTAATAGTTTTAAGCTTACTGTCTGTCTTATTCTTTTCAGGTATCCTCCAACCTATAGGTAATCTATCAAAATAAAAACTGAAATACACTTTCACCTCATAAAATCCTTTTCTGGCACCCTGAGGCCTAAGCATAAAGGCCTTTAGTATGTCATGTAAGATCCCACATCATCTAGCCCTGTTCTGACTCTCTGGTCCTGTCTCTCACCTCAAGTCCTATTAAGTGAAAGGTCCCTATAAATCTCAGGCACTCCTCTGCATGGAATGTCCTTTTCTGCCTTCTCTCTTACCCACATAGCTTTGTAAAGACTCAACTCAAATACTACCTCTGCCATAAAATCTCCCATGACCATCTGTCCTACGTAACTAGCCACTCTCTTCTTTGAGTTTTCCACCTTAACCTTGTATACATTTCTGGCATATAGTAGAATTTTCAGCGTTTACATCACACTTAGTGGTTTCCATGCCCTTCTTCCCCTTTTCTCTGTAAGTCTTTTGGAGGCAGAAACTCTCGCTTTTTCATTATGAAAACCCCAAGGGAATATCTGGCATAGGGTTTGGGGCATCCATCAGGAAGAAAGGAAAAAAGAAACACAAAAAAATGGGAAGGCAGAATGGAAGGACATAGGCAGAGTAGGAAGGCAGACAGGGAGGAGCTGTGTGGCAGCAGTTCTTAGAGTGACGGTGAAATGGAGAGCAGGGAGTCTCGTTAGGAGGTTAACCTGAGAGTGCAGGCACATGGGGATGAGGTCTAAACCAGTTTCATGGCAGGGGGAGTGGACAGAAAGCACAGGGCATGAGGAGGACTGCAAAAAAAAAAAAAAAAAAGAAAGAAAAGGAGGACAGAATGGAGGGCAGGGTCTCACCTTGCTAAGCCCCTGAGTGGTGGTCTCTTTTTTTGGTGTTTGAGACAGAGTATGGCTCTGTCGCCAGGATGGAGTGCAGTGGTGTGATCTCGGCTCACTGCAACCTCCACCTCCCAGGTTTAAGTGATTCTCCTGTCTCAGCCTCCCAAGTAGCTGGGATTACAGATGCATGCCACCATGCCTGGCTAATTTTTGTATTTTTAGTAGAGCTGGGGTTTCACCATGTTAGCTAGGATGATCTCGATCTCTTGACTTCATGATCCATCTGCCTTAGCCTCCCAAAGTGATGGGATTACAGGCATGAGGCATCGCACCCAGCCGAGTGGTAGTCTTTAAGTGCAGAAGAGCTCTGTCTGAGAATCATACCATGAACTCAGATTCCAATGTTCCACTGTGGCCTTCCCACCAGAACAACACATGGATTTTTTCAAACCATCAAAAGGTAATTTAAAACAGCAGAACCCATGCATCATTGCTTTGTGAGTCACAAGGCCCTTCATTAAAATAAGTTTGTCACACATCTGGTCAGTATTTAGACAAAATGACTTTTGCATTTAGTATTAGGATTGAGATAACCATTTGCATGTAGGTTTTAATAGTAGTTTGGATTTGTTTGTTTCTGGAAAAATCAACCAAGTCACAGTGTCAGAGGGACACAGAGAGCAATGTTTTTGTTTTCATTTATTGACCAAGGGCAGCCCCATCCCAAGCCACAGACTCTGGGACACTCACACAGCTTAATTCTGAGAGACAGCCCTGTCACTGCTGCTTACCATCCACACCGAAGATTGCGCAAGCCCAGGCCAGGCTCCTGGACCGTGTGCTCCTCTGCCGCAAAGATGGTGAACTCCATTTCCTCTCTGACCCAAACCTGCCATCAGCAGGGCTTTAAAGACCAGACCCCTGTGGTGCCCCCTTCCCCACCCATCTGCCCTGAGGAAGCAGTAGTCTTCCAGTTCCGTGGCAGTGTGTCTCACAGAAAATCCATCCTTGTGTTAGGAATTCAAGTGCCTCTGTGGTGTCACTGAAATTCCAGATAATTCTGAAATGAGCTTTTGATGAGCCATGTTGAATCTGACCCAGATAATCTACTAGAAGCAGACAGTAAGGGGCTTGAGGTACAGGACATAGAACTGGCCACTGCTGCCCTCTGGGCCACAGAGAGAGGGTCCAGCCTTCAACAATGACCCTGCCCATGGGCCAAGGCCACGGAAAGCTGAAGGTGATGACAATGGAAGCAGAGAACAGGCTTTTCCCTCTTCCATATGGAAGCACCATCTCCCTTCTGAAACTCCCCTTGCCCTTGCCCCTCAGCTCTGCTGTCCTCCTCCCCACCCCCTGCCTTTTTTTTTTTTTTTTTTCTGGAAATGCTCTGCCGTCATTTCCAGCTCTTATTGTAGTTTGCTACCTGGGTGACTCTGAGTAAGTTGCTTATATTGTTTGATAAGAAGATGAGGATAAAAGTATTAACCTACTGGATTATTATAAGGAATAAATAGCTACTGTTTTACAGATGGGCCTAGCTAGATCAGTACCCGGCACACAGGGGATTTAATAAATACCATTTCTTTCTTGACTAGTGCGTAGCACTGTGGTTAGAAGTGTGGACTCTGGAGTGAGACAGCCTAGGCTAAAATCCAGCTCTGCTAAACTGCTATAGCTATGTGCCCTTACGTATGTTTCTTAACTTCTGTTCACCTCAGCTTTCTCCTCTATAAAATGGGGGGAAAAGAATCACACCTATTTCAATAGGATATTATAAGGATTAACTAAATTACTGTATGCAACATGCTTAGAATAGTACTGGGTTATGCAAAATAGGCATTGCAAAGCTTAGCTCTTGCTATTATTCTCCTCCTTACATCGGCACGATTCATTTAAGCAGTTTCATGGAGTCAATAAAACATGACTACATCCGTAGAAGGTACTCAATACCTCCCTGTGATTTAAATGAATGAATGGAGGAACCTCTTTTCAACATTGGAGGTACTTTATAATGTATTTTGCAAAACTGTCATTCAGACAAGAAGTATTTTCTGAGAGTCTTTTATATACCACACACTGTGCTGGGTTCCAGGGACACTGTACCTCACAAAGCACGCAAAGCCTCTGCTCATGACTTACAATCTGATTCTAGAAGTCTTAGCTATTCTATGGTCCTGCTACCTTGCTTAGCAAATGAGGACACCAAGGCCTGACAAAACAAGGCATTTCTGGGAGGCAGTTACCAGTGGACATGTCACTTATTTTTAGGACTCCTGTGTTAAGACCCCGTTTGGTTCACTGAGTGTCTTGTTCCAACGTCCTTCTTTGTAAGGGAGACAATATGACCTGGTGGAAAGAGCTGGGGCTCTCCAGTGAGACAAAACCTGGTTCTGCCACCGGCCAATTGTGCCAGTGGGCAATGTACTTAAACTCTCACGACTTCATTTCTGTACAGTAGAAGAGCAATCTCTGCTGCATCAGGAAGAGTCTCTTTGTATTACAGAGGCTACAGACTGACAGCCCGGGGAGACACACACGTCTCACATGGTGTCTTTATTGTTTTAAATTGATCAAATTCATTACAGAGATTTAACATTTGGAAAATTTTCTATAAAACCTAGATTTTTGGCTTCTTTTGACAAGTCAGAAGGTTTGGCAGCAACACTGAGCTGGAGCGAACAGCTACCTCTGGGATGGAACATGAATCTGTCAACATGGCACAGTCCCCACCTTCCTCCATCCATTGCTTACACCTGGCCTGCTCCACTCATTAACCCACTCTGTTGGCATGGAAGTTTGCAGGGGTTGCTGTACCTAGCAATTCTATAGTCCTGTAGAATAGCCATAGATAGCTTTACAGGGGGGATAGATATATATCTATAGTCTATATGTAGAGCTATCTATAGATAAAGAATAGTCTGTAGATAGCTTTATTGGGGGATGCTATTGTAGACAATCAGGGTGTTTCCCAGGCTAATGCTCACTGAAATGTTTGCCTCTGTTGTGGATATGCAGAGCATGTTTTCTCCAGGCATCTTTCTCCTTTTAGCTTCATGAGAGATTTAGGAGGCATGGCGATGGTAAGAGAAAGATGTGGCAGTATCGATGCATCAATGTAAACATAAAAGTAATATAAATGCATCCATATAATTATAAAAGTACCTGACTGCAGCACCCACTAAGAAAGAATAGAGGAGGGCAAGGGAAAGACGAGCTCTACCCCGAGAAACCAGGGGGCTGTTAAGATGCGGTATGCTGGCTGGGGCCCCGTGAGGAATGGCAGTTTGGCAGACCACTTTATCTTCTTCCTTCCTTCCTGGGGCCAACATGAGTCTTATTTATAACTTAGCTCTCAGAGTCCCTTCATGTTAAATCAGTAATTGAGAAGCCTGCAGGGCTAAGGGTGGAAAGTAGCTTTCTAGACGTCAAGATTGGAATGCTGCATGGTGCAACAGAAAAAGCCCTAAACAAGGGGCCAGAAACTGGGAAACAGTCCTCGTTCAGGCTCTTGATCTGTCACGGATTGGTTGTGTGTCCTTTGTAAGTCATGTAGTATGAGTTAGGGTGTTTACATCAACCTACCGAAGCAGAGGTTGTTATGAACATGTAATAAGATAACTGATATGTCTATGTATCTTATTAGCATCTAATACATATAAATATACCTGCATACATATAAATGCACCCTGGAGAGTACAGGAAGTATATGAGAGTCATTAGAAATGTAATTGTCTATTAGGATCCATGCTGACCAGATAGAACTCTGGGTCCAGGGCCATGAGGTGAGCGAGGGTGTTGGGGTTCATTACTACAGCATCTGCAGAGAACCAGGCATTTGTGCTGGAGGTAATTAGGGCAGAACTTTATTACCCAGGTAAAAGATACAATATTAATAGCCAAAAAAATAATTTTCAGGAAATTGATTTATTGAGCCCATATAAGGTATTTGGAGGATGAAGATACCTGAAACCATTCATATGAGGAGCATATGAACAATGATGTGTAGCCTGAGAAAGGGAAGAAGAGAAAGATAACCTGAGGCTGTCTTTAAACATGACTTACGTCACACAGAAGAAGAATTTGACTCAGCTAGCCACAAAGAGAAACTAAAGATCAATGGCGGAAATTACAAGTGTGCTGATTTTTCTCATTTATTTATTTATTTTTATTTATCTAAAATAGAAATTAAGCAAGCAAGCTCAGAGCTGCACACTTGCATTGAATCCCTACTTTGTCATTAGCTAGCATGTGACCTTAGGCAATTTGTTTAGTCTCTGGGTCTCTTTTTGTTCAATTCTGTAAAAATAGAGATAAACATAACACTTATCACGAAGGGCTGTTTTGAGAATTAAATGAGTCAATGCAGGGGTGGCTATTGGTATGGGTTTGGTATATACTAAGCACACAATAACTGTTAGCTATGATTATTCAATAAGCACTTATATGTGCCACATTTTGTACTAGACGTTGTGGTTACAAAGGTAAATAGGGCACAGTAGTCACTCTTCAAGAACTTTCTAATCTAAAAGTGTATCAATATCTGCAAGAATAATCCTGAGAAAGACATGTCTGCACCTGGAGAAGGATCTGTTTCCCATCAGCAGCTGTTCTCACATAAAGGCTGATCAACTGCTTGGGAAGATGGAACAGAAGGAACTTAAGCTTCAGAAAGTTCCTTGGATGAGATCATCTTTAAGTTGTCTCCTAACCCCAAAAGTCTCTAACTCTCAATTTCTTCCCAGAGACAGCGTTCAATATCTGTTCCAATTCATAGCCAGATAACAGGGTAGGGGGATGGCGAGCAACTTAGCCCTCAATGGAAGTCCAAGTCGAAGCCTGATAGGTGAACAGAGCATATATGCCTGACTATGCTGCAATCACTAGGTCTTGTCCTGCACTTTGGTCCATATCTCAAGGCAGTGACCTCCCTGTCATGCAGGGGCCAGCCACAACTCCTTTTCTCCTGGTGAGTACACGAGGGGCTGTAAGAGCCTCTGAAATGGTCTTGACCCTGTCAAGAATATTTCATACCTGCTACTCAGTGAGGTTTTGTTTACTTTAAAATTATGGGGAGGGTGACACTGTGCTTGGAACATTTGATTAATATGTTCCCTGAACACCCACCCAACAAAAACTCATTTTGAAAACAGAGCCTGGATTTAGGAATGTGGCTTGATGATGGGTTGCAGCCTTGTTTGCAGTTTTGCCCTTTCTCTGTGATCCATCCTTGGAAGCTATGACCAACAGCGTAACATTGACTTAGACCAGCAATAAAACTGGTAAAAAAAAAAAAAAACTACCTTTCAGTCCATCAACCTGCCAATGCCCTCAGCACCAACCAACATGTAACCTCAAAATACACAGAAAAGAGTAGTCCCCCTTTCTTTCATTAGCTGTCCAAGAATTCAGAAATACACCAACTAGAATAAAAAATACATGAAAACTTTTTCTATTTAATTTGTAATTCATAATACATTTCTTTTTAATCAATGTAATTAATCTAATTGTGTATTTCATGTCCACAACAAACTTCATTATTGGTATGCTTGAGTCCCCCAAACACTATTAACAAACCTTTTAATCCATATAGACCAAATCAAATAATTTAGCATTCATTTCCATATTATCCTTTAGTGTTCCTCATGCTTTGTGAATGTGGGTCTCAACTCCTGAACGAGATGAGAACAGTGTCTTAAAGGTGGGAATCATACATCATTTCTTGAAATTCATTTCATCCTTATCATAATAATAACTAACAATTATTGACTGCATTTTAGTGGAGCCAGGAACTGGGCTAGAGCTTTACGTATATTTTCTTATTTTAATTCTTACCCTGAGTGGTAAAATAGTTCTTACTGTATCCATTTTACAAAGAGAAAAACTGGAGCGCATAGACACTAAGTATGTTGGCCAACTTTAAGGATGCTGGTAAATTGCAGAACTAGAATCCAAACCCAGATCTGTGGGATTCAAATGCCCATCTACCTACTCCGTTATGCTGCCTCCAGCCCATGCTGGACACAAAGTAAGTTTTTCATAGATAATAAAATGATAACGACTCAGGCAGTATTTTTGAAAGAAAGGCTACTATGATCCACTCCAATGGATATCTGTATATTGATCAGGTTAAAATAGGCAAGAGGAAGGAGTCTTTGTGATTCTATTTCTTGGAAGTCCAAGATTTAGATAGAAAAAAGTATGAGATCATTATGTATGAAGAATCTTAATTTAGGGAAGGTTATAAATTGGATAAAGTAAAAAGAAATATGTTTACCCAAATAAAAATGGTCTTGGTTTAGAAAGGTTGATATTTGAGTATGTGTTTGAATATATTTGGGATTTGAGTATGGCGAGATGGTGATGGTGGCGAGATACATTTACAAAATAAGCTTCTTAAGTTAATATGGATTCTATTATCTGTTGTCTTTTCTTTTTGTCAAAAAAGAAAAAAAAAATGAAAATAGGCCCACAGACTTGTTCTATTATGCCTTGAACTTTAGGAGCAAATTGTAAGCATACTTTGAATATATTTTAGTCAGGGCTTATGAAATATGGCCAAGTTCATGATACTCTGAGACTAAAAGTATATTGCCTTATCTTCCTTCATGCCAAATGAACAGAAAAGAAACGTGCTCTTTTTTTTTTTTTTTTTGGCTTTTTATTTTGGATTTGTTGAATTGGCTTATTTTCAAATCTTGCAAGCAATACTTTTTACATTATTTTTGAAACCTCTTCTTAAAGAGGTCTCACCACTTAAAAATGAAAATTTGGAAGGGACAGGAAAATGCAAAAGCATTGTTCTTAACTTTTAGGTTTTCAGACTTTCTGGTGCTGGTGTCTGGCCTGCTCTGAAGGGTCATGGGGATCCTCCAGATTATAATCACTTTAGAGCAGCAGCCACAACAGGCACAATGCTATAAATCCCTAGAGTAAGGAACAATCTACGGGTGCTTCACTGAAAAGTAAAATATATATATTATAGGAGGAAACAGGAAAAAAAATACTAGAAAGAGTCAAATTTTTTTTTTTTTACTTTGAATTGTCTTGCTGCTATTGCATTTGTTTTTTTATTTTTATTTTTTAAATATTTTATTGCATTTTAGGTTTTGGGGGTACATGTGAAGAACATGCAAGATTGTTGCATAGGTACACACATGGCAGTGTGATTTGCTGCCTTCTTCCCCATCACCTATATCTGGCATTTCTCCCCCATGCTATCTCTCCCCAACTCTCCACCCCTTGCTGTCCTTCCCCTACTTCCCCCGACAGACCCCAGTGTGTGATGCTCCCCCTCCCTGTGTCCATGTGTTCTCATTGTTCAACACACACCTATGAGTGAGAACATGTGGTGTTTGATTTTCTGTTCTTGTGTCAGTTTGCTGAGAATGATGGTTTCCAGGTTCATCCATGTCCCTACAAAGGACACGAACTCATCGTTTTTGATGGCTGCATAATATTCCATGGTGTATATGTGCCACATTTTCCCTGTCCAGTCTATCATCGATGGGCATTTGGGTTGGTTCCAGGTCTTTGCTATTGTAAACTGTGCTGCAATGAACATTCGTGTGCATGTGTCCTTATAGTAGAGCGATTTATAATCCTTTGGATATATACCCAGTAATGGGATTGCTGGGTCAAATGGAATTTCTATTTCTAGGTCCTTGAGGAATTGCCACACTGTCTTCCACAATGGTTGAACTAATTTGCACTCCCCACAAACAGTGTAAAAGTGATCCTATTTCTCCACATCCTCTCCAGCATCTGTTGTCTCCAGATTTTTTAATGATCGCCATTCAAACTGGCGTGACATGGTATCTCAATGTAGTTTTGATTTGCATTTCTCTAATGACCAGTGATGATGGGCATTGTTTCATATGTTTGTTGGCCTCATGTATGTCTTCTTTTGTAAAGTGTCTGTTCATATCCTTTGCCCACTTTTGAATGGGCTTGTTTGTTTTTCTTGTAAATCTGTCTGTTTTAGTTCTTTGTAGATTCTGGATATCAGCCCTTTGTCAGATGGGTAGACTGCAAAAATTTTTTCCCATTCTGTTAGTTGCCAATTCACTCTAATGACTGTTTCTTTTGCTGTGCAGAAGCTGTGGAGTTTGATTAGGTCCCATTTGTCTATTTTGGCTTTTGTTACCAATGTTTTTGGTGTTTTGGTCATGAAGTCCTTGCCTACGCCTATGTCTTGAATGGTTTTGCCTAGGTTTTCTTCTAGGGTTTTTATGGTGTTAGGTCTTATGTTTAAGTTTTTAATCCATCTAGAGTTAATTTTAGTGTAAGGTGTCAGGAAGTGGTCCAGTTTCTGCTTTCTGCACATGGCTAGTCAGTTTTCCCAACACCATTTATTAAATAGGGACTCCTTTCCCCATTGCTTGTTTTTGTCAGGTTTGTCAAAGATTGGATGGTTGTAGATGTGTGGTGTTCCTCCGAGGCCTCTGTTCTGTTCCACTGGTCTATATCTCTGTTTTGGTACCAGTACCATGCTGTTTTGATTACTGTGGCCTTGTAGTATAGTTTGAAGTCCGGTAGTGTGATGCCTCCTGCTTTGTTCTTTTTGCTTAGAATTGACTTGGCTATGCAGACACTCTTTTGGTTCCATATGAAGTTTAGGGTGGTTTTTTCCAGTTCTGTGAAGAAGGTCATTGGTAGCTTGATGGGGATAGCATTGAATCTGTAAATTACTTTGGGTAGTATGGCCATTTTCACAATATTGATTCTACCTAACCATGAACATGGAATGTTTCTCCATCTGTTTGTGTCCTCTCTTATTTCGTTGAGCAGTGGTTTGTAGTTCTCCTTGAAGAGGTCCTTTACATTTCCTTGTTAGTTGTATTCGTAGGTATTTTATTCTCTTTGTAGCAATTGTGAATGGCAGTTGGTTCTTGATTTGGCTCTCTTTAAGTCTGTTATTGGTGTATAGGAATGCTTGTGATTTTTGCACATTGATTTTGTATCCTGAGAATTTGCTGAAGTTGTTTATTAGTTTCAGGAGATTTTGGGCTGAGACGATGGGGTCTTCTAGATATAAAATCATATTGTCTGCAAATAGAGACAATTTGACTTCCTCCTTTCCTATTTGAATACCTTTTATTTCTTTTTTCTTGCCTGATTGCTCTTGCTAGAACTTCCAATACTATATTGAGTAGGAGTGGTGAGAGAGGGCATCCTTGTCTAGTGCCAGATTTCAAAGGGAATGCTTCTAGTTTTTGCTCATTCAGTGTGATATTGGCTGTTGGTTTGTTGTAAATAGCTTTTATTATTTTGAAATACATTCCATCAATACCTAGTTTATTGAGGGTTTTTAGCATAAAGTGCTGTTGAAATTTGTCAAAGGCCTTCTCTGCATCAACTGAGGTAATCATGTGGTTTTTGTCTTTGGTTCTGTTTATGTGGTGAATTACATTTACAGACTTGCGTGTGTTGAACCAGCCTTGCATCCCCGGGATGAAGCCTACTTGATCATGATGGATAAGCTTTTTGATGTGCTGTTGCAATTGGTTTGCCAGTATTTTATTGTAGATTTTTGCATCTATGTTCATCATGGATATTGGCCTGAAGTTTTCTTTTCTTGCTGAGTCTCTGCCAGGTTTTGGTATCAGGATGATGTTGGTCTCATAAAATGATTTGGGAAGGATTCTCTTCTTTTGGATTGTTTGGAATAGTTTCAGAAGGAATGGTATCAGCTCCTCTTTGTATGTCTGATAGAATTCGGCTATGAACCCATCTGGACCTGGGCTTTTTTTGGGTGGTAGGCTCTTAATTGCTGCCTCAATTTCAGACCTTGTTATTGGTCTATTCAAGGTTTCAACTTCTTCCTGGTTTAGGCTTGGGAGGATGCAAGTGTCCAGGAATTTATCCATTTTTTTCCAGGTTTACTAGTTTATGTGCATAGAGTTGTTTGTAATAATCTCTGATGATGGTTTGTATTTCTGTGGAATCTGTGGTGATATCCCCTTTATCATTTTTTATTTAATCTATTTGATTATTCTCTCTTTTCTTTTTTGTTAATCTGGCTTGTGGTGTGTCTATTTTGTTGATCTTTTCAAAAAACCAGCTCCTGGATTTATTGATTTTTTGAAGGGCTTTTTGTGTCTCTATCTCCTTCAGTTATGCTCTGATCTTAGTTATTTCTTGTCTTCTGCTAGGTTTTGAGTTTTTTTCGATCTTGCTCTTCTAGCTCTTTCAATTTTGATGATAGGGTGTCAATTTTAGATCTTTCCTTGCTTCTCATGTGGTCATTTATTGCTATATATTTTCTTCTAGACACTGCTTTAAATGTGTCCCAGAGATTCTGGTATGTTGTGTCTTCGTTCTCATTGGTGTCGAAGAACATCTTTATTTCTGCCTTCATTTCATTGTTTATGCAGTCAACATTCAAGAGCCAGTTGTTCAGTTTCCATGAAGCTGTGTGGTTCTGAGTTAGTTTCTCAATTCTGAGTTTTAACTTGATTGCACTGTGGTCTGAGAGACTGTTTGTTATGATTTCCGTTCTTTTGCATTTGCTGAGGAGTGATTTACTTCCAATTATGTGGTCAGTTTTAGAGTAGGTGTGATGTGGTGCTGAGAAGAATGTATATTCTGTGGATTTGGGGTGGAGAGTTCTGTAAATGTCTATTAGGTTTCCTTGGTCCAGGTCTGAGTTCAAGTCCTGGATATCCTTGTTAATTTTCTGTCTCATTGATCTGTCTAATATTGACAATGGGGTGTTAAAGTCTCCCACTATTATTGTGTGGGAGTCTAAGTCTCTTTGTAAGTCATTAAGAACTTGCTTTATGTATCTGGGTGCTCCTGTATTGGGTGCATATATATTTAGGATCGTTAGCTCTTCTTGTTGCATTGATCCTTTTACAATTATGTAATGTCCTTCTTTGTCTCTTTTGATCTTTGTTGGTTTAAAGTCTATTTTATCTGAGACGAGAACTGCAACTCCTGCTTTTTTTTTTTTTTTTTTTGTTCTCCATTTGCTTGGTAAATCTTCCTGCCATCCCTTTATTTTGAGCCTTTGTGTATCCTTGCATGTGAGATGGGTTTCCTGGATACAGCACACTGATGGGTTTTGGCTTTTTATCCAGTTTGCCAGTCTGTGTCTTTTGATTGGGGCATTTAGCTCATTTACATTTAGGGTTAATATTGTTATGTGTGAATTTGATCATGCCATTTTGATGCTAGCTGGCTGTTTTGCCCGTTAGTTGATGCAGTTTCTTCATTGTGTTGATGCCCTTTACCATTTGGTATGTTTTTAGAGTGGCTGGTACTGGTTGTTCCTTTCCATGTTTAGTGCCTCTTTCAGGAGCTCTTGTAAAGCAGGCCTAGTGGTGATGAAATCTCTGAGTACTTGCTTGTTCGTAAAGGATTTTATTTTTCCTTCACTTATGAAGCTTAATTTGGCTGGATATGAAATTCTGGGTTGAAAGTTCTTTTCTTTAAGGATGTTGAATATTGGCCCCCACTCTCTTTCTGGCTTGTAGGGTTTCTGCTGAGAGATCTGCTGTGAGTCTGATGGACTTCCCTTTGTGGGTAACCCGACCTTTCTCTCTGGCTGCCCTTAGCATTTTCTCCTTCATTTCAACCCTGGTGAATCTGATGATTATGTGCCTTGGGGTTGCTCTTCTTGAGGAATATCTTTGTGGTGTTCTCTGTATTTCCTGGACTTGGATATTGGCCTGCCTTGCTAGGTTGGGGAAGTTTTCCTGGATAATATCCTGAAGAGTATTTTCCAGCTTGGATTCATTCTCTCCATCACATTCAGGTACACCTATCAAATGTAGATTAGGTCTTTTCACATAGTCCCATATTTCTTGGAGACCTTGTTCATTCCTTTCTACCCTTTTTTCTCTAATCTTGTCTTCTCGTTTTATTTCATTGAGTTGGTCTTTGACCTCTGATATCCTTTCTTCTGCTTGATCAATTTGGCTGTTGAAACTTGTGTATGCTTCGCGAAGTTCTCCTGTTGTGTTTTTCAGCTCCATCAATTCACTTATATTCCTCTCTAAGTTGTTTATTCTTGTTAGCATTTCGTCAAATCTTTTTTCAAGGTTCTTAGTTTCTTTGCATTGAGTTAGAACGTGTTTTTTTAATTCAGAGAAGTTTTCTTATTACCCATCTTCTGAAGCCTGATTATGTCAATTCATCACACTCATTCTCCATCCAGCCTTGTTCCCTTGCTGGTGAGGAGTTGTGATCCCTTGTAGGAGGGGGAGGCGTTCTGGTTTCGGGTGTTTTCATCCTTTTTATGCTGGTTTCTTCCCATCTTTGTGTATTTATCAACCTGTCGTCTTTGTAGTTGCTGACTTTCAGATTGGGTCTCTGAGTGGATGTCCAGTTTGTTGATGATGAAGTTATTTCTTTCTGTTTCTTAGTTTTCCTTCTAACAGTCAGGCCCCTTTGCTGTAGGACTGCTGAGGTCAACTCCAGGCCCTGCTTGCCTGGGGATCACCTGCAGCAGCTACAGAACAGTAAGGGTTGCTGCCAGTCTCTTCTTCTGCTATCTTTGTCCCAGAAGGATACCTGCCTGATGTCAGTCTGAGCTCTCCTTTATGAGGTGACTCTTTGGATATACAGGGGTCAGGGAGCTGCTTGAGGAGACAGTCTGTACTTTATAGGAGCTCAAGTGCTGAGCTGTGAGCTCTGTTGTTCATTCAGAGCTGCCGGGCAGGTACGTTTAAGTCTGCTGCAGCAGAACTCATAAACCTCCTTTTTTTTCTTTTCCCAGGTGCTCTGTCCTGGGGAGTTAGGGTTTTACTTATGAGTTTCTGTTGTGCTGCTGCCCTTTTTCAGGGCTGCCCTGCCCAGCAGGGAGGCAGCCTAGTCACTGTCTGCCTGCAGAGGCTTTGCTGAGATGCTGTGGGCTCCACCCAGCTGCCATGTGAACTTCCCTGGAGTCCTGTTTATATGGGTATAGTTAGAAATGCCTCAGCACGGCCAACCTCTATAATGGCAGACTCTCTCTGTAACAGAGGGCTGCCTTGGCAATGGCAGCTGCCTCCATAGTGGTGGACTGCCTCAGTAATGGCAGATGCCCCTCCCCCCACAGAGCTGGACCATCCCAGGTTCAGCTGTGCTTCGTGTGAAACTCTCAATCCAGAGCATTTCCAATTGCTGTTTTTTTGTGCAGGTGGGACCAGCTGAGACTGATCCCTGGCTCCCTGGCTCCCTGCCTCAGAGCTTTTTTTTTTTTTAGTTGAATGGTTGACTGTGTCTCCCAGGTGTTCCAGTCGCCTGTTGAAAAGGCGCTGGGATCTGTGAGATTTCCCATGCAGTGACCCACTGCGCCGGCTGAAACAGCCGCACTGAGATTCGTGGCGCTTTTTTGCCTGGGAATCTCCTGGCATGGCTCCCTGTTTCAGTCCCCTTTGTTATCTGTTGAATGGATGACTCTGTCTCCCCAGGAGCTCCAATCACCAGCTAAAGCGGCGCCTGAACCTGTGTATTTTGTACAGAGAACTGCCGTGCCGGGGTGCTGGCCAAAACAGCTGCACCAGCCAAAACAGCCACGCTGGTGACCCATGGGGTTCCTCTGCCTGGGAATTTCCTGGTCTGTAGGCAATAAAAATCCATCTGGAAATGCAGCGTCTACTCACCCTCCATGCTTTCGCTGGGAGCTGCAATCCTGAGCTGCTCCTAATCGGCCATCTTGTGATGAGCATATGTTCATATGTTTGTTGGCCTCATGTATGTCTTCTTTTGTAAAGTGTCTGTTCATATCTTTGCCCACTTTTGAATGGGCTTGTTTTTTTCTTGTAAATCTGTCTGTTTTAGTTCTTTGTAGATTCTGAATATCAGCCCTTTGTCAGATGGGTAGACTGCAAAAATATTTTCCCATTCTGTTGGTTGCCAATTCACTCTAATAACTGTTTCTTTTGCTGCACAGAAGCTGTGGAGTTTGATTAGGTCCCATTTGTCTATTCGGACTTTTGTTACCAATGTTTTTGGTGTTTTGGTCATGAAGTCCTTGCCTACGCCTATGTCTTGAATGGTTTTGCCTAGGTTTTCTTCTAGGGTTTTTATGGTGTTAGGTCTTATGTTTAAGTTTTTAATCCATCTAGAGTTAATTTTAGTGTAAGGTGTCAGGAAGTGGTCCAGTTTCTGCTTTCTGCACATGGCTAGCCAGTTTTCCCAACACCATTTATTAAATAGGGACTCCTTTCCCCATTGCTTGTTTTTGTCAGGTTTGTCAAAGATCGGATGGTTGTAGATGTGTGGTGTTTCCTCCGAGGCCTCTGTTCTGTTCCACTGGTCTATATCTCTGTTTTGGTACCAGTACCATGCTGTTTTGATTACTGTGGCCTTGTAGTATAGTTTGAAGTCCAGTAGTGTGATGCCTCCTGCTTTGTTCTTTTTGCTTAGAATTGACTTGGCTATGCAGACTCTCTTTTGGTTCCATATGAAGTTTAGGGTGGTTTTTTCCAGTTCTGTGAAGAAGGTCATTGGTAGCTTGATGGGGATAGCATTGAATCTGTAAATTACTTTGGGCAGTATGGCCATTTTCACGATATTGATTCTTCCTAACTATGAACATGGAATGTTTCTCTATCTGTTTGTGTCCTCTCTTATTTCGTTGAGCAGTGGTTTGTAGTTCTCCTTGAAGAGGTCCTTTACATTTCCTTGTTAGTTGTATTCGTAGGTATTTTATTCTCTTTGTAGCAATTGTGAATGGCAGTTGGTTCTTGATTTGGCTGTCTTTAAGTCTGTTATTGGTGTATAGGAATGCTTGTGATTTTTGCACATTGATTTTGTATCCTCAGACTTTGCTGAAATTCCTGATCAGTTTCAGGAGATTTTGGGCTGAGACAATGGGGTCTTCTAAATATACAATCATGTTGTCTGCAAATAGAGACAACATGATTATCTCAGTTGATGCAGAGAAGGCCTTTGACAAAATTCAACAGCCCTTTAGGCTAAAAACCCTCAATAAACTAGGTATTGATGGAACATATCTGAAAATAATAAAAGCTACTTACAACAAACCAACAGCCAATATCATACTGAATAAGCAAAAACTAGAAGCATTCCATTTGAAATCTGGCACTAGACAAAGATGCCCTCTCTCACCACTCCTATTCAATATAGTATTGGAAGTTCTAGCAAGAGCAATCAGGCAAGAAAAAGAAATAAAGGGTATTCAAATAGGAAAAGAGGAGAGCTTTCTTAACCCACAGTGACTGTGAGTTCTGAGTTCCCAGAGCTGGGTGGAGCTGGCAGTCAGCAAAAAATGCTTCTCACACACAGGGACTCTGAAAAGCATTAAATTCTCTCTCTCTCTCTCTCTCTCTGTCTCTCTCTTTCTCTCTTTCTTTGTCTCTCTTCTCCATCCCCTACTTTTTCTCTATGTCTCTCCTCTCTGTCTCTACTCTCCTACTTTCTTTTCTCTCCCCTCTTTTCTGTCTCTCTCTTTTCTCTCTTTCTTTATCTCTCTCTCTTTCTGTCTCCCGGTAGTAACTCAGGTCTTGTGGTTTTTGTAGTATTTCCAATTTTGGCAGGTGTTAACACTGATGTTCTGCCCTTTCCAGCACTGGTTTTAAAAGTGCCTCTACCGCTAAATCTTGTAAGGAAAGTACAATTAATTTAATGGGTCTGTCTTTTGTACGGGCCAGGGGGAACAGGTGGGGAGGTGCCAAGGGTGAGGATAGAATTATCCTAGGAAGCCCCAGAGGGGCTGGTAATAGGCCTTTATAGGCTTAGTGTCGCTCAGGCGTGGTCTTCTCTTAAATGACACCTGATGCCCAGTGACCTTGGGAAAGTTGGAGAATGGCAAAACAAATGAACTAGGAGGTCCACAGAGTGTGAATTTTGAATCCACCACAGCATACAGAGTTGACTAGATATTTGCCAGTCTGTTCTCATTAAACTGTGACACCCCACCTCCTAGCAGTCAGGGTGGTGCCAAAAACTGAATAGGGGGTGGGCTTCAGAGCACTGGCTGTAACAACACTTGATATCTTTTTGACAGAACAGGCAATTATCTTGTTTCCACCCCAAATGGCCAAGAAGAGTTGGTACCTTTCTGTCTAGGAGTTGATTTCCCAGGACAGAGAAAAAACTACACCCGAGACGTCACAGGCAGAATTTCCTTTTGGACATCAGCTGATGAAGGGAAAAGGAAATTTTACCCAACAGGGGGCAGAAATACTCCTGTCCTGGAGGGGGTGGCTGAGAGAACTTACAGGTCACAATGATTATAATAAAAAAAGAAAACAAAAAGAGATAGGGCTAAAGCTATTTGCCACATGGCAGTCCAAATAAGTGAGGCCTCAGTAGTAGAAGAAGAATAGGAGAAGGAAGGAGAACAGAGTTACTTCTAGGGGTACAAAATCAGTAAAGGTCCCTTGCAGCCAGTGGTCTGTTACCCACTGTAGAATATCTTCCACTCCAAGGGAAGCAGGCCTAAACCACTGTATATCAGCCAACAGGAGTCTAACAAAACTGGTGAATCTACAATAAAGACAGAACCACATATAGGACTGGCAGACAAAGGATGGGTGCCCCCCAGATGGGAGACCAGTCTGATGACTGCCCAGCCACATCCCCAGAGGGATGTTTCAGTGTCTTGGCTAAGGTGTACCTGTATAAACCCCAGGCCTGGTCACCTCAGAATTTTCAGTTCTGAGATGAATCACCGTTATGCATTATGACGTCCCCGGGGAACCACGGGTGAAGGCCCATACAAGCCCCGTAGCCCTCCATCCATGGGACTACATATATACACACTCACTCTCTCACTCACACTGAGGTTATGGAAAACAACTGAAAGCTAAATTACCCAAGCCTCCAGTGAGGTAACCTGAGCCTCCAGTGAGGTGACCTGAGCCTCCAGTGACATCTCCCGGTAGGCTTGCTGGGTAAGAGCTGCAGTGACCACGACTGGTCCCCCGACTCAGGCCCCCTGATGGACCAGTCCCCTGATTTCCAGACCTGACTTACCTCTGGAGGTTCCTGGGACCCTGAGAAATTTTGGGTGAATGTCAGCTGGGCAGTCGCCTGTCCTCCACGGGACTGGAACTCTGGGTCCCTGGAACATCTCAGGGGGCACCTCCCCCTAGAGGTCCCCCAAGGTGGGGAGTAGCCACCCAGACAAGACTCTGAGATGGCTTTTGTCTGGTGATGGATGAAGATAAATCTCCCTGGGGCCTCCAAAATGTTGTACTGGAGGGAGCATAGAAAGTCAACATCAAGACAAAAGTATACCAAATTTCAGGGTCTTTATTGCCAGCAGCCATGGAGGACTCACATCTCTCCAATCCATGGCCCCGAAAGGAGGGTGTCAAGACCTTTTATGCCCATAAACCACCTAGGGGGCGAGGGTGAGGGGCTCCGGACATTCCGAGGGCCAGGGGACTTTGGACATTCCAGTTGTTACTTAAGTGGTTTACAGAAGTCAAGATAAGCATTAGCTTATACATTGCCTGGGTAGGGTGGAAATTACAGACCTTAGTTACTTATTACAATTTGCACGGGCCAAGATGGTGTGGGTTTGGACTGCTTGCCTGTCACATCATGGTTACAGGGAGCAGTTTCAACAGAAAGCTGAGGTATGGTTGAAGTATGCAGTTTTATGGGGCTTTTACCATGTCACAGTTGTTTACCAAAATTCATGATGTACTTGGTTTCATTTTGGGGTCCTGAGTTTCAATTACTATGACTGGTCACATAGAAGTATGTGCCTACATGACCAGCCTCCATTAAAAGCCTCAGTCCCTGAAACCAGAATGGACTTCCCTAGACAGAGACACTCCACACATGCACCTGTAATTTATTTCTAGAGGAAAAGCATGTTTTGTGTAGCCCCACATGGGCAAGGATTCAGAAGCCTGTGTCTGACTTCTGTAGACTGTTCCCAGTGCATATCCTTCTCCTGCTGCTTTTCCTCTTAATCTTTGCTGTAATAAACCCTAGCTGTAAAAATAATGAGTCCTTCTAATAAATCATGGAACTCAAGTTGGTCTTGGGATCCCTGAAACAGTAACCCAAAAGATATATTGAGCAGCCATTATGAACCAGAAAGTCAGTATGGTAGTCAAGGTTGGATAAGGAAGAGGAGGATGTCAGGTATGACATTGTACTTTATTGCTCTTATCTAAGGTAGAGTGAAACTGTTACTTAAGAAAAATTTAATTTGTTTTAAACTCTCATTGGTCAAGGTAACTGCAAAAATATAATCTTTATCATGACCTGTTTAGGAAAGGCTGTTTTTTTCTTTTAGAGCCATATAAGAATCTTGGAGGTCTTATACAGTCCAGGTTTCTAGAAAGGGACTTTGGCCTTCAGTCCACCTGCTTATTGTTTTTTGAAGGTGAATGGCTCTGCTGTCGTCTACCACATTAGGGAACAGTGATGTCTATTCAGCTAGTAATCAACCACCCAAACTGACCAAGAAACCATTTCTATCTGAGAGCCTGACCTCCCTTCAGGATCTCTCATGGAAGCCAGGTCCCACCACTTAACAGAAATTGTAGAGCACTATGTCTTCTCAAGAAAGCACTTTCCTTCTCATGCAAGAATATTTTATTCGTTCCAAACCTTGGATCTCCTCTCCTTTGAAAAATTTTCTTTTAATTTGTACAAATGAGATTTGCTGTCAGAAAACCCATTAGAGGTCATCTTTGGGGCCTGTACCACAAAAGCCACTAATAACAACTCAGTCAAGACAATGCATACAAAGGTTGTGGTTTCACCTTAGAATGTAAAGTGGGGAAAACATACATCAGCAAGAACAACACAGACCATTAATCTTGCTGCAAATTACCTCATTACATTAGGAAGACTCATTCTCTACCTAATAATGGCAGTTAGTCTAGTAGATAAATTACTATATGTATTAGGATTCTCCAGAGGAACAGAACCAAGAGGACACACACACACACACACAAACACACAATTGTGGCTCACATGATTCTGGAAGCTAAGAAGTCTCATAGTGTGCTGTCTGCAAGCTGGAGCCCCAGAAAAGCTGGTGATGTAATTCAGTCTTAGAAGGCCTGAGAACTAGGAGAGCCAATGTTGTAAATCATAGTCCCAGGGTAAAAGAATAGAATATAAAAGAAGTGAGGCAGGAATAAAAGGAGTGAATTCCTCCTCCATTACCTTTTGTTCTACTTCATAACAAATTGCATGATGCCCAGCCATATTGGGAAATTCATCTGCTTTACTAACTGTTTTCATTGAAATGCTAATCTCATCCAGAAACATCCTCACAGACACACCCAGAGACAATGCTTAATCTGAGTACTTCATGGCCCACTTAAATTGACCCAAAATAAATTATCACATCATGGTACAAGGGAAAGTATGGCAAGCATTATAATAAATATGTACAAAACAGCCCAGGATACTGAAGAGATTGGGGTGATGTAATGTAGAGGTGCTATGGGCCTCCATGGGTGGGCTGGACTTTCACCAAGAGAGGCCATTATTATTGTCCAGATTCACCTAAGAACCCACAGTTCAACAGCAGCACCAGAAACATAATTATCATCAATTATAGCCAAAGGTTGATTTCCACAAAAAGAGGTCCTAGAAGAATATCTTCATCATGGAAAGAATGCTAATCACTTGGCCTTCATCTTTACTGTAGACATAATAAAACAAAAGAAAAAGGAAAAACTTGTATGGAGTAGGAAGCAACTTTCAATCGAGTGCAAGGATCTTCCTTGATATGAGTATTATTGGCTGTCTCAAGAGTCGGTGGGGAAACATTACCACTGTTTCTGGGCAGTCTGTAAGACTGGCATGGCTACCCTTGGGCTTCTCATAAAGCAGAAAAGACACCAATTTCAGGGTCTGAGAAACCTTTCCCCTGCTGAGTGGCTTTGAGAAAGTCACTCACCGATACTGTGGTTCTCACATAAAACAAATACATTCATTATACCTATTTTTCAGGATACTTGTGAGGTTTAGAAGTAATATCTGGCACATAGTGGGCACTCAATGAGTGATAGATAACATAATTGTCCCTTCTAGATGACACAGGCAACTTCTTGTCTGGGACCAGACCACTGAGCTAAGAAATTTCCAAGAATCCCCTCTGGGCCCAAGATTTTAGCCACTACTGATTCTGATCTTCTTCTTGGACACAATCCAAACTCCTGCAGCCAGCATGAGTGCAGTGAAGCCTCTCTACTGACCCACACTCTGTTTAGCCACTCCATGCCAGGCAGCTTGCCTGAGTCTCTTTACACGCCCCCTGTAGCCTTTTTCCTCTTCACTCCACTATTTGAGACCAAGTTCCTCTGAAAATA
The DNA here is from genome assembly GCA_036589455.1 of Ateles fusciceps. Classification (NCBI taxonomy): domain Eukaryota; kingdom Metazoa; phylum Chordata; class Mammalia; order Primates; family Atelidae; genus Ateles; species Ateles fusciceps. The sequence goes on from JAZHEH010001979.1 coordinate 11,323,669, forward strand.
TATTTATTTAAAGAGGTGGCATTGAGCAAATTTCATTAATTTATCTGTGTCAATGTTCTAATGAGTGCTAATGGGTGACCTGCTCCAGTAGGTGAACATCAAGTCATGGAACACTAGTAACTCAACATCCCAGATAGTAAAAGCATCAAGCACAATGGCAAATGACACCTTCACTCTAGAAGATCTCCTCCTATAGGCCAGGGAAGAGGTTCTGTGGGAAATTTGGGGATCCACAGACATGCGCAGTTTAGGACACTTCAGGATGCTTCTGTTGTATCTACCTAGAGAGATCAACCTGGAAAATAGTCCTGCTGCTTTACCAGGACCACCAGCCAGCAGCTGTGCAAGAGAATGCTCCAAGTCACACTGCATCCAGGTCAGATGGAGAGGCCCAGAATCTTCTTTCAGAAACAACTTTCTTGGTTCTAGGAACTTAAGTTTTTGAAAGGTTAGAGTTTAGAGACACTCTGGGAATTATCTAAGTTTAACACTTTTCTTTTCTTTTTTTTTTTTTTTTTTTTTTTGAGACGGAGTCTCACACTGATGCCAGGCTGGAGTGCAGAGGTGCAATCTTGGCTCACTGCAAACTCTGCCTCACAGGGTTCAAGAAATTCTGTTGCGTCAGCCTCCAGAGTAGTTGATATTACATTTTTAGTAGAGATGGAGTTTTGCCATGTTGGTGAGGCTGGTCTCAGACTCCTGACTTCATGATCCTCCCCTCTCAGCTTCCCAAAGTGCTGGGATTACAGGCATAAGCCACTGCGCCCGGCTCACTTTACTTTTTAATGAAGCTGATGTTCACATAAATGAGATGGTTGTTAGGCCCTAGAATTAGTTAAGAGTGAGTTGTATTTGAAACTCGGGTTTTCTAGCACCTAAACCAGAAGTCCCTGTGAGACATTTATATATCTTGTTATATAGAAATATTATATATTTGTTTTATACACACACACACACACACACACACAGACATATATATATACACACACACACACCTTGTTATATATAAGCTTTGTATATCTTGCCTATTCTAGAAGAAGAGTCTCTGATTGTGATGGACCAAAAGGTCAAATCTGTAAATCATATTCCATTACCAAGAATCTAGGTAATTAACTGTCTAGAGCTCAGTCTGCCCAACTGTAAAATGAGCAGAGTATTCCGTGCATTGTTCTATGTTGCTGGGCTGTTATACAGAATAGATAGGAGTGTCTTGCCCACAAAAAATGCTGAAAAAAAATATTAGTTAAAGAGGAGTTCAGAAAGTCAAAGTTCACACATACACAAGTTATTATAATTGATCACCATTCTCAGATTCAGAAGCTACTGGTAGGGTTCTCTCTACCTCCAAGATTGGAAGGGTATTAGCCTTGATAGCTAACATTAGACAACAGAATGGCTTACTATCGTAGGTGGCAACCTGCATGCTTCTACACACAGACCACTGAGACAGGCAACCTCCACACCTTCTTCTATCAACTGCTGATGGGCTGTTGCTCAGACAACCCCACATCCTGGACCCAAGCTCCTAAATAGACTAAGAAAAATAGCAGTGCACTGAAGGTGGGGAAGACAGAAGGAGAAAGAACAAGCAGACCACCCAACATGATGACCCTAAAGAAATGGAGTGCCTGAATGAATGGGACTGATGTCAATTTGGGAAAGTGGTAGGGAAAGAGAAGGAGAGAGAAAAGGGAGGGGAAAGGGGGGTGTAAAAGAGAGGGAAGGAGGGAGGAATAAAAAGAATATGAGAATGTAGGAGATTCACACACATATTTGAGACTCAAAGTAGTGACATGGAAGATCAAGTCGAAGGAATATTCTGAAGCCCACAGCAAATACCCAGATCTTACCATTGTTAGTACAGGCAGCCTGAAATAAAATCCCCCTTGGGGTAAGATCGCACACAGGAGGCTATATCTGCTGTGCAGCTCCCCAAAACTTTACCGTGACCCATCCCAAGGGGAAGAGTTTTGGCCACCTGAGTTCCTGTCTTGGATTCTGACTATGGCTTTTAGCCTTTGCATCATCTGCATCTTAAGGACTGCTTGCTCTCTCTCCTCCTCTGCCCTGGGTGAGCAAGCTACTAGCATCTCCTGTCAGCCACAGGAGCTGTGTTGAGGAAGGCCAAGAAATGTGTGAGAAGGGGCAAGTTAGGGGGAGATTCCCAGGCAGTGTTCCTTTAGCAACTTTCTTCCTTAGGAATCTCTTATCAAGTCACCATCCATTGCCTGTCCACTGGGTCATAAGCTTTCCTTATGCATGTTCAGTTGTTAGATCTACGACACCTCTCACCCCCACACGGACCTTCATTCCCACTCAAGCGAAGGGTCAGGGTGTGTGTGTGTTGTGAGCAAACTCCTTCATTGTCATGGACCTGGCACAAGCCAGCCCCATTCCAGGACCATGTGACACCGGCTGGGTTACTCACTTGGTTGCCCTCCAGCAGGGGCAGCCAGGGACACCTCCCTAGAGTGACTACATCATTTATCCCTGGGATGACTCAGCCCAAGCCTCCCTCTGCCCAAAAAGGGAATCTGAGGCTGGGGCTGGAGTGTTGATTAGCCCCATCTATGGTTGGGAGAGCACAGAAACTACCTCTCACCTGGGAACTATGAGGGACAGAGTGAGTAAAGCTCAGGTCAGTGGCTCAGAAACTCAGAGTGAAACATAGGTTTATTCGAGAAGCTCGAGTAACAGGTGGGGCTTTGCTTCGAGAACCCCAAGGAAGATCCTACTAAGCCACCTCATGATAACATTTTCCTTTCAGATTTTCATTCATTTCATCTCACTGATTTCACTCTCGTTTTTATTTTGTTTTTGTCATTTCTGCAGCTGGTCAATTACTTAACCCTGATAGAGATGTGATATAGCAGAGTGTTAGGGTGGGTTCTGGCTGGTTCATCAAGAATAAGATTCTATTTCCTTTATCTTGAGCAGGATAATCTCTTCAGATTACAGAGCTGCACCTACCTAGTACTGTTTGTTGATATTTCTGTTATTTATATAACACTGGTCTCATCTCTCCAAGAGCATAATACACTCCTCAAAAGCACTCGCTTCCTTCATAGTTCTAATTCCTCATGGCACTCTCTGGGAAGTGCATGCGGATACTTAACACTTGTTACTTGATTGTTCTCAGTCTTACATACCTGAGTGAAAAAGGCATTTCCACAACCTTACCAGTCGCCAAATCCACCATCTAAATTCATTCAGAACCAGTTTTTGATAGCAAAATTAAAGTCCTTTTACTTACCATCTTTTACCCCATTCACCAACAACATCTGTAGTTTAATTGGTTAATTTCCATCTGCTCACCTTCTCATTAACTCTGAGGTATTCCCCTGATGTCACTATTAGAATTTTTCCTAGAGGTCTATGACAAAAACAACAGTTATTTGTAAAGGCTTAATCACTCACAAAGTGATTTCACAGGTATTTCAACTTAGAGCATCACCCTCTGTGGTGGCTATAATTGCACTTCTCAGATCTCCGACATTGGGGAGTGACATCAGGGAACATAATTAACTCGGTGCAGACAGGGCTCTAAAATCCATCATGTGTTTGCAATGTGGTTTGATGGCCCTTTCAGCCTCTCCATGCTCCTGGGCTATTTTGACTCACAGGTGTTTCCCCTAACAAAATGTTCTTGCACACATTATTCTGTTTTCACATCTGTTTCTCTGAGATCCCATTCCTTCAAAGCTGGCTTGGGGAGCCCCTTCTCTGGGCCTCCAGAGCACCCTGGATCTGTTTCCATTAGAGAATTCTGTATGTCTTATTACACTGTCTGTCTCCATGTTAGACCTGGATCCCCATCCGTACTGTAAATGAGGTGAATGCTACCCATGCTGGGAGAGGGTGATTCACCTCACTGGGGAGTTGAAGAGTGAGCGTGGAAGTCAAAGAGGGTTTCAGCAACAAAGTACCTTCACCTGTGCCTGGATGGATGGGTAGGATCCAGGTAAAGAGGCTGGGAGTCAGCATTTGATGCAGAGGGAACAGTGTGAGAAGGAGGATGGGCTTAGGAGCCTGATGAGTATGTTGGTATGGCTGGAACCTGTCTAGAAATGTGGCATATTGGTGGCAATTGCCACGCTGAGTAGTTTTAACTTTATGTGGTACATAGTGCTTCTCAATCAACGTTTAAAAATATCTGCCTTCATGCAGTATGATCAAATAACTCTTCCTGTTATCTGGTGGTTCCCAGGCTGGTGGGGTGTCCTCTAGGAATCACTCTGCCCTGCACTGTCCAGGACCATCCCAATAGCCCTATGTGGTTAAATACACTTTAAATTAATTCAAATGAAAATTAAGCTTTCAGATTTTTGGTCGCCCTTGACACATTTCAAGGCCTCAGGAACCACATGTGGCTCTAGCTCTCCCATATAGAACAGCACAGAGGGAAGTGGAGGACAGAGGGATGAGGAAGGTGAGGAAAGGTGGTTTCCAGAGAGGCAAAGAGACTGTGATGTGTCACACAGCTGACAGTGAAAGACCAGAGCTTTAAGCCCAAATCTTGTCATTCTTAACCAAGAGTTTTTTCCACTGGATTTTTCTGTTTTTTCTCAACTTCCTGGAGCTGCTTGGTAGGAAGTCTTATTCATGTCCAGATCCTAGCCCATGGGTGCTAGAAGTGAAATAAAGTGCAAAGTATCTAGGATCTAAATTGAGATTATTTAGGTTTGAATCCAGTGCCGTCATGAAGGAGGTGCAGAGCTTGGGCAAGCCAAGCACCCACACACACATGTGCCTGGAACAGTTAGTAAGCACCTACACAGATATCCTTCCACGTCAAGGCATCAGATTTTTCTCATTGTTCAAGATGCATAGCATTTTATAGTTTTAGTACTGTTGTACTGGAGTGAGCATAGAAAGTCAACACCAAGACAAAAGTATACCAAATTGCAGGGTCTTTATTGCTGGCGGCCACAGAGGACTCGTGTCTCTCCAACCTGTGGCCCCAAAAAGGAAGGTGTCAAGACCTTTTATGCCCGTAAACCACCTCGGGGGTGAGGGTGAGGGTGAGGGGTGGGGTGTGGGGGAGGGGCTTCAGACATTCCAAGGGCCAGTGGATTCCGTAAATCACCTCCTGGGCAGAGATGAGGGTGAGGGGCTCTGGACATTCTGAGGACTAGGGGACTTTGGACATTCCAGTTGTTACTTAAGTGGTTCAGAGAAGTCAAGTCAAGCATTAATTTACACATTTTCTGGATAGGGTGGAAATTACAGACCTTAGTTACCTATTACAAGTCACAGGGGCCAAGATGGTGTGGGTTTGGACTGCTTGCCTGTCACATCAGGGTTACAGAGAGCAGTTTCAACAGAAAGCTGAGGTATGGTTGAGGTATGCAGTTTTATGGGGCTTTTACCATGTCACATTCCCCCCCTTGTTTTATTTACAGGAATAAATCATTGATTTATTAGGTTTATTGTTTGTTTGTTCTAAGGGCCCATATTGAGACCTTAATATCATTAATTTTATGGAGTCTACCCTAGATTTTATGAACCTGAGCAGTTGGTTTAGGAGGCAGGAGCCAAACATGAGTCCCAGTAGGAGTAGGGCCAGAGGTCCCACCAGGCCCGTGAGGAGGGAAGTGAGCCAAGGGGACCAGGAAAACATTTTTTGATACCAACTTTCTGAAGCCTCTTGAAGTTGTTTTCCGGTTTTGAGATTCTGTCTGACCAGGGAGAGGCTCTCTCAGATGAGGCCTGACCTATTAGCATAGAAGCAACATTGTTCATTAAGGGTGGCACGTACCACCCCCTTGTTTTAAGAATAGTAAATCTACAGGGCCAAGGCATTGTTGAACGTTCTCATGCTGTTCTGAAAAATTTAAAAAAAAAAAAAAAAAAAAGAATAGTAAATCTAGTCCTCGCCTGTTTTGGAGGATCATTTCAGCCAAAGACTCAACCTGATCAGTGAGTTGGGAAATGGAGTTTTCCAAGTGGTTTAAATCAGTATCTATGTGCTGAGAGAGAGTTTTAAAATTGTGGTCCCCAGATATAAGAGCTGATATTCCAACTGCGGTGGAGCCAGCAGTGCCTAATCCAACCAGTAGAGGGATGACGATAGGGACTCGTTTCCATCGGGCAATAATTAATAATATCTGATGGGGCCAGGAGGTTAAGTCCCTGTTGGCCATCATAAATGTCGACTCTGGGGAGGATGTGTACCGGGGTGCAGAGTATGGGAGTAGAGCCATTGAACTAGTATGTGGAAATGCAGTTTGTGAGGCCAAAAGTGCAGGCTGACCAAGTGGTATCTGGGGCCCGATAGTAAAGGTTTTTACCATTAAAGGTTACCTTGTGGGAGACATTACAATAGTGTCCATAGGGAGAACCTGCAAGGGTGTAATTTGGGGAGTGGTAGCAGTGCCCAAACCCTTCTGTGCTTTCCAGAGTTAAATGGAGTGTGGATTAGGAGCATGAAGAAATGGACAGGTGGGCAGGTAACTGGGAAGCCAACCCGGTATAAAACGGTGGTTGAGGGTTTAGACAGAGCCAACAGTCTTTTCCTAAATCTGGGTTAGATTTGTTGAGAAGGTGGTGAGCCGAGGACAACAAGGTTGACAGGGTTGTGTCCTCTCTGAGCAGAGTTGGGGTTGTAGGGGAAGGTTGTTGAGTGGGGGGTATTGATTATCTGTATGAGGGGGCTTTGTATTTTTAGGGGGACCTCTTGTTGTATGACCTGGGCAATGGGTCCTATAGGGCAGGGTTATACGCTGGATGGTAAAGATGTTTCCAATGTTCCATCCATGCATATATACTCTGAGACCCCAGGTTCGCCCCATTGTCCATCTACCATCTGGGTTAGTTACAGTTATCTTGAGTGGGTTAAAAGACCTGGTGTAGCATGGGGATGGGGGAGAGTCTCGGTTAAAGAGATGAAGGAGTCTATGTTTTGGTGTACCCTGATATAGTGGAGATAGTTTCACAACCCCAATGGGGACAAAAGAATTCATTTAAATCTCCACAGTTACATCTTTTTTGTGGGGTGGATCCTGGGCCCAGATAGAATCTGTAAGTTTGAAGTTGTTGCTCTGCCCTTGCACTGCCACACCTGGCTATAATATCTTTTGTCCTAGGATCTACGTTTGAGGTCAGGAACAGGCCTAGAGGTCTAGGGAAAAGGTAATGGCGGGGTCTTCGGAATGTACTCCAGGGTTAAGTTGACTAGGGTGGATCCATTCCCAGTTAAGGAACTAACATTTTTCAGTGGAGCCCTCTGTGAGGACCCATTGATAGTAGGTGGGTTCTAAGAGGGGTTTGCTATAGGGATTTACAGCATGGATTAGGGTGGCGAGGGTGGTGACCTCTAAGAGCACACAAGTCTTAGCTTTAGTGAATTGGGGGGATGAATGTTTGACGCTCCATTGTCCTTCCGGTGGGGCAGTCTTGATGTCGGTGTGATGAATCCAGGCCGTTAGTCCGTCCACCTTGAGTGTGGTGGGTGTGGTCAGGATAACCATGTAGGGTCCCTTCCACCAAGGGGGTGAGGCTGGAGGTGGCAAATTTTTTAACAAGGACAGAGTCTCTGGGCTGGAAGGGGTGTGTCGGCAGGCCTGCGAGGTCCAATGGGGTGGGACGGGTGTCCTTAATGAGCTGGTGTATCTGGGATTGAACAGACTGGAGAGCCTGTAAGGATTTAAGGAGTGTATAGTTATGGACTTTACCATGCACGGTATCCGCAGGTCTGGGGAATAAGGGAGTGGGCCTGCCAAACATGATCTCAAAAGGGGAGAAGCCTTTCTGATAGGGTGTGCATTGGACATGGAGGAGGACAAAGGAAGCAGGCTGACCCAGTTTTCACTGGTTTCTAAGATAAACTTTGTCAGGGTTTCTTTTAGGGTCCGGTTCATTTGTTCGACTTGCCCTGAACTCTGGGGATGATAGGCACAGTGTAATTTCCAGGATATACCCAGGGCCTTGGCTAGGCCCTGAGAAATTTGTGCAGTAAAGGCGGGCCCATTGTCTGACCCCAGCATTAGAGGGAGGCCGAACCGAGGAACAAGGTTCTGTAATAGTTTTTTGTGACCACCAAAGCAGTCTTGGACCTAGTGGGGAAGGCTTCGACCCATCCAGAGAATGTATCTATAAATACCAGGAGGTATTTATAGCCATTTGCTGGGGGTTTCGTTTCAGTGAAATCTACTTCCCAGTGCTCCTCAGGGCTAGTCCCTCTGAGTCTTACTCCTACCTGGCTAGACCTGTTCCCTCCCGGATTTACTCGGGCACAGACATCACACGGAGTGGTAATTTTCTTGATAAGTTCATGTAAGTGGGGGAATGTAGTATTTGGCTTTTAGAAGCTTAGTTAGTTTGGTCTGTCCTAAGTGAGTGGCCTAGTGTGTGTCCTTAACTAGGACCCATTCTAGAGCCTCGGGGACCACAGTTCTTGTGTCCTGTAGAATCCACCATCCTGTGAAATCTTGTGTGCCCCCTTGTTCTTTAGCAAAGTTTTCTTCATCAGGTGAGTATGTAGGGGTGGGGGGACAGGGTTGGGGCTGGCAGAGTTACAAGAAGAGTCAGAGGTTTTACTGGTCCCAAGGCTGCCTGTCTGGCTTAGAGGTCAGCCGCCCTGTTTCCCCTTGCCTCTGGTGAATTTCCCTTCTGTTGTCCTTTGCAGTGCATTAATGCCACTGCCTTGGGCTTTCATATAGCCTCTACTAGGGCTAGGATTTTTTCTTTATTTTTGATGATTTTTTTCTCTGAAGTAAGTAGTCCTCTTTCTTTATAAATGGCTCCATGTACATGAGCCATGGCAAAGGCATACCAGCTATCCATGTAGATGTTAACAGTTTTTTCCTCTGCCCAGTCTAAGGCCTTTGTCAGAGCTATGAGTTCTGCCTTTTGGGCCGAGGTTCCACGTGGAAGAGCCTGGACCCAGACAACCTGCTCTAGGGTGACTACAGCTGCCCTGGCATACCGGACTCCGTGGACCATGAAACTGCTGCCATCCGTATACAGTACCTCCTCTGGGTTCTGTAGGGGGATGTCGGTGAGGTCCAGTCGAGCAGAGTGGAGGACGTCCATCGTCTGTTGGCAGTCGTGTATGGGCTCCTCCAGCTCTCTGTCTGGTAACAGCGTGGTGGGGTTTAAAACTGTAGCCTTTAAAAACCCTATGTGGGGCTGGTTCAAAATTAAGGCCTGATACTGAACTCTGCGGGCATTTGACATCCATTTTTCTGGAGCTCCACGGAGTAGTGACTCTAGGGTGCCACTAAGTTTAACTCCTGTCCCAAGGTTAGTTTGTCTGCCTCCTTGAGTAACAGGGCTGTAGCTGCCACCGCCCTCAGACAAGCTGGCCACCCAGAGGCTATGGGATCAAGTCTTTTTGAAAGGTAGGTGACTGGCTGGGACCATGGTCCCAATGTCTGGGTGAGCACCCCCTTAGCAACTCCCTGTTTTTCATGCACAAACAACCAGAAGGGTTTAGAGAGGTCTGGCAAGGCCAAGGCTGGGGCCATAGTCAGGGCAGTCTTGAGCTTGTCAAAAGCCCATTGCTCTATCTCTGTCCAAGTCAAGGGCTGATTTCCTCCAGTGCAGGCATACAGGGGCTTGGCTATAGCAGCAAATCCCAAAATCCATAGCCTGTAGTACCCTACTGCCCCAAGGAATTCTCAAATTTGGCGTTTCGTGGTGGGAGTGGGTATTCGCAGCACCACTTGGACTCAGCTGGGTGCCAGTGCCCAGTTGTCCTTCTCTACGATATAGCCCAGGTAAGTAACTTTCGATTGGCAAAGTTGGGCCTTTTTAGCTGAGACCTGGTAACCCAAAGTCTGTAGGGTCTTTAATAATGAGTAGGTGGTCTCTTTACAGGCCTCCTGTGTTTTTGTAGCCAAAAGTAAGTCATTCACGTATTGGAGTAGGGTACACTCAGGGAACTCAGCTTGGAAGGCAGTAAGATCTTGGCTAAGTGCCTCATCAGAGGAGGGGAGTTTTTGAACCCCTGAGGCAGTCTTGTCTTCATTCAAAAGCAAATATGGGCTGGCTAACAGGGGCCAATGGGATGCAAGAGAATGCATCCTTGAGATCCAAGACAGTGTAATGGTAGTGTTCTGGGCCCAAGAGACTTAGGAGGGTGCATGGATTTGGAACCGTAGGGTGGACAGTTTCCACTCATTTGTTTACCTCCCTTAAGTCCTGTACAGGCCGATAGTCCTTTGTGCCTGGTTTTAAGACGGGGAGTAAGGGGATATTCCAGGGGGACTTACAAGTAAGGATCCCTCCTTTTAGGAGTCTGGTTATATGTGGAGCAATTCCTCATCTGGCTTCCTGGCTCATGGGATATTGTCATACCTGGACTGGAGTTGCCACTGCCAATAGATGGACCACAACTGGGGTATGGTGACTTGCCAAGCCTGGGGAATTTGTCTCAGCCCACACTCTGGGTACATTTTCTTGGAATTGGCGGAGGAGGTCTGATGTTGGTGGTTGATCTATCTCTGAGGATAAAGCTTCCTGCAAGAGATATTCATCTGACAGAGCACAGGTGATGAGGATTTGCCGAGGTGGCCCTGATGCCAAGGGAGGAGGAATTGAGAGGCAAGCCTGACCCTCACTGAAAGAAATATTTGCTTGAAGTATGTGGAGTAAGTCCTGTCCTAGGAGTGGGTACAGACACTCTGGAATGACTAAGAAGGAGTGGGTGATGGTGCCATTCCCCAGATCAACGAATTGGTTGGTGGTCCAATGGCTTGTTGTAGTTTTTCCTGTGGCCCCCTGGATAATTGTTTTTCTACTGGATAGTGGTACTAGAGGCTGAGTAAGGACTGAGTGAGCTGCCCCGGTGTTGACTAGGAAGCTGACAGGTGTGCCCCCAATCTTCAAAGTGACCCTGGGCTCCTGGGGGCTTAATAAATAAGAGCCCTGGCCCCATCAATCCTGGCTTTCTAAATTGAGAATGGCCCTCAGTGGCTTTCCCTGAGCTGTTTCTCGCCTTCTCCTCTCTGGCCACTCGTTCTTCCAGTGGCCTTCCTGTCAGCAGTATGCACACTGGTTGCATCCTAGCCTGGGCCGGGGACCCCAGGAGCTCCCCTGTGGGGTTCCCTGTCCCTGTGGGATAACTCAGGTTTCCTGAAGAGCTGCTATTACTGCTTTATTAACTCTTTTATCCTGTTTGGCTTCTGAAGTCACCCTATTGTTAAAAATCTTTTGGGCAATTTCCAGCAATTGAGACAAATTTATTCCCCCTAATCCCTCTAACTTCTGTAAATTTCTTCCAATATCTGGGGCTGACTGGGAAATGAAAGCCAGATTGATGGCCCATTGGTTTTCTGGAGCCTCAGGGTCAATAGGAGTGATAAGTAAGTGTCTTGTAGATGCTGAAGGAAGGCAGCCGGCAACTCCTGCAGACCCTGAGTTACAGTCCCTACCTTGGAGAGGTTAGTGGGCTTGCGGGCTGCTCCCCAACCCCTTCTAGTAGGTACTGGTGAAAATTTTTCAGAGCCTGTAGACCCGCCGAGGTGTTTGGATCCCATTGAGGTCGGGTGGAAGGGGAAAGTTTCATTAATTTGCTCCTGGTGGTCCTCCACCAAGCCTCCCCCTGTTCCAGTGATGGGGTTATGGGCCTCCTGTCTAATTCTGCTCTTTCTTCTGCAGTAAATAGTACTAGGAGTAATTGTTGACAATCATGCTAGGTGGGGCGGTGGGTTTGTAAGACAGACTCTAGGAGCCCTGTGAGTGCCTGGGGCCTTTCAGAAGATGGAGGGTGTTGAGCCTTCCAATTGTATAAACCATTAGAGGAGAAGGGGATAAAGAAGGGGTGGCCTGGCTACCTCCTTCCATTGGGGGGTGCCTCCCAGAGGGGTAATACCCTGGGTGGGTATGGAGCAACATGGAGCCCCGCTACAGGTGTGGAGTGGGGGACAAGGGCTGGCTACCAGTGTTGTCTGGAGAGGGGTGCTAAGACCCCTGTCCAGAGGGTCTAAAGTAAGGCAAGCAGAGGTAATTCTAGATCCTCTTCTGGGGCAGGGAGAATGGATGGCACTGCAGGAGCCTTCTTTGGGCTGGCTAACATGACCTGAAGTCCAGCCTGTTTTATGCAGCGCTTCAGCCACAGGGGTTTGTTGGACTAAATTCAACCATTGGTTGATGTATGGAAACTGGTCAGGTATCCAGGAGTTTCTGTGACCATTTTCCATACAGCCTGGGTAATTTTTGGGTCGTAGGTCCCAGTATCTGGCCATCCAACTCCAAAAGATGGCCATTCTAGTTCACGTAAAGAATGGAGTTTTCCAGGGGTTAATTTCACCCCATATTGGCCTGAGAGCCCAACCTTGAAGTTGGCCGTCATGCATTGGAGGGGGGTACAAGGCTAGGAGCTAGACGACCCCATTCGGTTTTTCCTTAGCCTTTAAATTCCCCCAAGAAACTTCACTAATTTACTGGCTTCACCGAGGATTTGAACCAAAGACCTTGCAGTTGCAGGCCCTATCGCTTAACTACCATGCTAACAGGGGATTTGCATTACAAAGAGTCGGAAGCTTTCTTAACAGGCAGTGACTGTGAGTTGCCCGACCTAGGCGGAGCTGACAGCAACAAAATGCTTCTCGCACACAGGAACTCTGAAAAGCATTAAATTCCTCTCTCCCTCCTCTCTTTCTCTCTCTCTCTTTCCGTCTCCCGATAGTAACTTGGGTTTTGTAGTTTTTGTAGTATTTCCAATTTTGACAGGTGGTATACTTGTGTTCTGTCCTTTCCAGCACGGGTTTTAAAAGTGCCTCTACAGCTAAATCTTGTAAGGAAAGTACAATTAATTTAATGGGTCTGTCTTTTGTATGGGCCAGGGGAACAGGTGGGAGGGGCCAAGGGTGAAGATGAATTCTCCTAGGAAGCCCCAGAGGGGCCAGTAATAGGCCTTGTATAGGCTTAGTGCTGCTCGGGCATGGTCTTCTCTTAAATGACACCTGACGCCCAGTGGCCTTGGGAAAGTTGGAGAATGGCAAAACAAATGAACTAGGAGATCCACAGGGTGTGAATTTTGAATCCACCACAGCATACAGAGTTGACAAGAGACTTGCCAGTCTGTCCTTATTAAGTCGTAATACCCCACCTCCCAGCAGTCAGGGTGGTGCCCAAAAACTGAATAGGGGTGGGCTTCAGAGCACTGGCCATAACAACGCTTGATATCTTTTTGACAGAATAGACAATTACCTTGTTTTCACCCCAAACAGCCAAGAAGAGTTGGTTCCTTTTTGTCTAGGAGTTGATTTCCCAGGACAGAGAAAAAACTACACCTGAGACATTGCAGGCAGAATTTCCTTTTGGACATCAGCTGATGAAGGGAAAAGGAAATTTTACCCAACAGGGGGCAGAAATACTCCTGTCCTGGAGGGGGGTGGCTGAGAGAACTTACAGGCCACAATGATTATAATAAGAAAGAAAAGAAAAGAGATAGGGCTAAAGCTATTTGCCTCATGGCAGAGTCAGAATAAGTGAGGCCTCAGTAGTAGAAGAATAGGAGAAGGAAGGAGAACAGAGTTACTTCTAGGGGCATGAATTCAGTAAAGGTCCCCTGCAGCCAGTGGTCTGCTACCCACTGTAGAGTATCTTCCACTCCAAGGGAAGCAGGCCTAAACCACTGTATATCAGCCAATAGGAGTCTAACAAAACCGGTGAATCTACAGTAAGGACAGAACCACATACAGGATTGACAGACAAAGGATGGGTGCCCCCCAGATGGGAGACCAGTCTGATGCCTGCCTGGCCACATCCCTGGAGGGATGTTTCAAAGCATCGTGGCTAAGGTATACCCATATAAACCCCAGGCCTGGTCACCTCAGAATTTTCAGTCCTGAGGCGAGTAACCGTTATGCCTTATGACGTCCCTGTGGAACTGCGGGTGAAGGCCCATACAAGCCCTGTAGCTTTCCAGCCATGGGACTACATATATACACACTCACTCTCTCACTCACACTGAGGTTATGGAAAACAACCAAAAACTAAATGACCCGAGCCTCCAGTGAGGCAACCTGAGCCTCCAGTGATGTCTCACAGTAGGCTTGCCTGGTCAGAGTTGCAATGACCGTGTCCGGTCCACTGATTTCCAGACCTGACTTACCTCCAGAGGTTCCCGGGACCCTTAGGACTTTTGGGTGAATGTTGGCTGGGCAGTCACCTATCCTCCATGGGGCTGAAACTCTGGGGCCCTGGAACATCTCAGGGGGCATGTCCCCTAGAGGTCCCTGAGGTGGGAGCGGCTGCCCGGGTGAGACTCTGAGATGGCTTTTGTCTGGTGATGGAAGAAGATAACTCTTGCTGGGGCCTCCAAAAATGTTTACTGGAGCGAGCATAGAAAGTCAACACCAAGACAAAATATACCAAATTGCAGGGTGTTTATGCCGGCGGTCATGGAGGACGCACATCTCTCCAACCCATGGCCTTGAAAGGAGGGTGTCAAGACATCTTATGCCCATAAACCACCTCAAGGGTGAGGGGTGGGGGTGGGGGTGAGGGGCTTCAGACATTCCGAGGGCCAGGGGACTTTGGACATTCCAATTGTTACTTTAGTGGTTCACAGAAGTCAAGATAAGCATTAGTTTACACATTGTCTCGGTAGGGTGGAAATTACAGACCTTAGTTACTTATTACAAGTTGCAGGGGCCAAGATGGCATGGGTTTGGACTGCTTGCCTGTCACATTAGGGTTGCAGAGAGCAGTTTCAACAGAAAGCCGAGGTATGGTTGAGGTATGCAGTTTTATGGGGCTTTTACCATGTCACAGTACATAATGAATTATTTGGATACTCCCCATTTCATAGATAGTAAGTTTTCCCTACCTTTTTAAATTTCAAATAATACTGCAAATGAACTCATGTTTGCCTTTGTGCAAACGCAGTTCAAGGATAAGTCCTAGAAGTATGATTGCTAGGTTGAAAAACAGGCATTGGCAAAATGTTCTCCAAAAAGGGGAACAGCAATTCTCCTGATAATGCAAAGAAGTGCCAATTCCCCATGCCCTTCTCAATATTGGTCTTTTTTTTTTTTTTAATTAACTCACTGGACACTTAAAAGTGCTTTGCAATCTTTTAAATACTATGCAAATATTAGGTGTTACAGCCAATAACGTTTTCTAGAAGGCCGCAGATCAAAAAGTGGATATCCAAGCCCCTTGGGAGCTCATACCATCCAAAAGATTTTACTATATGTCCTGTCATTTTCCAGAAATGTTTTTGTCCTTGGATCCTAATTTTTTAGAACAAAATGACAGTTTTCCAGGATGATGAGGTTGTAAATAATGAGTAAGAGAAACCCTCCAGCAAAAGCAGCTATCATCATTCTTAGAGCTTTGCTAGCAAAATAATTGAATTTAATACCAGATAGGGTCACTTGTGCCACCCAAAATTTTATTGAGCCACAGTGGCAGGGAGTGATTTGCAAGGCCTTTCTTTTACTGTTTCCTAAGTCTTTATTTTATCTACTTTCTTTTTCAAGACTTTTTATTCTTACTATTCATTTGGAAACTGAAATTAAGGCTTCAGCAATTACTCACCTTTTTTTTTTTTTTTTAAGAAGCATGGACCTAGTGCAGTAGACTGCATGGGTCTCCCATGTTGACTTTGAAAACAAAGGAAGTCTGACCCTAAGCTCCTTTTTCTTTCCTGTGAAATCCATCCACCCCAACATCACCACCTGGTCAACTCCTTGTCCTCCTCCCAGAACCTCAGAACCATCCTTCAAGTCAGTTCTTTCATAGAGCCTTACCTGCTCTGTCTTCCCACACATTTTTGCCTCTAAGCAATTTTGTGTTACCCAATAATTTACTTGTTTGCATATTTCCCCATGCCCGTCTCCCAGCTATGAATTCCTTTGGCTGGACCTGGGTCTCATTTATCTTTATATCTCTCGTTGGTAGTACTTGCTAAGTTTGTTGAATAAATGTTTCTTCATTTTGAATCCTTGCTGGGTTGGACATAAAATAATAATAACACTTAAAATATGTAGCACAAAGACTAGCACTCCCCAAATATTCCACAAGCTCCCTCATGCTTCTCAAACTCCCTTGTATTTATGATGGGGTTATGTGACTAATCCTGGATCATAGGCAGGAGTGTGAGTGAAGTAATGCTTGGTACTTTCTGTCTGAGGTAGGAAAGAAGGGTCGTGAGTTCCATACATGCCCTCTCTCTCGCCACTATGTCTGGAAACAAAGAACTCTGAAACAGCAAAGGTGCAAGATGGAAACAGCCCAAATGTCTCATCACTGTTGAAGGGTAGCCACCTAGGAGAGCAGCCTGACCTGCATCAGACCGTTCTGAAAGTGAGGAATAGCCTTTGGGATTTGGGCATTTATTGCCACAGCAAAACTTACCCTATCCTGACTAATGCAGCATGTGAATTTCATGAGTTGAAAATGTATGTAAAAAGAAGCTCTTAAAATATGACAGTGTCATTTGATCATGAAACCTTTCACCTTCATCCCCTAGGACAAGTGAGGGTTGGTACTGTGGATTTTATGACTTCAAAGCAGATTATTTTTCAAGACAGCATAGCCATTCCCATTTTATTAACAGACTCCAAGGCATGGAGAAGTGAAAGCACTGGTTTCTGGAATTATGGGTGAGATTAGCAGAAGAGCACAGACCCAAATTTCTGACCCCCCCTGCATATATAGAACTGCTCATCCCCCAACATCCTTGTCCTCTGGGGTTAGTATTCTAGAAATAAGATTGACCTATTTAGAAATGGGACAGATTTTACATCTCTAAAGCTAACTCCACTGAAGAATATCTGTTTTGAAGCAACATGGTGGTAAAAAGGTTAACACTAAATTTGAAGTTTATTTCTAGGCAGACATCCTGAGCCCTGGGGGGAAAGATTGCAGCTGCCCTGTGGCCCAGATAATGCAATATCAGGGTGAACAAGGACATCTTAGAACATTCTGTTCTCCTTCCCCAAGACCAATTAAAATCTGTAGGCATCTTTCTGTTGACCAGGCTGACTGACTAATTGAATCAGAATTATGATATTTTCATCAGCTTTCTCTCACCCCTCTCTGCCTCACTGGCAGAGAGAAAGTTTGACAATGATACAGCTTCAAGCATATGAGGCCCAGTGAATGGATCTGCTCTCACCTTAAACTACTGAACATTGCACATTAAATAAGATCCCAAAAAGGGTGGGACAAGATTGTGGGCAGGGTAGTGTCCCCAGGTCTTAGTCTCTGTTTATCCAGGTAAGAAGAAGCTAAATACCAAGACACCACCTTCACGATGCCTGATGAACAAGATATCTGTCATTTACCACATGCTATTCCAATAAATCAACTCCGTAATTATCTCTGCCTTCCTAATTAACCGTCACACTGTCCAACTGAGAAAACTCCTCATGTTGAAGGACCAAATACCTGCTGAAGTCCAACAAGATTGTTCCCATTCTATTAAGCTAGGAGGTATTTTCTCCTGCACATTCAAATGGCAGGGTTAACCTTAGAGACTGTCCCAAACAGTATCAAAGCCTCTGAGAATCAGCTACACATTTCCAGTTGTGTGAGACTTCTCAGTTTGAGTGTGACAACCTCCACATTAGCAACTTCTGTGAATTATTTCTTTTTTTTTTTTTTTTTTTTGAGATGGAGTCATGCTCTGTCACCAGAGAATTATTTCTTTATATCTAAATTGCCTCAGAAGTTAGGCATTTATAGCAGCATTAGTTCCAGCTGTGAGGAAGCTTTGGCTGACAAGACATTAGGAAGGGGTAGGGGGACAAAGATTTCAGCCTCAAGACCTGTTTCTGAGTTTTCTAAAAGGAAATCCCCTCAACAAACTAGGCATTGAAGGAGCATACCTTAAAATAATAAGAGCTGTCTATGGCACACCTACAGCCAACATTATACTGAATGGGCAAAAGCTGAAAGTATTTCTCTTGAGAACTGGAACAAGACACAGATGCCCACTCTCACTATTCCTATTCAACATAATATTTAAAAGTGCTAGCCAGAACAATCAGGCAAGAGAAAGAAATAAAAGGCATCCAAATAGGAAAAGAAGTCAAACCCCCTCTCTTCACAGTTGATATGATTCTATACCTAGAAAACTCCAAAGACACCACCAAAAGGATCCTAGAACTGATAAACAACTCCAGGAAAGTTTTAGAATACACATCAATGTATAAAAATCAGTAGCATTTCTACACACTAATAATGTCCAAGTTGAGACCAAATCAAGAACACAATCCCAATCCACTTACAATAGCCACAAAAAATTAAAATACCTAGGAATACATCTAACCAAGGAGGTTAAAGATCTCCACAAGGAGAACTACAAAACACTGATGGGAGAAATTGTATGTGACATAAAGAAATGGGAAAATATTCCATGCTCATGGATTGGAAGAATCAATATCATTAAGTGGCTATACTCTCTAAAGCAATCTACAGATGCAATGCTATTCCTGTCAAAATACCAATGATGTTTTTCACAGAATTAGGAAAAATCTATTCTAATATTCATATGGAACCAAAAAAGAGCCTAAATAGCCAAAACAATCCTGTACAAACACAAAGCTTGAAGTCTTACATTATCTGATTTCAACCTATAAGGCTATAATAACCCAAACAGCATGGTAGTGGTATTAAAAAAAAAATACGATGGGTGTGGTGGCTCACACATGTAATCTCAGCACTTTGGGAGGCTGAGGTGGGTGGCTCACTTGAGGTCAGGAGTTTGAGACCAGCCTGGCCAATGTGGTGAAACCTCACCTCCACTAAAAACACAAAAATTAGCCAGGCATGGTAGCAGGCACCTGTAATCCCAGCTACTGGGGAGGCTGAGGCACAAGATTCACTTGAACCCAAGGGGCAGAGGTTGCAGTGAGCCAAGGTTGTGCCACTGCATTCCAGCCTGGGCAACAGAGTAAGAATCCATCACAAAAACAAAAAACAAAACAAAACAAAAAAACACAGACTAATGGAACAGAATGAAGAACCTAGAAATAAAGCTGCACACCTACAGTACACCTTTGCCTGATCTTTGATGAAGTCAACAAAAATAAGCAATGATGAAAGTACTCCCCCTATTCAATAAATGGTCTTATGATAGCTGGCTAGCCATAGGCAGAAGAATAAAACTGGACCCCTGCCTTCCATCATATATAAAAATTAACTCCAGATTGACTAAAGACCTAAATATAAGACCTCAAACTATAAGAATCCTAGAAAAAAACCTAGAAAACACCATTCTGGACATCAGTCTTGGGAAATAATTTATGGCTAAGTCCTCAAAAGCAATTGCAGCAAAAACAAAAATTGATGACTGGGAACTAATTACATTAAGGTGCTTCTGCACAGCGAAAGGAACTAACAGAGTAAATAGACAACCTACAAAATGGGAGAAAATATTTACAAACTATGCATCCAACAAAGATCTAATATTCAGAATCCAAGAACTTAAACAATTCAACAAGCAAAAAAATAAAAAGTGTGCAAAAGACATGAACAGACATTTTTCAAAAGAAGACACACAAGCGGCCAACAAGCATATAAAAACATGTTCAACATCACTTCTCAAATAAATGCAAATCAAATCCACAAAAAATGAGATATCATCTCATATCAGTCAGAATGGCTATGATTAAAAAGTCAAAAACAACAGATGCCGGCAGGAGAATGCTTATACACTGTTGGTGGAATATAAACTAGTTTAGCTACTGTGCAAAGCAATTTGGAGATTTTTCAAAGAACGTAAAACAGAGCTACCATTCAACTCAGCAATCACATTACTGGCTATATATCCAAAAGAAAAAAAAATCATTCTACCATAAAGATGTATGCACTCATATGTACACTGCAGCACTATTCACCATAGCAAAGACATGTAATCAATCTAGAGGTCCGTCAGTGGTGGACTACATAAAGAAAATGTGGTACATATACACCATGGAATACTATGCAGCCATAAAAAGAACCAAATCATGTCCTTTGCAGCCACATTGATACAAGTAGAGGCCCTTAACCTAAGCAAATGAATGCAAGAACAGAAAACCAAATACCACGTTTTCATTTATAAGTGGGAGCCAAACATTGGAAACTCATGGACATAAAGATGTCAACAATAGACACTGTGAACTATTAGAGAGAGAAGGTAGGGAAGGGACCAGGGCCCAAATAACTATTGGGTATTATGCTCACTACCTGGGTGATGTGATCAGTGGTACCCAAACCTCAGCATCGTGCAATTTATTCATGTAATAAACCTGCACATGTAGACCCTGAGTCTAAAATGAAAGTTGAAATTACTTAAAGAAAAACAAAAAGTAAAAGGAAATCTAAGGCTGAGGTATGTTTGGGGAAAGCTATTTTAGTTTTGAAGCTACCTCTGACCACGTTGGCAGGAAGGGTTATGGACAAGTTGTGTTTCCCCAAAATGTATATATTGAAATGTTAATCTCAAATATCATGGTATTAGGAGATGGGGGCCTTTGTGAGGGAATTAGGCCATGAGGAAGGAGCCCTCACGATGGGATTAGCAACTTATAAGAAAAGACATGAGTGACCACAGTTAATAATAAAGTATTGCACTCTCGAAGTTTTCTGAGAGTAGATCTCAAGTATTCTACACATACACACGTAAAGTATCTAAATAAGGTAATAAATATGATAGTTAGCTTCACTGTAGTAATTGTTTTACAACAAGTTCATTATTTGTTAAGGTTTCCCCCTTACATTTAGGAATAAGCCAAGAATGTCTGATGTCGGCCGGGCGTGGTGGCTCATACCTGTAATCCCAGCACTTTGGGAGGTTGAGGCAGGCAAATCATGAGGTCAAGAGATCGAGACCATACTGGCCAACGTGATGAGACCCTGTCTCTACTAAAAATACAAAAATAAGCTGGGCGTGGTGGTGCATGCCTGTAGTCCCAGCTACTCGAGAAGCTGAGGCAGGAGAATCGCTTCAACCTGAAAGGCAGATGTTGCAGTGAGCCGAGATTGCGCCAATGCACTCCAGCCTGACAACAGAGCAAGACTCCATCTCAATAAAAAAAAAAGAAAGAAAAAGAATGTCTGATGTGATGTCAACAAAAAGCAACTTTGTATCAGAAGTCCTAGCCGGTTTAATATGGCAAGAAAAATAAATAAAAACATAAAGATTATAAATAAAGAAAAATAAAATATGTCTCTATTGTAGACAGCATAGGGATCTATATAATCAAAACAAATTCAACACATATAATTACTGATTTTCAACAGAGGTGCAAATGGATAATCTTTATAACAAATGATGCTGGAACAATTAAAGTACCCACACAAGGAAATGATGAACCTGAACCCTTACTTCAAAAATACACAAAAATTAACTCAAAATGGATCACAACATAAAGTTGAAACTATATATCTTCTAGAATAAAATAGAGGAGAAAATTTTTTTGTGCTTAGGTTGGTCAAAGACTTCATAAATAAGACACATAAAGTGTACACTATAAAATATTCATAGACTGAACTGTGTCAAAATCAAGATTTTGCTTTTTTAAAAGACACTACATAAAATGAAAAGGCAAGCTACAGATCAACAAAAACATTTGAAAAATATGTATCTAATTAAAAGCTTATACCCAGAATATAAAAGGATTCCTACAATTCAATAATAATATGGCAAACAACCCCATTTAAAAATTGGCAAAAGATTTGAACGCATATTACACCAAAAAAAGATATACAAATGGCAGATCATGTGAAAAGATCCTAGTCACCATTATTTATTAAAGAAAAGCAAATTAAATCCACAAGGACATACCATTTTATTCCCACTAGAAAGGCAAATATTAAGTATTGTTGAGGATGTAGGAGAACTGGAACACTCTTTGTTTGCCAGTGGTAACATAAAATGGTACAGCCACTTTACAAAATAGTTTGCTTTCTAAAAAAAAAAAAAGAAAGAAAACAATTTTCTTTTTATGAAGTTAATATACACATATGATCCACAGCTCTATTTCTAGACATTTACCCAAGAGTAATGAAAACATATGTCCACAAAAGATTCTCGTGTGAATGTACATAGTAGCTTTATTTATAATTCCAAGAACTATAAAAATTCTAAATATGCATCAACTGGTGAATGTTTATATAAACTAGCATCTCCATATAATGGAATACTTCTTAGCAATAAAAAGGAACATAAACTACTGATGGATACAACAACATGGATGATTCTCAAAAAATTATGCTAAGTGAAAGAAGGTAGCCACAGAAGATTACATACTATATGATTCCATTTATATGAGATTCTTTGTAAAAGTCAAACCATAGTAATAGAAGGAAGATGTTTCAATGGTTGCCAGGGTATAGAGAATTTTATTAATTCCAAAGAGACATAACAGATCTCCTTGGGATGATGGAAATATTTTGCACCATGTTACTCATGGCACTAACATAACTCTATACGGTTGTTAAATATCATTGAATTGTACACTGAAAATTGGTGAATTTTACGTAAATTATGCTCAGAGGTGATTTCATACACACATTCATACATACACAGGCATAGATACACACGTTATTTAAAATGAAAGTATTCAATGTGGAAGAGATTACAGTGTACACACAACTTGGTCCTTTCCATCACTGACAGGAGATCAAAAAACTCTTGGTAAGAAACTTTGAATTCCAGTTTTTTCCTATGTCCCTGATGTCATTCCTGCTGCCTCTCTGGGATGATAAGAAAGCAAAAGACACAGTCTGTCTAAGGACCAAAATAGGTCCTGTGTAAACACACACTGTGGTTATGATTGCACACATATGCAGATGGACCTAAACCCTGTAGCCTTAAGCAAGGACTCTGGAATCACTGGTGCCAACTCAAATCATTTATCAAAATATACTTCCCTTGTAAAATCAAGCAGCCAATCTTCAGGACTCTTGGCGGAGGAGGGGAATCGTTTTGGCGAAAGCACTCTAATGCTTCTGCTAATGCAAAAGCCTAAGGGCATACTAATAAATATGATGCAACAACACTTGTATTGCAGGGCAGAAGGGCAAGGAGAGGGGAGCACTTCTGTCATGGATCTGTTTACTGTGTGTTTATCAATTCATGGAATTATTGAGAATGTACCATGACAGGTACTGTGGAAGATGCTAAAGAGAAAAGGGTCAGGGGACAGATACTTGGCATAACATGCTATGCTTTCAAATGGGTACATTTTTGTCCTTAAATTGTATAAAATGTAATGTATACACTTAAACTACAAAATGGTACCTTTAAATTTACAAGAGAGCAAGAAAGAAAATAAATGTCATCTTCAACTTAAGAGGTTGGAAAAGGAAGAAACAAAATACCCTGAAGGGAAATAGAAGGGAGGAATTAATAAAGATAAAAGTAGAAATTAATGAGATAGAAAGCAGAAAAACAGTAGAACCAATAAATAAACCCCAAAGCTGGATATTAGAAAAAAAAATAAACATAACAAAAAAACCCCAAAAACTGGTTATCAATAGATTGCCTAATCAAGAAAAGAATTAGCTCATAAAAACAGAATACAAAATTAGTATGTGAGAAATAATTACAGAAACTGATGAAAATGAAGGAATCACAGAAGAGGTTGTTTGTTCAATTCCATGTAAATAAATCTGACATAAATTTTAAACCTTCCAAATTCATTTAAAGATTTGAACTGCTGCGAAGCTTGGAGATAGGTCCTGGCTTTTTTGCCCTCTTTTGTTTTTGGTCATGAAGTCCTTGCCTACACCTATGTCCTGAATGGTTTGCCAGTTTCTCTTTTCGGGGGCCCCCCCCCGTCTTTCTCTTTTTGGTACCAGTACCATGCTGTTTTATTACTGTACTTTGTATATAATTTGAAGTCCGGGAGTGTGATGCCTCCACTTTATTCTTTTTGCTTAGAATTGACTTGGCTATGCGGGCTCTTTTTTCTCCTATGAAGTTTAAGGTGGTTTTTTCCAGTTCTTCAAGAAGGTCATTGGTATCTTGATAGGGATAGCGTTGAATCTGTAAATTACTTTGGGCAGTATGGCCATTTTACAATATTGATTCTTCCTAGCCATGAACATGGAATATTTCTCCATCTGTTTTGTCCTCTCTTATTTCATTGAGCAGTGGTTTGTAGTTCTCCTTGAGAGGTCCTTTACATTCCTTGTTAGTTGTATTCCTAGGTATTTGATTCTCCATAGCTTCTGCACAGCAAAAGAAACAGTCATTAGAGTAAATCGGCAACCAACAGAATGGGAAAGAGTTTTCGCGGTCTACCCATCTGACAAAGGGCTGATAACCAGAATCTACAAAGAACTGAAACACATTTACAAGAAAAAAACAAACAAGCCCATTCAAAAGTGGGCGAAGGATATGAACAGACACTTTACAAAAGAAGACATACATGAAGCCAACAAACATATGAAAAAATGCTCATCATCACTGGTCATTAGAGAAATGCAAATCAAAACTACATTGAGATACCATCTCACGCCAGTTAGAATGGTGATCATTAAAAAATCTGGAGACAACAGATGCTGGAGAGGATGTGGAGAAATGAGGAACGCTTTTACACTGTTGGTGGGAGTGTAAATTAGTTCAACCATTGTGGAAGACGGTGTGGCGATTCCTCAAGGACCTAGAAATAGAAATTCCATTTGATCCAGCAATCCCATTACTGGGTATATATCCAAAAGACTATAAATCGTTCTACTATAAGGACACATGCACACGAATGTTCATTGCAGCACAGTTTACAATAGCAAAGACCTGGAACCAACCCAAATGCCCATCGATGATAGACTGGACAGGGAAAATGTGGCACATATACACCATGGAATATCATGCAGCCATCAAAAACGATGAGTTCGTGTCCTTTGTAGGGACATGGATGAACCTGGAAACCATCATTCTCAGCAAACTACACAAGAACAGAAAATCAAACACTGCATGTTCTCACTCATAGGCGGGTGTTGAACAATGGGAACACATGGACACAGGGAGGGGAGTATCACACACTGGGGTCTGTCGGGGGGGAGAAAGGGGAGGGATGGTGGGGGGGGGGGAGTTGGGGAGGGATAGCATGGGGAGGAATGCCAGATATAGGTGATGGGGAGGAAGGCAGCAAATCACACTGCCATGTGTGTACCTATGCAACAATCTTCCATGTTCTTCACATGTACCCCCAAACCTAAAATGCAATTAAAAAAAAAAAAAAAAAAAGATTTGAACATAACACTGACAACAAAAACCAACAAAAAAGATAACTATTAATTTGATACAAAAATCATAAATATCAGCAACACCACTAACTGAACTAAGTGCCACATTAAAGGATCATATACTGTAAGCAAGCCGAGCTTGTTCCAGGATAGTTTAACATTAGGAAATACTTTAATAAACGTTACCATAGTCATAGATTTAAAGAGAATAGCCAAATGATCATCTCAGATGTAGAAAAGATATTTGACGCTACACAAAGTACTGAACTGATAAAAGTCATCAAGATAGGAACAGAAAAAAGACACGTGTGTCTGAAAAATTTGTGTGTGTATACATGTATGTGCATGAGTGTGTGTGTATTCATATGGAGCGGGAAGTGAAGCAAGAGCCCCACGGCCAGCATCATGCTTAATGGAAAATACTGGAATATTTCCTCTAATGCAGGAATAAAAATAAATTACTAGTCAATGAAATTACTAAGGGTCCAAGAGTAAAACATAGAAAGGGTAAAACATAGATGAAAGTAAAATTATCGCTATTTTCAGACATAACTCTGTATCTAAAAATTCTAAGAGATTCAACTGAAAAAGCATGAACATGAGAGAAGTCAGTGCGGTTACAGAGGACAAAACACCTAGAAATCAATGGCTTTTATATATGCAAACACCAACAAGTTAGAGAAAATAATGGAAGAACCCATTTACATTAGCAACAAAAAGTCATAAAGTTTCTGTAAATAAATATAAGGAACGTGTAAATACTTTGTATTTGTAAAGCGTATATAAAGTATATGTAAGGCATTTTAAAACATTCCCTAGTGACAGAAAAACAGATGAAAACAAGTGAGTATTCAACCATGTTTTTATTTTTTATTTATGTATTTTGGAGATGGCGTTTTGCTCTGTCACCCAGGCTGGAGTTCAGTGGCATGATCTCAGCTCACTACAACCTCCATCTCCCAGGTTCAAGCAATTCTCCTGCCTCAGCTTCTCGAGTAGCTGGGACTACAGGCGCACACCACCACGCCTGGCTAATTTTTTTTTTTTTTTTTGTATTTTAGTAGAGACCGTGTTGCCCAGGCTGGTCTCCTGAGCTTAGGCAATCCACTCACCTTGGCCTCTCAAAGTCCTGGAATTACAGGGGCGGGCCACTGTACCCAACCATATTCAACCATGTTTTTAAGAAAACTCACTATTCAAGATATGTTTTCCTAATTTAACTTAAAATTGTAATATATCTAATTGTCCCTGTGTTGATGAAGCTATAGGGAACAGCCACTCTTGTACTTCTATTCATTGCGGGCAGGAGTATGAATTAGTATAATTTTATGGAAGGCAATTTGGTTAATGGTTTCTATCAAAATTAGGAGCAAACATAACCATTGAGTAAAATGACACTTAACTTACCTTACAGATACACTCATGAAACATGACACGTGCAAACTCATTAATTACATCACAGTATGTTACAGTAAAAGATTTGGCATAGTCTACCTGTCCATCAGGAAGGCACTGATTAAATCATACTTCATTCACACAATGGAACACAATGCAATTATAAAATTAAAAGAATGAGAAAGTTCTACATACATGGATATGTAAATAACTTCAAGATTAGTGTTAAGAAAGAAAATGAAGACAGAAAACAACGTGTAGAGTATGCAACGGTTCATGTAAAAGTTTGTGGGTCAGATGAATAGGAATTCCTATTTTTCTGTGTATATGCAAAGAAAATCCCTGGGTGGACACACAAAATGAAATTAGTAACAGTTGTTGCTGCTTTGAAGATAGGAGGATAGAAAAGAGTAGTAAAACAGGAAATTTGCAGAGTATACATTTTGATAATTTGGATTTTCAATCTATATGAATCCACTACAATTTAGAAAATCGAAATCAAAACCTTAATAGAAATAGATAAAATAAAAATTTAAATTTAAAAGTAAAGACATGTAAATGGGAGAAAAGACTGAGCAAACACTGAAATACTAATAATTACTACATGCTTTAAATTTGTTCTATCTTGTTTTAGGCATTTTACATGTTTTATCCTGTTTTAGATGATTATCCTCATTTACAGGTGAGAAACTGAGACAGAGAGATTCATTACATGCCCTAAGTCACAACCAGGCCATCTCCAGATTCCTGCAGTTTTAACTTCTTCGCTGTGCCATCTCCTGATATCATGTGGTGCAGTGAAAATACACACTACAAAGGCCACAACCACCACCAAACGAGAACACCTGAAGTTCAGTCCCCCACTTTTCTTACTAGCTGTGTAACCTGGAAAAGCTCATTCAACACTTCAAGATTCAATTCCCTCATGTGTCCAGTGGTTATGATTATACCTGTCCTGTCTCTAAAACTTGCCATGAGATCATACACGTTTGTGTGTGACAGGAGAGGGAGAGATTTAGATTTGAAATATGTGCCACAGGACAGAGAGTAGAAAAGATGTAAGAATCCATCTTCACGGGGGTTTGGACAGTACAGAAACAAATCTTGTTTATCCACTGATTTCCTCCGTGACTCTCAGGGAGAGGTTACCCTGGGGAAAGTTCTGGACCCGACTGTAATTAAATGGCATCTATTTAAGGAAATAAATTATGCTACCAAACTCTTTCACCTGAAACATTAAGATAATTGCATTATTAGCATTATTACTTGGTAGTGGAGTGAGGAAGGGGGAGGTGGTTTTGTGGATGATATGCACCCCTAGTGTGAGTACTGTATTTCCTTATTTAAGGAAAGAAATAAAAATGGTAACTTTTCTAAGAAAATATCAATAGTCATAACCAAAATAGTAACAACTTTAAAAACAGTGTGACACAGGAGGAGTGAGGAACTCTAGCTCATAGCCACAGCAGAACAGCTGGGAGCAGAGAGATGCCCAACCTGTTGTGTGAGGAGGGCAAGTTGGTGATCATTCATAAATTGATCACTGTGGGCCTCTATTAAGTGGATTTCTATTCAGCAGGGGCTCCCTGGCTCCTTGGGAGACTCGCTGCACAGTAAGGAGAAAGGCTCTCCCTGGGGAATCTACCAGAGTAACTTCAGGGTGTACATTTTTCTTTAAAAAATAAAGTGCTGGGCCAGGCATCATGGCTCACACCTGTATTCCCAGCACTTTGGGAGGCCAAGGCAGGAGGATGACTTGAGACCAGAACTTTGAGACCCACGTGGGCAACACAGAGAGACCTCATCTCTACAAAAAATTTAAAAACTAGCCAGGTGTGGTGGCACTCATTGGTAGGCCAAGGCAGGACGGGAGGCCAAGGGAGGAGGATGGCTTGAGCCTGGGAGGCTGAGGCTGCAGTGAGCCATGATTGTACCACTGTACTCCAGCCTGGCTGACACAGCAAGACTCTGTCTCAAAAACAAAAAGAAAATCATAAAGTGCCTTTAATAGTAAATAGAAATAACAACTACTAATATTGTGAAGGTGCCAGTCACTGTTATTCTAATTTCAAGAGATGACCAGGAACAATTCCCCGACCTCCCTCAGGAATCCATGACACTGCCTCAGAATACAATACTCACAATAGGACTACATATCATCCACAAAACCACCTGCCCCTTTCTCGTTCCACTACCAAGTAATAATGCTAATAATGCAATTCTCTTAATGTTTCAGGTGAAAGAGTTTGGGGTTTACTTCATTTACATCACATGCATACATAGTACTGACACTAAAGCCAGAAAAGTATTGATTTAAATACATTTGCTGCTGATTAATTCAACTTGGGATGTGTAAGTATTGATAATCCTTCACAATCCCGTAAGAATTCCACAGGGTTGTCTTCTCTGATCCTCACAACAAACTGTGAGAGAAACTAGTTATCCCCACTCTAAAGACAAAATGGAGGACTGGCAAGTTTAGCTGATGTCCCCCAGGGTAGATTAGGAATAAGGGGTCAGGACAGGGTCTAGGTCCAGGGTTCCTGCAACCACCTTCCTCTTAAGTGTCTGCCAAGGTCTTTTTGAATCTTAAGATTTTGGAACCTAGAAAGTTAATTACCATAGTTGCAAAGCTGTCCCTATGAGTACCCTTCACCCGCTCTTAAGAAGAGACAGACAAAACGGAACTGGGTACATTACATTCATCTCTCAGTCTACTTAAGAAGCAGCCGGTTACCCAGAGTGGGAATCCACCAGGCTGTAGTTACATCTCTCCCTTCTCTCTCCTGGTTATTGACGTTAAGCTACCATGTTACTCATTGATAAAAAACTGGAAGCAAATTAAAATGAAACTTTTTTGGCCCTAAATTACTCCTTTGACCTCTAACCTGAATTTTGGCTGCTTTTACTTAACAGTTACTGGCTCAAAGGCCTGACTGTAAGCCACAGTGACCATGCATCAACCCTCCATCTGGCCAATGATTTTAATTTAATCAAGGGCAACCTCATGGCTGAAAATGTTGTGTGAATGACCCCAACATGGTATGCCAGCCACTGAGGGACCCTGTACCACAGAGGCCCATGGTTCTTCATGGAAACACTCAGACAACCCCCCACCGCATACCACACACCCATGCCCAGCTCCCAGGACAATCTGGATTCAGTTATTCAATAAATATTTATAGAGGACCTCCCAGGTGCCAGGCACATTCCACATATTGGTATTATGGGATCTTTGGGGTGTCACTTTACTGGCTGGAAACCTGTAGCCAATGTCACCTTTGCCTGAGTTTTGCTCAGGCCCACTGGGCTCATCCCACCCACTTGGCCCATTCTACCCACTTGGCCTGGCAGGCTGTGCTCAGCTCATGCTACCAGCCTGGATCCCATGCCTCCAAGGGAGACTGCAAGTCAGGCGTGGAGCAGTGAGGGGTGTGTGAGTGGCTGGCCACTGCACAGTCAGACATGCTGGCTGCTGCTGCAGAGTGGGCAGCTCCAAGTGCCCGCATGGGCGCTGGCTCTCTGTGAGGACCAGGTGTACTGCAAGCAGCTTCCTTGGCTGACACTGGGGAATGCAGTGGCACCTGGAAGCTTGGAGATGCCAGGGACTGCAGGGCCCCAATGAGGGAGTCACAGCCCTGGCTTGGGGAGCTCCCAGGTCTGGGCTCCCTGAAGGACCACAGCTCTTCTCTCCTTCTCTTCACCTTCAACATGGTGAGCAAGGAGCATGTTTCAACCCTGTTTGGGTTACAGCAGCTTTGGCCTCACTATTCTGCAGATCCCAAGTTCTTGTCTCATGACCAAGAAGAATGAGGTACGCAAAAGAGTGGAGGGTGAGCAAGATGAAGAGGAGCTTTATTGAGTGATAGAACCACTCAGAGGAGACCCACAGGGGGCAGTTTCTTTCCTTAGCTCCTTTCCCCCATGTCTGAGTCCACCCTCATTCTTCTTTTCTCCTGTGTCTCTCCTAGCACCTGTACTCACTATGTGCTCCCTCTCACTTCCCAAGCTTCCACCTCCCTGTCTAGCACACTCTGCAGGTATTCTTTCTCCCTAAAGCCAGGGTGTCCTATCAGATGTTCAGCTTCTAGCAGAGAAGGTAGCTCCTCTCTGCAGCTGCTCTTCCTGTCCTCTGTCTAGCTCTGCCTCAACCTGGGGCTTTTATGGGCCTTAGAGGGGGAGAAAGTGAGTGCCAATTGGTCAATAGGCAGCCATGGGTGGGTCCAGAAAAGGCACCACAAGTTCCCCCTCAGGTCCATGGGACTGGCAGCCAGGTCCTTCCTGGCCTGAAGGTGGGGACTCACTGAGGACCCTCCCCCTTCCACCCAGGAGCCTCTCTGTCTCCTGCCACCACCCATGGTGCCCAGGCTGCTTGTACCAAGGGGCATCTGCAGGCCAGCGCTGAGCTGCCCTCAGCACCCCCTCAGCTTCCACCCTGAGCTTGTTGGCACCCAAAGTCTGGAGGGGGCCAAGGCAACAGGGGACTGGTGTGTCAGTGCTGTCCCAAGCATGCACACACGTGGCCAGGCAGTGACAGCACCCAGGCTCAGTTCCAACCCTGCTCCAAGATCAGAGGAGGTGCTAGGAGCTAGAAGAGGCCAGGAAGTGGGAGTGGACACCCATGAGCCTTTTGGGCAGGTTGGGGTACCTTCCTGGGTCCTGCAACTGGGAAGGCAGAGCTCCTACCTGTGCTGTGGAATGTGCAGGCAGCCCTGGCCACACCCCCTTGCAGCCTGGGGTAAGGGCTCCAGGTCCTTGCCGGGCCCTTTTCTGCCCAGCCCTTCATGCCTGACCACACTGCTCCCCTGCCAGTGGGTGGCACAGTTGGCTGCCTCAGGCAGGCAGGGCACAGGGGGACCCACTGCCACATTGCTGCTCACACAGCCACTCCTGCCACCACCGCCCACACCTCCCTGCTGCAGCTGGTGCAGTGGCAGTGGCGACTCCAAACAGCCCACTGCTGCCTTCAGTGGGAAGATAGCAATTAACAACACAAAAAAAAACCTCCTGCCTTTGTGGCACTTATATTCTAGTGGGGAGACTTAAATGATAAACACAATAACAATACTAAAATATTTAAATAAATTCACATACTATATTTCTCCAATGTATACCTTCTGGCCTCTCTGGGGCTCTAGTATCTAAGACTACATTTCTGTCTGGGTCTTGATTTCTAATATTCACCACTCACTTCCAAACACTGAACCTGCCTTGTTTTGGCTACTATCACCCTCAGTCACTTCTGACAGCTGGAGCCCTACCCTGAATCCCATTATGTGAAATCCCTCTCCCATGCACTCAATGAGACATGATGGGAATTGTGCTAGGATGTCCATCACCCTCTCCCATTAGCCGTTTCCTGCACTGTGAGGGGAGATGACTACTCTCATGCCCTGGGGGCCTGGCTTGCTCTAATCACAGCTCCCTGCTTCATTCCCTCTTTTTCTGGTTCTAGATCCTATCGGGCTTTAGGGATCTGTGATGGGAACATCTCCAGTACAAGTCATTCAGAAGGAGACTGATAACCCAAGGACATACAATTCCATGGTAGGACCAACAATTCCATTTTGAAATCTACTACACACATTGGGCAGTGTTCTTTCATCACTCAGCATTGCTTGGCTTCAGTTTCCACCCTTGTCAAAGTTCCACCCTCATTCTTCTTTTCTCCCGTGTCTCTCCTAGCACCTGTGCTCACTGTGTGCTCCCTCTATGCTCGCTGATGTGCTCCCTCTGACTTCCCAAGCTTCCCTGCTTAGCACACTCTGCAGGTATTCTTTCTCCCTAAACCAGCTTTTCCCTGCTGCTATCCAGCACATCCATGTATAACAACAACAAAAATCCTCTCTTTATACCCATGGACAGGTAAAAAATTAGGAAGCTAAAGAAGTGAAGAAATATCCTGACAGTTAAATGCATTGAAGACAGAAAAAGACTAAAATTCAAATCTCCAAGCTCAGAGCTCTTTCTAGTAGTCGACATGGTTCATGGCTTGTAAGAACTTACCACTAGTGACCTAATCTCCTTGTTTTGGAGCTCTCAAGCAAAAACTGCAGTCACCCTTTTTGTCTTTATGATCTCTGTCTCTCAATATACACCTGCACAGAGTGAGAGAGAGAGAAAGGAAGAGAGAGAGAGAGATGAAAAGAATCTCTTGACTTGGTTTAGCATAGGGAGGGCTGGGGGTATGGAAGCTGATGCATCATAGGGCTCCATATCTTGGTAAGGCTACTGGAGGGGAGGAGCAGGTGCACTTTTGCTGACCAGAAAGATATTTGGCCTTTTTGCACCTCTCCAAAACCTGGCGAGCATTAATCTAGATAACATCTACAAAGACTGCTGAGCTATTCAAAGACCAGCATTACACTGCACAGCATTACTTAACAAGAAGACTAGCAACAGCTTATACTCTCACAGCCAAGGAATTTCTAGCCTTGGCCTTTAGTCAGGAAAGGAAGAGAGTGGAAATTGAAAATCACTCTAACATCTGCCTCACTCTAAGGATCCATATCAATGTCAAATGAGTAAGATTGGTTTCAACAGCAGTATATGTCAATTAAATTTGTGAAAACTGCATCCACGGAGATTTGCAAGAATCAAAGAGCAGGCCTCGGTGAACTACCCCTGAACCCAGCTGTCTTAATCCATTTCTGTTACCATAAGAGATTACTTGAAGATGGGTAATTTATCAAAAGAAGAGGTTTAGTTGGGCATGGTCGCTTGCACCTATAACCCCAGTGCTTTTAGAGACCAAGGTGGGAGGGTCGCTTGAGCCCAGGAGCTCAAGACCATCCTGGGCAACATAGTGAGACCCCGTCTGTACAAAAAAAATTTTTTTAATTAGCCAAATGTGGTGGCACAAACCTGTGGTCCCACCTACTCTGTCAGCTGAGGTGGGAGGATAACTTGAGGCTGGGAGGTTGAGGCTGCAGTGAGCCATGGTCATACCACTGCACTCCAACCTGGATGACACAGCAAGACATTGTCTCAAAAATAAATAAATAAATAAAAGAGGTTTATTTGGCTCAGAGTTTTGAAGGCTGTACAAGAACCATGGTGCTAGCATCCGCTTCTGGTAAGGGCCTCTGGCTGCTTCCACTCATGGCAGAAGGCAAAGGGGAGCTGATGTGTATGGATCCCATGACAAGAGAGGAAGCAAGAGTGGGGAAGACGGCAGGCTCATTTTAACAGCCGGCTCTTGAGGGAACACTCTCATGAGAACTAGTAGACTGAGAACTCACTGATTACCTTGATGACAGCACCAAGCCCTGCATGAGGGATCCACCCCATGATCCAAATACCTCCCGCCAGGCCTCGTCTCTAACACTGGGGATCAAATTTCAACGTGAGACTTGGCAGGACAATACAAACTCTATCCAAACCATAGCACCAACTAAATTATTGATGCTAAGTTTTCAAGAACAATTCACCTCTGTGGCACAAGGTAATTACACAAAGCTCCTATGCAACAGCTGGAGGAAATAACCCAAACAAATAAACACGGCCCATCTAGAGGGGAAAAAAAATGTCCTCCAAAGGGCAGCTTAATAAAGTGCACGTGTTCAGTTGATTGTGAAGAGAAATCATATTATTTTTGCTGTGGCAAATTATATTTGTATCTAAACATTATATTTTCAAATAGGATTGTGTTCTCAGCCCAGCATCACCAGGGAAGGCAGAAATGTCTTGAATGTTCAACAACATACCGTACAGATTCTTTTTATTAAAATCTCATTTCACTGGGATAGCGCCTTTGAGAGAGATGTGCAGAATAATGCTAGGAAATCAGTGAAGCAACACCACGTAATTGTATCACGCATATTAAATATTCCTGCTTACGCATTCGCTACGCACTTTGCTGCACTTAGTGCACAGAGAGAGCAAGGACGTCACTAGCTCAGGAGCTTGGGATAATTATTTTTTTTCCTTCTTTCCTCTTCCCTCCTTTCCAGCTTTTTAAATCAAATAAGAGAGGAAGAAAAGCAAAGTTACTCAGTCTTCACCCCCTCTTTGCAATGCTGCCATTTCAAAAGTGCTTTATTTGGCTCATTTCATCAACAGAGCCCTGAATGATCAATGAGAAATAACTGCTAAGTCACCCAGCACAGATTTTGATCATTACCTGTTCCCTCTCTGGACTTAGCCCCAGCCCTCAGGAGCTTCTAAACCACGTATTTGGCTCCTTTGGGACCCACTTGATTACCCTGGAAACAGCGAGACAGCTCTGGCTCAAATTTCAGATGATGCTAGGATTTTTTTTTATTTTTTATTATAAGATTAAAGGAAAAATGGCTACTTCTTATGGTTTGACAAACACATAGTTTATTTCAAAGATGGGCAGCTGTGGGAAAGAGAGGAACATCTTAGCACACGATTTTATCCAATTATGGCAAGATTTAGTATAAATCAAAACCACCGATCTTGATTTTTTGTAGCTGGTTAGATCTTCATTCTTCCATTCATTGTGAAAGAAATGGTGGCAGGAGCCTATAGTGCCACCTACCTTGGAGGCTGAGGCAGGAGAGTCCCCTGAGCCCAGGAGTTTGAGTCTAGCCTGGCAATATAGCGAGACCCTGTCTCCTAAATAAAGAAATAATTCAATGGACAGCTACTCTGCGGTATGTTCTGTGCCAGGCACTAGTACTGGAAAGTCAATGGAGAATCAGAAAGAGATCTTGTTCACAGAGGAGTGTATGAATTAACAGAGAAAACGAACGTGTGTGGATTGTTCTAATACCAGGTAGAGGGTGACAGCAATGATGGCAGAGGTTGACCTAGATGCTATGGTTTCAAGAGAGAGTTTCCCTTGGTTTGATGATTCAAGGAAGACTCTTTGAAGAAAATGTTATTTTATCTGGATCTTGAAGCACTAGTAGAATTGCACACAGGGAAGATGCTAAGAGGAAGAAATTTTCAGGCCGAAGGGATAGCAAGCATACACAAAGGCCAAGTTAGGGAGCGTGGGGACTGTGTCAGGAACCCAGTGAATAGTTTTCGCGAAGGAGAGGAGCCTGAAATAAAGTAGCAGACAAACTGGATGTCAGGGAGTTCCCAAGTGCCTGACAATTTCATCAATTCTCTTTGATGGTAAACAAAACAAGACAAAACCCTAGAGGCAGCTGTTTGTCCGGAAGTCCTTCAGTTTTGTGTTGCGTGTGGCCCTGCTACCCTGCCTGAAGGCGGCCTCTTTGTTTGCACCATCTCTTGTCTGCATAGTCTGCTCTTGTGCTTACCTATGCTTTCCCTTCAGCATGCAGCTGGTCTTGTCTGGCCCTGGTATGACTGCAGCCTTCAAAGAGTTAACACACTCTTCAGCTTGCATCTCTTTACCTGTCTTAGTGTCTTAGTACCCCAAATCTGAATTCTCGAAATAAAATCTGTTGGATTAAACTGATTCAGGTACACATTTCTAGTTCCACCAGTTGTGACTGGAGAGGATGGCAGCCCAGGGAAAATATGGCGGCCCATGTCCAGCCCTGAAGCAGTTGCTATGTGTAAAAGTGATTATCAGTAAGCATTTACCCCAGACAAAAATCATAAGTTTCTAAAATGTTACAGATGCCTGCAAACACTTAAGAAGATAAGGAGGTATGCAATGCATACCTTTAGAAATTATTTCAGAAATGGTAAGGAATTTGAAAATTTTAGCATTCACAGAAGCAAACTTCAGTTACATGAACAATCATGCTATGGAGATATTTGTAACTCCGCACTGCGGAAAAATGAGATACTCACTTCTTTAGTCCCCGTGACCTCTCTGAGACTCATATGTGTAATAATTTGCTTAATTTCTCTCCACTCCAAGATTCCCAACAGTACGTTAAGTAGGAAAACAAAGTCTTTCTTTGCCTCATCCTGTATGCATTCAAATCACTGGTAGTGTTCGGAACATAGTTTATGCATCAACTTATGTAAACTTACCAGAATTATGAACAGAATATATTCTCACCAGGCAAGGGCAGTGTTTTACTTAGTAGTCTGATAAACAGCGTCAGCAGAAAGGGGATTTTACTAGGTCAGTGGTTAAGAAAGTGGAGGGGGCTGCAAATAGATACTTTTAAGTACTGGTTGCCTTTACTTTATAAGGCTACCACAAAGCCACCTATTCATACAGTATCTGATTATTTTAATGCACCAGTATTAGCTGTAAATTCCTTTCCTTGGGCAAGGATGCACAGATCAAAATTGCAGCTGCTACTACTGCTGCTTTCAGCTTACCACTAAATTTGATTGGCTTTCCCCAATAGTTAATTGGTTAAGTGATAACCAATTATGTGGCTTTGAGCATACTGTGCACCTATAACACACAGACACACACACACACACACACACACACAACTAACAGCAGAAATTTAATCATCATATGACTATGATGTGACTATTAAAGCCATAGACTTAATGTGCCGCCGACTGCAATTGACTCCTCTCACAGCCCCAAACTTAAATACGACTCATGTTTTCCCGTCAATAAGGTGATGTGCTATTAACTTGGTTTTTGTGATTCTTGAGGTAACCTAGAAATGTTCTCTCTCTCATTGTTTATAATCTTAGCATACCAATCTTACTAAAAATGTCCTACTTACATCCTGCAGGCATCCAGGGCTCAGCTAAGATTTTCTGCTTCCAATTAAAGAGAAGAATTGGAACATTTAGGGAAAATATTAAGCTATCCCGTGAATGTCAGTAGCTGAAATTTTCTACTAGTACAGATGATAAGAATTCTTTTGCTATGTGAACCTGATCTATTTCCACAGTACTTGAAATGTCTGCAATGTATGTAAGTCAGAGGAGTTAGTTGTAAGTCAGAGCTGAAACTGAAAGGAAACAGAGAAAGCCCCTGTAACTGAGAGGGGCTGATTTCCGCAAATGGTCACTGAATTTGACTCTGAGTTTCTTGGTGGCCAAAGCCAAAGGTGCTCATGCTTTGTTACTGAGACAATGTTGTTGTTTTTGTTGTTATACTTTAGGTTCTGGGGTACATGTGCAGATCATGCAGGGTTGTTGCTTAGGTACATACATGGCAAGATGGTTTGCTGCCTCCATTCCCCCATCATCTATATCTGGCATTTCTCCCCATGTTATCCTTCCCCACCCCCTCCACCCCCCCACTGTCCCTCCCCTAGCCCCCGCCCAAATAACCCCAGTGTGTGATGCTCCCCTCCCTGTATCTATGTGTGCTCATTGTTCAACACCTGCCTATGAGTGAGAACACGTGGTGTTTGATTTTCTGTTCTTGTGTCAGTTTGCTGAGAACAGTGGTTTCCAGATTCATCTGTGTCACTATAAAGGACACGAACTCATCATTTTATTGGCTATGTAGTATTCTATCGTGTATATGTGCCACATTTTCTTTGTGCTGAGACAATGTTTTAAGGCTGCAGACCAATGGTTTTCAAAACATATTGGTCCAAAAGTCAATTGTTTGGGGCTAAGGACCAAGAGAATATATTCACTATTTAGGATTTATGGACTTTACAGTGAATATGCTGATATCCTTGAAATTTGTAACAAGAGAAGCAAACTGTTACATATTTTTTCCTTGAGTATAAGTTCTAAAGATTCTGGAATGTGAGCATATTCCACCTTCAACTGGCCACAAAAGCATGTAGCCTTACCCTAAAATAAATGATAAACCTAGAAAGGGATGCAATGTGCATATGTACCAACTTAACAAGCGTTATCAACTCATGATGGAAAATAAGGGCACTTGTCAGGGCTACACAGGTCATTTTTGGCTCCTTTGTTAAGGTCAAGCCACCCCATACCCCTCTATCACCAAGGTCCCTATGGGACTGCCACTGGTCTATCTCCATCTCTGCTCCCATGGATGCTGTTGTCTCCCTGCAAATGCTTTCCTTAATGCTCTCACAGCAAACCGGAGACAAGGTCCAGTTTTAAAAAAACATTTTGTTTTGAATGTCAAAGATAAAGAAATGAAAATAGCCTGGCAAACTGAGACTTATAAATATTCACCGATTTTACTTTTCCTAAAGCCCACAGAAGACATGGATCCCAAGGAGTCTTAGCCTTCCTCCGAATCCATCCACACAGAGAATTCCTCCAGGTTCTGAGCCATGTGCTCTCTAAGTCTCTGGCTTACTCCTA
Source organism: Ateles fusciceps (assembly GCA_036589455.1). Classification (NCBI taxonomy): domain Eukaryota; kingdom Metazoa; phylum Chordata; class Mammalia; order Primates; family Atelidae; genus Ateles; species Ateles fusciceps. The sequence goes on from JAZHEH010001979.1 coordinate 11,362,306, forward strand.
CAGAAATCCTAGAAGGCTCTTGCTTCTTCCCCTTCCCCTGGTTAACTCGACACCAACCTTGGCCTTGTCTCAAGTGTCATTTCCTCCAGGAACACACCCCAATAAGCCTCTCACTGCCTATGCAGGTCAAGGAGTGCCGTGTTGCCTTCACTGCTCAGTGATCTTTTATTTCACGTGTCATAAGTAGTTTTTATTTTTCATGTTTAAAAAGCTATTTGTTACCCAAAAGGACTGGAATCAGGGACTCAAACACCTTTGTACACCTGTGTTCGTAGCAGTATGATTCACAAAAGGTGGAAGCAACCCATGTGTCCATCAACAAATAAATGAATAAATAACATGTGGTGGATACACACAACAGCACAGCATAGATGAATCTTGAAGACATTATGCTAAGTGAAATAAGCTAATCACAAAAGGACAAATATAAGATTCTTCTTGTATGAGATATGTAGTTCAGTTCATATAGAAAGGAAGTAGAATGGTGGCTGTCAGGGGCCGTGAAGAGGGGAAAATTGGGAGTTCTTGTTTGATAGGTATGGAGTTTCAGTTCTGCATGATTAAAAGAGCTCTGAAGATGGATGGTAGCGATGATTGAACAACAATGTGAATGTACTTAATGCCACTATGGATGTGTAAAAATGGTTAAGATGGCAGATACTTATGTGTATTTGACCACAATTAGAAATAATAAATAGATAAATAAAATTGATTTTTTAAAAGCTATTTAATACTTATCTCCCCCTCCTAGACTATAAGCTTTCCAAGGATATAAGCTTTGTCTACTTTTTCAGTATCATCTTACTATACCTGGCATGTAGTATTCACTCCATATGTATCTCTTGAAAATAAGATAAATGAGTGCATGGCAGGACTAGATCATCCTCCTTTTACAAGGGCACTGAATATTTCTGTGTCTCAGCTTCACATCACCTCTTGAGAACCCCCTACACCAGATAGGAAAAATGTCCACTTCACTGTGTAATTTTCATCATTCAAGTTCTTATTTCCTTGATATCTGCCTCCATTCAGGATGAGTGATGATGAATCCCCAACCCCCACATACCCTTCTAGGGAATCCCCCCATGAAGCGTGGCCTCATTATTTGGCCTCAGAAGGACAACCTTATCAGAATATGAAATCACAACATCAGTATACTTTCCATAAGCTTGGTCATTCTATCTGAAATAACCCTACCATTAGAACGAAAACAGTTTTGTTGGGAATAGCTGTGAAGAACCCAGGACAGTTCTCTACACCAGTGAGTGGGAAACAGCACATTGATGAGTCCTTTCTAAAGTCTTCTGTGTCAATACTCAGTTCCTATAAGTAACTATTTGAGCCAAAATACCTGTAAGAACTGACTCCATAAGAACACACAGTTTTCAGTGCAGGATACTCTAAAATCACATAGAGCCCCCAAAACTGTACGCTCCCCATTTTTCCTTTCTTCTTAAAAGTTCTAGAACATGAAAGAAAATCAATACAGCTTTGGCCCAGCGATGTACAATAATTTACACTACCTATATTACCAAGCAGGACATTTATTTTTTTAATCTTAAATATTTTGATTTAGATTAATGACACTTGAACTTTGCCTCAAAACTTATGGAACAATTGGTTCAATTGGTGTATTTCAACTGGTTCTAGAACAAATAAGCCATCTTCCCTAAAGATAGTAATATTTCTAATTTTAATTAGATATCAAATACATTTTAAGTTTAAATGGTAGGTTTTACAGTTCTTACCCATCATGGTTACAGAAATCTCTGGCTTTGATTTTAAACCTAGACACTCATTACTTTTACAACTAGCCAGTACTGGGTAGGTGTTCACCATCTTGTTAAATCTGTACTTTTAAAAAATATCCATTCAATTCTTACAGAAAGTATCAACTGTGTATCAGTTTCTTTATTAAAAATATTATATCTTTATTAAAGGTAGTTTTTAATATCTCCCTCCAATATTTAGTAATACTTTTTCCAATCCTGAATTTTTATAACAGAAGGAACCAACAACAGAGAACAGGAAATTGTCAACCTCATGTCGGAGCTATAATTACAGAGAAGTTTTAAAAACTTACAGCTTAAATCTATAAATCCGGAAGTTTTCTTTTTTTTTCCTCTCCCCAACAAAATATACTTATTGTCTCATTGTAGCCATAAAACCTGGGAGACAAATCCATCTCCTACTCTCAGATCTTTCCCAGATTCCAGTCACATCTGAATCATACGGAGGCCACTTTCTACAAGTGACGTAAGCAAACCTTGCCACATATACCATTGTCCCATATCACACACTAAGATAAGACCAAGACTGCGGAAATTTAATCCTGTGCAAACAATAATGTCCGTGAGAAGCCACCGACATAGAAAACAGTATCCTGCAGCTGTTTAAAAAATCCAGGTTGATGGTGTTACCTATCTTGTGGCCTAAAGATCCTTCTTACTGTCTGTTTTTCACAGGATGGTTTGTACCAGGAAAGAACGTTGTCAGCATGCCTGTGTGATTCAGGGACTGCAGTGAAAATTGAGCCATCAGGAACTGTTCTTTTTGGCAGGCATCCCAGAAACGTAGCAAACCATTCGGTGAAGAGGTACTACACAGAGGTAAGGCACAGGGGCCCTGGAACCAGCTAGGTTCCTTCCCCGCTGCTCTGCTTACCAAGCACATGACTGTGTGCAAGTTATTTAATCTCTGTGTCTCCATTTCTTCATCTATAACTGGGGTCACAACTGTCTTTACTTCAGAGAATTGTTACGAGGGCAAAGTAAATAGTGCATGCACAATGTTCACAATATCCCGTGAATGGTTCATGGTTTACATGTAGTATTTTACATATCAAATGTACTATCCTTACTGCATAGCCAGCATGCAGTAAGAACGCAGTGAATGCCAGCTAATGTCACTATTTGCTTCTTTCTTTAATTGATTTCTAGCTCCTACCATTTTCAAGGACCTTAGCTTAAACCTGATCCTTTACAATACACATCACAGCCTCTCCTCCCTCAGCTGTAACTGGGAAATAAAATGTCCCCTCCCTCCTCAGCTGAACAATCATTTATATTCACCTGCTCTATTGGGTCCTAAGAGGAAACCAGCTATGGAGAGAATTCAAAAGTAGAAAGTCAGGTGAAAGGTCTCTCAGGAGTGAGAAGGCCATTCTTTCACTGGTTTGCTCTGCAGAGAAAATAAAATGCACCTGAAACAATCACTCTGAGAAATGAGAGGGGAAAAGAATCTCATTCAGAGAGAGAGAGAGAGAGAGAGAGGGGGGTGTGTGTGTGTGTGTGTGTGTGTGTGTGTGTGTGAACCTAGGGAAGACCAAGATGCCTTAAGTCTGTGGCTTCTCTTCAATGCAGGTAAATTGTGTGCCCCAAGCCCACTAATGGCTAAACTAATAAATTGATCTAGTACCAGTTTACTCAAAGAGCTCTTAAAATGAATGAAAGGCTCTGGCTGTTTCTTTCTACCTAACATGGCTCAATCTTGCTCAGTTTTAGTTGGGGTTCTTAGTGTAGGGGCACACAGAGGAAGCAGAGATGGGACTTGTCAAAGCTTAACTCTGCCATTGAACTGCTGAGGAATTAATATGTAACTATATCTAGTAGCCTCACCAAATGAGAGGCTATGCTAAGATCACCATCAACATTATGAATGGCAGTGAAGCTCCATATAGGTTAACGAGAAGGAGTAGTGAAAATAGTCAATGACAGGGAGTTCCATTCACTTTACCACCCTTCTCTGAAAAAATCCTTAGGGGTAGGACATGGTCTGAAAAGTAAGTATAAGGACACATGAGTCACTTAGTGATTTTTCCAAAGTAGACAGCACCCTGAGTAGGTGGGGGGAGCTGAGAAGGGTTGAGGGGACAGGCAGCCCACTATACCCATTTGCCCCATGAAGTTCTTTGCACATCTCCACAGTCTTCTGTGTCAATATTTATCTTCTATAAATAACCGGTCAAATGTTCTTCATGGTGGGAAAGGGAGAACGTTTATAAGGAGGGGCTGTTCTGTGTGAAGGCAACTCCTTCCCCAGATCCCAGCAGGCTGTGACTTGAGTTTGGGCTACTCCTAGTCACCATTCTCCTCTCTGTGCAAGACAAGGAATAAAGAAAGTGCACAGATGTGCAGCGGAGTTGGGGATGTTGAATAGTGTCGAGCATAACTGGTGGACTTTCCTGTCATTCTGAGAGCCTTCTGAGGAAAGGAATGTTCCTGTATATCATAAGCTTGAAATAATAGACTGACATGGGAGAGATGTGTGGCATGAGTAGCAGGGCATGTGGTTGGGGACTCTATATGACTAGTGGGGTAGACTTCCAAGTAGTGCTCATTTCCTTCAGGTCTCTGCTCAAAGGTCACCTTATCTGTTTTACATGAAATAGCCTCCATCCACTTCTTCACTGAAAACTTCCCCACCCATCTTACCTGGGGTATTGGATTCTGACATTCTCATCACCACCTGACATAATCATGCATTCACCTGTCTATCTGCTTCCTCCAGCCAGGGCAAAAGCCTCATGAGAATCAAGACTGCTGTGTTCATTGCTTTATAATCAGCACCCAAGACAATGCCTGGAACATAGTGGTGCTCAATAAATATTGCTGATAGATGGGAAATTTGTTGTCTCTGTTAAGTATCAACTTTAAAATAGTCTAATCTTGTCATTTTACAGACGAAAAAACTGAGGCTGAAACATGTCATGGCTTATGCCAAGTCTGGCTGATGTAGAGAATGAGACTGAGGCTCCATGGTCCATGGAGCAGCCTGTCCCCTTCATATGTACATCTAACCTATTAGTTCTGTTCCTCTAGAAACCATGACTAATACACATTTCAACATGAAATCAATATAAAAATATTAATGAGACCTGGCATGGTGGCTCATGCCTGTAATCCTAGCACCTTGGGAGGCCAAGGCAGGTGGATCACGAGGTAAGGAGTTTCAGACCAGCCTAGCCAACAGAGTGAAACCCCATCTCTACTAAAAATACAAAAAAAAATCAGCTGTGCATGGTCGCAGGTGCCTGTAATCCCAGCTACTTGGGAGGCTGAGGCAGTAGAATTACTTGAACCCAGGAGGCAGAGGTTGCAGTGAGCTGAGATCACACCACCGCACTCCAGCCCAAGCAACAGTGCAAGACTCCATCTCAAGAAAAAACAAAAAAATATATATATTTGATTTTTTGTAATCAAAATCCAGTGCATATTTTATAACTATAACATAGCTGAATCTGGAATATTAAGACCTTTGGAACATTTTAAGACCTCAATAGCCACATGTGCCTAATGGCTACAGTGGTGAATGACACAGATGTAGAATATCTACTCATTGCTGGTTTAGGTGATTGAGTAGATGGTCATACTTTAACCAGGTCTTAGAAGAAGCACAGTGTTAGAGGGAAATGCTTGTTCCCCACCTCCTAATTTTACTTTAGAGAGATTTATTCTAAACATACAAGCCTCTTGCTTTACCCCTTACTCCTCTCCTAGAAAAGTGGAGTGAATTTCCTATGGATAGTTTTGGGAAAATAAGCCAGGCATGTCCATATCAGCAACTCCATCCTTCTCCTTTAAAAGCCGGTCTGAGGAGGGAAACCAGGGGCCTGTGCTTCTCCTTTTGGGTACCCCCCTCCATGTGGGAAGGCCTGCCTTGGCCTGGCACTGCCTTGATTCACAAGGTAAATTCTCCTAGTTTGGAGGTTGTGCCTGCAAGCTCCTTTGACACTCAAAATAGGTCATATCATCCAAATCATCCTTTATCATTCATAAAGACAATTCTCAGCCTCCAGCTCTGTCTGCATTAGCAGAGGCTGCTCCTAGGGACAGGTGTAGAAGAACAGGGTCTCTGCAAAGGCATGGGCTTCTCAGGAGAGAATTTTTGAGGTGCAGATGGCTATAGCTTGATGTTAAATTGACAAGTAGCCTAAGTAGACACATGTGACCCATGCAGAGGCTGAGCAGATGCTAGCAGGCCACAGAGTCCTTAGTAAGCGCAGCTGTGGTAAGGATTCAATTATAGAAAAAATAAAATTTTCTTTCTGCCATTGTTTTAGACTTCAGGGAATGTACAATGTTTGCTGTTTTTAAACTTCAAAAGAGTTGAGTTCCATGTGTATGTCAGAAAACTAGAGGAAGTAAATTGTTAATGTCAAAACTGTCAACAGTTTTCTTCTTAAGGATGTATTCCATTGTACATCCTTAAGAAGAGAATAATGGTGTAACTAATCTTGGGGTTCAGGTGTTTTGCTCTCAAACTCAAGAATAAGCCACCACCAAATGGTCTCAAGTAGGTTCATGATTACTTAAAAACATATGGTGGGGATAGCTTCTTAACCTTCAGCAACTCCATAGTCATATTGGTGTAGGATTGCATAACACCTATAAAAAAGAGAATGTGGTTTCTTTGTAACTAAATATATTCTATGCTCAACTTGTTTGGTTCAGCACTGAAGAGGCAAGTTCGTATAATTCTGGGACTCATCTATCACTCACACAAAATAGTGCCCTCCAATTTAGCATTTCTAAGCAATTATGGTGATATTTTGGCTTCCAACTACTTATTTTCTATTTCATATTTTCTACATAAGGGTCTGAAAAAAAAAGTTTCATTTTGGATATATATTTTTAAATGCCAGAGAGATATCAAATCATTCTATAGGCAACTGACTAAATTATCTAAAGATACTAAAATTAACTTGAGATGAATATGTAGAAGTAATCAGAATACACACACACACACACGTATATATACATATATATACGTGTGTGTGTGTGTATGTGTGTGTGTGTGTGTTTGAAGACATAGACATATAAGAAGTCCCCCAAAAAGCTTTTAAAGGAATAAAGGAGAGCAAGGGCTGAACTCTGAAGAATACTAACATTTGAGGGATAGACAAAGGAAGGAAGGAAACTAAGGAATTTCCAGAAGAAAGTAAGAATATGGTGTTTCTATGGATGAATACAGAAAGAATGTTTTAAGAAGGGAATGGCTGACAGTGTAAATTATATTTATAAATTTATGCATTCAACAAATATTTATTGAGTATCTATTATAGGTAGAGGCTATTCTAAGCACTGGCAATTCAACAGTGAATAAGACAATATCTTTCCCCCTCATGGAGTTTGTGATCTAGTGTAAATTCACACAGGCAAAGTAAGACAAAAAAGGACTGAAAATGGTCCATTGGGTTTGGCCATTTATTGATTATTAGGGACTTCAGTAAAAGGAAATTCAGTGGTATAGAGGGATAACAGCAGACAGGAGTGGGTTTATGAGTCCACGGAACTGGGCAGTAATGAGACAGGCAGGTAGCTGGACAATGTGCAGTCCATAGAGGGTGATGACTATGGAGAATATTCAAGGGAGGAAAGTAGGAAGAGCCAGCAGACACAGAAACTAAAGACCAAACAAAGAATATATAAAGTGACAGAACACACTGATAAACAATGCATAGGTAAATACAGCAAGTCCTCTATTAATGTCATAGATAAGCTCTTGGAAACTGCTACTTCAAGCAGAACAACATAAAATAAAACCAATTTTACCATAGGAGAATTCATATAAAAAAGAGTTCAGTTCTTAAGGCATATTTCTGGTCACAAAAACATCCCCCAAATTTCTAAATAAAGCCCAAAACACTTCTAATATTAAACATCGAAATAAATGTGAGCTACACATACATTAAAGAGAGATTAATGAAAATAAGATAATTATTTACCCACTTATTCCACTTCAGGGCTGCAGGTGGTTGGAGCCTATCCCAGCACTCAGGATGTAAGGCAAAAACCCACCCTGGTCAGGCCATCATTCCATCACAGAACACACGCACAGACACAACCACCCTCACTCACACCGAGATCACTGAGATACCCCAAGGATCTTAGTGGGCACAGTGCTGAGATGTGGGAAGAAATCGATGTACCTGAAGAAACTCACAAAGCCATCAGAAAATGTGCAAACTCCACACAAACAATGGCCCCGGCTGGGAACCAATTTTGTTTTCTCACCAACGTTACAACCAGTTGGCATTGGCGAGATGCAGGAGAATACTCCTTGATCATAAGGATTTCCCAGGCAAGCGCAACAACGGAATGAGTGATTCAAGTGCTGATCATCACGTATGGAATAAGACACGGTTCTAAGCACATACAGGGAATATCCTGTTTAATCTTCCCAGCACACCATGCAGGAAAGACAATTATTGTTCTCCTTTGACAGGTGAAGCCACCGAGGGATAGAAAGGTAAAGCACCTGGCCCAGGAGACAAGCTGGTAAATGACAGAGGCAGGAATCACAACAAGACAGGCCACAAGTCCAGAGCCTGAGCTCTTACCCACGGAGGTTAACCTCATTTGCTCTTGTTTATCCCCCACGCTGTACTTTCACTGAAATGTCTCTTTCTGGTGAGATGTCAATATTACTTATGTCCTCCAATGTTAACCCTTTGATGCATCTAAAAAGTGAGTTCAAGTTCAGTTTTTTTGTTTTGTTTTTTTTGAGATGGAATCTTGCTCTATAGCCCAGTCTGGAGGGCAGTGGAGTGATCCCGGCTCACTGTAACCTCCATCTCCTGGGTTCAAGTGATTCTCCTGCCTCAGCCTCCTGAGTGGCTTGGATTACAGGCACACACCACCATGCCTGGCTACTTTTTATTTATTTATTTTTTATTTTTAGTAGAGCAATGTTGGCCAGGCTGGTGTCAAACTCCTGATCTTAAGTGATCCACCCTCCTCGGCTTCCCAAAGTGCTGGGATTACAGGCATGAGCCACCGTGCCCTGGCCTGAAAGGTGAGTTCAAAATGAATGTCCTTCTGACGTTAGCAATCTCAAGAATGACAAATCACCTGCTTCGAGAAAATTAACATAAGCCTGTAATTCCAATGCTTTGGGAGGCCAAGGTGGATCACTTGATGCCAGGAGTTTAAGATCAGCCTGGACAACATAGCAAGACCCTGTCCCAAAAAAAAAAAAAAAAAAAAAAAAAAAATTAAAATTAAAAAAAAAAGAGAGAGAAGATGATAAACATTTAACCTATGGATTATTGTTGACCTGAGGGCTGGTCACGGCAAGTTCATCTCTGCTTTCCACAACCTTGACAATCATGGAAGACTCTTATAATCTTTTTCAAACAGGAAGTCTCTCAACAACTTTAGAACGTTATCTTTGACTCTCACTTCACCTGACTGACCCCAAAAGAAAATGGGTAGGTTACAGAGAGAGACACACTTTAAAGCAAATCATGGAAAACATATGGAACTAGGACACAGTGGAAAATTTTAAAGGTGTTTTCTTCTCCAGAGGTCACCAAGTATAAGAAGAAAATGAAAATAAAGTAGTGAATCCACAAAAGATTTGAAAAAGATTAAGAAACATGCCCAATTATTAGATGAGCAAGTCTAAAAATAATAATATATAACATTTCATTCCATTAAGGCAACCCCAATAAATCTCACTAACACTTTGTTTTAAATTGACAAAATAATTCTAAAGTTAATCTGAGGAAAAAATATATATAAAGACAATAATGGTGGGAACTAGAAGAAGAGACATTTATTCTATCACGTAAGAAGCTGGGCTATAATGAAGCTACAATAATGAAATGTGGTTCTGAAGCAGAATGGGACTGGCAGATCCATCGGAGAGACGTAGAAGAATTTAGCATATGGTTAAGCTGTGACTTCAAATTAATAGAAAAATGCTAAATTATACAATAAATTATGTTAGGTCAACTGGCTAGCAGTTTCAATAAAATTGAATTTATATTCTTACCATGTATCTTATTCTAAAATAAAGTCAGATGGATTAAATATTTAAATGTAAATCAAGCACATGAAAACACTAGAAGAACATTTAAGTGGATATTTTTATAATTCTGAAATGGAAATATTTTCTAATCATGCCATCAAAGCAAGAAACCATGAAGGATAAATTACATGAGAATTCAAAACGTTTATGTGGCAAACTCACTATAATCCAAATTAAAAGAGAACTAAATTAATAAAACATATAACGTGGCCTCTTTTGACAGAGTGCTGAGAAAAATGAGATGTCCACGCTTCTGAGGAATAAAGTGTGGTTTCAATAATTCATGCAAGAAACATTTATTGAGCTGCTCTGGGTCAGGAGCTCTTCTAGGTGACAAGGATACAGCTAAGTAGGGAGATGAAGTCCCTGATGTCGCTGAGCTTAAAAACTCTTTCTCATGTCATGGAGGAGGACTATGATGAAAATAAAGAGAGTGTTAGGGGCTGGCGAGGAGCTACAGTTCAAAGAGGTTCATTTTGAAGAGGTGATTGTTAACCTAAGGCCAGAAGGATGAAAAGAGCAGCCTGGCAGAGATCTGGGGTGAGTGTTTTCCAAGTGGGGAAAATAGCCAGTGCAAGGCCAAGAGGTAGGAAAAACCTGGCCTGCCTGAGAGATGAGAAAAAGCCAGGTAGCCAGAGAATGCAAGGCAGAAGGGAGGGTCATACAGGAAGAGACTGAGGATTGCTGCAGGCTAGGGATCATGTACACCCCCATAAGCCAAGGTTACCTTTTCCTCTGAATATGAGAGTAGCCACTGGATCCTTTAAGCAGGTGACTGGCTTCTGGCCCCTGAAGGAAGAAGCTGCTACTTCTACTTGCTTAGCAATTTCCAACCTTAGCCTACCGTAGCCATTTGCACATGGTGAGGCTCTAGGCATGTACCCCTCAACTCTAAATCATAGCACAAGGTAAATCCATTCAAAACCTCAGAATGGAAATGCCAGTATTCAGAGGCATTAATGTCATATGTAAAGAATCTCAGGGCTTGTCTACCAAATCCAGTGTACATTCACCATTCTCAATCCAGTTAGCTTTTTGCTACCACTTCTTTTTTATTCATGTTTCTACCAGCTCAGCCAAGTTGAAGGTCAATTTTATTTTTTTAATTTCAGCATCTGAGCCATTTTTTAATGTTCTGTGTTTTATAAGCAGATATATCGACTTTCTTTTTTAAAAAAATTTTAAGTTGCCACATGAAAATCAACCAGAAGCTGAGATGTCCAGGATTCACAAAGAAAATCATGTGCTTCTTGGAAGGGACTTATATATGAATGGAGAAGGGACTGATATAAATGGATATGAGTATATGTGTTTGTGTGCGTACACATGGGTATGGGGGCGTGTGCAGATAACATACAATGGACAACAGATGCCTACATGTGGCCCAAACCAAACACAATTCCCCACAAATTCTTTGTGACTTCATTCTTTCCTCTCCCATTCAAAAAAGCAGTTAAGTGAATTAAGGGAAATTTAAAAGGGCAGTTAGTTATGTTGAAAATGGAACAGAAGAAATAAACCCACTCTACCATTTGTAAAACCCCTAATCAAATATCTCATGATAGAATCCAGTTCAAGATTCAAAAGACAAATTAAATTGTTATTCTTAGCAGACATAGGCCCAAAGAACAGGAAACCCTAAAATATACTGTATGATGATAAAACAAAAAACTGTGAACTATAAAGCAGTTAATAGAAACAATATGATCAGTAACTCAATGAATAATAATTGAACAAATTAATCACTGAATGAATTGACTTTGGGCAAAAATCTGCCCCACTCAAGAGTGTTTGTTATTGGCTGGACAAGTGATTCATTCCCGTAATCCCAGCACTTTGGGAGTCTGAGGCAAAACGATTGCTTAAGTTCAGGAGTCCAAGACCAACCTAAGCAAACTCTACAGACAGTTTTAAAAATTATCCAGGCATGGTAGCAAGTGTCTGTAGTCTAGCTACTCAGGAGACTGAGGTGGGAAGATCACCTGAGCCCAGAAGATGGAGGTAGCAGTGAGCTCTGATTGTGCCACTGTATTCTATCCTGGGTGACAGGATGTCACCCTGTCTCGAAAAAAAAAAAAAAAACAGAGTGCTTGTTGCTACTATTTTAAATCTCACTGGCTTTCCTTTCTCTAGCACTGAGAGTTGATGGTTAGGTAAGCTGGTATAAGATCCAGTCCCAGCACTGAAGGAGCACAGAGCACATCTGTTTCTGTATCCAGAGCCCAGGAAGGATGCTTTGTCACAACACAGGGTGGACCCTGAGCTGCTCCCATTAGTTTTGCTTAAAACATTTTAAAAAATGCCATTTCACCCAATCATGTTTTTATTTATATGAGATGATGATATCACAAAGTTATTTTATAGCTTCTTTGTTATAGAAGTTTGAAATATATAAGAGTTTTAGAAAAAAATAACAATAACCATACTTTAGTTTTAATGTCTTCATTTTTGTTGAATGAAACAATGGTTCTAGAGCCTATTTTTTATATTATATATCAAACTTTTTCAAAGGAGCCCTCTCTCTTCCACTCCACTCCATTCAGCCAACATTTACTGAGTATTCACCGTATACCAGCTAAACTTGGCCCAGTCAATGGTAGAGTTCGTGTTTCCTTGGGGCCCATCAGCATTTAGACAAATAAAAGTACAACAGCATGTATTGTTACTGCCAAGATGGATGCTCTCCATGATACAGGCAGGGTACAGAGGAAGATTAGTAAATCCTATCCTTATTCTCACGAGATATTTTTCTCTTTTCCTCTCAAAGTATAAAGGGAAATGAATTTGCAGTTAAACTTGACTATCGTGATTATATCTCTGCTCATTCCAGTAAAGTGAGCTAAAAATGCAGGAATGGTGCTAATGACTAGAATGAAGAAAGGACTCTGAACCCATGGGGGCTGAAATATAATCGAATACATTTATAAGAATCAAAGTAAAATCACTTATCTATTAAATAACCCATCGTGCATGAAGTAAGTAGAAGGGGAAGGAGCAGACGCTTTGTTATGAGGCATGAATCTTTAAGTACACAAACACACATGCACACAGGACGTAGACACACACCCAATCATACACATGGTCACATCACACACACTCACACACCAATTCATATATACACACCAATACACACAACCTCACACACTCCCTACCTGACAAAAAAAAAATCAAAGACGTCTAGATGTAGGAAAGAGTTTCAGTCTTGGAACTGCAAATCCTGAAAGGCCTTTTCTCTCTACTGCAAATATTCTCAACCATCCTAAAGATTCACAGAAGCAAAAATGGAAAAGATCCCCAAGGCAGCCTGTAGGAGTGGGTGGGTGGGCAGCAGGTTTGCATTCACTTGCTCCAGGATGATCACTTTCTTTGTCTGCACAACTAAACCTCATTCCTACAAAGGTATTAATGTCATCTTTGATTCTTTTAACACGTATCTTTGGAAAAATCAGGGATTTCACACTGACTGGTTTGTTTTTGAATACAATACAGCATTATTGTTTGACTTTTATAGTCACTATGACAGTGAACACTAAAATGGTTCCCCCAGTGCCATATGCAGATGATGGAGAAAAGCCGTGGCCTCTGATCTCCCAGGTGCTGGTGCTCCTGTTGCCAAATGGTACTATGAATATAGCCAAGGGCCACTCAATACAAAAGGAGAATGAGATAGAGGAGGTAGAGCAAGATGGGCAAATAGAACCCTCCAGTGGCCATCCCCCCACTTCAGGAACACCAAATTAAACAACTATCTACACAAGAAAACACCTTCATAAGAACCAAAAATCAGGTGAGTGATCACAGTACATGGTTTTAACTTTATATCCCTGAAAGAGGCACTGAAGGATATAGGAAAGAAAGTCTTGAATTGCTGACACCCCCTCCTTTTCCATCCCCCAGCAGCTGCTGCATGCTGCAGAGAGAGAATCTGTGCACTTAGGGGAGAGACAGTGCAGTGACTATGGGATTTTGCATTAGAACTTCATGCTTCCCTGTCACAGCAGAAAGTAACACAGGGCAAATTTAGCCTGTGCTCACAGAGGGAGCATTTAGACCAGCCCTGCCCAGAGAGGAATCATCCATCCCAGGGATCAGAAACTGAGTTCTGACTAGCCCCACCTCTAGGCGTTAAAGCACTCTGGGGTCCTAAATAAACTTAAAAGGCAGTCTAGGCCACAAGGACTGCAATTTCTGGGCAAGTCCTGATGCTGTGCTGGACTTGGAACAGTGGACTTGGGGTGCACAGGACCTAGTGAGACACAAGCTGGAGTGGCCAGGCAAGTGCTTTTGTCACCCCTTCCCCAACCCCGGGCAGTGGAGCTTGCTGCTTCAGAGAGACTCCTTCCTTCTGCTGAGGAGAGGAGGGAGTAAAGAAGACTTCATCTTGCAACTTGAATGCCAGCTCAGCCACAGCAGAATAGGGTACCAGGCAGAGTCCTGAGGTCCCTATTCCAGGCCCTAGACAACATTTGTAGACAGACCCTGGACCAGAAGGAAACTCGCTGCATTGAAGGGAAAGACCCAGTTTTGGCAGGATTTATCATCTGCTAATTAAAGAGCCCTTGATAAGTGGTACCCAGGCAGTACTTGCATCAGGCCTTAGGTGAGACTCAGGGGCATGCTGGCTGCAGGTGTGACCCAGTGCATTCCAAGTCATGGTGGGCCCATGGGGAGAGACTCCCTCTACTTGAGAAAGGAGAGAGAAGAGCAAAGGGGACTTTGTTTTGCAGCTTAGGCACCAGGGCAGCCACTGTGGGGTAGTGCAACAAGTAGGCTCTTGGAGTCCGTGATTCCAGGCCTTGCATTTTGGATGGCATTTATGGACCTTCTCTGGGACAGAAGAGAGCCCATTGCCCTGAAGGAAAAGACCCAAGACTGACAGCATTCACCACAAGCTGACTGAAGAGTCCACAGATCTTGAGTGAATATCGGCAGTAGCCAAGCAGTACTTGCCATGGGCCTGGGGTGGTGGTGGCCAGGGGGGAGAGACACCTTCTGTATGTGTAAAGGAGAGGAAAGAGTGGAAACAGCTTTGTCTTGTGGCTTGGCTGCCAGCTAAGTCACAGTAGAATAGAATACGGGGTCGATTCCCAAGTTTCCCAACTCCAGACACAGGCTCCTAGACAGCATTTCTGACCTACTCTGGGCCCCAGGGGAGCACACTGCCCTGAAGGGAAGGACACAAGACTGGATATATTTGCCACCTGCTGAATGAAGAGTACTTGGGCCTTGCATGAATGGTGAGACTCAGTGGGGGAAAGTAAGAGAGGAGAACAAGAGGCTTTGCCTAGTCATCCAATTATCCCAGATCTTACTCAAGACCACCAAGGTGGTACCTCTACAAGTGTGCAAGAGTCACAGCATTGCCAGGCTGGGGTGCCTCATAATGCAGATAGGGCAGTAGTGACCAAAGATTTAGATCACAACACTCAATTCCCTTTGAATACCAAGGAAGCTTTCCCAAAAAGGATAGGTACAAACAAGCCCAGAGTGTGAAGACTACAATAAATACCCAACTCTTCAATGCCTAGACATGGACAAACATCCACAAGCATCAAGACCATCAGGAAAACATGACCTCACAAAATGAACTAAAGAAGCCACCAGCAACCAATCCCAGAATAACAGAGATATGTGACCTTTCAGACAGGGAATCCAAAATACCTGTTTTGAAGAAGCTCAAAGAAATTCATGATACCACAGAGAAGGAATTCAGAATCCTATGAGATAAGTTTAACAAAGAGATTGAAATAATTTTTAAAAATTAATCAGAAATTGTGGAGTTGAAAAATTCAGTTGACATCCTGAAGAATGCATCAGAGTCTCTCAATAGCAGAATTAATGAAGGAAAAGAAATAGCATGAAGACTCACTATTCAAAAACACAGTCAGAGAAGACAAAAGCAAAACAAGTAAAAAAAGAATGAAGCATGCTTACGTGACCTAGAAAATAGTCTCAGAAATGTAAATCTAAGAGTTATTGGCAATAAAGAGGAAGCAAAGAGAGAAGTAAGGGTAGAAATTTTATTTGAAGGGATAATAAAATAGAACTTCCCATCTAGAGAAAGACATCAATATCTAGCTATACAAAGACTATAGAAAGCCAAGCAGATTTAATCCAAATAGAGCCACCTCAATATGTTGAATAATCAAACTCCCAAAGGTCAAGAATAAAGAAAGGATCCTAAAAAGCAGCAAGAGATAAAAAGCAACAGAAAATCAAGCTCCAGTGCATCTGACAGCAGACTTCTCAGTGGAAATTTTACAGGCCAGGAGAGAGGGGCAAGACACATTTAAAGTGCTGAAAGAATAAAACTTTTATCCTAGAATAGTATATCCAGCAAAAATATTCTTCAAACATAAAGGAGAAATACTTTCCCAGACAAAAAACAAAAAAACAAAAAAAAACAGGAATTTCATCAATACCAGACCTGTTCTACAAGAACTGCTAAAGGGAGTTCTTCATTCTGAAAGGAAAGGACATTAATGATCAATAAGAAATTATCTGAAGGTACAAAACTCATTGGTAGTAGTAAGTACACAGACAAATACAGAATATTATAACACCATAATGGTGGTATATAAACTATTCATATACTGAGTAGAAAAACTAAAAGATGAACCTATCAAAAATACTAACTACAATAAATACTGAATAGACAGTATAGCAAGATATAAATGGAAAGAACAAAAAGTTAAACAGCAGGGAGAAAAAAATTAAAGTGTAGAGTTTGTATTAGTTTTCCATTTGCTTATTAGTTCACTTTTGCAATCAGTGTTAAGTTGTCATCAATTTCAAATAATGTTATTATTTGCAAGATAAGATATTATTTGCAAGCCTTATGGTAAACTCAAATTTAAAAAAAACTGTTACAAATATATAAAAAATAAAAAGCAAAAATTTAAAATTTAGCACCAGACAAAATTACCTTCACTAAAAAAAAAAAAAAAAAAAGACAAGAAGAAAGAAAAGTAGGAAAAGAATATCACAAACAATGAGAAGACAAATAACAAAAGATAGGAGTAAATCCCTACTTATCAATAATAACAATAAATGTAAAGGGACTAAATTCTCCAATAAAAAGACATAGAATGGATTAGAAAGCAAGACCCAATAATCTGTTGATTACAAGAAACACACTTCAACTATAAAGACACACATAGACTGAAAATAAAGGGATAGAAAAAGATACCCCACAGAAAACCAAAAAAGAGCAAGACTAGCTCTACTTATAACAGACAAAATAGATTTTAAGACAAAAACCATAAAAAGAGACAAAAAGGTCATTATATAATGATAAAAGGGTCAATTCAGCAAAAGGATATAACAATTGTAAATATATATGCACTCAACACTGAAGCACTCAGATATATATAAAAAATATTATTAGAGCTAAAGAGAGATATAGATCATAATATAATAATAGCTGGAGACTTCAACACTTTACTTCCAGCATTGGATAGATCTTCCTGACAGAAAAATCAACAAAGAAACATCAGACTTAATCTGCACTATAGACCAAATGGACCTATTAGATATTTACAGAAAATTTCATCCAAGAGCTGCAGAATACACATTCTTCTCCTCAGCACATGAATAATTGTCAAGGACAAATCATATGTTAGGCCACAAAACTAGCCTTAAAGCAATAAAAAAATGAAATTATATTAAATACCTTCTATGACCACAATGAAGTAAAACCAGAAATCAATAACAAGAGAAACTTTGGAAACTATAGTAACACATGGAAATTACACAATATGTTCCTGAATGATCAGTGGGTCAAGAAGTAATTAAGAAAGAAATTGAAAATTTTATTGAAACAGGCCCATCAATGATAGACTGGATAAAGAAAATGCAGTACATATACACCATGGAAAACTATGCAGCCATAAAAAAGGAATGAAGCCATGTCCTTCACAGGGACATGGATAAAGTTGGAAGCTATCACCCTCAGCAAATTAACACAGGAACAGAAAACCAAACACTGCATGTTCTCACTCATAAGTAGGAGTTGAACAATGAGAACACATAGACACAGGGAGGGAAAGAACACACACCATGGCCTGTTTGGGGTTGGGGGGTGAGGGAAGGAAACTTAGAGGACAGGTCAATAGGTATGGCAAATCACCATGGCACATGTATACCTATGTAACAAACCTGAACATTCTGCACATGTATCCTGGAACTTAAAGTAAAATAAATTTTTTTAAAAAAATCCCCAATTGTACCTTACCTTCTAGTCACAATTTTCAAAAATAGATTTTCATAATTGAAAAAAATGGAAATGGAAACACAATATATAATACCAAAATCTATAGGATACAGGAAAAGCAATACTAAGAGGACAGTTTATAACAATAAGTGCCTACAATAAAAAAGTAGAAAACTGTCACATAAACAATTTAATGATGCATCTTAAAGAACCAGAAAAGCAGGAGCAAGCCAAATTCAAAATTATAGAAGAAAGGAAATAATAAAGATCAGAGCAGAATAAATGAGACTGAAACAAAAAAAAAATACAAAACATCAATAAAATGAAAAGTTGTTTTTGAAAAGATAAGCAAAATTGACAAATCTTTAGCAAAACTAAGAAAAAAGAGAGAAGACCCAAATAAATCAGAGACTAAAAAGAAGACATGACCACTGATACTATAGAAATTTAAAGGATCTTTAGAAGCTACTGTGAACAACTATATGCCATGACACTGGAAACCTAGAAGAAATTTATAAATTCCTAGACACATAAAACTACCAACATTTGAACCGTGAAGAAATCCAAAACTTGTACAGGCCAATTACAAGTAAAGAGATCACACCATAATAAAAAGTCTCCTATCAAAGAAAAACCAGGGACCTGATGGCTTCACTGATGAATTTTACCAAACATTTAAAGAAAAACTAATACCAATCCTACTTAAACTATTCTGAACATTAGAGAAGGAGGGGAATACTTCCAAACTCATTCTACGAGTTCAATATTGCCCTGATACCAAAACCAGATAAAGACATGAAAAATTAAAAAAAGAAAACTACAGGTCAATATCTCTGATGAATATTGATATAAAAATTCTCAGCAAAATACTCTCAAACTGAATTCAGCAACACATTAAAAAGATCATTCAATCATGACCAAGTAAGATTTATCTCAGGGATACAAGGATGATTCAATATATGTAAATGAATCAAGGTGAGACATTGTACCAACAGAATAAAGGACAAAAACCACATGATCATTTCAATTGATGCTGGAAAAGTATTTGATAAAATTCCGTATCGCTTCATGATAAAAGCCCTCAAAAAAAAAAACATGCCTTAACACAATACAAGTCATATACTACAGTCCCACAGCTATTTTCCCAAATAGGGAAACTAAAATCCTTTCTTCTAAGATCTGGAACACAACAAGGATGCCCGCTTTCACCACTGGTATTCAACATATTACTCGAAGTCCTAGCTGGAGCATGAGACAAGAGAAAGACATAGAGGGCATCCAAATCTAAAAGGAATAAGTCAAATTATCTTTGTTTGCAGATGATATGGTCATTTATTTGAACTCCATCCAAAAACTGTTAGAACTGATAAAGAAATTCAGCAGTGTTGCAGGATACAAAATCAACATACAAAAATCAAGTGCATTTCTATGTGCCAACAGCAGGCAATCTGAAAAAGAAATCAACAAAGTAATCCCATTTATAATAGCTACAAATAAAATAAAATGAAATACCTAGAAATAAACTTAACCAAAGAAGTGAAAGATCACTACGTAAAATCTATGAAACATTGAGGCAAGAAATTGAAGAGGACACAAAAAAGGAAAGATATTCCATGGTCATGGATGGAAAGAATCAATATTGTTAAAATCTCTATAACCACCCAAAGCAACCTACAGAATCAATGCAATTCCTATCAAAATACCAATGTCATTCTTCACAGAAACAGAGAAAAGAATCCTAAAATTTACATAAAACCATAACAGAGTCAAAATAGCCAAAGCCATTTTGAGCAAAAATAAGTAAATAAATGAATAAATAATAATAATATAAAAAATTGGAGAAATCACATTATCTGGCTTCAAATTATACTACAGAGCTATAGTAACCAAAACAGCATGGTACTAGCATAAAAACAGATACACCGAACACTGGAACAGAATAGAGAACCCAGAAACAAATTCACATACCCACAGTGAACTCTTTGACAAAGGTGTCAGGAACATACACTGGGGGAAAAGACAGCCTCTTTAATAAACGGTGCTGGGAAAACTGGATATCCATATGCAGAAAAATAAAACTAGAGTCCTATCTCTTGTCACATACAAAATTCAAATCAGAATAAATTAAAGACTTAGATCTAAGATCTAGAACTATAAAACTACTAAAAGAAAACTTAGGGAAACTGTCCAGGACATTGGTCTAGGCAAAGATTTCTCGAGTTACACCCCACAAGCACAGGCAGCCAGAGCAAAAATGGACAAATGGATTCACCACAAGTTAAAAAGCTTCTGCTTCTGCACAGCAAAAGAAAACAATCAGTAAAGTGAAGAGACAACTCACAAAACAAGATAAAATATTTCCAAGCTATACATCTGACAAGAGATTAATAACTGGAGTATATGAGGAGCTTAAACAACTCAATAGGAAAAAGTCTAATAATCCAACTTTTTAAATGGGCAAAATATCTGAATGGATATCTCTCAAAACAAGATGTAAATAGCAAACAGGTATATGAAGGTGTGCTCAACATTATTGACCATCAGAAAAATGCAAAGCAGAACTACAATGAGATATCACCTCACCCCAGTTAAAAATGGCTTTTAACCAAAAAATAGGCAATAAAGAATGCTGGTGAGGATATGTAGAAAAGAGAACTCTTGTACACTGTTGATGGGAGTGTAAATTAGTACAGCCACTATAGAGAACAGCATGGAGGTTCCCCAAAAAACTAAAAATAAAACTACCATACAATCCACTACTAGATACATACCCAAAAGAAAGAAAATCTGTATACCAAAGAGATATCCACAGTCCCATGTTTATTGCAGCACTATTCACAATAGCCAAGGTTTGGAAGCAACCTACATGTCCATCAACTGATTAATGGATTAAAAAAATGTGGTACATATACAGAACAGAGTACTTACTATTCAGCCATGAAAAAGAATAAGATTCTGTCATTTGCAGCAACATGGGTGGAATTGGAGGTCATTATGTTAAGTGAAATAAGCCAGGCACAGAAAGACAAACTTCACAAGTTTTCACTCATTTGTGGGAGCTAAAAAGTAAAACAGTTGAACTCATGGAGCTAGAGAGTGGAGTGATGGCTGCCAGAGGCTGAGAAGGGTGAAAGGGTGGTGAAGTGGGGATGGTTAATGGGTACAAAACTATAGTTAGTACAAATATGATCTAGTCTATCAACATAGTACTACAACAGAGTGACTACACCCACCAATAATTTGTGGTACATTTTAAAATAACTAAAAGAGCATAGTTGATATGTTTGTAACACATGGAAAAGGTAAATGCTTAAGGTGATGGATATCCCATTTTCCCTGACGTGATTCTTATGCATTGTATGCCTGTATCAAAATATTTTATGTATCCCATATATATACCTACCAAAACAGTAAAAAGAAAAAAAAAAAGTGAACAATGATCTAAACAAGAGTCCCTACCATGATCAGATGATGCTCAGTTTTTTTCCGTTAAAAAAAATGGTAGAATATCTGTCATTCCAATGACACATTTCTGGCTGTCACCAGTTCTCCAAGTATGAAAACCTTTATGGTGCCAAAGCTAAGTGTCATTTGCCCTAAATATTTAAGAGCAACAACTGGGGCACAGTGAGATATGATCATACCACACCATTCCAGCCTGGTTAGAGAGCACGACCTTGTCTCTAAAGAGAGAGAGAGAGAAAAAAAAAAAAACTGGCAGGGGAGCATGAGGATGGAGGCCCTATTAGGCTAGGAAAAAGCCCAAGTGGTGGTAGCTGGGAAGGCCTATGGCAAAGTGGAACTCAGCAATAGGCACTAACATGTCCGCAAATATTACTGTTCTTCCCTACCATATTACACCTCCCTTTTCCAATCCCATAAGCCTACTTTATCTGCCCTCCATGACTAAACGTTGAGAAGACTCCCCGCCATGTTTATACATAAATTAATTCGCAAGTATTTAGTGAGTGCCTACTATGTATTTGTCACTATTCCAGGCATCGAAGGAGGATATCAAAGAAAAGACAGTCCCCTATCCCAAGGAAGGCCTAAGCATGCTGTAATGACATCACATAATTACCCGAGTATTATAAAATACATGAATCAGATCTAATTTGTAGGTTCAAGACAAGAAGAAAGAAATCTAAGTTTCAGAGCAGTAATGAGATGCTTCACGGAGTAATGGGACTAAGCAGACCCTAATATCCCATTTCTATTCCTGAAACTGTGAAGTGAAGCCTGGGCCCCTGACCTGGAGGGGTAGCACGCCATGACGCAGTGGGTGATTACGGTCATGCCCTTTTATTCCCAACAGACCTGATTGGTTCCTATCCCAATTCTTCCCATGTTTGTAGATTCAGAAAATCATTTAATCTCCTTGAGTCCTAGTTAACGCATCCATGAAATGATACTAAGGACCTAATGTGTTCAAAGTCTTACATTAAAGCCTGGCATATAACAGCTGCTCAAGCCATGGTAATTATCATTATTTAAAGTCATATGGAAGGATGAAGCTTTTCCTGTTATATTTTAGTCAAAGTTCAATTATGTACCTGAAATCATCGCAAGTTACCTAAGACCTTCAAATTTTACTTCAAGGGAGTGGTGCCCAAGCTTTGCGGCACATTTGAGTCACCTGGGAATCTTTAAACCATACTGATGCCTGGGCCCCACCCCAGACATTCTGACTGCTTTGGTCTGGGGTGTAAGCTTGGCATGGAGATTTTTTTAAAACTCCCCCAGGTGATGCTTATGTGCAACAAAGTTTAAGAAGCACTGTTTATGGCAGAAGTCTATCTCCTGTTCCACAGAGGGTTCTGAGGGCAGCAGACCAAGAATCAAATAGAGGACACACTTCTTGACATGTTGCCTTATTTATGGTATTAATCAGGGTTCTCCAGAGGAACAGAACCAACAGAACACACACATGCAAACACACACACACACACACACACACGTATATACCTATGTGTGTATCTGCATACACATAGGAAGAGGGGTGATTTATTATAAAAAATTAGCTCACATGATTTTGGAGGCTGAAAAGTCCCAAAATCTGCAGTTGGCAAGCTGGAGAAAAGCCAACGGTATAGTTTCAGTCTGAGTTTGAGGGTTTGAGAATCACAACATTCAGTGGTGCGGCACCAATTCTGCACCGTTCAGAACTCAGAATTCTGCAGTGCCAATCAGAACATTCAATGGTGCAGCCCTTTTCAAAGGCTGAAAAAAAAAAAATGATGTTCCAGCCAGCAGGCAGTCAAGTATGTGTTCCCTTTTACTCGACAAAAGGGTCAACTTTTATGTTCTCATCAGGCCTCTAACTGATTGGATGTGGCCCACCCACAGAGGGAGGGCATCCACTTCACTCAGTCTACTGATTCCAGTGCTAATCTCATCCAGAGACACCCTCACAGACACACTTAGAATAGTGTTTGACCAACTACCTAGGCACTTGTCACCTAATCAAGTTGACACATAACATTAACTACCACATGTATATTGTATCTCAGGCATCCAGCCCATTCCTAGGCACAAAATTGTGCAAGGGACATTCTATGAGCCAAGGAAGAAGAGACTCAGTGATTCTTAGTTTTGAACCCTCAAAGAGAACACACATGCAAACACACACACACACACATGCACACGCCAAAAGTATGCACCTACCAAAACAAGCCATGGAAAGAACACTTTTAGCCTATTCCTTTCATTTTAAAGGCAAGGAAACAATCCCAGAGAGGTAAAGCGACTTTCTCGGTTACACATCAAATTAATGACTTCTCTAGAACGAACACTCAGGACCCTAGAATTTAAGTTCAATACCAGTAAGATGTTGTTTGTCATTTGTGTGACCCTGCCTGTGATCCTGCAGGCCCCAGACATTCTAAAATCCCTTCTTGTTTTTGTCAAACCCTGTGTGATGAGGAGCTAATGGCCATGTGGCATGATTCTTCATGTCTTTCCAAATAGCAGAACCAGCCTTCCAGGGGCCAATGGTTCATTGTGGATCTAAAAGTACACCTTTTGAGAAGGAAGGCAAAGTAGACGGGAGGCAGATTCATGAGCTAATTGCTTCGGGATTATTACAATCAATATCAGTTGCCCTAGGCCAAGGCTGCCTTTGCCTTGTCAGGCTGCTGACATTTTGTGCTTGGTCAGCCACCTCCTTGCTCCAAGTGATACATTATTGATTTTCATCCTGTCCCATTAAGCCCACCCTTTCATCTCCCCAGGGATAGATGATGCTTGTGCCCATGGCTTGCATGTGCCCAGACTCCTCAGTGGAAAAGCCTACAGGATAAGGTTACCTTTGCAATTTCACACCCTCGGGTTCTGTCTGCAGCCGAAAAAAATCCACTGTCACACAAATCATACTGCCTGAATTTCCTAAATGCCCTTTTTCATCTTCTCCCATATGTCAACATTTTTTAAACTCAGATAAAACATTTCTGCCGCCTCCCTGGACTCCAATCGATGCTGGCCTTCAAACACATAAGGTGAGTTTTTTACCTAGCTCTCTTTCTCCTGAATAGTGGGGGATGTTGGGGAAATCATGAGATTCGAGGGATGACATACCTGGGCTCAAGGCATGGCTTCCCCATTTACCAAAACATGACCTTGGACAGCCTATCTAATCCTCCTTGGAGGCTTCATCACTTCATCCTTGAGAGAGGAAATAATAATACCTGCCCAATCACTGTCATAAAATATTAAATGAGATCACAGGTGTGAAGCACTGAGTCTGAAGCATAATACACGTAAATGCATCCTCCTTTTCATTTCTCCTGCTCTCTTCTGGTAGACTCTGGCCTTCCCAAGGTAGAGGCCATTCATTCCTCATCTTTGTCTGGCCCTAGCATCACATTTGGCACAAAGAAGCCGCAATTAGTGTTTGGGGGAATTGAAGACGACAAGGTGGATACACTTTTATAGATAATGACACTGCCTCTTGGAAAGATTCAGTGCCTTGTCCAAGCCAAGGCCACTGATAGAAGGAGTCCGTTAAGTTCCAGCATTCTGACTCTTTGTCTTGTCTTTCATTCACTAAATCTTGGTGCCTTATGTTCTCTCTGAAACAGTCTGAACACAGCAACTATGCAGACTAACTGTGGTTGTTACTTCCTGACTTTTCATCAGGGTTAACTCGTTCCAGCCTCTGTTTAATGGTAAACATAGATTTCCACCATAATCTGTACTGGCCCCACCTCTTGTTGCCTGCAGCTGTCCTCTTCAAGCTTCCCATAGCAAAGCCTTCCTAGTTACCAGCAAATGGGGCTTTGAAGCAGAAGGTATGGAAACCATCTCAGCCCACCTCCAAGTTGGACAGACTTGGGACCCAGGGCCTTTAGGTTTCCATGCCAAGTTTCCAGCTGCAATTTAGCCTCTTTGCAAACAGCACTTCTTTTGCCAAATGCTTCCACATGCTTCAGTTTTAGGGGTTAATTCTGTCTTCTAAATTCTTGTTCTGAATATCAGTCCAGTGGCCAGGCTTTTCTACCCAAGGGCTGCCAGCCTGTGGTCTGAATTTCCAGTGTCTCCTGCATGGTTTCTCATTACTGGCTTCACTTACCTGCTGGGGTCCCTGGTGTCGCACCGGCTGGCAGCCCCTGCTGGTGGTGACTGTTGTCAGAAACCACTCCAGGAGCTAGTTGGTTCCCCCAGACTCTTCTCTGTTGTCAACCAGGATTGCCACTTAGCCTCTGCCCAGTTCCCTGCCCCCTCCTCATCTGTACAGCCTGCCTGCCTGCCAGCACACTGCTGTGACTTTCTTTTCATAAAATACTGCTTTTATTTATGAGCAGATCTCCTTTACCACATCGCCATCTATACAATACACACCTGCCCCTTCATCTCAACAAGGACGTTTCTTCATAGTCTCTTCTGACAGTCTTTAATAAATAAGGACTGCATAATACAAGGGAAAATACAGGATTAAAGAGAATAACAAGAAAAAATTTTCTTTTAATCCTCACAAAATCCCACACGCCTTGTTACAGATAACTGACGTCAATAATGCATGTTAATGTAATGGTCGAACAATATTTTTTTTCTCCAGGTTTCTAGAGTTCCTCCCCATTGGCCATTGATAGACTAGGTGTATAAACACATATTTAACTGCTTAATAAGGGCAAGGCCGAGGAAAGAGTGAAGTATGTCAAGCTTTCTACTTGTGGTTTATTTGGTTTGCTCCTCACGAGTCCTCAGTATCATGACGTTTAGCCAGAAATCAAGATATTTTTTCAGTATTTCTGAAGTTGGCATTCCTACAGTTAAAAGCACGGTGTTGGAAGAAGTGGGGTTATCCAGAACACCCTAAATTAAATAATATTCTTGAGCACAGGCCTTAAGCCCAGCCCAAAATGAATTTCAGCATGTGATTCAATTCTGAGCGACATCCCCAGTGAAAATGCTATCCCTCTTTATTAAATAGAAATGGTAGCCAGGTGCAGTGGCTCACGCCCATAGTCCCACAGGGCAAGGCAGGAGAATTGCTTGAGCCCAGGAGTTCAAGACCAGCCTGAGCAACATAGCAATACTCCGTCCCTATGAAAAATACAAAAACTAGCCAGGCGTGGTGGTGCACATCTGAGGCCCCAGCTACTTGGGAGGCTGAGGTAAGAGATCAGGAGGTCGAGGCTGCAGTGAGCTGTGATTGTACCACTGCATTCCTAGGTGACAGAGCAAGACCTTGTCTCAAAATTGATTAATTAAATTAAATTAAATATGAATGGCTTGATTAGAGAGGGAGTGGGACCCTCAGTCTTGTCAACCATGAGAGAAAACACCACCCAAGAGCAAGTCAGGACCTCAATAGCAGAGCCAGGGCAAACTTACGCCTTGAGCTCTTACTCGTCTGCCTGGAGTCAAGGCACCGCGTACTACTGAGCAAGCTCGTGTGAGAACCCACAGCCTCCATCCCTGTTTTACCTGCAACACTAACCTCAGGAGGCAAGTTACTCCTGAGGTAAGTCACTCCTGAGGCAAGTCACTCCTGCCTGACAGGTCTCAAACGTCCCTATCTCGGGACGTTGTTTTCTTGAAACCTAGAGACTCTGTTCCAGTGACTGGAAGCAACCAGCTAGTGTACAGCTGCCTAGTGTCAAACAATTTCCCCCTTCTGATCAGGCTTTCACCTACGTGAGAGTGTGAACAAAACTAAAGGCATTAGTGCTACTCTCAGTTACTATCATTCCAGGTTTCTGGTCTCAGCACGTCATTCACAGGTTATGACGTACTCAAGACCGCGTATTTCCTTGAGTTTTTGTCATTCCAGCTGAAAAGAGGCCATTTGATATTTAACTGATGACTCCGCAAACATTTAAAAATTTTTGAGAGGACACAACGTACCAGGGAGACTAGTATTATGACTGTCTGCAGAACACTATCAAGATTTTGAGATATGCTCCTTAGCTAGGTACCAATAAACCAGACCGACTAAAATTGAATAGATCAAAGAATGAGCCAGATGAGGCGTGTACCCATTTTAACCAAATAACCCATTTGTTAATTTTTGTAATTGGGTCTCTAAATTACCCCATGTATTTATTCCTGTGCAACAAGAAATGTTAGCAACTGCACAGATTTCTCCCTGTCTAGTCAGTAGGTATCAAGTCTTTTATCTACTATCGCATGACTTGGTTAAAGTAGGGAGTGGCAATTTGCAGGTTACCTGTAGAAGCTAACGATTCTGAAAGTTAAACTACCACGTTATCCTGCCAACTGAAAGAGACAGGCTTAAACCAGGGAAAATTAGGAGGGCTAAAAGTCTCATATCATGGACTCTTGTTCTGACAGTCTTGGGAAAAGCTGTTCACTTCATGAAGTCAGCAACTTCTGACTATAATTTGCATGTTCCAATTATGACTCAAGCATTTGGTGAATTCTCTGTGTGGCCCACATATCAGGCATGAGCTTTGCCCCTTGAAATTTATTAAGTTGGCCTTATGGGCTTTCTGAACAAAGCATGTTTTGTTCTTAGTTGGAGAATCATAGCCAGATATTAGAGGAAACCAGAAGAATTCAGAATCAAGTTCCGTCTACAGGTAGAAAATAAATACTGGGCTTTACCAGTTTTCACCAGTATGTGTATTAGTTGGTAAAGATCAGATATCTTGGGTTCAAAAATTTCAGTTAAGACCCTAAATTCTTCAAAAATCTTTTAAAGTCCTTCCCTAGCTTTAGCAAAATTTTTAACTATGGCCTTGAGTTCTATGATTAGGCAGTGTAAGTCACTCTAGGATTATTATTTCCTGAATTTTTGAGTGGCTATAAGCAAACTGTCTAACTTAGTTTTGTTTTATTTTCAGAGCAGAAAGGCAAGTCAGACTGAGAGTTTATAGACTGAATACTCAGACAAAGTGGGATAGAGTGGAACAGTAGAAATCGTGTCAGTTTTATTGTCCTTGATGTGGATGATATCTTGCATTTTTAGCTTTTTTTTTTTTTTTTTTTTAAGACAGAATCTCACTCTGTCACCCAGACTGGAGTGCAGTAGCGTGATCTTGGCTCACCACAACCTCTGCCTCCCGGGTTCAAGCGATTCTCTTGCCTCAGCCTCCTGAATAGCTGGGGCTACAGGCACATGCCACCACGCCCAGCTAATTTTTGTATTTTTAGTAGCAACAGAGTGTCACCATATTGGCCAGGTTGGCCTCGAACTCCTGACCTCATGATCCACCTGCCTTGGCTTCCCAAAGTGTGAGGATTACAGGTGTGAGCCACTGTGTCCAGCCTTGTTAGCTTTTTATTAGCTCTTCACAATTAATTAAAAAAGAAAAAGCAATTTTAGAATCCTGTCTCTTTGAGGCTTCTGAATGCTATTAATAATTAGAATGACATTCTCTCTGCTTATTTGAGAGACTTGGGATTCAAGTATATTTGTTTTTTTTTTTTTTTTTTTTTTTTGAGACAGAGTCTCACTCAGTCACCAGGCGCCAGGCTGGAGTGCAGTGGCGCGACCTTGGCTCACTGCAACCTCCGCCGCCCGGGTTCAAGCCATTCTCCTGCCTCAGCCTCCCGAGTAGCTGGGACTACAGGCGTGCGCCACCACGCCCAGCTAATTTTTTTGTATTTTTAATAGAGACGGGGTTTCACCATGTTGACCAGGACGGTCTCGATCTCTTGACCTCGTGATCCACCCGCCTCGGCCTCCCAAAGTGCTGGGATTACAGGCGTGAGCCACCGCGCCCGGCCCGGGATTCAAGTATATTTGTTAAATGAACATGCTTATTCATCTGGAATGTTCCATATTACAGGGCCCTGTACTTCTGAATTATCTTTAGTAAGATTTTGCCACTTTTGTAAATATTTACAGCTTCCAAGGCCATAGTTCTTACACATGAAAAAGGCAAGTACAACAGAAGACAAAGTACTCAGATATTTATAAATTAAGGATCCCATTTTTATGTAGGATCTTGGGTCTCTTAGAACTGAGATGGCTTTGGCTATAAGATCTCAGCATATAAGACGAGAAAAAATAGAGCCCCCCTGCAGTAATAGCTACTTTCTGTAATTGCCATCAGTTACCTTGAAAACTGCAGCTTTTTTTGCCAGTGACTCATCAGTTACCACAAACAGAAAGGTCATGTGCCCTACCACAGCACAAAGTAACCCCTGATAACCCACAGTCAAGTGCTCTTTCACTATATAAACTAACCCTTTGTACCCCAAAGGCCAAAGAGTATCAGGGAGGTCAAATGCAAAAGACAACAGAGCTCCAACCTGAGAGGAACTTAGTCGTCCTGGAGCTCCATGAGAAAGACAGAGGAACCCCTTCACCCCCACCCCTCCAAAAGGGATTACAGCATCTTTCCTATGTTTCTCAAAAGGTCTCAGGGTTTTCAGCAGTCTCCTTCACTTCCCTTTGTGGTCACCAGATTTGACAAAGGACAAAACTATACGTTTAGTTTGATGATCTCGACTGGCTTTATTACAATTCTAGAAATGAGCAACGTCTCATTCCACAAAATAGAATAAGTGTCCCAAAGAGTTGAGCAGAGGAGATTTTATAGACAGAGGGGGCTGAAGAAACCGGAAACAAAGAACAAAATATGGACTGGTCATTTGAAAGTTACTTCCCTTATAAGGTGGGAATAAGGAAACAGAACAATAGAGAAATAACAGATCGGTTAGCATCAGGTTACTTCAGGCTACTTTTGTTGTAAGGATTAAAAAAGAGAGAACTTCCCTATCCCGCTGATTAAAGACTGAAACTGGTCTGCTTGGAACATTGGCTGTTATCACTCTGTCCTGATTTTGGGAAAGATCAAATAACAACTTAGTTTCAGTTGGGTGATATGGAACTTTGGTATGGGTGACTCCATTTTGATTTATAGTCTGGTCTGTTGAGGCCTAATACAGGAACTGAATTCAAAACAATAGCCTTTTATAATTTTTACTTAACATTAGGGAAACAAGACACCGTTATAAAGCTCACATCTTTATCACATCCAAGGTCTTTGGTTCATTGACCATTCATGTGTACTCCTTTTAGTATTTTTCACAGGCTGACTGTGAATTTAGCGTTGTTCTGATTCTTTACTTGCAATAACAGCAGTTACTCTGGGACAGGCACAGTTCTCAGCACTTTTCATCCAGTAACTCATTTAATACATACAAGGTCCTGTAATAAAGGGACTGCCATCTACATCTTTAAAGGGAAGTACTTGTGCAAGGTTGGTGAGATCATTCTCCCAAGCTTGCACAGCAAGAAAGGTCAGATTTGAACTCAGACAATCTGATGCCAGCACCCAAATGCTTGACCAATTAAGCTACAGCAGCCGTCAAAGCCCAAGCTCCAGAAAGTGTAGGGGAGAAAACAATAAGTTTTCTCTTTTCCACCTTCCATGAGTTTTAGCTGAGTTTCTCTGCAAAAATGGCAAATTAACAGAAAAACAAACAGAAGTCTGATAAAATGTATACCTATGGGAGATAACCCAGAAAAATGAGTAAATCTCTGCAGCAGATCTCAAAGAATTATCCTAGACCTCAGCCTTAAGTACTATCCTTCTCTGAAACAAAGAGACAAGGCTGAGGGGAATGACACAATCAAGAAAAGTTGGCCAGGGAAAGCACCACACCGTTAAAGAAGCATAATATTTGATAAGTAGATTTAAGTTGATGCCTTCTCTAAGGAATTAGTTCTTCTTTTGTTTCTGATGCAGAAAGGGAACGCCCTTACAATGGAGGTTTTCTTTACAGATATAAATTTATCTTATGAAATGGTAACCGTTTTCAAAGCTAATTTGTTTTCAAAGCTTCTCTGTGTCTGCTATTTCCCAAAATAGCTCAAAATGATCCTTAGGCCAAAAAGGCATATTTTGGGGTAGTATGCCCTGAGCCCCATCATTCATCATCTTTATTCCCCCTGGCCAAAGGTCTCCTTGCTTGTGACAGTCATATACTAAAGGACAGAGGGAACTTTTTAATAATAAGGAGAGTTTGCTGACATGCAGACACACGTCATGCCACTTTCTGACAAAAAAAAAAAAAACAGAGAATACATTCCTGTGGCCCAAACCTGACATTTTAAGCCATTTGAGATACCCAATAATCTAGAAAGAATGCTCCTGAGAACTAAAATGAAAGAAATGTCTTCAACCAAATCAGAGACTACTAAATGAATCTTATTAAAAAGCCGAAGTGGAAACCCTGTCTCAGAGAACGAATTAGGAAGTAGAAATCAAGTTGCCATCATTAAACCAAAAATAAAATTCTAAGTACCTCAGCCAACTGAATGAACCCCTCCTCTCAGCCAAGGGCATTCTAAAGTAAACCTGAAACACTAGTTCGGGCTATGATGGGAATAGGTGGTCAGACATGTCTCATTACACTCTGCTCCTACGGAATTCAGGCACAGCCAACCAGAATTAACATTCAAATAACAACCTTAAGACGGACAAAACAGACTCTTTGTAGCAATAAAATATTAACATGACAGGCCCTGAAATAAATACAAGTATTTTACCCCAAAATATATTCCTTTGACATATTTTGAAATGGCCCTGCAAAGTTGTCTCTTGGGAGGAAGATCTATATTCTATAGAGAATCCCCTTCTCTTTCCAGGTCTTTTTCCTAATCCAGGAGTGAATTAAGCGTCTGGCACCTTTTTAAGTCTTATAAGAAACATTTGTTATCTATTAACTCTGAAGCCTGTTACCTAGAGGCATCATCTGCATAATAAAAACCTTGGTATCCTCAACCCCTTAAGTCAGTCACTCCCTTCTATTGATTCCAGGTCTTTAGATAAACTCAACCAATCGCCAATTAGAATATCTTTGAATCCACCTATGACTTGGAAGCCTCCCCCACCTTTGATTTGTCCACCTTTCCAGACGAAACCAAAAAGTACTGATTGACATCTTGTGTCTCCCTAAAATGTACAAAACCAAGCTGTAGCCTAACCACTTTTGGCACAGGTTCTCAAGATCTCTTAGGGCTGTGTCATGGGCCATGGTCACTCATATTTGGCTCAGAATAAAACTCTTCAAACATTTTACAGAGTTTGACTCTTTTCAATACCATGATTTGAGCAGGCAGCTCAAAGGGTAAATCCAATGAGAAAATACGGATAAAATAACGTGTTCTGAGCATCTATTCTTTGCCAGGCTCTTTGCCTATATTATCTTTTAAAGTCTTTACAACACGGAGAAATAGGCAATATTCCTATTGGGGCACAGAAAACGACACCCCAACCGTCCAGGAACACAGAGAAACATCTTCATATTTTATACAAGTCAAGGAGATACTGCAAGCATGAATGCCCTACAAATGTTTCCCCAGTTTTCTGTTTAGTTTTGTTAGTTTCAGAGTAACAATATTATTAATCATATCTATCAGTAATTGAGTGTCAGACACGTGCACCCAGCACTGTGCTGAGCGCTTTATAGACACTATTTCATTGAATGCTCATAATTACAATGTGAATTGTTATTATTGTTTATTATTAACCTTATTTTGCAATGAGGCAACTTATAAAAGAAAATTTATCACTAAAAACTTGTAATTTATAAATGAAACTTGTAAATGAGAACATTTGTAAATGAGAAAAGGCTTATAATGGGAGTATCAGGGCTCTGTGCCTCTATTAAACATCTGAATCTAAAGTAAAATTTATCTACTTAAGTGAAAAATTAACAGGGATGAGGGGGTCAGAAATGTTTATGAGCAGGCAGGAAAATAGCTAAAATGTTCAGGATGCTATGGAAATATTAAGTAAATGTTTCTGGAAATCCATGTGGGTAGATGGAAATCACTGACCTAAACTAGGATGGTGAGAGTAAGGTAAGTAGTCTCCAGCCCTTGAGGAGGAAACTCTGATTTTTTTTTTAATCTTGCCCAAATTCCTATCTAAGGAGTCTGGGGAGTCATGCCTAATCATAAATTCTCATCAGATGGGTTTTATTTAACCCTATATTTATTATTTACTTTCCAACCTGGCTCTGGCATAACATTATGAAATAAATAAGAAAATCAAAATTCTTTGCCGTATTTTGAAATGGTCCTGCAAAGCTGTCCTTTGTGGGGGAAAATTGGCATCTGTAAAGAATGTCTATTAACACAGATAGGTCTTTTTCTTCTGGACCGTCCTAATCCTAAAGAGATTAACTAAAATCTGAAGAGGAAACATTTGTCACCTATTGTCTCTAACAGCAGCCAGTATAAGACTTCAAAAGGACTTTGGTCTCCACAATCTTTATCTTAACCTGAACATTCCCTTTCTATCTATCCCAGGTCTTCAGGCAAACTCAGTCAATTGCCCATCAAAAAATGTTTAGATTCACCTATAGCCTGGAAGCCCCCCAGCTTTGAGTTGTTCCACCTTTATGGACCAAATCAATGTATATCTGAAATGTATTTGATTGGTGTCTTATGCCTCTCTAAAACGTGTAAAACCAAGCTGTACCCTGACCACCTTGGGCACATGTTCTTAGGACCTCCTGAGGGCTGTGTCACGGGCCATGATTAATTACTCATATTTGGCTCAGAATAAATATCTCTGAATATTTTACAGAGTTCTACTCTTTTCATCGACATCCTGTAGGTCCTCTCCCGCTTAAAGCTAGCCTCTCCCAGTCTTTGTGGAGGGCCAGGAAGCATTGGTTGGGAAGGAAAGGAGAGGAGAGCAGAGCGACGGTGGTTTGTGGCATGAAGCAAAACTGGAGCTCCTCTCTTTGAATGCAAAACACAGTGTTGGATCCTGTAGTCTATCTGTGAATCTATATTAAGTACTTGGGGAACATACCTACTATATTTTTTATTACAGTAAAGTTTTACACCAGCATATTTCACTGACTTTACTTACAAAGTTTTTTGTATGTCAACATCTCTTGATGGTGTCATAATTACAGGCAGCATCTTTTCATTTTTACTAGTACCTTTGATAATGATGGCATCTTAGATTCAATAATCTACTATGTAACAATTGAAATCTCTAAGCGAAGGCCAAGGGTTTCAAAGAATTTACGTCTGTTAGTGCTGAGTAATAGACATGGAGACATCTGATATCTCACGGTGTGTGTGTGTGTGTGTGTGGTGTGGGGGGTTGAGAATATGCACACACACTTAGTGGGGAATAGAAGGGTGGGTCATAGGAAAGGGAGGTGCAGAATCCAACTTGGGTAAATTTGTTTTTTCTAGGGTAATGCAGCAGATAATTCAGTAAGAACATATTTTTCGTGACACCTACAGTGAGTATTTGCAGTGGGGTCGAACAATTAAATAAAGAATTAAACAGAAAGCAGCACAGAGTGATTTTTTTAAAACATGACTTCAAAACGGTCAACACAGTACAAGCAAAATTAAAGCAAATGAGGCTCATCAAGCCTGCTTTTCTCAACAAAATTGGAGTAATTAAGTACAAAGGGGGTATGATAAGAAATTACACAAAAATAGGCAGATATTTTATGGACCAAAATTGCTTCCTCAGAATTCTTTCTCAGACTCCCACTACCTTGCACTTTTCTGCTCCCAAGCCTCTCTCTTCCTAACCACTTTTCTGCTAAATATCTTCTGACTTTTGTCTGCCTCCTGTGCCTATAGATTTTTGTAGACTTCCTGAGCTCAGGCTTCAGCCCTCTTTTGCCTTCAATAGAAACAGCATGGTACCTCAGACACCCTATGCTATCGAGCCCAAAGCTTGGTTTTAACATTGGCCAACTGTGGGTCCAAGTCAAGTGATTTAGTCTGAGTGTCATTCGTCCCATCTTTTAAAATGAGTAAAATAATAACTACCTTAAAAGATCTGAATGAAGTTTAGAGACATTTCTTCTAAAATTCCTGCCACCATGTTTTATGGTTTCATAAAACAGAGCCCCGGGTTATCAATGAGCCTTCAATCCCTTCAACTAAAACCCTCTGCTAACATTAAGCACCATTTTTCCTTCCTCTCACCACACTATAATATTGTATTTTTATTTTTTTAATTGTGATAAAATACACATAAAATTTACCATCAGAACCATTTTTAAGTGTACAGTTCAATAGTGTTAAGTGTATTTACGGTGTTGAGCAACCAAGCTCCAGAACTTCTTCATGTTGCAAATCTGAAACTCCATACCAAGGAAATAACAATTTCCCATTCTCCAAGCCTCTGGCAACCAACATTCTACTTTCTGTTTCTATGAATCTGACTACCCTAGGTACCTCATATAAGCTGATTCACACAACTTTTGTCTCTTTGTAACCGACATATATATCACTAAGCATAATGTCCTCAAGGTTCATCCATGTTGTAGCATGTGTGAGAATTTTCTTCCTTTTTAAGGCTGAATAATATTCTGTCTGTGTGCACAGACCACATTTCGTTTATCCATTCATCCTCATTGGATATTTGGGTTGCTCCATCTTTTGACTGTTGTGAATAATGCTGCTATGAACATGGGTGTACAAACCTCTTTGAGCCAGGTGCAGTGGCTCACACCTGTAATCTTAGCAATTTGGGAGGCTGAGGCAGAAGGATACCTTGAGCCCAGGAGTTCAAGACCAGGCTGGGCAACAAACTGAAACCCTATTTCTAAAAAAAAAACAAAAAAAAAAAAAAAAAAAAACATTAGCTGGGCATGTTGGCATGTCCCAATTACTAGGGAGTCTGAGGTGGGAGGATAGTTTGACCCCAAGAGGTCACACCACTGCATTCCGGCCTGGGTGACAGAGTGAGACCCTTTCTCAAAAAACAAAAACAAATCTCTTTGAGACCGTACTTTCGATTATTTTGGGTATATACCCAGAAGTGGAATTGCGAAATTACATAGTAATTGAACATTTAATGTTTGTGGGAATGGCCATACTCTTTTCTGGAGAAGCTGTGCCATTTTACATTTCCACTAACAGTGCACAAGTGTTCCAACTTTTCTACACCCCTGCTGGCACTTGTTATTTTCTGTTTCTGTTTCTGTTTGTTTGTTTTGTTTTGTTAGTAGCAATCCTACATGGGTAGAAGCAGTATCTCACTGTGGTTTTGATTTGCATTTCCCTAATGCTTAGTGATGTTGAGCATCTTTTTATGTGGTTTTTGTTAAATGTTACTATATGTCTACAGTTTTATATTTAGTTGTAACACCATCGCTTCAGATAAAAAGAAAATAGAGGTCTCAATTCAATCAAATAATGATTGTAGGGAATAAGGGAATGTGAGAGCTGTACGGACAGAAAATTGTCAAAGACTTTTAAGTCATTCTGGTTGATGGCAGATTTGAGGGTATAGCTATGAGTTTGCTTATCTGGTACAAACGGAGCTGAAGAACTTCAGAGTTGAGGATTTGATATACCTGTGAGACCCAGTCTTAGATGAGTTATGCACACAGACATTGATGTTGCCCAAGGGAAAGGTAGGGATTGAAGAGGAACAAGCCCTCAACCCGAAAAGCAAGATACATTCTTAGAGCGGACAGAGGGCCAAGTATGAGTACCACTTTCTACTAGGAATAGGACTATGTCGCACCACTTAACCACCAGCCAAAATACATGCTAGTCACTTTTTTTTTCTTCCTATTATCATGATTGAACATGTAAGGAATAAAGCAGCTGCTCATAATTTTAGGGATTTACCAAAACGAACAAATGGGCCCTGTCGTGTGGGCTGTGTCATGCCATTCCTCAATGAGCTAAGTGATTCATGGGTCTGAGTCACCCATCACATCTGTCACACTGGATCTCTAAAGACAGTATGGATTTGCATTGAGATGACCTTGCTTTGTAGGGCCCTGGGTGTAGGGGTGTGTGTGTGTGTGTGTGTGTGTGTGAGAGAGAGAGAGAGAGAGAGAGAGAGAGAGACCAAAGCATCACGAATTAAAAGAGTTTGAAACTTTCTAATTTAAAATATTTAGGGAAGAAGAAAACATGCCAGATGAGACTGCTCAGATTTGATTTTCATTTTTGTCTTCATAAAAAAGGGATATTAATGCAAGCTGACTCCTGAGCCATCCTCTGGACTTTTACTGGGGCTCACAGCAGCGTTTCATGTGGATACATGGCGGTATCATCACAGTTTAAAACAAAAATACAATGCTTTTTGTTCGCTTTGCCGTGACATACATTTTAGTTCCCTAGGTTCAGGAATTTACATCCTATAGAATCCCAAAGAAGTGTCTGGGACCACAGGAAATGACACAGCAAAGAGATAAAGGATCACTCTCAGGTGCTTACCTAAAACTCGCTATCGCATGAAAGCAAAACATGGGCCGCTAGGCTTTGGATGGGGCACATCCAGATTTGAGGATGAACTGCCACAGATCGGCCTTGAAAACTTAAGCTAAGACTTTATGTCCCCTGAAATTCTGTATCATCTTTTGTAAAAACAGAAATAATATTAGTCAATTTAAAGGATTGTCACGATAATGAACAGACTTAAATGAAATCCTCTAACCCAGGCTGAATAAACATTGATTTCTTTCCCTTCTTCCTATCTTCCCTTCATCAGTAAAATAAAAGCCTATTTGAGTGTCAGAAACTACCTCAGAACCTCAAAAGACGATGCATTAGAAAATGCCCTGGAAATCATAAACTATATCATTGTATCATGTGCCAGCAGGCCCAGACTGGGTTCAAATCTACACTTCACAATTTATTGGATGTGTGACCGTTGGTAATTAACGTACATAGCCTCAGTTTTCTCCCCCTGTACAATGGGGTAACAGCCCCTATCTCAGATGGTGGTCAATGAAAAATTTCAGTGAAAGAATGTGTACAATGTGCTCACCAAGGTTTTTATCATGTAGTAGCATGTACTCAAAAGCTGTTAGCTAGAAGATCCACCTTTTAACAATCTTGGTTATTACGATCTAATTCTACTCTTTATCCTGGAAGTAACAGGAAAAGTTAAAGGGGAAGTGGAAGAACAAAACAGTTTTAGAGGTCTTGCTCTTGTCTTGGTAACAGAGAAGCCCATTCTAAGCACCTACCACCTGCCCTCCACCTCATCTGGCAATACTACCCCTAGAAAGCATAGATTCCACCGTCACTGTGACAATGAACAGGTGGGTGTGGGGAGGGGCTCTCTGAGAGATGTTTATACACACACACACACACACACACACACCCCAGCTCGGAAACCCAGGACAAAACACCCAAAAGCCCTTCAAAAAATGAAAAAAAAAAAAAAATCTAAGTTTCGTTCAGCCAATTTTGGTGAAAACTTTCTGAGTTTCAGAACAATTGTAGAAGAAGCCTGGGGAGGCTACAAAGCACCAGACAGCACCTCCAGACTAAGGGGGATGGGCAAGCCCCGGGTATGCTGTGGAGAACCGGGTCTGCAGGTGCTCAGCACCAGGGTGCATGGTGATGCTTCTCTTCCCCTCTCACCCTCACAGCTCTGGGATTCATCAGAAGTATAAATTAAAGGGTGAAAGGTCTTCTTGGGTTTCGTGAGGGAGTGTCTAGTTGTGGTTTGTTTAGTTTTTAAAGATAAAAATAGTAGTTATGTGTGTGTGTGTAAGGTGTGTATTTGTGTGTAGTGATAGTGAAAGATGGTGTTGAATCACTTTGAAAGCTTTGCTAAACTAAACATAGCTGACCTTTCCTCTACCAGTTCCTAAAACACAAAGGTTCTAATTCAATAATTCTATCGAGAGGTGTGGATGTAACTCTTGGAAAAAGAGTTCAATTCTTTGAGACTTTGATTCATGAGACTCCCCATGCAGCAGAGAGAACCAGTAAAAGAATATGGGCAAGGCCATCTTTACCCCCAGTTTGTTTAGAAGCAGAAAGTTAAATAATCCAGAACTCTTGCATGCAGGGCAGAAGCACTCAATCCACAAGAAACTTCCATGTTACTCATTATGTTACCCATTAATATTTCCCTACTCTCAATACCCTCTTTTCTTTCTTCTTTCCCTGCCTTGCTTTAATCCTCCCTCTGTTTTTCATTCATTTTCTTTCCCCTTTATCTGCTTCCTGTTAGCCTCTGTGATATTTGCAGGGCTGGTCAGGGTAATATTAAGGAAATGGTTTTTGCCACTGCTCTATTTTAATGCCCGTGCCCCGCCCCTGCCGCCAGCAGGGCTCCCTCAGGGGCCCTCCATTGCACCTTCATTGTGATGCTCTTTAGTTACTAGTGTTTCTCATAGTATGGCAGCGAAGGGCTCATCTGCACCTGCCCTCTCTTTGCTGGTGACACACTGTTCCACCAAGGCTGTTCCCTGCCCCTTCTTCCTGCCTCCTTCATTCATGCTTATCTCCATTCCGATGTTCCAGCTTCCCGAGACACCATGGTGGAAAGCAGTGCTTCTCCAACTTAAGCTTGCACCAGAATCTTTTGGAAGGCTTGTTAAAACTGATTGCTGGACCCCAATCCCCAAGGTTCTATTTCTATATCTGAGTTAGAGTGCAAGAATTTGTTTTTCTAAGAAATTCTCAGGTGATTTAAAGGTTTCTGGTCCAGAGACCACACTTTGAGAACCACTGATGGCAAGGCAAGAATGGACATTGGGGCCAAACTTTGACAACTTTCATTTCTAGTTTAGCTGCTGAGCAGCTGAGTGATCCAGGCAATTTATTTGCCCCGAGAGGCTTGGCTTTCTCAGCTGTAAAAATATGTTGATAATAACCTTCCAGTACTGTTATTAAACAGCACGTTGTCTTTCTGATCTTCTCTGTGAGAATCAGAATGTATTCAATAGGATCAGAAACACCATGCTCACCATATCAACAATTACTAGTTATGCAGGCAATACCAATGTCATATGGCGACTGTGAATCTGTGGCCTTAGCTGATGTGGGAAAACACTTAAATATACAATCTCAGGATTCTTTCACCTTCCCCTGACACTTAGGCTCCCTATAAATATATAGTTTAAGTAGAGAAGGGAAAAAAAGTCACTTTCATCTTCCGGGTTCTCACTCCCCTTCCTCCCTTATTCATGCCTTTCATTCTGGAATCCTGTAGCTAATCCTAAGGGGCATATTTTGTCCTTAGAAGGTATGTGCAGGGCTTGCATTCCTGTGCTCTAAAGAGAGTGTGGTCTAATGGGTAGGAAGTGGGTGTGGAAGGAATGGTGGGTTCTATTTAAAGCCTCCCTACTGACTCACAGAGGCATCTAGGGAAATGGCTTCACTTCTCTGGGACTTGGGTTTCCTCTTGTTAAAAGAAGGACAGATAACCCGTTCTTAGAAGGGTGCTTCTGAGGGCAGAGAAGTTAGCGTTTGAGAAGCACTTGGAGGTGGGGAGCTATGTGATCACATAAACATGGAATCTAGAGATGCACATTCTTTCTCCACCTTCTTACAACCATTATAAAATGATTCTGTCCAGCTAGTTAGGCAGGGCAAGACCTCATCCTGACCCATCTAGAGGCTTGCAGATTGGAAACATTTGGGAAAATAAGAAATTTTTAAGCATTCCTGCCAGGATCACATCTCATCTCCCCCATGTAGGGTAAGCAGAAAGCAGGTGCAGGAGAGTCATGGCCCAGGAGTCTGAATATAAGCAGGCTCGGCCTGGCAATATCTGTTACCATCTTGAGGTCTTGGGCCAGAGCCTGCCCTACTCTGAGTTTAAAGCTCTGATTGTCTCTGACTCTGCTTCCAGCTCTTTGACACCCCAAGATTCTACAGTCCCGAGTAGTGAAGTCTTTTGGAGGTAAATAGAAAACAGCTCTTGGTTCCTACTGAAGATCACAACTCCACATGCACTGTCTTTTCCACCTTCCCATGGAGAGGCTCCCATGCATCAGCTTTTCACTAGTTCAGTGTGTGTTTATGAAGTTCTTACTTGCCTTGGGCTAGAACTGGGAATACAAAAGATAAGGCAAGGTCCCGGTCTGTGAAGCACTTACCATCTAG
This sequence comes from Ateles fusciceps, assembly GCA_036589455.1. Classification (NCBI taxonomy): domain Eukaryota; kingdom Metazoa; phylum Chordata; class Mammalia; order Primates; family Atelidae; genus Ateles; species Ateles fusciceps. The sequence continues at coordinate 11,403,606 of JAZHEH010001979.1, forward strand.
CAAGAGAAACAGCTCCTTGGAGAATGGCAGCACAGAGCACAGTTAAACCCCCCTGAGAGTTTGAAAAGGCCTTCAAAGAATAAAAAGGAAGAAAAAGAAAACTGTGGCTTATTGGGGGAAAAAAATTAAATGGCTTATTGATCTATCTTGCCAAGAACAAAGCTAGTTGCTTTAACTACACAAATGTATTTATCCTATGAAAATACTTCATTAGGAGGCCACTAGACTGCAGAAACTCCAGCACCTTGGGTCTCTTCCTAAGTAAACTAAAACTCAACTCAATGTAAACAGTGAAAGGAAGCTTAAGCTTAACCTATCAGAAACCACCAACTAGCCTCTAACTAGGGACTTTACCAATCAGAAACCACCAACTAATCTCTAACTAGGGACTTCCCATTTTAACCAATCAAATACTTCCTCTGTCTTTCCTTCAGAAACACCTTATAAAAGTATCCCCTTCACACCCCTTCCTTGGAGTGCCAAACCACTCGGTCTAATGCTGCCCGATTCACGAAATGCTGAATGCTTGAACTCATTAAAATGTTCAGGTGCCTAAGTTCATTTTTAAACAATCCTTACATTAATCTTAAGAGGTAGATATTATTTTACACAATATAAAGCTAAGAAAAGTTGGGCATGAAGAGAGTAATACATTCCCTTGTGTCCACAGAGTTAGCATATGATGGGGCAGTGCTCAGGCCCAGGTGTATTGGACTCTAAAGCATTCCCTTCTCGAGATGTGAAACTTTACCTGGACCCGAAACAATCACAAAGATGTCTCCCATCAGAAAATGGGAAGTTTCTCCAGGTGGAGGGAGCTAAAAGAACAAAATCAGAGAGTTTGGATTACACTAGTGGTCACAGTGTAAAGGCAGATACTGGAGAGAAGGTGAGAAGACAGGTAGTGGTCACACTTTACACTAGTGGTCACAGTGTAAAGGCAGATACTGGAGAGAAGGTGAGAAGACAGGTAACCCCAGATATTCCAGATGCTGTTCTAGGCTGCTGTGCCCTAGGCACTGAGGAGCTATGGAAAGGGAACAACTTGACTTGATTTTTGCCCTTTAAGCTGATTCGTTAACAACAGTGTAAAGCAGCAGTCCCCAACATTTTTGGCAGCAGGGACAGGTTTTGTGGAAGACAATTTTTCCACGGTCTGGGTTGGGGAGATGAAGCGCATTACATTTATTGTGCACTTTATTTCTATTATTATTACATTATAATATATAATGAAATAATTATGCAACTCACCATAATATAGAATCAGTGGGGAGCCCCGCGCTTGTTTTCTGCACTAGATGGTCCCATCTGGGGGTGATGGGAGACAGCGACAGATCATCAGGCATTAGTTTCTCATAAGGAACATATAATCTAGATCCCTTGCAGGTGCAGTTCACAATAGGGTTCAGGCTTCTATTAGAATCCAATGCCATCACTGATCTGACAGGAGGTGGAGCTCAAGTGGTAATGCCAGTGATGAGGAGCAGCTGTAAATACAGATGAAACTTTGCTTGATTGCCCACCTCACACCTCCTGCTGTGTAGCCTGGTTCCTAACAGGCCATGGACTGATACTGGTCCATGGCCTGGGAACTGGGGGACCCCTGGTGTAAGGATGGATTAGAAAAGAGTGGGATTGTGTTCGTTCATTTACTCATCTGCAGGCACTGATTAAATGACACTGGGGAAAGAAGACCAGTAAAAAGATGACAGCAGTACCCTGGAAGAAGATAATGAGGACATGAGCCAAACTCTTGCTTTCTTGTGTTTGACATTTCAGTATATGGAGAAGGCCTAGGATCCCACAGGGCATATGCTTGGAACTCTAAGAGCTATCAGGAGGCCTAAAGTGACTGCTGAGCCAAGATCCTTGGGGCTACATAATAGACATGAATTTAAACCAGACCAAGCTCTAAAGGTTTGTACATTTTTACAAGTATGCTTCAGAAACAGACCTGGTGCTCAAAGCTTCAAGGCCCAATGGGGATTCTAATCACCTTTTGGAAGGAGCTAGGGAAACCTGATTCAAATGTCTCTGGACCCTTCCAAATATATATCCTCTTAATAGAACAAAGAGCTGTTCTTGCCTAACCAGGCCTCTAATGCTAGTTAGAAAAAGAGCAGGGTTCTAAGACATCAACTGCTTGCCTGAAAGAAGATAACTGATTCATATACTGGTTCTTTTAGACTGCATGGTTTGAGTCATGATGCTCAAGAGAGTTTCCACCACAGCAGACCTCAGGGAAGGCGGCGCTTAAATCCAGGTAGCCCACTGTGGAGTCAGGAAAGCTGTAGGGACAAACTGGAAGCTGGTGGCAAAGAAGTGTTTTCACTGAGGCATAGATCAACACAGGGCCATCCTCCAGCCCCAAGGAGTCCAAATGGAGGCCAAGAGGATGTGGAAAGAGTGAGATGGTACACCCACTTGTTAGAGCTGCACTGACTTTTAGAGTTGCATTGACTCTCAAAGTGATCAGAAAATGGAAATGATGGTGTTCCCTGTTCATTTTGAGAACCAAGTGACTGGCTTCATCTCATCCCTATCAAAGAACTCACTTCTCAATTTGATTCTCACCCAGTACCTGTTCTTCCTCCCATTACTTAGAAGGGCAACATGGTTAATGCACAGCTCACTGAGTCAGATAACCCAGAAGAGTCAGAAGAGTGCTGGTTCCTTCTCTGCCACTTACTAGCTCTCTGGCCAAGCCCCATTTGCTTTGTCTTTTTATTACAAAAACAAAGAAACCATAAAATGATGGGTTTGGAAGAACAGACTTCCCTTTAAGGTCTCTTCCAGTTGTAACAATCTCTGATTTGTTTCATTCTCCAACCCTCCCACTCCTTACTGCACTTATTTTAATCTTTTTTTTCCTCCTTTCTCTGTGTTTTCTTGCTTATGAAATGAGCGTGTGTGAGTAATGTTCATATGCTGATGAACACAGTTGGGTCTTTGTCATCTGTGATAATGAGAGATGGATCATGTGGATTACCCCAAACTGGAAACACTGTTCAAGTATGTGACCGAGGAACATTCCAGTCTGACTAACAGCCTAATGTTTGGTTAGGGCCGCACTCACTGAATATCCATTATCTAGTTAGCAGGATGGCCATAGAGAAGTTAACTGGGTTAACTTGTGAAGAATAGGGACTGAGGATGGGATGTGCACACTGACTGAGTCTCCTCCACTAAGCAATGGCTTGTTTGTAAATTAGACTTGCTTGGTTTGTGTGATTAATACTATAATGGCCAGTGTTTAGGACATGCCTGGGCATAGGGGTGGAGGCTGCAGTCAGAAAAGAAAAGATAATTGCTAGAGATTTTTAGAAGACTGAGGGTCTCAGAACCAAGAAGGATCACGGTACCTTGGGTCAACAGTGGCTCAGCCAGCAGGGACAAGAGCAAGGCCACTCCTCTGGGCTCTGCTGTCACTTGGATTCACCCTACAGGTGGCTCTGCACTAAGGAACCCTCCTTGGACATTTACCACATGGAATTAGACCCCATAGGTAGGGGAGCCACTGTGTGCCCTTATGCGTCTCTGATTCTGCAGCCTGGCCAGCTCTTCTGGAATGAAAATGGGGCAGAGGATGTTTCAGGGCTATTTGTGACCATTGTCCTGGAACTCATTCCTGCTATGCTCCCTACCCACTCCACTAGGGACCTGGTTTCTAACAAGCTCCTCATCCTCAATTCTCTCTAATCAGTTGGTGGAGACATGTGGCATGGGTGTTTCAGATGAGTTTAAATGTAAATTTGAGCTGAGTCAAGATATTATACAAAGCTTAGGGAGGCTGAGACAGGCAGATCACTTGAGGTCAGGAGAGTTTGAGACCAGCCTGGCCAACGTAGTAAAACACCGCCTCTACTAAAAATACAAAAATTAGTCAGGCGTGGTGGTGGGCACCCGTAATCCCAGCTACTCAGGAGACTGAGGCAGGTGAATCTCTTGAATCCAGGAGGTGGAGGTTGCAGTGAGCCGAGATTACCCCTCTGTACTACAGCCTGGGCGACAGAGTGAGACTCCATCTCAAAAAAACAAACAAAAAAAAAGATATTATACAAAGCGTGTTCTGTTCATAAAAGGTTGAACATTATGACTAGGGATCATAGGTCACAAAATTCTGCATGTTTTATTTTATGATAATATTTTATTTTTATTTTTCAGAGTGGAGGGAATCTCACTATTTTGCCCATGCTGGTCTTGAACTCCTGGCCTCAAGAGATTCTCTCATATCAGCCTACCAAAATGCTGTGATTATAGGCATGAGCTACCACTCCTGGCCTAGATAAACTTTGATTTCTTTTTTATTATAAAGGTAACATGCTCACCATTTATTTAAAAAATATTGTAGAAGTATAAAAAAGAAAATGTAGATTTGCTATACTGTCCCAAAGAGAAGCAATATTAATGCTTTGGCTTATTATTTTTATCCTCTGATAGATGGATAGATAGATAATGATAAAGGATAGATGTCATTGTATATACTTTTATATCTTACATTTTCTAACAATTTTGTAAGCATGTTCATGTCATTTAGTTTTTCTAATGTTATATGTTAATGTCTCCATAATTTAATATCCATGTACAATAATTTATTAAGCATCTCTTGATTATTGAAAGTGTTTCTAACTCTTATATAATGTAGCAGTGAAAACCCTCTTGCAAAAATAGTTCTTTGAATTACTGAGTGTTTCCTCAGCAGAGATTCCTTACAAAATGAATTTCAGGATAAAGGCATACAGAGATATTTAAGGCTCTTAAATAAATTGTCAAATAGTTTTCTAGATAAGTGGCAACAATTTATACTTCTACTGGCTGTCACAACAGTAAGAGCTGTCATGTATTTATTTATTTATTTATGAGACAGAGTCTCACTGTGTCACCCAGGCTGGAGTATAGCGGAAAAATCACGGCTCACTGCAGCCTCTACCTCTTGGGTTCAAGCCATCCTCTCATCTCCGCCTTCCAAGTAGCTGGGACTACAGGCACTCGCCAACACGCCCAGCTAATTTTTGTATTTTTCATAGAGACAGGGTTTTGCCATGTTGCCTAGGCTGGCCTTCAACTCCTGAGTTCAAGCAATCGACCCACTTCAGTCTCCCAAAGTGCTAGGATTACAGGAGTGAGCCACTGCACCTGGCCGAAATTTGTCATATTTTAAAATGTTTGGAACTTCATATATGCAAAAAAAAAGTGAAAAGGTTTTATCAAGATTTTCTTGAGTTTATTTTGTGTTGCTGAAAATTTGTATATGTTTATAGAATGCTCTATTTATAATATTTGCCCATTTTCTTTCCTAGTGAAGTATTCTTATTTATATGAGCTATTCATATGAGATTTATATGAACTATATATACATATACATAATGTATATTAATCCTTTGCTGTCTATGCTGCAAATTTTTTCCTACATGTTTTCTGTCTTTTAATTTTGCTGATAACTTCAATATTAAAATTTTTTAGGCCGGGCATGGTGGCTCCTGCCTGTAATCTCAGCATTTTGGGAGGCTGAGGCAGGCACATCCCCTGAGGTCAGGAGTTTGAAACCAGCCTCTCCAACATAGTGAAACCCATCTTTACTAAAAGTACAAAAATATTAGCCAGGCATGGTGGTGTGTGCCTGTAATTCCAGATAGTCAGGAGACTGAGGCAGGAGAATTGCTTGAACCCAGGAAGCTGAGGTTGCAGTGAGCTGAGATTGCATCACTGCATTCCAGCCTGGGCGAGAGAGCAGGACACTGTCTCAAAGAATAAAAATAAAAATAAATAAATCTACCCGTATTCAAATCTTTGCTTTTACTTTGTAATTTCTTCCATGCTTTTTTGTTTATAATTTCTCCACTTTGAAGACAAAATATGTATTCATAATTTGAGATTTTATTTTTTTGTAATTAACTTTATAGTTCATCTTGCATTTATTTTACATGTAGTACAAGGTGAAGATTTAATTGGAGATCATTCTCCAAACTGTTTGCTGACTAATCCATTTGTGTGTAGTTTTCCTTATCATGTATTAGATTGCCACACACACCATGGGTGTCTTGGCCTATACCCCAGACTCCCTTTCAGGAATGAAGGACTTGTTTCTCCACCTGCCAGAAGACAACTCTCAGCTGCCAGCTCTTTGGGGATTGACTCAGCAGAAAAAAAAAAAAAATCTGCCAGAAAAAAATCTGAATGACCATGTCAGCTCCCCAGCTCCCTGTGTGGTATGTGGCTGCAGCCTTTCTTGGGACTGAATCACAGCTCAACTTCTCCCTGTGCTCAGTTTCACTTCTGTCCTTTCCTTCCACGCTGACCCCAAGCACACTCCCTAATGAACGTCTGATATAGTCTGGCTCTGTATCCCAACTAAAATCTCATCTTGAATTGTAATCCAAGTTGTAATCCCTATA